>CM029648.1:33399101-35799101 GCA_017311315.1 Dendrocalamus latiflorus
TCAGCCAAAGGAGGTGACGATGAGCACCATGGCGTCGAGGCGGTCCTGGTGACATGGATGGCAAGGCGAGAGCGAGGCTGAGGTGGGCTGGCATCAGTGGCGGCGCCACGTGAGCCTTTTTCTCCGGTGACAATGGGCTTCCGGCGACGGCATGTGCAAACGGAGGGGAGCACGAGCATCAGTGGATCAAGACGAAGCTCCTCACATGGTTGGTTTTGGCGAAGGTGCTCGACATTGCGTTGGCGCTGTGCACAAGCAGCTCGGAGGTGATGCTCATGGCGACAAATGGCTCTGGACAACGTTGGAGCAGAGGAAGAAGTGGAATGGGACCGCAATGCGATGGTTGAGGATGTCGTAGAATCAATTTTGAAGGAGGAGCAACAATGGCGGCCAATTTCTTGAAGTGCGGATTTGGGGCTCGGTGTGGCAACGCGGCTTACTGGCGCAGAAGACGAAGCAGAATCGCAGAGGACGGTGTGGTTCTCTATGGACGTAGAAGGGAGGTAGTAGAGTGGAGAAGTGGTAGAAGTGAAGTGGTTTCACTGCCTCCTCTCGGTTTTGACTACGGGCAACGGGAGTTCTTGGCGAGGGCGACATAGGGCAGGGGGTCGGATGCGCGCGGCTACACGCGGACACCCGGATGGAATGGCGGTGAGGGCCACCTGCAGGCGGACGCCACCACGACAACAGCGACGCTGGCGACCGAGGGCGCATGGTGGGGTACGCCGGCGAGCGAGCTCTACCTAGGCAGGGCTGTGCTGGCGAGCAAGGCGGAGGAGGCGCGGGTGTTGGCGAGTAGGGAAGGCGGCGACGTGCTGGGAGTATGGGCGAGAGGGAGGAGGCGGCTTGGGCAGAGACGCGACGCCGTGTAGAAAGGCAACAACGGGGAGGTGCGGCACAGAGGCGGCGGGCGGCTCATGCAGAGGGCGCGAGGACAAGCAGAAGGCATACTGCCGAGAAGGCAAAGCGAAAAACGGAGGGAGTTTCCGAAGAAGAAATGTTTGCAGAAAAGGGAAAAGGAGATTTTAAGCTCAAGAAAATGCATGGGGCTGAGAAAAATTGGGGCCAATTTTGATAAACTCAGGAAATTTGTGTGATTATTTGGATGCAAAAAAAAACTTTTGAAAACTTGGACAAATTTTATGCTGAAATTTTAGGACGTGACATGATGTCACCCAGACCGAGGTCGGTGCCTGGTCCGAACCTGAGCTGGTTTTCACGGCGCGTCGTGGGCGCCTCCGTACGCAGCCATTGTAGGCATCGCGAGACCGAGCCCGGGTTCGAAACCGGGCCCCGGATGACCGGGGCGACATATTGTGGCGCCCTTTGCTCTTGCTGACGTGACCCTATGTTGGCTTCTTGATAATTTGGTCGTCGACTCAGTGAGCAGGGGGACCCTTCCCCCAACACATGTGATGTCTGTCCTCTTTGAAAACAACATATGATGTCTGAGGAGCGAGGAGTCTGGTTCTTTTAAACGATAGCTTATATTTTATGATTTAAAATTTTAAATTCTGACTGTTCGTAAGAAATAATATATAGAAAAAAATATCATATATGATTTTAACTGGTATAGCTGAACTCAGTACATTTTACTATAATCTTTTATATACCGTTTGAAAATTTAATTACTGTAATATAAACCATAAGCTATAAGTCATAAGTGAAAAACAACTCAGCTACAACAATCAATTAATCAAACAAGTAGCAATAACTAAAGAAAGAAAAATAAATAACTTGTCTCATTACCTTCTAATTAGTCTGAATGCAAGATAACACATGATCACTTCCCCGCTGCATAATCTTTATGTTAAGTTTACCTGTAATATTTCTCTGTTACGTCAAACTAGTTACCTGTAATATTTCCCTGTTACATCAAACTAGTACAATTCTAAGAGACAAGCACAGAAAAAGGCCAGATTCTGTTGGGACAGCACAGAAAAAGGCCAGATTCTGTTGGCATTCATTGGCCAGGAACGGTGGAGCAAGTCTAGAACCTACAAGACAAGCCGGTGTAAGACTCAGGCAGATGGAAGAGCATGCATCAGGTATACCTTACTTGGACTGGATTGGACATGACACGAGACGAGACGACTCCATCCAGGTGGGTAGATTGGGGAAAAAAACCTGTGATGACATGCGTTGCATCCACAGTTTTCACGATCAAAAACTTTTATACTGCTGTTATCTCGTCGGGTGGCTCGTCTTTCCTGCCCCATTCATATCGATTTTAAAAACTATTTTTTATAATAAATAACATTTCTATAATATGTAACTTTTATATGAAGTGTTTTTTAAGCAAAATCTCCTAGTTAATTGTAGTATAAATCACAGCAACTTTATTTATATCAATCAAAATCGTGTGAGTTTTCTCTTTCTGCAATCTTCTCTACAAGCTGTTACTATTTATAAACTAAATCCAAAAGCCTACATAAACGGGCCTGCAGGTCTGCTTACAAGTCTTCCTTCCCTTAGTCGTCAAAAAGGAGAACAGAATTGCTCTCAAGGGTCGACATAAATTTCTTATTATTAGATTTATTGGTAAAAATAATGGACAAGCTCCGTTTTGAGTCATCTAATTAGGGTTTCCAGCTTTGGTCAGATTTTTTAACTGCAGTCCGCAGCCGCAGGTGGATCAAAAGCTGCCGCCTTGAGGTGAGCGTGCGTGTCCACTCGGCTTGCGTTCCCGTACTTCTGGCCGCCCCAGGAGGCACTTCTGAATTCTGATACACCGCCGGCGGAGAGATTTCGTGAGTTTTTTTTTTTTTTTTTTTTGCGTTTGTGCAGCTAATTACATCGTGTCAAAAAGATTTAGAAGGTTACATCGTGTCAATTGTTTGTGGAAAGGGGTTTAAAGGGTCAACGAATCTTTGGATTGTTTGGGTGTGAGCTGTGTCACTGTGAGGTTCTAGTCGGTTGCAAAGCGAAGAAATTTAAGAACGGGCATGAGTACTCTGATTCACGTTTCCTATTCCAAATTCCCACTGCTAGCCAGGCCAGGCAGGGAGTTATTTTCCCAAGTTCATCTGCTCAATGTTCTCAAATTTCATGTACATGGCGAGTCACGTTTTGCGGTGCTGAAGTCCCGTGCGTTGCTCTTGCGAGTACCGTAACTTTGGCGTTATAGCGCTTGGTATAGAGCATTATATTTTGATCGGATGGTCAATGCATGTCACTGTAACCAACGTTAAAAAGAACAGTTTCGACATTTCTTTGCTACCCCACCGCTTTCTTTAAATGTGATTGAAATTTGTACAACTTTTATCGCTAAACCAACATATGCCGTCGAGTACTTTCTAAAATCGCAGGAAAAAAACCCAAAACAAAAAGGTGCATTATCTGTTACAGCAGCGGTAACAAGCTGGTTCCCGCCGGCTTTTTGTAACCCTGACTGTAAGACACCTGCATTTTTACCTGCAATGCGACGTTTACCGCGGTGAGCGTGGGACGGTTGTTGCCCGCCCGGCCGGACGGCTTTGGTGTGTTTGATTTGAGCTGTCGGTCACGTTGTTTGCGGCTTTTTTTTTTCTGATTTTTGGATTCAATTTCTTGAAAGGTAAAATAAATAGAATAATTTCTCTAAGTTATTTTTTAAAACTGTTTTTTTCAAACGACATCTTTAAGTCTAAAATTATATACATCATCTATATCAATATTTTTATTATCTATAGTTATTTTAAAAAATATAGATAAAAATTATTAATGGTAGACAATTTGGTGGTGATCATTTGAGTTTTTTTGTGGCTTATGGTTGAAAATCACTGTAGCTGGTTGAAAAAACACTGTAGCTGACAGAGGCTTATTTAGCATAATTAAATTTAAAAAATATAAAAATATATGTTAGCCCATTACATATAATACAAACAAATACAAGAAAAAAGAATCGGTAAAAAAACTCAATAAAAAAATCAAAAATTCAAAAAAATAAAATTTATAAATAATAAAAATAAGTTAGAAGCTAAAAGCTGAATCCAAAACCATAACAGCCCAAAAGCCAATCAACGCAGCGCTGCTGGTAACATGCTCTTTCGCTCTGCTTTCTCGGGCAGGTACGCGCGCACGGGCACAGGCACTGCATCCACCTGCGCACCGCCGTATATTCGCGTACTGTTGATGCGCTGCCCCCTGGTACGTCGCTACCCCCGCCTGCTCCGAGCCCTCACGTCGCCTGTCATTCCAGCCGTCTCTTCACCACCACAGAGCAGAGCACACAATGCCTGACCTAGAAACCTCACTTTAACTAGCTACATGTACAGGAGAAGGTGATGATCGATGTGTTCTTGTGTTCTGGCAAGGGACAAGAATTCCGAAGCGCAGGCTCTGCCTCACAAGCTTGGGGTTGTGATTGTGAATGTGATAGGTTGGCCTTTCTTTGCCTTCGTGTGTGTTTGGTTTTGGTTGGTGCATTTGCGCATATGAAGATGAGCTCCACGAGAGGTATCTTTCATTCGTATAAAGCAACAGTATTTTAAATCTCCGGCTATGACGTTTAGCGGATGACCTCTCAAACAGCTAATAGTGGAGCTAAATAAGGCTATAGCGGCTAAATTGTACATAGACTCAAATAGTTCGATCAGTCTAAAACAGCTATAGCCGGAGATTTAAAACCTTGTAAAGCAATCAACTTAACATGTTGTTAGTGTTTTATTAGTATAATGTTGGTTTAATAGTATAGTAATCATGTTTAGTTGATATATGTATTTAATTCGTGCGGTAGTTATTTTGGAATTAGTCATCTTAATGATATATTAGTAGCGATAACAATAGCATGTTGTAGTTAGCTGAAGAAATACATACTATTATTTTAGTGTTCTCGATGTCTTTGCAATTTAAAAAATATTATGTATATATATATATATATATATATATATATATATATATATATATATTATTCTAGTGAGATTAAAAAAATATAGAAAATGATAATAAGATTGCATGAATGTACACTGTTATTTTTAGTATTTGTGTATGTGCATATATGTGTGTACATATATACGTGCATATATGCACATGTCTGTAGGCATGATTGATAGCTCAGTTATGTACGTGCACATGATTATTTTTTTTGTTATGTTTAATTGTATTTAGCATCATCGAAATATGTGGATTTTGTCTGCATTGGTGTTAGGTATGTGATGTTGGATATAGAACATTTGTCCGTATTCTACGGGGAGGATGTTGTATGCGGCTGGCTGTACGGGGCGAATCTACAAAATTATGAACGGACCGTGATCCAGGCTCCGGGTTTGTAGAGATGAGTCTGCCTGAGCTTAGGAGTTTGTGTACAAAGTGCATTTAATAGGGAGATATGCAAGAAGAAGCTTATTATCGAGGTGGTGATTGCCATAGTGGTTGGAACTTTGAAAAAGTGTTTTTAGGAGCTAAAAAAGGAGATTGGCAATGCGTTTGGAGGTATTACATAAAGATTGCAAGCAATCTTGCTGCGACGATATATGGGAGTCCAATTGCGTATATGCAGTTTGTAGAGAAGGAGAAACCGCCAAGCAGGGCCGAGGTTAGTGGGAGTGATAGCGTAGAAGTGCCATTGGTAATCCAACACAGATCATTCAATCAACACATCGAGCCAATACCGCCCGGGTGCACTACACGTGTGGCGATATCCGTGTAAGTGAATGTCATGTATTGATAAATAACACTACATGTTTTATTTCACAAATCACTAAACTTCTCCGTGCATGATGGTAGACGGTGGAGCATTACTACTTTCTGATAGATCAACGGCCCGGAGAGGTATGACAGGGTATTCATGGAGCAAAAATACGTGCTCAACTAGTGGCGCTCGAAAACTTCATCTGTTGGAAACCTTACACCTCGGAGGGCAAGGGTAAAGGCGAGAGGATGAAAGACAAGAGAAAGGGGTCGATAGTCCCCGATGCACCTATTGAAACGTTAGGTTATTTCAGATTGGGACAAGACTACACAAGTTGTGAAAGCCGAGTACTGGGTGTGACACCCCGGGCCATGTTGGCCCATGTGTGTGTGCACATGAATTTCTGGGTTAGTCCCACATTGCTAGTTTAACTTGAGTATCCCTTACATATAAGCCTAGGAGTTCCAATGGTAGCACCCCCGGTTAACCGTTTTGCGCGAAGTGAGGACAAAAGTGCAAGCGGGTTGCTACGTGTGCGTGGCCTATCCAAAATGTGGTTAGGTCTGAGCCGGTTTGGACCCTAGGGCGTTACACTGGGTGACCGTAGCAGAGGCTAAAGCCTGCCGCAGAGACAAGGGAAATGCACCACTGGATCCAAATGTATACGACGAATGACTGTAAGCCTGACTTCCAAAAGGCGTACATGTATCTTAGCTGTAGTTCAGATTGATGTTTCGTGCATGTTGTTATTTGCATCATAAAAGTAGTGAGGTAAATATATATATATACATAACCAAATCTTACGCGCCATGTAATTCGCACATTCATTATAAAATGTTATGTTGGGCTAGACACGGTCTATTACTATAATATTTTCAATGATATATCATTAAAATAAGGCTAAACGAGGCAATCTACCGCACGTAGATACTGCTATCACACTCGCCAACCTCGGCCCCACCGTCCTGCCAAGTTCGCTGCCGCGCCCGCTTGTCCTATCAAGCCCGTGGTAGGAGCTACCAAGTTGGAGAGGCACGGGAGGACCTGCTGAGCTCAAGCTCCTCGACAGGTGTTGCCGAGCTGCAATAGCACAGCAGGACGGTGCGGCCCATCGCCCATCGCGCCCGTCACTGCCCTATTGAGCTCGAGCGTCCTCCTACGGGCGCGCCCTCCTGTCGAGTTGGGAAGTGCGGTAGGAGGTAGATGTCGCGTATCGTGGCTGCTGGGCTCAGAGAGGTGACTAGATTTATAAAAATAGATGTCTAAGACTAAAATTGAAAAAAGTAGCTACGGTGCTATTTATGCACGCTAAAACGAGAGTTGCAATACTGGTTTAATTTCTGTTGGTATTTGCTTGATTGAACCGGTATGAAAATTTCCCAGGAAATACATCGTAATTTTCTAGAACTTCTACAGATTGCCGGATCTTCTGATAGAAGACATGCTTTTTATGATGAGTATATAGTTGGAACGATGAAACTCCCCCTCTCAAATTGAGTCATCTATTTTCCGATTGGGCAGAATTAATGTATATGGACGTATCATTGCTTCCCACTTATAAACCATATTTTCAGTAACATTAGCCTTGTATAGCAAATATAATTCTATTTTTAAATATCCTGTATTGTAGTATCTAACCACACTATTTTAGAGAAAATTCGACAAGTTTCATCTTTAACATGCATATGCTAACAAACAATTCTCCGAAAAAACAGTCATGAAATTAGCTAAGATTATGACACGACAAATGCCATGGCTAGCCTCTTGAGCTCCCTTTTGTTACTTGTGCTGATTACAATATGTTAAATTCCAAATTTAGAGCATGTGTGTCGTCATAATAGTTTGCTAACAATTATATATATATATATATATATATATATATATATATATATATATATATATATATATATATATATATATATATATATATATATATATATATATAAAACAAGTGAGAAGTTAGACACTCGGATCATTTGAAACACATAATCTTTTTTTAGAAACTTTCGTTAAGAAAAAACAAACAACCAGTGAGAATTGTTGTTATTTTTTCTCAAAAAATCCTATAGATTGAACTACTTGAACCCTAGGAATTTCAGGAATCCCATTAGTTTTTTTTTTAAAATTATTTGTTCCAAACTAACTATAAATAGATCATGAGTTATCTACACTCAAAAATAGCTAACTCAACAATGATCTCGGTCCAAATAAAAAAAATAATTCTAGAGGTCTTATCTCAAAAGAAGGTTGTTTACCAACTAAATCACTCTAAAACTAAAGTTGTCATGATCGAGGGAGATGAGAAAAATTCACGGGAGATGAGAGAAATTCATACTCCATCTCGAAACTACATATAACCAATAGCATTGGGCCCTACTGGGTCTCTTCTTTTCAATTTCTAAAAACTGCTTTTGACTTTTCTACAGTAACTAGTTTTTAAATGAATATCTTTTTAAAATAAGGTTTACTAATTAATTGTAATACATACTGTGCCGACTTTATTTATATTAGCAAAAATCACACGTGAGTTTCTATTACTCTGCAATCTTTCGTACGAACAAACTAAAAATCACAAACCACAATAAAAAACCATAAAATTCAACAAAAAAAAAACAGGCGCATCAAAGCTGAAGTTCCTTCACCCTACATATCCACGTTGCAACCTTAAAGAGCGTCCAATAGCTAGCTTAATCTCTAATTAATTAAGCACCCGAAGCAAATAAACCAACCACTTAACCACCAAAAGAGAGTACAATATTTTGAGTTGTATCCTCTTAGGGTTTGGCCTTTGGACCTGTTTGGTCGGCCCGGCTTTTAGCCACTTCTCACTATTTTTATACTACACATCTTTTGCTTATGATGCGTACCTTGGTTCTATTTAATGGCCTTCTCCATTGTCTTCTCTATGCCTTGCCTTCTTCCTTTCTCCTTGCACCCATCTGGTGCTACTACTACTCATCAAAATATGCCGCTCTTCACAAGATCCACATGAAAAGTTGCCTCCATGAGAAGCTCTCAAGTTTTTGGGGCTTTTAGTGTGTTTACGCTTGTTTGTGCCCTTTTATGGATCTTGCTTTCAGTTTTCCATTTTCATGGAAGTGATGGATGGAAGAGAGCGTCCTTCAGTCCACTCATAGGCGGTGCTAGGTCGAATTAGCTGCCGACTCATTCACCCAAATGCCAAGCAACGGTCGCGAGAGAGCTTAGCAGATGAGTGAATGAAGCGGGAGGTAAAGTTTTGATCTCCCACCGTCTTTGCTTGGACTGAAGGGTGCTCCCTCCTCTTTTAACCATGCAGCTTTCTCATGTTTTGAGCTGATATGTTGGTTCCCTGAGTTAGCACATGCCTTGATCTGTTTGCTGCTTGCGCTGCTTAGGCATGAAATGATAGCACCAGTGATTTTCTTGCCTGTGCCAAACTACAGTACTTTGCTGTGGTGTTTACTGCTCTTCTTGGGTTGTTATTAGTCCAGCAATGGAGGTCCAAGGTTTTTGTACTTTCCTTAACCACGGCCTTTTTGTACTGAATCCTTGATCTGCTCACTGAGCCTTGTTCTCTACAAAAATGAGAAGTGATATTTTCTGAAAGCACTGGTGCTTGACTTGTGATGACTTTCTAGATGACTTTCTACAACCATCTCTTTTTTTGTGTGTGTGATCTATCGAATATGGCGTGCACTGTTGTCGACTAGGACAAAATACGATGCCTTCTTGTGTGGGAAACTGGGAATACCATCTTTCGGTTCGTGCAACAGTGAGATGTCTTTCGATCTCCCTGTTTGCTTTGGAACTTGGCATGCTACTAGTGATTGGACGTGTGCTGGTGCTATGCTTTTGGAGCATGACCGCCACTTGGATACTGGATCATCAGCCGCTCATTTTGGCTGAAAAAGATAACTTGATGGTTTATTTGGCGTAATTAAATTTTAAAAAAATAAAAATAGAAAAAATAGGTTAGCTAATCACGGACAATGTAAACGAATACGAGAAAAAAGAATCGGCAAAAAAGCTCAAAAATTAAAAAACCAGAAAGACAATAATGGAAAATAAGCTAGAAACTCAAGCGGAAATGAACAGGTCCAGAAAGATTTCCCAAGGTCTTAAGAGGATGAATAACTTGGTTGCCCTCTGAGATTTTGTGTTGTGCTAGTGTTTATGATACACTTATGGTTTGCATCAGTATATTCTCCCACATGTTCCCCACAATCTTTGGTCTATGGAATGCATGTCTGCCTAGTTTTAATGTGATCTGAAAAAGGGTCCATTCTTGTATATATTAATTTTCACCCAAAATATTAATGACAGTATATTGAGTACGAGAGATGCATCATGTGTGGTAGAATTAATACCATAAATTTGACATGATCTGTCAATACATTAGTTTTCATTAGAATTAATACTCATAAATTTAAAATTTTAGCACTAGTTTGTTTAAATTACCACTAAGCTTGAACATAAGCACCTGATAGGCAAATATTTCACTAGTGTTTTCACTTGTTTCCTGTATATAATTTTTATGAGATGTGGTATATACTTGTTTGTGTATATTTAAGATGAACTTAATGTTGGTCAATTTGGGAATTTCCCTCAATTTTGGAATAAAAGGAAAGAAGGAAAAAGAAAACCAGAGTGGGGCCCATTTGTAAGAGAAATGAAAAGGAAGGATAAGGCTGTTTGCACCGAACGCCCATGAGAAGAGGATCTGATCTGATCCCCTCCTTTCCTTGTGCTGGGCTCGATCCGGCGTTGTGGCGGCGCCGCCTCCTTCTCCTCTAATCCCTGATCTCCCCATTCCTCTGTAAAATCAAGCCATGGGAGAGATAGGAGAAGAGATTGATCAAGAAGACACACATAGATCCGAGGGCAATTGGTGGGATTTTCCTTGGTCTCCCGTGCGGCTTGCACATGCGAGCTCATCGGGACCTCGGTGATCCATGCTGGCGAGGCTCTGCTGATTCTCTGATGTGTGGTTGGCCTTGATTGTTTCTACTGTGGTCAATTTGACGTGGTCGTTCTACTGTGGTTGTTCTGTCGTGGTCGATTTGTCGTGGTTGTTCTGTTATGGTCGATTTGCCGTGGTCGTTCTGCCATGATCGATCTGTTGTGGTCGTTCTGCCGTGGTCGATTTGCCGTGGTTGATCTGACAGTTGTAAGCGGCCGTGGTTGCAAACTCTCAGTTACTTCATTCGATTGGGAATTGCGCTGGCTTTGTGCGGCAACACCTGCATCTCAGTTTCACAATTTGGTGAGTACTGATTTATGAAGTTCGGCATTGTATCTCTATTAACCTCTTCGACGATATCCTAGCATACATCGGCGATTGGTTTTCTGGGACATTGTCCTTGAGATGAGTCTTGCTTAGTCGGTCTTCTCGGTGGCTTGGATTACCATCACATAGTGAACTGTTCTTTACTCTCTTAAATTCTATTGTGCATTAGATAGCCGTGCTAGTACCTCTGTTTATTATCCCTAAACTTTGTGACTTATGCTGGCACTGGGAGGACTATTGCATGATAGATTATGGTTTTTTGAGATTGTTCAATGAGAAAACTAGTCATATTTGAGATTATAGTGACAGTCTAGAAGTATCCTGCTAGTTTGAGTTGTCAATTGCTAATTTCTTACGTCGGCTCAGTGTTATTTACCTCTGTTCTACACTAAATATTGTCGGATTCAGTTGTCTCTATCGTAGCACATACCCTTATTTATGCTATTGCCGTAGCACTGTTGATTATATTGTCATAGCAGTTTTAAGTTCCTATTTGCGCTTAAAGAGAATAATTGATTTTGTTACTTCTTTGAGGTAATGTTTAGATTGACAAACTAACATAATATAAAAGGATTGTCACTTAGATTGTAGATTTATTGACTAGAGTTGAGAAGGCCAAGTTTAGAACTTGAGTAACTCTTCAGCCGAGAGCAAATTCACACAAAATAATATGTGCTATGCAGATTTCAATTGCCCACTATCTTGATCAGTTAAACATATTGTTTTGTTTAAATCACTTGAATGCTATATCTGTCTCAAGAAACATTTGTTTAATCTTCATGTTATTTACTATTGTTGCTTATATCTGGAATTTAATCTGAAAATAATGCTAAAACCGCTTAATTTCCAACACTAAACTTTTTGATGTTCAATAAGTGAGACTAAAATGTCATAGAAGGTTTATACAGAATATCACAATATGTAAAATAGCATTTTGAAGTGATTAAACTCAATAGTGTTATACTTGGTGATATTGTATGTGATTACTCCTCTTTACAAATATATTCTTTGTGATGTCTTGCTTAAAGTTTTTTCAACAAAAACTGTTCTAATATCAGTTGGAAAATAAGATGTCTTTTAAGATAAACTAATTAGCAGTAGAATATTTTTGTACGGAAACTTTTTGGACTGTAGTCAGTCTTGTTGTCTTCAGTGTTGTCGCATGTAAGCGATACTGTAAATCTAGCTACATTAATTCTGTACTGTGTATATAAAATGTATATAGCCTTAATTAAAGAGTTGATTGGTGCAAACAGATGATTCTCATATGAATCTCCTCTCCTGCTATTGCAGATCCTATTTGTCTACCATGCACAGGTGCCACTAATTTCCAAACACGCATTTGCGATTTCTTTTCTAGCATGTTAACCTTTAGTCTCTACTATAAATGTCCTTTTGGTTTTACTTTTGCAATTTAGTTACGGAATCAATTAATCTTGTGATCGCAACCAGGGATCATACATTTTTTATAATTGTTTGCGAAACAGAATATGATACCATATATAGATGATACTGGTAACTATTCTCTGGAGATTTATGGTGTGCAATATATGTTCTTATCAGCAACTAAATACAGGAACTTTGTTTGCATCTGATGTTATAAATCTAGTTTGTTTCAGACCTTTCTAATAGAAAGCGACTTTGTTTGAACTGATCACCAGAAGTATTCCTGCAAGAGTTTACCATCAGGATGGGGAGAAAGATGCAATGATGCATTGTCAGTGGAGCTTCTGTCCATACCATATCAAAGCTGTGGGTGGCACTGCCTTTTCTTAACATGTATTCTCGTTTCCATTGCAAATGGTCTGTGGCTGACTGACGAAGGTGGTGATAGATGCGCAGGCAGGCTGCTTGGGAATACAGCGAGGAATGACGCAGCTTGGCAATTTTTGCATGAAACATTTTTGCCAATGTATATGGTTTGCGACATCTTCATGCTTATTCGATTGATTACGTTGAAATTTAGAATCTGTGGTTAAATTGCAGCAATGCATGAGGTTTTATTGCAATGTTTTAAGAGATACATGTAATTACTGGTCATCCTGCGTTACATTCTTGATCTAGGCTTTATATCTGAAGTTCAGTCTTCGTTTTTTCAGTTCACGATGGTTTCATAAATATGCATATTAGATTGGGCGCTACTAAATCTGTTACTTGTTCACGCACTTGCAAGTGTTTTACTGGGTATTACTTATACTGAGGATCAGATCATTGCAATGTCTGAAGAAAATCCTTGCCGGGAAGATTTCTTGTTATCTTGATGAAAATTTATACGGTCAGCAGGTCCAAGTTTTCTCTTTCCGAAATGGAGTTTCAGAGTGTGTTAATAGTATGTTTGATCAGGGCTTGTCCATGAGTTGACTACCAAGGGAATCAACTACACCAAGACAACTCACACACGAGAATTAAGGCGTGACAATGAATTTATCAGAAGAGGAACATCAAACCACTATTTCAAGAAAATTAATAAAACTGTATGCAGTTATGAATTTTGTACGCTGTACCAGTTGCAGAGTAATTTGGTATTGACAGTTGCGACCACAAGGTCGCATGCATTTCTTCTACTGACATTTAACAGCGCTGCCTAAGTGCACCATGGCAAATTAAGGAGAACAACCGCAGAACACTGCAAGTAGAAGTTAAAAACAGTTATATTTCCCTGGATGGTGCCATTTTCAGACCCTGGAGCCTGAGAGCCAATCTTTTGCTTTTCAGTTACCTGCAATTTGCTATTCTTCTCGTGTCATCCTCCTGCAGGCAGTGATTCACTGCAAAGTCAAGGCTACCTTTGCTGTTCACTTCTGAATGCCCTCTTCCCTTGGACGATCTCAATGGCTGATCTGCAACTTGTCAAGAAGATGAGAAAAAGGCCAAGGAGAGAGACGGAGAGTGAGTGGCATTTTGTCAGGCGGGGTGTGAAACCCTAACCCTAAAGTTGCAGCCAGCAGGGGGGTTGGAACTCACAGTGTGCATGTGGAGGCCTGACCCATCCCCCCACCTCCTGTCGGCAACCTCGAAACCCCGTATCTTAACCACTTTAAACCCCATTGGATGCACTTAAAAATTGCCTTCAGATGTGGGCGTCTCCAAATTCCAAGGGGGACTCCCTTTCCCAACGAATGCCTCTCACCCCCTTTTTAATTAGGGCTTCGTAGTTTGGTCTTGCAAGTGCAACCCTCCTCATTTCACTAGGAGAATGGTGCTTATTCTATTGGCCTAGGAGAGTCTCTTTCTTCCTTCCTTGCAAAACTGCAATGGAGAGGCATATGGAATTCTGGACTCTAGTGAAGGCTTTTGGTCATCTCTTCTTTTATTGAAATGGTTCTCTTCTCAGAGCAAGTGAGAAATGGTTTGTCTTCTTTTATTGAAGGGAAAAACCCTATGCTATGGTTGTAGGGAGATATTCCTAACGCCGATACAAGTTAGGACTACAGTTTTCGCTGTGACGTGGTTGGTACTGTGATTGGTGCCTGTGGTTGTGGATCTGAAGGTTGCTGGGCTCCTTTGGATCAGAAGTTGCTGTTTAATAAGATGAGATGGTGTAGCTTTTTCTGGGATTAGTCGGTGAGCTTTATCCAGCTTTGGTGCATGGAATGATTTAACTTGTACTTGAGTTGTCAGATCATTGGAGGAGATTATAGTAGTAGTAGTACTATAGTATCCTTTCATTGGTGGGACACTACTATGTAGTTACCCGCGCATATCCATTCATATGTAATGAACCAAAAGCACTACTATGTAGTTAGCATTATCATCATGCTACCAAAGCCGCTACAATAATGTCACCCATTTTGTCCATATCAACATCATCCATAGCACCAGCAACATCATGTACATTGAGGTTGTTAGACATCCCCCTCAACATAAACTTCATGCCAAAATCTAGATCATGCAAAGTGTAGGCATCTAGGCCCATAATTAGTTGAATATGTGGTTTTGGTGATAAACGACTCCTAAATTATTAAGACTAACTTGTTTTGAGTGTGATTAAGAAAAGTTAGGTCTTGATGATGGATGTGGATTGTTCTTAGACTCTCATGGATCCCTATAAGTGCAACTGATGTCAAAGCATGGTTTTTCATGAAGATTAAGGATCTTGTGACTAGAAATGATCCAAGTAATTGAGTATGGATCATTGTAGTTGATAGATTTTTTCTTTGACCGTACTATTAGGGGGGTTTCAATGCTAGTAGCTTGAGCATGGTTAGATTGAATAACCAGTTGTGGTTCACACTAGGTTTTTTTTAAGTCAGTTCTAGCCAGAGTGTCAAAAATCAAGTTGTGGTTGAGAGGATCTCAAAGTTTGAATCAAAATTCAACTAAGTCAGAAAAATCAACAAAGATGGATATTCGAGCCAACCCATACCATTAAGTGTACCATATCTATAGAGAGGGTGTTTCATGTGTTTCTAAAAATTTACACAGAAGTGGATAATCTGGGTCGACCCGTATCATCGAGGCATATCATCTTTCCAGAGATGATGTTTTGTGAACAAAGTGATAGGTGGATGATATGACCCAAGGCATACCATTGAGGCGGATAATCCAAATCAAGACGTACCATTGACCTGTACCATTGTTCCAGAGAGGTTCCATGGGATGTTTTCACTAAGGTGGATGATACGGTCATGGCGGATATTCGGCTCGAGGTGTATCACTTGGGTCAGTGTTACGTGTATTTTTTGAATAATTGGAACTAAGGAAAATTGAACTGAGGCTGATGATCTAGGTCTGCAGACACTTTTCAAAAAATATGTCAATCAAAAAGATTTTGAATGAAGAGGCTATATAAGTGGACCATGGGCATCCAAGTTAGCATATTTTGTGACTCCAAAATAGTGGCTTACATGTTGTGGAGTTCAAGGGTACTCAAGAGCTTCAAGTTGAGATTTTGAGAGAGAGAGTAGGTTAGGCCTTGTTGTGCATTACTTCTAGTTATCTGACCTTGTTGGGTCCAAGTGATATTTTTGGGCTTATTACTATTGGAATTTGGTGATTACTAGATGGCTTGGAGATGTGCTCGTGGTGACCTTCCAAGGAAAAGCTTATGGAAGACACCAAAAAGTTTGTGAATATTTAGAGTCCACCTATTTGGAGAAAGAGAAGGATCACCATAAGTTGAATGCTTGGATCCTTGTGTGGGTTCAAGTAGGAGCTATACTCTTACGAGAGTGCTCTGATAAGGATTAGGGGAGATCATCGAATCTCTGAGACCTCGTTAAAATATTCAGTGGTCGAATCCCAATGCACCCTCCTCTTGGGCATCCGATACGCTTTACAAAGCACTGTCTCGAATGAAATTATGCAAAGCCATCGTTGCAACGATAATTTTTTTGCTTATCTTCAAGGTAACTTGGCAAATTCAAAAGAATATGCCACTTCATCTTCCAAATGCCAAACGTACGTTCAATGACATTCTGAAGGGAAGAGTGACAAAAATTGAACACCTCCTTTAGTCCAACCGATCTACCACCATGTTGGGATTTAGGTACATGGTATCACTGGTTCTTGTATAGAGTGTAAGATCGAGGAAGTCGACTAGAGGGGGGTGAATAATTGTTTCTAAAAATTCTCTTCTTAATTAATTCTATTTAAGCTATTTGGCTAAAACCAAGCATATAATGTGGAAAGCTTAAATCAAATTGGTTTTAACATAAACAAAGACTAAATCAACTAGGTTCACCTAAGTGTATCAATAACCTAAGTCTATGTTAAAGGTTTGCAATCCTAGGATGACAAGTAATTAATTTAATCCTATGAATGTAAATTGTTTTAAAGTAAATTCAGCATAAGAAAATAAACCACAAAGACAAGATATCTTTTTACCATGGTGTTCAAAGATTTTCCAGTCTCCTCTAGTCCACGTTGAGGTTAGTCCAAACGAATTAGACCGGTTCCACGAATTAAGCCAAAACATCTCAATCCACTAAGATAGCTCTTCCTCCACTTCGGAGATGGCGAGCATCACACCACTTACAATTCGCCGAGACTTCTCACAATTTTCTTTGAGAAGCTCACCGCATACGACGCCTCCAACGCCATCTAGAAGTCGATAAACTCGAAGAGTAATAAGTCAAACCCCTCGCTTGACACTCACTGCGTGCAACGAATGCACAAGTTTGAGTGGATACTCAATCCACCTCTAGATGCAACACATGCAATGTGAAGCCTTCCTCCTCGCTCACAAGGTGCAACACATGCACAATTGAGAGGAGGACCTCACACTAACTCAAGAGAGTGAAATAGAGTGTCAAAAGTTATTCTTCAACCGGTCACAAGGGGGTATTTATACCCCACACAAGAAAACTAGTCATTGGAGTCAAATCCCTAAACAATCAGGGTTATCGGAAGTACCAACGGCAAAACTGTGGTACTTTCACTCCCTTTGTAACAGTAAAAAAACTAGCCGTTAGAAGCAAAGGACCAGTCAAATCCAGTAGTTCTGCTGTACATTTTTCGATAGTTCTGATCATCGGAAGTACCGCTTCCACATGCGAAACTACCGCTCTCGTGGGGAGAAGAAGACCACCACACTGGTGCCTCACCGAAAAAAAGTGCCGCTACATAAGTCAGACATTCCACAGATCGAAAGTACCGCTCACACAGAGCCGGTAGTTCTGCTCATTGATCGGACTGCTCACAAAGAGCCAATCGGACCGCTTACATAGAGCTGATCGTATGTTTCGATCATCGACTACACTGATCTCCAACCACGCTGGTCTCTAACCATGTTGTCTAGATCGACCACACAAATGTCTGACTTCGCTGGTCTACGACCACGCTGGTCTTCGACCACGTTGTCCGGATCAACCACACAAGTCTTCGACCACGCTGGTCTACGACCACATTGGTTTCGACCACTCAGGTCTCGACCATGTCGATATTCGACCACTTTGATCTCCGATCACACAGATCTCCGACCACTACATCGATCTTCAACTATGTTGTCTTAATCACGTCAGTTCGACCACGTCGATTTTGACCACACAGGTCTCGACCACGTTAGATTTGACCACGCTAGTTCGACCACATTAGTCTTTGATCACATAGATCTCGACCACGTCAGATTTGACCACTCAGGTTTTAATCACAGAGATTTCGACCACGTTGGTTTCGACCACTACGATCTTTGACCACATTAATCTTCAATCACGTTGGTTCTCGACCATATAGGTCTTCCGATTACCAACAGACGCAGTAGTTTCATGATTATAATACTAGTAATTCTGGTCAGCAGTAGTACCGTAGACTACACTGTGGTAGTTCTAATTTCCCTGAGAAGTACATATACTTCAATAGATTTTGTAAAACACATTTGTAAACTACAGTATCATACACACAAGGATTATTTATGATTCCCAACAAGTTGCAAAATACATTTACATACTTTTGGAATCATGACACAAGGATTACATATACGAGCTTCAACCATGTGTAAAATATATTTGCAAATGCAAGCCTCATACTACAAAGAATGAAAACATGGACTTTAAACATTCGCAAAATACATTAGCAATGTATAGTCCCGTGTTGCAAGGGTTCAACATATGAGCCATAACTATTTACAAAACACATTTGCAAAATACAAGCTTCATGCCAAGGAGAGCTAGAGCAAGTGAAGTTGTACTATCAACACATGATGAGACTCAAGCTACTAGATATGACTCCTCTTAATAGTACGGCAACCTGTTTGTTGTTAGGCTTCGCAGTGTTGATGTATGTGCATGGTCAACGGTCACTGATAGATGAGCTATGACTGCATCTTGGTCATACTAATTATCATGTATATGTTTGATCACGTGTGATAGGGTACGTGCAAGTTGCATTTATCCTTCTTCGTTATTTATATTTTTTAGACGTGTTTTTTAGAAAAATTGTAAACATTCCATTGGTTGCCAAGAAACCAAGAATGTTTAGTTTATAAACGGGTGAAAAAGGGAACTGCTACATAATGGTATACCGTTGGGAATGTTTCCAACGGTAAAAGTTTCATCAAGTTTCGCCTCACCTCCCTCTCCCTCCTCCTCCGCCACTCCCCCACCTTCTTTCCCTGTACCAACTGCAGCTCCATGCACCTGCTCCGCCTCCCCCACCGACAGCCAGGGGCAACCTCATTGCCTCACCGCGCCGCTGTCTCCCTTTCCCCCACCGCCCCCTCCCTACCTAACCTAATACTTATTGCGCCGCCACCTCACTGTTCCTCTCTCCACCACCGCCCACCACCCTCTCCCTGCCCAACCTAATATTTAGCGTGCCGCCGCCTCACCGTGCCTCTCTCCGTTGCTGCCCACTGCCCTTCGCCACTGCCCAACGCCTCCGCCACTGCCCAATGCCCTTCGCAACCGCCCACCCCCGGACCACCACCTCTACATTCAGGGGGTGTGGTGAATCCGTCGGTGGCCCTGGCACCTTCGCTTCTCTTGTCAGAGCTCGAGAAGATAGGGGAGAGGGAGAGAGCTAGAGCGCTAGAGCGAGGGGCGTACCGTCGGGGATGGAGCTTAGGCAACTGGTCAACCTCGCCCCCGCTGGGACGACCAAATCCAGCGGCACCACGGTCAGAGATGGTGATACGGGACGGCGTCGTGGCCAGTGACAATGGATCTAGCAGTGGCAGCCTCGACGACGTTTGGGGCAGTTCGACCTTGCCGTCGCTAGGGGGTGATCGGATCTGGTAACGCCGCAGTCGAGGATGGCGATACACTGCGGCGCCATGGCCGGAGACGATGGATCCGGCGGCAGCCCCATCGCCGTGATCGAGAAAGAGAGAGGGCAAGAGAGATTGAACGGTAGAGAGTTATACCGTTGTTTTTAGTGGAACGATATACCATTCTTTAGTTTTTCTTTTAAAAAAATAATGCACTGAAATATTAACTTGCAAAATTATACACCTGTTGCCAATTTATTTGGTGGCAGGAGGGCCACGTCAAGCTGTTGCCAAACAATATGGCGATAGGACAGTGTCGACCAACTTGCAATGTTTGTTTGTGTTGTTTGCCTCGAGAGATTACTGATAAGTTTATGTTAGTACTTTTTTTAATTTATTCATGGTATCTGTAATGTTGTCTGCTCAGGGGAAAAAACCTCTCTTTATTGAGTTAATCCAATGTGTAGAAGTAATCTTATAACAGGGAAAACGCGATTGTTACCACATAAAAAAAAGGAAAAAAACACTAGGGAGAATGGTAGCCAAGTGCCAACGGCTCAAGACCGACTGTTTCTTGAGCAGGTAACTCTGGTCAACTTCAGGAATGAGATACTGCCGTTCATTCCAAAGGAGGATGACCGGAAAGAGAATCCCGACGACGATTGCTCCGACATCCTGACCGTCAGCGACTCGATAGCGATCGCGGCGCACAACGAGGACGCGAACGTCGCGCCGCTCGGCCACACGTACGTAGTTTGCTTTGCTTGTCCTGGGTTTCTGATGCACAATTGATCTGCGTATAGCTACAGACGCTGACGTCACATGTTTCCGATATCTCGTGAGGGCTATGTTGCCGGACGGCTCATCCTTCACCGCCTACACTTACGCTGGCGAGCTCCCGAGCTGCGCGTTCGGGTTCAACAGCAACGGGGTGGTAAGAGCGCTCAGATCACTGGAACATCTCAGGGTATTCTGAATTTCCATTTCCAGTGTCAGATTGACAGATTCCAACTGGTAAGGACTTTTATGACACCGTTTTTTGCATGCCTTCACGCTCGATTCGGTTTCACCGGTGAACGGCGAGATCGTCGCGGGAGCCATCGCCAGGAACTTCGTGTCACGCGACCTGCTAGAAGCAAGAAACCTCGAGGATGCAATGCATATAACCAGAGATCGATCGATGTAATAACCCTTCTACTTTTTCTTGCCAATAATAGAGCTATTGATTAATGCTAGTTTGATAAACATGTTTTCTTTGGAGCAGAGGATCTGTTCGCCGAATGTCTTGGACGACGACCGTATACAGGGGAAATCCGAAGAACAGAGACGCAGTTCGAGTTTTTCGTAACCTGTGGAATTAAACAGATTTGCTTAGCTCTTGGGGGTGAGACGATGATAGCATGATCATTTTTCCCAATTCCTACTTGTATTTGTAGCTGACAGATGGGTTGAGATTTTGGATATTGTAGGTGCTATTTAATTGATAATCTTTTTTTTCTGAAAGGTTATTATCATACACTGTTACAAAAGGTACAAGGCAAACTCTGATAGACAACATTTCAGCTAGCTGCTGTTGTTAGCACAACCATTCTCTGGATGACTTCCGGCAACAATTGTTACCTTTTGTACTGTAGAATGATGAAAGGCAACAATTATTATCATAACCGTTACAAAAAGGTACAAGGCAAATTCTGATTTGCAACAGTTGAGTACTTCACATAGCCACACCAGGCACGGTTTTGTGATTGCTTGAATGCAGCTTCTGCCATTGGCAATGCATTTTCAGCTAGCTTCTGCTCTTAAGCACCAACTATACAATTGGTACCTTTTGTACTGTAGGAACATGTAAGGCAGTAGTACTGTAGTAGGCTGAAACAGTCAATGCAGTGTCTACCGCGGTGCAGTCCAAATCAGTGTGTTTTGCCTTTACAATGCTTTGACTGATATATGTGTAAAGGCAAAGGTAAAGAAAATAACTTTAGGGCCCGTTTGAAACGCAATAATATCGTAGGAAACAGTTCAATTTCCACAGGAATCAGAAAAAATTCCTGTGTTCCAAACGGGGCCTTAGGAGATTTACAATTTTTCTCCTATTCCGACGTGTTGTGTGTCTGACTACCAATCATGCTGATGAAGCAATCTCTCGGATAAGGAAGCAGAAATTCTCAACAGCCACAGCAAATCATCTGATGCAAGCCAATGATGTTTCATGTGAACAATGAATTTCCTGCGGACAATCATGATTGAAAACAGATCAATGTATCATTATTACATTTACAATTAGCTAAAATGTTTGATTTCACTATGCATTGAGATTAAAAAAAAACAAATGTAACAGCAGCCTGTCACTAAATGCTGTATTCGTTGCACACCTGCCCAGTAATTTGTTGATGAATCTTGAAACTCCCTCTCAATTCACGAACTCACGATCTCAACTAGTGTCACGGCAGCAAATGCTAAAAAGAGGCTCCCTCCAATGTATGCTATAATCTGCACAGGTCAATGCTTCTTTTCAGTGACATTATGCAGGCAGGCTTGTTTAGGATGAATGGTTCAAGAGTTTATCCTAGTTTTGTCGGTAAGCCAACAGCTATTTTTTCTCTCTATAAATTCAAAGGTGACACAGTGAGCATTGATGTCCACAGCTCAAAAAAGTCCCTAAAAGTAGACATCATTTCACCATACAAACATGGAGGTGACAAAATACTGCAATATTTTTCTATATTAAAACATGTAGTTTGTGTTTAACTATGAGTAGATTGCCCCACCTTTTTCTAATGGCTTAAGCTTTTGGGCTAACTCATTGGTGCATGAAAATCAACAGTTTGTTCAAGGAAAAAGATTTTGTTGAAATTATATTAGCAACATATATGTTAATCAAATGACAAATAAATTGAAACCAAGCCATAAATCCGTAGCAAGTTAAACATGGGAGTGAAACCACCAGGTCAAATTCAGTCACATGGCCACATGGGAAAGCCAGGTTGCGTAGGTAGTACTAGTTTACCTTCTCAGACAGGAATGTCCCCAGCAAAGAACCACCAAGAACTGCAATCTGTGGGAAAGAAGTTGGTTAATGCCTAATATCCTTAAAAACCATAGCCAAAAAAATCTGAAAAATGAGCAACAGAATAACTGATTGGTATGTATTTACTGCTCGTGGTGTTTATGATCCATAAACATAAGTTCTTTTGGTGAAAAATGGAGGAACATAAAGAAGCCTCTTGTACCCATTATACTCCGAAGGAGTAAAGTTAATTAAGACTTGCAAAAATAGAGCAACAAGAGAAGGCACTTTCAAGACACACACAAGACTGAGGCAACAACGGATCAAGTAACCAATTGATGATCAAAGCACTAAACAATTTCCAGGATTCAAATGCAATGTTATAATGCTTAAATATGTTAGTCACGAATAAGTTATTACGAAAATGTTTATGCATATTAGTACCACTTTGGTGTAAATTATCTCAACCATTACTGTCTCTACTTATCTTACCAATGTTGCAAGAGCATGACCAGCAAACGATCCTGCAATGACACCCAGAGGGGATGAAGCTGCGGCAAGTGCTGTGAGAATATAGGAAACTAGTGTCAGTGTTGGTTGTGATGATAGAAATCTCATCATTGTATAAAATGATAGTTAGTAAATGTACCAATAGTAGAGAAAAAGGATTTGTCACCCCATTCAGCGATAAAAACCAAAACAAATGTGCTAGCAACGGTACTGGCGGCAGACATTATTCCCGCACCATTTCCAGAAAATTTCGAAACTGCTAGCTCAGCCTATCATTGGTCAGCATAGTATTATAAAGGAGCTTCACTGTCAGATAGAAATAGGGATAGAAATAGGGCCAAGCACAAGAAGATCATCATATGCCCAAACAACTGCAAAAAGCTATCGATTTGCTAGAAGAATATAAATTTTGTATAATTTTTCTCAAAGTGCATAATGTCTTGCATGCATGCCCTTTTTGCATACTTCTTTTGAAGACTAATTGCTCTGGTAATCACGCACCAGAAAATATTGAAGTACTCCTAAAAGGGTTTCATTAAAAGCAAAAAAAAGGACAAGCGGAATTGATTATTGTGCATATATTTTTTAAAATATAGTAAGCATAAAAAACATAGGAGATGGAATACAAGACATTAGCATACAAAATTTTGATAAACATATTTTTTCTAGAGATTATGATATTCAATCAGTAAAAACTTAGATGATAGAAAGATATGAAAGAGAATTTACTCAGATCCAGACTATGATTTTGTTACTTGGAACTTCAATATACTTGACTAAACCTAAGAATTTGAATTTTGAAGTTGTACCTCCTCTTGCTCCTCGTTCATCTTTTCTTCATCACCTGAAGCTGCATCAAGTAATGTAGTAATTCCATAATAAACCTAAAATCCATTAAAGCATGTTAGGAATGATAAGCTTTTTTTACCTCAAATAGGAATGCATGAGTAATAACAATTGAATTTCTTTCACAAATTCTAAGCACATATTTCAATATGCGTGCATGTAACAACAATATGAGATATTTCCCTTACCAAGAGACATGCAGCAAGAAAGTCATCAACTGGGAAATCTGTACCACCAAACCTGCATATGCCAAGAGGTACATTAACTAAGAGCAGAAAATAGAAGGTCCCCTTCAAGACTTCAACAACAAGTACAATTACCTGAATGGAATGATGCCGTCAACATAGTGAAATGCTCGACCAAGAACTACAGATACAATTGTCATTACCCTGTTAATCACCAAAAGAAAAAAGCTTAGTTATTCATATAAGTCACATCTGTTCAAATAACGGAGTGAAACTTTATGATTCACTTTCTAAGGCAAAATTCATGTATGGCCAGATACTCCTGTAACTAATTTTGTACTTGGAAGCACTCAAAGCCTGTAGCAGTACAGGAGAAGCAACTTAGCTTATAGAGGAAAGCATGAAAAATACATTGGTAGTACTTACGCAAGAGCTCCAAATGTGCCAAGAAAAATGACTCCTCCAGAATTTCTAGCTGCTAAAAGTGCCTATTGAAACACATGCAACTGCAGCATTTATCAATGACTCATTTTAATATACATTACTATCAAATTATTTGCATAGTACAAAACGAGAAGTAAATAGCAAGACATATAACTTGTAAAACGGAATGCACTTCTCTCATCAAATTTCATAGCATTCAGTAACAGAAAGGCGCCCTGAACTACCCATGGCTGTGTGGCCCCACCTCTCAGTGGGTCTAAAAAGAATTCTTCGTATGTACTGTGACACTCTTCTAATATCTGGCATGCTTACAATTTCTGTTTTCTTGGTTTCTACATTGCAAGATGGGATCCAAATGAACATGTAAGCTGGCCATCTACATCTACATTCTGCAAAACCTTGTTTCCACTAGTAATTGTTAGCCAACTATTGTTAAATCCACGTTTCCTTTATTTTACATCTGGGTAAGTTACGCACAAACACGTAGTTTTCACAATTGAACATGTAGGTAATCAAGCACGAAAAATTTCTACCAAATCTAACCGTGGCAACATAATCTCGCTGTAATTATGGCCATATGGGTAATACTTACCGCAATGAAAAATGTCCTGTCCCCTAGCTCAGAAAAGAAGATCAGCAGAAAAGCCTGGAATGCAAATTTGGATACACAGATCAACGATGGAGTAATGCGGAAGAGAAATGGCACGACGATTTTAGCATCAAAGGGCGGCGGCAGTTGTCCTAACTGAAGCAAAGCCTGTACTAATGTCCCCGAGATCGCCCAGCACGTCCGCCAGCTTCAGGCCCATCAACTGCGTGCCGGCCAGCGCCTGCTGCGACCCCTGGAGCATTAGCACTCCCGCCACCGCCGCGAACGCGAGCCCACAGGACGCGTCGAGCGGCGCAGCTCGACCCCGGCTGGGCGGCTCCGTCCCCTTCTCAAGCAGCGGCTTCTCCGAGTCACATTTCGGAAGGCACCTCAACACCTGCAACAATCAGAAGCCGTAACATGTTTCCCTCTGTTTCTTCGGTGCAAGGAAGGGTGGGGGGACTGTACCGGGCGGCCGGGCAGCCTGGCACGGCGCGGCGGCGGGCGGGGAGACGGAAGAGGCGTACTTATTCGGTAGTGTATGGAGGAGGAGGGGAAGACGGTGGAAGAGCAGGAGCAGCAGCAGGAGGCGACGGAGGCCATGGCGCCGCGGTGGTGGCTGCGAGGCGGACTGCGCGGCTCTCTTCTGACTGGCCGCGTCCTCTCGGCCGTTGGGAGTGGATAGTGTCCGAACGGGTCGTTCGCTTCTGTAAATGGACCAACCAATTTTGGGCCGGCCCATTATGGCCTAGCAGCTTCTGCAATTCCCCTCTCTCAAGAAAAAAAGAGCGACTGCTACGACAGTGTCATCGCCAATGGCACACTGCGAGTACCTGCGTCGAGGAAGGCGGCGCGCACCCAACCACCGCTCTGCCATTGCGGTAGCCTGTCGATCGGTGCGCGGAGCGCAAGCAATCTTTGATCGTGCTCTCGTGGAGTTAGTTCTCTGGGAGGGGGTCTCATGTCCAGCCGCCGTCCGTCCCGGAACACGTTCACACCAGGTGCTCGACGTTATGCTTCTCTCAAATGCTCCTGCTTGTTCTCGTTTAGATTCTTGGCTGCTCTGGTTTGGCTTGTAGTGGCATGTGTTTTCTTGCGTTTATCACATGATGTTTGCGCTGTGGTTTCTTGGATGGATGGTGAAGGGTGTGGCTGAACTGGTCTGTCTTGGATCTAGTGCCCTCGTCTTAGTTCATGCTATCTGATGGCCCTGTGCTTCGAGTGGTGGAGGTGAGTTCTGGATGTTGATGGTGCGCAGAACGAATAATTTAGCACACGCTTTTCATGATGTAATCTGGTAGGGTGCTGTAGCACCCTAAAATAGGGAGTATCTCAACTAATTAACCATATCGATTTGCTTTCCTTTTCCTAATTCAAATGGGCTAATTAGAGGGCAAGCGCAAGCCTCCTTTTCCCATCTGTAGTTGTGGGTGCCGTCCTCTCTCCCGTGTTTCTCTCTCTCTCTCCTGGGTTTCGGCCAGCAGCCTGGGCATGGCGAGGCTGGTGGCCTGAGCGTGGTGCGGCTGGAGGCCGGGAGGCAGTGCGGCGGCCTGGGGCGCAGCACGGCCAGAGGCCGGAAGGTGGCACGACGGCCGAGGGGTGGCGCACGGCCGAGTGTGGTGCAGGCAAGGAGACGGCATAGGCCGAGAAGTGGCGCTTGGGCAGAGTGTGGCAGGAGGCGGCACCGGCGAGGGCGCACGACAGTGGTGGCGCGGTGGAGGCACGAGGGCGCACGGGCGCCGACGTGTCGCGAGGCGCATGGGCGGAAGCGTGTCCGCGTGGGCTGGCGTGGCGTGGGCTGGCTTGGCATGCGGTGACTGGTGGCGGTAGCACTGGTGGCAGCCGGCGGAGGCAGCGGCCAAGGCACGGCCAGAAACAGCTGGATGGAGGTGGCGGTATGGTTGGCCGGCGCACAGGTCATATTACTTATTCTTGTTTGGTTGTAGACTTTTAATATTGTATTCTTATCATACTGTTCTAAATTATATTATTTTCACATGCTTTTATGGTTATTAAAATACTCAATTAATAATGTTCTAGAATTCATGCTTTTAATTAGTGTTTTAGAATTTATACTTAAATCATTAATGTGGGTAGCATATAAACATGTTTCAAATTTAGATTTAAACCACTAGCAATCTTTTAACATTAGGGTTGCTATGTTTATTTTTTTATATCATAATTCTTTATTTGTATGATTTCATATGTGAGTTATGAATGATTTTTAAACAATACCTGTTAATCTGCCTAATAATCACTCACCACATAATAAAACTTGGATGATTGTCAACCCTTGTATTAGCTATGTTATAATACCTCTTTTAGAATAATTTCTATATCACTACCACCATATTATCTTTCCACATCGCCCTCATATCGGAAATCATGCTTCTTCATTTTCAACCTTAGCAAATTCTTCTTCCTATGGTAACTTTATCTCAGCCTTCTCTTAGTTCCCTTAATCTCACACCATTTAACCTATTAATAATATAACAGTTACCTGGTCGGGGGTTACCCACATATAGGAGAGATTTTCACCCACCTGGTAACGTACGGGGGGCCGTACACTTTCGTTACTCAGGATATTACACCTCGTCTATGGTTATACAGTCGAGAACAATGTTGTGCCTGACTACTCTCATATAATCGGGTATGTGGATAGTAATCACCAGTGCCATTGCTATAACTTGCTAAATAACAAATATCCTTATTTCCACGGTTCCTATTACCCCTATTTTCGTTTGGTATCAGTGTTTCTAATAATCTAGTTCCATTGTAATTAACATGTGTCAATTACTTGTTTGAATTACTTGTCATTTACTCACCGTGTTGCGATCGTTGTTGGATACTTGTTGAGATTTCTAAATCTCACGCTTACTCTTTTCCTTTTTAAGTAAAAAAATCAGTGGAGTGATAGCATCATGCATGGGTGGGAGCACTCGAGTTTTCAGCACCGTGGTTTACCACTATTTTGTTGTTTCATTTGATTAGAAATGGACCGGTTTCATATTTCAAACATTCATTTTAGCTTCCGTTGGTTCTCTATTAAAGTGCTCGTAAAAGTTTTAATTTCCTTGCAATTTCTTTTGCTGCCTTTATTATTTATTGTTACTTTGGCGATGACGTTTCATAGTAGTATCTTATATTGAAACGTGAGGTGCTACAGGTGCCGAGTTTGCTCTGTCGGTGCTTAGTTCAATGGTGCATGCACTTGGTTAGCCAAATACGGGCAGAGTTAAGGTAGCGGACTAGTGGGATGGGAAACACTCACATAGACTCCTTGATTGATTCTCTTAAAGAATTTCCCCATTTCATGATGCCATCAGTGACTCCAGGCAACTAAATGATGCTTATTGTTCTTACCAGAGTACTTCAGGGTTTCACCCTAAAAAAAGGTCACTTCAGGGTTTCTTCTCAGCTGAGGACTGGCAGACTGATCGCACAGGAATAGATTAATAATTATATTTTTATATTGCAATTGTACTGGACTTTCTTTCTCCTTTTAATACAAGAACACGCACACTTCTCTTGCGTGTTCACGAAAGAAGAAAAAAATACATTTGCTAGCTCCACTGGCAAATATCAGTAAGCAAACACACCTTCTCCCTTTCTATTATATGAAAGAGTAAACAACACTTTTAGATCAGTGGATGCTTTAGGTAGATAAGTAAGCACTTAGTTCTATAGACTGTAGGTATGCTAATCTTTAATCTGTCAGTATCATTGAATGGTTAGTTTGCAGTCTGCTGCTTGAACCTGGCCATCTTTGCAAGCTTCTCAACAGCTTCAACCAAATGATCAAGCCTAGCTACAAATTCAATAAGTAATGATGTGAAAGTTGCAAGGGACAGTGCTGTGGTACTTTCAAGTGCACACATCTTTGGAATCAGATCAGAAACGACATTTCCATCATCTTCAAAATCATCCACCTCCCTAGAAGGCCATGAACGCAGCCTCCTCTGCTGCCTTTTCATCATCTCATGGTAGGATTCAGCTTGCATTGGCACAGCTAACGGTGTAGTTGTGTTTTCAGTTACCTTGCTTTCTGGCTCATCAGATTGTTTGGTGAAGTCCTTGAGGTTAAAAGAGAGCACCTTTGAGGTTTTCAATTGTGGCTTAGCAGAGTTGTCTTCATGGCTTGCGGTAAAGAGGTAGGAGTGCAGGTCAATTGACTGTTGCAGACGCTCGGTTGAGACATGAACATGCTTGAGTAGGCTAGTTTGAAGGCTCCACTTCATGTTGTTTACATCCTTTGCCAAACTGCGCAACAGCTCCGCAGCTTGGTTTGTGGCATCTAAGATCTCCGACTGGAAGGCACATCTTAGGTTGTATGGTGCCTGCAAGAATGTAAAGACTAATGTCACATGCAAATTAAGAGCTTGTTGACTGTCTTATTCGTTATATAATTTGCTCAGATGATATAGAAACCTGCAGGAAGTATGCGAACACTTAGTTAATTGAACTCAGGACTTCATGATGGAATGCACATTTTGGGACCCTTCTTTTTGTCCATGGTTTTAAACAAGATGGACCTGTTGAGTTGTGTTGCTCATACCATTGGTACGCGTTGTTAGCTGCAGTACTGACTGGGTATACTTGCAGTATTATGGCACATAGCATTAGTATTTTTTAAAACAAATTGTTCATTTCTATATTGGCGTAGTTTTGCATTTCCCCGCACTGTTCAAACTTCAAACACGAGTACGTCACAATTCTATTCAGTCGAGTTGCTAGTCCCAGATACTTGCTGTGCTACTTTTACCAACCAAAACATGTGCCATTTTGTTTATTTGGTCAACTGATTATATTGTTCCTCAGGTCTTCTGCGTATGCAAGGAACCGGTAAAAGGTTCCCTAATGAAAGTGGACTATGAAGAATGTTAAACTGGTGTCTAAGTAGGATGACAAGTTTGATCCGTGCAAGCTATTAACTAGACGAAGCCATGAAGATGTGCTGGACATTTACTGCAGAGGTGTCCTTCGAAAGGCACATTATCTCCCAACATCCCTCGAATATTAAGGTCGCTCATTGCTAGTCCTTCGGCAAAGCATCATAATTGCTTTCTTGAGTATATTGTGTTACATTGCATCATTGGTGTTTTCCACTACAAGGACAAACAACTACTAGCTTGCCTGTAAAGGCCCCAATGAAGGTATCAAATTCTATTCTCAAATCAAGGAGCACAATGTTGCCACTTGTTTCCTAGGATCAGTTTAGATAATTCACATACGCATCTAAGCATCATATTTCCTTTACGCGTAATTGTTCTATACTGTTCTATTATGTTTCCATCAAACAATTCACTGAGAATTATATATTTTGAAATAGCTGCTGTAGCTAGGCAGAGGAAGGGTAAGAGCAAGTCTAGCATAAGGACTTAGACCCCGCTCATTTCGGTTTTTGAGCTTTTGGTTTATTTTTCACTATTTCTAAATTTTATTTTTTTCTAACTTTTGGTTTTTTTAGCTTTCTTGTTGGTTCCTTTTCTCCTATATTCATTTGCATTGTCCATTATGGGCTAACATGTTTTTTCCTATTTTAAGTTTTTTAAAATTTAGTTACGTCAAATAAGCCACCATCAGCTACAATATAATTTTAGTCATAAACTAATTTATTTTAGCCTAATCGAGCAACAACTTAAGATGCAGGGAGAACAGTTGGTACCTGAATCTCTGAGTGCACGCAACCATGTAAAGCCATCACCTCGTAGGCACAGTGCCGAAGAACATTACCAACCTTCACGTACTCCGTCCATGGGTAGAAGAAGTGCTTGAATCTCCCATGTGGTGGCTCCCATTTAGCAGAGTTTGCCTGCAAATTAATCACCATATCAGTAGCAAAATATTATCAGTTAGGCTGTTGATTATAATGTAAAACCAGCATACAAAACTCAGATCAGCTAGTTACCAGCGAGTCAAGCTTTGCTGATGAATTTAAGGTAGCTCGGCACTTCCTGAATGCTGGTTCGTCAGGGAAGTCATCCATGACCATCTTCGAGAACTCTGGTTGTTCGGAACCATCGTCGCTTAGATACTTCTTGACACACTCTATAGCAATAGAAAACAAAAGAATTATGTGTCATGTGACTTCGCAGTAATCGACTATAAAGTTATCTCGAGGACCAGGGTGAAGAGAAAAACCTTCCAAGGAGTCTGCCAGAGAGTTGAAGTTGTTAACTAGCTCCTTGTGCAGCTGTTCCCCTGCCCAGATTGGGCAAATAAGGGCATTTACAAGAACAGCTATGAGGCCTCCAATTGCAATCGAGTAGAGCCTGGCCATTGCGGTCCTGATGGGGTTTCCCATGCGGTAGCCCGATACAATGATCAAGCAGTAGGTGAATAGGATAACTCGAAAACCATACTCGTATGGAACCAGTGATGGCCATAGCTTCATAAAGGATGTTACAGCTCCTACATATCATATTGCACAGTAAGAAGGTTGAAGGAAACTGAAATAGTAGGTAATGCAAAGAAAAGTTCTAGCATGGATTTCTTGTCGATACAAATGAATAAAAGTCATGGCTTATATGGATCGCCTATATTTTGAATACTTGTCAGTTTTAAGGCGTACCAATGAGAAAGATGCTGAAACCAATGATGTATGGCTCTGCAATGTGACCACTAGACATAGCCACTTGAATAACGATTATCGCAAATACTCCAGCAAGTACACTTCCGAGAGCCCGATTGAATCCGCGATTGAACGTTGCACCTACAGATGGCTAACAATATGAGGATTTTTCAATCATAAATCTTTCACTTACTGTTCATTAATGCTGATCCAAATTAACGTAGCATATACAGATACTGTTCATAATGTTTCAAGCAGCAGTTTTAACTAGCTACTCATGCATAGGGATGATACGTACCGACAGTGTACTCGAACATAATAGCAACAGTGAGGATGGACCAGATGATGTTAGTTCCAAAGATGTCATAGGGCGCACGGAAGAGTATGAGCAGGGACACAAGGAGGCAAGCAAGGCCAACCTTGAGCGCAAAGGTGACCCTGTTTGCGTCCTGCCTGGCAAAGTCCCAGACATCACATAGCCATTTCCTTGGGGATGGGCCTTCTTCAGTGATTGTCTTCTTTACATCTTCTGGCACCACATTGTTTGATGGTAGGCAGATGTCAATCCTTATACTACCCTTTTTTCCATTCATTCTCCAACTCGGGATGCCTTTTACACAGTGGCTCAAATAACACCAATGTAACTGCTGTATTTATGCTTCAGTTGGGCTGTTGAAGTGTAGGGTCTTATGGATGGAGAGACGGTATATATAGCTTTCTTGAGAGGTTAAGGATGGCGGTGCAAGTAGATAAAAGGGTGGTGTAGCCGGCATAGCACCATATAAGAAGAATAAAACTGACGGAAATAATTGATGGAAATATAAATGCAGGTGATGTCAAGATGCTCTCGCTCAATAATGTAGGTATTGATAGAGAATTGGATTCTATCATGTGAAATAATGTTATCTATTCGGTGTTGATTTTGCAGTTTACAGCTAGCGTATTGTTTGCCAGGTTCACGTTGCATTAGAACGGACATGTTTGAAGCGGATCGCTTCTAGAGGTTTCATCTTCATTTTTACCATGAAATATCATCAAAAGAATGCTTTTAGACTCTTCACATGCATACCTTGAATCTTTCCTAGATGCATTTGTGGAGCAGCCTACTTGGCTACTTAGATCCATTAGACCAAATTAATGGCTCTAAATGAAACATTTTGGGTGATCAGAGAATCTTAATTGATTCATTGACATACCAGGGCACAACCAAAAGTTGAGGAATTTCTGCTAGTTTTTGGTTAATACCTTGATGCTTAATGTTTGCTAAATTTTTTTTGTTACTAGCAACACGTTTTTGTTTACTCAGTTTTTTTGTTACTAGCATCGCATTTTGTTGTAGAAACACATAATCGTGCAAATACTTTGTGTTACCTTCCTCCCCTGTGATTGAGCAATTTTCATTGAAAGATAGTAACTCTTTGCAAAGCTGATGCGAGTAAATACCAATTTGTGAGTTGTGACTTTTTTTAAGGCCATTTCAAATAATTACATGCAATAATCCTGAATAAAATATACCTACTCTCTCTCATGTGTGTGTTTCTCATAATATTTCTCTCTAAAGGACCATGTAGGAAGGTATAGGATATAGTTATGATGAACCATTGTAAGTTTTGTAGAGTGATCAAATGGTTTTGCAAAAAGTGCATTTGGTTTGGACTGAATTCTGGAAGTTCCAGAAAACTCGGATGTTCCACACGTATAAGCGCGGTCATACCGCAGGGCGATAATACCGCAGTTGTTTGTGCGGTAGTACTGACGAAGCGGTGGTATGTTTTTTCCAGAGAGCTCCAACTGAGGATCTCAAGGTGCGGTAGTACCAGTTTGAGGAGCAGTAGTACCGCAGTATGGTAATATTGGCATGGTAAGTGCAGTAATACCGATCTTCCTAGAAAAACAAGGTTTTGATATTTGAGTTATGGATTGAATTGGGATGACCTAGGTCATTAGATTAAAATTACATGATGCATGTCTTGGCTAATGTAGATTAAGTTATGAAGAACTTGTGACTGAAAATGATTTCTTTGTCTTTGGATGTACATGGTCACTTGGAATCAATTGTGGTCAATAGCAATGATCGGGGCTAGACTTATGGAGGAGTTGAGGCTTAGAACGATCGAGGATGTCAGGTGACACAGTGAGCTCAAGCATGACATGAGAAAGGCAGAAAATGTTGAATACGAGTTTGAACAGCGGGATGACGTCATGTGGCTTACACGGACTAAGTGAGCCGTGGTTCGGTAGAATCGGGACAGGAGAGACTTGGCGACGCATGGCAAGATTGTCGTGCACCTACACATGACAAGCATGACGATTTCTTGCAGTGGTTGGTGATGACCGAGTCAAGGAAAGGTATTTTGGTAGTTTCATCAAAATACTAAAAACCATCTTGAATCAAAACTATGGTACATGGGTGATGCGCTAGAGAGTGGTTTAGGTCAAAGTGCAGCTGGTTTAATCAAGGTAGATCAAGGCTAAGGATTTAGCGGGTGCACACTTATGCGCTTTGAAAAACATGCATATGTGAACTTGTGTGAGTAAACCCCGTGTGTGTGGGGTTAACGAGTTTTCCCCCATTTAATAGTAGATAGTATCCACTAAGATGAATAGGTGGCTGGTTGCCCACCTATAAAAGGGGTTGGGATGGAGACATGTGGTTAACCATCCAACCCATCTCTTGTGCCTTGGGTTTGAGAGTGAGTACCTTGGATGCTTTTTGTCCTCCAGGGTGAAGCGCCTGTAAAACATATCTTCTCAGGTAAGCAATACATTAATGTTTGTGCAACTCTTCAGTCCCTCTTGTTTTGATTGATGTGCTTGACTTTTGGTTGGTTTTGATCTCTCTCTTTTCCTTCTTGTGATCTTGCTGTGCTAAGAACGTGTAAATGATGCGGGGTGCCCGATCTTCATGACGTAGGATCGATAATGATAACTTGGATGCATGCAATCTAACGAACCGATGGCGCCAACCACTATTAGAACAACAACCTACGATAAAAGAATTCACCCAACCACACGCTCATGATCCTGTCTACTCAACCAGAAAGCAAACACATCGTAGCTCCTGAGAATTACATGGAATCACAAGAACAACAATGTAGAGAAACGCCCAATTCCCCTCTAGGTTGTAATCAGATGGCAAACTCTAGGAAGAACAAGTGTATAGCTCTCTCTTAAAAATAATAAATTCAATTGTGGTCTACTAAGAAGTTATGTATTACAAGGCTTATATAACCCTTGGGAGGCTGCAAGGTCTCCTACTCAACTCCTAAGTGTTTGACTCGGACTCTCAATAAAAGGAAATAAAAATAAAAACCCATAACGCTTTTGAAGATAAATCCTCCTCTATTACGTAGCCCTCGAAATAAACTTTCCAACGAATCCAAGATCACCTCAATCGGACCTCGTATGTGAAAGTTATTGCCTTCAAGTCATACTGTTCTGAACACAGCATCTCTAGTCAATCCAACGGCGGGATTGTTCGGCCTGGTCCAAACATTACCATAAATATTGACCGTTCAAAGTTAATCGAATGACGTAGAAGGGCGAACGTTCAGAGCGGTCCGAACGTCACCGTCGCTATCGATCGTCCAAAACCGATCAAACGTTGCAGAATGAACGAACGTTCAGAGCGGTCGAAACGTCTCCAAGGCGATCAGGCGGTCCGTTGAAGATCGGACGGTACGACTCATTTGGAGTGGGCCAAACGTTTCCAAGGCGATCAGACGGTCTGTGGAAGATCGGACGGTGCAATCGTTCGAAGCGGTCCGAACATCTCCGAAGCATCTAAGCGTCCAACGCTGATCGGACAGCAAGGACAGTCAAAACCATTTAGACTGGTCCAAACATTCCGAAGGTCTTACGAGCATCCGATGTTGGATTGAATGGCCCTAAACACATCTGAGGTCGATCATACCGATTCAAAGGTAGTTTTTGATACCAGTTGAAATCGTTTAAAAGTCTAGAGCATCTTTGTGAATTCGATTGTTCTCGTGGTCAATCCATCATGGCAATGAGAACATGTCTTCCCTTGCTTGACTCCAAGTATTTTTTTTCTCCATTAGCTTCTCCTTCATGGCTCCAATTTCAAAAGCTTCACATCGTTCAAACCTAAGAACGCACAGTAGATTAGAATGAGGCAGTATCCAGTTCTCACATAAATTATAACCAAATTTAATTAGGAGCGAATTCACCTGTTGATTAATTTGTTTAGCTCGTGCTCATGTAATTAGTCCACTTCTTGACTTCAGGATGTCCTCATCAATAAAAGATGGAGATAATCCTTGGGAACACATTTCCACCCATCTAATCACTTTGATAGCAAGATTCAAGAGAAAACACAGTTTTCCTTACTTTGGCCTCTTTGGTCGATCTCTTGTTCTGAGGTTTTTGGCTTGATTTTTGTAGTGATCTTACTTGTTGTGATATGTGAGAATACATTTAAACCCTTCTTGGTCATCATGATTCCACAAGCAAGTTGTATTCATCGATTTTTGTTTTAGCTCGGTTTTAGTACACCTTTCCTTCAAACTAAAAAAGGTCTCAAGTTTGGCCATAATTTTCGTGGTCATTTGTTGGAATAGGTTTTTGATAACTTAGAGAAGATCACTGCAAAATTTCATATCATTTAGATCTACGAATCAAAAGTTTCATCTATTTTAAATTTTGAACTTAGGCTGATTTCACTGTTCATCGAGGAAAGATAGTACCGCAATTATAACAAAGATACTTCCAATTTTTGGTAGCACCGTAGTTATAACAAAAGTACTTTCGATTTTCCCGATTATTCTCTAAATTTTAGATATTTGTTTTGCTTATTTGGTGTTGATTTCTCGTTCCAATCTTCATAACTTTGTAGTTATTGGAGTGAAGGAGAGTTGAATATTTGGAGTAACTTAGAAGGCACCATTCATTTTATCTCTGTTGCTATATTTGGTCTTTCACTCTCCCTCCATGATTCTTTCATGAAGAATTGTCTTCAGATTTTTATTTCAACTTGGTGGAAATTAAGTGGATACAGTGCAAAAAGAAATTGAATTCGACTACTATTTCAGCCTACTAATCTACTCTGTATGCGCGCGCATGCGCCCATGTGGTTTCTTTGTGTACGCGTGTGTTTTGGCAGTATTACGAGACTTACATTCAGGGACTGAAAACATCAAGAGATAAAGATTCTGCAAAGCAGGTGATCTCATGCTTCATGGTATCAGATTCAATGTGGCCTGTCCACGTATGGAAGGATGTTGGGCGTAGAGTTTGCATGGGAGTGTTGCTGTCGGTGAGCCTAACAAGGATAGACGAATGATGGATCGTAAAATCTTCTCTACACTAACTGTCTATAGACACAAAATAAAGGTGATGCATCTTATTCCTTCCAAAAGCATCACCAGGAACAATTTGTGATGCATTTCCTTGAATGTAACACTTCTATACTTTTAACTGTATGCCGTAATTTCTGTACATTGAAATGGGTTGAATTTATCTTCACTTGGAAAATGTCCCGTACTTTTTTGTGCAGCCAAAATAACAATCTTTGAAAATTATGAGTAGTTGGACCCAATGAACAAAGATGATGAGAAAGGGTAAATTTAGGGCTTCCATATCACAATATCAAGTTATAAACTGGAAAAATATTGTTAATTGTACAAATTCTTGTAAAGCACAACTTTTGCAGTTTATGGGATACTGGATTGAGCTGGACTTAGCAAAAAGTTATAAGTTAGAACTTGTTAAGAATAGCGCTTGCATTTATCATGAGGCTAATAGGCCAATATATATACAAGTACAGGTATGACATATATACAAGAAACCCCTTATACAACAGAAAAAATACACAGAGGTTAATGGGCATATATATAAATACAGAAAGCTCGCTAGTGAGAAACCCACAAATACGCTAACCACGCATGTGGAGGTGTATGTGCTGAAACCAGTCCCAATAATTAAGACCATCGAAAATCACCGGGTAGCGAGAAACAGAATGCCTGAAGAGGATGACATGTTTTCTTTTTTCTTCTTTTCTCGTTCATGTACTGAAGGTTAAAAGAAACCTATCGATTTCTATTCGACACACGGGAGGAAATCACAAGAGCGGCGTCGATCTGGAGCAGCCTAAGTCAAAACGATGACAGCCCTGAGTAATGGTGGTCGGAGTGGCGACAGCTCGGAGCGGTGGTCGGATGGTGTCGACTCCTACAAGCGGACAACGACGACATTGGATCAAGGCAGCTTCGAGACCCAGACGGAGGATCCGAGTGACGGCAGCACGATGAAGAGGATCCAGATGACGGAGGCGTGTTGGAGAGGATCCAGGTGTTGACGGTGCGAAGAAGAGGATCTGGGCAACGGCGGCAGTCGAAGGAAAAAACCAGCAGTGACGGGCTGCTTTATGAAACCCTAGGTCTAACTCTGATACCTTGTTATGAACATCGCTTGTATTCACATAAGACAAATGGACCAATACAACACACACACAATACAAGTACAGGAATGACATACATGCAAGTAACCCCTTATACAAAGGAAAAATATACAGGTAATAATACACATCTAACATTCCGATGGCCCTTTATATAACAAAGGGAAGAAGCCATTGGTCTTCAGATGGCCCCTTATATTCGGCCTGTTTGATATGGCTACGGCTTATGATTTTTGGCTGAAATTTTTGAATTTTAGCTGTTTGCGACAGAGATTACGGGGAGAGAGATACTCGCTTGCAATTTTGGTTGATACAGATATTGAGCTTTTAACGTGTACTACAATTAACTTGTAGATACCGTTTTGAGAAAATACTCCGTTTAAAAGTTAGATACTGTAGCAAAAGCCAAAAGCCGCTTTTAAAAGCCGTAAAGAACAGGGCCAATCCAAATTGAAAATCAAAAGTGAATAATAACTAGTGAATAACATGAGGAACCTTTAGGGTGTTTTCTGAGGAACATTAACTAGGGTAGGTGCCATTCAGAGCTCACACTTTTCAGTTATGCCTATTGATGAAAAACATCAGAATGTAGGAATGTTCCATTCCTGGTCTGGTCCAGTTTGTGTCTTCCCCTGAACAGTCTGCATCAGTGCTTCTGCTGCATAACAAGTAGCAACTAGCTGACGCGCGCATGGTCCACAAGCCTGATAGTACTGACTGAGGCTTAGCCTGTTTTGAGTCCACTGTTTCTTAGATATTGTAGATATACAAGGCTGCTCATCCATGAGGAAAAGGCGGTTCGGTCCCGATTAAGGTAGCTGAGTTGAGCAGCTGGTTGCGCTGGAAGAATTAGGCATCTCACAATGGCCAGTAATATCGGCATATTCACAAGTTGTTCTTGGGCAATTCTTTTGAGATATATAATAATTTATAATGGCTACGCGAAGCATATCTGGGGGCAACTTGTGGGTTTATGGCTGCAGGAAGGTTGCCCAAGAATTGCTTGTCCTACGTCTTACTGTAAATTATTGGAAGATCGTATTCCTATCGGGAATGGAAGCATTATTCCTCGAGCATCTCTTGTACATTATGAGCATGCGTTCTGTTATCAGAAACAAGGAACAAGCGGGGATGAGAAACGTGAAGGTTTTGTAAGAACCCCAAATCTATTCTCCAGTAATATGCAAGAGGGAATAGAGACAAGCCAAGTTTCAAATCAAATATGTGGTTCCTGTTTGGGTTGAATTATTCGGTGTGACTATTTAGCTTCTCTGGTTAAGCTTGAGCACCCTGGACCAGCAACATGTGGCTCATCATTCATCAAGCTGTGTTGGTTTCTAGAAATGCAAAATGTTCACATTTCCAAGTCAAGCTGAATTTTGTAGACCGCTTGCTGCTATACATCTTAAATCATTTCTTGAAATTGTACACTGGCTAGCATATCATTATCATTCTGGCCATAAAGAATATGAGAAGTATTAGATTTCCCTTTTTCAGATTATGACTATTGGTCAGGGTTTGGAAACTGGAACCAGCTTAAAACCGATCTGGTTTGTGATTTGAAATTTCAAATTGTTGATTTTCAAAATCTGGTGGAGGGAAGTTGGGAGTTAGCTATAATATACATGTTTCTATGGAAGAAGTGAACCGCCTTTTTGGAGGAACGGCTGCTTTTCTAGATGTTTTCGGTGGTTTCTTGAACCCTGCTAATTAAAAGTATATGTAGTTTTTGAGTCGTGGATTTGGGACATAGTATTTCCGCTTAGCATAATCATCAACAAACTAATAAATTTGCCACTATCTTTGTTGTTTCTTATTCATTTTCTGCCCTATGTATGCAGGTGGTATGGGATTGGTGGTTATTTGTACCGAAATTAGAAGTTTGAGGTGTTAGATGCCCGAATTAGCAGTTGAAGCCTTGAAGGTAAAAGCTGAACTTTCGTTGCAGCTGAGGGTGGCCAATATACTCTTCTAAGGAATGTGAAAGGTGTTACGTTTCCGCATCACAGAATATTAATATTGGTTATTTAAAGAGCGTAAAATTTTGAGACATGGATTTGGAACATAGTGTTCGCGCTTATCATAACCGTTGACGAACTGCTAAGTTTGCCAATGATCTTTGCTTCTCATTCTCTTTCTTCGCAATGCATTCATTTATGATTGGCCTTGTGCGTTCCTTTCTGATTGACCCTGCACCTGATATAGCATAGAAAATCTTATAATTTGGCTGCTGCAGCCCTTGTAGTCACGCTACATCCACTTAGCAGAATATTTTGTAAGAGGGTCTCATCGGAGGAGCATTGCACATTTTATTCCTTCAGGCTAACTCACTCAAACACACTGTTAAGTGTCATAACATCGCCAATAAGATGCAGAGTTGACACAAAAATGCCCCAATCAACTTGGCCACAAAAAAGACACTACTCCCGACAATGGGAACAGAAACATGTCAAACCGGCTTGCTGATTAATAATTTCATCAACCGAGAACAATTGCAGCACTACAGCTTATACACCTCACCGAGAGGAACTCTTATTCTGCATAAGCTATCATTGTACATATATACAGCGGTTATGATTCAGTACTACTCATTAGTGACTTGGTACACTACCATACAAAGAAAAGGCAAAATTTGGAAGCATCACGACCAATGCTATCCTTCTCCCAGATTTGCTAGAGAAAGCATACGGCACAACGAAATGTAGCATCGTATCCATGCCAACCTCAAAAAAAACGGCACAGCGCTCAAAGATTGAGATGAAGCCTCAAAATAAGTTGGTTTTGGAGTGGATGGACAGCCAAGTGATCTTATTAGCTCATGGACCAACAGGACCTTGAATTTTGTTGGTGGATTCATAGCAACGTTATGCACCTTATGCTCATAGATCTTCCCATTCTTGTCAAGTTTGTACACAGAGGCACCGTCAAAGCGGCCATGGCCCTCCCATGGGACTCGGGGAATTCCGTGGGCAATCCAGCGAATCATAATAAGATTCTCAGCAGGCTGCCAGATACTAACTATATCAACCCACAATGCTTTGAAGAAGATTTGGCCAGTAAAGCGCAATCCCCAGAATATCCTTTTATAATTGTCGATGCCTTCGAATTTATTGAAAGGGTCTTTGAAGACAATATCATCTCTGGAAAATAGTAACAAATGGAGTTAGGAAAAGAGGAAAAGATCAACAATTAGACTCAACAGTACCTATACAAAAAACTGCAACCTTCACATACTGCAGACTACATAAACAAAATATACAATGGGAGACAGAAGTAAATATGTACAGTTGTAGACTCAAGTTACCAAACTCAACAGAGCAACTTTGCAAAGCAAGACATACCAAGATCGTAGGAACAATAAAACATGCAGGTCTACTACTAACCTGGTAATTCAGATACAACATATGGTATTTTTCTGTATACCTTAATTCAAGTTCTGGCCAAATGTAGTTATTATATAGTCCAACAAATATTAAAAGGAAGGCTCAGGCCACAAGAATGGTATTGTATGCAATGCATGTAATTCAAATGGTTGAAACTAAAAACTATAGCAGGAGCAGACTTCATGAGCGTGACATTTGCAGGATAATCAAAAGATAAAACAAGCAACAATATGACAACTGAGATACTGATAATGCTAACCCAAGCAAAACGAATGCAAGTACTGATGGAGGGTCAGTTTGTTGAGGTATGTCAAGAAGACAGTACTACAGCAAAGAAAAGTGTAAAATGAACAAGGATGTTTGTAAATGTTTGATCCCACCTGTATTACAGATTCATCTACAATGCAACCAAACTTTGCTTGAAAGTTCGTCTAGTACTCCGAACTATGAAACCAAACATTTAAGTCTCGAACTTTACAATCCGGTTCAACCAACACTCTGACCCGGTTTCACATAGTGGTATTGCTCGTGTAGCACGATGAGTGGACGGTTTTGCCATGTAGGATGACACGTTGGTCAAGTTGGGTCGATGCCTTCTCCTGACCGAGCTTCCAACTGTGCTTCCATGGCCAACCCCCTGTAGTTCCCTCCCTCTCTGTTTCGATTTAGGAGAGAAGAACATGTAGGCCCCACCTATCATTCATCTAAATTAGATGCCATATCATTATAAATCTAACACATGGGCCTGGCGCTACTGGGTCAAGCCTAAGGCACATAACCTCTCCAGTCCACATTTCAGTACATTGTACCAATGTTCGACTAAAAAATAACACTATAGGGTCATCACATAGTCCCTGAAAATACTCCGAATCTCCAAAAACTAGAAAGGACTCTACAAACAAGAGGTCCTATACATATCCACAAGACAATCCATATCCTAATTAACATTATATAGGAATAAATATTTGAGCTTCGTTTCTGAAAAAATGACTCTCCAGATGCTTCATAGCACATTAGCAGGTGGTCCAGTAACTAGCAACGCGGCCCAAGTCGTCCACCCGAGCTACAAGACTAGCCATAAAAAAAAACCTCCAAGACTAGACATTGCATGGATGCCACTACTACTACTACTACTACAAGGCTAAGCTACACTATCATTTCGAGCTAGAAGATATGCAATATTGTGAGACAGCCTAGGCATTTCTATCAGTCGACAGCAAGCACATGATTACTCAATCGGTGCAACAGCCCACTGTGTTTTCCCAAACATTTATAGCTGCAAACTTATCCCATCACATTCTTGATCTACTTAACCCCATCGCATTCTTAATCTACTTAACCGAGATAGAATTCTGTACACTAGCAGCTATTTAAAAGTCTAAAGTACAAGCTATTTGGGAAGGCAGCATATAAACTAGCTATACACATGTTCTAATTAGAAGCTATTGTCAAATGTCTTTCCCCTATAAACCAGCTACAGGCAATCGATCGTCGTGCTAATCAATTCAACCACTCAGCACTAAAAAAGATCAAATTTTTGCCACTAATTCACCCGGATTCCACCTAAAAGCTGAACAATTGATTGACTCAAAAGGATTGAACTTTCCCTCAAATCAGGCAAGAAGGAATCAAGCAGCCGCACGAACCTGTAGATATCGAAGCTGGGCTCCTTGCAGAACACGTCAGGGAGCTCCTCCCTGAGAGTCCGGATCGCGTAGCCCATGTTGAGGTAGTACGCCCGCCTCCCCTCCTCGTCCTCCTCCGGCCGCCTGGCCGCCACCGGCGACTCCGACGCCGGCGTCACCGGCACGGAGAAGAGCGTCGGCAGCAGCAGCCTCCCCTCCCGCACGGGGTCCGCGACCCTGATCACCCGCCCCCTGGCCTCCCCCGTCTTCCCCCTCCCCGCCTCCTCCTGCTTCACGCGGCCCCCGGCCGCCGCCGCCACGACCCTCTTCCTCCGTGCGCCGCCTCCCGCCGGCGGCCGCGCCGCCGCCAGGTCCGGGAGGTGCAGGAGCTGCGCCATGCGATCCTGAATTCCTCTGGCTTTTTTTTCGGTGCGTGCTTAGGTTTGGCTTTGGATAGAGAGAGAAGGGGAGTGTGTGAACTGCGTGAGAGAGAAGGGGTCATTTGGTGTACGGTTTGCTGATTTTTTATGGTTTATGATGAAAATTTTATTATAGTTGATTGGAATTATTATATTATAGTTGATGATAACTTATTTGATATAATTAAATTTAGAAATAGAAAAATGGGTTAGCTCAGTACGTATAATGCAAATAAATACGAGAACAAATAAACAGGTAAAAAAGCTAAAAAATCAGAAAAAACGAAATTTAAAAATAATACAAAATAAACGAAAGTCAGAAGCTTAAACTTAAACGAGTGAGGTCAGACGTTGCTAAGTAAAAGGAGACCTTTTTTGGGGTTTCGGATATTCTGCGAGCGTGGCGTCAAATGTAGCGGTGTCCGGGCGCGCGCCTCTCCCTCTCCGGAGGCTGACACGCACGAGTGGAAGAAGAATATCTCTACTCAGGCGGGGGGCGGCTTGTTCCTGCGCGTGTCACTGCATGTGGGCCCTCTCTGACACCGCGGCCCCGGTTGTATGGGTGATAGGTAGCTGGATAACAAAGCAGCTACAGGTCCGGCCCAATCTCGTCTCGATCATAGTTGGTGCATAAAGTATTTTGAACCAATGATTAATCAGCTCCCTCCGGTTCTGACAGTATTAGAAATTAAGAAGAGTAAACTAGTGCACCATAGACTTGTCAGATATGCTCACTGTACATATAGGTCAATAACGGGGGGTTAGGTAGGCTGTTCCCGTGACCGGACCAGCCCAAACAAGCCCACCCTGGCCCAAGTCCCCGACTTATGAGTAGGCCTAGGCCCAGAAGGCCAGAAACGAGGTGGCAGCGAAGATCCACCACAAGTACACAACACGCCTCTCCCCTTTCGGGGATCACTAAAATATTTCCCATTTCGCTGCCGCGCTGCTGCAATGCAAGGATTTCTGGACACTGTTGAACCCCTAAACAATTAAATTTCTCGTTTTGACCCCCTTTTGAAACAAATTCCAAAAGTAGACATTTCCTGACCGTGCGTCTCCGCGCTGCCGCCACCTGTCCCGGTCGCGCGGTCTGGTACCGCACGACCGGGGTCGTGCGGTACCAGACCGCGCGACCCTGCTGCCTCGTCGCCTGACCGCGCCTCTGTTGCCCCGAGCGCACGATCGTCCCGCCGAGCGCACGACCGCCATCGCCGACCGCACGATCGAACGGGCGAGCGCACGACTACTTCGCCGACCGCGTGACTTAAAAAACGAGCGCGAGAGAGCGAGTTCACGGATAATTGCCGCTACAGGAAAAACATGCAGGAATTAATGACCATTGGCAAGAATTCATGTTGATTAAAAAAGGAATTAAGTGCGGCCCACTGTCCATAGATTAAAAAAGGAATTAAGTGTTGTCCGTAGATTAAGTATTCATGGCTATTAAAAATAAGTTAAGTGACTTCCATAGGCTAACAATTGTATGTGTACGGATTAAATTTACGTACGGTTGTATAGATCGTTCCGTTCCGTGAACTCGCTCTCTCCACTGATAATTGCCGCTACAGTTCCTCCTTCGCACGCTGGTTTTTTAAGTCACGCGGTCGGCGAAGCAGTTGTGCGCTCGCCCGTTCGATCGTGCGGTCGGCGATGGCGGTCGTGCGCTCGGCGGGACGATCGTGCGCTCGGGGCAGCTGAGGCGCGATCGGGCGACGAGGCAGCAGGGTCGCGCGGTTTGGTACCGCGCAACCCCGGTCGTGCGGTACCAGACCGCGCGATCGGGACAGGTGGCGGCAGCACGGAGACGCGCGGTCGGGAGAGGTCCACTTTTGGAATTTTTTTCAAAAGGGAGCCAAAACGGGAAATTTAATTGTTTAGGGGTCCAACTGTGTCCAGATTCCCAATGCAAGCAGGGACTCGAGAATACTTTGGGATCTGAGAAGAACATAGTATATATATGTTCATCCGTCCGCACGAGATGCTTCTAGACAACGCCGTCAACGCGCGTACTGTTGGGCCAGGTAGACTGTATCTATATTTATCTTTGCTAGTAGAGACCTAAAAAGAGATACCTATTTATTACTAAAAATGGATGACATGCGTTTTAGTGCCGCTAAGAAGAAAGAGAAAAGGATAGAAATTCTCACAAAAAGATAAAACATCTAGCCTTTAATTAAGTGGATCATAATTAAGCAGAGCTATAGCAGTCGTCGGATGTTATTGCTTAAAGATGTATTTTTTTTTATTTAGAAAAGAAGGTAATCCTTATTATGAAACAAATCTTTGAACGAGAGCACACCTTAGCTGACACGAGCCAATGATACTGTGGTCCTAGGGCCCACCTACCGGTGGGAGCGATTGGCACAACCTCCAGTATTCGAACATGTATAAATCACAGTCTCTGACTACCTCGATTCGTTGGGTCTCCAATTATATCAGCATGTGATCTCCTTCATCTACAAGTATTTGGTGGATGTTAATCCGAAGGTAGAGTTCTCATATGTGCTCTACAACCAGTGACCCTATGGAGTCAAGTAATACAAAATACTTAGACTTTTATGGGTTAATGTATAAATATTAGTATTGATAATTAGGTCTTTCTGTAAAAACTTGTGAGCCCAATTGACCCCAAAGGAATGGACCGCCTCTGGCACTGTCTACAACACATACAAATAGGTGTAGATGGCATTAGTCCCGACTTCCTTCGGCACAAAATCCTGAAATAAGCACACACGTGTGTATGTTTTACTAAAACAGACATCTATCATATCTCATGCAAAGAAAAAAAAATGCCAAAGTAGAAATTAGATACTCCCTCCGTTCAAATTTTTAAGACGTATTTCTTATTAACACATGACCAAAGAGATAATGAAAATAGCTAGATTACCCCTAATCATTGTCTCTAAGCAGTATATTCAATGCAAGCATGTAGAGAAAATAAAAAGAAAGCAATAATTTGATTTTAATGTGAACTCCAACTAAAACCCACTATATAGCTAAAATTCATAATAGAAATTAGATGAAAATTAGCAGTTGGATTTATATCTACCTAAAATTAAAATCCAAATTAAATAAAAATAAATTTAAGATTAAAGAAAGAGTCTATATCAAATACTAAATAAATAACCTAAATTCAAAATAAAAATTAGCAGCTGGATTTATAAACAAATTTCAACATAAAACTAAAAAAGAAACTCTATAAGAAGTGCAAGGCAAAAATATGCAAATTTAGAATAAAAGTCAAAGAAAATTCGCATTTGTTTTTAAATTCCAGACTAAGTGAAAAATAAAAATTTTGGTTTTATTCAATATTAAAATTACAAAATATTCTAATTTGGAAAAAAAATAAAATAAGATAACAAATTTGATTTGTATATAGGAATTGAAATCCATTATATAATAAAAATCGATGACATGTAGTTTACAATCACTAAGAAAAATAATTGCTAAAAATTCTCACAAAACAAAACACTATGACCATTTGTTTGGTGGACCTCCATATGATTGAGAGATTGTGAGTAAGATCATTAACGAGTGTTCATTCGGCTATACCAATGTTAAGTTATATGATGTGTGTTATGAGCACGTAATATAGCCAAGCATAGCAATAATAAAAAACGATAATGATATAAATGAAAAAATTTATATAATGCTATATCTACTATTTGCTATGCAAGTATTCCCATTAAAAAGTATCTAGGGAAGAAATTTTTTTGTCACATGTGACAAGTATTGATAAACAAAGTGGGATTTTCTCTCTTATAATATATATTATTAAAATATCACAAAATGAAGTTATGCAACAATCTATTTTTTAAAAAACAAAAGTACATATGTATTACTAAATCACTTAAACGTGTTTTAATGATGATGCCGTGCAAGTGTGCGGGCCACTATGCTAGTTTATATAAACACCTTCTCTTATGACTATAAATATGACCCTAGGGTACTATGGAGGAGAGAACATTTTGTATGAGAAAAAGACTTAAGTAGAGATTGAGTGTCATTCATATCCTCTCTCATGAGTTTTAGCCTTCATGTACCTCTCTCGGATCATCCAGAGCTCTAATGTCTGCTGTTTAGCTTGTAGCCACAGCACCCACAAATCGTGCAATTTTTGCTGCCGTTGCACAACGTACGTCCTATATCTTACCATGTATCATGCATATAGGCATGCAAGAGCTTGTAGTTAAAAATCAAAATGTTGCCTTGAACCCAGTTAAAGGTAAAACTACCATCTCATCATGCGTAGAGAGAGAGAGAGAGAGAGAGAGAGAGAGACGGTCGACGTTGTTCTTTTGTATTCAGAAAAGAGATCAACGCCTTTTTCCCCTCTTGTATGTTGTTCTCCTGATCCTATCACCTGATAGAAATGCCAATCGTTTGCTCGAAACCTAAGTATGTGACATGCCTCTCATTGATCAGCTAGCATGAGGGGAGCATGAAAGCACAGAGAGGTCACACAAGTAAGGTTGTACCACTACTATAAAACAGGCTATACTAGACGTCTTATCATAGATGATTTATAAGAAATCGTCTGTATTGTAATTACCACAGACGATTTTACAAAGCGTGAGTATCTATGTTACTAACGATGGCTAGAACCATCTATGATACGAAATTATCATAGACGGCTCTTGTTAATAATCATTTGTAATAGTTCACAGGCGGTTATTAAAAAGAACCACCCATGATGATTGGGACATCACAGACAATTTTTAACTAGAACTGTCTGTGATATTACCACAGACGGTTATTAATACAAACCATATGCGATATATCTCTTATATGCATGAATGGCGTGTGTGTTTGTCTCTCTGATGCGTCTCAGATCGCTTCGTCTCCCTGATGTGTCTATGATCATTTCGGCTCCCTGATGCATCTCTTCGTCTTACGCGTCGAATTTATAAAAATGATCGTCTGCCATGCACTGAAGATGAATTCCCATTTCTCTGATACACATATCTACTCTCAAGCACAAACAAATGGCTCTGGCGATCTCTTTCTTGTTGTCAGCATTGATGGCCAACCTGGCCATCCTATACGAGCACCTTGCCGGTCGTACGCTAGCAGATGCTGTGAAAGGATACTGTGCTAACAGTGTCATCTCTCGTATGACCGAGGATTTGCCAAAGCAGTTGAAGGCCACATTCCGCCGTTTTGACATCCTCCTCTGCCATGCCTTCCAGTTCGTCTCCTGCTTCCGGCGAGCTAACCTCGCCATCAACGTGGTCCTTCACAATGAAGTTGCATGTCTCTTAAAGGCTTTTCATAGCTTAGAGTGCTTAATTTAGGTGGCGGGCGACCGAGTCAACCTTGCTAAGACTCCTTAAGAAAGGGAAGAGAGCCTATGGGCTAAATTCGACTTGATTGTTCAGTTGAAGAGTGTTCGGGAGACACTCGAATGAGAGTGTCAGTGGGTGAACGTATTTTGGGCTTCGTTTGCTGATGATTCCGAACCATTTGATAACGGCCATGTCACCTATGAAGTTTTAAAGATAGAGATAGCATGCTACCTCTGCCACTAGAAAAACTTCGAAGCAGTTAGGTTTTAATTTTTTTAGTCTCTTGCAAGAAGCGACTGGGCACGTTGTCTAGCCATATGTAAACACAAACAGTTGAATCTGTATTTACTGTCTTCTATATACGTAAATAATTAAGTAATACATATTTACTCCCGGTACATTACTGAATTTGCATTTATGTATATAAGAATGAATTTAGAACCATCTGTGATGTTTATTATCACAGATGATTCTAATTGTGAACCATTTGTGATACATATTATCACAAAACAGCTTTAATTTAGAACTATCTATGATATATATTTATCATAGAAGGTTATAAAGTAGAACCATCTGTGATGTGTCCAACTTATTTATATTCAGACTGTAGGATTTGCCTGCGCCCCTACTCCGACTTAATATATATCTAACTCTCCCTTGAGCATGAGCCGCCGCCTCCTCCCCCAATGTGCCTCCTCCCCCGAGCATGACGCCTCTTGCCCTGAGTTGGCGCCTCTTCCCTGAGCACACTATCTCCTCCCCAGTGCGTCTCCTCCCCCGAGTCGGCCACCTCCTCCCTAAGCACGCCGCCTCCTCCCCGAGCACGCCGCCGCCTTGGTTACTGCCCGAAGGCTCGAATAAGGTCAGCGAGCCTCTTCTTCCTAGTCTTTAGGCAGAAGGCTCAGAGGGGCCTTGAAATCCAGATGGGAGAGCTGGGGATCCGAACGAAACTTAAGAGCTCACCACACGAACCATGCCTTTACTGCCTTCTCGGTGGCTTGGATTGCCATAGACCAGTGGGCTTTATTTTACATTCTTGTATTACTATTATGCATAAGTTTGCCGTCCTAGTTTGAAATCGGTTTATTATCTCTGAAATTTGTGAATAATACTAGCATTGGGAGGAGTTTGCATGATAGATTGTGGGTATTGAGATTGCTGGATGAGGACAAATTGTCAAACTTGGGATCATTGTGACTATCTAAAAGTATTTTGCTAGTTTATTGTTTTGTCAATTGCTAGTTATATACATTTGTTCAGTGTTGCTCACTGATGTCCTGTGTTTGAATGCTGTCAAAATTCTATTGATACTGCAATAGCATTTCTCAGTTACCTGTTTCTGGTTAGAACTGCAATTGTTTCTGTCTTATACTAAGGTAATTTAGATCGATAAACTAGTAGAGTTTAGAAAGGATAGTCACTCTAGTTACCACTTATTAATGCTTTCTACCACTTTAGCTTCACGGTCCGTATGACAACCATCTGCGAGTTGGTGATATCTGAAGTAGAAAAATAATTTTACACAGCACACACCAAGTATATCTTATATAATCAGGAATGAATATTAATCCATTCCTTATTCTGTAAAATATACTTAGTGTGTGATGTGTAAAATTATTTTTTCTATTTCAGATATCACCAACCTACACTAAGGAACAACTTGTTACCATAACTAATCACCACCTTTATTTTTCATATCTTTCTCATGCATAGGAAGCAGTACATATATATTTCATAGTAACACTAACATGTGTAATCTTGCACACTCAATTTAAATGGGGTAGAGACAAAGTCAAACCCCATATCACATTTGTGCTTCAAATGACATAAAGTAAATCACACACTAGATCTAGTATGTGATTTACATCATGCCCTTTGAAGCCCGAGGGTGATATGGAAAGCTAGAAATAAAGTCAGATCTCATATCACACTTAGACTTCAAAGGCAAGAAGCAAATCACACACTGGAGCCCAAGTGTGATATGGGATCCGACTTTGTCTCTAAAGCATTTAATTGTAGGGTGTGCAAGATTGCATATGTTAGTGTTACCATGATATATATATATATATATATATATATATATATATATATATATATATATATATATATATATATATATATATATATATATATATATATACTGTTTTCAGTGAATGGGGAAGATATGGAAAACAAAAAATGGTGATTAGTAATATCACAAATAATTTTTAAAAAACCATATGCGATAAAATATCACACAGACAATTTTGTTCATGAGCCGTTGTGATATGTAGATATCACAGATGATTATATTTAAAAACAGTTTGTAATATGTAAACATCATAGACGATTATTTTTAAAAACTATCTATGATAAGTACATATTACAGACGGTTATTTTTAAAAATTGTTTGTATTGTTATCACTTACAAACGGTTTTCAAACCGTCTATAAAGACCATATGTCTTTACTGGCCCATAAATTCAGATAGCTTACAAAACCATCTGTAATAATGTTTTTGAACTATCTGTGATGATCTTTTCTATAGTAGTGTACATACGTACAACATAAGTTCCATAAGTAAGTATTTATACATAGAGAGAAAGATACATGTAGAACGTACACTATTATACGCAAGACATACGAAACCTAGCTAGCAACAAACGGAAGTAATCGCTATATAAGATCTCGTCATATCTCAATCCTCGCCACTACTCGAAAACACGCAACTCATCCAAATTAAGATACATATATGTCATGTCATAGCAAGTAAAACCCCCATCGGAAAAGGCTCCTTACATTACATATCCATCTGTATATACGCATATATACAGTGCAAGGAAACTAATCTCTCAAGATCATCGACGTACTACCGCTGCTCCAGAGTTGAGGGAAGATAGGCAGGTGGATCAGTGGCCGGCGTTGCCGCCGCCGCCGCCCCAGAGGAAGGCGCCCATGGCGAAGCTGCGCTTCTGGTGGATGGTGCCGTCGACGGGCAGCCCGTACTCGGAGAGGAGGCGGTCGAGCTGCCACTCGGGCATGGCCTCGTAGTCCTCCCTGGTGTACCTCGGGTAGTGCAGCGGCATCTGGAAGTAGTGCTCGCCGCACCCCACCCCCTGCGGCTGGTCCCTCTTTCCGTACCTCGCCGCCATCATCTCCATGGCTCACCTCTCTACAAGATATGTACTGAGATCTCTCTCTCTCTCTCTACGTACAAAGCTTTGTACGGGGTGCGGTGGTGCGGTGCCTCGATTCGACCGATCGAAGAGAGGTAGCTAATGAAACGGACCAGGTGAACGCCTTTTATAGTGCCAGGCGATAGGAAATATCCTACGGGAGAGTAGTTGACCACGAGAAATGCAACTAAACCAGCAACCGACCTGTGGCCCGAGTGGCGGCGCGGTGGCGTCCCGATGTGGGGGAGAAAGCGACCGCGTGTTCGCGGCCCGCGCGTGTAACTTTGGCACGGTTCGATCGAACAGTTGGTAAGCTGCATCAACGTTGTAACGGAGGTTAGAGTAGCAGAACGGTACGGCGTCGTCTGTCTATAAATTTTATTATATAGGATATAACATGATGTGAAGAAAAGAGAGGGAGTATGGAGAATTGGACCGTCTCTTATACAACAGTCGACTTTAACACAAGAAACAAGGTATATTGTGTCATGATGGAGCTATCTATAGTGATATGTAAAGTACAATCTACTATAAAAACTATCTTTATTACCTTCTATAGATGACATAGACGATGTTATAGATAACAGTTATCTATATTATTGGACATGCTTATACCCCCGAATTTTTAGCGGATTTGACACTGCTGGCCATGGTATTTATAAAAATAGCAGTATGTGCATCGTATTTGTAGAAATGTCACTTTTGCCGTCCGGTGGGCGGGCGGCAACGCCGGCGAGGTGACGCATGGGGGGCCACCGGCGGCAGGCACCTGCCATCCTGCCAGCAGACGGCAGGTAGCCTGCCACCTAGTAAGGAGACGGCAGGTGATTAAGTCGGCTAAAAATTACCTGCTCTAATTTTTTATTTAGTAATTATTTGAATTTTTAAATACATCAAATGAGTTCAAAAAATTACAAAAATCTATGTGCAGTTTCATAGACAACATACTTGATAGTGTAATTTTTGGGTAATTTTATCCATTGTGAATGTTGCTCAAAAATTCATACAATTTTGATACGAGGATTTTTAGGGTCCTTCGTTCACGACATTATTGCAGGCGGCTAGCAGTTTGACATGTCTCAGCTGGAGGACATCGACCCTTGCCGGACCTAGTCTACTGTACTTAAGCTTACTGAACCACCGCTGGCCACTGAGCAAACAAGAATGGTCTCCATACCTTCTCCAAGCCGACACGTAACCTCCAGACCGACTGACATACCCCACGGGACATACTCGTGCTCAACGGAAGACAAGGCCACGTACGGGGAGGCAGACACGGCGAGGAGGTAGCAGTGGCTCAAATGGGTGAGCCATATCACATCCAATGTGATGAATTTTTTTACTACTATATTTACTTTTACTTGTACAAGTATTCCTAATGTATAAAATTCTAAAAAATCGTGAAATATTCGTAAATTCACTATTAAATTATCCTGAATAAACGTGGTAAATTTGAACCACATAAAAATTTTAAAAAATTACACAATAACTATGACTATGTCAGGAGGCTTGACATAAAATTTCGTAATTTTTGGAGCTCGTTTGCTCTATGTAAAAAAATTGTATAAATATCAAAATTGTATGAATTTTTGAGCAACAGTCACAATGGATAAAATTATCCAAAAATTACACTATTAAGTACGTTGTATTGGGAGGCCGTATCTAAATTTTTGTAATTTTTTAAAACTCATTTGATATATTTAAAAATTCAAACAAGCAATAAACAAGAAAATTTAGGGCAAATAATTAAGCCGGCTTAATCACCTGCCGTCTCCTCATCGGGCGGTAGGATGCTTGCCATTTGCTGGTGTGGCGGCATGCGTCTACCACCGAAGGCCCTCCACGCGTCTTCTCGCCGACGCTACCGCCTATCTACCGGACGATAAAATTGATATTTTGTAAATACAATATGTATGCTATTATTTTTATAAATACTGTCAGTGACGGTGCCAAATCCGCTAAAAAGTCTATACCCCGCACACGCACGGCGCGGTAGAAGTACGGCCCTTTGCCGTGGCACCGATGGCAAGACGCGATTGGCACCTGCCCGCAGGTCAACGCCACGGGCGACGGCAATGCCGGCCGTACGTACGTTGCGATGCTTTGTGCCCGCGCGCGGAGCGGGGGACGGGCAATAGGCGGCTTTTTGGACTGGCTGGGTACGTTAGCACGTACGCCGCACGCGGGGTGGTGGGGGGACCGGCACGAGCGGCTCGGGGGGCTCCGATCGATTGACGGGCGTTACGAGGGTCACGTCGTTCACGTGAGGCCCTGCGCCGCTCGCCCGTCTCATGATCGATCGAGCCAGGAGCGGCCGGCCAGCACGCGCGCAGCGACGTGAAAAAGCTAGGTGGGCAGGTCGTCGAGCGGCCGGTGGTGATTTTGGAGTGTGCGGTTGGGGCGAGCCGCGCGCAAGTGTTTCGTGGCCCAACTAACGTAGGCGTGGACTGCACTGAGGAGTAATCGGAGCTAGAATTTAGTTGTGGGATTGATAGATTCATAACTTTTCGAAAAGATCTTCACGTTTGCTAAATTTTACGCATAAATTCACATAAATTTATAAAAATGACTTTATAAAAATATGATGTGATAAAATTTAATTTTATGGATTAAAGTTTCTGACTCCACCACTGCACTGGAGTCGTTATTACTACCAACGACGACAGGAGGCGTTGTTACCTACCAACGACGACAGGTCAATGCAAATTATGCAGTGCACTTGTGCGCTATATGGGAAAGTTTAAAGTTGAGGCCAAAATGGAGGGTATCTGTGAAAAGAGTGTTCACTCGTGGTAAAGGTGATGGATGCCAGCCAAAGGACCACTATTTACGGCAGAGCACGTAGGATCGACGTCCCAACGATGGCAGTGAATGTAAGACAAAGGTTCCATTTGTTTTAGTTTGTAGGATATAGTTTTTACGAATAAATAAAAAAAATTTGTTAGTTTTTTAAAATAGTTTATCAGTATAATTTTTTTTGAAGTGATTTATCGACATTCAGTTTATTCATACAGATGTTCTTACTAGGATCAAAATCTATCGACCGTAGTAAAAAACGCACCTAAAATCACTACGTATATATGCACAGTAGTGGTTCTAGTATTTGTACTTTATTATACACATAACGTCATATATTGATAAACAAAACATAGAGCTAGTCAGCAAAGGAAGTTCCGAAGTTGCCTAAGATCCAAAAACAGATTCTTTTGTCTTTTGGTTTATACTATAATAATTAATATTTAAACGAAGTATCTTTTCAAGGTATGATCTATAAATTAATTGTAATAGACAATATCTTAACTCTATCTATATCGACTAAAATCACATGCAAGTATTTCTCTTCATACTCTCTTTCGTAAATAGACAGAATTAAAAAATTTAAATCAAAAGCTATAAGCCATCGTCCCAAAAAAAAATCCACCTTTGAATATTAGTCATGTAGTAGTACCCCATGTAGCAAGCTAGATCTACGAGCATATATCTTAGTAGCATACAGATCGATCCTAAAAGCGACCGAAAGGGGGTTGCAACTTGCTGGTCTGCACATGCGCGCAGCTGCAACCAGACGAACGACACCAGATAAAACCTTCACGTCGGCCGGCCAACCAATCGGTTAGTCCTCCACGGCAAAGAAGAAACCAACCAACGACGACATGGTGCGCGTCTGTGAGACGTCCCGTGAGGCTAGTAACTTTTGACGCCACGGAGGGCTGCCCAGACGCCACGCAAGAAAGATATCACTGGACACCGCTGCCTGCTAGCTAGCACGTCGTTGCAAACGAGAATGTGAGGCCGTAAATGAGACCACCGTCTCCGAAGCCCTGCACCGATGGTTTCTCAACTACAAGTACGCGCACAGGGGAGAAAGGCAACCTAGACGTTGAAACGTTGGGAATATACGGCAGAACCAAATTAAATGTCTTGTTCTCTTGATCTTTGATATTTAGCTTCTCTAAAAGTTAAAATAAATAACATGATTTCTTAAAATAGATTTTCTAAATAGCTTTCTAAGACTAAAACCGCGTATGCCGTCATCGTCGACGTCTCCACCGTTCGCTGCTGTCTCAAAAAGCACAAACAAAAATAACAGATAAATTATAGTATAAACTGTACCAAGTTCAACTGTACTGATCAAAATTATATACGACTATTTTTCTCTGTATACTACTTTTTACGAACAGATCAGAATTTAAAAATCATAATCATAAATCTCACCTAAAAAAACCCACTCATTAGTCATAGCTAGAAAAATGGGCCCAACGTCGCTTGATGTGTAAGGCAGGAAAAAGGTCGCTAGCCGAACTCGCGAGGCTCTTTCGACTGGTGACAATGCTTTTTCTGTACTCATCAGTAAAATAACAGATGCAAAAAAGTTCAGTTTCTAGAGAGATTATTGCTGGTGCAATTTGATGTGCTTCGAATGATTTTGTTGAGGAATCGATAATTACCTATATATATACGGGGAAAAGATCAAGGAATTTCTGAAACTTTGGAGCTACCCATTTGCAATTTGCTAGTACGTACTGATGTGATTCCTGTACGTAATCCGGTGGCGTATTCTTCTCCTCCTCCTTCTTCTTTCGAAACACATCCGGTGGCGTATTCAACAACCTGTCTAATACACAGTATATCCGATCCGTAAAATGTGCTAAGCAACTTGTACAGCTGTGCCAGTCACGGTAATATTGGTCTAGAGCCCTGTATATCGTGGCCATTACTAGATCCATGATCCATCACAGCAAAGGACACATGCACCTTCTTGAGGAGCGAGGGGACACCCTAAAGACGACGTGGCAGTTTGTTAGATTGGCAGACAGTGATCTCGTTTCAGGACGCGGAGTCGAGGAGATATGAAGTACCGATGAGTGATGGAAGGCACGCATCGGAAGATCAAAGCTTCACGCAAACACGTTGGTTTGGTGATAGTTCAAACTCAAGAAACTTGGCCCATTTAGGCCTAACTTACGGCCCGTTTCGTTAACCCAGAAAGCGCAAAGCCACCCTCTCCTCCCGTTCTCCCAATCACTAGCAAGTAGCAACTTTTTTTTTGAAAAGTGCAAGTAGCAACTTAGCGAGGCACACGCCGGACGACCCAGCCAGTAACCAACGGCCACCGCCTCTCCGACGATTTTTTTAAATATAAACTATTCTTTATTCCAAATTACAGTAATATGCCTATATTTTATTTTTTTATATTAGTAACTATCTGTCGCTCCACGGTTAGACGATTAGCCCATGTCGCTTAATGCTCCGCTCATTTCGACTTGAGTTTGTAGCTTATTTTTTTACTATTTATAAATTTCATTTTTTGAACTTTTGGTTTTTTTTAACTTTTTTGCCGGTTCTTTTTTCGTATTCATTTGCGTTGTTCGTGATGAGTTAACATATTTTTTCTATTTTTAAAATTTTTAAATTTTAATTACGTCAAATAAGCCATCTTCAGCTACAGCATAGTTCTAGTCAGTTACAGTGCAATTTCAGCAATAAAACACTATTTTTAGCCCAACGAACGGGGCCTAAAAAATTGTCCATGATTTGGAAAAGTACGATCTCTATGGTCTCGAGTTCTGTTGCAAGCTGGCTGCACGTTACTCAAAACAGCTGTTTGCAATATATCAGAACAAGGAGAACCCCCTTCTTTACTAGCGCGTTTGGTTCCCTGCACTGGCCTCGGCCTGGTTCTGTGCATACAAGGTCAGCGTGTTTGGTAGTCTGCATCACACCCTGGGTCAGGCTGAAGCGAAGCAAAGCGCGTGTGCGAGCCTGGCTGCGCGGAAACGAGAATGGGATCCGTCTCTCCCTGGCCTGGCTGGCGAGAGCAGCCTGGGTATAAACGCACAGGGAACCAAACGTGCTAGCATGACCCTGGTAATGCTAACTCCCTAGGTTGACCTTTTCTGTGACCCTTGTAATATTTTCGCCTACGCTGCATGTCTCTCTTTCTTTTGTGTGTATATATGCACGTTTAGTTTTCGTTTCTTTTGGACAAGTTAGGGCCTGTTGAAGTTACTTTTGTAGAATGCAGCCACACTATGTTTATATCACTAAGATGCACGCTGTAGCAAAGCGAGTGTCTGATGGGGTTAGTGTTGTCAGCACCTTAGCTGAAGTGCTTCTGCTGTAACATTCCTGTATAATATATATGTCCTCAAGATATTACCCAAGGACCAAGGTGTTGCCGTTCACTCATTCCCTTTGTTGATTGATTGCTCTGTTCATCGAGTGTTGTGTTGATATTACCCAAGTATGTGAAGCCGCCTGCTCTCCTACCAATGGAGGCATGATATGATCAATCCACTGTCACCTCCAAATTCACATTGAACATTTTATCAGATGAACTGGAGTGTAGGTATATGGCATTAAGGAGTGATGGAGCTTGAGCAGTGTTGTGCAGTTGCTTTGCATGCGCATCAATAATAAATGGAAGGCAGCCACTGGTTTACTTGACTAGAAATTCGCCAGGTCGATACCAATTTCAGGCTTATGGAGAACGTGATGAATTCTGTTTAGAAAAGACGCGAAATTGTAGACGGTGCCGAGCTGCCGACAATACAAGTAAGCAAAGCTGATTAATACGGAAAGCTGCATGTTTATTTTCTGAAAATGTATGAAGTGCTGGTATAGTGATGTTACCTCCTAAAGCAAGCTGATGCTTATGTTTATTACAAAATACACGTCATATACCTTGTTGACCGTAAGTAGTATGCAGGAAACATTAAGCATTGGTAAATAGTATGACATTTGATCCCAACAATGGATGTTGTTAAACTTGTAAACCTCACTGGATACACCATTGAAAATCAAATGCTGGTTTCTTAATCGTGGTAAAACATATAACTGTTAAGAGTCAATTAGTCAATTGCAATTTATTTCCCCCATTGTCAGTTACTGAAAAACTGAACAATCCAACAAAAATAAAGAGTCCCTGCCACCAACCCAGCCCAAAATGCAGCTTGAGGTAATGTGTAGTGATCCCGGCCGACAAGCCGCATGCATCATCTCTCTACTATCAGAAAGGAACTATTTCTCATTGCATTCGTAGCAGGAAAGCAGCAGCAACAACAAAGACCTAAACCTTGCAAATTAGCCACATATCTCAAGCATATGATGGGGTTCTTGAGGACCAGCATTTAAGCAGGCAGATATCAAGCAATCAAGCATAATCTTACATTGAGACACATAAATCATGGAGTGGTCAGCTCGATCCATGTATGTGGCAGTGGCACACAACCCCTCCAGTGCAAACCATAACTGTTAATTGTGACCACTCAATCCGACTGATCAATGTATGTGTCAGCTGTAGCAATGACATGTTCTTTTTTTGGTTTGCTTTTGCTCTCAACTCTTAACAAAAGTCCACTAGCTATATCAAAGGCAGTGGGGCTGCTTCTTTTTCTCTCTAAAGGAAGGCTAGAATATGTGTATCTAGTGGTTGTGAGCCTAGTACTTAATAATGATGACGACGAGGCTGGGGCTTCATTTCTTCACAAGTTTTTATGGGCCCTGTGACAGTGAGCCGTCCTATAATTAAGTATGTTTTGTCAGGACATACGAGCTGATTTACACGGATTTCATTATCGTATTGATTGGAAGGAAAGACGCCGCTGCACCAAGAACAGCTTGCATGTTCCCTTTCGATGTATCGATCTGTATCTATTTCATTGTCCGTCACTCGTTTCCTGGCCAGCTACAAGTTTAACTGAATCTTGGTTCAGCACTCTGTCTGGGCACAAGCGGTGTGAGCTGGGCTGTGTGTGTGTTGCCAACGGAACAGGTACTATACTATGCGTTTGTGATTCAGCTCTCTGGAAACAAAAAATTCAGAGCTCTATCTGCTGGTATATTGCCAAGTGCTTACGGTGTAATTACAGCTGTTCTCTCTCGTCTCTTCCTTTCTATACACATGTGATCCATAGCTGAAATCAACGAATTCTTTGCAAGAACTATCCTGTCCGGTCTTAACACCTAAGCATTGAGTTTGTTGTACGTTGCTTTTATCTCTTTTGACAACTTGCAACTAGGGGAGGCATGTCGAAGATATCACCAGCAGGCGATAGCTTACCCAAAAAAGCTAAGCTTGTTCCTTGATGGAACCCGGGCCTTATGGACGGATAACCGCCCAGAAATGACAAGCTAGGGTGAAGCAAGACAGAGATATACAAGGGCGGAGCCACATCCCAAACAGGGTAAATTTTAGTATAAAGTGTGGAAAAATATCTAGCGTATAGTCTGAGTAAATTCAGTTCAGTCTAAGTAATATTTTCATGATCCAATCCAAATAGGTTAAATCATTTTATCACTGAATCTAGGATATAATTAAATTTTGGCTCCGCCATTAGAGATACATTAGGCCAGGGCTATTAATTTGTGTCCTTTGCTCACCTGAGCAAGCTATTTTTCTCATCATTGCCGAGGAAGTTTAGCTGCTTGGTAATTAAGGTAAGGAATGAGTGAAATTGTCCTGAATGTGCTGGCTTGTCAGACTTACAAATTGTCCATCTTCAGTAACTAATTGGTCGACTTGTCAGGACTCAGGACCGTTCTACACGACACTGGTCAGGGAGCAGCACCCAGAGGTCTACACAGTACACACTGCACTACTGCGGCCTGGGTGCAGGACCTTCAGGTTGATGCTTGGGGCATCATGTCCAAGGACCAATGCATGGGGACGTGCAGCACGGGAGCTGAATCCTGACCAAGAACTAGCTAGGCATCGTACCACGCGTAACATGGATGTCGTTTCATCGCCAGTTGTGCAACCGCATCATTCCAGCCGCAAGTCCGTCGCGCAAGACAAAACCGCCATGAATTAACCCCACAGCAAGGTCGGCATGTAGCAGTCAGCAGCCGCCGTCGTTCCCCTTCTGTCAGCTGGCCAGTTCCGTCGTCGTCTCCGGCACCAGCTCCGGCCTGGCCATGCCATTGGAGGCGCTATTAAGAGCATGTGAGCAAATGCAGTACGTGCCAGGAAGGCTCTACTACTTGCCTTTTCGGCAATGGGCGTGGTTGTCGGTGGCAGAGAGACCGGACCTATCCGTGGACTGTGGTCTATCTTCTTGGCAGTTTGGGATGCTGGCCGTTGAGGCCACCGTAGGACGGTCCGACGCAGACCGGTGCACAGTCCAAGTACCTACGAGATACTAAGTTTTAACCATCTTGTTTTTGTTTTCAGTTTTGTTATTGTACAGTCCACTAAATTTTTTTTATCTCTCAGTCACCTAAAGTTGCACTCTCATTCATCTAAAATTACAGTGTACTCGTGGGTAGATGATGGTTAAGATGGCTCATGTATTCCCACATGTCACAGCAATCTAGAATACCGAAGAATCCTTGCCAAAAACGCTTAGATCAAGAAACCACTTGGAAAGTCAAGAACGTGCACACACCGAGTTTCTTGATGAACTTGCTACCAGTGTGCCTAGATGGGTGGAGGATGATTCTCAGAGGATCTCTCTATCTCTTATACATCCTTGGCACAGTAAAATCAAGGAAAGGGAAGAGAGGAGATCAAAACCAACCAAACAAGCACACATACATAAGAGTCCAACCTAAGGAACCCTAATCTCCCCATGGGAGGGAGGAGTTAGCTACCAAAAGACTTAGTCAATCTTCTCAAACCCTAACTCTTATCTCTCTTCCCCTTATATAGGTTCACAACCTAAACCAAAATCTAATGGATCCACTCATTAGGCTAAATCGGGGATAACCCGTTAACTCCACCCAACACCGAGTTTTACTCTCACGCACGCTTCTCAAAGCGGCTTATAACCATTAATCTATTAGTGAATCAACACCCGATGTATTTCATATTTTCAGCACATATATGACCTAAACCACTTAGGCCAACACCGCGATTTCACATACCGTCACTTTTTCAGTATTGGGCAATTTACAAAAATAACCCTTTACCGCCTTCCTCGAAGCTTCCCGATTCCTTTGCCACAAAGCATCGCCCATGCTTTGTCATCTTCCATGTGGCCCTCAATGACTTGTCGTCAAGTCTCTCACAAGAATTGAACAACTTGAATTAAATTATGTCTTGTTCGATCTTGTGACTAGTTTGGCTCTAGTGATTCTTTTATGATTTATGCCATGTCAAATAAGCTAAGTTGAGTCTTGAATCTGTATTGAGCTTTAGATTGAGCTATGTTAATTTATTAGTAAATCATGAGTTAGTATTAACTCTTTGTTTTTGAACTAAGTCAAGAAAATGCAAAAAAGATCTCTTTTATGCGAAAAACTGATCTCATCAATCCTTTCTCATGAGATGGCTTGCCACTGCACTAGACATGAGCTCAGGGGAGTTTTGGATGACCAAGATTTTTTTTAAGCTTCTTACTTGGGGTGGTTGAAGCCAACCATGAAGTTTGAAAAAAAATACCAAATGTGCTAAACTTGCTCAATTATAAGTGATATCAAGAACTTGAACAAATGTTTCAATTTTGAATTTGTAGCACTCTAAATTAACTCAATTATAGCTTCTTGGTTCCCTTAGAATATTGATATAGCTTGACTCATTTTTTGATACCTTTAACTAGACTATGATCTTGAATGACTTAACATGTTAAGCGGTCCATTTAATTTCAGATTATGGCTTATTTGGCTTTAGCTTGGCAATACATGGTTTATCATGATCTAGATAAAGCTTTCACCTTTTATGGCTTGGTGTAATACCTGGAAAGTCACTTTGGATAATCTTCATGACTCCTAATGCTTAAAATGAATTAAATTGCAGTCACTCCATTTCGTTCATACTCTATTTTTTTCATGCATCTTGATGACTCTTTTATTAAATGTGGGAGAATGATAGAGAAAAAGGCATTAAGGGGTGCAAAAGGCATTAAAGGGGGAAGAAAGCTTGGTCATCTTGCTATGAAAATAGTCATGGTGAGTAACTACTCTTTTCTTTGGACCATGAGTAAGATTAGACTTTTGTGAAGCTTTAGGTGTGATTTTGAGCTTTTGTAGGAAGCTTGGTCTTTCTTGTTGTTTGCTCTATTTCACACTTTGCCAACATGGTCATAAGTTCCTTCTTTTCTTCTATTGGACTATGTGTGGCTTTTGCAACTTCTTGCTTTTCCTTTTAAAAAATAAACTCATCTTCATGCCTTTTTGGTATTTGTCAATATACTCATCAAGGGGGAGATTGTGAGACCATGTGGAGGTCACCCCATAGTTGTTATGAGTAATTGATTTTTGGATTAGAGTTTGTGTAGAGGTTGAGTTTGGTTTTTGAGGTTTTTGCAGATGTTTGCTTTCTGGCTGTCGACTTTGTGGCCTACGACTTCTAATGTCACCTTGTTGTTTACGACTTGGTGGTCGGCAGGTTTGGTCGGTTCAATCAGCTGTGTACAGCTAGGTGGTCGGATGGTCTTATCGGCAGAACGACCACGGGGTGATCGATAACTTCAGTGTCTGAACGATCATGTGTGATCGATAGCCGTAGCCTGCGATCGATGGTCGTAGCTCTACCTGGTTGTGATCGATGGTCATAGGCTGTGGTACTCGGTAGTCGTAAAGAGTGGCGATCGATAGTCGTTGCGATTGGGTGCAGAAGTCGTAGCCTGGTGATTGATGGTCGTAAATTATGTCCTGGTCATGAGTGGTAAGTTGAAGCCTGTGTGATCGGTGATCGTGGCTATCGGTTGTGGTAGTCATAGGTCGTAGCAACCTGATTTGGTAAGTCATAGCCTCTGTAAGCGGTGGCCGTAGCGTCTGCTACATGGTCGTAGCGGCCTGCTGTGTGATCATAGGCTGCTGGAAGGATCTTATGGGCTACGAGTACTTTTTTCTTGTGCATCCGAATACTCGTAAGTCATATCAGACCAGTCATTGTGCTGATGTTGTTCACTGGATTTATTGGTGTTTTGGTCAGGGTTGACTAGGGTGTTTGTTGCTTTGTGCACATGATGTTATTGCTTAATTCTATGATTAGATTCAGTAATTTGGGTGCATATATTTTGATTGTACAAATTGATATCTTTATGTATCATGCGATGCTACGTGATGGTTTGCTTGTTGGTGTTGGTTGTAGAACTTCAGAGCTAGATTATGGTGAGGCATGGAAGGACCGGGACTAGGCACAGGGAGGTGTTGAGGTCCAGAATGGTCAGGGAAACGTTGAAGATGATCGAGGTTGGTGAGGTGGTTGCAAGCCGGGATGACGACGAACTGGAGCGGGAGCTACCGGTGGTGGACATGATGGGCAACGACGAGGTGGACTAGGACTAGGCTTAGGGAGGAGTCGAGGTCCAGACGGTCAAGGATGTCGGGTGCCGTCATGCCCAAGCAGAAGCATATGGTGTGCTAAGTGACTTGGGTCATTTGCAAGCGAGGATGGTTCGATGGGATCCGGACTCGTGAGAGGCTTGACGACAAGTCATTGGGGCCACATGTAAGATGGTTTGAGAAGCGTGTGTGAGTAAAACCCGGTGTTAGGTGGGGTTAATGGATTATCTCTGGTTTGGACTAATAGTTGGATCCATTAGGTCTAGGGTTCATTTGTGAGCCTATAAAAAGGGGAGGGGTAAGAGTTAGGGTTGAGAAGGTTGACTAAGCCTTGGTAGTTGGCGCCTCTCCCTCTCATGGGAGTTAGGTTAGAGAGGGTGTGTGGGCTCTACGCTTAGAGTTTGGTCCTCCCAAGGGGAGTGGCTATGAAACCAATCATCTGAGCAATATATCAATCTTCGATCTACGTTTTGTGTATCTCTTCTCTGTTTGAGTTTGCTTGGCTTCAATTTGGTTCTTCCTCTTTTCTTCTTTTTCCTTGGTTCTTCGATTCTGTGTCTTTCCTTTCTTGATATGGATGTGTTCTTGTTTTGATCTCGTGGATGTTCTAAATCATAGTGACAGGCGGGAATATAACCAAAGCCATCTTGGCTATCCTTGACCCACGTGCGGTTCTGATCAATGACTTCGTTTTAGAACACTGTTCTTGTGCGCTTGATCAATTTGCAAAGAGGTCTCAATTTGGTTAATAAGTTTCCAATTCAATATTGGAGCAACCTCTTGAGACCTTAAGCAATTTGCGTACAAAGTTTCATGACCATTTGATATTTTGTTCAAAAGATTTGTGGATTTTAAATCTTTGGGTCGTGCAGTCATGTGTTGCTCTATTCTTCCGAATCATTATCGACCGCTTCCAGTTTCAATCATGGTCAAGTCTCAAATCACATCGCGTCTGATTTCGATCGCACTTGTTTCCGATTGCTAGATGGTCATAGATCGTGTGGTCATGCATCTCTACTGCTTTTCGAGCTGTTTACGACCACAGTCGGTTACGAGTGCTTGACGGTCTTCGATCATGTCTCATGACTACTTTGTTTTGAAATCGTTCTCTTTTCTCTCAATCTTTCCTTGATCCAAGAGTTTTGATTTGATTTATTCGATGTAGCTGCTTGCTGTGACATGTGAGATTGTACTCAAAGCCATCTTGGCTATTATCTCCCCACAAGTATGGTCGGTTCATTTGTTCAATCTCAAGTCTCTGTTTTGTGCGCCTTTGATCAAATCTTAAAAAGGTCTAACTTGCGTACGAAGTTTTTAATCCAAGATACGATTAGCTTCTTGAGACCTTAAGTTACTTGCGTACAAATTTTCGTGGCCATTTGATCTCTGAATCAAAAGATTTGATATTTTCAGATTTGGTGGTCGTGCGCCTCTTCTGTTATTTCTAGTTGTTCACGACCACAACTGATCTCCTCAATGGCCTTAAGTAGTGTGGTCGGGCGCATCTGATATTTCTAGTCATTTACGACCACATCTGGTTTCGATCGCTCAATCGTAGTAGATCTCTCAGTCACATTTCGAACTATTACGACCACACACTGGTTTTTGACTGCACGTGTTTTTTGTCCGTTCTTTAGTCATTGACTACGGTGGTGTCGACCATTCATTGGTCTTCGACCATGTAGTTTACGATTGTGTTAGTTTTTGATAGTACTAGTTTTGACCACTCATTGGTCCTGAACTACGCTAGCCTTTCGACCGCATATTAGACATCGACAACGTTGGTATCGACCACGTCGGTCTTTGACAACGTTGGCGTTTGACCACATTGATTATGACCATGTTGGTTTTGACCATACTGGTTTCGACTACATTGGTTACGACCATCTTGGTTTCGACCACAGTGGTTACGACTATGTTGATTTCGATCATGTTGGTTTCGACCACAATGGTTACGACTATGTTGATTTCGATCATGTTGGTTTCGACCATAGTGGTTTTGATCATGCTGGTTTCGACCATATTGGTTATGATCACATTGGTTTCGACCACGTCGGTTACGACCATGTTGGTTACGATCACGTTGGTTTCGACCACATTAGTTACGACCACGTTGGTTTTGACCACAGTAGTTACGACCATAGTGGTTTTGACCATGTTGGTTTCGACCATATTTGTTACAACCACGTTAGTTTCGACCGCGTCGGTTACGACCACATTGGTTACAACCACAGTGGTTTCGTCCACGTTGTCTGCCTTTCGACCACGTTGTCTACCTTTCGACCATATTGCTTTTCTCTGCTGTCTAGTTGCGTTCAGTTTGGCTGACTGGGATTTTCCAACCAGTAGTCGTAATCGACTATGTTGTGCTTGCATCGAGTGGTTGTAACTTGACCACGTTCTGCTTTGATCTGGTCGTACTGAGCTCTGTGCTTCTCTAGTTTTTCAAGTGGACATCACTTCGTAATCTTCATAGTTTTGTAGTTATCGGAGTAAATGATTTATGAATATTTAGAAAAAAAATTAGAAGTACCATACACCCTCTCTCTATTATCTGTCCAATCCTACAGTATCGATCGGTATCTATTTCATTGTCCATCACTCGTTTCCTGGCCAGCTACAAGTTTAACTGAATCTTGGTTCAGCACTCTGTCTGGGCACAAGCGGTGTGAGCTGGGCTGTGTATGTGGAATGAGGCTTCCCTATTCCCCTCCCTATTCCCTCAATCTAAACCACTCACATCTTATCCAATGGCTAGTTTTTTTTGATATTTTCACCATTTGCCATCCATCATAAATAATAAATAAATACAGGAAAAAATAAAATTTATTTTTTTATTATAATTTTTTACAGAAATTATAATTTTATTTTTTTTTTCTGTAAAACAATTATAATAAAAAATAAATTTTATTTTTTTCCTGTATTTTTTTAATTATTTATGATGGATGGCAAGTGGTGAAAATATCAAAAAAAACTAGTCATTGGATGAGATGTGAGTGGTTTAGATTGAGGGAATAGGGAGGGGAATAGGGAGGAATAAAGCTTCCCTATCCCCTTCTCCCTATTCCCTCAATCTAAACCACTCATATCTCATCCAATGGCTATAATTTTTTTATATTTTCACCATTTACCCATCTATCAAAAATAATAAAAAAATACAGAAAAAATAAAATTTATTTTTTATACAGAAATTATAATTTTATTTTTTCTGTAAAAAAAGTATAATAAAAAAATTTTATTTTTTTCTATATTTTTTATGGATGAGCAAATGGTGAAAATATAAATAAAATCCTAGCCATTGGATGAGATATGAGTGGTTTAGATTGAGGGAATAGGGAGGGGAATAGGGAGAAGGGGATAGGGAAACTTTATTCAATAGGGAGAGGGGAATAGGGAAGCCTTTTTCGTGTATGTGTTGCCAACGGAACAGGTACTGTACTATGCGTTTGTGATTCAGCTCTCTGGAAACAAAAAATTCAGAGCTCTATCTGCTGGTATATTGCCAAGTGCTTACGGTGTAATTACAGCTGTTCTCTCTCGTCTCTTCCTTTCTATACACATGTGATCCATAGCTGAAATCAACGAATTCTTTGCAAGGACTATCCTGTCCGGTCTTAACACCTAAGCATTGAGTTTGTTAAAAAAAAAACTCGACCTGCGGGGGGAAGAATCCCCCGGGTATTGCTTTAAGAAGGAGGTCTTCTCACGCAGACCGAGAAAACCCCCGAACCCCTGCTCCACCCTTACACAGCGGCACCATCGCCCGACCTTGTGAGACTACCGGCGGATCCTTTGGATCAACGCTTTGGCGGGGCCTTAGACCTGTGCTTTGGTGTGGTAGCAGGCGAGGGGATTTTTTCCTCCAAACTTGAAATTCACTCCTACTGGGAGTCGAACCCAGAACCTAGGGGGTTGCTACTCAAGCCTCTAACCATTGGGCTAGAGATCCTTTCGCAGCATTGAGTTTGTTGTACGTTGCTTTTATCTCTTTTGACAACTTGCAATTAGGGGAGGCATGTCGAAGATATCACCAGCAGGCGATAGCTTACCCAAAAAAGCTAAGCTTGTTCCTTGATGGAACCCGGGCCTTATGGACGGATAACCGCCCAGAAATGACAAGCTAGGGTGAAGCAAGACAGAGATATACAGGGGCGGAGCCACATCCCAAACAGGGTAAATTTTAGTATAAAGTGTGGAAAAATATCTAGCGTATAGTCTGAGTAAATTCAGTTCAGTCTAAGTAATATTTTCATGATCCAATCCAAATAGGTTAAATCATTTTATCACTGAATCTAGGATATAATTAAATTTTGGCTCCGCCATTAGAGATACATTAGGCCAGGGCTATTAATTTGTGTCCTTTGCTCACCTGAGCAAGCTATTTTTCTCATCATTGCCGAGGAAGTTTAGCTGCTTGGTAATTAAGGTAAGGAATGAGTGAAATTGTCCTGAATGTGCTGGCTTGTCAGACTTACAAATTGTCCATCTTCAGTAACTAATTGGTCGACTTGTCAGGACTCAGGACCGTTCTACACGACACTGGTCAGGGAGCAGCACCCAGAGGTCTACACAGTACACACTGCACTACTGCGGCCTGGGTGCAGGACCTTCAGGTTGATGCTTGGGGCATCATGTCCAAGGACCAATGCATGGGGACGTGCAGCACGGGAGCTGAATCCTGACCAAGAACTAGCTAGGCATCGTACCACGCGTAACATGGATGTCGTTTCATCGCCAGTTGTGCAACCGCATCATTCCAGCCGCAAGTCCGTCGCGCAAGACAAAACCGCCATGAATTAACCCCACAGCAAGGTCGGCATGTAGCAGTCAGCAGCCGCCGTCGTTCCCCTTCTGTCAGCTGGCCAGTTCCGTCGTCGTCTCCGGCACCAGCTCCGGCCTGGCCATGCCATTGGAGGCGCTATTAAGAGCATGTGAGCAAATGCAGTACGTGCCAGGAAGGCTCTACTACTTGCCTTTTCGGCAATGGGCGTGGTTGTCGGTGGCAGAGAGACCGGACCTATCCGTGGACTGTGGTCTATCTTCTTGGCAGTTTGGGATGCTGGCCGTTGAGGCCACCGTAGGACGGTCCGACGCAGACCAGTGCACAGTGCAAGTACCTAGGTACAAGATACTAAGTCCTAACCATTTTGTTTTTGTTTTCGGTTTTGCTATTGTACAGTCGGTTGAAATTTTTTTTATCTCTCAGTCACCTGAAATTACATTCTTATTCACATAAAATTGCAGTGTACTAATTTCTCTTCTGAAGTTGCACTCCCAGTTACCTAAAGTTACAGTATAAAAAAGTTACTGAAGATGAACTATCATCTGTGCAACAGTAACTACAGTTCTACCGCTATAATAACTACGGTACTTTAGCTGTTATAGTGTAATCAAGATGAACAATCTTCTCAGCACGGTTTCAAAATCCAAAATTGAGAGAATTTTTTATCCGTAGATCCAAATAACATGAAAATTTGTAGAGATCTACTCTAGAATGTCAGAAACCTATTCCAACAAATAATTATGAAAATCATGTTCAAAGTTCAGATCTTCTTCAGTTTGTTGGAAGGTTGCACCAAAATCAAGTCAACCCCAAACGGTAAATACAACTTGCTCGTGGGTAGATTATAGTCAAGATGGCTCCGGATGTATTCCCACATGTCACAAAAATCTAGAACACCGAAGAATCCCAGTAAAAACTCTCAGATCAAGAAACCGCTTAGAAGGTCAAGAACATGCAAAAACCGAATTTCTTGATAAACATACTACCAACGTGCCTAGATGGGTAGAGAACGATTCTCAGAGGATCTCTCTATCTCTTATATGTCTTTGGCACATTAAGATGAAGGAAAGGGAAGAGAGGGGATCAAAACCAATCAAAACAAGAGTAAATTAATCAAAACAAGAGATAGACAAAGAGATGATCAAATATTGATATATTATTTTTTAGGAGGTAAGTTTTTACAGCCAATCCCTCAGGATAGTAGAGCTCTAAACCTAGAGTACACATACATAAGGGTCCAACCCAAGGAACCCTAATCTCCCCATGGGAGGGAGGAGTTAGCCACCAAAAGGCTTAGCCAACTTTCTCAAACCCTAACTCTTTCCTCTTCTCCCTTTTATAGGTTCACAATCTGAATCAAAATCTAATGGATCCACCCATTAGGCTAAATCGGTGATAACCCGTTAACCCCACCCAACACCGGGTTTTACTCTCATGTACGCTTCTTAAAGCGGCTTACAACCATTAACCCATTAGTGAATTAACACACGATCCACATAAAATCATCAATCTGCGCAATTCATCCACACAATGCACAATGCAAAATGTATGCACGCAAATTATTGATTCTAAACCTAGAACCAAACAATTAACCCATGTACACATATGCAACAACATCCATACCATGACCATATGGTCATCCCAACTCAAAACCCAAACTCCAATTTTTCTACGAAATCCGGTAGTACTACTCTTAACACACTGGTACTACCGCACTGCGATTCTACTGCGCCCTAAGGCGGTACTTCCGCACAATCGCTCCTCGCACATGACCTCTCTGGGAAAAAGGTTTTGCTGCTCAGACTGGAACTATCGCTCAAGCGGAACTACCGTGATAACAATGTTAGTAATCCGAACAAACACCTGCGATATTTCTGATAGTTCCAGAAAATAGCCCAAATCAAATGCAGTTTTTGCAAAACCAATTGACCACTTCACAAACATTGCAATAGTTCATCACAATAATATCATGGACCTTCTCACATGGTCCTTCAAAAACTACCGATGTACGAAGGCAAATTCACTACATAAGGAGAGATTATAAGCACGGAAAACTTTGACGTATCTCACCACAGGATTATAGGGATACATATATAGATTAGAAAACAAGAGTTCTTAGTGAAGAAGTAAACCAAATCAGAGTCGGATGCATCAGCTGTTGCCACATCTGACACGGTTTGGCGCATACACCGCTCAGCGTCACATGACATCTAATGCGCTGTTCGGTACGGACACGACCATAAATTTGGATTGAGCTTTAACAACGTTGTCGGTCAAATCGGCATGCTCTACTTAGGCCTTGGTTCAAGCTGATACGCAACGTCCTTCTCCATTTCAAGAAAATTTCAACAAAGGTGCCTTTTCCTTCCTGTGAAACATATAGTCCAAGAACTATCTTTTAGCAGGCAGCAGGAGAAACCAATCCACAGCCGTTTGTGTGAGAGCCAGTAAGGAGGCGTATGCACCAAAGTGGAGGACAAATTCAGTGGTTGGTTGTATCACCATCCTCTTCCAGTGATGTTCACTCCCTGACTCAACTTGGTCGATGAGAAGGCTAAACTCCACCAGAGCATTTGGTGGGATATGGACAAGAGCTTGTCGCTACTCGAGGTCATCATCTGCTGCTACCTCTCCCGTTCTGAGAGTCTGCGCAGCTGAAACAGCGGCTCAACTGCTGGAAAGGGGTTATGCAACGAATTGGTTGGGTAGGATCGATCGAGTGAGAGGGGTAAAAGAATCTTTCGAAATCTTCCTTTTAAATATCAACTTCGAAATCTTTCTTTTAAATATCAACAACAATATGTAGTAAAAATATAAATTCAAAAAATCATCAAAGCCCAGAGCCAAATATGACAAAACTTCAGAAAAGCAAATCAACACTGGTCAGACCTCTAATTGCTAGTGGCCAGACCTTTAGGCGGTGAACAGTAAAATCAACACGATATCAAAAATAATAATACATGTAACTTTTGATCCAATAATCCAAATGATTTGAAACATGGCATGCTCATTCTTTACGATGTCACGAATCTATTTCAATCAACGATTGAGAGAATCGTTGCAAAAGTTATGATCTTTTCCATTTGAAGGAATATTGCATCAAAACTGAGCAAAAGAGAGAAACTTCGATCTACACTTGCTCGTGAGTTCTAGATGATCTAGGTGATCTTAGATGAGTTTTTACATATCATAGTAAGTTAGATCACAACATGAATTCAACCCAAATAGCCCACAAGGGCAAAACCCCAAAATCACCTCTCTCGAGGAAAATTAGTCAAACTCAAGAACTATTTCTAGAAACTTTTTAGATAGATAAGATCTGATCTTCAAGAGATATCTCCACCTCTTACACATTGTTGACACTAGGAAAGATCAAGAAGAGAGAAATCTAATTAAGAAAGTCAAGCAAATCAAAATTACAAGAGGGGATCTTTGGCACAACTCACTTGGATAAATTTTAAATGTTGATTTTACTTGAAGAGAAATATTTTATAGCTAATCCCCAAGATAGCATAGCTCTAAGCCTAGAGCACATATATAAAAGTCTTCAATACAAGAAAACCATAACTCTAATATTAGGGTCTCCCATGACTCAATTCAACATAGAGTTTATATAGTGGAGACTTCTCATCTCTCACTTAACTCTAAATATCAGTCACACCTTAGTGGATCACACTAATTACAATTGGAAAAGCCCAGTAACCTACACACAAATGAGTTTTGCATTACACGCACATGCACGCTTTGAAAAGTGTGACTTCCTAAAGGCTGAAATAGCCCGATAAGATATCCATTCACAAAGACATGACCTAAACTATTAAAATCAGTACCACGGTTTTGCAAACCGTCACTCCACCCAGTTTCGAATAATTTTCATAATTGCTACACACTGGTCTTCATGAAGATGCGATGCCTAATGATTCGCCACCAAGATTGTACATATGTGCCGAGGCCGTCACCACTTGAAACTCCGAATCCAATGGCACACCACATTACATTGTAGTTCATGATGCCTAATGCTTGTCGCCAAGATCATACGTTTGCTCCGAGAACCGTCACCACTTAAAACGCATAAGACCAATTGGCACAATATATTCACGTATTGTCTCCTCATAATTCTTGTCTTTTTTCTGTGCTCTCAGCTTGAGATGATACTTCACCTGGACTTACACGACACTCTATGGCCACTAAGCGTCGATCTTGCCGCTGGCCGTAATCCATCATCAAAGCACTTGCACATTAAAGACAAAGCAATTGATCCGAGCATAAAATGGCATACACTTGACTCTCAATTAGCAAAATAAATATATAGATACACTATAACTAACACTTGTATAGACACACCATGGTTAACACCTGCATGGACTCATGCATGACTAATACCATAGGAAATAACTCAAAACACCTCAACAGGGGTTGGTCTAACCACACCCCAGGCCTGTCCAACTGCCAGGACCCACCGATTAGGCCGTCACCCCACAGTGGTCAGACCGCCATCCTAGTGTGGTATGACTGGTGCTACCACAAAAGAATAGGTCAAAATGCCAATTCATAAAAATCAAATTCAATTAATAAATGCAAGACATAAGCAATGTGAAATACTCATCACTCTTATGAGGCTGCCACTACATGGTCTTACATGTTGGATATCAATGCGAGGCAGTCCTTGTACGAGATCACGCGAAATGAGGCAAGGAAATCTTTTGTTTTTGCTTTTGTTTCTTGGACTAGGACTCTGAAAGGATTTTAAGAGGGTGTTCGTATTAGCTGCAGCTGATAGTTTACGGCTAAAAATGAATATTAGTGGTTGAAAGAAGTAACTTTAAAAGGAGAGCGTGAGCGGTGGGGAAGTGAGGGAGAGATGCATGTGTGAGACGAGAATAAGAGGAGTGTGATGTGTGATGCTTCCGTGATCACCTGCCTTATCTCCAGAGCGAAAGGAGCGGGCCATATTGGCTTTTGGTTGAATAAATCAGAAGCATAAGTCAATACGAACGGGCTAATACGACCTAGTCCAAAGTAAGAATACTTGAATTTGACTCAACTGGACCATTGATTTTGTTTTTCTCTTTTTTCAAATCCATTACCATCAGTATATCAAGACTGAATTCTTTATCTTCAGTTACTTTTTTATACTATAATTTTAGGTGATTAAGAGTGTAATTTTAGATCGAGGAGTATTAATATACTGTAACTTTATATAATTGAGAGTATAACTTTAGATGATAGGAAGATAAAAAGATCTGGATCAGTGCAATACCAAGACCGGGCCAAAAATCGTTCACCCCCTCCTCGAAAGAGAGTATTCCCACTCGCGCAGAGATACAGATTCAGATACACGCGCGCGCTCGTGTATATATGCGCCCGCGCGTCCTCCCCTCTCCTCCTCGCCGAACTCGTCACACCGCAGCAGACGCCGGCGGCGCCAACCCCTCCTCCCTCGCTCTCCCCTGTGTGCTGTGCCTGTGCCTAGACTAGGTGTTTGAACACGGAGCGAGGAAAGGAAAAGGGCGCCCCACTCGCGTCGCGGTTTGTCCACTGCCGCGGCGCTCGCGCGCGCGGCTCCGGTCCCGTCCCGTACCCCGCGCCGCTGTCCGATCCCGCGGCGGCACACCCCCGCCTAGCTGAGGTGCGTGCGTGCTCGGGCCTTCGCGGTCTTCCTCGCTGTTGTTGTCTCTCGCGCTTTCTTGCTCTGTTCTTGGGCTCCCCGTGAGCTGTCTCGCGACGTGTTCTGGTGATCCCGCGGATTCATTATTGTTTTGTGTGAGAAAAGAGAGCCAAAGATAGAGGGATTAATTGTTTGGGTCTTTTTGCGTGGATTGAACTAATTTAGCAAATTTCGAGTTTTTTTGTTTTCTTTTATGTTCTTTTGTTTTCCATCGACAGTTTTGAGTAGGTTAGCTTCACAGGAAACGAAAAGCACACCTGTGGCTGCTGTTCTATAGTGTTCTGTTCTCCTTTGCCTCCTTGGTGTTTTGTTCGTCGAAGAAGCAAATAAAAAAAAACTCCTGGTTTGTGTATGCACTAGCAGTAATATTCTGCTGCTTCTTGATTTTGTCCTCTCATCCAAAGAGAGAGCACTGTTCGACGCAAATTGCAGAGTGGAACATGCACTAAAATCTTGTTGCTTGCGTCATCTCGAGTTATCCCCAAGCCCGTAGAAGAAGTTTCAAGACTTGAACCACCGGCATGGCGTGTTCTTGACTTGAATCCAGTTAGTTGTTCTTCTTGTGGCTTCTTGCAGGGCGCAGCGGATTGAATCCAACCAGACTAGAGTGGGGCTCTGGAAGCAGCAAGATGCTGGAGAAGAAGACCGGCGAGTTCAGCGGGAAGGAGGTGATCGCCGAGTTCGAGCGGCTGACGCGGGACGCCGCCATTGTGCAGCGGGAGACGCTGCGGAGGATCCTTGCCGAGAACGGCGCCGCCGAGTACCTGCAGGGGCTGGGCCTCGCCGGCCGCACCGACCCCGACAGCTTCCGCGCCTGCGTGCCGCTCGCCACGCACGCCGACCTCGAGCCCTACATTAAGCGCATCGCCGACGGCGACACCTCCCCCGTCCTCACCGCCAAGCCCGTCACCTCCATCTCCCTAAGGTTGGTTGGTTGGTTGGTTAGCCCGCACGCAGCGCAGGTTGCCGCTGTTACTTTACCTCAGCTAGCTCAAGAACTGATCATGGCGATGCGTCATGTGCGCGCGCGTACGTGCAGCTCCGGCACGACGCAGGGGAAGCGCAAGTACCTGCTGTTCAACGAGGAGCTCGTCAAGTCGACGATGCAGATATATCGGACCTCCTACGCTTTCAGGAACAGGTACGCCATCGCCGCCCGGCATGGCTCGGCTCGATCACTCTTAGGTTTTTTTCGCATCGCGTTGCTCGCTCTCGTCGTTGTTTTCGCCGCACTAAATCATCAGAAATTAAGCAAATCTTGTCCAGATTTCAGTTTCTGATGCCGGGCCTCCGGGCCCGGAGTCGCTGTCTGCCATTACTCGGCTGTTCTCTCAGCTCTTGACACCAAAAAAAAATTCATACTCCATACGTACAAGAACAACAGTGTTGATCTGATCGATGGGTTTGAAACATATATGGAGTTAATTATTAGCTGATTAATTAAATAAATCTGCTATCGATCGAGGCTATAAGCTTAACTCTTGTTTCTGATTGACGCTCGAGCGTACGACTGCAACCTCTTTTCGTTCATCTTGTGTCCTGTCATTAATGAGGTCAATTCTTGGACAAGCGCTAACTGGTTAATGGCGCTGCCACCACACTCTCTCTCTCTCTATGCAACAGGGAGTTCCCCGTCGAGAACGGCAAGGCGCTGCAGTTCATCTACAGCAGCCGGCAGTTCACGACCAAGGGCGGGCTCACGGCGACGACGGCGACGACCAACGTGTACCGCAGCGAGGAGTTCAAGGCGACGATGCGCGACATCCAGTCGCAGTGCTGCAGCCCCGACGAGGTGATTTTCGGTCCGGACTTCGCGCAGTCGCTCTACTGCCACCTCCTCTGCGGCCTGCTCTTCGCCGACGAGGTGCAGATGGTGTCCGCCACGTTCGCGCACAGCGTCGTGCTCGCGTTCCAGACGTTCGAGCGGGTGTGGGAGGAGCTCTGCGCGGACATCCGCCACGGCGCCCTGTCGCCGACCCGGGTCACCGCGCCGGCCGTCCGGCAGGCCGTGTCGGCCCTCCTCGCCGCCCCGAACCCCGCGCTCGCCGACGCGGTGGCGCGCAAGTGCGCCGGCCTGAGCAACTGGTACGGGGTGATCCCGGCGCTGTGGCCCAACGCCAAGTACGTGTACGGCATCATGACGGGGTCCATGGAGCACTACGTCAAGAAGCTCCGGCACTACGCGGGTGGCCTGCCGCTGGTCGCCGCCGAGTACGGCTCGTCCGAGGGCTGGATCGGCGCCAACGTCGAGCCGGAGGTGCCCCCGGAGTCCGCCACGTTCACGGTGCTGCCCGACATCGCCTACTTCGAGTTCATCCCTGCCAAGCCCAGCTGCACCGATGTCACCCCCGGCCCCGGCGCCTGCTACGCGGAGGCTGAGCCCGTCGGCCTCACGGACGTCGCCGTCGGTGAGCACTACGAGGTCGTCATGACCACCTTCGCAGGTATGCACCACTACTATGCAATGCTTTCTCGCCTCTCTTACGTTCGCTTTCATGCATGACATATACCATTATTTTTGGGTTTTGTTAAATATTATCTACATGTTTTCTTTTTAACTATTATCTAGATTTAAGATTGTTAGATTAGAAATTCAATGGCCATAAATTCTCCCCTCTCACCCTTGAATTCTACCCCCTTACCATTAAAAAAATCTCTCCCTTCAAAAATAAGTGGTTCCTTGATCTCTACTTTAAGGATCGCAAATTTAGATTATAGTTAAAAAAAATATCCGGATGATATCTACACACTCATTATTTTTTTTTCCATTAGTTACCCCTAGCTAGCTTAGCTTAATTAGCTAGAATCATATATTTACCTGCTGCACCTGCACATTGGCTGTAGCTTTCTTATCAGTAAACAGAGAGGCAGGTTGCGAAGGCCATTGGAACCTGGCTTTGTCCTGTGCTGATAGCAATACTAACCGGTGGTCACAGTGACAGTACAGAGAACTTTCGTCTCATGCTTTCCTCTTTGTTGACTTCATCGCGGCTGCCCAAGGGAGCGTTGACTTCGCTTGTCGCCTTCCGATTCCAAACCCTTGGCTAGTTCTTTGATCACCGTTATCATATAGATAGTTATCATAAACGGTTCTATATTCTCATCATAAACAGTTTATGAACCGTCTAATTTATTGTGTTTGTAATAACAAACGATTATTACAGACGGTTTTTGAGCCGTCCACGATAAGTCACAGCACATCTTTACTCCTTAAAAGTTTGAGTTGATGTAGTAGGTTCATTCTCCTTTGACTCTCAGTCGACCGATTTGAACAGTATGATCTTCACCGTCCGTCTCGTCATCCTCCCCCACCCCTCTCAAGCGGTCTAACAGCCCCTCCACTTCCAGCTTCAGTTGCATCTCCTTCCTCTTCTCTCCCCACCTCCCACAACCGCTGCTTTGCTTTTTCGCGTCACCCTCTCTTCACCACACAAATCCACCCAATTCTAGCTGATTGATTATTGATTAACCCGTCCGTTCGATTCCTCCCTCTTCGTCTTCTCCAGATCTCCCCTCGAATTCAGAGCTCAGAGAGAGAGAGAGAGGGGCAGATACAGCAATGGCAACTGCGTTGAGGAGAGCCGTGGCACAGCGCTTGGCGCTGATGCCGGCGTACGGGATGCGGCGCTTCCGACCGCTCCCGACCTATGACCATGCGCGATGGTCGACGACTTTCGACTTACGACGACGAGGTGTGCTCGAGGGCTCCCGACCTACGACCACGAGGTGTGGTCGGTGTTTTCTGACTTATGACCACGAGATGTGATCGCCGAATTTAAAAACTTTTAGAACATGTTTGTATGTACTCGTGAGTTTTAAAACATGTAGTATGATAAATTTTAAAAATCCGTAGCAACGGACGGGTATTCAACTAGTATGGTTCGAATAAAGAACTGTCTATGAAGACCAACTATCATAGATGGCTTTAACCACAAAATCGTCTATGATATGTCAGTCATGACAGACAGTTGTGTTTACCAACCATCTGTGACGGGCTACATATCACAGACGATTGGTGCACGAACCATCTGTGATAGTAGGCATTCACATACTGTTTATACTATAAAACCGTCTGTCATAGTTCGCTCTATATATAGAAATTTTTCTGTTTTTCGGCTAGCCTCAGGAAATATTAGCCATGCTCTCTGAAAACAATATATAGATAACAAGTATAAGTAAGGGATTGACTATTGCACAGGCGCTTGTTTTTTCTCTTCATCTTCAGTCACTTTTTTTACACTACAACTTTAGGTGACCGAGAGTGCAACTTCAAAAGGGGCGAATTAGTACGTTGCAACTTTATATGACTGGAAATGCAACTTCAGGTGACTAAGAAATAAAAAAATTCCAGTCGACTGTGCAATAGCAAAATTGTATAAGTAAATATATAAATACATAGATATATGGTAGATACACATATATTGATCACAGATACACACATATATCACAGATAAGCAAATTTACAGATTGATTATAGATGAATTGTCATAATATTTTTACAATATGTTTACAGATACAGTAAGAAAGCATTGTTTATCACTAAAAATCTTATTCATTCTTGGCCGTGTGAAACTCTCTTTTTGGGTCAATGACCTCCATCATTGAGAAGGTATATGTTTACAGATACAGTAAGAAAGCATTGTTTGTCAATAAAAATTTTATTCATTCTCGGCTGTGTGAAACTCTCTTTTTGGGTCAATGACCTCCATTATTAAGAAGGTGGCGAGACGTCCTCGAATTTCGAAGAGTTCATTCATTTGGACTGTACTTAAATGGATGTTGATGCCCCGTCGCTAGGAAGAGTAAAATCGTAAGCACTTATATATATTAATTGATAAGTAGAAAATAATTATTGTGAGATTGACAAACCTCTAGATCCTTGGGCCTACCACCCATGATTTCTTTCATATGACGACAAACATAGAATCTGTATATATTAAAAACATCGTTCCAAGTTCAACATATATCATGCATACTTATTAAAACAATAAATCTCAAAATTCTCAAGCTCATGTTCTCATTTCATTTGTCAAATATATATTCCTAGTTACTTTAACTTGGTATCAACTTGCTAACCCCAACCAACAATAGCAGATATACTCTAACACAAAGGCATATACGTTTGGGTTTGGGGGACAAAGACTCACCCAAGGTGAAGCAAGGGAGATCAGGGGTGGCAGCATGGAGGACGGGGGTTGAGGGCGGCAACGTTGAGGTTGGGGGCGGCGGGTGGGGAGGGGGATGAAGACTCACCTAAGGTGAAGCCCGGGAGGTTGGGGTGGCGACGTTGAGGTCGGGGATGCTCGGGTGGGGAGGGGGACGGGCGAGTGAGGAGTAAGGGCGCTAGAGAAGGGGACAGGCAAGTGAGGAGTAAGGGCGCAAACCCTAGCGGGGCAAACTAATAAAGGGATATGCGACCATATCATAGATGGTTCTATTTTAGAACAATTTGTAATATGAGAACATATCACAGATGGTTATATTTTAGAATCGTTTGTGATACATATCACAAATGGTTTGTTCCAGTAAACTACCTGTGATAGTTTCTTCTATAGCTAAAAAATATTCTATTTTGCGGCTAGCCTCAGAAAATGCTAGCTGCTGTGGTTACTGATCAAACAGCATATGAGGGGACTAGCTAGAGAGAGCCAATGATAGGAGAGAGTGTCCTTGTGTATGAAATGAGTGGATCTAGCCCCTCATACCCCTCTTGGGGGCTTATATACATGAACAGGGTAGGATGGAAAATCCCTATCCTACCCCCTTAATAATTAGAAAAGGTAGGGGTGTCCCTATACTATTGGGCCTATTATATATTGGGCCAGTTACAAGGCCTCGCCATAGAGGGTTGGGCCACCCCTATAACAGTACTCCCTCGATAGCAAGCGCGGAGGTTCTGATAGGCGAGCTGACGTGAACAATTCATCCTGGCTGGCCCCGCCCTCATTCCCTAGTAGTAAGAATGTAGGTACCGATGGGCGAGTTGATGCAGCTGGTAGCTCCCAATGCCTGAGGATGTGGATGCTGTAAACCTCCTAGAGCAGGATTGTTTGATCGATCTTGATGCGGTTGTGGCATCTCCTGACGAATCCTGAATTGGCGCGCGTAGGTCGAGCCCCAGCCTCGGGCGGCTTGTAGACGCAGGAGGTGAAGTCCCACGCCAAAAGGCCAGGTGCCCCGTTGGGTTGGTGCCTCCAATGCAGTCGAAGAAGGCACGACGATGATGTCACTCATGACATGGTCGCCGAAGGTGCGACCACATGGTGGTCAAGGTATGGACAAAGTCGTGGCCCCAAAGCGGTCAGAGGAAGTGTCGATGAATTCTCAAGCACGAGTGGTTAGATGAAGTCTTGACCATTACGTCTATGACTGCAAGGCAGTCGGACGAAATGTCTATGACCACGAGGTGGTCAACGAAGTCTCAAAGTTGGTGGCGGAGATACGGTCCTTCTCGCACAGCCTTCGGATTTGGAGTCGACAAATTTGGCGATGAGACAATGACTCGTGCGTGCGTAGTCCATCTCCCACCCTTTAGACTTGGGGTCGACGAAGGCGGCGGCGAGACAAAGCTACGGCGCATGGTCCATCCCCTACCCTTTAGACTTGGGGTTGACAAAGGCGGCGATGAGCGAAACTATGGTATGCGCAGCCCATCCCCACTCTTTTAACTAGACATCAACAAAGACAGCAGTGAGACAAAGCTGCAACGCACGTGGGCTGTTCCCCCACCCTTCAAACTTGACGTTGACTAAGTTGACGGCAAGACGAAACTCGTGCACGTGCAGTCCGTCCCCCCTTCGGACTGGGTATCGACAAAGTTGGCGGCGAGATGAAACCACCCTTCGGACTAGGTCCCACACAACATTTGGACTTGGAGTCAACAAAGTTTGTGGGAAGATGACTCATGCGTGCGCGGTTCATCCCCCACCGTTCGGACTAGGTGCCAACGAAGGCGACGGTGAGACGAAGCTGCGAGGCGCGCGGTCCATCCCCATTCTTTGGACTTGACGTCGACGAAGTCAGTGGGGAGACAAAACTGATGTGTTCACGGCCCGTCCCCATCCTTCAGACTAGTCGTTGACGAAGTCAGTGGTAAGATAAAGTTGACACGCGCGATCCGTCCCTCACCTTTTAGAGTTGGGGTCGACGAAGTTGGCAGCAAGACGAAATTGATGCACGCACCGGATGAAGTCCTGACCGTGAGGTGGTTGGACGAAGCATCTATGACCACGATGTGGTCTGACAAAATCACAACCGTGGGATGGTCAAACAAAACATCCATGACCATGACGTGGTCAGACAAGTCTCGAATGCAAGATGATCGGACAAGGTGTCTACGACCACGAGGTAGTCAAACAAAGTTTTGAAGTCGGTGGTGGGATGATGACTTGTTTGCGCACGGTCTGTCCCCTACCCATTGGATAAGGCGTCGATGAAGGCGACAGCGAGACGAAGTTGTGAGCCGCACGGTCTATCCCCGCCGTTTAGACTTGACGTCAATGAAGTCGGTGGTGAGACGAAACTGACTTGCGTGTTGCCCGTCCCAACCCTTTGGACTAGTCATCGACGAAGTCGGTGGCAAGACGAAGCTAACACGCGCGGTCATTTATACTCCATAGAGTTGCCTAGGATGACTAAGTTCCCAACGTTTTATACTCCACAGAGTACGCTAGGGTGTGAGGCCGCTGTGCATTTTTTGTACTCTGTAGAGCTGGCCGGGACGATTGAGTTCCCGGCACTTTATACTTTGCAGAGTACACCAGGGCGCGAGGCCGTTGTGTGTTTTTTATACTCCGTAGAGTTGCATGGGACGATTGAGTTCTCGGTGCTTTATACTTTGCATTAGTACACCACAATGCGAGGCCGCTATGCATTTTTTGTTCTCCGTAGAGCTGCCTGGGACGGCTGAATTCCTAGCGATTTATACTCCGTAGAGTACGCTAGTGCATGAGTGTGCCATGTGATTTTTCACAAAATTAATGGCCCCGCTGAGGTCAGGCGAAGTTACAACCACGAGGAGGTTAGACGAAGCCATGACCGCGATGTGGGTGGATGATATAATGACTGCGAGGCGGTTGAATGAGGTCATGACCGTGACGTGAGCATACAATGTCTGGACCATGAGGATAGTTGAGCATCTGGATGAATGTGTACGACCATAAGTCGCTCACCTGGGGTGCGGAGGCACGAAGCCAAGGCCGATGGAGGTCGGAGGGCGCGAAGGTTGGTTGAGGCAACGCGGGGTCCAGTGGAGGTTGGAGGGCACAAAGGCCGGTGAAGGCAATGCGAGGCCCGGCAGAGGCAATGCGAGGTTCAGCAGAGACTCGCGGAGGCCACGTGAGGTTTGGCGGTGGTGACGTCCACGCGGTGTCTGGTAGAGATTGTGTAAAGTCTGTCAAAGATCGGGCAAAGTCCTACGGGTGCCAGCGGAGGTTAGACAAAGTCTGACGGAGGCGACGTCCACATGCAGTCTGGCGAAGATTGCGCAAAGTCCAGCAAAGACCGTGCGGAGTCTGGTGTAGGCCATGCAAGGTTCGTCAGATTCGGCATCCATGCGTAGCTTGGTGGAGTCGATGTGAAGTCCCGTGAAGGTCGTGCACAGTCTATGAGAGATGGACTTCGTGTGGAGCTCAACAGAGTCGGTGTGAAGCCCACAAAGGTCATGCACAGTCTCAACGCAGAGATCATACGAAGACCTCATTGAAGATTATGCAAAGTCTCCACGTGGAGCTCGGTAGCATCGGTGTGAAGTCCTGCGAAGTCCATCAGAGATGACATCTATGTGGAGCTCGACAGAGTCAGTGTGAAGTCCTACAAAGGTCATGCGAAGTATCCACACAAAGATGGTGCGAAAACCTTGGCGGAGACCATGCGAAGTCTCCTCGTGGAGATGACATCCGCGCGGTGCCCGGTGGAGACCATGAGAAGTCCTCGACAGAGACTGTGTGGAGTCCGGCAAAGACGACATTTGTGTGGGGCTTAGCGGAGCTGGTGTGAAGTCACGTGAAGGTCATGCAAAGTCTTCGCGCGGAGATCATGCGAAGACCTCGGTGGTAACCATGCAAAGTCATTGGCGGAGAAGTCCGAGGTGGATGCTCCATCCTCATATGTCAACCATGGGGTGGTCGTGTTTGTCGGTGAAGACTTGACCATGGTGAAGTTGGAGATGTCACCGAAGTCATGACCACGGCATGGTCGTGGCTGTTAACGTAGCTATCAGCGGGGTGAAGGCTTTGGAGCACGCGCCCTTCGTGCGGAATCCCCGCCAGAGAGACTTGACATTCACCGGTGTTGTTCGGAGGCCGACTACCTAGTGTCAAGATGACGGTACGGGTATTGTGGTCGATGGTCGTACCAGCACGGGCAAGGTGATGGCAGCCACCACTGGATCGAAGTCAGCATCCAGTTCGGCCAGGATGTATGAGGCCATGTCCTCATCATCTAGAGGACTTCCTGTCGAGGCCATCTCATTGCCAAGTGCTTTCATCTTGCCAACATATTCTGCCACGGTCATGTCGCCTTTTTGAGTCGTTGCTAGAGCCAAGCGCGTATTTACTGATCGCGCACGAGACTGGCCGGAGAACATTCCTTCAACAGCTCTCCAGACTTGTGCAGATGAAGTCATGGTGGCTACTTGGATGAGGATCTCCCTGGAAAGAGATGAGAGCAAGTAGCCAAGGACCTGCTGATCTGCGGTCATCCATGTTTCATAAATCGGGTTCGGCTTCTTGACAGTCTTCTCGCCGTCGGTGATGTCGATTTCTGCATCTGGGGCTTGGATAGCACCGGTGAGATACCCTTCCATGCGAGCACCACGAATTGTAGGTAGAACTTGCACCTTCCATAGCAGGTAATTGGTCTTGGCTAGCTTTTCTGTGATAGCTTGGCCAGACAGTGGATTCATGGTGGTTGATAAAGGATTCGCCATGCTTGATCGGATCTATTCGGTGGTAGAGGAGAGGCTCTGATACCATGTGAAATCGCTAGAATTGGTTGAAGCGTCTTCACCTCATTAGAGGCCACAGGTTGCGCGTTAATATATGATGGGAAGAGCCCCCACCGTGGCGTAAACAGAGACGGAATCCAAACCGAGTTATAGCCGGGTTACAATCCTTAAGAAGAAAGCAGAAAACTAAACCTTCAATCTCTAAGAGAAAAGGATTCCAAATCTATCTATAAGAGGAGAACAATATATATTCTAACACAAAGTACACATGACTAATCTGTGAACACAAAGTAGCTTGCTGGAGGGGGCCCGTAGTAGAGATATATGTGTCATATATATGTTTTATTTGCATGATTGTCTATTTTAGCCTCTGATCATTCTATATGCTGTTTTAGGCTTGTAGCATGTGCTTCAATACGTTCTTACAGTCAGAAAATCACAGGAAAAATTCCCCGAGATGCTAATTAATCTTAGTTAATGAAATGCGGTACCCCGTGGAATGGATGGTTGTTAACGGATTTACTGGCGATATATATAATTAGGTGCATTTTATGCTTGTAATGAATGGCAGGATTGTACCGGTACCGGCTGGGAGACGTGGTGCAGGTGGCCGGGTTCTACAACGCGACGCCCAAGCTCAAGTTCGTGTACCGGAGGAACCTCATGCTGTCCATCAACATCGACAAGAACAGCGAGCAGGACCTGCAGATGTCCGTCGACAGGGCCGCCACCAAGATCCTCGCCGCCGAGAAGCTCGAGGTCGTCGACTACACCAGCCACGCCGACATGTTGTCGGACCCGGGCCACTACATCATCTTCTGGGAACTCAACGCCGACGCCAGCGACGACGTGCTGCAGGCCTGCTGCGACGAGCTGGACCTGGCCTTCGCCGACGCCGGGTACGTCGGCTCCAGGAAGTCGTGCGCCATCGGGCCGCTGGAGCTGCGGGTGCTGCAAAGCGGCACCTTCCAGAAGGTGCTCCGCCACTACCTCTCCCTCGGCGCCCCCGTGAGCCAGTTCAAATCGCCGCGATGCGTCGCCCGGTCCAACACCAGCGTCCTCCAGATCCTCTCCGGCAACACCGTGAAGGTTTTCTTCAGCACTGCCTACGACTGACGCCGGCAAGAGGAGAACTCCTTCAGTGACGGATCGACGACTGTAAGATATCTGAACCGTGCAGGGAACTGAAAATGACAGATCAGGTAGTTACGGCACGCATGCAGCAGTTGCAATCCATGCAAGCAGTAGCCAGGTGGCCACCGGCCAAAGTGTCTGTATCTACCAGTTCCGTCTCATGCACGTGGCCTGTTTCCTGATATCAAAAATTAAATAAACTTGTTAATTAATTTGTCTGTGCTTGCTCGTGTGTGCGTATCTGAGGTCCACTTGAGAAGGTTTAGGATATTATGGGATAAATTGCTAAGTTTGTTAAGTTAAAATTTGTATTTTGTATTGTTTGTATTTTAGGAAACCGGTCTCATCGCAGGGCTCGGCCGGTCAGACTGCTGGGTGGTATGACCAGGGTTTTAATGATGGTTGCCTTTTTCTAGTCGTGGGTGTTTTTGCATTGGGCTTGACCGATCAGATCGGCCTTTAGTTGGCAGTCAGACTGACCCTGAGGATTGTCTCTTGGATTTTGAGAAATAGGTCTCAGGTTGAATTGAATTATGTTTGGTTACTATATTTATGTTATATGAAGTATGTTTTGACTAACGAGGGTTAAGTTGTGAAGAACTTATGTCTGAAAATGATTTCTTTATCTTTTGATATACAGAGAATTGGAGTCAATCATGGTCAACAGCAAGGATCAGGGCTACGCTCATAGAGGAGCCGAGGCCTAGAACTCTCAAAAGATACGGAGTGAGATGGTTGAGCTAAAGCATGGCACAAACAAAGAAGAAAATATTGAAGCGAAGGTTCAAGCGACGGATTGCACCAAGTGGCTGGTCGATCAAAGTAAGACGTGGTCCGGTGGAGCTAGAACGAGAGAGACATGTCGATGCATGGCAAGCCATTGATGCACCTACACATAGAAAGTATGGCGATTGATTGCAAGGGAAGATGAAGACTGGGTCAAGGCGAGGGTATTTTGGTAGTTTGCCAAATACTGAAAATTAGTTGAATCAAAACTGCAGCGCTTGGGAAAGTAGTTTAGGTCAAGAAGATACTAAGAAGATCAAGTGGATCAAATGCTAAAGACTTAGCTGGTTTAAGCTCATGCGCTTTGAAAAGAGTGCATGAGTAAAGTGTAAGTATAAAATCCGTATTATGTGGGGTTAACTATCGTCTGTACGGGTTTAGACAATAAACTTAGAAGCACCCCCGGTTAAATACGAAGACCACCGTGGGTGCGAAGGCTCTCAAGAGAAGCACACAACCAAAAGTGTATTCAATATGAGTGTTTTGGGTTACAAGAGTGGCCTCTTCCCTCCTATTACATGGGGTTCTATTTATAGGGGGAGAGTGGGGTAAGTGCAGTTACAACTTTGTCCTTAGGGTTTAACCTACTTCTAGGGGCATTCTTGTTATTTACTCTGCATGGGCCCCGCCACGTCCGGGACCCCAGGGTCGGTTAGGGGTCGGCGCCAGACCCTCCTGGGGTCGGACTCAAGCACTCCGCCTGAGGTTTGGCCCTGGACCTTCCTGGGATCGGTCTCGCGTACTCTGCCTAGGGTTGGCCCTAGACCCTCGTGGGGTTGGTCTCGTGCACTCCATCTGAGGTTGGCCTCAGATCCTCTGAGGCTGATCTTGCGTACTCCTTCCGGGGTTGACCCTGAGCCTTCTAGGGATCGACCTCGCGTACTCCGTCTAGGGTTGACTTGGGGACTTGGCTCGAGGTAGGTCATCCAACGGTGTCGTTGCTTTGAGGTGGTCGTGGGCTCGAGGTAGCGTGGGGACCTCTCCCAATAGTACCCATTGGGGGTCAGATGTGGGCTGGGTACCTCATCTATTTAGTGGATGGGGTGGAGTCTTGCATGCTAACCATTTCAACCATCTTAACCTTGAGTTCAAGGGTTAGGATTAGAGAAGATGAGTGATGTGGTATGCTCCCCTGTCCTCCATATGAAGTGGCTATAAAATATTCATCTTCAAGTAGCAATAGATTGACTTTGTTCATCACTCATTGTGTCCTTTTGTTTTGGTTTATTTGCTCTTGTTCTTGTTGGTTTTGATTTCTTTTCTCCCTTTTCTTGATCTTGTTGTGTGCCAAGGATATGTAAGTGATGAAGATGACTCATGGAGATCAAATCCCATCTATCTGGGCGCTAAGTCTTGCAATATTTTGAAGTTGTTCGGTTTTGCTTGGATTTGACCCCATCTTCAGGTTTCTTGATCCTAGGATTTTTAATTCGAATCTTTGGGATAAATAGCTTGCTATAACATGTGAGAACTCATCTAGAGTCATCTTAGGTATCCTCTACTTATGAGTAAGTCATATCCTAAGATTTTAGAGTTTGCTCGGTTTTGGTACAATCTTGTTTGTTCCTTGGGAAATGTTGGAACTTTGATGAGAACCCATGTGATCTTTGGATAGCATAGGTTCTTTTGATCTTAAGTAATATGTATGCAAAGTTTTTATCTCTTTTGGTTGAGAATTTTGGGAGTTGTACTTTTTTTGGTCTTGGCTCGGGTTGATATTCTGTTCTAGAAACAGGGAGCGGCCAGATCACTCCTAAGCCTGGTCAAACCGGCCACCGGTTACACCGCTGGGTGCTCGTTGCTTAGACCGCCCATCAGTCAGACCGCACCCCTGTGGCGGTCAAACCGATGAGGTGTGAATCCTTGCTAAGTTGAATTTTGTGCTTTATTGTGATTCTATTGACCTATTGATTTCTTCTCATCATGACTTAGGTCAAATAGAATAATTATTCTTTCATTTGGATCTAAAGTGAGATTTCTTAATTTCTTTGATGGAGTTGAAGTCTTTAATGGAAAACTTGTTCTATTTAGTGGCTTCGCTCCGTTCTGGCTCATATGTTTATTTTCAGTCGTTCCAATCTTTTTGTGACCATTTTGAGTTTCTCTTTATAAAATTCTCTCTTTAACTCTAAAAGCGTCTTCTATTTGCATATTGAGAGAAATAGCCCATGAGCTCATCAAGGAGAATATTGGGGGACCATATGAGAAGGTCTAGGATATTGTATGATGAACCATTGCCAAATTTCTGGGTTGAAATTTGTATTTTGCATTATTTGCATTTTTTAGAGGTTTCTATCAAGAAAACCGGTCTGACCGCTAGGCTCGGTCAGTTAGACCGCTGGGTGGTATGACTGTGGTTTGAATGACGGTTGTATTTTTTCAGAGAGGGATGTTTTACACTAGGCTCAACTGATCTGATCGGCCTCTAGTTGGTGGCCGGACCGGCTCTGAGGATTATCTCTCAGATTTTGGGAAATAGGTTTTCGGTTGAATTGAATTATATTTAGTCGCTGCATTTATATTGCATGAAGCATTGCAATTATGATTTTCACTACTTTGTAGCTTGTGAGTAAAGAATTTATGAATATTTAAAAAAATTGTGAGGCATTACTTACCCCTTCTCTCTTTTGCCATTATCGGTCCAACAATATTTCTACATTTCCATTAGCGATAGTTTTTTTTTTGTATATTCTCCAAGAGTTCTTGCATGTACGATCAAATTGGACCGTTATGTGCTTACCAACTGCGACCATGCAATTCCGAAATGATTTCTCCAGCAAGCCATAGCACAGTGCGTGGCAGCAATAAGGGGCTGAGGCTATCGGGGCCGGGTGATCGTAGGATTTCTATTTGCTGCAAGTCATGTGAGCAAAAGGCCGCACGGGTCGATAGGAAGTCCGGAGGGCAGCGCAAGAGACAGTTGGGCGGGTTTTTTTTTATGATTTATAATTTAAATATTTGAATTTTGGTTGTTAATGAGAGACAGTACATATAAAAAATAGTCATATATGATTTTAGTCGATATAGTTGAACTCACTATACGTTTTACTATAATCTTTATGTTTACCTCGTTTTAAAAAATATACTGTTTAAAAGCTAATTACTATAGATAGTACAGGAATGCTTGCAGTTGGGAGAGCATTCTGCCTCCTCAGGCACAGGCTGCAGAAAGCCACAAGCGAGCAGCGGCCATCAAGACGACGTGATGATTGGAGGCCGGGGCCAAGACGAATCTTGATGGCCGGTACCTACGAGGCAGTAGCCAATGGCACGGCATGCGTGGCGAACGCGCCGGCCATTGCAACTGTGCGCGGGACGTGAAAGGTTGATGTGTTTCGGGCCAGCCGCACTGCGGAGCGCGGCGTTGGGTCCTGGCTCCTGAGCTGAGCGTGGCGTTGCGCGGCAGTGGCACATGCGGACGAGGCATTTGATCTGAGGCTCGCAGCTGGATATTTGTGGATAATCTCATCCCAGGGAGTCGTGGACCCTGAAACGAATCTTGGTATTCAAGTGAAATACTCCACTTAGTAGTACAAGTGTACAACAGTACATTATACAACAGCCGAATTCGCATTATATATTCAGCTTTTACGAAAACATTTTTCATATCAGTAAGTGACAATGTACAGCACATTTGATCGATAATTTACTCCGTACATGTTAACAACACGTATGCACTGTTCATATACGTGGCAAAGGTTAACAGCACAGGCCGAGACAGCCCGATGCTGACCGGCGGTGCCTACGGTTTTTGGCCTGCCGCGTCGAGCTGCGGGTCGTCGCCGTGGCCGTCGTGGCGGGAACGGAGGGGGTTGGAGCCCTTGACGGCCCACCCGACGGCGAAGAGCGCGGCGCCGGAGAGGATGGCGGCGCCCCAGGCGCGCGAGTACCAGCGGCTGTACTGGCGCGTGGCGAAGAGCCACTGCTCCCGCAGCGTCGCGGGGTCAGGGTTGGCCGGGTCCGGCGGGTTCGGATACGGCGGGCACTCCCGCCACCCGAGCTCCGGCGGGTTGGGGTACTCCGGCCCTCTTCCCTCAGTCCCGGCGGCCGCAACGCCGTTCTTGGCCTGCACTTGCGCCGCGTGAGCTGGCGGCGGCTGCCCTGCCATGATCGATTGGATGGTGTGGACGAATTAACTGTTTTGGTTTCGCTTTGCTTGTTTGTCTTTCGGGTCTCTTCCTCTACTTAGATGGTTATGTTGCTTCGTCGCTTGTTTCGTGGGAGACGCGGATGCGGATTGATGCTGATGTTGTTCGCGGGACAAAGGAAACCATAAAGCGGTGGGCATGGCATACGTGTTCCCGGCAGAAGTAGAAGCGACTAGAGAAACTTAAGGCTGAATTCTTTTAGATTTAGGTTTATAATTTTTATTTTACGCTATAGTAATTAATTTTTAAATAATATATCGTTTTAATGTGTGGTTTACAAATTAACTATAATATATATTGTACTGAACTCATCTATATTGACCAAAATTACATATGAATATCTTTTTCTTCATATTATCTCTTGCGAATAATCAGAATTTAAATTTTTTTATTTAAAAGTCACTGTCCAAAAGTTATAGGGTAATCTAGACTGGGCTGGACTTGGATGGGATCATGGGATGCACTTGTGGGGTCCATTTTGTAGCAAAACAAAGGAATCAAACCGCCGTTGATTTGTTTTGAACAAACAACCGGCGTTTTCAGCCTACAACTGGTTACTCCCTGGCCCAACAAAAGTCACAGGCCACACTTCTTTTCTGAAACTCGTTGGAACAGCTTTCGGCCTGTATTGTTGTATCTGGACCAAATCCGATCCCGTATCTCAATTACGTCACGTCATCGGGTCAGTCGGATTCATCAGTGCAGATGGGGATTATATATGAGTCATATCAATTTTCACTTCTACTTTGGTCCTAGTCAGGGCCGTGCCGTGAAATTTAGAGGCCCTGTACAAAGCTCTAAGTGAGGCCTAAACCAATATCTTGGATCAAATATATCAGGCTGAAAAGAATCACCAATATTCTCACTGTTATCACCATCATTATCAGTTTCAACATTTGTGTTATTAATAAGATCTTCAATATTATTTTCTGTCCCTGTCTGACCACCAATATTCCAGATTATCACAGACGGTTTTTTATTAAAAACCGTCTGTGATATTCCAGTATCACAGACGGTTTTATAATAAAAAACGTCTGTGATAATCTGGAATATCACAGATGGTTTTTTATTTAAAACCGTCTGTGATATTGGAATATCACAGACGGTTCAGCGGTAAGAACCGTCTGTGATACTCCTTTTTCCCGCCACAAATACCACAGACGGCCTCCAAATTAAAACCGTCTGTAATAGTGTACATCACAGACGGTTTCACAAAACCGTCTGTGATTTAGCGTCTACTATTAGGCTTTCTGTAGTAGTGAGCTGAGAATACGAAGCGCCACGGTGCCACGCAGTCACGCACGCGAAGTCGCCGCGCGGAGACGAGCGCGCGGACAGACTCGACTACTCGAGCTAGGCTCTGGCGCTGAGGCACTGGAAATTTGGGGGGCCTGTACTGTCGTACGGGTGGCACGCCCATGGGCCCGGCCCCTGGTCCTAGTCATCCAAATCTAGATCGCACAGCTCGAAATCTCCGAACAGACATGCGACACCCCGGCCCATGTTGTGTGTATGCACATAAATTTTTGGGTTAGTCCCACCTTACTAGCTTAACTTGAGTATCCCTTATATATAAGCCTAGGAGTTCCAATGGTAGCACCCCCGGTTAACCGTTTTGCGCGAAGCGAGGACGAAAACGCAAACAGGTTGCTACGTGTGCGTAGCCTATCCAGAAAGTGGTTAGATCTTAGTCAGTTTGGACCCTAAGGCTTTACAAGGCACCTCTTTAGACTTTCCGAGCCGACCGATAGGAAGCTGATACAATTCCATTTATTTAGGCTTTATCACGGCGGCACGACGAAGATATTGTTCAATCAGTGTGCTTCATTAAAAAATAGTCTTCTGAATTTGTTTTTTTTTCTCTTTTTGTGAAAATGAAATTAAGACAGAATTCTCAGGTTCGAAAATAGGTAATAAATACCCTTTACAATCAAATGGATAAGACAACTTGATTTTTCGCAAGAATACTTATATATCCAACTTCATCTGAACTTCAGTATAACTATAACCTAGCAATAAACAAAGCATAAACGCGCACATAACTTTGCCAATACGTACACCGCTGCTCTTGCACGCACATACGATTTCTCAACTACTTGATCACTTGGTGGCGGTTAGCGTGTTGACGATGGCCTCCAGGACCCTGATGCGTCCGTCCTTGACCTTGAGCTCCTTGTCCAGCACCCGCAGCTTCTCCTCGTGCATCTCGTTCGTCCTCGCGGCGGCGTCGAGCTCCACCGCCGCCTGCCGCTCGCGCCTCTCCGCATGCCGCGTGGCGAGCTCGGCCTCCTCGGTCTCGCCGACCACCTCGCCGAGCTTACGCTGCAGCGCGTCCGCGCGGTCCCTCAGCCGCTGGATGGTCGCACGGTCCGACGCGACGCCCGCCTCCGGCGCAATCAGCTGCTCCTTCAGCGACGCCTCCCGCGACCTGGGGCTCGTCGGCCACAGGACCGACGTGATCGACCCCCAGCACGACGACGACATCGCGATCGTGCTTACCGTGCCGGTATGTGCTTGCGTACGTACGTCCCGATTGATCCGCGCGCTTGCCGACGATCCAGGAGGTTGATGAGCTATCTACGTGATTATGTTGCTCGCAGACGTGTACGTATATATTGGTTGAAGGGGGGTTCTTGCGGACGCCGACCGGTTTAATATCCGAACCGTATGCGGAGCGGTCACTCCGTCCTACTTGAGTCCGGAAAACAGGTGAAGATCCAACGGAGCAGATCGATTTGCGCTGAAGAGCACGATTCCTTCGTACGTGGATCGTCAGGGCCAATATAATGTACGCGTATTTCTCTATCGGCCGCCTTGCTGACTGGCGCGTTCCCTGGCCTCCTCCGATGCTGCTTGCCGTCGCGCGGGGCTGGCCGGCCGGCGGCGGCTAGGCCACCCCTCAACTTCGCGGATCCATGTATATGGCACCATGCTATGCAACTATGCAAGCATAATTGCGCTACACAAGCTCATTTCTTTATCATCACTCGAGCACTCATATCTTTTTTTGAATAAGATGGTATGAGAGGATCTGCACTAATATCTTTTTTGAATAAGATGGTATGAGAGGATCTGTTGGACAGAGATAATGGCCTAGATTTGTTTTTTAGAGAAAGGTATGAGAGATCAATTAGATGGAGACGTAACATTCTAAAATCAAAGCGCTCTCAATTCAAAAACACTAAGTGCTCTTTAGCACTTATAAGTTTTTAGATCTAGAAAACATGCTGCAACATCATAAGGAGTTAAAGACTAGAACAACTTTTCCAAACAAAATTCTTTAACAAGAACATTACTGCCCTAATAAGGGTACGAACACACGCCTGTCGCAATGGCAACTAGGACGCATCACGCACGCATGCACACTGTTCGGCACGTCGATCGCTACCAGCGGCTATCGTCAAAACGGCTCGCCATCTCCCTCTCGAGCTCCAGGATGCGCCCGCCCTTCTCCTCGATCTCCACCTTCTTCTCCCGCGCCTCCCCCACACTGAGCTCGGTGGTCCTCGTGGCGGCCTCGAGGCTCGAGCGCGGCCTCGGCCTCGTCCGCGCGCCTCTCCGCCTCGCGCTTCCGCGCCTTGGTCACCTCCCTCTCCAACACCGCCGCGGCGAGGGCGCGCTCCAGGGACACCACGCGCTCGACGAGGTCTGATGGCCTCGCCGTCCGAGGCCGCCTCCTTCTTGATCCTCCGCAGCCGGCGGCGGAGCAACGTGATCTCCTGCTCGCGGCGGAAGAACGACACCACCCTCGTCCAGCACGACGACGCCATCGATCGATGTCCTAGCCTGCGTCGTTGCAAGTACAAATCTGCTTCAAGAATTAGTTGTAGCTAACGAGTTCGCCGTTAGGCACGTACGTACCTACATGCCAAGTACATGCTGCATGTTGAGTTGAAGACGGAATCGAGTTAGGGTACTCCGTCCGAGTGCACGTGCAAATGGAACGTTTCTCTATCGAACACGAGAGTACCTACCTACTGGTCGAGCCATAAGGCAGAATAAGTAGTTTTAACGGGACACGATGCTTATGCAGAACATAGTACTAACCGATGGCTTAACCAAACCATCCATCTGTGTGTGCAAAATTGAAGGTTTCTACAAATGCAAAGGCAGCACAGACAAAGTGCCCTTGAGCTTTTCCTGCATGCTCACAATCTTTTCCTGCATGCTCACAATCTTTTCATCCGTCGATCTCAGCCCAGTCACGCTTTTAGGCCCACAAGCAGTGTTGTGTTCTTGTTTTGGAATTTTCGCAGTAGAACACTCATACACAGGGGCGGACCTACCCTTCGGGCGAGCTCAGGCGGCCGCCCGAGCTCCACCGCCGGCCAGCCCCCCTCTCCCGGCGCCAGCGGCCCCTCTTGGGTCTAGTCTCGGCAATTTGTCACCTCCTGGGTCTGTCGTATTGATTTTCGGATGATTATTTGCAGCCCAATCTCGGCAATTTGTCACCTCGGTGTTATGATCCTACGTCCAGCCTTCTTCAAAGATTCTGTGCCTCAGGGGTATGACCGTATGAGCCAGTGGTAATCGATTTGCTGATCCATTCGAATCGAAGCAAGTAATTTGACTTCCGCATTTTTAACAGGCAGCAGGTGGAAAGGAGGAGAAGCTTCCAGTTGACCGAAGAGGATTCTGAGCTAGAAATTTGTTCTTTGCGTTGCTGTTTTTATTTTTGTGCAGGATTGGATACAGTATGAATGTATGATCATTGATGCAGAGGAGAATGGGCTCATAATCCAGGCAAGGTGTGTAAAATCGAACCTTTTGGTGCTTCCCCTGAGCTATGCCAGTGGATCCCTTTGGGTTAATGTCTTTTCCGCAAATTGATGCTTTATATTTGCAAGATCACATCACAACAACTGAGCAACATGTTCTGTTGAGTCTGTTCAGCTTGTAAGCTGTTGGTGTTTATGTGATTGGCGCCACTGACTTCTAATCAGAAATATGTTTGATTTTCCCATAAGTTTATAATTTTAATGTATATGTATGCAGGAATACCACTTCAATCTCTTTGGAATGCAGTGGAGAACGATAGAAAATGCGTGCAGTGCAGGACTTGAGGAAGAAAACACTTCTGATCAAGAAGATGGAACATGTATGTTATACCTTGTTGCTGATTAATGTTCATTCTGTCTAGTAATGGATTTATGACAAGTTTGACAACTACTCCATTCTGTTCTATTGCAGATTGTGAAGAAACTTATTTACATTGTGCATTTCTTGCATTTGGACATCAGTAGCCTCTTCTGAAGAAATGTGAAGATGTATCTGTGCATGCCAGGGAGCCCTCAGAGAACATTAGGATCTTCTGATCTTGAGCTACATTGCACACGTCTCATTTACAATACAAAAAGTTTGCTATGCTCCTTTCTTTTTGTTTATCAGGCTATCTCTATCATTCTCGAAAAAAGCCATCTCTGCCATACAAAGTGACGGTGAGTCAGTGATTAGGTCGTTGTTCTAGGTAATTGATCAAGTGTAGTTGTAAATGACATGAACATATTGTTAGTGATGTGCCCAAGAGGCAATCATAAACAACTCGGTTTTATAGGCCAAAAGGGATATTGATCCATATGGGATTAGGGTTTTCTAATGAGCCTACAACGTGGAAACCCATTAGCATGCTCTATAAATATGTGAAGGCGGGGCTGCAGGTGATATAGACTATTGTGTTGAAAACCCTGGCCGCCACCTCCCCTCGGCTGTATCCCGAAACCCTAGCCGGGCGCACGGTGCTAGCACACCAGCACACGGCGTTCCATCCCAGACGTGTGGACTTCGGTAGAGGCGCTGCTGTGACTGCGGCGCTAAGTGGGACGATCACGAGGAGGAGACAGTTGGACGGAGAACGTTCGACTACTACTGCTACATCGACGCGCGTTTCGTTGAATCGGCTGCATCAACGATACTTCCGCTGTACTGCGCGTCTAGTGGTAACAATCTGTGATCTCTTACTTGCATGGCTTCCTGGTTTACACGATAGAAAATTTTATTCTATGCTAGCGTAGCGTACGCGTGTTCCTACACATATTATTATCGACATGTCATATTATTCCCTTTTTAGTTGATTCGATACCCTAATTGAAAGGTAAAAAATTATCTTATCTGTTCATGGTTTTCCGTTGTCAGGTGTCGTTCACATCATCAACTCCACAATATGTTGTAGATACATTGTACCTTGGATTGTCTCCTTGCATCAAATCAGGCCTCAAAACCAAGTTGAAAGATAGTAAGTCAAAATGCAAGGTATCAGGTATCCACTTTTTCTTCCTATCTGATATCTGAAATATGCATTTTTCATCCTTCTACTCATGTAGTTGTTGCTTCACTCATACCCGACTCCGCTCTAGCTACATTTTTTTCCTGGGTCCGCCACTGCTCATACAAGCTTTCTTTCCAACACATTATTGGTATTCGACAACGAATAGGGCTTAGTCGAATTGCTCTCAAACAACCGCATTATGGTTGACAAGTTGGCTATTACTGCTAGCTGGAGGCAATACATACGTACGTACGTACATACATAGGAGTATCTCGCGTAACGGATGGTATATACGTATAGTATATGAGTATTTAAGATCATTCAGATGGTTAAACAATTTTTCAGATATGGTATATATATATTTTTTGACATACTCCTTTTTATGTGCGTATATGAAGGTATTTACAAAATACGCTAAAAATATGGACTCTCTTGTAATTTTTTCGTGTAGTTCATATTGAAGTATCTTATAATTAGTATACGAGTATATCTAAAGCGATAAAGAAGTATATCAAATTTGTTTAGATGGTATATTAGAGGTGGGTGTAATTACACCCGGGAGTAAAAGATATTTTTACAGCCTCTTTTCTACTCTGAGTGTAATTCACCCTATGTCATATCTCACAACGTAGCGAGTATCTCACGTAACGGAGGGTATATATGTGTAGTATACGAGTATTTAAGACCATATATAGGTGGTATAAACAATTTTTCAGATGTGATATGTACATTTTTTGACAAGAGATCGAATCAACAAGCATACCAAGTTCATTTCCAATGCATTGGTCAGAAAAGATGAAGTGAGATCCAGCATGTTCCACTTTGTAGGATCGAATAGGGTGAGTAGAGGGAGTGAATGACTTATCAAAATCTTCCCTTTAGTATTACCAACACAGTGTAATGGAAAACTCAAGTTTACAAGTTATTTCAAAGGCAAGAGCTAAAGATCACAAAGATAACTTGAGACAATAGTATCACAGGTCTGACTGCAAGCTAGCTCTAAGCCTAAATCACACACACACAAGGTCTCAAACATAAGGAAACCCAAATTTCTCTCTCCAACACTCTCTTCTCTTTTCTCTCGATACACATAAGAGTTTATACAGTGGAGACTCCTCACATCTCATCAAACCCTAACCATCACACCATTAGTGGATATAACCACTTAAAAATGACGAAACCCAGTAACCCATACAAACGGGCTTTACATGTATACACACTTGTATGCTTTTCAAAGCACGAATTCCACATGGCTTCAATAGCTCGATAAGATGCTTCATCTCCAAGATGTGATCTAAACCATTTAGACCACCACCACAGTTTTACAAACTATCTATCTACCCAGTATCGGATAATTTCCTCCATTGTTACCACGGACCTTCATGGTGCTTCTCCTCGAAGAAACCTCCACATAAAGTCCATGATGCCTAATGACTTGCCGTCAAGATCGTATGGCTACTCCAAAAACCATCACCACTTGAAACGCTCAAATCCAATAGCACACCACATGCATGCACTTGCCTCATCATAATCCTTATCTTTCTCTCACGCTTCTCTACTTAAAATGATGTTCCACTGAACTTATGCGACTCACCATGGTCTCAAAACACCTCCTCTAGCCTTGGTCTTGCCGTTGACCGTGATAATCACCCAGCGCCCTATACATATCAAAAAACAAGCAACCATTCTGTGTACAAGTGACATGCACTTGACTCTTATGGAAAAAATTGATGCAAAGATGCACCACTTGATACCCATGTCAAGAGTCCCACAAAGTATAAACTCCCGCCATGACTAATACAACTAAAACCAACTCAAGTCACCCAAAACAGCCTGGCTGGTCTGACCGCCAACCAACGGCCGATTAAACCGCCATAACCAACTTAAGAACTCCCGATAACAGGGGACTGGTCAGATCTCGACACCCTTACCAGTTTGACCGCCCAACTCTTTTCGGTCGGATTGCCTCCCACGGTCGGCCACATTGCTCCTAAAAACTTCTTGCAACACAACAAGCACCTCTTTGTAATAAACATGCCGCTAACTAGAAATCAGCTGCACCACATTTTTAGTTGGACCGCTACCCATAGTCGGTCACATTGGACCGCCAGTCAAACCACCGTTACATAGCTGGTCAGACCACACACGCCCAGTGGTTAGACTGCCTCTGAGGCTGTTTAGACCGCTCCCACCTGGCAATAAAAACCAAAGAGCAAATAATGCAAAAATCAAACTCAAACTTTAATAACGAAGTACAAGTAAAATTAGATACTCATCACACATACGGAGTTACCTCACGTGGTCGCACACACTTGCACATCCCCATTGCTCAAAACAACAGTTTTAGCAAACTAGCTAGTTTTGCTCACAGTTATAGTGAAGATTGAAGATATTGGTTACTTGTTTGTACCTTCATTATTAAGTCACGGTACTTGCACGACTACGTACACTTTCGATGATCATTTTGTTTTTTGACTCGTTTTGCTTACAAATTAAAGTTCAGTGCCGGATCTTTAGTTCATAGGATTTGACACCACCGCTTGTAACACCCCGACTAAACAATGTGCATAATGCATAGCACAACACAATGTGCGCCTGAGTGCTGAATTACTCTATCCCTATGGCTAACCATTCTAATCTAGAAACTGTAAGACCATGTGAAGGTCATTTCATAGTTGTGATGAGTAATTGACTTTTAGATTAGAGTATTCGTGGAGTTCCAGTTTAGTTTTTGAGGGTTTTGCAAGGATTGCATTTGAGCTAGACTGTTTTCTAGAGGTGTAAGAAAAATATGAAATAACGCAGTTATAAATGCGGTAGTACTGTAAGGCGGTAGTTCTGCTCTGAGTTGCGGTATGTTTTTTCCAGATAGGTCCAGTGTGGATTTGTAAGGTGCGAAAGTACTGCTTTGGGAGCAATAATACCGCAATGCGGTAGTACCAGCGTGAGCTAAACCATGATGAGGCATAGGAGGACCGAGACTAGGTATAGAGTGATGTCGAGGTCCAAAACGGTCAAGGAGATGCCGAAGATGACTGAGCCTTGCGAGGTGGTTGCAAGCCAGGACGACGAGAAACCGGAGCGGGAGCTACCGGTGGTGATCATGATAGGCAACAACAAGGTGGACCAGGACTAGGCTCAGGGAGGAGTCGAGGTCCAGCTGGTTAAGGAAGCTGGGTGCCGTCATGTGCGAGAAAAAGCATGTGGTGCACTAAGTGACTTAGGCCGTTTGTAAACGACGATGGTTCGGTGAGATCCGAACGTGTGAGAAGCTTGATGGCAAGTCATTGTTTTCCTTCCTGTCCAGTGCTCTATGGATGATATATGGGCTCCTCGGGAGGGATCTTTCCATCGCAGTTATACCGGATTTGATTTTATATGTCAATAAAATGGAATTGTAGATTATACATGCTAGTCCATTTCTTTTTCGCTGTTTTACTCAAGTCACCAAACTTCATCGTTTGTCCAATGGGTATGCTTCTGTTGGTTCTGTACTTCATTTACAGGAAAAGCGACGAAACAACCGAAAAGTTTCATGACATCGATCAGAAAAATGGTCTGAAAGTAGTAACCACACACCAGAAGATCACTGGAAAGAAGCCAGAGGCTCAGAAAGATTGATGTGTTCTTGTGGATTCAATTCAATTGGATCTTTCCCCTTTCTATTGTCTTAGCAAGCAAAGTTGCCTTCAAAAATGTTAACAAGATCCTGTGATTGATGGTTCACGGGTCACAATTTTTCAGACAGGCAACCTATCGATTCTATTCTCTAAACTCTTCAAATCAATATCCCTATCACGGGCCTATTTATATTGACTTTTGGTTTTAGCTTATAAATAGTAACACTTTGTAGAGATAGAAACACTTACGTGTAATTTTAATCGATATACATTAAGTCATTAGAGTATGTACTACAATCGACTAGTCAATCCGCCTTAAAAAAACATTTTGTTTGAAAGCTATGTACTGTAGAAAAGTCATTTACTGTATAAAAGCAGCTTTTAGAAGCCAATACGAATATAGCCGTACATTTGGTACACGACCATACCTAGTCGAACTCGCTTAAATTTGTGCAAATTAAGCTACAAATGCATGTATGCTCCTTTGTTTGACTAGACATCAACTAGATGTTTTCCCTAGAAAAGGGCCAAAATTTAGACTATTGGATAACTAAGATTCGTGCAACCCTAAGGTCCCGATTGGAAGGCAAGGATTTTTTTTTCTGATTTCTACAGGAATTAAACTATTTTCTATGAGATTCTTGCAAAATTCATGTGCAATTCCCACATTCCAAACTTGGCCTCAAACTACCTCTCTCTCTCTCTCTCTCTCTCTCTCTCTCTCTCTCTCTCTCGTTTTTCTGGTGCCAAAGACGTGCAAGAGGAGATGTCTCTTGGAGAAAAGATTCTATCCAACTAGCCACGATCTAAAGAAAGTTTTTGAGGAAACCTTTTTTTTTTGCTTGATTTGGGCTAAAAGTGTGATTTCTTGATCTGAGGGTTTTTGAGTTGGTTTATTTGGTGATCTAAGTTGCTGTGACATGTGGGAATATATATAGACCCATTTTGGCCATCATCCACCCACGAGCGAGTTGTATTCATAAATTTCGATTTTGGGAAAACCTTCCAATAAACTGAAAAAGGTCTTAACCTTGGTCATAATTCTCATGATCATTTATTAGAATAGGTTCACAATACCCTAGAGAAGATCCCTGCAAAGTTTCATATCATTTGGATCTACGGATCAAGAGTTACATCAAATTTGGTTTTTGAAACTCTGCTGAAAGCCTCTATTCATCATCTATTTTCTCTGGTTTTTCGACCACGTTCAAGTTTTCGACCACGATCAGGCCTTCGACCGCATTGTCTCTTTTCAACCACGTTGAGTTTTCAACCACTCACTGGTTGTCGATCTCACTGTCGTATTCCGACCTGATTCAATCACGTTGGTTTTAGACCACTCGTTGGCCTTCGACCACGTTGGTTTCGACCATGTTAATTTGGCCTTCGACCACACTGGTTTCAACCATATTGATTTTCGACCACGTTGGTTTTCGGTCACTCGAGTCGAATTTCGACGACATTGATTTTCGACAACTCTCTGGTCATTAACCACTCGAGTTGAATTTTGACTACGTTATATTTCGATCACGTTGGTTTTTTATTACGTCGGTTTTCAACCGCTCTCTGGTCGTCGACCACTAGAGTTGAATTCCAACCACGTTGATTTCTGACTGATAGTGAAAATCCAACCACGTTGATTTCTGACTAATAGTCGAATTCCGACCACGGTGTTTTTCGATCAGCTTGAGCTCAGATTTGTGGGACTTCCGACTACATAGTCGAAATTCGACCGCGTTGTTTTTCTAACTGTTTTTCCTTAGCTCTGAGAATCTATGGTTTCCTAGTGAGATTGCTAGCCTAATCATCATATCTTTGTAGCTTTATATTCCATACGCACGGTATGCACAAAGTTTTTGTTGGTAGTATTGGTCTAGTGGCTTCCATATCGATGTACAGCTCTCCAACGGTAGCTGTAGTGAGTATCTGTCATATGTCCTGCATGCCTTCACAACCATGAATTGCATATACCAAAGGTCCAAAAAGCATTACATGATGAAACCTTGTAATGATCTAACAGTAATGCAGTAAATAAGACACCTCAAGTACACATGCTTCACAAGATACCGCATAAAAATGATACAATGATTACTACTCATATCAAAACTAGTATAGAAACAAATGAGATACAGATGTTGGAACCGTGTTCTAGAAGTAGAAGCACTGCCTTTTGAACAACATATATATATATATATACTTCAGTAATCTAAGCAAGTCATAACGACGAAAAGCGTGGAGTTCATGCCTTTCTACCTGTCCTTTCTATTTGTCATTGTTTTCCTTCCTGACCAGTGCTCTATGGATGATATATGGGCTCCTCGGGAGGGATCTTTCCATCGCAGTTATACCGGATTTGATTTTATATGTCAATAAAATGGAATTGTAGATTATACATGCTAATCCATTTCTTTTTCGCTGTTTTACTCAAGTCACCAAACTTCATCGTTTGTCCAATGGGTATGCTTCTGTTGGTTCTGTACTTCATTTACAGGAAAAGCGACGAAACAACCGAAAAGTTTCATGACATCGATCAGAAAAATGGTCTGAAAGTAGTAACCACACACCAGAAGATCACTGGAAAGAAGCCAGAGGCTCAGAAAGATTGATGTGTTCTTGTGGATTCAATTCAATTGGATCTTTCCCCTTTCTATTGTCTTAGCAAGCAAAGTTGCCTTAAAAAATGTTAACAAGATCCTGTGATTGATGGTTCACGGGTCACAATTTTTCAGACAGCCAACAAGAAAAAGAAATGCCGAGCTCAGCCGAAAAATGGGGAATTCGGCTAGGGTTACGAGGATTGGGGATTTTGCCATTTTGTGATTTATCCCCTCATATTTTTTGGAATTGCAAATAGGTCCTTTTCTATTTAGATTTCTTCTATTTGGGCCCTCCTAAGGTCCGTTTTCTTCACGAGAAGATCCTACACGTTCGTGGTGCCGTGTACATCTGAAAGGAGCAATCCCGAAAGTCCAGATTTGTCGTTTATGCACCTCAATCGTTCCAGCCTACAAAAAATTATGAAAAATGTAAATTGTCTAAATTGAGCAATTAATTATAGAAAAGTGTGTAAATGATGATAAATGGCCATAGAATGCAAAAAATAATAAAGGTAAAGGACTTAAAATAATATGCAAATATGACGCATGTCATATTACCGCCTCCTTGGTATCATCACATTTGACATTGATCACCTAAATATTTTGTCAATCCCCCCACCCCCCCCCCCCCTTTGAAGTCATGGCAGGAGTCGAAACGAGCGAGCGAAGTTCGAGGTAGTGCCAAGTAGAAGTGACTCAAGAGGTCACTCGCTGTGCCAAGTGGAAGAGACCTGGATGGGGTCCGGGACACCGAAGGGAGGAGATCCAGAGGGGGTCCAAGATGCCGAGGTGTGGAGACCCAAAGGGGGTATGGGGCATTGGGTGGAATAGACCTGAAGGGGGTCCGGGATGTTAAGGTGTGAAGACTCGGAGGGGGTCTGGGACGCCAAGCGAGGTCAGCCTAGGGTGAGCGAAGTCTAGGGTGATGCCAAGTAGAGGGCGCGAAGCTGTCTGGACCTAGAGGGGGTCCGAGGCGTGAGGCAATCTGAGGCCCAGAGGGGTGTTTGAAGGGTGGAGCATGGTAGACCGGGACGCGGAGTGGAGGTTAATCGAACGCTGAGGTAGACCAAAAGCGGAGGCCGACCAAGGGAGTGAGGTAGTCTGGACCCAAAGGGGGTCCGAAGCCATGAGGCAGTCTGGGGCCCAAAGGGTAGAGCGCGGTGGCCCGGGGGCAAAGGTCAACTGGGAGCAATGGCGGACTGAGGAGCAAAGGCAGTCCAGCTCCGAGAGGCAGCCCAGGGAGCCAAATTTTGGGGCAACGGCGCCAGGGCAAGGTCAGGAGGACAAAGCCCTATGAGCCGAACAAATGCGTCGGGCGAGGAAGTTAGGGGGGCGTGAGACCATGGAGCTGTCTAACGGAATCAAGAATGAAATGGAGAACCAGGTGGCCTTTGCGGTTGGCCAATGGAGGCATTTATAGGCCAAGGGTGGTTCACAGCGGGCTAAGTCCACCCGGCTCCTCGGGACTGTGTACGCGTTCGGTTCGCAACGCGGTACACACCTGGTCCATGGAATAGTACCTAACCGGTTTTCAGCACAGTGACCCGAGGTGATTGTGTCAAACGCTTCTCGAAATGTGCTCCATCTCCGAACCCGATCCACACCGAGCCGAGAACGAGGTCTGCGTCATTCCCTTGAAGGAAGGCTTATTGGAACCGCCTTGATGACCCGATGTTGGCGCGAGTCTAGGCCTGCCCTAATGACCAAATGGACGACGATCTACCACCCAAAGTCTGCTCCAATGCCAAGGTACCTTATTGTTCTGCGTGTTCTTATAGGTTATCAAGAGTCATTGGCCCGAGGCCGCGTGCCGACTCCTTTTCTGATCGGTGCGCTGACCTAGGCGGGCGGTCAACGACTACCCAGGACCGCAAGGGGCTACTGTTGGGGAGAGTCCTCGCGCTACCTCAAACTCGCGATAACTTCAGCATGATGTCACACATCGGGGATACTACCTCGAGTGAGGTTCATAGGCTAACCCCGAACAAGGTCTAGAGTCCACGGATGGGGTCCACGCTACCCCGGACGAGGTCCGAAGGCCATTCCAAGACAAAGTCCAGAGGCCAACCTCAGGCGGGCTCTGGAGGCCAACCTCGGACGGGGTTCAGGGACCAACCTCGGACAAGGACCAGAAGGGACCCCGAGCGAAGTCCACAGACTAGCTCGAAGTCCATCGAACGCGGTGGACCTACATGGCGTGAAGGACGAAACTACCCGTAGGAATAAGCTAAGCCCCAAGGATGGACTTGCAACCTCACTCACCTCCTCCTCTCATTCTATGAGTGTTTGGTTTCTTGCTTTAGGATGGATGGAATGGGGCGACCCCGTTGGAATCACTGTTTGGATGGGAGTCACAGGGAGGCAGGGGCAGCCACCACCGAATATTCGCTTAGATTCGGGGGCGCCCCCGTCCCCAGAAATCCAGCGGATGGCGCTGCCCCCAGCGCTCGCCCGCAGCAGCCAGCAGCGCGCTGCTTTTCCCGCGCGCGCGCTCCCGCCTCGCGCCGCTTTTCCCGCGCGCGCGCTCCCGCCTTGCGCCCCCACGCGCGCGCTCCCGCGTCGCCTGGCTTTCTCCACGCGCGCGCTCCCGCCGAACTCCCGTACGCGCGCGCTTCCTGCTCGGCGTCTCGGCGACCGGTGGCGACCAGCTCCCCCACGCGCGCGCTCCCTGCTCGGCGACCGAAAGGTATGGTGCCCAATGTCAACCCTAAGCTCAATTGGAATGAGTGATTTATGTTGATTTTTGTGTATGTAAACTTGTATATATATATGGGGTAAAGATCAATGTGTCCATATCATCCATCCAAACAAAAACTGGGGCGGCCTCGTCCTTCACTCATCCTTTGCACCAAACAAAAAAAGGGGCTCGCCCCATCCATTCAATCAAACAGCGACAGGGGCCACCTCGTCCCAGAAAACAGGGATGACCCCATCCCATCCCACTTTGCCTCAAAACCAAACACACCCTAAGTGGAGGAGGGGAGACCATTTTGTAATCCTAGATACTTATATGCAATACACTTGTCTATCCTTTCGTGTGTGATTTTGTTAGGTCCCTTCGTATCCATGGCGGTCTTCGAATTCGACCGTAGACAATAGTATCTCTACTTTATTTCTTTTTTAGTGCTAAGTCAAGCCCTAATTATAGGGTTTGGTGCCCAGTGAATCCTATAAACCTAACTGAGCATGAATACGATCAAAAATTGAAAATTTGACCAATTTTCTGCTAGAAATCAGCTGACTAATTCTCATCAAAACCCAACAAATATTTATCCAACCGAGGCGCCCCTTGAGTCCATCAAAAGGGTAGAACCAGATGGCAAGCGCTAGCTATTGGGCTTCAGGAGAAGATGCTTTCCTCCATGAGCATGATCAAATTACCTATCGATCTATCCATCTACCTTACATGCATGATTTAGTCTTGTTCTAAACAGCTTGTCTTTTAGCTTTTAGAAGTTGGCTTTTCAAGTGACTAGTCAAATGCCTATGCGTTGTTACAAAACATCTAGTGTGTATTCTCAATCAATTGATGTCAAATATTATTAGTCTTCTGTGTTGCAACTTGGCTCGTCTCGCTATTGAAAAAACACATACAATTGGTAGCTTAAATTTATCTTCCTATAACGTTGCCGTAGGCATCGTGAAGCAAAAATGGAAAATCGGTATGAACAGTTGAGCATTAAAGGAAATAGACCAAGAAAACTATAACTAACTTTAGTGAATTCAGTCAATGAGGGTAACACATTGTTTAATGGAAAAAACAACAGGAAAAAAATGAATTTGTGTACATGGTAATTGGGTTCCTCTTCAAAACACAAATCTTTAGTTTTTCAAACTGCCGTATCAAGCTATTTACATCATTGAGCACCATGACAAAATCTCTTGTACTACATCATGCTCTTTATTCAGACAAACTCCCATATCAACAAATTTAATGCCTGCTTTTTTATCTTTTTAAATTTAGTCAATTAATATCCTGAGATGTCAGTAATTATCTTACCTAGTACCACATTTGCAGAGTTGAGAATGAAACACATGTCCTGAGATGTTGCCACATCTATTGGTCTTTGCTTTCTGTTCAATGTCAAAGAATCACATCATGATAAGTGCATCAAGCCATCAAATAGAAGCATTGTTCAAAAGTACTCTAGATATTACCCACCGTAGGTTCTGGGCTTTGGTATTAGCCCCAAAATGCAAAAGGAGTTTTACACAGTTCACATAAACCTTCTTCATTGCAAAGAATAATGGGGTTTCTTTGGTCTTGGAAGGTATATCAACACAATCTTGCGCATGAAGCAGAAGTGGCTTGCAGAACAAAGAAAAATAATACCAGTTAGTCACAACAGTGTCCTTAAGCACTCCGAAAGAAAGTAATAAAAGGCTACCTGAAGAGCCCTGTAGTTGCCCTTAGCTGCAGCGTTGTGTACTGGCGTGAGACCTAGTTTGCTCCCCTGGAAAACTCCGGCACCATTCCTGAGCAGGAGCCACACAATGTTGCGCAAAGACAAAAGACAACTAAGAAACATTTGGAAAGATCAAGAACAAGTATCTTATAATTCAACGGTTGATAGAGCAGAATTTCTGTGAAGAGCCAAGTTGTAGCCTTGAAAACATCAGCTTGTTATGCATAGCATAATTAAGCAATATTGCATCAACCAAATTTGAGAAAATTCAGATTTTTTTTGGAAAATAGGTGTAGACCTCAAACTACATACATTGAATACTCAAGTTACATGGCAGTCATAGTAACTCATTTCATGTATCATGAAAAGTGCAAAGCAAATAAGGCCTTGCTTCCATCATGCAGGATTTGGACATAGTTGTGTTGTTGAGTGTTGACAAAGCTATTCAAGCATCAGAAAATGAACAGCGGTACCTTGGCAACCATCACGGATCTTTGCCTTCAGCCACGACCCCCTTCAACCATGACCCCTCGACCACGGCCCCATTCAACCATGGCACCGACTTCGACGACCAGCTTGAGAGACCAAAATCACCAGATAGTGCGACGGGCTCCGAGCGAAGAGCAGGAGGAGGTAGAGAAGCTCACCGGGCGAGCGACCGCTGGGCGGCGGCGGGAGAGAGCTACGTGGGCGGGCGTAGTAAGAGGAAGCCGCTACCATCTTCAAGTGCCATTATCTCTGATCCACTGGCCGCTGTCGCCGAGCGCCATTCTCTCCGATCCACCAGCCGCTGTCACCGAGCGTCGTGCTACTGGTTGGAGGGACGATGGGAGATGGAATTGGTGGCGGCGCCCTAGGGAAAGCTGGGGGACTACGACCAGACGCTGCCGCACAGGGAAGGAATTGGTGGCGGCGCCCTAGGGAAAGCTGGGGGACTACGACCAGACGCTGCCGCACAGGGAAGGAATTGGCGGCGGCGGCGGCGCCGAGGAGGAGGAGGTACGACACGAGGGTTCGGGGGAGGAGGCGGCGGTTGCAGGAGGTGGAGGTCGAGAGACGATGGCGGGCAGATGGGGGAGAGGAGGCGGTGAGTAAATGCGTTGGGGAGGCGGCGACGAGGAGATGCAACACTGCTGGGGGAAGTTAGGGCACTGCGACCAGACGCTGCTCTACGGGGACGGAATTGGTGGCTGCGCTAAGGAGGAGGCGCGGCACGAGGGTTCGGGGAGAGAGGGAGGCGGCGATTGCGGGAGGTGGAGTGGTTGCGGGAGGCGGAGGATGCGGGGAAAGAGAAGAGGGGTATGGTCCACGTGTTGGTCCAACTTTTTTCTACGAGAAGCGGAAGAACTACCTACATGCGGATCTGGACAATTGATCTTTAATCGGATGGCTGAGAAGAGAGAACGGACCGATGACCACCAACTCCTATTTTTATAATAGTAAAGATTATACCATCAAATTGCAGATAAGATAGAAGATCTTCAATTGAGTTGTTCAATGACCATTTAACTTGAACTCTAAATAAAAAGTAGGCATTAATGGAGTCATTGAGCACCATGACAAACTCCTATTTCAACAAATTTATTATACCATCAAATTACTAACTGGCATACTATTTACGACTCCAACTGATGCTATTATAGATCAAAACCGGCATCAAGGGTAAATAATTAAAGATAACAAGATATATACTTCAGTATGTTCGGTTTGTTGTGTCTACCTTGGCTCCTTTTGAAATAAGCTCATTTGCTTCTTTTTCCAACTCATTTTGCTTATCTTGCAATTGATCCGGTGGTCCACAAATTTCCTCACTTTCATCAAACTATTCCCCTATCAATACCATCAACTGCATATTAAAAAGCAATGTGTTATAGATGTTTTTTGGGGTTAAAAGGCCATCTATAGCAGGCATGCACACACAATGGACACTAAGCTCTAAGTAACTAATGTTATTCTATCGACATATTAAAGCTCTAACGTAAGGTGATGCCATCCCATATTAGTGGCAAAACTGGGATTAATTTCCCTGTATTGTAACTAAATGAGAGAGAAGGTGCTATACCGTCTCAAGCCACATGGTTTCAAGGCAGGACTTTCTGCTGGTTGGCACAAGTCCATCTGCCCCCATGTGCACACTCTGGGTCTTCCCACTTAGGTTATATCCCGAGTTTGAACAAATAAAAATCAGCATTGGCTATCAATTTGCTTGGTCAGAAAACCTGATCATGCAAGCTAAAGCAAGAAAAAGGAAACATCAGCCACAGGGTTCAACTTACAAGCTTATATATGTATACAACAATTTGACAGTAGTCAGTAGGTACTACATAACAAATCCACCCCCATCGAATAACATTGATTTTCACTGACCACCCCAAACCATCTGCATAAGTCTAAATTACATGATTTTGATATGAGAAAAATAATTTACAGAACAAAAAGGATATTGCTACCTACCCAAGCTATCAGGGGATAAGGACAAAAAATGATTACAAACATGAAATAGATGTTGCTAACAGACACTTCAAAAGATTATCAATATGCCTCCTAACTCCTACAACAGATATCCAATAACCCCAAATTCTAGCCTCGGTGCACAACTGACTACTGAGGCAGATGGCAAAAGAATGCATCCACTTGCCGATCCTTCATCTTAGGGCTACTCATCCAATGCAGACTACGCATGAGAATTGTATACATATTACAATACCAGACGTGGCCACCATAAATATCATAATAAACCTACTAAATCATACTTCAAGTTCTTATGGTTCGAATCATACGCACGACCACATCACATGATCGGGAAACCTCTGCAAAAATCAAACCTCTAAATTATAAAACCTAGCACGACATCTTATCCAGAACCGAATCATCAGACTAAAATCACATTCCAGACCAAATACTTGCAATGTCGAACCATATCCTGAACCAAACCCTCACGATCTCAAACTATACAATGAAATCAATGCAAGCAGGATACAAATTGGACCAAAAGTTCTATAAGCAGATAATCGCAGGAATCTATGCAAGCAAAGCCACAACTACCTGAGATCGCAACCTATTTACCTCGCCACACGAAACCGACACTGCACTGTAACAACGATTGGATCAAAACAAGAATAGCAGATTATACCAGATATGCGTAAGGGTATTATGAGGAGGGGGTGATTTGAAGTTTCGTACCACCAGAACTCCACGACAGTGTCGAAGGAGTAGACATTGCGGAGGGAGGTGCCCCAGGTGGCGCGCTACTTGGGCTTCGACTGGTCGTCGAACCAGAACGCCCAATGCCGCGAAGCAGCATCTTGCGAAGGAGGTCGTTGTCGCTGAGTACCGACGAGATCGCGGCCGCTGATGGCGGGGAGTGCTGCGTCCCCTTGCCCTCCATCCCTGTTCTGAAGTTTCTTTCTTGTGTGGTTCTGCGATGTGCAGAGGCAACTGGAGGGAGTGGATTCCGTGGGATTTGGTGGTGGAAGCTGAAAAGGGGGAGAGGGTTGGTTTTTAACGGCGAAGACAACGAGGAACCAAAGAACGGCCGCAGGGGAGGGCCGGCGGCGCGCGGGGAGGGGAGGAGGCGGCGGCGGTGCTGCGGGATTTGTTGGGAAGGGCGAGCGGGTGAGAAGAGAACGAAGGTGCTGGCCCACCTGTCAGCGCAGAGATGATTAGAGGGGTGCGAATGGTTTTGCAGACGCAGGAGCGGGGGAAAGAATGTACCATTCGTTAACTCATTTTGTAAATAGTAAAAAAAATTAATATGGTTTTTATAAATTATTTGTAAGAGTTACTATAGGAACTGCTTTGAACAGAGTGATTTATCAATACAAGTGTTTTATACTCTCAGTCTATCTCCCAATCAACTAAAAGTAAAAAAACCACATGAAAAATCAAAAGTCACAGTATTTTTGAATAGGGCATAAACCTAGGGATATTATTGTCAATTGCTTGCGGCTCGCGTGCCAGATTTATGCACTCGGCAGGCTGACCAGCTTAATTCCTTTGCGCGCGTTGCATGTGTTGCCACACTAGCTAGCTGCTTGCATGTCATCGTTAGCATGCACACACTCTTCGTCCCTCATTGGAGCCATTGTTGACTGCTCTTACGCACATGTGCGAGTACCACACATGCACATACGCATGTGCATGCATGTTATCTAAAGTACTACGTACGTTAGCTAATGGTTTCTACTACTATGGCTAGCTCACTAGCTACGTAATAAAACCGTCAAAACATGAGTAGGGGTCTCAATTTTCCCTATAGGGTGGACCCCACAGGAATTTCCCTATTGGGGGCGGCGGCAAGGGCGCTCTCCCACCACGGGGAATGGGGGCGGGGCCCGCTAGGCTAGTGGGGTGGGGATAGGGGTTGTCCTCCACAGGATCCACGGGAACCCGGTAAAAAATAAAATATATTTTAAGTAATATATATAATTTTTAAATATAGAAGATTGTATTATTTTTAATATATTTAGACTAAAACTTGGATCTATATGTTAGAATATATATTTTAAAATTATATTTTATAAAAAGTATTCCTAAATAATTATAAATTAATAAACAAAGTTATAGTATTATTTTTTAAAAAATATTTTAATCTATTTTTTAATCACCGCGGGGATTCCCGTGGAGTGGGGGTCTCGCGAGGACGGGGCAAGAGGTTGCCTAACGGGGCTTGAGATCGGAGCGGACTAGCAGAGATCGAGGCTGGAGGACCTCCCCGGAGACCCCAGCTACCGTTGCCATCCCTAAACATGAGCATGCATATCAGACAAAGAGTCAATGGGCTTATGGACACACTAACTCAGATAAGGGCATCTCCAATGGTTATAGCTAGCAACTAACTATAAGACTTCCACATCATCTATATAGTACACACTAAAGCTAGTATTCTAAAGAACTATCTATAAGGGCGTCCGCAATGGTAATAGCTAGTACTAGCTATATAGTCAGCTGACGTGGAGGTGAGAGACAAAAGCAAAGACTATTTTATACTGTTGGACCCACATGCTCCTCTCTCATGTTCTTGGACTACGTGAAATAGATCAGCTATTTGCTCGTCGCTAGTGACTACTCTTTCTCCTACTTTTTCCTTGCCACATCAGATCTAGCTAACTAAATAGCCAGCTGTTGGAGACGCCCTAAGGATAGCTATTTGATGCTTACATGCACACACAGAATTTATAGAGGCTGCCTCGTTTGGCGTTATAGACTACTGCTTAAGGAAGAGCTGGCTCGATTTTTTTGCATACTCTCTTTCCTCCACATAGGATATATGCTGAGAGCAAGTTTAATAGTATAGATAGCTGCTACCTCCAATACATTTCCATGTCATCAAAAGGTAAGATGCAGCCAACTCATACAATAAGCTGGCTATAAGTTGTCTCTACAAGAGCTCTCAATCATTTAATACATACATGGGTATTGGTCATTTAATACATGCATGGGTATAGCAGTTAGTTCTATTGGTACATGCATGGATAACACCTCTTTTCCTGTGCTATAGCCTGACTCTTGCATGGGAGTCGGCTTGGCTCTCTCTCTCCTTTTCTCTCCCCTCCACATAGGACTATGCTGACATGGATTCCCTTATAGCTAGCACAGTCAGCCTTATTAAACTTGCTCTGATGTGTACATGCATATAGCTAGCTGACTCAGACCATTGGAGAAGCATCCAAACCCAGCACAGGATATACAGAGATAAATGCACGTACAGTGTAGTATCTAATCCATCTGTGATTCTGTGCAGGCGTGTGTATTTGTATGTGATTCTGTGCACGGATGTGTATGTATATGTATATAAAACGGGAGTGACCGGTGTTTTCCGTGTATGTCGGCAAACAAAGAGCACCATCGGTACATTCCTGTAAGAATCTGAGGGCACTAATTAGGGCATCTCCAATGGGTCTATAGCAGCTATCTACAAGAAAGTCCATGTCATCAACTGTCCTACGTGGAAGATATTAAATGAAGAAAGAGAACGCAGCTCTCTACAGCTCTAGAGATAGTCTATAGCGCCAAACGAGGCAGCCTCCATAAATTCTGTGTGTGCATGTAAGTATCAAATAGCTATTCTTATAGATAGTTCTTTAGAATGCTAACTTTAGTGTGTACTATATAGATGATGTGGAAGTCTTATAGTTAGTTGCTAGCTATAACCATGGGAGATGCCCTTAAGCTCACTGTTATGGATAGGAGCTCTACTGTAGAGTTACTGGGCTAGCTAGCTGGCTACCTTTGTGCATGTACCGCTAGTGGCCGTCGCGTTCACGTCGTGTACTCACTGTTGGCGTAGGCCCGTCTCGTCCCAGGGGCCACGTGGACGCGTTGGCTACTTATGCATGATTGGCTTTGTCCCGTCGCTACCAAGCGTGCTCCCGCTACATGCACCCCCACCGCGCGTACATACGACTATCAGAACGTGCTATACCTTTTAATCATTTGGATGGCCTTGGATCCCAGGCCATCCAAACAAGCCATGAAGTGCAGGGATGGTTTTTTTTACTATGATTTATAATTAAAATTTTTGAATTCTGGTTGTTTATAAAAGAGAGCATAGAGAGACACTAGCATGCGAGTTTGATCGATATGATTAAAACTGGTACAGTGTTTACTATAACCACTTGTAAACCTCACCTTAAAAAGACACTCTATTTGAAAGCTAGTTACTGTAACATATAAGTCATAAATCAAAAAAAATGGCCCGCAATCTATTGAAGATTCTAACCAGTCATCTCTAGTATAGCAACGAGGGCGCTAAATTGCCGTTTGATCGGACGGAAGAAGATGAACCAAACGATGCATATATACTAAAAACAGATCTTGCCCGTGCATGGCGCCCATACATGAATTCTTGTGTTGGTCCAAGGTTGGTGAAGAATTCTTTAGTGGTGGTGCACGGTGATTGATCCTACACACCGAAAGACGATAGCTAGGCAAAAGGAAAAGTTAGTGCGGTGAAGCTAAGAGAATCAGAAGTATCGATCAAACAAAGGTATAGCTCGTATTTGCCGGCCAATTATATGCAGCACGGTCATGATGGGTGGTTCCACTATATGGCCCTATTCTATTCTCCTATGTGCAGGTCGGCCCGGTCCTATATATGCATGTTTTTCCATGCACGCATGCATCTTTTTTGCACAGTGCTGGCTTATGGACTTTTGGAGCTAGCTAGGGTAGGAAATCTGCACTGTCACTTCGTGCTTCCTCTAGCCACTCTCTCCATCGCACCTTTGGAAATTGCAATTGGTTTGGAGTTCGATTTGCCCATTGTAAGGAAGATATACTCTGCATTGCTAGTGTGTGCAACCCTCCCTGTGCCGCTTAATTATATTTTGGTACAAATGTATACGTACCTAGATACCTAATACTAGGTACAATATAAATACATACACGATGTCATTGTGCAATTAATGTATGATACTCTTTTAAAACTTCAAATGGCATTTTTTTGCACAAATATAGCCAGCATATATGCCAGTCGAATAGAGCAATATTGGCGTTACTTTTTCGGAGACTAATATTTTTTTCACTAGGCAAAAACATGTGCCTGCAGGCTGTAAGTTCAGGCCGTACCCCTGCATGGCCACAGAGTTTGTTGCCCTGGAGGCATCCATGGGACGACAACGAAGGAATAGGTGCCAATGCAACTCTTTCTTTTCAAGCTGCATGCTGGGGCCCTGGAAATGACCCTAAAGTTTGGAACTGGGAAGTGGCCAGCCATATGGAAGGTAGCAAGCATGTGATGCCCCGGGAGGAAACCAGTCCCCCACGTCTCCGACGACGCTTTCATTGGACGGTGTGTCCAACATGTGAGCCTGATCGATCCCCGGGGCCGGCCCCATGTATGATTTGGTTAGCTCTCAAAAAAGCCGAAGATGCTATATGACTATGTGGGCATAGCTGCACACCATCGGCAAGTCAAGCTATATGCAGGCATGTCTCTAGTGGCGAAGCTAGAAAATTTATAATGGATGTACACACTTCAAACGCATGATTACATACAATAGTTTCGCAACATCGTAACCGCAATAAATAAATTCGAAATTTGCCAAAAGTACAGTACAAATAGTTCAAATAAGGTCTTACACAAATAGAAGATTACAAAATATGTAATAAAAATTATTATACTACTTTACATGTTTTCATCCCTTGGAAACACTTAATTATATCTTCTTCACTAACATTCAAGAAGATATCACACTCCATCAATGTAACTAAACAATCATTCAAGAATTGAATCGGCCCTGATCAACTCGGCTTCGGCTTCTGGCTTATTTTTCACTATTCATAAGTTTCGTCTTTTTCTGAACTTTTGGCTTTTTGTTGAGCTTTTTTGCCGGTTCTTTTTTTTCCCGTATTTGTTTGTATTATACGTAATGGGCTAACATATTTTTTATATTTTTAATTTTTTTTAAATTTAATTATGCTAAATAAGCCTCTGTCAGCTACAGTGTTTTTTTCAGCCAGCTACAGTGTTTTCAGCCATAAGCCATGAGCTTTTCAGCCGAACCGATCACCACCATAATTTCACAACCTGTTCTTCATAAGAGTCATTGCAGAACATTGAATTGTAGGCATCAGCTGCCAGTCCTACCCAATTGTCAACCCAGAACACATGAAGTTTTTCTGTTTTGCTGATGCCTACTTCCACATCAGCCAAAACTCTCCAAATCTCCAATCACAACATTCCATTTCCACAAATCCCAAATTAGAGATTCAAATTTCAAAATTTAGATCGAATGCTTAATTGCTTATTAATACTCAGTACCCACTCTGCAAAAGTGCAAATCTACATTGCTTCTCAGCTTCTAGGTGCCGGCGGCTCCCCTGGCCCTGGGCCCCTGGCGCCCTCAGCGGCTCGCCGGCTTGGCCATTGGGCGTTGGCCACTGCTTGGTGCTTGCCTCGCCCGCTGGGCACTAGCCGCTTGCCCGCTGCTCCAGCCCTCCAACCCCACGTTGTCCTGCAAAGCCGCCACTGTACGCCTAGCCCTAGTGGAGGAGCAACTCCAGGACTTAGGGCTGGAGGGATTTAGGGTTGGATGACAAGATGACTAACTAGTCACTGGATCTAGATGAGAATCGAGTACATTAGCAGGCTTCGTGGCTCTCTCCTAGGCTTGACGAAATGAGGCGTTCTGGCCTTGAGCAGTTGAGCCATTGGCCCGTCGAGTGGGTTGGCCGGCTAGCTTGCCCTGCCATGAGTGAATAAATGGCCAAATGGGATACTACCTAAAACCTGAGACCACCTGACTATCTGAGACTTGCATGGCAGCAGTACTGAAGTTGCGTGTTTCAAAATTTTGGGTGTGCCCAGGCATACTGGGCACCCCGGTCAGCTCTGCCTCTACATGTTTCTCGCAAAAGTTGGCTAGCTCTGCTTGTTCTTTTGAGTTGTGGCCGATAGTTTTTGGCTATGACTGATGGATTTTGTCTGTGCTTTTTGAGACGACGACGAATGATGAAGACATTAATGTGGATGGTACACACGGTTTGTTTTAGCTCAGGAAGTCGTTTGGAGAAACGGTTTTGAGAAGCGGCAACATTTGTTTTGCCTTCTGGAGAAACTAAAGTCAAAAACCACAAAAAGCCAAAAATAACAGGGCTTACTATCATCGCATATATGCATGTGGGTGAAATGCTGAAGGCCTCATCAGTGCTACAATATATATGTTGTCACATTACTGATCATGCCCATGCATAGGTGTAAGTTAGTGTGTGTATATATATAGTGAAATGATTCCAAATATCGATGTCAGTATCAGATATCTTTTCTCACTGCTGTTTCAAGCGTCGTGTCACAAATACTAAATTGATTTGGCTATCTTCAATTGATGCAGCACTATGCAACAAAAAAGAATATATAATATGCAGTAGTGTTAGTTTCTTATACTGCATATAGACATAGACCACTGCCATATACTGTATACAGCAGGAAGGTCAGGACACAAGATAAGCTAATACATGTTATGCACATTATAGAGCTATTTCTACACAACCATGAAGATAAGGCATTCACATACATATATCTAGCTAGCTAGCAGCTTGCTACACCTTAATTATCTAGCATACATCCAAAATCTCTCAACTCATAAAGCTAAGGTGCCTATTAGCTACATGACACATTCGTTCGATTCAAGTCACCAAGAAACCATATATATGTGCATATATATTGCATGCTTATGGAGCAATGGACTAGCTACTTGGTAGTAGCACGTACGTACATGCCAGTGCATATCATAAACCCTAGCTAATGCATGCTCATGGAAATAACATGATGATCAGAAGAGCTAGCAAGCAACTCGGAGAAGCATTCATCCATGCAAATCTAGAGGTGGAAGAAGTACTAGTACACTATTACCCAAAAAGGGGTGTCACTGAAAGCTATTAACATATGCATATATGGTATATACACGGCACGGCACGCTCCCTCTCTCTCTCTCTCTCTCTCTCTCTCTCTCTCTCTCTCTCTCTCGCCGAGATCCTCCCCGGCCCGGCCGGCCGGCCGGCCGGCCCGTGCCGTCCTTGCGCCGGATACAATCCGTCCGTCCGGGCCCTCTCTCTCTTTGGCCATGCATGCACGCAGCGCGAGCAGCGCTGCGCGCATCTGCGCGTGTATGTATGCATGCGACTGCGAGCCCATCCCATCCCATCTGGATCTGATCCTGATCAGCTACGACATGCATGCATACACACACACTCAGGCCGTCCAGACCAGCCTATAGCTAGTGTCTCTCTGATCTCTCTCTCTCTCTCTCAGCTCAGGTGCAGTGCAGAGATCTCAAGTCCTTGACCTCTTCCCGCCCTGTGCAAGATTCCATTGCGTCGTTGCCATTGCATTCCATGCATGCCCCTGCAGCCGATCCATCGATCAAAAACATTCTTTTGGGTATTTTCTCAAGATCCATGCATGCGTGTATGCATATCTCTTCTGCAGCAACTGCTACCTAAAGCACATCAATTTGATTTAGGTGCCTAAACACTATGGTACATAAAACACTTGTCCTACACACACACGAGTACTGCCACTACCACCGTGCTATCTGGACAAGCAAGAGCAAGTCGCTAGACGCATGTGCGAGTGTGCCCTTGACCAAGTCAACACTCTTGCATGCATGCATGGTTTGTTGGTTACGTGCTTTTGTTTGATTAATCACTCTAGATCTAGGCTAATCTGGGTACAGTAAGAAACTTGCAAGTACACGCTCCCACTGAGCCATCTCCTCTCCACCGGCTATAAATAGCGGCCCATTGCAATGATATGGAACCAACCAAACCAAGAGCTACCACTTGTGCCGGCCTTAGGCTCACTCTAGTACTACACTTCCATAGGAGCGCAAGAGCAAGAAGAAGAGCTAGAGCAATGGCGACGCCGCAGCAGGAGGTGTACTTCGTGTTCATGAACTTTGACCCTGTGTACGAGCGCCTAAGAGCCGATCGGTCTGTAACCGTATACACAGAGACGACATAACACTCCCATTGATCATCAGTAGTTAGCTATCATCTTCGTGATTAATGAGGTTTTGTTTCTTGGGTGCGTGCAGCTCCAAGGAGGGGTCGACGACGCTGGACGCGTACCTGAGCGACAAGCACGACAAGCTGCTCGCCAAGCTCCTCCAGCCCGACACCTACCGGAAGAAGTCCTCGCTCGCCATCGTCGACGGCTTCGCTGTCGAGATTACCGATGCTCAGGTGACGTTACATCTACACATACATGATATATGCATCATATCCATCCATTGTGTATTTATACGTTTTGTACATTCTGTCTTATCAGCTGTGGATGTACATGGCAATGCAGGCGAGCATACTGAGATCGGCGAAGGAGGTGAGGGTGGTGGAGAAGAACCAGGAGCTTGCTTGACCGGTCAAATAGCCAGAGAGACTATATATACATGCCACTTAATTAGATGCTTTGGCATTAGCTATAGCTATAGCTATATATATGTTTGTAGTTTACTAAGCTAAAGGAGAGTCAAGTGTCGTTGTTCGGTTGTTCCTAGTCAATTGCCTCTATGCGTGTGTCCGGTGTGAGCTCCCATGGCTTTGCTGACTCTAATGTCAAGCTTAGCTGCTATATACTACTGCTTAATTAGCAGTAGCAGTAATATTATATATACTTCTTAGGGTCTAATGATATTCAGAGGATGACTTTGAAGATTGAACCCTGCAATGTAATGGCTATGATTAGTCCAAAAACTGTGTGTACTATAAATTATAACTACGTATATGTGCTGCATGCTGCTCTTTCTGTCAAACATGTCAGTGTGCGCGTGACTTTGGGTGTCGTATATATCTATATATGTGCCTGGATAGATGCATGCTTTGGCCGCCTAATGTGAGTGGTTTAAGGTCTTGGTTGACTTGTTAAAACTACAAGACATGACTAAATTAGAGGAGGGTGCGGATCCCATAAGAGTCACCTTTTTAAATCGACCAAGTGGATTTCACTAAATCTGGAGCATTGCCTATGTTCTATGTTATCGATTGATCCACATCACCCCTTCTCCTTCCCCAAGCACTCTTCACATTAGAACTTCCCCGTACGTTCACACCTTAAGATTTGAACGAACACAGATCAGATATTTCTTTCATGTGATTGAGTAGATCAAGACAGGGACGCCCTGCATCGTGTGATGTTGAATGGCATCTTCCGGCGGCAGTGACAAACATGAGTACAGAGGTGGTCTCTCCCGGATGCGGCGCGGTGGCAAATTTTCCAACGTAACTGGCAAAACAATTTCGCTGGGTGCTGACGAGACGACGGCCTCTCTTGGCAGGAGTGGGATGCTTTGCGGCAGCAAAGCAAAGTTTTTCAGAGCAAACTGGGTGCCTATAGATGGTTGCGTGTCTAGCCTAAGAATTGGAACCTTATGCATCGAGTAAATTGAAGCTATGCATGTTTTCCAGAGTCATTTTTTCTTGACGATTCTCTCACCGAATCTTATATTCAGTAAAGTATTATAGAAAGGACTACCTAATGTCTCGTTGTCTTGTACAATTAGGAAGGACTTGTTTATCATGGTTGGTTTTGGCGGTAATGAGAATTGAGAACCAAGGCTCCTGAACTTCGTCGGACAAAGGAAAGAAGAAGGCGTAGGTGGCTTCATCTAGACAACAGGAAAGACCCAAGGATCCAGGTTTAGCGAAATACACTTGGTAGAGTAATGGGGAACTCCTGGGGATCCACACCCATTAGAGGAGGCGGCTTTGAAGAGTGGGCCTCCTCTTGAAGCCGGCTCCCATGCAAGAGTCAGGCTATAGCACAGGAAAAGAGGTGTTATCCATGCATGTACCAATAGAACTAACTGCTATACCCATGCATGTATTAAATGACCAATACCCATGTATGTATTAAATGATTGAGAGCTCTTGTAGAGACAACTTATAGCCATCTTATTGTATGAGTTGGCTGCATCTTACCTTTTGATGACATGGAAATGTATTGGAGGTAGCAGCTATCTACACTATTAAACTTGCTCTAAGGGCAGTCCCAGTGCAAAAATTATTTAAGTAGTTTCTATCTATGCCATGTTATATAGACACTACTTTAGACATTATTGTCTCTAATGCACCATGTCTATTTATAACCCAAGAAATTAATTAAGCATCAAAATCTCTCTCTCCTCTCCACCAATCATAATTTTTCTCCATCTATCATGAAGATATCATCATCTTTCCAATGCAAAATTTGGTAGTGTCTATTGCATTGATTTTCTCATAGAAACTAGGTCTTGCATGAGGCACAATTTCTTTCTCTTTTTCTTCACTCTCTTATTTAATATAGCGTCACATCATCTAAAACTCCTACATGGCAATCTAATTAATGCCATAGATACTATCCTACGTGGAGCACTGAGACTGCCCTAATTAGCACTTGCAAGTTTCCAAAATCTAGATGGCAAAACACGATGTGTTTGGGATGAGGAAACCTTGCATGGAAATTGGAAAACGCTTGCACATCTAAATGCATTTGTGTATGTGCAGTCTGGAAATGATCGAAGAAATACGTAGTAGAAACACGTGGAAGCAGTTTGATTCATGGTGACACGCGTCTCTCTCCTCGACAAACTGCCATCGGTGTGTATGTACTGCTAAATTAAATGACAACCGCGGTTCTCCTTTCCGACCCGTTGATAAAAAAAAGAGTGTCTATACAACATTTAACTGTTTTTGAGAATAAAATTAGTCAGATTTTGAGCCGTTAGATGGAGATCCAACGTCCTAGATTATTTTTTGGAGGGGGTCATTTTTTTTTGGAAAGGGGCTTGTGTGGGTGGATCTGTTGGATGGAGATCTAACGCCCTAGATCAATCTGACTATTTTTGTCCTCAAAAATAGTTAAATGTTGTATAGACATTCTTTAAAAAAAATATTACTTGTTCTTTCAGAAAATGGTTGACTGTTGACCAAATTAAACATGCCAATGTACAAAGGTTCAATTAAACATGGGCATATGGTGCCTGCCGGTGCCGGAGCTAGCTCTACCTGCTACCCGACACTGGATGCATGGACGCATGTATCGACCAAACACAGTCAGACTCACTGTTGATTCTAGGGTGATACATCATACATCTCCCAATATAAAGTAGGCAATCATTACTCGCATATTTGGAACGTAGCAATTTCACAGGAGACTGTATAAAGTTTATAGAAACATTATTGTGAAATCCTGATGCTCCAAACAGAGCTAAGGTCTAGTTTTCCTAAATATAAAATCATTTTGCTCGAGTATTGATCCGAGAGATCATTTCTAGGAAATACCTAACTAGTTACATGGCCTATCGATCGATCGAGCTAGTCCTAGAAAATTGGATTGGCCTGGGGCATGCATATATACATAAAGGAGAGATATCAGGTGGAAGCGCGCATTATCAGGTGCAATTATGCAATCAATTTTGGTGTGCACACCAAAACAACATGAAAAATTTCAGGAAAAAATAGTGACGTAATCTATGGCGTGTTGTACCACCCTGTAAATTTTCAGCTTCTAATCAATTCCAAATTTTATGCATAGCTAGAGCTGATTGAGAGATATATCTAGAATTTTTTTTTGTAACTTTCCATGTACCGAAAGTATTGCGGGATTGCACTTAATTAATAGTGTGATTGCACTTGATATCCCCATACATTAGGGCCGAGTTAAGTTCCTGTGCCAATGTTGAAGTTTGCTTGGGTCTAATTTTAGATAAATTTTCTTGACCACAAATAGAAAAGAGCCTTAGAAACCATAAAATTTAGTAGAACATATCATATAAGCTCTTCAAGATTTCCCAGTATTTTATCTGAAATCATACAAACATGATGGGTTGCAAGGGACCCAAACATCTAATTTTAAATCAATGCCATTTATTTCAACCCTTTAGCAAAACTGAAAATACTGGATGAAATTTGAACATAATAGGGTCAATAGAATTTAAACAAATTTCATGTTTCTTGTTTCCTTGTATAATTGTTTCCGGCCCGTGAAGCTGGAAAAAGCAATTCCACCCTTAAGGTTTACTTCTGCGACGGTAACTTGCATGACTTAAAAAAAAGGAGATACTCTCTCCCGTCACAAAACAAAGCCATTTTGGGCTATGTACAGTCAAACGTTATAAACTTTAGTTATCAATATTTTTATGATTGTTTAAATTGGACACATAAAAATGACACATGTAGATTCATGCCGAAAACTACTTTCATAATATTATAATTTTTTTATATTTTTAAAAATATATTACAATAGAAATGAGTGGTCAAATGTGTATTTTGAAAACTGTATCGATGTCCAACATAACTTCCTTTGTGACCAAAGGGAGTATATTAGGACAAAGTACTAGTGTTCTGTAAAAAATAATGAGATGGAAGACAAATTAATCAGGCCAATGAGAACTAGTGTTGGACGCTGATTTTATTAATCCAAAATCCTTTGTGATTCACCTTACTATTCCATAGATTAGTAGATAGTGCATAGATACATTACTGAACATCAAATACATATCTTGTAGAAATATAACTAATACAATAGTAAACTTACACAGAGGCCGATCAGACTGAAACCTTTTAAAGAGCAGCAGCGAAAACAAAAATATCACATAGGTAGGACCCTCAGGATATGGCCACAGGCAATCAACTAGGGTTCGTTGCCTAGTTCTTGGCTATCATCATCTTCTAGTCTTGTCAATACTTTTAGGTGACTGCATGGTTCTTCTTTCTCTTTTTTACTTACTGAATAATAGTAATTGAACAACAATGAGTACGAATGTACTCATCAAGCCACCATACAGGATGTAATAATAATAGATAAAAGGCTGAACAAAGAGAGGCTTAAAATTCTTTAATTTGCTAAATGTCATAGTTGAAATTTACAGAAGTAAATATTCCTAGGACTTAATATATTAACTAAACCATATTTTTAAAGAATGTAAAAATATGCAATAGTAATAGTAGTGCAGGTTTCATCCACCTGTTATAGAGAATGAATCCCTTCACCATATGCTAGTTTTGTTACTAGGATTACATCCACCCCTTATCATCACGAGATTACATCCACTAGGGGAAATCAACTCATGGTTACATTCACCCATCGTGCTTTTCATCCCACCCACAATGTTTATTTTGTAAATAGACACTAAATCAAGTAAGTTCTCATGCCTGCCTATGACCATGGGTATGACTGTTCAAACAGTTTTCACTTTGTAAAGGTTGTATACTTTACCCACAAAAGATGATCAACTTGCACCGTCACAACGCTACTATTGGCGTGCAACTAAGAGAATCATCAAGAGGTCTTTACAATATCTTACCCCGTCATCATCTTGGCTGATGCGTTTATCCCTTCAACACTAGGACAATATCCTCGTAAGGCCACCCCCATAATGCTCTCATTACACCATGAGACACATTTTCCATGCCCCATAGTTGTGAGGAAAGTTCCTCGGCATCCAGGGGAACAACACCTTACACTAGGTGTCCCAATCAAGTTGGATCACACAGATTCCTCTTGCACTAGTCATCAAATTGTGAGGGAAGTTCCCTGGCATCGCAAGAGAAACAACACCTTACACCAGATATCCCAATCAAGATGGATCACATAGACTCCGCTCGCACTAATCTCCAACCTCCGCTATTTGATATGACTCTAAGATTTGGTAAATTATTTAGCCAAGTTGTACCCATTATAGACTTATGGTTGAACTATTTTATATTAGGAGATTGTTACAAGATTTAGTCCTTAGAGTTATCTGGGCGGTTCTATCACAAACCATTACTACTACTACAAAAGAGGCTATACTGGACGGCTACATCACAGATGGTTCATAGAGAATCTTCTGTGCTGTAATTATCATAGACAGTTTTATAAGCATAATCGTGTACCATCTATGATACGCAACTACGACAGATGGTTCATACGAATAACCGTCTGTGATATTTTCACAGACGGTTATTAATACGAACCATCTGTGATAATGCAAAACATCACAGATGGTTTGAATCAATAACCATCTGTGATAATTTATAGACGGTTTGTATCAATAACCATCTGTGATAATTCACAGACGGTTATTGATACAAACCATCTGTGATAATGGCAGACATCACTGAAGCGTGATGAAGGACCTAGAGAAACTTTTGTTCCTAGGCTGCAAGCCACAATACACAAGGTTGTCATCTCTTCTTGAACTGCTGAAATTGAAGACAATTAATAATTGGTCCGACAAGAGTTTCACGGTGTTGTTAGGTCTCTTAGTGAACATCCTTCAAGAGAGAAATGTGTTGCCGAGAACCACCTACCAAGCCAAGAAGGTTCTTTGTCCATTGGGAATGGAAGTAGAAAGAATACATATGTGTCCAAATGATTGTTTCCTCTACCATAAAGAGCATGCAAAATTACATGTTTGTCCGATGTGCAAAGCATCCCGATACATGCGTAAGAATGACTTCGATAACGACGAAGGCATCTAGGTGAAGTAAGGAACTTCTACTAAGATATTGTGGTATCTACCTATAATTCTCCGTTTGAAACATTTATTTGTGAACCGAAAGGATGCAAAATTACTGTGTTGGCACTCAGAGGAGCATAATGATGAGGATATCACTTCCATGTATACAACCAATGGATCTGAACCTATACACTTGCAAGGTCCAATCACAAGAGCTTGCACACAACAATTGAACTATCAGGTAACTTCGTTTCTAGGAGTGCATTTTGTTTCTCATGAGAATATGCTACTACCTAATGCATGTGATATTCTTTTACTTAGAAACTTAGGAGCTGATCATGAAGATAAACAAGTGCGATTCAATTCGGCCTCTGAAGATTACACCAACTTCAAATGTGCATAACTTTCACATATGGAATCCGTTTGAGATCCATGAGTACTCGATGGAAAGATTTTCTTGTACTCTTTCCAATGGATCTAGCCTCATCTCCAAATTCCTCCTGTGTGTGCTGCAATCACTAAAAAATGTTACATCACCTGTTTGGGTCAAATTGGGCCTTCTAATGCTTGGGCCCAAGGGGAAGGCGCCCCCTCTCTAGGCCCGTACTGTTCACGACTGTACTATTCACATGAACAGTACCAGCATTTATTTCTTAGTTTTGCGCAGCTTTCCCTCTCCTATTTAAGGAGGCCACACCCTTAGTTTTCTTGGATTTCGTTTGCTTAATTTTTCCATTGTGAAAACTCTTATTCTTTACTTGTGTCGATTAGACCAACTGTAAAGAACTTCTGTAGAATCCCACCTTTTAAACTCAATTTATATATTTGCATTTTCAGATTGATTGTGATCTTATTCTTGTGTGTTCTTCGGTTGCATGCAGGAATAGACCTTCGTAGTTGGGTCAACCACGTTCTTAGCACAGTTGATAATGACTTGGTGATTAGTTCAGCGATTGCTTGGTTCGTACGTGATGCATTCGTAGCCTGGATCATAAGACTTGATCATCGTCTAATCGAAATTATCCTTCTCATTGAAAGATCGGGACAACACTAGCACATCAAGTGGTATCAGAGGTCAAGGTTGATCGGTGAGAATTTTCTTTACCTACAGTACACAAAAGCCATGAAAAATCAAAAAAATTTAGGGTTTGTTCATCCTGACCCAAACCAATCTATGCCTTGCAATTTTCTTTTCAATATTTTTCTTGTTGAACTTTTGGTTGCATCATTGTGTCTAGTTGCTGATTTCCAGTTCTAGTTTTTGTCTAGTTTATCATTGTCTAGTTTGCACCCAGATATTCGTGTTCCTTTGTGTTGCTGTCGCAGCAACTAAAAACTCCTGCTACCGCTTGATTTTCCTTGACGTGGCAGCCCAAGTCCTCCTGCCGCCTTGCTACTCCCTGCCAATGCTGCCACTGATCGATGCCGCCATTACCTCTTGTGCCGTGACAACCACGCGCCAAGCCACCGCTGCCACGCCTGCCACGGCAACCGTCTTCCCTGCCGTGGCAAACGTTTTCTCTGCCACGACATACTACAATATCCACCGCCGTTTTGATGTTTTGGAAAGGAGCAAGAATCAAAAGGGGAAATCCTAATCAGTTAGCGTCGGCTGTTTAAGAAAAAAAAAGAGAAAAAAGAGAGAGAAAACAGAAGGAAAAAAGAGTACCCTCCTTCCCGAAAATTGACAAGCCGTCAAACTTGCCCCAAAAACAGCTAAAATTGGTGGAGGCCTTCTACATATAGTCACAAGCTTCCATTAAAAATTCATCAAGTTTGGCCCACGGGTTTAAAAGATATAATAGTTTCAAGTTGAACCCGAGTCGGTTTCTAGTCCGAGTAGGAATCCGATTCCGAGACACCTTCAGTAAAACGGGCATAATTTTTGCATATGGTGTCCGTTTTCGACGTTTTTGTACTCGTTGGAAAGCTAACGACGAGGCACATCCAAAAAAATGACTAGCTTGCACTAGTAGCCCTCCAAGACCCCCCCCAAAATCAGTCATCTTTAGACCTAAACCTGCATCGCAAGTTTTTTATTTCTGTTTTTGCCCCTTTTCTTGGTCTTCCCTTTGGAATTTGGGTTTCGCCTCAACTAAAAAGTTGTAGTTCTCGCAAAAAACCTTTCAAACAAGTATATATAAGCCATATAAAACTTTTCCCCTTCCATCTTTGAGACTAGCTATTGTTTCTGCTCAAACTAGGCTTGGATTAGCATGCAATATCGACTAGTACGTTGAACAGTTATTCAACTTGCAATTACTGATTTGATTGTTGTTAATCCTTGCTACCATATTGAAGCCTTTCGAGCTCCACTTCCTACTAACTCAGCAGGTATCATTCCTCGCAATTGTTGGGCTATTCATCAAATGAGAGTATCACGAACCAGCCACCAGTTGTACCACTTCCTTTTTGCATTGGTAAAAAGCTCGTAAGAACTTGGTATAAGCTTGAGTGTGAGTGACTTTTGAGCCTCCAGAACCTAGTAGTTAATAGGGATATATGCACTGTGTTTTGTTCTTTATTTTCTACTAACAATGGTAGGTTCAAGGTCACAAGGGGAGAATAGCAGGTCCAACGTTGAGGAAGATGCATCTCTCACGCCTTGTACAAGAGACATCATACAGAGATTTTCACGCTTGTTGAGTCAACATTCAGAGCCTCTTGAGATGGTTCTAGATCGCACCAATAATGATGTTGCAGCGATTGCTACACTAGTAGAGTAGCTAGAGAGAGCTCCACCTCCTGCTGTCGCCCCCGCTGCTATTGGCGTTGCACAACCACGCCGTGACCCATCTGTTGCTCGCTCATGGTATGATGAGGTAAGAGTTGAAGAGAGCCCATATGTTGCTGATACAGAGTCTGAGGGTGGATTCAATTACGACAATGCTCGTGAAAATCTGCAACGATGCTTCAATCGCCAAGGTATGAGAAGAGAGCCACCACGTGAGGTACGAAATTGTGATGACGCACTTGGTAAAATTAAGTTCACCATACCTCCTTTTGCTGGTAAATATGATCCTGATGCTTATCTCACATGGGAGTTAGTTTTAGACCAAAAATTTTCATGCCAGGAATTTCTAGAAAATAAAAGGGTTAGGGCTGCTACTAGTGAGTTCACTGATTTTGCATCTATTTGGTAGAATGAATTGTGCCGCAATGAACAACACATATCTAGAACATGGGATGCCTTGAAGAGAACTATGAGAAGTAGATTTGTGCATTCCTACTACTCTCGTGATTTGCTGAATAAATTACAATATTTAAAACAAGGTAGAAACACCGTAGAAGATTACTATCAAGAATTGCAAATCGGTTGTCTACGTTGTGGGTTAGAAGAAACTAAGGAGGCTAAAATGGCTAGATTTTTTGAGGGCTTAACAAGGACATTCAAGATATTTTAGATTATAAGGAGTACAATTCTATTAACTGTTTGTTCCATATTGTGTGCAAAGTTGAACGTGAAGTGCAGGGAAGATAGTCTCACTCCTAAGGCTCTTGTGGAGTTTCTTTTGCAGGTAAACAGAATCAGGCACAGTCCTCAGGCAGGACGCCACCCCATGCTGCCCCTGCCACTCCTAGCCGTCCCCCACACTCCTCCATCCGTGGGCGACTAGAGAGCACCACTTCCATAACGACTTGGTGATTAGTTCAGTGGTTGCTTGGTTCATACGTGATGCGTTCGTAGCCTGGATCGTGAGAGTTGATCATCTTCCAATCGAAATTATCCTTCTTATCGAAAGATTGGGACAACATTAGCACATCACGTAAGAAAGATGGAATGATAAGATACGTTGCTGATTCTACCCAGTAGAGGAACATCGATAGGATGTCCGTAGACTTTGGTGCAAAACTGAGGAATATAAGATTTGGCTTTAGTACAGATGGAATGAATCCTTTCGGTAACATGAGCAGCCGACATAGCACCTGACCCGTGAATGTATGCATGTACAACCTTCCTCCTTGGTTGTGTGTGAAACGAAAGTATATTTTGATGTCACTATTTATCCAAGGGCTGAAGCAACCTGGGAATGATATTGATGTATACCTAGCACCATTAATGGAAGATCTTGTGACATTGTGGAATAAAGGGGTACAGGTATGGGATGCGGATAAACGAGAGAACTTTACTCTTCGTGCCATGTTGTTGTGCACCATCAATGATTTTTCTGCCCTTGGTAACCTGTCAGGGTTGAGTACAAAAGGAGCCAAAGCCAGTCCGTACTACTTAGATTATACTAAGAGTGTGTGGTTGAACAGCTCACGCAAAATTGTGTACATGTGTCATTATAGGTTCCTTCTACAGTATCACACATACCGCAAGATGAGGAAACAATTTAACGAAATAAGAGGATGACTCGGCACCAAGGCCTTTAAGCGGGAAAGAGGTCTATGATATGGTCAAAGATATCAATGTTGTACTTGGAAAGAGACGTAAGTTGAGGACCCGTCAGAAGAACATGTAGAATAAGATGCCAGTACCTGGGACTTACCTTACTGGAAGCACTTAGAAGTTCACAATTGCATTGATTTCATGCACGTAGAGAAGAATGTATGTGGTACTTGATTGGTCTCTTACTGAACATTCATAATAAAACAGTTGATGGTGTTAACTCACGGCGTGACTTGGTCACTATGAATATTAGGACCGAGTTAGCACCGATAGAGACTGATAAAGGCCGAATGTACCTTCCACAGCTTATTACACTCTGTCAAAGTCCGAGAAAACTGAACTGTGTCAATACTTGCATGGTGTGAAAGTTCTGTCTGGTTACTCCACCAGAATGAAGAAACTTGTTTTCATGCAAAAATTGAAATTAATTGGCACAGAGTCTCACGGCTGTCATGTGCTAATAACACAATTACTTTCTGTTGCAATTAGAAGTATTTTGCCGAACAAGGTTCGAGTGACAATCATGAGGCTGTGTTATTTCTTTAACGCAATTGCTCAAAAGGTCATCGATCCAGATGGACTAGATGCTCTGTAGACCGAGGTGGAGATAACTCTATGTCATCTTGAGATGTATTTCCCTATGTCTTTTTTGATATCATGGTCCATCTCATTATCCACCTTGTGAAAGAGATAAAGGTATGCAGCCCTGTGTTTCCATGTCATATGTACCCGTTCGAGAGGTACATGAGAATTCTCAAGTCCTATCTATGCAATCGATCCTAGCCGGAGAGTAACATCATCAAAGGTTATACAACCAAAGAGGTCATTAAATTCTGTGTCGATTACATGGCTCAGGTCAAACTGATAGGTGTGCCTGTATCTTGTCACGAGGAGAGGCTAGAGGGTATCGGGACCATCGGAAGGAAAGCAATAACTCCCGATCTGGATACGTACACTCAAGCCCATTTCAGTCTTGCAACACATAACTAAAGTGTCCCCGTATATTCAAGAGCACAAGGACATGCTATGCCGAGAGAATCTAGGCCGGTCGGAGGTTTGGATCACGAGATAGCAGAACCATCAGTTTAATGAATGGTTGAGGGTGCAATTCACTGAGAGGTCATCAAGTGAAACGCTACAATAGATGGCAAAAGGGCCAAAATTTACAATTGTAACATGGCAAGGATACGACATTAATGGGTACACATTTTATAAAACAGATCAAGACAGAAAGAGTACAATCCAGAACTCAGGTGTCCGCATATATGCATTTCGTGATGAGCAGTTTAGTATAGCTGGCCCAAGCTTCTTCTACGGGCTTGTAGAGGAAATTTGGGAGCTTAACTATGTGATTTTCAAGATCTCTCTATTTTGGTGCCATTGGGTCCAACTCCCATAGGGTGTAAAGGTTGACAAGTACGACATCACTACTGTGGAACTCGAACACGTAGGATACAAAGATGAACCATTCATACTCGCGAAACAAGTTGTTCAAGTTTTTTATGTAACTGACCCGACAAATAAGAAGCACCACGTACTTCTTAATGGAAAAAGAATGATTATTGGAGTTGAGAATATTGTGGATGAGGAAGAGTACAATCAATTTGATAAGTTGCCACCATTCAGAGGTAGCATCAAGCTCAAGGAAGAACCAAGCAATATAGCAAGCTATATGTGTGTCAACCATTGTGAAGGGCTTTATTTAAAAGTAAATAGCCAAGTGTAATGATCCCACATGGTGAACACGTATTTCAAAATTATTCTAATATAATTATAAGAAAATTGAAATGTAATTAAGGAATTATTCTAATGTTATTGATTAAGTAATTAAGAAATAATTATATCTGTGATTGTATGTGCTATTGGAACTAATCTTGAATACTAATTGCCTTGAGGCGTGGTCGAAGCTGAAGTTGACGGCGTGGTCGAAACAGTAGTAGTGGTCGTAGGAGTTAATTTGTAAGTGGTCGAAGCTTGCTTTTTTATAGAGTATGGGTATCACTTCCTAACAAAAATAGGACTATCACAGACAGTGCCATAATACAATCGTCTGTGATACTACAACATCATAGACGGTTCTATTATGGAACTGTCTATGATACGATTTATATCATAGACGGTTTATAAGAGAACCGTCTGTGATACTAATATCACAGACAGTTCTTTTAATTCCTAAGTAGTGCCCCGCTAGGATTTACGCCCTCATTCATTTACTTGGCCACATATCCTTTCACCTGCTTACCTCTCCTCCCTATCGCCATAGCTCGCCATTGCCCCCCAACCGAATCAACAACCTCGCCGTCGCCCCCAGCCGGATTCGTCGTCGCCCCCAGCCAGATCCATCGTTGTCCCCGCAGGTTTCGCCACCACCCTAGCCAGATCCACCGTCACCCCCACCTGGTTTGACCGCCTCTCCTCCCTATCACCTTAGCTCCAGTCGAAGGTATGGATTTGCTTCATCTGTTTGTTGCATCATCTTTTCTGTCGCACTAGCAATCCTTGTAGAAATAATTTGAGATAGTGTTTTTCTATTAAGTAGAACGTATTTTTGTTAGATCTATCTGGACAGTGTTTTTCTATTAAGTAGAACATATTTTTGTTAGAAATACATGCCGAGAGATGAAATAACTAGAGAATGAATTTAGAGATAAATTGTTGGAGCTATTGTTTCTATTGTCTTATAGCAATAATATACGTTGCCGAATGTTCTTACATGTACCCTCCTCTGAATCAGAGTAGTACTTGTAGCTAGGGAATAGTTAAGGATAAAATAGCTAGGGAATGAATTTGGAGATAAATTATTTGAGCTATTATTTCTAAGTGAGTTGGAGGGAGTAATTTAGTCGAAGGGCATGAAGCAAATCACACACTCTATTGTCCTATGTGATTCACTTTGTTATTGCCACAAGATCTATTTGGAATGGCAAATCACACATTTCAGTGTGTCAGGCTCTACAGAGTAATTTATAACTATTGCTTCTTGCTCCTCATCATGTTGTGTGTTAGGCTTAGTTGCTATCTTAGGTATAAAAGAACCTTTAGGTTATTGCACCCTTTATTTGTAAATGAAAGGCACGGCAGCCTAAAGGTTCTCTTACGTCTAAGACACACAAGAAAGCCCAACACGTAGAACGAGGAGCAAGAGGAGACTATAGCCATAATTTACTCTGTAGAATCTGAGACACTGGGTAGTGTGATTTGGGATGTTAGCATTGCAAAGAGACCTTGTAGCAATAATATACGTCGCCGGATGTTTTTATTTCTTGTAAGATCAACCATGTGCCAATGTTTACGCTCACAGCTCACTGTAATTAGTTTTTTCTTGTAAAAAAGATGTTGATGTCGTTGATGTCGCTGAATGGGTCTAACACTTCGAAGACTGGGGTAAGTAAGCATGGCAGAGGAGTATCTAAAAGGCCAGTGGATCGAATGACCATCATGGAAGTCTCTCTGGATGGGGTCTATCTGCAACCACAGAAAGAAGCTACAGCATTTTAGACTACATGCGGGATAATCGAAAGGCAACAGGTCTCCATCACCGTAGCAAACTGGAAAGGTTTGACAGAAGACAAGAGAGATGTGCTGTGGACGGAAATTTCAAACTTGTTCGAGATCTCAGCAGAAGTCCAGGAACGCATAGCATGTGCTCCTCACGATGGGAAAAGTGTAGAAGGCCTTCAAGAGCACACTTGTCATGCAGTACATGACCAAGGATAGCACGCCCTTCACGAGGTATATTTTTATGTCACCGGAAACATGGGGGCCTTTGTGCGGATGAAGATGGCGACTGAATTTCAACAGGAAAGTGTGGCACACAAGGTTATCCAGGCATGAAACACTCACTCCCACAGACTTAGCACCACTAGGTACATGGGTAAAATCCTGCAATGGAGGATGGAGGTGAGGTAGCAATCCAATCAGAGGCCTCCCCACCATTTGCCGGGATCACAAACGAGCATGCCTGAAACTGGTTAAGAGCGAGGTCATCAATTATGTCTTCGGGCATCACCACTTTCAAAAACCCCACAGACGAGGAAGTGCCCCAACGTTTGGTAATATATATTAAACTAGCTAAATATTAATAGGTCCATAACTTCATGGGGTCTAAAATAACATGATTGCCTTTTGCAGCAAACATTGACTACCGAATCTTCTAAAAGCTCCTTGCAAGCAGTCAAGGAGAGGAATATACTATCCACCGCCCTGGGAAACAAGGAGCACCCAGGTCACACGTGAGGCCTAGGGGTTTATATATCTTGGAGACACGGATTCCCAAACGACTCCGAGACGTATAGGAGTAGGAAGAGATCCAAGGCCGAGTGCGAGAAAAGTATGAAATGGTACTTTGATGCAAAACTTGGGGACATAACTGCCGTACTTCGAGGAGAGATAGATGCTTTAAGGAAAGAACTAAGAGAAGTCCGCAACCAGTCGCAAGCCACCCTCGTTATTACGATACTCAGCCCCCCAACACCGGAGTAGCTGCACATTCACACTACTTTCTAAACATAGCGATGCCCACTTACCTTCGACGACATGCAGGTAATGTACATCTCTTAAATGGTACATAGATAGACCTGGTGGACGTCTTAGCTCATCGTGTATCGTTATGTAGGAGGCCACGTCGTGCATCCTTAGAATCAAGATTGTTGGCTCTATTCCTATTGAAGCTGGGCGAATGTTGGCGTATCCATGCCTGCCAGGGATGATGGAGCACGGTGCCCAGCTAGGGACTAGTTTCGCGAAGGTCTAGGTGGACATGATTAATGATGTTTTCAGAGCCGTCCTACTGGAGAGGCCCCCAAACAGAGAAATCATGACACTAGGGGATGCCATCTACCACCTATTATCATAGACACATAACTTTAGGCGTTCAGAAACCATCTGCGATGATGTTTCTGAACCGTCTGTGATGAGCCTTTCTATAATAGTGCATGTTAGGGCAAATTAATGCCCCCGTATCTAAGCAAGACTAAATATGACACTTAGATATGGACTTATTGGCTAGTATGTATACCATTACGTTAGGGCGACAAGGGTATATGTCCAAAGTCAAGGAATAGAATTTAATAATGCTAGTAGTATTAAGGCATTATCTACAATCTAATAATGATATAGTTTTAATCAAAGTAAGGCATGCAAATTGATAATTTTAAATAAAGTAATTTGCATTCAAAAGATAGGTGCAATATGATCAAAGTGATGACTTGTCTTGCTCAATTTATTGTGGCCTTGATTTTGCTCAAAGCCTTCTCAGTCAATGATCTTGATCCTCTTTAGTCTTTGTCTTTATCTGAATCTTGATCATGCTCGAACTATTGCTTCTTGGAGTCTCCAAATTTTAATTACGCGAAGACGATTGAAATCCAAATAAATCCGAAGGCAATCAAATATTCAGAAGAATTGGAATAAATAACAAAATTCAAATGAGTTTGAATAAACTTAGTTAATTAATTTCATGATTAATTTGGTGATATGAGCCCGGGTTTCAAAGAGCGCGGGATGTAGATGGGTCAAACAAAGTTTGAGCGAAAGGGAATTGGCATGGAGGAAACCTGACGGGAAGGAATATCAAGGAAAGGTAAAGGAGAAATGAATGAATATTCATAGAAATATTCCATTCCAGATTCAAAGGCGATTAGATATAGCTAACAAAAGGATACTATTACTCAAACTTAACTTAATGACTTTTTTATTATTTTATATTTATTAAGTAAGTTCCACAAGTTACGTGAGACATACGGATAGATATGGGGGTCCACAACGTGTACAGGGCATCATTTACCAAATATTATAATTTGAGGTTTAGTTGCCAATTAATCTGATGATTATTTTAATAATTAACTAAATTGTGGGATTATTTATTTAATCAATTGCTATTTAACGCCTAACTTTAGTTAGCCACCGTTTACTACCAGGCCACGGTTGATAATTAATCCTAGGGTTTGCATGTATTTGGATGAAATGCAACTTTTATCTTAGCCTGGGTTCTATTAGACCTCAAGACTATGGCTTACTAACATGTTAGTGGATCAATCTATTTAAAGTCCAATTAATCGGGCCCAATACCATGTAGTTCATCAAATTGGAGTTTAGCAAGTTTATTATTAATGACCAACGGTCCATGTGTCATTGGAACAATTATATTTTTTTTGGGGTTGTATTTTAACATGACTCCCTTTTTAATGTTGCGCTTTAAATTAAATGTTATTGATATTTTAATTATCATTAATTATCATATAGCACAAATTAATTTTAGTTAATATATATATATATATATATATATATATATATATATATATATATATATATATATATATATATATATATACTGCAAGGGCATCATTCATGACCTAGGGCTTCATATTTCTAATTATATGTTAATATTGTTTTTAATTAAATTGGCTTTTTGAAAGTTAAGTGTTAAAGGCATGCTAATAACTTATATATTATTCATGCAAAAGTTATACAGTGTCTTCAACTGACATATGAGTTTCTACAGCAAAATTGATGATGATACGACATAACTGACCTCCGATTCTATTTGACTTTTCTCTAGGGAATAACTTTAATTAGAGTGGGTGCTCCAAATTAAATACTAAATATCTTTGAAGAACATCTAATTATATTTCAAGGTACTCTTTAATAAAATCCTTGTATTTCCAGTTAAATTTTAGTTGCACACTATTTAAATTAATTACCTTAATTATTTAATCTCTAATTGAAAATGGCCTCATAACTTTTGGGATATAGAAATATTGAAAAGGGGCCCTTGTTCAATGAAAGAGGGAGCTAGGGGAGGCAGTGTTGTGGCTCGAGGCGGAGCAGAGGCGAGTAGTGATGGCTCAGGGCGGCAGTGGCTGGAGTGGGAGGGGAGAGAATGAGAGGAGCATGAGCATGAGTGAGCCAAGGTGAACTCACCGGGTGGTCGGAGAGGCCGGGGAGGTGTGCGGTGGGCCGACGGTGTGAGCCTGTGCCAACACAGTGAGGCCAACGATGGCGGTGACTTGGGGCAAGGGTGAGCTTCAATCGACAGTTGGGGAAGGACGAGGGCGGTGAGGAGATGCTTCAAGAGAGACGAATCGAGTCGAGGCGCTCCAAGGGGTGATCAGTGGTGGTGGTCGTGGTTTTGGCCAGAAGTGGGGAAGGAGTGGTCAACGAGTTCCTATGAGTGAATCATGAAATTTATTCAGGGGAACGATGAGGAGAATCGGGAGCACATTTGAATGTGAGTAGTTTTGGTCAGGACTCACCGAGGTGGCTGCAAAGCCGAGGTGGACACAGCAGCCGAAAGGGAGCTTCGGGCGCAAGCTCGCCTTTGGCTCGAGGAAGGGAAGAAGAGAAGCCCGATGGCTTAAATAGCCGAGGGGGGATTGGTGATGCAGGCTTGTTTCATGGCGGGGGCCTTGGCGTCATCATGGTGGCGTGGTGTGGCGCTGGCGCGGCATTGACTCGTGCACAGCACTTCGGCATGGGCGCTAGCGACATACAAGTCGGGAGCAGGTGCGGGCAGGGCGTGGGCACGACAGTGGAGGTGAAAAGTGCAGTTGGACAAACGTGGCATAAGTGGACGAGGCAACGACGGTGGTCAACATTTGTGACACACGTGGGCGCAGCACACTGGTGTGGGGTGTGTGGTGTGGCTAGCGGGCGCACATGGCGCAGCACGGAGAGGATGGCTTGGCTCAGCGTAGGTGCGAGCGTGTCGGGGTGGCTCGATGCGAAGGCACAGGCGCAACGTGCGCACGACATGGTGCAAGTGCCGTGGCTGAGAGCAGAGGAAAGGAGAAGGGAGCTGGGCCGAGCACTGGGCTAATTGGGTCAGGGAAGGCAAAGATAGAGAAAAAAGGGAAATAAAAAGGGCAATGGGTCGGGCCTAATTTGAGGTTTTTGATTTTATTTTGCCTTTGATTTGTATTTGGATTTGGATTTGTATTTGAAATTGAATTTTGACTTTTTGGTATACAAAGCCAACTTCAATTTTTCTGATGGCTTGGATTCATTTTCTGTTTAAATTCAATTTTTAGTAGAAAATGTCTTCCTTTCAATTTTTTATTTCTATTCATGTTTTGTTTTAACAAATTAATTTGAATTCGAATTTTAGCTTCATTTCAAAGTTCCCTTGAATTTCAATTTCTATTTCAATTTACTTTCATTGTAAATTCTCCCGTATTACTTTATGGATCATCTTTTCATATTCGGCTTCTTATTCTAATTTGTTTGTACGATTAGGTATTCTTTAACTCTAGATTTTGGTTTTTTTATGAATTCAATTTGGTGAACACAACATCCAATCATCATTCTCAAAAGAATTTCAGACATTCAAATAGTACTAAGGTGCAATCAAAACGTATTAAATTTTATGCATTTTCATGCAATTGAATTGTGGGCATATTCTTTTCAGTTAATTTCAGTTTATGGATTATGACTTCTCTCGAACAAATAAATGGGATGGTTTCTCTGTTGTTGTTTCAATGCGGTTTATCGGGTAGCTTTTTAGAAGTGGCGTATTAATTTTCGGTTCGTTCGCACGAGCAATCATATTAGGACCAAAAGCTAAACATCATAGCTAAGCCATAATCCAAAAGAAAAGATTCATACGAAAATTAGGATTTTACAACTAGATACGTGGAACTGTAGTTGGGATATGAAAAGAACTTCATTGACAATGTAGGCAGAACCTGCACCATGTCCAATCTCTGAAAGTCTGAATAATGCTGTCAGCAAGTTATCCATAAGGCATTTTTTCCTTGCATGACATCAAACCCACCTGCATCTGCAAGGACGAAGTCAGTCCATTATCTTTTATTACTACTTGCTTTCCGAGGACCACACTGAACTATAGTTGCAGTGGAGACAAGAGGTTAAAGAGATGTCATCAGATCAGACAGTTGATAGCTGAGAACCGGGTGCTACTGTTTCATATACACAGTAGCTAGTAAACCCATTTGGAATATAGCTTTGAAGGATATGAACAATTTTATGATGCAAAATTCTGTTGGGGTTCTATGAAACTCCAAAGGGTTCCAAACAGGTTTAAAGCAAACAAAACAAATAAGGTTAATTTCAACCCTTAATTCAACCTAACATTTCGAAAGTACCTCAAAGTTTAGTGTATGCCTTGTTATTTTCGCTTATGATTTATATTTATGAGTTATGATTGATGAGTTTCTCCGAACAAACAAATAGAACGACTTCTCTGTTGCTATTTCGAAGCAGCTTATTAGGACAACCTTTTCGAAGCGGCTTATCAGCCTTCGATTCTTCTGCACAAAGGCTTACGTTAGGACTAAAAGCCATAAACCGTAACCGAAAAAAGTACATCATATAATTTCTCTTGTAGATATTAATAATCGAACCAAAAATATATAATAATAGTATGATTATACTTTAATCCTATAAAACTGGACTCTTGTCACAAGATAGCAATGATACATGCCACCTAGCATGATAGTTGTTATTGGTCACTAGACAGTAGACACAACAATGGTGAGGCAACAATATGTGCACGTGTAACCATAGAGCAATGCGAGGACATAAGTAGTGGTAGCTAGTTGACGTACGTGCAAGCAAAGTAGTGCCACACATGATGATAGTGAGTTGATACGTGTGACAGTGAAAAATGGTGATAACAATTTATGCACATAGGCATAGGCCAGTTCAATCAACATGCACGATTGCAACAAGGTGCAAACAGACATAAAGGGACCATAGATACACAAGCTTTAGTCAAAAATTAGTGGTGGTACATATAGATATACCTTCTATTATTATATGTATTGTCTAAAAGCCGCTATATCTATTCATACCTTGTTATAATCATAAATATGTGAATCATTATTGTATAATCTATATAACTAAAACGCACAAGTGTAATAACTTTTTAAAAAAAGTTATGCTCCAGACTCTATACATAACTAAAAATAATCAATCGCACTATAAAACCTAACTTAATTCCGCCTCTCAAGCAAAACATTGTGTACCATCTATTTGGTGCACCAAGTGATTGTTCTCAGTTACCTAGCTTGCCCTCTACCCTGCTCGGTCGCTCTACGGCTCTAGCGCTCTAGTCACCTCCGCTCTCGTAACACGAAAACGACAAGGGAGGCTTCCTCAGTGATTAATCAAGTGACCTTCGAAGTGTTGTTCATATTGATTACTATCAATAATTTTCTATTAAAAATAAATAGTAGTTATTAAAAAAATATTTTTAGAAGAAGGAGATCAGCAATAAAAAGGTGAGCCAAAGATGTATATATGAGAAAAAAATGCAAGGAATGAGATACGTAATGACCCTATAACTCTTTATCTTATTTTTGAAATGAGAAAAGTAGATAAAATACTTTGAAAAGCGAAGTATTTATATTAAATTCTAATTTTTTTAAATAGAAACCAAAAAGAAATTAATATGAAGAGCGCTTAGACGCTGGATTGGTAAGTAGTAAGTCCTAATAAAATCACCCCTAAAATCATTAGCTCCCAACCCCTTCCAGCCCACACCAATCTCGCCACCGCGACGACCACATGGCCCGCCCCGGCGCCGCCGCTGTCCTCTTCGCAGTCGTCTGCTGCCTCCTCGTGGCCCCAGCCCCGGCGCGCCGCCCCGCCGAGCTCCCGCCGCAGGTAGTACCCGATGCCGTGGGCCGCGAGGCCGCCGCCGAGCCGCTTCTGCCCAAGCCGGTGGCGGACGGCGAGGCGGCGGACCCGGAGGAGGAGGTGGTGGGCCCCGCCCGCCAGGTCTCCTCCCTGCTGTGCCTCGTCTTCCGGTGCGACGGCGATGAGGTGGCCCTGAGCAGCTCCGAGGAGCCGCCGTCGCTGGACGGGTGGGCCCAACCGGTGGGCAAGGCCGAGGTGGAGGACGACGAGGTGGTGGAGGACGGGCAGGAGCGGCCGTGCGGCACCGAGTCGGACTCCGATTGGGACTCGGATTCAGACGAGGACGAAGACGAGGGCGGTATCCTGGGGTGGTTCTGGAGGCTGGCCCATCGCTTCTGATCGATCCTGGCCGTCCAATCGTCCATGGCTCTGTGATAATCTGCTACAACCTTTATAGTTGCGTCTATGCATTTGGGAAGTTACTATGTACAAGTCATATTGATGAATAAATGATACTGCTATGTTGTATGTATTAATGTATGTATACCGCAGCATTTCCCGCGTTTTTGCAAAGCAATTTCCCATTGGATCTTGAGAAAGCAATGAGCTACCACATGATAAAAAACCTAGTGACATTGTACCAATTAGATGATCTGTTGCTTATTCGCAACTTACACGTCAAACAACATGCAACATCAGATTTCAAGGTATGCTCCAGGGTCTTTTTCGACAAACAGTCAAGTTCATAGGTTCTGCTCCTTGCCCTACTTTAACAATACTCGGAAGACAACATATTGTTTGCAAGAAAACATATCTGCCAAAACTGGAAGTGCAGAGATCTTGACATGCAAATCTACTCCTCCTCGACCTCATACTCAACATCATTCTCGTTGTAGTCAAATTCATCAGCATCACCATCATCGTCGTTGTCGTCATCTTTATTATGATGAAGGCGGAAATTGGTCATCTCATTCCTCCCGTCATCCTCATTGATGAATTCCAGACCATAGACTGCATCTCTATGCTTCACCACCAGCCAGCGAAGCAACCTGTCCTCCTTGTTTAGATAGTGGAGTTCTTGAGTAAAGGAAGGTGGAACCATCATGGTCATTTGCATAAGTTGGCCCTGTAAATGCAACAGAAATTTCAGCACATCAAGAAAGCAACAGCCAGTTCACTATACAATTATTTGTTTAGACTTACTGCATTGCTAGTTGCCAACCAAAAAGGAACATGCATATAGCACTTTGTCAAAGCGATTCACAAACAAAATCTGGATATTGGTCTAAAGCTTCAACTATAGCAAGAAATCTGTCAATGAACAAACAATTGGAACATAAGACTACTTGCCAAGTGTGCATAACAACAATGAATGTAGTGTACACAGGCTTAAATGCAGGGAAATGCATTCCTTGTGCCCCTCAGCTTCTTTCCCCGTTTTCTGAAGGTGATGTGTTTTAACTTTTCTCACTTGTTGGATCAAAGGTTTTATCGAAGAGCCATAGATAATAAAAACAAAGGCACTCTTACCAACAAGAACGAATGGAATGTCTATCCATTTAGAGCACTGTGGAACATCAAACCTTCACGGCTTCACTGATGAAAAAGATAATGGATCTATACCAAAATTCTTTCTTAGTGATAATTTATTTGCATCACTGCGATGCATTCCAATTAATCATGCAGCACCAATATTACTGATAACTTCTATGAGAACCCCCCCCCCCCTAAATTGTGCGATTCGATTATTTAGGGTGTGTTTTGGTTAACCACCAAACGTTGCCACAAGTATGTTCGCAGCCAGTCCAGTAGTAGCCAATGAACATTCTTTAATTAGGCTCTGTTAATAATATTGTTTCATAAGAAAAATCAAGCCAAAGTCACACTGGCCTGTGTTCAGAAATCTAAAACATTCAGCTCTTACATTTTCTACAAGTAACAAGAATATAGCTTATCATCCTTTCCAAATCAAATTAGTTAACATGTTCCAGCCTTCATTAACAATCATGTATGCATGCTTAATGAGAAAAGGATCAAGTCTCAAGGTTACCAAGAGCTACGTTGCATGGATATTTCCCAAAATCGACGTATCCGTATCAAATACAAATACTCCATCGATATGATCCGATACGTATCCTACACATATCGCCAAAATTACGATTTTTCAAAAAAATGAAATAATTCTTGATACTTCTTCGATGCTTTCCTGATACCTCTAAACGTAATAACAACCCTTATCCATTCACTCCCCATGCCCGATTCCTCTCCCCATGCCAGACTCCTCTCTGCACCCCTGCCACCGCCAGCACCGCCGCCGCGCTGCAGCCGCCTGCTCCCTTCCCTCCCCGGTCCCCCATCGCCCGGTCCCCTTTCCTCTCCCACCTCGCCTTCCTACCCAAACCCTACAAGTCCAGGGCCATGCAAGGTGATGAAATGGGGCGCAACGGAAGCGGAGGCGGTCCTAGAACTATTCTGGGACCTCCATTACCACCTCAACGACACTATCCTCACCGTCTCCCATGTCCACTTCCTACCCAAGCTGCCTCCACCGGCCCCCCTCCACCGTGCCGACGACAGCAGCCGAAACGGGTTTGTGTTTGCGAAGGGGCGGAAGGGAGGAGGAGTGGAGGACGGTGGTGGCTCGGCATTGGCTGCCACGATAGAGGCCGTGGCCAAGGTGAGAGCCTGCACGCCATCCAGACAACGCTCAAGGACCTCATGTTCTTGCATGTGAGATTGCACCCCCTCTCCGTCTACGGTTTTGCTTTGATTGAAACTTGGTGGTAGTACAAGTTATTCTGGTTAGTACCATGCCTGAGTTGTTGCAATGAATGGAGAGCGGATCCTTGCAAGGTCGGGATGCGTTGTTTACATGATTGGCGAATCTTGGTTTCCATAGCTCCCTGCTTGTATCTGACATGTGGATAATCTTTTCTTTTCCTTGAAGAGGATTGGCTTCTGTTGATCCACGAGGCACTTTGTTTGATACTTTGATTTGATGTTTATTGCATCATGTTGTTCACATGGTAGACTAAGGTGCTACTCGATGTTCATGTGTTACACTACATATTAGCAGGGTTGCAAATGTTCTATGATGGATGCTAGGCCTTTGGTTGTTTAGTTTGTTATTTTGTGCCTAGATGATTTTGACTCAAAAGTGGTTCTTCTCCTTCAGATTGACTGCAAATGGTTGGTCTAGATTGGGAATGAAGGCCATGTGCAATTCTGGCTTGAGCGGAGCGATGAGGGTGCTCATGTTGTCCACCCATTGGTTATTGTTTGCTGTATACATTTCTGGTAACCTCGCATCACATCTTGCTGCCCATAGTTTCTGATTAGTGTGATTAGAATGAAAAGATGCATGGAATAGGTAAAAGGAGCGATTTTTTGTTTAGTGCTGCATGTAGAAAATCTCTAGCATTGGAAGATTGGCAAGGATTGAACATGGATAATGATGTATCATCTGATATTCTAATTATGCAGAAATAGAATTGCAACATAAATAGAAGTTGGAAAGTGTCACATGAGTATGGAACGATCATGTTTTGACCTAGTAGAGACTTGATTGGCTGCAAAATTGTATGAACAAAATGAGGAACCATTATGAATATGGGAAAATGGAAGAACAGAATATGCCTTTTCAGCAATATCATAAATTAAAATTTAAAAATCAGCATCACACAAATTGGAGAGAAGGGGACTGTTTTCTTGTTCTGCATTTATATATCAATTATCAAATGTGCAAAACAACTGATTTGCATGTATGTAAAGAGTGGTGTGAGTGTGTGACGTGGTTCTCTCTTTGTAGGAGAACAAAGCAATTTGCTACATTAACATTAAGTTATTCTCAGTTTTTCAATTCCTTGTAAGAATGCATTAATTTCTATTTTTTATTACATATATATAAATGTATCGTCGTATTGGTGCTTTTGGGAAAATGACGAATCACGATATCAACGTATCTCGTATCCGTATCGGGGTATCTGGGCAACATAAACCAAGAGGACAACTCAGGATTGCAGTATTGCACTGTACATGTGTTCACACAGACTGAGTAAAGTAATACACTCTTTTACTGCTATTGCATCCATCGCAATTTGATACAGGTAGAAAGCCACAACCAGTTAATTGGGTTGGGTTAGGGTGGGTTTAGAAATTTCGAGTTGAGATCGAGTTGTGAACAGATTCAACCCGTAGTGTGGTCTAATGGGGTGGCACTTGAATTGTCCATAGACTTGGACTACCATACTCAGTTATAACTTTCTATAAAAGCATGTGAGAGTTACATGTGCACATGTGTCTACTAATTTGCATAGAGTAGATCCATACACACAGAATCATTTGTAACAAACTTCAATCGATTTCATAAAACTTTTATAGTGTGAACGCGATGTTGAAATTCCAAATACCAAATTTTACTAAAACTTCCTATAAAAGCATGTGGGACCCACGTGTATGCCTAGCTTTGCCAATCTGCATAGAGTAGCTCTCCTACACACAGAATCATCTCCAATAAATTTAATTGATTTCAAGAAACTTTTGTGGTGTGAACGCAAAGTGAAATTCTAAATACCAAAGTTTTACAAAAACTTACTATAAAAAGCATGTAAAACCAAAGTGTATGCCTGGCCCTGCTAATTTGCATAGAGTAACTACCCTTCACACAGAAGCATTTGCAACAAATTTCAATTGATTTAGTAAAACTTTTGTAGTGTGAACGTGAGGTTGAAATTTCAAACACCGAAGTTTTACGAAAAGTTACTATAAAAGCATGTGGGGCCCACATGTGCACCTACCCCTACCAATTTGCATAAAGTAGCTATCATATACGTAGAATCGTCTCTAATAAATTTTAATTGATTTTAAGGAACTTTTATGGTGTGAACGCGAGATTGAAATTCCAAATACTGAAGTTTTACGAAAACTTCATATAAAAGCATGTGGGGCCACGTGTGCGTCTAGCCCTGTCAATTTGCACAAAGTAGCTCCCCTATACGCATAATCATTTGCAATAAATTTCAATCGATTTCGTAAAAAAATTTATAATGTGAAGTTGTGAACACGAGGTTAAAATTCCAAATACCGAAGTTTTACGAATAAGTGGGTTGGTAAATGGGTTGGAAAGTGGGTTGAACCCATGGGTTCGGATTGGGTTGGGTTTAAGTGGAAGGTGGTTTGAGTTGAGTTGGGTTGTGAAAAATCTTTTATAGGTTGGGTTGGAATGAGAAGTTGGCTTTATCTCATATGAATTGGGTTGGGTTTAAACCCATTAGCAGGCCTACCAAGAATACTACTAAAACACAGCTACGTCAAAGATTCGGGCGCTATATCTCAAAAAACTAGGCCTAGACAGCAAGCCTGGAAGAAAATCCACCATCTCATCTGTAATATTGTTCCAGGAGCATTGTGGAGGTGTTTCAATCAGGTAGTTCATCTTTCTATTCAATATGCAAAGAAAATAAACCAATTCATGCTGCATATCTGTTCTCCGAGCCACCAAGCCAGCGCAATCCAGAGTTCCTGACTCACACAAAACACTAGCTCCAATCAAAAGAATGATCACAACCGCACCAACGCATTCGCTAGAGCATTCCGTCGAGCACGCCAAGGCCAGTGCCCACGAACGCTGCAACAGGCAGCCTACGGCCTATTTGAGCATTTCATCGAGCATGTTGAAGGCAGTAAGGCACCAACCCGTCGCCAAGAACCAAAAACCAAAACACTCGTGCCCGCTTAGGCATTTCGTGACGTCGAAGCGCTTCAATCAAACGGATCGATCTAGCCGAACGCACCAGATCGTCACCACTCCCCGGGGCCACGAGGGACAGCACACGAGGAAGAGAAGACTCCACTAAGAGAGTATGCATGTACATAAAGAGCGGCGAATCGGGGCGGACCTGGAAGTGCCGGCCGTCGAGCTTCTTGATGCCGTAGCCGAGGTGGACGGTGCCGAAGGACTTGAGGTCGGTGACGACGCCGTTGCGCTGGTACGCGCGCCGCGCCACCCGCGCCACGAGCTCCGCCATGGACTCCTTGGTCACCAGCGGCTTCACAAGCAGCATGCAGTCGTACAGCGGCATCTCTCCCGAAGCTCTTCTCCCTCCCGCTCGACGCGCCTCCGCCTCGCGCTCGCTGGCTCCTCTCCTTCCTCGGCGCCGCCGCCGCCGCCGCTGTCGTGCTCGGGGAGAGGCGATTGTTTGGGCTTTTCCTTCTAGAGGCTCGAGGTGTCAATTACGCCGTGTTGGGCTGTCACGGCACGGGCCTGTCAGGCTGAACAACTGGGCCGTTCAGCTTTGGAGTTAAGGACGCTATTTCGGACGCACGATTTTTCTTAATTCACCTGAGAATTGAACTGCTTTCGGTGAAATTTCTGAGCTTCAAACAGGCCCTAGATGCAAATACAACATGGCATGTTGCATCTACGGCTATCAATGTATTCATGTTTATCTATTATTTAAGGGATCAGCTAAATAATATGTACATGATTTTCACCCAAATATTAGGCGCATTTTGCACCCTTAATTAGCTTGATCACGCCTCAAACTCTCGCTTGCACCTTACGTCTCAAGAGCTCATCCAAGCGCAGCCCTGCATTTCTAGCCAACGGCGTCGGCCACGACGAAGATGGACAGCGGAGAGGGTTTTTGGTTTAATGCTCAACTCTTAAGACACTTAATCCTAGGAATGCAATGCTTTCTTACGATGTATGTGTTTGGTTAGCTGTGACTTGGAGCAATTTCTCAGCTAATGAAACTGCAACTTCACATTAATTGTGACACAAAGACCTGTTAAGTCGTAACTCCGTAGCCTGCACTTAGGGTGTGTTTGGTTGCTGGGATGGAGTGGGATGGAATGAGATGGTTCCTTTGACCAAGCCTATCCATATGTTTGGTTTGAGGGATGAAGTGGGATGGAATGGTCCAAAGTGGGATGAGCCTGTGCAAATTTAGAGAATATTCTTCTTAGATGCTGGACCATGTGTTTCCACTTTTTTTGTGGAACCATCTCATTCCATCCCCATCCCATCCCATCCCACTTTATCCCAGCAACCAAACACAGGCCCTGATCAATATGGCTTCAGCTTCTGGCTTCAGCTTATTTTTGCACTATTCATAAATTTCGTCTTTTTCTGAACTTTTGGCTTTTTTTTGAGTTTTTTACCGGTTCTTTTTTTCCTCGTATTTGTTTACATTATACGTGATGGGCTAATATGTTTTTTCTATTTTTAAATTTTTTAAATTTAATTATGGTAAATAAGCCTCTGTCAGCTACAGTGTTTTCAGCCATAAGCCATGAGGCTTTCAGCCGAACCGATCACCACCACACTATTAGCTAACCATAAACCAACAGGACATGTAAATGCACTTCGGAGTCAAAAAAATCCAGCTCAACGGGTGGTTTTTCCTGTGGGTGGTTTTCGCAGCGCAACGGACCAAACTTGCATCCCTTTCGGGAGAGATCACTTCGAGCATATTTTGCGAACACACGCCCCGGATCCGTCCATTTCCCGGATGAATGATTCCCGGTGGTGGCCACGCTCGCTCACTTCAGCAATACTCTTTCCTGTAATTTTCGTGTAATCTCATCGCGGTCTTTTTTTTTTTGTTTCACGTCACAAAATTGCTCAAGAACAGAACGTTTTCGTGTGAACATCATTTTTACAGCGTTCAAAGAAAAGATATGAATTCGAGCACATTCTTTTCAGTTTATTTTAGCTTATGACTTCTATCAAACAAACAAATAGGACAACTTCTTCATCACTATTTTGAATCGATTTATCAAAATAACCTTTTAGAAACGATTTATCGATTTTTAATTCGTTTACATGAGTACTCTTACTAAAACCAAAAGTACAGACATAAGTCCCTGTTTCGCTACATTGGATCGAAGAGGCCCAACTGATGGCCAAAAACCAGATACCCTCGCGCCGCCTGCACTCCTCTGCATCTTAGATGAAGACGTGCAAACCATAGTTTGGCACGGGCGGGGGCGCTGGAACGACGGGCAGTGGCGGAGCCAGGATTTCAACCTTGGGTATTCCCACTCTCATATAAAAAAAATACAATCCATAGATTTAAAATATAGTTCAGAGTAGTACGTTATCGATAATTAAAGTCACAAAAATAGTCAAATAACAAATTATTCAGCTCTAAGATATGCATGAAACAAACTAATAAGTAATAAAGAGAACTTACAAAATACTATAATGTTGCTTTAACCTTGCGATTCTTCATGGCTTGGAAGCGGTTGATGATGTCTTTGTCCTTAACTTGTAGAAAGAACTCCCGCTCAATAAATGTAACCAAGCAATCATTCAAGTATTGATCCCCAATCTTATTTCTCAATTTGTTCTTCACATAATTCATGACAGAAAAGACTCTTTCAACACTTGCAGCTGCTACTGGAAGCACTAGCACCAATTTGAGAAGCCTGTAAACAACTTCATGTCTAAGATACTTCTTTGTTTCAACAAGCTTAATGGAAAGCTCAGGCCAATAGGCTGTTTTTTGGGCCGCTGTGGGCTAGAATAGCGAAAATATCACAGAATACATCATTATACATTTATATATATAAGTATACATACATATATACTAAAGATTACACCAAAAAAGTTAGGTATTCCCGGGAATACCAGGAATACCATTAAATCCGCCCCTAACGACGGGGAATCACCCGGAGAATGAACAGTCTGCCGCCGGGGGAGAGGAGAGCGGAGCCGAGGCCACATGCGCTACTGCCGCAGGGCCTGGCAAGTAGTCCTGGTCGATCCCGGTTTCATGTCGCCCTCCGCCCGATCCCATCCGCCACGGCCACATGCTCGCCTGACACGTACATGCCGGGCCCGCTATGCTCTCTCTATCTACATACCTATCTCAACGGCCACGAAATCTCTCTCCCATCCGATGCGACGACATTGCTGAGATAGGAATAGGAGGAGAGGGAAAGCAACAGGTCAGGGAAAGCAAAGCAAAGCAAGAGAAAAGAAGGAACAACGTCAAGGTCTCCTCTCTTATCTCTCACCGTCGCTTTGTTTTTTTGTTTTTGTTTTTTTTGGCGTTGGTCTCTTGAGGAGCCGCAAGGGCTAGTAGGACCCGTTCGCCTTAATTTGCCTTAACACGAGACGTAATTTCGTCAAATTTATCTCTCGTTTATGGTGTCGTACGTCGTCACCAAGGGCAGAAAGGAGCGCTCCGTTGCTCCGTGACGGGGGCCGCATGAACGGCGCCTGTGCACCACGTCCGCTTCGGCACCGGCCGTGCTGCGCGCCCCCCACCATGAACGCATATTTAAGTTGACTTCGGAGGTTTTGATGAGCTCGTGATGACTTATCTATGCCATACTAAATGTTAAGCTGAGCTGGTCCTTCGAGGAGAGAGAGAGAGGAATTGCTAGGCTCGACTGGACCGCGGAATTTCATAGTATTCATGTGAAAATTCCTAAATGTTAAACTGAGCTCGTCCTTCGAGAGAAGAGAGAGAGAGAGAGAGAGAGAGAGAGAGAGAGAGAGAGAGAGAGAGCTACGGCTTGTCTGGAAAGGGAATTTCATAGGATTCATGTGAAAATTATACCGTTGCCTATCAAACTCTCGTGTAATTGTTGGGTTTCAAATTAGCCCTAACTGCTTATCTTTATTTTCATGGAAGATTTTTTTACTAAATAATTTTCTTACAATTTATTTTTGAAGATTAACCCCTCGTCAAATTATTTCCAAAACATGATTCCTGCCTATCATGCTACCATTGGTGACGTTGCAAATGAACTTTGACACGCTACATGTAGTTCAAATTTATTTTAAGAAATGAACCATTCCTACCACTCCATTGTTGGTGGTGTGGTTCACCGACAGTATGGTGGTAGGGTTCATTTTAAAAAAAAGTTAGTGAAAGGTTTATTTTTCACAAAATTATTTGGAAAATGATTAAATAAAAGAGTTTTTCATGAACTACAAGAAACTACAAGTAATTGTAGTACTCTTAATTTATCTTATTCAACTTTTCTGTGGAAAAAAAGAAAGAAAAGGGTCAGGACTTTGGAGGAGGCAATGGCGAGCAACATCGATATCCATTCGCGCCATCTTGCGTCGAAACCCATGTGCTTAAGGATCTGCATAGGAATGGCCAAGAGACTGAATCGAAAGCTTTGGAAATGTCAAGCTTCAAAAGGAAGGAAGCTTTTTTGTTGGCTTTGAGGTTTTTGGCAGCGACTTGGAAGAAATGAAAATTGTCATGAATCGTTCTTCCGGATATGAAGGCGGACTGGTTTGGTCGAACGAGGGTCGAAAGTTCTTTTTTCAACCAGTTTGCTAGGATTTTAGAGAAAATTTTCGCGAAGCTATGGATGAGGCTGATAGAACGGTAGTCTCCAACCTATTGGCCTCATTCTTCTTAGGTAGCAGAATGATCAACGCATCATTTAGCAGATGCAAGCAATGCCCTTGTAATAAAAAGAAGGCATGAAAGGCATCCATAATATTGTGCTTAATCACCGGCTATGCATGTTTGTAGAATGATCCTGTGAAGCTGTCGGGACCTGGTGATTTTGCTGAAGGGATGTTTTTGATAGATTCCCAGACCTCATCCTCAGAAAAGTCGTGATCCAGATGGTGAAGGTTTCGTGAAGGTAACTCTAGGAAGTCAAGGTCTAGAGTGTGGTGGCAATTAACACATGTGCCAAAAATCGATTTGAAGAAATCTTGAAAGTGCATTGCTTTGTCCTCTTCATCAAAGATGACTTGGTTCTAGACATGGAGAGGTCGATGAAATTTTTTTCCTTCAATGTGAGGCATGGAAGAAGAAGAATTTTGTAAGGCGTGGAAGAAGAAGAATTTAGTAGGCGTCGCCCTCTTTTAGCTAGTTGATGTGAAAATGTTGTCTTGCCATTGTTCTTTCCAATGATGCCAAAGCCAGACATCTAAGCTTGAGGGACTTTCGCAACCAAAGCTCGTGTTGTGAGAGGGGGCGTCTGTCTTGGGCTCTGTCAAGTTGGAGAATAATCTCCTTAGCCATGAGTAGTTGCATCTTGATGTCTCCAAACCTCTTGTGCCCCCAACTCTCAGGTGGTGTTTTGGAGCAGTGCATGAAGGCACCCTAGAGGGTCCATAATGTGGGATGCACAGACCCAGCCCTTGTTAACCTCCCCCAAGAACCCTTCTTGCTTGGTCCAAAATGATTCGAAATGGAATCGCCATTTGGTTGAGAGAAATGTTTAAGTGGAGATAAGGAGGGGGCAGTGGTCAGACATCACAGTCGATTGGGGCTGCATAAATGCGTTCAGGTGTAGGTCTTCCCAGTCCGCCGATACAAATGCTCTATCGAGTCTAATGAGAGCCGAGTGCTCTCTTTCATTACTCCAAGTAAAGCGTCGATCATGCAAGTGCAGTTCCTTGAGCTCGAGGTCGTCAATGAAGCGTTGGAATTTTCCCATGAGCCGTCTATAGATATTTGCGTTGTTCTTGTCTAGAGTAGATAGAATCAAGTTGAAGTCTCCTGCAAGCAAACATGGACCAGGGCAGGAGGCTCTGACATTACGGAGCTCTTGTAAGAAGAGAGGTTTGTCAGGGTCTGAAGTTGGTCCGTAGACTGAGGTTAGCCACCAAGTTTTGCTGCTAATCTGAGATGTCACCTGAATCATGACTGAGAAGGTTTGAACCATGGTGTTAGAGACCAAAAAGGAAGAGGTCTTCCACGCAAAGAGCAAGCCATCGCGGGAGCCCGAGGCGGGTAAGTAAGCAAAAGAGTAGAGTGAACCTAGAAGCTACATTACAAGAGATGCCAGAATGGCATCTAATTTTGTTTCTTGGATACATACCAAGTCTGAGTCATGGTCGAAGATCATGTTCCTGACCACATTTCTACGAGCAAGCATGTTTAGCCCCCGCACATTTCAAACTAGAATTTTACAATTAGACATTCATCATTGGTTACGACCTGCAACGCCCAAACAGAAGGCTATACACAACCTCAGCTATCCTAAGGTTGTATTGGGTGAACATCCATGTCCTATAGTGTGGCATCATCGCTGTTCGAAGGACTAAGGTCGAAGAGGGCTGCAAGAGCTTCAATATGTTCAGGAGGTAGAGGATGATCGAACAGTGAAGAATAAGCCTACACTGCTTTGTTATCAAGGTGATCCTCCACTTTCACAATGCCTAGCTTGACCATAAGCCGTCGCTGCACCTGCTTGATGGAGTCAAGACCTCTGGTCGGCTTGGATGCCAGGCGCTTGCTTCGGCATGGAACCCTGATCGGGCTACAACCCTTCAGTTGACGATGGTGATTCGGTGGGTTGGGGGAGTAGGGGTTGAGGGAGGTGGGAGACGACTCTGCTCAAAGGATTGTGGACATTCGGCATGTGTTGGGAAGGCCAAGAAGCCAAAGGATTTGAAACTTGTGGCCTGTGGTTCTGGGTCGGCGGACAAGGAACATTTGGGAAATCCATGTCGGTTAGGCTTTGAGTTTGCAGCCCATGCAGAACTTGATGCACATGACCTGGCCCAACGGTTGGCCCGGGCACCCGTTTGATTGGTGCGATGGTAGAAGTATCTAGTGCCTATGGTGATGCGTCTTGCCCATTTGGGAGTAGATGACCAGTGGGTATTGCCATGATAGTGGAAAGCTTGGATCGCCGCTTGTATGTCACCATTGTCCTCTCGAGCGCCACGCCCTGGGGAGAAGAGCTGTGGGGAATGGCAAGATCTGTGAAATCTGCTGCTGGTGCATTGACATGTCGATCGAGTACTAGATCCCTGTCATTTCCCCCTTGGGAGCTGTCAAAGGTGGGGGCCACTGTGTCAGAACTGAGCTGCTGCAGAGCAGATGTGGGCCCCGCCTCGACTGAGGCCCTTCCCTCCTCGTGCGCTTCGGCTGCTAGAGGAGGGAGACTACCAGTGACGGGGAAAGGCACGGGAGGTTCGCCGCTGGCGATGATGGAAGGTGCAGCTGGTCCTCCCTCGAGGGGAGGATATTCGCCGCCTGGACGGCGAGGCGTGAGATCCTCCGCAACCGGGTGGAGCTCATTGATCTGAGCCGGGGGTAGGAGGCTGGGAGGTGAGGATGGCAGCGGGCGGGCTCTCCTCGGTGGCGACAACGATGAGGGCAGAGAGGGGAGGCGTGAAGAGTGATCGGCACAACTGCTAGAACAACGATGTGTGCATCCTCCACCATTGTCGCCTCTCAACGTAGCACGACCCAAAGTCTCGTCCAATTGTCCTTGAGCGTAGGTGAAGAACTGGCGCTGGGGGCCAGCACCAGAGGAGCCATGGGGCCTCATTTCTGGGCGGCCTCCGTGACCGCTATCTCCATCGCTAGAAGGGCAGGACAATTCCAAGGAGGAAGGCGAGACTTCGCTGGGATGGTGATCTTCAACTTTTGCAATATGAATGATTATGTTGTAAGATAAGGTTTTCTTCTCATGAATGAGCAACGACAGCTTGCTGAAGATGGGATTTGAAGGGTCAGGGTTCTCTTCATCTGGCTCCACAATCAACAGGAAGACCTGCTTGGGGATTGCATTTGGATCGGGCGTCTAGACTTCCAGCTTGAAATTGGCCAAATCCTCTCTACTGGCAGAGTCGGGGTGGAGATGCTCTATCCAGCACACTGGCGAGAGCAAGGTTCACGCTGTGTGCCAGTCCCATGTGTGAGCCAGTAGGCCCTCAATGTCTAGTGCTATGTTGAAGAGGACCAGTGTGCTGGAAGCCTGCGCCTATCTTGTCTAGGGCTTGAGGAATAAGGTGAAGTGCGAGTACTCAACAAAGTGGCTCTGAGCAGCCCGATTGCGAAGCACTTTTGAAGCGAAGGTGATGAAGAAGTCCTCATGCCGAAAGTTGTGGACTAAGAATCCACAACGTGGGATGCCAAGCCTCTCATGTATCGCCAGAGCAGCTTCTTCCTTCGACACCATCGGTCGGTTCCCGCCAATGTATGCAACAAGAGCTCGTTTCAGATGAATCTCCAGATTAGCTTGTGATGTGGTTCACGGCATAACACAGACATCATGCTCCAGTCTCCTGTTGAGGTGACCTGGCATGGCGAAGGAGAAGAAGGAGCTACGAGGTATGAAGACCTCATTGGGAGCCTCTAGTGTGGTAGCGCGATGGCTCTCGGAGCCAGCTGCGGTGCCGAAGGAATCAAGAGAGCTGAATGAGCAGAAGGGGATTTCGGGGGGTCTGTGCAGCCTGAAGGTCACAGCGGCGTAGGTGCCTACTGGTCCCCTAAGGTGGACTCGTTGGGCGCTTGCAATCTCTGACGTGGTGGCAGAATGCTTTGCAACGTCTGCAGCGCATGGGGTTTCTGCGGTCTGCATTTACATGGTCGAGGCCCAAGCATTTCCAACAATGACCTATAAGGTCTGTCGGGAGCTCTGGCTTCTGGTCCACCGGAAGCATCGACCGGGGTTCGACATGCTTCCATCGTCGCCTATTGTTGACCAAGCGCCAGCCTTCAGCCATCTCCAGGGGCAGTGGGAGGAGGTGATCTTCCAAGCGGGATCGGTTGGGAGGGGCGTCGAGCACTAAGGCTGCTGGAGGTGGAGCCAGTGCAGCCGTCGCCGCCGTCAAAAGAGGCTTCTTCCCCATGGAAGCTGACGTTGAGGCCCTGGCAACGACCACCTCCAGAGAAGAGGTTGATCTTGTCCTCTGTTCGAGAACAAGGCTTTGAAGGGAAGATGAGAGGCTCTGGTCTTGCCAACACTGGTCTTTAGAGCGACCAACGTTGGGAGGGGACACCATCAGGGAGGGCTACTTGGGGAGGGATGAGATTCTTGTGGGCGCAGCGCCGGTAGGGAGCGACGGGTCAAGGGTGGACACGTCGAGGTAAGGTTGTCCGTCCTGGTAGAGGCTCAAAACCCTTGCGTAATGGAGTGGCTAGTACTTTTCCAATTGGAGCTAGAGAGGTCATGGAATGCAGCTTCCCTGTTCCCGTCCTTGTTCCCTCACACGTGTCAGCAGACTATTCGTTCTACTTTACTTTTTATGGACCTGCAACAGTACCCACCCCTCCCAGACTGCTACCACGTGTGAGGGAACACAGAAAAAGAGATAGGGAAGCTGAGTTCGAGGTCATGTGATTGCGTATCAGGACCACACATCGGATGAAGCTGCATTCACGCCATGAGGGTGTATCTCCTGTCGGTCACTAGGTTTTGTTTCACCATAATTATATTATTTGGACTTTTTGGGGGTATTATGCTGATTTATTTCACTGTTTAAAGCTTACAGTCTAACCCATGCTGGTCCCCTGAATGAATCAAATCCGTTTTGGCCATTCCCTTTCCATACTAAAGTAGCAGCTCTTTTGCTAGCTAACACATGCTTGTGTTCTTCATCTTAACAATTGAGATAGTTGAGTTGGCTTGACATGGTTGGACCCAAGGTGGCCCTAGCTACAGTTTGCAAGTCCATGAACATGAACGGCTACAAGTGTAATGGTTTGTGAAGCCCTTATATGATTTTTTTTAAACTACACAAGAGTTTTCTATACTGTCGAAAAATGAAGGTAAGAACAAACTGTACAGTTCTGACAATCATCAGTAAATATCACCAACTATAGTTTAATTTGCACCTATAGGCTATACTAACTAACAATTGCCGGCTGAGGAAGTGAGGATTTGACAGGGGTGCCAAAGAAACACCTCATAAATCATCACATGTCAAGTGGCCGGTCATTTTTCTTCCCTTGACCAGTAGTCCGGAAGCACAAAGCACACACCTTGCATAGTTATCCAAAATCGCCATTAGTCTCCACCGAAAACGACTGAACGGGACAACATATTCCAGGCACAGCGAGGCTGCAGTGCACGGGTGTCGTGGCCATTGTTGCCATCAATCGCGCCTGCAGAGCTTCACCGAGATTTTTCATTGGCCGGCACAAGCGGAAACGACTAAGCTGCTGTTGTTTTCAGAGCAAAACTAGAGAGAGATCCTTCGGGTTGATGATTGTCACAGCCATATTTGCTGAAACATTTGTTGGTCAGTGACACTCAAGTTGTAACATGCACCAAACATTCAAATTAGTGTGTTGTCGATCGATCACTCCCTACTCTCTGGAATAGGCAACTCGGGTGTTCCATTTTCATGCGCCTGTCTGTGTTTCTCTCCATGTAGTGTAATACATTGTTTTTAATGACTGGGAGTAGTATTTGGGTTTGTTTGGAACACATGAACCTTACAGGAATTTTCAGAGGAAATAGTTGAAATCCCACGGGAATCTAGAAAAAATTCCGCGTTTCAAACATGCCTTAAAGTCATATACTAGTAATCTTGTGTTGGCAAGGAATATGTAGCAGCTAGCGACCCATGGAAATCAAGTTCTTGATCTAGAAATATGGAGAATTTATTAATGGATTGGTTCATCTTTCTACCTCCTCCAATGGCAAGTGGCAAAAGATCTAGGGCCAAATGTGCGGCTGATCCAGCTACAAGAGATGAGGAGTTTGTCGCAATCACATGCAGGATCCTAACGTTTTCATTTATTGGTGGTAGTGAGCTTTAGCGAAAACCATTTCAATTTCAAGCTAATCTTCAGGAGCTGTGTTATTAGTCACGCATGTCGTGATTGTGGTCAGAAAGTTGCCGAAAGGAAATTGAGATATGCACGTGATGTGCCTTTCGAGCGGGCACTTTTAGTTCCTAGGTTTTAATTGTCGATTTTTTTGAAGATGAATTAATTGTCGTTGAAGTTACATGACCCCATAGCCTGTAAGGGCATCAGGAGTGTATATATCATAATAGATTAGGGTTGAAAACGGTCGGAAACGATCGGTAGGAGGTCAAATCACTTTCAGTTTCACATTATTTTCTCGAAAACGAAATCGATACGATATTGTCGGAAACGAGAACGACATCGATATCCCGGTAAATTCGGAAACGAAACTATTCGATCAAAAGTGCATCGATAACGATCGAAAATCATGAAAGCGATATCTAAAATACAATAAACATATTACACACCAATCTGCACAACATGACAATAGCTGTATATATTGACCTATGTCACATGAAAAATAATAATGTAGTAATCATCCATGGCACAAGAGGCAAGACACATATTATATAGCAATAAAAAGACACGACACAAAGCCACAAGCCCACAACCACAAGTGACATCATGGTCTTAATACAATAATACTTAGTTAGGTCTCACAAGCACACAAAGCTGACAACCACATGATATAGGCGTAGTCACAAGCTCACAAACTAGAAAGTACTAATACACTAGTAACTAAAATACTAAATCAAATTCTTAGTTGAACTTAACAAAGGATAGGAGCAGGCTTTCTATAGCTGAACCTCCGGCATGTCATCATCATCTCCAAGCACATAATCACTGCCCATTTCATCCTACAAATTGCAATGGAAATAACGTGTTGACATGCGTCATTTTTCCACATATTTATCCGTCATTTTACCCCCATTATTTTTCGCATTTCGGGACCAATTATCATCCTTTACACGTTTTTCCATATTTAATTGCTCGAAATGGACCATTTTACATTTTTTTACTTTTCTGCAGGCCGGCGCGATCTAGGCGCATAAACGATAAATTCGGCATTTTGGGACTGCTCCGTACATATGTACGCGTCATCACGGATGCGTAGGATCAAACCGCGCTGAAAACGGAGCTCCGGAGGTCTAATTCAGAAGAAATCAAATGGGGAAGGACTTTATTGCAAATTCCAGAAACCACGAGGACTAAATCGCAAATTGCCGAAAACCCTAATCTCCCTAAAAACTCCAGCCGCCGCCTGGGAGAAACCGGGCCCGGTTCTTTCTTCTCTGTCCCCCTACGCCTTCTTCTACTTCCCCCCACCGTTCTCCTCCAAATCCGGCCACCGGCGAGCGCCGGGCCGTAGCTCGCCGGCGCGCCACCTAGCTCCACCGCGCACCTCACCAGCCAACGCCGCCGTTTCTCACCGCCAATGCCGGCCGCTCCCTCTCCTCTCCTTCCAGTGCATCCCGTCTCCCCTCTTGCCACGCCTCATCACCGGCCGCAGGACCCCTCCTCCTTTTCCACCGAGCACCGCCGTCCTCAACCGCCGCCTCTCTCCATCGCGTCCCTCCTCTCTCCACCTTCTCTGCCTTGCCGCCGCCAAGCGCCACCACACCGGAGCTCCACCTTCGCCCCTGTGCTCTCCTCCTTCTCCACCCGTGCGCCGCCTACTCCCCTGTGCTCACCTCCTCTATTCCGCCGCCGCATCTTCTCCTCCCTTCTTCTCCACATCCGGCTGCCGCCCTCCACTCCGGCCGCCGCTTCTCCCTTTTTGCCCCACCTCGGTGCCGCTTCTCCTTTCCTCCACCGCGCCTCCTCTTTGCCCCATCTCGGCGCCGTCGCTCACCTCACTTCCGGCCGCCGTCTTCCTTCTTTCTCTAGCCTCCCCTTGCTCTCCGCTTCGCCTCAAATCCTCTCCACCGACCGGCCGCTCTCCTCTCTGTGACACGCCACCGCCATCCACAGCTCTCACCTCGGCGCCGCCGCTCTGCTCCAGCATCGGCACCACCTCTCCACCGACACCGACGGCGACATCTCCCCCAAGTCCCCTTCAGCGCCGCCGTCTGCCACACTTCACCGACATCGACGGCCTCATCCGACCAGGAGTCTAAGGAGTTAGGGCTGGGCGGCTGGCGTTGGTCTCGCCGTGGGGATCGGAGGCCGAATGGGGAGGAGGTGGGGTGCGCCCGTGCGGGACTGCGGGAGACGGAGTAATGGGCCTGGGGGTGCTCTCAGCGGAGATGGGCCTGGGGGACTCGGCGACTCCGCGTGGGGATGACTGATGAGGGGATCGGTAATTATCGACGGTATATTATCGGGTAAATACGGTATTTTTCGAAAACGATCGGAAGAAAGCTAAATCGTTTTTGTTTTCATTATCGGATTTTTTTTTATCGTTTTCGTTTCCGTTTTATCGGTTACCGTCACCGTTTCCGTTTAGGGGAAAAAATCGGTAATTTCTCAAAAACGATTTTCGGTAACCGAGAATTACCGTTTTCGTTTTCAGCCCTATAATAGATCTTAAGGTAGACCCCACCTAATTGTTAAGGCCGACTCGTTATGTTTAAGGCCACCGCTCGGCTGTAACAAGGGTCCCACTCGGCAGTAAAAAAGTTGTATTTTAATGCTTGTGGTAGTTGGCTGATGGGAGGAGAGAGAACAACAAGATTAAAAGAAAATTGTATTTTAATGCTTATGGCTAGGTCTTTAGCTTGAGGGCCGACCTCAAGCCTTTTTTACTTATGGTCTATTTAAGGTCAACCCTGTAATGTATAAGATCAACCTTAAGGTAGTTTATGACCTCCTATTTTCATACACTCCGGATGCCCTAAGTGCTAATCTAAAACACCCCCTACCAATACAAAAATTGCTAATGGCTTTTTGTTCTTATAAGAAGTGAGTATGATACATGTATTTCATGTTTGTAGTTTATGCACCCTACATATACTTTTTTTATTGTACATTACTAAGATGGTGGTGTTTTATTGTACATTACTAAGATGGTGGTATCTAGTGAGCACTTGTGTTCTTTTGTACTTTGGAGCTCTCTTTTTTGGAGAGGTACATACATGAAAGAAAGAGGATTTGGGTGTTTTTTTGTGATTTGGAGCACTAATATTTTTTTTGGAGGAGGTGTATATATATGGAAGAAAGGGATTCGAGTGTTTTTTGTGATTTAGAGTATTTATATTTTTTTTGAAGAGATGCATATATGGAAAAAAAATCTGAGTGTTTCAAGTCTAAAAAATACTCGGGCATTGTTTAGCACTTTACAAGTGAGAGGAAGAAGTAAAAAACAGTACTAAATTACATAATACTCAAAATATCCCGACAAGTTCCTTACGAAACGCGACATTAGATGCCTCGTGAGAGGGAAAACACACAAAGTATCGTAACACAGATTTTAAACCTTGATTATTGTGACCTAAACGTTGCACAAAGTATCCTGGCAACACAATTTTGGCTCACGGTTATGATGGCGGCGGCCAGAGGCGTGGGAATGGTCGCCAACAAGGGAGCTCTTGCCTTGTACTAGAAATATCGGTGGTTTTGTGCAACACTTAAACTAAACTATCTGGGATTGTTGTCATTTAATAATACATTGGGGTTTCTATAAGAGCAAGTTTAATAGTATAGATAGCTGCTACCTCTAATACATTTCCATGTCATCAAAAGATAATGATGCAGTCAACTCATACAATAAGCTGGCTATAAGTTGTCTCCACAAGAGCTCTCAATCATTTAATACATGCATGTGTATAGCAGTTTAATGTGATCATTTAATACATGCATGGGTATAACAGTTAGTCCTATGGGTACATGCATGGATAATACCTCTTTTCCTGTGCTATAGCCCGACTCTTGCATGGGAGCCGGCTTGGCTCTCTCTCTCCTTTTCTCTCCCCTCCATGTAGGACTATGCTGACATGGATTCCCTTGTAGCTAGCACAATCAGCCTTATTAAACTTGCTCTAATGCTGATGGCTATAAAACATGCAACTTTTAGTTAAACCCCACACTGTTGCCACCCTCCACTTGGTGGTAGAACCATTGCCGCATCCAGCTTGACTCTCATTTCGTCCGTGTCACATTTGTCAGAAATAGCTTCGTACACACAGATCGAAGCATGAAGTTGACGCTTCCCAAGTTGAGATATTCACCCTCCGCGAGCTTCTTCGACTAGCACCAAGCGTTGTGCAGGAAGGCAAACAGTGCCGAGCTCGGCCACACCGTCTTCGCCCACAAAGCCCAGCAGTACACTGCCAACCGGAAGATGGTGTTGGGGTCAGCTGTGCCAGCTCCAACCCATACACCCGAAGGACCTCGTCGACGAACATCACTGTTGGAAATTGAAGACCGGCGTCAAGTAGGCGGTGAACACAACCGTCTTTGACTTTGTCGGGTGGGGCTTTGTCTTACTGGCCAAGGGTAGACAGATCACGTCACAGTCCGAGATCTTCTCATCCACACCAGAAACTAAATCATCTCTTCGGTCATCAGACTCTGCCCCAGCACATAGGTGCACACGTCGTTCACCCTCTTCGCCGCTTTCCATCGCCTGTTGGTCGTTTACGGATTGTGGTCAACCAGCTCGTACTCCACCTCAGTTGTCGAGGAGCTTCGGTGGCCGGGCACACCACCGTAGCTTGATGAAGCGCCTACAGAGGTGCGACGAGGATGCTGATTACAGCCACGAGCCATTCACAAAAAATGAAGGGCGGTGGTGGTTGGCACGCTTGCAGGCGGGGTGCCGATGACATGGTTGAAGGAATGGGGACAGCGGGCGCAGCTGCTACGGAGAAAATTGTGGGCGATGACCACCAACTAGCACACACAGAATGAGCAGCAGGTAGGGCGGCGTTTTGTCAGGGGCACCAGGTCTTAAAGGCGAAGCGCCTTTTTCGAGCGTCCCTCAGGAAATCACGCCACATGACCAGATACCGCATGACGCACCAACCACAAGTGCACGTGTGTCCCCAACACAGCAACCGCTCACAATCACGATCAACAAGACCAAATGCATGGGCCAACTCCTTACTAGCCAAAAGTACGGAGGGGGGCCAAAAGGCGTATGCAACATGGCCTCGGCCTACTCAAGAAGAAGCTCTTTATCATGAGAGATTCCTGTTGTACAGATGGCCTCCATCGGTATCCATTCGGCCTGCTGGGCCAAGAGGCCCTAATAAGACATAAGACATATACACCCTTAGAATAGTACATATGGTAGGGATGTTGTTGTAATAAGATCATATGGCTATGTATATATACTTCCTTGGATTAACAAGGGAGGATATAACTCATTTTTTCATACTCACTCTACTAGTTCCTTTTTCTACTATTTGGTCGGTAGCCACAATAATGATCATTGCCACTAGCTGTGCCGCTGGTGAGGGTCAATAGCGTCCGCCTCTGCGTGCCTCCAGTCCCGATGAAGGTTTGGGACTTTTCTAGTATACTGAAATAACTCAAAAATTTTCAAATTTTTGAATTTTCTTGAATTTCTTTTGAATTCAGTTTTCTACCAAATTTGGCAATTTTCCTTGAAAACTCGTTTTCCTTTTTTGTCTTCCTGCCTTCCTCCTTCGCTGGCACCTCCGTGCATTGTAGCTTCTCCACCGCCTCACTGTGTCGTCACCTCCACGCACCGCGCCATCGCCCTTCCGGATTGCGGCTGCACCTTCTTCCCCGTTCACACTGCGCAGGCGCCGGGACCCCACTGTTCAGTCGCCCATCCCCTACTTTCCACACTTTCACGCGCCACTGCTCACACGCTCGCTTCTCCCGCCGCATTACACCATCTGTTTTCTTTGTTGTGTGCGCCCGCACGCATACCTTGTTTTCAATTCCTCGCTAACTCCTGCAAAGCGCTAGTGCCACTTCTTCCCCCTACTCCCTGCACATCGGCAGCGCCTTGCTCTCTCCCCTCGCCCTCGGGCGAGAGGCACACCCAAACCGACATACTGTTGCCACCGCCATACGCCGTTCTTAAAATTTTTCTGCCACTGCCAAGAGCCTTACTCCACTTCCAAATACCCTCCGGAACCACCAATTTGAGCTTCAACTCATCGCATCGCTACCGGTGACCTCCCCTGCGCCTGGTGAGCCCTAGATCTAATCTCTTTCATTGCTCAATTAAAATTCAATTGATTCTATTGTTATTGCCCTCTTTATTTCCCAAATACATTAGTGAACTCGCTCGAGCACGAGCGGTTCTGTAGAGCTCTGGCGGCGGAAGTCACCGTCGGCCGAAAGGCCTCTTCCGTGGATGGCCTAGCTGAGCTTTCCCTGACCCAAACCACTGCCACCATCATAAAGCCTATACTTCACAGATGGCTAAATCATCCTTAACCTCACTAGAGAGCCACCGAGAACCCTAAATGCCATAGAAAAGCCTCCGACCATCTCTCTTGCTGTCAGCCACCATCGCAAACGCTACCGCCTCTCAAAGCCCCAAAATGGATTCCCCACCTTCCAAAGAACCCTACCATACCACCCATTTCCCTAGGGAAGCTCTGCTGGCTCCAATCTGCCGAGTCGCCATTCTCTGTTTTCTCCTAGGAAGCAGTGGCAGGAGGTAGAAGACGACCTTGGGCGCGATGTGGCCCAATCGCGATTGCTCGTGAGTCATTGCAGTCTGATCCAGGCCACTCACATGCGATGCATCGAGCCGTCCATGCTATCCGCGCGGCGCCCATCGGGCGCATGCGTACGTGCGCTAGGCCTCGCGGCCGCGTGCGACGTGGGCCAAGGCCGGTCTGCCCATTTGACCGCGTGGGAGAAAACTTGGCTGGGCTGCACTGTGCTTGTGGGCCGGCCCAGCACTATTCACACTAAAACCCAACCCGTTACTGTGTGAACCGGTACTGTAGCTACCCAATCCACGATGAACAGTGTTGAGCTCGTTACTGTTCATCCAAACACAAATTTGCTTAAATACCTTCATTTTGATCATTTTGACCCGTGAATCTATTTCTAACATCTGTTTTGCCAAATCAAGCCTAGATAAATTCCAAACACTACTCTAAAATCAATCCTATACTTCCAAAATCCGTCCAGCACGTTTATGACCCTCTTGACCATCCCGAGCCTATCTGGATCAACTTTAACCCTGTCAGTCAACCTAGGCGTTGTTCAACTCCAACACCCAACCCACTTCCTTTTATTGTCTTTTCTTGTTATTTAATTGCATTATGTCACATGTTTTTGATCATGTTGAACCTACATTTTGTTAATTATTACTTATCAGTACTTCCATTACCTTTTATTTATGCGCTGATATTTTTATGTATAATAAAAGTTTAGAATGATGTAACATCTAGTTACATGCTACCACTGAAAAAGAAAGCCATGTTTACTTTGATGGCCATATTCACCTTGACAAGACTTAGTAGTGTTAAACCTACTACTTAAATAACCATGGTAGTGTAGGAAACTCAACTATTTTATGCTACTATTAATAGATCATTTTGCCGGTAATTTGCAAAAGTGTTTCTTGGAAAATGACTATCATGAGAACCATGTGCTGGTTGAGTAATGCTACTAAGTGACTTGACATTCGGCCGATAGAATTGTTAAAATGGCTCTAGGATAAGGGGGTCTAGTGGAAAACCATAACATGGTCCTTGTCCACGACCTTACCCTAGGGTGGAGGTGTGTGCAAAAAATGACAATGCCGTCAAGGATAGTCGCCTCAAGGTGAAAAATGAGAACAAAGTTCAGAGAAAGTAAAGATGACCTTATGCTGAGCAAAGAATAGAGTGATCGCTCAACCACAAGTTTTGACTTGTCAAACCTGGTTTAGTAACTACTCAAATCGATTGAATCTCTACAGGAGTACATGAGAGTATGGAAACAGTAAAACCATACTGAACAACGATAGATTCCTCTCAGGACAAGCAGAAGATATCTGGCTGTGTCGGCGAATACTCGGGTCTGAGTTGGAGATCTACCGGGTAGAGCCTATATAAAGAGATGGGCAGTGAAACGATCTTGTGGGTAAAGCTGGGCAACTCTACAGATAATCACAATAGCATCTTGAATACGCCGTGCTTCCAGTAAAAGAAGTTATGTTCATGGGTGATTCCAATAGCGAGGCATAAGTAGATTGGGAAGTGATTTGAAAAAAAATGCTGAGGTCTGTTAACCAAGCTTTGAAACCCGAATTCCTTAAATAGTTATTATTCTTTTGTGTTTAAGAATATTTTCAAATAAAACTGCATCCACATATTATAACAGAACCACTATATTCCCATTACTTGATAATCCTAACAAGTAGATATATAGCATTTCCCTATGTGATTTGCTGAGTACGGTTGATTATACTCAGTTTTGCAATGTTTCCACCATAATAGATACCAGAGAAAAAAGAGAATACTACAAGTTTTCGTATTAGGGTTACGACTGCACTCAAGTGTTTCTGTGGAGTTTTTTTCGGTTCTTCTGAATGTATTATTGCTAAAGATGACCGTTAGGTCTTAATTTAATTAAATTAACTTTTTTTAATTGTTTATAAATAGATATGATACTTCTTCTATCCATAATTAAATTCCTGAACTGTTGTGGGCGGTACGACGTTCTTGTTACCAAAAATGGGGGTGTTATATTTACAGTTGGGGATTTGGAAGCTTTTGGAATCACGATTTGGTTCACATCTGAGCTGGAAGTTGGGGTATTAAGTTGAAAGTTCGAAATGTTTATTGGAAGTTCAGGATTCTTTTACAGTTCAGGATTTGGAAGTTTTTGGAACCTCGATTTGGTTCACATCCGAGTTGGAAGTTGGGGTATTAAGTTGAAAGTTCGAAATTTTTATTGGACGTTTCAGGATTCTTGAGTTGAAAGTTCGAACCTTTGTGTACAAAGCTTTGAAATTCGTGTTGATAGCTAAAAAATTGGAGCGAAAAGTTTCTCTTTTTTTGCAATTAAAAGTTCCATTTTTTGGGGAGGAGCCAATCGGGAAGGAGACTCTGGGTTTAGATGTCCTGCCGAAGGAAGGAGGCGCCACCGCGTCAGGCAGGCTATCGTGGGGGCAACCGCGAGCACCGGACGCCCGCGATAGCAACACCCAAAATAGTGATTCTGTTCTTATTGCGTGTAAGAACATCATGACAAACATCACACCATGAACAAACTGCTTCAACTCTTCACCAAACTAGAAAAAAGGGCCATCTAAAAAACATAAAACTAAAGTGGGAGCAAACAGAAAATGTTTTACATGCTACTTAATAGTAACACCTTGAAGGGCAATCTGTTAATTGGCCCATATAAGCAATTCTCATTTTCTTAATTCTAAATCATGCATAATTTAGTATCATATTGCTAAAGCAAGGTGAAGGAGACCAATTTATAAGGTGGGGTTCTCACCACTCCTTGAATTTGGATAGAGATGGCATAAGGAGGGTTTTGGTTAATCACGCGCGCACGCGTATTCGCGTGAAAATAACGTGACTTATGACTTACAACCGTGCCGTAACGTGGCACACCACTTGGCAGACAAAATCCATCTTTATTGTTGCTGAACTGTGCACCACACTCTCTCTGTTTGAATGAGATTCAAATGTTTGAATTTGATGCTTTATTGGGTTTTGATGACAGACAGTTACCAGTGGGTAAATGGCTGGTTAAATATGTCAATTACCAGTGGGTAAATAGCTGTTTAATTTTGTCAGTTCACAGTCTGTGTGTATATATATTATATACATAGGAAAATTACATAAGGCACCAGGGTGCCTAGGCACCCACATCAAGAACCGTCCGATACACATGTATGATTGATAATTTTTTTGAGTTTGGGTATGAAAATATTTTATACCTTTGATATATTTATGATAAGTAAGTTTTGAACTCAGTTCAAACTAGTTTGAACTACTTTTGAGTTCAATGCGACTACAGTGAGTATATACCATAAAAATAGTTCAAACTAATTAAATTGAAGTTGAATTTAATTTTTTTCGGAGTTTGACATCTCAAATATACTTTTTTATGGGTATATGAAGATACCGACATCAAACGTTGCAAATCTCAAAGCAAATCAACGGGTATTGATATAGGTGCCTAGGCACCTGGGTGCATGAAACACTCGTCCTATATATATATATATATATATATATATATATATATATATATATATATATATATATATATATATATATATATATATATATATATATATATATATATATATATATATATGCACCTGGAGATGTCCAAAGTATATAGCTAAGAATCTCACCACCTCCATTTCTCACTTTTGCGAACTTGTACTGTTGTGCTACGCCGTCTGAACCTCGTCAACTCTTCTTCCCGGTGTGCACTGCGAAGAAGAGGAGTGGTATCTTCGAGTCGTTGCTACCGTGAAGACCTGCACAGGGGTGGCAATAAGTTTTCTGGGCAGCGCACATCTGCGCGACCGCTCACTGCTCTGCTTCATCTACATCCTGCACTGCATCGAGTCTGCACTGCTTCCTATTCTTCATGAAGCCCAACAGTAAGTCGTTCGCGCGTTCGATTGACTTTGATATTATATTTTTCTTTGCGTATTTTCCGAAGTACAATGAGTAGTCTGCTGTTAATTCTGTGTTTGGCATCACTAGTTTTTTAATGTATTTATCTCCTAGTAAAATTTGAAACTAAAATATTGTCCACATTTCCAACACAATATGAATGGATCTTTCTCTACATTGAAGGGCAGAGAAGGTATCTGATTTTTCTTAAAAGTTGAAGTATTTCGGTTTTACTTGTTTTTAGGTTCTGTTTGGAACTTTCAAATTTTACAGAATTTTTATTAAAAATAATTTAAATCTTATAGAAATGGAGAAAATTTCTTATGTTTCAGACAGTTTTATCCATTTTTAAGAAAAGCTATCGCCAACACTCACGTCTTTTTAAGGGGGTTTATTTGTAAAGCATCGTTAATAAATTACTAAAGCGGATACGGGCCATAGCCCATGTCGCATATAGGCTCCGTTTTTTTTCTTCCTTTTAGGTGATTTTTGGTTTTGATTTTTTAATAATAATTATTTATTAGATTATATTAATAAGCCGTATAAAAAGTCGCTGTTTACAGAGACGGAAATAATTGGATGTTATTAAAAAAGTTTTGCCCCTCTTCCTGGTGCAGACACGCACAGAGGACACAGTAAGACTAGAGAGCAGAAGACCCTTCGGCCTTCACCAAGCGAAGCGAGCAGACCAAAGATTGAACTGCTCCACGAGAGTTGTTCTCTCCCTCCTCTCCTCCTGGGGATCTTCGGTTGCTCTCAGGTAATATTTGTTTCGCGGAATTCTTCTAGGAAATTTTATTGGATTTCTTGGGTGGAATCGGTGGGCTGTTGGATGTGTCCCTGTTGTTTTCTTCTGGGGGCGGATTTTATTTCGTTTTTGGTGGGTTTCCGGATTTGGAGCTCGAATGCGCTGGCTCTTTCTGTTCTTCCTTTCTTCGTAATTGCTGGGAGAATAAATTGTGTATTCTTGTCCCTTTTTTCTTTCCTCTTCCTGTGTAAAGTCGGAATCTTGGTTTGGGATTAGATTCTGCGAATTGCGAGTGCAACTCTTATTCCTCCCGGAGACTGCAACTCGTCGAAAACCATGTAGGAATCTTGCTTTGGAATTTAAACTTTTTCTAAGCACAGTTCTTACTTTAGGACAAAATTCCTTCTGAAGTTAGTGCGCTTGGTATTAAGGTTGCAGAAATGTTTGTTTCTTGCTGAGTTGCACTAAAGTAATTGTATCTGTTTATTGGGGTAAGTGACTAAGGGCCCTTTATTTTTTAAAATGAGACTTATTGTTTGTTTCCTTACTTTTTTTCCATGTTCTTGGCAGTTCATAGTATTATTATAGTCTGATTTTTTTAAAAAAAATGCGCAACTAGCCTAATTTTGGACTGACATGTTAACTTTTGAAGTTAATTGTAAGTTGTTATTTTCAGTAATTTAGTATTAGGCATGCTGTTCTTTTTTTTCCTTCTAACTTTTGTCTTTCACTTTTCTAGATCCTGAAATATTCCTACACTCATATGTTACAAAAACCAATACATTTTCTAAGAATTAAATTTCACTTTCATCTGTGGTACGTCGGATTTAAGATGTCAATTTCAGTGATGTCTTTCAACGGGTCAATGGTGCTTCTTGGAGACTACTGCTTTCCTCACTAATTGCAAAATCATGTTAGACATTTCTTTCTATTTTCAAAACAGTATTCATATTATGTACTTCACGTCCGGTAGATACGTAGATAAATTCTTGTTTGCGAAACCTACAACAAGATTAGTTCTTGTTTATGCATCATGGACATGTACATGGTGATAATGCGATATTGGTTATATGTCTAGTTTTCACTCTTGATGCCAAGAATATGATAATATATTGTTGCTGTTACCAAGTCAAATCTAGCAGGTTGACTGATGTTACCAATTTGATGTAGTGCCAATATTTGTTTCATCTTATGAACTTTGAAGGGCCATATTCCAAGTAAAATACCAATCCTACTTGTTTTCTCGTACCTTAAAAACCTCTTAGATAGTACATTCTCTCAGTTACTGATGGGGGAGTGGCCCAATTGGCCCACCGTGCCAAAAGGCCCACTAAAGCATGTAAACTGTACGGTAAGCTCAAAAGAGTTATGACAGGAGAAAATACATGTTTACCCTCATTATTGTAGACTCTAATAAGGGTATTTGTGTAAACAACCTCCTCAAGGCTATAAATACGTTTCTTATAGCGTCATGGAGGAGAGATGATTTATTTTTAGAGAAAAGGCTATACAATAGCTCAGACATAGTGCACATCACTTCTACATCCACTCCTCACTATGAGTTTCAGGCTATGGGCAGCCCCGGTGTGGCCTCCCCATAGTTCCTATTATTCACTGTTTAGTCTGTAATCACAACGGTCACCATACTGTTTTTTCTCATTATTTGATTAATTGTGAAGTTCTTTGGCTTCCTAGTGCTAAAATGAAACTGGGATAGCTGATATGGCAATTTCGTAGTTAAAAGTTGCAGCAACAGTATTTTAGAGCTAGTGCGCTGGCTTTATGTTTGTTTTCGGCTTTTCGCCCTGCTGAAGTATGACACCATTTCACATGCATTCCAGCATAACAATTGATATCTTTTTCCTATCAGGATAATTGACCTTGGACTGGCTATTTTTTATGTCATAAGCTGGAATGAAGGATTCCCAGGTGAGTTTGCTTGCTACTGTCTTTTTTATGGTTGATCTAACTAAATGGTGAAAGTGTGTGGATTTTTTTATTCAGCAGATTACAGAGTGGTATGATACTATGATTATGCAATGTGCATTGCATATTAAAAGTTTAAAACAGAAATTTTCTATAATTTTTGTTAGCACTTGGTAACAGAATATTTCTATAGTAACTAGACGAATATAATATAGGAGTACACACGTAATATTTGCATTTAGATATGAAAATGAGCTTCTGCTGAAGACACTTTCTTTGGCCTGATGGATCTATGTTATTTAGCGATAGTGATACCAATCATGGTATTGTTACCAGTTCTTTCATGATGACTCATTCCTTAATGCCAAGGCCTCTGTTTTTTCTAGATAATAACACTCATAATTAACTGTTATTGTTTTCAGTATTATCGTTTCCCCCTTTTTCTGCCTTTAGCAGGCAACTGACTCATGTTATTTATGGACATTTCCAACAGGATATTCAGAGCACAACAGAGTTGCAGTCGTCAGCACAAGGTACTAATGAAGTGCAAAGTAACCAGCCAAATCCAATGGCCACTGATGCTCCTGCAGGAGACTCTGGTTCGTTGTCAGTCGCTAGTAATGATAATAGAAAGGTCTCTCGTGAAGACATTGAACTTGTAAGATGTCTAGCTATTCTGTAGTCTTCGGCTCTTTACAGGCTCAATTTTGACCAGATGACATCCCTCTATAGTGCAGTATTACACTGTAACCAACTAATTAACTAAACTTGGCATCCTGTTGCAGGTCCAGAATTTGATAGAGCGCTGTCTACAACTATACATGAACAAAGGAGAGGTTGTTAGAACACTTTCTACTCGTGCTAAAATAGAACCTGGCTTCACTACTTTAGGTGATGATGCAAATCCAGTTGCTTATGATATTCATGTTTAGAGTTCCTTTTTGATCTTACTGGTTTATGCCAATGTTTCTTTCTTTTGCATACTTAAAACAACAACCAGTAAGATATGGTACTATAACTTCCAGTATGACACATCTTACTCATAGGCAATTCCTGCCCATCAGATTGATGACCAAATTAGCTCAATATAAATGTGCAGTTGCTCTCGATACAAATTTGGATTATGCCATAAACTCAGTACCAGAAGCTTGTAGCCTTGTACATACTTTACCCTATTGATCACTGGTACCAATAGGAATAGGAATTGCTCAGGACAAATGGAAAATTTGAAATGTACTCTGAGCTCAACTTCTGTTATACTATGTTTCGTGAATATCAAGTATCTGGATGTATCCATTAGAGTTCTCAAGTCCTGCTGCTCATATTGTTTGATATTTTTTGTATCTTCAGTATGGCAGAAACTCGAAGAAGAGAACTCTGAGTTCTTTCGGGCTTACTGTATAAGGTTGAAATTGAAAAGACAGATTATCTTGTTCAACCATTTATTGCAACACCAGTACAATTTGATGAAATATCCTGCACCTCTGAATGTTCCATTGGCTCCAATGCAAAATGGAATTCATCCTATGCCAGGTAATGTCCGTGTATGCCAGGTAATGTCCATGTTTATAAGTCTTGCCCTGAAAACTCTTTTTTGGTCAGTTAGGCTTCGGCCTTGTAGCAAACTATTCTCTTCTCTCTAATTGATTTGGCAGAGCTCCTGGCCTTTGTTTCAAAAAGAAAAGCGGCTAAAGAAATAGATTGCAGTTTGGAATTTCTAATATCCTGTTCAGCTGTTCTCCTTATCTGTTATTTTTTACTACAATTTGCCTTCAACAGGAACTGTGCACATTTTCAATCAGGCCATTTCCTTCTCTTTTCCTGTGATTCTGCAGAAACAGTTTTTTAAGTCCATAATTTCTATCAAAATTCCCAACTGGTAGCTTCTCATCATTAGTAACTACACTTTCCCTCTTCTTTCCCTAGTTCACATTAATACATTATCCTCATTTGCTGCAGCAATGTTGGCTTGATATGGCAATATTTTTTGTTTTTCAGATATTGCACTTTGATATTGGACAAGTTCCTATAATTCTGGAATGACAGATATCTAGGAAGCACTGTTTCAGAAATATTTACAAAATTGTCAATTGCTATGACAAAATTCTCACTTGCTATGCCTCTAACCAGCAATAATTACTTTTTATCTGTTGCTGCCTTTCACATTTGCTGTCCACATAATTTTCACTTGCTGGGGTAACTGGCTCAATGTGGGCAGTTGTCATGCTACTGTTGTTTGGCAATGCATTTGACTTCCAGATGAATATATAAATAGTTACTCTGCAGTGAATGGTTATGCATCTTAGTTTGTTAAGTCACTTTCAGATGAAATTTTCTGTTGCACTATGATACTGCACTTTGAAATATGATTTGCCTGCTTAACAGGTTTGCATGTGAAATTTGTGGAAGTTTTGTTTCATTTAGTAACGTATTATCATGATATAGTTTTTCTGCACCAATACCTTGTTTCATAGTGACTTTAGCATGATTTAGCAATGGTTCAAGGTTAGCTTTAACCATTGACTGATTTACACATTTAGAGAAGTATCGTTACCATTCTTATTCAATGCAAACCTGGTTCCAGTGCAGTTAACGATTTACCGATGGGGTATCCAGTACTTCAGCAGCCTATAATGCCTGCTCCTGGCCAGCCTCACATTGATTCGATGGCTTGTGGTCTACCCAGCGGTCATGTAGTGGATGGGATCCCTGCACCAGGTGGCTATCATCCAATCCGCATGCACTCTGGACATGAGTAAGCATTACCTTTATCTCAGGTTCTTGTTTCCTTCATGATAGATGTTTGCATCGTGGGCTGTCATCTCTTTAATCATGTTCTTGAGTATATTTTTCTTTGATGAAATCGTATTATGCATATTGAAAGATTGGAACATTTTATCTTCCAAGTGGTGCTTCTGTCCATAGAGTACTTGAAGTACATCCTGCATTTACACATACTGAAATAAAAGGCACATACAATTTCTAGGCTTACTTTTAACTGATTAGTGCTGCACTGATCAAACTGCTAAGGAGTACATACTTACTACAATGTCGGTGCATGAAGTAATATCACAGGATGTTATCCATAATTTTTTGACTTAACTACATTGTTTCTTTATCCAATTTTTATTTCTTTCTGCAACAAAAGTTTCTTGGCAGTCTGTTGTTACTGTCAAAAAACCTGTTATTTCTTCTATTATCTGTTGTGGTTACATTCCAAACCCTAAGTATTAGGGCTTCGGGAGACCGAAAGAGATACCCGGAGCCTAAAACCCAGAGGAAGGGAGAGGTATAGAATGTCACTAATATTCAATCTCGGCTCAAGTTTATTACACCCAATAAATGTTTTCTCTTCTTTTCATAGTGCTCTGTAGCCATGGACAGGGAGGTTTATACAAATGTCCCCATTGGGGTCTCCACCCATGGGGGCAAATACGTCATTTCTTTGGCATGGCCTTTATGTCCGTGCCTTCCAATTGCATGTACACTTGGGTTTCTTTTCGGTGGGTCAAGTGGATCAAGGTGGAGGCCACTCCCTCAACAATAGCCTCTTATGGTTTCAGCCTACTGGTTGCGAAGCCCTTGACCATAAGAGACTATTGTTGGCCTGTTGAGGAAGTAGCTCCCAACTTGGCCCACCGGAAAGAAGTCCGTGTACATGCAATTGAAAGGTAGGCCCATAAAGGCCATGCCAAAGGAATGATGGCCTATTTATATTCGCTTCTAAAAGCTGATTTTCTACAGTAAATAGCTTTACTACAATACTTAGCTTTCAAACAAGATGTTTTTTAAGGCGGAGTCTACTAGTTGATTATTGTATACGCTGTAATAACGTCATTTATATCGACTAAAATCACACGCGAGTTTTTCTCTCTCCATATGGCTCTCTACAGGTTGGCACTATTCATAAGTTATAGCCAAAAGCCATTAGTAAAAGCCAATACGAACGGGCCTGATGTGCTTGCTCCCATGAACGGTGCCAACTGTTGTGGTTACACTGTAAACAATAGGTATTGAGGCATTGGGAGACCAAAAGGGGTACCTAGAGGCTAAAACTCAGAGGAAGGGAGAGGTATAGAATGTCGCTAATATTCAATCTCGGCTCAAGTCTATTACACCCAATAAATGTCTCTCTCCTCTCCATGGTGATGTAGGAGCCATATTTATAGTCATGGATAGGGAGGTTTACATAAATACTCTTGTTAGGGTCTCCACCCGTGGGGGTAAACACGTCATTTCTTTGGCATTCCAATTGCATGTACACTTAGGCTTCTTTCCAGTGGGCCGAGTGGGCCAAGTTGGGGGGCTACTCCCCCCCAACACTATCCATATTTCTGATTTGTTTGATGTCCTTTAATGTTGATGAAATATGTTCATCTTCTCTCGGGCATCGATGTTTGTTAAGGTGTTGCTGCAAATATAGGATCATGGGTGTGACTTTGTAACCTATTATCTTGAAGAAACTTCTTTTTTTTTTGCTTTTACTATTCACGTTCATACTTCATATGATGTTACTTTGTTGTTGCTGAAGCATGGTTGTGGACAACGGTGCTCCTGAAGCCGCACATGCTGGTGCTACCTGCAGTGCTATGTCATCTGAGATGGCTGTGAGCCCCTCATCAGCAGCATCAAGCAACCATGCTCCTTTCACTCCATCTGAGATACCAGGGATGGCCATGGATACATCAGCCCTAGATTCAACATTTGGATCTGATGTAGGGAACACAGGACCTCTGCAATTAGGACCAGATGGCTCGTCAAGGGACTCCATCAGATCCATGGGGCAGCTTTGGAATTTCAGCATTTCTGATTTTACAGCTGATTTGACAAGTTTGGGAGGTAGTTTTCTGGCTTGGATAATATTAACTTATGTAAAATTTCTTTTGGTAATTAGTTCTTCCATCATTGAAGTACTTAGGTTGAATCATAAAGATATAATCTAGTTTTATTAGCTAATTCTATGCTGCTGATTGCAGTAAAGTAGTATTGTAATACCCGGCCCATTAGTGTAAAGGTCCATGCGGTCCATGTAGAGTGGTGGTGGGATTAGTTTCATATTGTTTGTCTAAAGTGAGTTGTAGTAGTATATAATACCCGTTGAATCTAAATATAGCTACTATGAGTTAACCCTTTTACACGAAGCGAAAACGGAAATATAAGCAAGATGCTATGTGTGTGGGTCCATCCCATGGGTGGGCTAGGCATTAAGCGATTTTTGGGTTAGGGTGTTACACATGGTATTAGAGCATCAACCTTTGCTACACAGACGTGTGTCGGACATGGGCGTAGGCATATGACGCATGGTGTGTGTAGGCCTGTAGTGGACACATGGTATGGCATATATACCGGCACTGGACATACGAACATATACAGATGGGTGGTTTTGGGCATTTGCCGTATATATGATGTGTTATTGAGGGCGTCAACCCTTAAGGGGGCGAGTGTAATATCTGGCCCGTTAGTGTCAACGTCCATGCGGGCCATATAGAATGGTGCTAGGATTAGTCCCATATTACTTGTCTAAAATGAATTGTAATAGTATATAATACATTTTAGGTCTAAACATAGCACATCTGGGCTATGTATGCGCAGATCCGCTCCATAGGTGGATTGGGCATTGAGCAATTTTTGGGCTAGGGTGTTACAAGTGCAAGAGTTCGTTTGTGCATTAAGAAAATGGGTGTGATAAGAACAATAGGCTGTTTGGTACAATTGCAACTGCCTTCACATTCCTGTTTTTGCCACTGTGCTTCGTCCACTACATGTGTTATTTAGAAAACTGAAATGCAAACATCTTTTTGGTGCTGAATAACTAATCGTCTTGTTCTGTGCATTTGGGAAAGTAATTAAGTTCTCTGGGAAACAGTACTACTCAGTCTGAGACTACTCAGTTAACATTCGAACAGCAAGATTTATGTTTGGTGTTCTTTGCTTATCATTCTAATCACTGTTAATATTCATGTTCAGACTTGGCGGATCTTGAGAACTACACGGGTACCCCATTCCTGCCTTCAGACTCAGACATCTTACTTGATTCCCCTGACCAGGATGACATAGGTAATTTTAATTGTCTCTGTGATTTATCTCAGTCATGAATTACAATTAAGGGAAAAAAAGTCCACTTTTTCAACTCTAAACTCTAGTCTCGGTTCGATTTTCAACTTGGACTATGAAACAGTCCACTTTACAATCTCGAACTCTCAAAATAACGGGGCATTTACATATAACATATACATGTTTTGATTGACATGGATGCCACATCACCTAACACATTATCTAACAAATCAGCGAAGAAAAAAGGTTGGAGGGCCCACATGTCACTAACTCCCTATCTTCTTACTCCCCTCCCTTCCTCATCTTCTTCTCTGCCCATCGTGGAAGCTGCGTTGGCTACAGGCCCACGCTCCGTGCGAGCTAGGGTTTTCCTAGCCGCCCAGGTCACAGCGGCGGCGGCGCATCTTTGAGCGCAATGGCTGCGCCGTACTACTTATGCAATGGGACCAGCGGTGTCGCGTGGTGCTGCAAGTGGCGGCGGGACATAGCGAGCGGCGACAGCGCTGCAAGTGGTGCTACGGCGGCGATTTCGTTGGGCCGAGCTACGGCGGCGATGCTACAATTCGCAGTGTGTGGATCGCGAGCGCGAGCGGTTATGTCACTGTGTGGGTGTGGGTGGTTGTGCTAGCATGTGGGTGCGGCGTATCTTGGAGCCGTCGGCTTTGTGGTCAAAGGATGCGAGGAGGGCGCCGACGGCTTCATCGGGCATGGGCGTGTGCGCATGCTTAGGTGGTGGTGTTGGCTTCCTAGCCGCTAGCGCGCGGGACAGAGGGGATGGCAGCGATCGCTGGCGGAGAGGGCCTGATGGCCGATGGCGATTTGGATGGGTGCCGAATAGAGGAGGGATATTTGGGGGGGGGGGGGGGGGAAGAAGATGGTCAGATGGAGGAGGAAGAAGGCCAATAGAGACCGACATATTAGCCCCAACAATTCTCTAATTTTATTTATTGATTTATGCTGACAGGTGTGGCCATCGGCTAGCGTTTATTAGAATGCCGCATAAGCTAAAACCGCTGTGACGTCAGGTAAAATCGGAGTGGTTTCGGGTGAATAGGGTGCTCTACACCGGTTTTAGTAGTTTGGAGGTGTAATGTGAATGGTTTTATAGTTAGAGGTTGAAAATCGAATCGAGGCTATATTTTAGGTTGAAAATCGAATAGATGTCATAGTAGTTCAGGTTGAAAAGTGGACTTTTTCTACAATAAACATCATACCTGACTTGCTAATTTGTGTTATGTGGAACTTTGTCCAGTTGAGTACTTCGCCGATGCCATCAACGGCCCTTCTCAATCAGATGAAGAGAAGTAACAGAGAACGGAGTTCAGTCCCTTTCAGATTCAGGCCTGGGCGAGGTGCCATCTCATGTAGTTTAAGTTCGCAGCTATATCGTGACAAATCTAACTGTGTATTCGCCCACAAGTGCGGCAATTAGCATATGCCACCAAAGATTTTGCAGTGGTTAATCCTAATTCTTTTGAATAAGCAGTTGAGGTAGCCTTCACCGAATAAAGTAGCTGGCTACAAGGATGAAAAGTTCACAAATTGTGTCAAACCTCATGAACAACCCGTTGTAATTGCTAAAGATCTGTTCATGTGGGCTGGCACCTTTTCATGTCTTCTCTGTTGTCTTGTATAGCTGAATTAAGGTTCCTGCAGAAATTTGGCCCTGTTCTTTTCAGTTTCTAAAAGCTGTTTTTCGGCTTTTCTACGGTAACTAACTTTTAAACGAGGTATTTTTTTAAGATAGGATCTACTAATTAATTGTAGTACATACTTTATTGACTTCATTTATATCGGCAAAAACCGCATATGAATTTCTGTTACTTTGTAATCTTTTGTACAAACAGCCTAAAAGTTAAAAGCCGCAGCCAAAAGCCATAAGCCGCAGCAAAAAAAAGAACAGGCCATTTGGCTTCTTGGACGGATGTGCTAGCATTTTACACGGGTTTTTAGTTGAAATGCGGGGGTTTTTTTGCACGTGTATATTCCTTAGTATTTAAAATATATGTTAAGGTGAACATATCATCTCTCTCTATAAGATTATTGTTAGCTACTTTTACTTTAATCCTTAGCACCAGTTACATGTGCTAAAGGTTCAACTTTTTCTACCATAACACCAGCTGTTAAGGTTTGCTTCTTTGCCATACAATTTAGGCTTAGCACTCACTCCTATATTCCTTAGTATCGGTGCTAAGAAATTTCTATCTCCTATTTAGCACCTAGAGATGCACATGCTCTTAGCAGCAAGAAGTTAACCATCAGTTTGTCTGCAGGTTACTGGATGAACAAGCAGCAGAGTTATTTGATCGCTGTGCTGTTCTGCTAAGAGTTATGCATCTAGACTTAAAGCCCATGTCTCCCTAAGGCCAGGCTAATTTTTTTTCGTTCTACTTTTGACAAAATAAACCTAAATAAGCACAAGTATGGCATATGAATTAAATGTATCTGTGTGTCAAGCTTGCAATTGTGTGTTGTGTACTCAAGCATGGAACAACCGTTGGCAATCTCTAATCTGGATCTGATTGGAAAAACTGGAAGGACGTGTGCTGCAACATACAGTGTGGAATTCAGAAATATGTGACACAGACATAACGACGTGAAAACGGGGGTTAGGTTTCTCTAACCCAGTAATTCATGGTCACGTCTTCGGAAAATTGCTAAAGCTAGTGCCTACCATGTTCATTCGTTTTTAGAAGAACTTGGAAGCAGCTCATGCGCACGCCATAGCGCATCATCTCCCGAGCAGGCTAGCATTCCCACTCCTAAATCCCAGGTAACACTTGCCACTTAAGTTTGACGACAAATTAACTAACATAATCGTCACCAAAATAAGCGGTGCATATCTTTCTTGTCTTACTTTTGTTTTCTCCTCTGAATAACTAGAGAATGTATTCTAAAACGAGCCAAATGGATGATGGTGATGCGTATAGAGAACACATGTGTGCCCGATATGCGTATGTTTCTTTCAGTGTCCTCAGTTCTTGCATCGGAAGAAAGGTAGCCTGGCCTTGATATTTGTGATCTGTGAAACAAAGGAAACATACAGCATTGATGTACAAGCTCTAGCTTGTTTCCGTTTGTGGCGAGGATACATAGGATACGCACAAGCACTGGAGTGCACGTAAATTCAGCTCTTGACTGGGACTGCCATGTCTGCGTACGTGTGGCATCGCTGCAGAAATCATGGGCCAACACAGTGCTCAGAGTCAGATTCAATTACTAGTCAAATGCTCGATCAAGAGGGCCTGATTCACTGCAATTTTTTTTATATATAATTAGATAATCGAAGCAAGAGAGGCAGGACCTTCGTTGCGTGATGCTGCGGATTAAAGAATTAATCAAAACGGCCGCGGTACTCCGTGCATGTGGCGCCGGACAAAGTTCGGCTGCCTGCGGCTGTGGATTAAGGTGAGATCATCTGGGACGCCCACCACTAAACACAGAAATTAGGGGTTATGTCCTTGGTTACTGCTCCGTCTATTTTCTTGGGAAGAAAAGTCGTTTCCCAATGGATGTTCATCGAGAAAACGGGAAAATTTAGGTACTGCAATTTTCTCACCTCCCAACCCTACTGTTAAGTTGGAAAGAGAATAGACTACTGGAACATTGCATTCAAAAGTGTTGGCAACGTCATTTTTTTCGTTGAATGTTGAAATTTTACTAAATCTCTATCAACTTTCTATCTTATTGGTTAATAGTCTGTAAATATGGTGGATTTAGTTAGACTTGTATTGTGATTTGTGAAACGTGATCTGGTCGACCTAGCGTTAGAGGGTTATGTAAACTCGTGTAGTCGTGTGCTACCATAACTGTGCAGTTATATCGGACTAAACCAGCCAGTTACATTAGGGTTTGCAGCTTCACCAAAATGTCCCTGTGAGTCACGGCAGTTCAACTTCCAAGTGTGTGTGCACTGACATGGAAGCTAGCTCAAACCTCGAGTACGTACTACTATACTTCTCAGCACCGATTTCCAGTTGTCTGCTGTAAAGAGCCAAATGGATCTAACGAGAAATTGCTGTACTACCTTGTCGGACACCTAAAGTAAACTAAACTATACTACTAGTATAGAGTAGTGTAGTACTACATTCAACTTCTGTATCTGAAGTAAGTAAATAGAATGCAAGAACTGCAGATAATCCAACAAGACAGTTTCAGGTTGCACCGGAAATCAAGCCTGCTTGTTTCCGGGCGCTGCACCGGGGACTAAAACAGTTCAGATGTCACACGCATGTGATTCACAAACAGGGCAGGCCGGTGCAACGGTTGCTCAGCATTCTCAACATCCAACAATCGTAACAGCTATAGTTGCTTCTCAAAAAAGGTATTTAATTTGCATATATGGATTATCAATACGAGAGATAAAAAAATGAACAAAAAAAAGAAGGCTTGGAATAATGTTCATACTGAACTTAGAGCTTAGCAAGTTACAGGCTTCAACTAACAGTATTGGGCTTGCACTTGCCTCCTCTGCTTATATGATTGGTTCAGTACTGAACTTAAAATGTTCCTAGCGTAATGTGTTGATATCGCCTGAACTTGGACTGGCCATCCTGCACTAGCACTGAAATTTTCAGCTGCTCAAGTCACATGCACTAGTAATTCTAAAAGCAGGAGTGTTTGTTACGCAGGAGAGAACACGCAAGAGATGGATTGATTCGTCAATGGAGTCAAAACTCTGCAAGACTTTTAACTTGACATACTGACTCTCTCGCGAGCTACCGGAGCCCTGTTAGCTGGGTGGTAGGATGCATGTAAATGCGGCCGTGGATTAAGCTCTTGCTTATCGTCAGAAATTTTGGCATGATCAATCGGGTTTTGCTACGTCAACCGCGGGACTGAATGCAGATTAGCAGCATGATTCAAGCAGAGCAGAAGCACACAATTAATCTCACTTGTTGGTAAAGTCAGCAAGGAGAATTAAGCAACCATATAAAAATCAGAGTGAATTGCAGTGTGGTCAACTCATATTACGCAGATTTCGCACAATTTTTTTGGTTTGGTTTAGTTCATTTGTAAGTGCACTAACTACTTGTAAGACCAGGCAGGAGCAAGAAATGGAATTCTTTATTGCATTTCTACCAAATCCTTATGTACTCCCTTTTCTTGGACTGTGTACTGTCAGCAGTCAAAGCTTAGCACACAAGTCCTATGCAAGTTTCAGAAAAGCCTTGTAGAAGAAACAAAGTGATGCTACTTCAACGTAGGTCTCGATTTTGTTTACCGGACTATGCTAGCTTGTCTTTTGAAAAGCAGGAGCACTTTGCGAAACCCAAAAGAAGGACAGATTTGTTGCTTCCAATGGGGTTGGTTGCTTTGTGTATTAACTGTTACAGGGACGAATTTGTTTCAGCATTTCAAGGAAGAAAGAGTTGAAAAAATTGTGAACTGTGAAGGTACTCTTATGTAGTACAATTAGTTAAAGTTCAGACTTAGAGAGTTGCAAACCATCACTTTGATTACTTCGTTCATAATATTTTCTACATTTCTAACACTGTACTTCAACTTACATAAACTTGAGATTTGGTGTTGCATTGTTCTGCGTTAATGTAAGAGTTAGAGAAACCAACAATTTCAGCATTGGGTGCTAGCTGGAGCCTAGAGTTGGTGATTTTTTTGAGACTGCAGAGAAATGACGACAGGGTAATGATGGATGGACCGAGGGTTTTCACTCTCCCATCGATTTCACGGTTCAGAAACAGGCAGATTCCCCTCTGCAACTGCAAGAGAGAGCTTTGTTTCTCAAAAATAGACTTCCCTGATAAAAATAGGCTAAAGAGCAAGCACATGAACCTGATTGACATGGGGGCAGGATTCACATACTCTGCTATGTGATTCAGGCCAGCTTTGACTTCACCACCTGATCAACCAAAATCCCAAAAAAAAAGCAATAGCAAGTAACAATTCTTATGGCCAGCCGGAGATGCAAATTTTGGAATTTTTTACCGTTTTGTTCGTACCGTTTCCAATGGCCTATCTTAATGGAGACTGTTAGCATCGAGTGCATATCGCTTTCTACTCAAGTGATGATGACTACACCCAGATACGTATACGTTCATCCGTATGGTCATACATTTTTTTCCCACAGCCATACTCTCTGTATCAGTACTCCAAGATTAATCAGTACATGAGGTATACATTGTACAAGTACAATATTCTCTTTGCACAACTATATACACGCAACAGTAATAGTATTTCTCAGTGATCGCTTGCCAGACTTTCCAGAGGATCTAATGACAAAGATATTCTTATTTGGAGCTTACATAGTAGTGGTATTTTCTCGATACGCTCTATGTACACTTCTATGATACAATGTGGAGTAGTTCCTACTAAATGCCCAATTTGGAAGATCAAAATACCACTGAAAATTAAAATTTTCTTATGGCATCTTAACAAAGGTGTCACTTTCACGAAAGATAATCTTGTAAAAATATATTGGCAAGGCAATCTCAAATGTTGCTTCTGTAGTTCTTTAGAGACTATACAACATTTATTTTTTGATTGTCATTTCGCAAGATTTATTTGGAATACCATTTATATCACCTTTGGAATTCAACCTCCCTTTAGCTTTACTCATATGTTTGGTTCATGGCTTTATGGTTTTCCATCAAAACTCAAGAACCAGATTTTAGTGGGTGTTGTAGCTCTATGTTGGGCAATTTGGTTGAATAGAAATGATATGGTATTCAATAACAAGAAATCTAACACCTTTATGCAGGTCATTTTCAGGACAACCTATTGGATTCGAACGTGGTCGCTGCTGCATAGGGAGGAAGAAACAAGAAAGAACATGAAAAATGGTTGCAGACTTTTGGAGACGGTGATCATGGAGGTCTTTGCTAAGTTTGGATGGAAGTTCTCGAATAGAATTGAAGCGTTGTTTCCTGTCTATTCAGTTATCTAGACTTTTGGTTTTTTTTTATCTTATCTCTCCGATGTATTTCGGTTTGAGCCTAAGAGCTCGTGGTTATATTTGATCAGCTGTGTATATCGTCAAACGATGTAGAGGCTGGAACCCCGTTCCATTATCTAAAAAAAGACTTTCCAGAGGATCACATACACAACAAGCAAGCAAACAAATAGGGCTCTTTTATGGTACCCAAAAATAAATATGAGCCATTCTTTCTTTTTGATCCAATAAACTAGATTAGATATGATTTAGTTATACTACCACCGACAGTACTAATGAGAGAGGTATAATTGTAAAGGGAATGCATGACATATGAGTAAATTCTACAAGTGTCATGGCAGTACACGTATGAGAGACGGTGGTGCAATGGAATAGGTGAGAGGCGGCGGGAGCAACAACGGAAAGAATTAATAATAGATTCGGAAGAAAAGTCTATAACCCACTACAAAAATTAGATTTATAAAGAAAAGTCTATTATGTCATTATAAATTAATGTTTAGATTTAATTTTTACTATCACTCTCTTACTAACAGTAGAATGTACCGTTGAAATTCCCAACAAATATTAGTAGTCAGCTTCCTGAAAGAAGGAAGAAATAAACAGTCAGCCACGCCACCTTTGAGTTGAGCCTCGTCTCCTCCTCTCTTCTTGGCTTCTACCCCTTTCCCCGTGCTATAAATGCAGGCACTTGAGCTCCACAGCTTCCATCCAAAGCAACACGGATCACTCGACTTCCTTTCTTGGGCACATTGCAGCATTGGTGCATTGGCTGTAGCTGCTTCTTCAGCCATGGCCAGGGGAGGAGGAGCGCGTGGTGTGGACGTGGCTCTCCTTGGCCTTGCCTTGGTGCTTGCCGCCATGGCGCGAGTGGTGTGTGGGGGCGGCGGCCACGACTACGGCAAGGCGCTGAGCAAGAGCATCCTCTTCTTCGAGGCGCAGCGGTCCGGGACGCTTCCCGGCAGCCAGAGGATCACCTGGAGAGCCAACTCCGGCCTGCAAGATGGAATGGCCAATGGGGTATGCAATTGCAACCAACTTGCAACCTGCTCTTCTTGATTATTTCTCACAAATGTTCTACATTTGCATTTAGAATTCTTGGGTGCAACTGTGTACTAGTAGCGTTTTCTCTCCTTTTTTTTCAACTTGTCTATTCCTTTTTGTTGTTTTCAGGTGGATCTTGTAGGAGGGTACTACGACGCCGGCGACAACGTCAAGTTCGGGCTGCCGATGGCGTTCACGGTGACCATGATGTCGTGGAGCATCCTCGAGTACGGCGATCAGATGGCGGCGGCCGGCGAGCTCGGGCACGCCGTGGAGGCCGTCAAGTGGGGCACCGACTACTTCGTCAAGGCGCACCCGGAGCCCAACGTGCTATACGGAGAGGTTGGTACACTGCACTGCTTTGCTCTGCATGTCACGTTTTCTCCAGCTTCTTTTGAGATACTAGCACTCGAGTGCAGTGCATGCACATAACGTTGGGTTTACCTGGTCAGACGCGAGAGTTTCGCTGCTGCGAATTTACCGGCAAAGAGTACACGTAGTTAATTACCGTGTCTCGTAAATTTGATTGGAAAAGTTACTGAACGGTACTCTGGACCTAATAAATCGGTATAAAAAAAGTACTCAGGTGCAATTTGGTCGGAGGATAAAAGATCATCTTTTTTCCCCTGGATTTGAATGCTTCACCGTAGTGGTTTGCTATGATCCGTAGCGGTACACAACTGGGGTGATGGTACATGTTTGTCTTGTCGAATTCTTTTGCAGATCGGCGACGGCGACTCGGACCACAACTGCTGGCAGCGGCCGGAGGACATGACGACGAACCGTCAGGCGTACAGCCTTAACCCCCAGCATCCCGGGTCCGACCTCGCTGGAGAGACTGCGGCGGCAATGGCTGCGGCGTCACTCGTGTTCCGCAGCTCCAACCCGGGCTACGCAAACCAACTCCTGCAGCACTCTAAGCAGGTGCATCAATTGGAATCCGACCTAATTAAACCAAGCAAGCAAGCAAAAAAAAAAATCTTTGCAAGATCGAACCAATTGACATGTACGTTGTTCGCTTATTTGGTGTGTCCAGCTGTTTGATTTCGCCGACAAGTACCGGGGAAGGTACGACAGCAGCATCGCGGTCGCAAGGAGCTACTACGGGTCGTTCAGCGGATACGGGGTAAGTTTTGGCAAATTCGTAGAAAAAAAGAAAAGAAAAGAAGAACAGCGCATATTCAACAATTGGCTGCAAAAGCCTCGCATTTTCAGCTGATTACGATATCCCCATCTCGTGCTTCAGGATGAGCTGCTGTGGGCGGCGGCGTGGCTGTACCAAGCGACTGACGACCGGCGCTACCTGGACTACCTGGCCAACAACGCCGACGCACTGGGCGGGACCGGCTGGTCGATCAACCAGTTCGGCTGGGACGTCAAATACCCCGGTGTGCAAGTCCTAGCAGCCAAGGTGTGAAATGCTGCAATGAGTACCGCATTTTGTCGGACTGACTCTGCAATTTGTGCATTCTTCACCCAAATTCGGCACGCTCAATCCTGCCCTGTACGCAGATCCTCCTCCAAGGCAGAGCCGGCGAGCACGATGCCGTGCTGCAGAGGTACCAGCAGAAGGCGGACTTCTTCGCGTGCTCATGCGTCGGCAAGGGGTCCGTCAACGTCCAGAGGACGCCCGGCGGCATGATGTACCACCAGAGGTGGAACAACCTCCAGTTCGTGACGAGCGCGTCGTTCCTGATGGCGGCCTACTCCGACCACCTTGCCTCCGCTCGGCGAGCCGTGCAGTGCCCTTCCGGAACGGCGCAGCCTTCCGAGCTCCTGGCATTTGCCAAGTCTCAGGTAAAGATCAGTGCCTGAATTCTGAATCTTCTTGAGCTAGTCACATTTGCCAAGTCTCAAGATTCAGACTGACATGGCACGATGTTTGATTCAGGTGGACTACATCCTGGGCAGCAACCCTAGGGCCACGAGCTACATGGTTGGGTACGGCGCGACGTACCCGCAGCAGGCGCACCACCGCGGCGCGTCCATCGTGTCCATCAAGGCCAACCCGTCGTTCGTGAGCTGCCGGGGGGGTTTCTCGAGCTGGTACGGCCGGCAGGGCAGCAACCCGAACCTGCTCGACGGCGCCATCGTTGGCGGCCCCGACGAGCAGGACAACTTCGCCGACGAAAGGAACAACTACGAGCAGACGGAGGCGACCACCTACAACAACGCGCCGTTGATGGGCGTGCTCGCTCGTTTGGCCGCCGGTCATGGCGGTGGCGGCCGGTTCCGTCAGTCACTTCCAGACGGTATCTTACTCTAGCTGCCCATTGTGTGTACACAAATTTTCAGATATCAACTGAGACATGAAGCACCATTTGATTTATGTATTTTTGCTTGCAGAGATCGCTACAGCAGCAATCAAGAGCGAAAACCAGACCTCACTGCCATCTCTTTCTCCTGGTAATCACTGAACATTTTGACTTCTTGATTCAGTAATAGAGTGTTTTCATTTTACTACTAACCAATCTGAACAAAAAATAAAGACTAATTCTAGTTTCATCTTTGTGCAAGCTGCAGCTGCTGACGAACACTCCTCGCCCATTGAGATTGAGCAAAACGCAACGACGTCATGGACCCAGAGGGGCAAGACGTACTACCGGTACTCGGTGACCTTGACCAACAGGTCCCCAAAGACGGCGCACGAGCTCCACATCGGCATCGCCAAGCTCTACGGCCCGGTGTGGGGGCTCGACAAGGCGCGGTACGGCTACGTGTTCCCGAGCTGGCTTCCGTCGCTGCCCGCCGGCAAGAGCGCCGCGTTTGTGTACATCCAAGCTGCGCCACCGGCGAACGTCTGGGTCACCGGCTACAAGCTCGTCTAAAATGGCACGACACTGTTGTGATGATGTACTGCAGTTCAGCAGTGTCTCTGTGTTTGTGTGGAAGGAGTGGAACTTTGCTAGGTTACAAGAGCGACGTGGAGTGATGGGGCTAGTTACAATCTCAGTCATCCTCCTTGTCCTCTTAAGCTAAGCTAAGCTAGTAGTGCGTGCGTGTATCATGATTGAAATGGTAAAAGGAATAGTATGGTTGTGCTAGAGACTACAATGCATTGGAGTCGATATATCTGAGAATGCAAATTGATTGGGAATTTGGGATGGACGGTGTGCATGTGCCTGAATTTTTCGTTCCTCCCTTCCATGTCTATCTCAACAAGTATCGTGCTTTGGGATGGCAACAATACGGGGGAATGCGGAGGGACCTATATAAATTTTTTCATAAGGGACCTCAGGGAAAATTATACGTGGAAGCACGGCTAGCTTTAGCATTCGGAAGCAGCAAGGAAGGCAAGGTTTTCGATCGATGTCAAGCGAGGACGAGGATAATGTCCCAACGGCGGCGGAGGCGTCGCCGTCGCTCGAGTCGCTGCTGGCACGGGGGACATGTCCTTGGCTGTACCTGTCGTACGGCGTCGTCTCTCTGAAGGGCGGGCGCCCGGCGCTGTCGCCGACCTTCGGCCTCGACTACTTCGGGGTGTTCGATGGCCACTTCGGCTCGGCCGTCGCCGATCACCTGAAGGCGCGGCTGCACACCGCCGTCGCCGAGGAGATCGAGCGCGAGCTGCGCGCCGAAACCCCGCGGCTCCATGGGTCGTGCGGCGTCGACGTCGTGGCCTGGTGGAGGACGGTCATCCTGGACGCGTTCCGGGCCGTGGACGAGGAGGTGGTCAGCGGAGGCGCCGTCGCGGGGGAAGCGGCGTCCGTCGGCGCGACGGCTCTCGTGGCGCTGGTCCTGGAGCACTACATCGTGCTCGCGAACTGCGGCGCTTCCAGGGCCGTGATCTCCCGCGGCTGCGAGGCCGTGCAGCTCACTACCAAGCACAGAGTACGTAATGCGTCCTAAAGCTCTCTTCCTTCTTCACAACCGAGCACACGTACTTTAATTTCGTAGGAGAATTTTTCTGTGGGATTTAAATTCTACAAGATTCCTCCAAAATGTATGCTTGATCAATCACATATATAGTTCCTCATCAAGCATAAAATTAGAGCACTAAGAAACTTAATAAAAGAGTTGTCAAAGCATGAAAGAAAGGGAATAATATGTATTTAGCCATGTAAGACGCTAGATACGGTCTGATGCCAACGTCAAGCTAGCTGCTTGGCATGCATGCACGCTTCTATTTGTTTTTGAATATTTGTAACCATATTGCTAGGAGGTCTTGTTTGCACCTTTGGAAACTAGATTTGCTTCTGTTGTTACAAATGATTCACAGAATTAGAAGAATGGATTCCCAATTAGTTAAGCCCCGTTTGGATCGGAGGTTTCTCAAATGAACAACATTCCTCTATTTTGGCAAGCCATGTCGCAAAGGAAAGGCTAGCTAGAGTTCCTATTAGAGGGTAGAGAGGGAGGGAATGAGAGAAAGGGAAACGGTGATGGGATGTGATGGCATTGTCCTTTGTTTTGACAGGAGATGAAGTAGTAAGAAGTTATAAAACAATGACAACAAGGGAGATAATCATAACAAAAACTCAGGCACCTTGTGACAAGGTCTATAATTTTGTTGTGATGAGCTATTGTTAGCTGACCCCTTCACTGATCAGGAGGCGCACGACACGATCCTCCAGCTGCCAGCTGATAAAGCACTAGGACCTAATGGTTTCAACAGAAATTTCTGCGACAAATGTTGGGACATCATAAAGAGCGACTTTATGGACGCCCTACATGCTTTCTACAATCTAAGAATAAACAACTTCTCTAATACAAACACTGCAAGTCTGATTTTGATACCAAAAAAGGATGGTTGCCAAGAGGCAGGAGACTACAAACCCATCAGCCTCATACACAGTGTATCCAAAATCATAGCAAAAATCCTAGCACCAAGATTAGCACCCTTCATGGACGATCTCATCTCCCCAAGCTAGAGTGCCTTCATCAGAGGCAGATGCATCCAAGACAACTACCTCTGCATTCGCAACCTACCTAAAAGACACCATTGAAACAGAACCACGTATCTGCTTCTCAAGCTTGACATTGCAAAAGCCTTTGACTCGGTCCATTGGGAATACCTGCTAGACCTGTTACAGAACAGGGGGTTCCCACTACGATGGAGAGACTGGATCTCCTGTCTTCTTTCCACTACCACCTCCATCGTCCTCCTAAACAGAATCCTAGGGAACAGATACAACACCACAGAGGTTTACGACAGGGGGATCCTGTAATACCAGAGAAAAAAAATGCCAGCTAGCAGGACACCTCACCCACTCTTCCCTCTGCCAGAGAGACGTGGCCAGCGCATGCTTGCTTTGGCGTGCATGGTTGCCACATATGGCTTGCACCCTGCAGAAAGCAACACCAGCACTCCTTTATCCAACCCAAGCAGATAGCCATCGCCACAACCCTCTTCGTTGTCCAAGCCACTCGGGTAGGTCCCCTCACCACCGCCCCAGCTCGTTCTTGGCACGACACACTTAGCAACTGGGAAGGAAGGGGTGAAGGGGGAGTACCTTGCGTACCGAGGGCGGAGGCGCAGGCCGGAGCCGAGGGCAGCGGCCAGGCCACTGACCGTGCCACCCGGGCGGCGCCGCCCAGCGCCTCACCGCCGCGCGCAAGGGGAGGCGTGGATCCGGTCGGGGCCGGCCAGATCCGAGGCGAGGAAGAAGGGGGCGAGCCGGGGGGGAGGCTGGCCGGCGATGAGCCGAGGCCGGCGAGCCGAGCTGCCCCGTGCCGTCGCGCCGCTGGAGGAGCGCCCGCGCGAGAGAGGGAGAGAGGAGAAGGTGGAGGCGGGGACGGCGGTGGAGCCGCCGCCGGCGGGCTACGGGCCGGCGACGCCGCGCCTGGCCGCACGCCGCCGCGCCGCCGATGGTGCACCCGAGCGCGCGCGAGAGAGAGAGGGGTAGGAGGGGAGAGGGAAGGAAGGGGGCGGCGGGAGGGCCGCCGGCGCCGCCGCGCCTGGCCGCGCGCCCAGGCGGAGTAGAGGAGGAGGGGGCCGGTCGGCCCAAAAGAAGTGGAGGGGGAGAGAGAGAGATAGAGACGGGTGAGGGAGGAGAAAAGGGGGCCGGCCGGTAGAAAAAAAGGAAAAGGGGGCCGGCCGGGTAGAGAAAGAAAAAAAAGAAAGAGAGGAAAAAAAAGAGAAAGAGGAAAGAAAAGGAAGAGAAAGGAGAAGAAGAGGAGAAAAGAAAAGAGGAGAAAAAGAAAGAGGGAAAAAAGGGGGGGTTTCGGGACCTGCGCGGCAGATCCCTAAAACTCGTGCGTTCCTGTGTCAGAAACGGGATATGCGTAGTATCGTCGTCGCCCATTTAATCTCTGGTTTTGTGTGATGCGTTAAAATTGGACTGTTTGTTTGTCCAGGTGGAGGTCGCGAGACGACGCCTTCCGCACGTCGTTCCGCTCCGCTAGGCTAACAGGCAAGTACATGGTAGAGCGGTAGACCAAGATTTATGAATATGCGATGTTTATCTGGTATGATGATATTTATGTAGAAATGCGTTGATTACATGATATCTATGTGGAAATGTGATATTTACCTGACATAAGGTTGCATGGTAAATGATGGCAATGATGATGGAGTGAGGTAGGCAAAGATGCTTGTCTACTAGTAATGCTAGTGATGAGCGTGAATATGATCATGGGCATGTGCATTTGCATGAGGAGCACTCAAGAGTGAGAGCGGTGAGAAAGTCCCTAGCTATGAGTAAAGCTAGTGGACTAATCCGGAGTGCTCTTGAGTAAGACCTACTTCGGTAGGCCTCCACGGGAGTGGAGGGGTCCCGTGCCTATGAGGGCGGGCCCACGATGGGTGAACATCGACGGGTGTTCACTCGGCAGTACCGATACTTGCAAAGTGAAGAGCATATGAGCATGTAGAGTAATGAGGCATGGCATTGATGGCATTGCATTGCTTGGCTATGAGAATGATGTTATGAACATGATGATATATGTGCATTATGGTTATATGCTTGCTTATGTTGGTAATGTCTTTTATTCTATTATGTACTTGCTGAGTCTTTGGACTCACCCTTGTTTTGTTGTTTTTTTAGGTAACTATTGAGGACGTCTTGCATGGGCGGGTGTAGCACATGAACGACTTCACGTTCTTGCAGCACTTCACATATCTAGCTTTTGGTAGCACTCTAGGCCCAGAGGGTGGGCGGGGTGTTACAGTTGGTATCAGAGCGGGCGTTAGGTCCGTGGTAAAGAAATTTGACAATCTAGGTTAATTATTCAACTAAAATTTGACGTAGGCCTAATAATTAAATTAAAATTTGACACACTGGTGCACCATAGGATGGGGAATGGGTCTTACATTGTATTTACGCTTTCGCAGCCTTGATGTTGATCTGTGCTGTTGAAATGGATGTTTGTGAGCAAGCTGTGTGATTGGCTATCTGTCTTGAACAGAGATGCCGAGAGCTAGATGACGCGGACGTGTGCACAGTAGGATGGATTGGGTCAAGCATTGCGTTTTCGCTTCTGTTAGTCATGTTGTTGATTTGTAATGCTTGATGTTGATGCTTGTGGGTTGATAGCAAGCATTTGAACTGGTTATTTGTGTGTCCTACGGGACTTTGCCGTGATTGTGTCGTGTACCGATGCAATAGAGACTGAGACCGTGGCCACTGGAGAGGCCTGGTCATGTTGCCATTTGTGGCATTGAGGTAGTGATGTTTTGCTTCAGTTTCGGGAAGTTGGTTCCCTTTGGTTAGCAACTCGTTGAGTTTTTTGATAAATACCCGATAGTGGGGAGTGTTCTATGCAAGTTTGGTATTCGGGAGAATTCTGATTATATGAATGATTGGAGTGACTTGCAAGATGAGACCAATATTTTGGAGAAGGCAATATCCAATAGTGGTTGAAGTGTTGGATTAGGCGTGTGTGGGATATGGTGGTTAAAGTAGCAAGTTGGTAGGACATGATATTCTAAATTGTGAGAACCCAGGAGAGTAATTAACTTTAGTTATGATTGTGGGATCAGAGTTGATTTGAATCCAATGGGGATTTAGTAGTTACATGAGGAGTAGCGGCATAAGGCAGATCCATTTCTGCTTAATAGTTGGATTTGAATTATTGGTGAACCAGTTGGTGATTACGGTTGCTTAGACTGTTGAGCCACATCGAATGACTGGTTTTACTTTGGTCCCGATCGGTAAACCTAGCTAGACGATCGAGACTTGCTAAAAAAAGGGGTGTGTTAATCTATTGTCTTGGTGGATCCCACATCTGGAGTTATCCTTTCAATTGGTAATAGGCGAATGATTATAAAACTAAGCCCGCCAACCCGGCACCATGATTGATTATTTTAATCATGATGGATGTTTTGGAAAGGTTCAAATAGTCATGATTTTATAACTCTATTGGAATTCGTTGGGAGGGCTAGAATAGGGATCTTAATGTCGAAAAGTCTCTCAGCTAAATTGAATGGAGAAGAACTGTTGTAGAGTCGTGTGAGACTTAAATTCTGAGGGATGAAGTTAATGACGTCTTAGTGAGATTTGGTAACAATACCTAAGCATGAATTGGTGGAGTGGCCACTGCATTTTGTAGGAAATCATGTGCACACCTACGGAAGTAGAACATATGGATTCTATGCTTAAAAGTAATTGTGGTTTACGGAAGTACGTATGATGTGTGCTAAAAATCTGGGTGATTGATCATCCTTAGAGTCGAGCTGGTGGAGATTAGTTAGCACCTTGGAATTAGGTGCTCATGGGATTATTTGTTGATAGTGGGTCTTTTGATCAACGAGTCTTGACTGCATCTTGTGGTTTGCGCCCTTGATAGTCGTTATGATTGTGCTGTTCTGTACAGTAAGGTGGTATTGTTTGGTGAATTATAGAGTAAATACGGAGGAATAAAGTATCCGGTAGGCCGTGGAAAGGTTCAAGATGGGATACTAAAAGTCAATAACTTATGTATTAGCAAATAGACACTTGCTAATCTGTGCAGGCAGTACATGATGTACTGGCTTGATGTTGTTATGGGGAAAAGAATTTAATTGATTTTTATGATGGTATTTGGAAGAAATGCTTTGTGTTTTGGGGTGCATTATCATTTGGAGTTCATGACTTCGGAGGAGGTCATGTTTAGTTCTAATAATGATGATTGCTTGGAGATATGGTAGGAGATCCGCATTACTCTCAAACTGATATTTGTGTATGTGTTATGAGTGCTACCTGACTTCCCTCACTTCTGCATATGAGATTTCCCGGACGAATGGTCCGTGGCGCTCCCGAACGTGTAAGTTTCGGGCGTACCTAGGAACGAAGTCCTAGGCGTACTCAGGAGTGGGTCCTGGGCGTTTCCCAAACACGTAATTTCGGTCATCTTGTATTGGGAGTCTAAAGTGGGCCCAGACGCGTTGACTAGAGTAATGTAGGATTTGGATTTTGTTGCATCCCTTCGATATCGTGGTGTTAATTGTCTAAGTTGTTTGTTGTGATATGATGCTATGGCTAGAGGGAATGGTTCTCTTGCATAGGCGTTGCATCATTAAAAGAGTGAATCCCGTGTTGTGGGAGTTTTGTAGGTGTTTTGGGGGAATGAGTGATGAACTCATTCTAAAGTCTTGTCTTGTTGGAGAATGAGAGTTGTTCTGTTTTTGGATGTTTAAATTGGGTAGACTTCTTAATTTCGGAGGGTTGCTGAAGGATTGGAATCCCTTGCTCTCGGAACGAATGTTAAATTCATAACATGAAGCTCTATTAGGCTTAGATCTATAGTGAGCTAGTTGATATGTTTGTGTGGTTAATAGCGTTCTGAGTTGATCTTATGCCATAATCCTGGTGGGAAATTGATTAGGAATAAATTTGGCCTTAAAGGCAAAACCGATGGTCGATTGTGTTATCGCAACTAGGAGCATCTATGGGAAATAATGGTGACCGATGTTACATTTAAACTGGTAAAGCATGGGTAGCGATGAGTTTGGGATTTTGGTGAAAGAACTTCCCTGACTTATGTTTTGGGGTAATCATCGCTAGGTGTTAAGGTTTTAGATTGCTTGATTTCAATAACATAGATCGAGGATGATACTGATATCGGAGTTACTGGAGGAGTATTGGGAATCTTGGTCTACGAGCCTCAAATTTGTTGACAGTTAGTAGAGGCTAAAAGATTGAGGTAAAGTTAAAGTAGAGCTATTGGAAGATTTAGTTATTTGATGTTAAATGAGATCCTAATGGAGCTTACCTCATTTTGTAGATGTGAGAGGTTGAGAATTGGTGTATGATTTGTTTTATCCACCATGTTTGGTGATCATTATTTAAAGAAGTAATCAGGGGTGTAATCCATTACATGGGTAATTGGAATGTTTGGATATGACGAACCATGGGAACCTATTATTCTTGCTAAAAGAGTTAGAGAGAACTATCTTTGCAAGTTTAGTCACATGGATGTGTGATCGATACTGATTTTAAGGGACACGAAGTAAAATATATCTCGTTATCAACTGTAGTGATTGATCGATAATCAAAGGACTATTTTGGGTTCCCCTGATTTGGGAATTTGTTCATGGCCACTTTGAGGGATAGTGGTTTTAAGTGGAAAGATGCGGTATTTCCGCATTTTACTTGTGGTCTAGGTGGTTTTTGGCTAAGGCGTTATCCTTATACCTAAAAGAATATGCTTTATTTTCTTGGAAAAGGAAAGACTAATTTGGGGAATAGAAATATTTCGCATGGTATATGCAGCATAAAGTTGGTTGTTAGGTTAAGGAATGATTTCCTGTTCGGTTTTCACTCTGAGTGGATTTATTGTGATGAAATGGTTTCCCGAGAGGAAACAAAAAAATTTCCTTCTGATTTGAGAGAAGGGTTGATGTTTGTGGATGATTGGGTTGATTCTATGAATGTTGCGTGATACTTCTCTTGTAAAAGAGAAGAGCTCTCCTTGTTGCAAATAAGAGTAGCCTTGTCTCTTTTGTGCAAACAATGAGAGTGTTTTTCTTGAAGGATTGGAGGTTTTCTTCTGCCGAGGCATGAGAATTGAGTCTTTGCACGGAGTGCACAATATGTTTCATGTTTCGATGTTGAGAAAGTTCTTGCGAGATCCAGAGCATGAGGTTATGTTAGAACCAGTGTCCTCAAAGCAAGACCTCACCTTCGAGTCCCATCCAGTTCGGATTCTAGAGGAATCGGAGACAATATTGAGGAATAAAGTGATAAAGTATGTTAAGGTGTTGTGGTCGCTTCAGTCCGAGCGAGAGGCGACATGGGAGTTGGAGTCTCGTATGCGCGAGAAGTACCCAGAGTTGTTCTCCTCGGGTGTGAGTTAAAGTTATGTTATGCGTAGATCATTTTTTTTGTTATGTTTCCTTCCGTGCGATTGTTGAACGCCAGAATTCGGGGTCGAATTCTGTTAAGGGGGGTAGAATGTAATACCAGAGAAAAAAAAATGCCAGCTAGCAGGACACCTCACCCACTCTTCCCTCTGCCAGAGAGACGTGGCCAGCGCATGCTTGCTTTGGCGTGCATGGTTGCCACGTATGGCTTGCACCCTGCAGAAAGCAACACCAGCACTCCTTTATCCAACCCAAGCAGATAGCCATCGCCACAACCCTCTTCGTTGTCCAAGCCACTCGGGTAGGTCCCCTCACCACCGCCCCAGCTCGTTCTTGGCACGACACACTTAGCAACTGGGAAGGAAGGGGTGAAGGGGGAGTACCTTGCGTACCGAGGGCGGAGGCGCAGGCCGGAGCCGAGGGCAGCGGCCAGGCCACTGACCGTGCCACCCGGGCGGCGCCGCCCAGCGCCTCACCGCCGCGCGCAAGGGGAGGCGTGGATCCGGTCGGGGCCGGCCAAATCCGAGGCGAGGAAGAAGGGGGCGAGCCGGGGGGAGGCTGGCCGGCGATGAGCCGAGGCCGGCGAGCCGAGCTGCCCCGTGCCGTCGCGCCGCTGGAGGAGCGCCCGCGCGAGAGAGGGAGAGAGGAGAAGGTGGAGGCGGGGACGGCGGTGGAGCCGCCGACGGCGGGCTACGGGCCGGCGACGCCGCGCCTGGCCGCACGCCGCCGCGCCGCCGATGGTGCGCCCGAGCGCGCGCGAGAGAGAGAGAGGGGTAGGAGGGGAGAGGGAAGGAAGGGGGCGGCGGGAGGGCCGCCGGCGCCGCCGCGCCTGGCCGCGCGCCCAGGCGGAGTAGAGGAGGAGGGGGCCGGTCGGCCCAAAAGAAGTGGAGGGGGAGAGAGAGATAGAGACGGGTGAGGGAGGAGAAAAGGGGGCCGGTCGGTAGAAAAAAAAAGGAAAAGGGGGCCGGCCGGGTAGAGAAAGAAAAAAAAAGAAAGAGAGGAAAAAAAAGAGAAAGAGGAAAGAAAAGGAAGAGAAAGGAGCAGAAGAGGAGAAAAGAAAAGAGGAGAAAAAGAAAGAGGGAAAAAAGGGGGGTTTCGGGACCTGCGCGGCAGATCCCTAAAACCCGTGCGTTCCTATGTCAGAAACGGGATATGCGTAGTGTCGTTGTCGCCCATTTAATCTCTGGTCTTGTGTGATGCGTTAAAATTGGATTGTTTGTTTGTCCAGGTGGAGGTCGCGAGACGCCGCCTTCCGCACGTCGTTCCGCTCCGCTAGGCTAACAGGCAAGTACATGGTAGAGCGGTAGACCAAGATTTATGAATATGCGATGTTTATCTGGTATGATGATATTTATGTAGAAATGCGTTGATTACATGATATCTATGTGGAAATGTGATATTTACCTGACATAAGGTTGCATGGTAAATGATGGCAATGATGATGGAGTGAGGTAGGCAAAGATGCTTGTATACTAGTAATGCTAGTGATGAGTGTGAATATGATCATGGGCATGTGCATTTGCATGAGGAGCACTCAAGAGTGAGGGCGGTGAGAAAGTCCCTAGCTATGAGTAAAGCTAGTGGACTAATCCGGAGTGCTCTTGAGTAAGACCTACTTCGGTAGGCCTCCACGGGAGTGGAGGGGTCCCGTGCCTATGAGGGCGGGCCCACGATGGGTGAACATCGACGGGTGTTCACTCGGTAGTACCGGTACTTGCAAAGTGAAGAGCATATGAGCATGTAGAGTAATGAGGCATGGCATTGATGGCATTGCATTGCTTGGCTATGAGAATGATGTTATGAACATGATGATATATGTGCATTATGGTTATATGCTTGCTTATGTTGGTAATGTCTTTTATTCTATTATGTACTTGCTGAGTCTTTGGACTCACCCTTGCTTTGTTGTTTTTTTTAGGTAACTATTGAGGACGTCTTGCATGGGCGGGTGTAGCACATGAACGACTTCACGTTCTTGCAGCACTTCACATATCTAGCTTTTGGTAGCACTCTAGGCCCAGAGGGTGGGCGGGGTGTTACAGATCCGCTATCCCCCTTCCTCTTTATCCTAGCGATAGACCCACTACAAAAAATCCTCAATATTGCAACACAACTGGTGGAACTACAGCCTCTACAGGGCCGTGTGGCAACCCTCCGTACCACCCTTTACGCGGATGATGCCGTCATCTTTCTAGCGCCAAAGAAAGAGAATGTCTATACCTTGGTTAGAATTCTATAAAAAAAATCAGGGATACCATAGGCCTTCATACCAATCTCCACAAGAGCTAGGTGGTGCCAATTAGCTGTGACCACATCGACTTACAAGGGGTATTGCAAGACTTGCCGGCACAGCTCACATCCTTCCCCTTGAAATATCTAGGCCTACCACTAACAACTAAAAGACTTCGAAGGGTAGACTTCCAAGTGCTGGAAGACAAGTATGCTAGTCGCTTAGCAGGTTGGACTGTCAAGCTGCTCACCCTAGCGAGTAGGAAGACTCTAGTCAAATCGGTATTGATGGCACAATCTACCTACCTCCTCACAGCCATCAAACCACCAAAATGTATGATCAGGTCCTTGAATAAATGAATGAGACGCTTCCTTTGGGCCAGATCAGAACAACAACTAACAAGTGGTAAATGCAAGGTCAACTGGGACAGAGTTTGCAGACCCACGGACCTTGGTGGCCTTGGCATCCTAGACCTAGAATGCTTCGCCAGAGCACTCAAGCTAAGATGGCTATGTCAACAATGGGGAACTCGACCAAAACCTTGGCAAGGGATGAAAATCCCGTGCGATGACCAAGATCGACGCCTCTTTGCAGCTGCTACCACTATAATGATAAGCGACAGAACAAAGACATCCTTCTGGACCTCAGCTTGGGCGAAAGGAAGCAGACTCTGCGATGTTGCACCCACCATCTACAGGGCATCGATGAGGGAAAACTGCACTCTAAGGGCTGCACTACAAGAAATAACTGGCAACATGATCTCAATTGGACGGGAAACCTCACTGCGCAACACATACACAAGCTAATCACTATCTGGAGTTATACTTCAAACATAGCCATGTGGGACGACATCCCTGACACAATTGCTTGGAAGCTAACCTCCACCGGAGAATGCACGTCAGATTCTACCTATAGAGCACAGCTTCTAGGGATAGTTCGAACCATAATGAGTCCCTTAGTCTAGAAGACTTGGGCACCACAACGATGCAAAATCTTCGTCTGGCTCGTCATTCAAAATAGGCTATGGATGGCGGAAAGACTCCACAAACGTGGATGGCTGAACCACCAAAATTGCCCTCTCTGTAGACAAGGTTTGGAATCTGCCATAAACCTATTGGCCGAGTGCTGATAAACCAAAAGAATCTTGACCTCCATAGCCCTTTGGACTGCTTGTGATTCCATCAATCCGGCTTCTTGGAGGTCTGCCACCTCGGTTCGCGATGGGTGAGAGTCGGTGGTACTATATTCTGGAGCACCATGAAAGGCAATGGCTTCCATGGTAATCTCACCTCTTGGCACATTTGAAAGGAATGAAATGCTAGGGTGTTTCGAGTGATGGAAACCGCCCTGTTAACCTTGGTAGCAGCAATAAAGAAAGAGGTTGCCATCTGGGTTTTAGCGGGCGCAAATAAACTGGACGGACTCTTAGCCACCGCTGTAATATTCTAATTTTTCCCTGTTTCCTTTCGCCTTCTCGAGGCCTGTCCTCGCCCCACCCCATCTGTTTCTCTTACACTTTAACTCTTCCTGTGAATTAATAGACGGCAAGTCTCTTGTCACTTTGTTCAAAAAGAAATCTTTCAAAAAACACATATGTATATGCATTCACCCAAAAAACGTGTGTCCATACTTTGTAAAATTTTGATGCCTCCATAAGATTCTCGGTGTGTAACAGACACGCACATATATGACGTAAGTGAGGCGTACGCGTGGTTTACATGTTACAGCAACCCCCTGTTCATCCCCAGTTGCCTTTGTCACTGCGAAAGGCAAGCACAACCGAAATTGCAGAACACGACACATGTTGGTGCGACCACATTTCCCGCCACCACGTGCTAATGCAGAACCCTTATCCCAAGGCCGATTCGGGTTAGGCGGTTAGTAGCTCAAGATCAGACAAAACACCCTAAACAAATCAGGCCACCCGGCCCCAAGCTGCCCCCACCCGGCGACGTGTGAACCTCGATCGATCGCACGCGGCGCAACCACTGTTGCCGCAACAGAACAACGGAAGAAACATATAGGGAATCCAAACTGAACGCTACCAAATTCGATATGCCACAAATCTCATCTCATAATTCAGCTGCGATATGCTTCGGTTGGGTCGTCGTCTCCGAAGAACACAGGTCCCCAAGATTACGCGAGATCAGAGACAAAAAATATATGCATGCATCGGAGGAGCCGAGAGCATAGAGACGCAACCAGCAGCCACTAACCCGGCACATGGGTCGCCGAATCGTTTTGGCTTTAATCTAACCTAAGCAAGCAACCCCAGGAACCACAGCGGATGGCACAGCATGTGGCCGCGCCTCTCGCTTAACCACTGTCGGTTTTCCCGGGTGTCTTCTTCTGTTCATGCACCACTGCTTGAATTGCACACCACGAAGCCACGATTGTTGTTCACGGTTTACTCGGGGAGTCAAGTCAACTCGAGGTAAAGGTTTTTGTTGAGGAGAAAAAAAAAATGACACTTGGCGAGTATCGATCGCTCGTCTCTTTTCTAGGAAATGCTAAGGTTTATTCTTATTTTAGATGTGGGAGTAGAGATTTCTGTGGTTAACAGTGCGTTTTGGTTCATGTCTAACATAAACACATCAATGGAATCTCCGTGGAAACGTGCAATCGACTTCACTGTGCTCAAAATTTTCAGCTAAAGCTATAAAATTGTGGTTTTGCTATTGCATAGGCGACTGAAATTCTTTATCTTTCAGTCACCTGAAATTACACTTTTAATCAACTGAAGTTGCAGCCCCTCTCTAAAAAAACACCTGCAACTTCACGTGATTTAGAGTGCAACTTCAACTGAAGTTGCAGCCCCCTCCAAAAAAATCACTTGCGACTTCAAGTGATTGAGAGCGTAACTTTAGATGACTGAAAGATAAAAAATTTTAATTACTTGTGCAATAGTCACTCTCACAAAATTGTCCAGTTCGTTAGAACTAGAATCGTGCTGCAAATTGCGGAAAAACGTGAAAAATATCTCGCAATAAACTACATTTTCGCGAGGAGACCACCGTCCACCCCGACTCAACCACAGCACTACCGCAGGAGCCCTTGTTTATTGCAAACTGCAAGCAAAGGATTTATGTATTCAGTTCATCCTAATCCACTAGCCCCCTCCTTGTCTAAAGAGAACAATTGCACATGGGCGCTCGCCTATCAAGCTATCATCAATCCGTTGCACGAGTTGTGTTCCAAGACAAACACACTGCATTATTATTTATGATGTTGTTCTTTTCAGCTTCTAAAAATTGCTTTTCGGTTTTTCTACAGTAATTAGTTTTTAAACATAGTATTTTTTTCAAGATAGAGTCTGCTAGTTAATTGTAGTACATACTTTACTGAATTCAATTATATTGGCAAAAACCGCACGTGAGTTTCTGTTACTCTGTAATCTCTCGTACAAATAACCCAAAAACCACATGCCGCAGCTAAAAATCACAAACCGTAGCAAAAAAGAATAGACCTATGTCGCAACCAACGAATTGCTGAATCTCTCGTCAGCTTCCTCCATTGTCTCTCTTTCTGCAAAGTATCACACAATGGTATGTTTTCGGGTAAATTAAGCTTGAGTACGTAGCCAATATTTCAACTGGAACTACACATACATTTAGCACAGAGGAATGAAGAAGAAAGCCAAATTTCATTTCACTCGGTGACTGTCTACAAGTGATGAGATAAACAACAGGGAGAAGAGAACAGAAGAGGGAAGCTGTACATACACCAGCACGGCGGAATCGATCGATGAACCAACGCCGCGCGCCGTGTGCGTGCATGGGAGGGGGGGAGCGTACGTCGTCGCCTCGCTTCTCAACCCAAATCTCTCTCCTCCGTTCTCTCTGTTCATATCTCTCACGATCCTACCTACGTACGTGGCATACCGGAGGCCGGGAGGCGTACATACGTACGTACACATGCATGTAGCACTACGTACTGTACGTATATCTATCCTACGAGTCTACGCCGACTCCTCGGGGATGCTCTCCAGCGCCGGGTGCCACGCCGGCGCGGTGGCGTTGGCGGCGCGGCGGGCCTCCATTCTATTGATCTCAGCCACTATCTGCGCGGCCGTCTTCTGGCCCCCGACCGTCAGCGACAGCAACCGAGCCGCCGCCTCCTTGGTCAGGATCACCTTGACTCTGACGACGCCCTTCTTGTGGCCACCCGGGCCATGAGCTCTTGATCTTGGGGCGCTCTTGGAGCTGGCCTTGCTTTTCACTTGTAATTCTCCTCCTTTTCCACCTCCTGCTACCGAAGCTGCCTCTGATGGTGAATTGCTAGCTATCTTGGCCTTGTTGCAGGGCCTCTTCTTCATCTTGTTCAGGGCCTTCACGAGAAGCTTGAGGGAGCGGAGCCTCTGCTTGGGGTTCATGGGCGGGAGAGTTGTGCCTTGCACCAAGCATGGCTGCACGTTGCCCATTTCTTTCAGTTTTGTGCTTGTGAGGTTTGGGTATGGGTGAGAGAGCTAGGGGGAAGAGAGGGAGAGGGCTAAATGGCTAATGCCCCTGGTGGTGACAACCATGGTGTTTATATAATGCCACAGGGCACAAAGGCAAGGCTTGAAATATGTGAGGAGTAGGTTGCACTGCCCAATCGAGTGCTTACTGTTGCTACGGAACTAAACAGTAGAAAAGGGGCTGGATAACCCTAAGGAGCATATCCGAGAGCACTGGAGTTATGAGAACAAGTAAAGCGTTGCTTCGTATATTAAAGGATGTTTGAATACAGGTTTTTCCATACCCAAATGATAGCTAAAGGGTCCTATTTATAGTCCTCCAAGACATTGACAAATTACATGTGTACCTCTAAAAAGATGCTATGTAGTACAAGAGTGAAATGGGCATTTCCCTCAACTGACCTCCACATGTCGCCTCGTGTCCACCAGTAAGTCAGGGGCCTCACTTGTCCGGCCTAGCCTTGGTCCGTGGACCGCGTTCAGTGGACCGAGCCCCTCCCCAGAATGGGATGGGTATGATCCATTGGAGCGACCCGGATCAGACGGCTCCATGCGTTATCTTGAGGGATCTGACAGCTTGCAGATGGGGGATCTTGAGTCTGGTCTACTCGATCGAAGTAGGGGTATAGCGGGGCCACTTCCACAACACTTATAACGCAGGAGTTTGAGGTCAAAATGGGTTTTGACAATTAGCATTTGTCCATGGCAAACACAAATCAATACTACTACACAATGAAAATTAATCAAAACAAGTCGACAAGTTGTGTATTGCAAATTAATTTAGCTAACATGTGTATAGTCGTACTTCATAAAAGTGGGGGTTACATGGAATTTTCTCTGAATTAACACGTATGCATGGGTCATGGATGACTACATTCCTACGGGAAAGGGGAGAGAAAAGTGAAAGACCGAATATAACAACAGAGGGATGAATTGTGTCTCAAAATTTTATCAAATATTCACCAATCCATCACTTTAGTAGCTATAGAGCTATGAAGATAAGGATAAAAAGCCACCACAAAAAATAACAAATTGAGACACTAAAAATCCACAAAAAATCAGTAAAAACGGAACTACTGCCGTTGAAATTACGGTACTACCGCTTGCTACAGTACCCGTGATACTACCGCTACAGTAATCACGGTACTTCCGCTGCTATAGTAAAATCAGGGTGAATAGTATTTTCAGCTCGATTTCGAAAACCAAAATCGAGAGAACTTTTGATCCGTAGATCCAAATAATGTGAAAAATTGTAGAGACCAACTCTACAATGTTATAAACCTATTCCAGTAAATGATCATGAAAATCATAGCCAAAATTGAGATATTTTTTAGTTTGTTGGAAAGGTACACCAAAACCGAGCCAAAATCCCAAGCGGTGAATACAAATTGCTCGTAGGTATATGATGCTCAAGATGGCTTTAGATATGTTCCTACATGTCCTAGCAAGCAAGAACACGAAGGAAATCACGTCAAAAACCCCCAGATCAAGAAATTACACCTTGAGGCCAAAGCAAGCAAAATAGGATTTTCTCGTGAATCTCACTATCAAAGTGCCTAAATGGGTGAAGATGTATTTTTCAAGAATTATCTCCATCTCTTACATGTCCTTGGCACAACAAGATCATAAGAAGGAACGAAGAGAGATCAAAACCAACCAAAAGTCAAGCACATCAATAAAAAATAAGAGGGACTCAATAGTTGCATAAAAATTGATGTATTGCTTACTTAAGAAGGTAGATTTTATAGCTACCCCACCTTAGAGGACAAAGAGCACCTAAGGTACTCACTCTCAAACTCTAACCCTAGAGAAGAGAGCACAAGAGATAGGTTGGATAGTTAACCTTCCATGTCTCTATCCCAATCTCTTTTATAGGTGGACAACCAGCCACCTACACCCCTTAATAGATCCTATCCACTATTACAATAGGGGAACCCTAACCCACACACACGGGTTTTACTCACACAAGTTCACTTATACACGCTTTTCAAAGCGTATAAGTGTGCATCCGTTAAATCCTTAGCCTTGATCCAACCAGCTCCACCTTAACCTAAATCACTCTCCAACACATCGCCTATATGCCACGGTTTTGATCTAAGATGGTTTACGATATTTTGGTCAAACTACCAAAATACCCTTGGCCTGGTCATCACCAACCACTGCAAGCAGTCACCATGTTTGCCACGTGTAGGTGCACCACTAGCTTTCCACGCATCACTAAATCTCTTCTATCCCGGTTCCACCGAACCATGGCTTACATGGCTTATGCAAGCCACATGTCGCTATCCCGCCGTTCGAACTCACCTTCAACATTTTTCGCCTTTCTCATGCTATGCTTGAGCTCACTGTCTCACTTAGCATTCTCGATCGTTCTAGGCTTCAACTTCTCCGTGGGCCTAGCCCGATCCTCGCTAGTGACCACAATTGACCCCAAGCAACCCTGCACATCCAAGACAAATAAGTTGTTTCGGGCACACGTTCTTCATAGCTTGACCTACATTAGCCAAGACATACATCATGTACCTTTAATCCAATGACCCAGAAAATAGACTAATACCTGGGGTATTTCAATTTTTCTGATACTTCCAGAAAACAGTCCAAATCAAATACAATCTTTGTAAACCAATTAACCACTCTACAAATATTATAATGGTTTATCATAATAATATTATAGATCTTCTCACATAGTCCTTAAAAAAAGTGACCGCATGAGCTGCAAAGGCAACGAATACATTTGTGCATAGCTGGAATGTATAATTTTTGGGGAAATTTAACTTTTTGCCACTCATATGAACGCCACCTATCCAAATGCCACTCATATCGTTGCACTCAACAATTTGCCACTCTTAAGATGGGTTGACTCATTTTTTTGCCACTTTTGAGCCCACCAGCGCCAACTCCACTGCCATGTCAGCGCCCGCGCCATGTCAGCACCCGCGTCGCCGCCCGCGCGCGCGCCCGCGCCGCCGCCGGCCTCCCCGCGCCCGCACGCGCGCCCGCGCCCGCGCCTGCGCCGCCCGGCCTCCCCGCGCCCGCGCCTGCGTCGCCCCGGCTTCCCCGCGCCGCCGCCCGGCCTCCCCGCGCCCGCGCCGCCGCCGGCCTCCCCGCGCCCGCGCCTGCGCCGCCCGGCCTCCCCGCGCCCGCGCCTGCGTCGCCCCGGCTTCCCCGCGCCGCCGCCCGGCCTCCCCGCGCCCGCGCCGCCGCCGGCCTCCCCGCGCCCGCGCCTGCGCCGCCCGGCCTCCCCGCGCCTGCGCCGCCCGCGCCTCCCCGCGCCGCCGCCCGGCCTCACGGGCTGCGCGGGCGCGGGCGAGCGGGGAGGCCGGGCGGCGGCGCGGGGAGGCGCGGGCGGCGCAGGCGCGGGGAGGCCGGCGGCGGCGCGGGCGCGGGGAGGCCGGGCGGCGGCGCGGGGAAGCCGGGGCGACGCAGGCGCGGGCGCGGGGAGGCCGGCGGCGGCGCGGGCGCGCGTGCGGGCGCGGGGAGGCCGGCAGCGGCGCGGGCGGCGACGCGGGTGCTGACATGGCGCGGGCGCTGACATGGCAGTGGAGTTGGCGCTGGTGGGCTCAAAAGTGGCAAAAAAATGAGTCAACCCATCTTAAGAGTGGCAAATTGTTGAGTGCAACGATATGAGTGGCATTTGGATAGGTGGCGTTCATATGAGTGGCAAAAAGTTAAATTTCCCTAATTTTTGTACCAGTGCTTGGAGTAGGCCATCCATTGCATTTTGCACGACTCAATGATGTCATGTAGTCCAAAGGAGCAGCCTTGGATTGGGCCCCCCTAATTGCAGAGCAAGTTGATCACAACTACTTTGCTTAACCCTGCTAAGCTCCACGTGTATGAGCTACAAAGGCAACGAATTCATTTATGCATAGCCGGAATATATAATTTTTGTACCAGTACTTGGAGTAGGCCATACATTGCATTTTGCACGACTCTATGGGTCCATGTAGTCCAAAGGAGCAGCCTTGGATTGGACTCCCTAATTGCGGAGCAAGTTGAACACAACTACTTTGCTTAAGCTTGCTAAGCTCCACGTGTATGCGTACAACGGCAGGTGCTATTGCTGATTTGCCTAACTCTATCAGCGTCCTGCTGTGTTTTGCATGTATCAGTACAGTAAACCACTTGATTAATAACCGGGTGTTTGACTTTGCCGAAATGGATGCAACATTTCAGCTGCCTCCAAATGAGCAGCATTGGCAAGGGAAAAATCTCAAGTTGGTGTGAGAAAGTCTGCTAAGCTCAGAGCTGAGAGAGTGACAGTAATCTGCAGTTGCGAGTTAAGAACTTAGAACCCCATTGTGCACAAATGGTAAGGGATTCTAGTGTCCACTTTTTCAAAAATTACAAAAATTACTGGTGATTCTAACCACTTGCTGCATTGTACTTTCAGATTGCTGCTAGCTATCTAGGATTAGATGAGTAGTTGTGGTGTTGCTTGTGCGTTCAGGATGCATGGTCAGACATTTGTACTGGTTAATTTACCCAGTGAGTCAGCTACCCAGTAAACTTGCAAAGAAGAAATCTGACAGCAGTAGAGGAATCTAGGTTTCATGAAAATTTACCAACAGGAGAGATCAATCTCAAGGTATAACAGGAGCCCCGAGGATTGGTAGCTTGTTCAAGTCCTATGTCACTCATCTAACCAGAAATCAGTACAAAGAACTGAACCTCGCCGTGCATATGTTAACAAGAGACTTCCTTCCCTTGCATTTGGGCTACTAGCTGCCTACTGGGCGGACCCAAAGAAGGCTAAGTGGGGCCACGCCCTCACTCAACTTCAAGTTTTTGGTAGAATAACCAAGTCTTAGCACTGGGACCCATTCCGCCGATCCAAGGTGCCCCCACTTTTCTGGGCCTTATCTCACGATTGTCGACGCCCGACAGTCTAAACGAAGCGATAAAGTGAACTAGACAACTAGCAAAACATGTTCAGTACTAACATGTTGACCCAGTACAGTAGAATGGATAGCCCACACCGACATAGGAGCGCAGCAGCTAGTAAAGTGGCCCGCATAACCACACAGATGGCAGGCACTGCGCTCAGCAATACGCTCCTCGGCTGGGTCTACTAGGTATCTCCATGCTGTGCGGGCTGGGTACCCCACTCATTTTTTTGTGTGCTGGTTCCGCCCTATTCCTTATGCTAATCAAGCACCGACATCTACAGATAACCCAATTTATGCATCAATCTCATGCTATTATACATGCAAAGAACTGCAAGCCCAAATGCGTACAGAATATCACAAGATATATCGACACCTGTGGGCTGCTACGTGCCGCATTTGTGTAAACAAACAATAAATGAACAGGATACATACATAAGAGATTTTCTGATTTTGTCCAATTTGTGTATTGATTTAATAGTGTATGGATAAACTAGAAAGAACCAGCATCCAAAGTTCAGCAATGCCAGTTTAATTAAAGGCTGACAACAAGCCCATATCTGCAGACAAGAACTCTATTGTTTGCAACACTTCAGTTGCAATTCGAAGAATTTCTACAACCTGGGTCTCAAATTATCCATTATGCAGCATTGCCCAGTCTATTTAGCAAACAGTATAGCAGCAGACAACCAAGCAACCAACCAGAGATAGTCGAGTACAATCAATATTAAGCTCAAAAGATCCGAACGATGTTATGCTCAAAACTAAAACTAAAACTAAAACTTTCGACGAAGTACACAATAGAATACTACATTATACATTGTTCGATACAAACAACAGAAAACCTGCTCCATTTACGCCTTTCCCTATTTTCATTTCTGAAGTCTTAAGACAAATGTAATCATAACAAGGAGGCCAAGTTACCTACTGTAGTATACCTATGTTCCCTTCGTCACTATCTCTGTCAGCACTAAAATTACAGCAACCTAGGCATTAACACATTCTACTACAATGCAGAAGGAACCCAGCTCCAGAGACGAACCAAGCAAGCACCGAATCAGAAGAGTTGCTGTGTGATCCTGATAGGCACGATCTGCCCGTCCCTTGTCATGTCCCGCATTGCCTGGAACCTCGTCAGCAACCCTGCAATCCAGAGACGCATTTCAAAGATTCATGTCAGAATTAGACTCGAGCCAGATGATCATACTTGCTTGATCAGTTCATGGGTATACCCTGGTTGGGCTGGAGGTTGGTGTTGAGGGCAACAGCGTATGGCCTGAGGCACGCCTTGGGCTGCAGGTCGTTGCGTCTCTTGATCCAAGACTTGGCATTGACAACACCTGCACCAGCAGTAGCAATGCCATCCATGTCAGTCAGTGTGAGTGTCATACACATATCAAGCATGCATGTACGAGTGAACAAAGCACTGGGATGGCCAAATGGTTGGGGAACGAACGGGCAGCGGAATGGGAAGCGAGGTTCCTGCCGTTGAAGATGGCGCAGGCAGCGGCCCCGGCCTCCTCGTCGATGAAGTGTTCGCCGAGGTCCTCGTACTCCCAGGTCCCATCCCTGAAGCTCTCCTCCAGATACAGCTCGCAGTGCCGCGCGTCCAGAACCTGCATCGTCCCTGCACCACCCATTCCACCCCAACCAGATTCAGCACCAGCACCACAATGACCGGGTCAAGAACAAACTTTCCCATCGTCTGCCGACTCACCTGTGCAGGAGTTGATGTTGCACACGGGGCAGCGCACCAGATTGAAGTCTGCAGCATTCAAGAAGGGGCAAAGAACAACGAGAGGGATCAAACAATTTAACAAAACCGGCAAGTGAGCGAGGAATTGGCGAGAAGACGGGCATGGGCACGTACCGGCGATCCAGATGCCGGGGCGGGCGTTGGTGAGCGCGCAGGCCCCAGTCATCTGGATGGCGGCCTGCGGGTCGTCGTCCAGCGGGGGCAACCACCGCGGCACCGCCAGCATCCCCGTCAGCAGCACGCACGGCGTGTCCAGCAGGAATCCACCAATTCGAAACCACTCTGCACCACACCAGCGTCACATAAACCGATCTGGTACATCACAGTAAACGGCAGTGGCAGAAGAAACAGGGAGAGAATTTCTGCGACGTCGCTGCGATGCGCTGCGCTTACCGATGTGCTTCTCTCGTTGGCGGAAGCAGTACGAGTGCGAGTCGTCTGGAAGAGCACACGTGTCAGTAAGTGGTGCCGGGTGTCAGTGGGGGAGGAAGGAGCACACGCTTGGTGGCGCTTACCGAAGGCGACGGAGTAGAGGAGGCGCCAGGAGCGGCGGAGCGAGCGGGGAGGGTGCAGGTTGGCGTCGTCGGCGGGGAGCGAGAGGTCGCGGATGAAGGCGTAGCGCCAGATGGAGTCGTCGGCGAGGAGGCGGCGGAACCAACGGCAGGTGAAGGAGAGGCGCACCAGGTCCCAGCCGGGCAGGTACTTGGCCACCTCCGTCCACATGTCCGGCTCATACCTGCACCAGTAAAATGCACTAGTCAGATTTCAAATCTCGAATTGGACTTCGATGGCTCAAAAGTAGATGAGAAACTTCGCAGTGCAAATCCCAGAACAGGTACATAGATGACACGAATTCCTAAATTCGAAAGCAAAGCAGCGAACCATTATTCGAGGCCCAGAAGTTTCAAATCGCCGAAGCATCAAAATCACAAGTAATTGAACTGAATTGCAGCTATTAGCCATTGATTCACAAGCAGCACTCTGCTCCAGCAAATTCGAACTCGAATTCAAACAAATAAAAAATACAAAAGTTCACCCAATCCACCTGCGATTACATGGTTCAAACAGCAATGCAGGCCACTTTGAACCAATTCGAACTCCTGTTGCTTCAAACCAACTCGCCAACAACAAAAGCGTATCCAAATAACTTCAAACGCACGATCGTACGCGCAGCAATTCAAAATTTCTGATCGGAGGAGCCAAGCAGGAAATTGCAAGTCGGTGTGCACCGGTTCTTAGACAATCAAATCCAACGCAACAAAATTCGAATCATCCCAAAAATTCAATCTACCCACATCCAGAGGCACGCACTTAATTACTCAAACGGAACAAATGGAAGCGCTAAGTCACAACCAGTACTCAAAGCAAGCCAAACTGTGAAGTCTGCTTGTGATCGCTTCAAAACCAAACTGAATTAACAGCAGCAAGATGCAAATCACTGCAATGTACAAATACAAACACAAACAAGCGATTCAGAAGGCGAAACTGCAAGGTGATTTGCACCAGTTCATCACAAAAGCTCAAATCCAACTCAACAAATTTCAAGTCAATTCAAATCAATTCCCACCAACTTCCAGAAGCACACACATCGCAACAAGATGATTCAACTCAGAATTCGAATCTATTCGAAGTGCAGTAGCTCGAAAGCCAAACTAAATCCGCCACCAAAAAAAAATCAAATCGACATGCACGAAAACACACACACACGGAGCGAGAGAGAGAGGGAACAGCTTACCAGTCGAAGGGGTGGCGAGCGATGAAGGAGACGCGCGGCAACGTGTACCGCGAGATCGGCGCCGCTTGCCGGCCGCACCTGGAAGGCGGAAGCCCAGCCACCGGGCTCCGGATGCCCACCCCCGCACACCTCGGCCTTTTCCTCGCCGCCGCCGCCGCCACCCGCGACTTCTTCGGCGCAGCCTGTCTCCGCGCCCGCTTCCTCGGCGGCAGCGGCGGTGGGGACGAGACAAAGTCGGGGTCGACGAGCGACGGCCTCGGGCGCTTCCTCAGCTCCATCTCCCTCCTCTCCCTCTCCTTCTCGCTCTCTCGTGCTGCTTGCGGTGGCCAGAGAAGAGAGATGGCTTTGCCCATTGCAGCGGCGGGAGGCGACGTGTGTGCTGCGTGTGGGCGACAGGGCGAGGGAGGTAGCCACTAGCCCAACTGACGTGGGGCAAGGGTGTGATTCCGATGGAGCTCGAAGGGTAGTTTTGGCATTTCCTCAAAGAGTTCAGGCGGCCGCCCAGTGACATGTGGGTCTACCGCCGCATCCAGGCTAGTTGGTCGGTCCCACACGCCAGCGGAAGGCGTGTATCTTCTGGCAGTGCGCAGTGACTATCGAGATTTCGACACCCGAACAGAAAATATTTTTTTCTGCATAAGAGAAATAAAAAAGTGCACGATTAATACTGTGAAAATGTCTGAAATTTTAGAACGTACAGAGATAAGCTGTGCAGTAGAGCAAAGATGTCAAAATGGATGTCATATACCAGCAAATTTATACAGGATCTGATTTCGATAAACAGTTGAATCAAGAATTTCAGACAGAGATGAAGTTGAACAAACAAATGCATCATGTAGACTGTAGTACATACATTTATACAGAATACATAGCTTAATCTGTTCATCAATCAAATATGGACCCAGAGAAAATGGGTGAAAGAGCAAGCAATACTGGAGCGGGGGAGATGCAGTCACGCGGGCGAGCATCCAAAGCATTGGTGATTTCAGGCACTAAAACATGTTAAAAATAGCCCGTTGCTAGTTTTAAACTAAGTCTAAGCATAAACATTAATCATTAACCCTAGGCCAAATACTTGAACACCTAATTCAAGTTAAGTGGAAGCGTACCCGAACTCGAAGAAGCCATCTTGACGTGTGGAAGAAGAGATGGCCGACGGCGAGAAGGAGGTCGGCCGAAGCTGCTGTTGTCACCGTGTACAGGAACGGAGAGGTCCGGCCTTCGCTCACCGTAGCGCACTGATTAGATCGGGTCTGTTAGGGTTTTGGGGGGCATTGAACAACACACGTACCGAGCCCTGCCGAAACCCTAAGTCTTTTTATATGCGCTAGGTGACCGGGATCGAAACTAATATGAGTTGGTTGCCGTCTCCGATCAAGGCGCGAGGTGGAGGCGTGCCTCCCTGAAATCTCGGGGTAGTTAGCCGAGATCAACCCAACATTCTCCCCTTTGATCGTAAGGCTAACATCATAAGTCCATTCTCGATAAAATAGCATACCAAGGCAATGTGTTGCATGGCCAATGAAGTGCCATACAACCCCATTACCTATAGTATACTATCTTATCTCGAAATGGATATTCATTATACTTAATGGGAGTTGGTTTGCTTTAAGGTCCTTTTATCCAGAATCAGAGGCTTTCCAATAAACTCATGCCGACAACATGATCACGAAAAATATTGAGTGGTAAGCCTTTAGTAAGCGGATCCGCAAACATTAACTTAGTACTAATATGCTTGATACTTATGGTTTGATCCTGGATTCTATCTTTCACAACATGATACTTAATGTCAATGTGTTTGGCAGCACCACTTGACTTGTTGTTATTTGCATAAAAGACTGCGGGTTCATTATCGCAGTATAAAGTGAGTGGTTTAGAGATGCTGTCTACCACTCTACGTCCCGGGATAAAATTCTTAAGCCATACAGCCTGCCCGGTAGCCTCATAACATGCCACAAACTCAGCTTGCATCGTTGAAGATGCCGTAAGGGTTTGTTTGGAGTTTTTCTACGAGATAGCTCCTCCAGCGAGTGTGAAGATATAACCTGACGTGGATTTCTTAGTATCAACACATCCCACAAAATCTAAATCTGAATAACCAATAACTTCAAGGTTATCAGAAAACTTATATGTGAGCATGAAATGCTTAGTAGCTTGCATATCGCGCAAAGCTTTCTTAACGGCCTTCCAGTGGTCCGGTCCTAAATTTGACTGATATCTGCCAAGCATCCTGGTTACAAAGGGTCTAACCGGGTTTTTACTACCCGGGCCACAGGACCAAGTGGGCCGAGCACCTAAGCCCATGGACTGCACTTCTGCAAGCCTCTTTAAGCAACAACCTTATAAGTGGTATTAGACTTTCTCTTTCAAAAGACTAGTCCAATAGATGGACGCTCCCTCACACTTATAAGTTGTGCTTCTTTCTTTCCCATAACCCACGTGGGACTAAATTCAACCCAACATTCTCCCCTACCACATTGGTTGTGCATTTCTACAACCAGGAGGTTCTTCATGGAGATGTTAGGCGCCTAGGCTCTGATACCACTTGTCAGATCAGACCCCCTGAGTCCAACCAGGTTTTTACTATCCAGGCCACAGGACTAAGTGGGTTGGGCATCTAAACCCATGGGCTACACTTCTGCAAGCCCCTTTACACAACAATCTTATAAGTGAATGAAGTTCGTGGAATTGATAGTTAACCTAGTTGTTTTCAGGTCTAATCGAATCTAAAACCACGGCAGACTACGACCACGTTCAAGTTCTGTAATGGTTGTAAGTTGTAAGTCGTATGGACTGTAACAGTCATAAGTCATAAGAACTATAGCAGTTGTAAGGGTCAGGAGTCAGAGTCTGTTTAGATTCAGAGAGGTTGTAAACAGAAAGACGAGTGGTTTCCATATTGGATTCCAGCATGGTTTGCCGTGTTGGTTTCAAAATCGTGTATGTTGCTCCTCTATACAAGAAAGAAGAAAACAACGCAGACGCATCGCATTGCATCGCGTCTAAAAATTCAACTTGTGTCTACTTGTGTTTTGCGCGTGTGTGTGATCGTAAAATGTTGACGACCATCGTTCATCTAGACTCCCTAGGCGATTTCCCCAACAATTGGTATCAGAGCCTAAGGGAACGAAGCGATGGCTGGCAACACAATTAACCTGTCGAAGTCAAAAGAGCTCATCAAGACCATGGGTGACGTACACGATTCATTAAAGATAGGCGTGCTCGTCAAGCCGATGACAAGAAGCGCCATGGTCCCAATTCAATACTCGATGTTAAGCGAAATGAACTATAGCATATGGTCCATTAAGATAAAGTTGATCTTGGGTTCGCTAGGGGTTTGGTCGGTGGTCGGAGATGGAGACGACGACGGCGACAAGGATCAAGGTGCGATGGTGGCCATCTCGCAAGCTGTGCCAGATGACGTGATGATGTTGATCGTTGAGAAGCAGACGGCGAAAGAAGCCTAGAGTGCACTTAGGGAGATGTGATCATGTGAATATGCGAGGATCGCGTCAAGAAGGCACGAACGCAAGTGCTCAAACGGCAACTGAGCAAGTTACAGATGGGAGACTCGGAGTCGATCAGCGAGTACTCACCACACTGGTGGGTGAGATTCATTCGCTCAGTGTGAAGCTGGAAGAAAGTGACGTGGTCGAAAAGCTGTTCAGCTCAGTTCCAGCTCGATTCCTTCAAATTATCGGCATGATTGAATAGTTTAGCGATGTTGAAATGATGTTGGTCTCAAAGCGATCGGTCGTCTTAGAATTTTCAAGGAAGGACTCAAAGGTCGATGGCACTCGAAGGATGGAGGAGACAAACTACTCTTTGCCAGAAACAAGAGGGAAGAGAGGATATCAAAGACTAAGAAGAATGAGGACTCGAGCTGCGCTCAACAAGGTGGTTGTAGCGAAAGAGGGCAAGTACGCAGTTGTGGTTAAGGCGGTGGCCGAGGAGATGGCAATCGAGGTGGCGATGAACGATTGCCGCCAGACTTCGACAAGACCAAGGTCATATGCTTCAACTACAACGAGTACAGGTACTTCATGAAAGAGTGTCCAAAGCTAAACCGAAAAGCAAGAGCGAATCTCGTAGCGAAGCAAAACAATGATGACCCCCAACTGGTCATGATCGAAGTGTGTGAACTCATCTATACAGTCCCAACGCTTGAAGAAAAGGTGTTTCTGCATGAAGAGAAGGTGACGCCGAAGTTGAGCATCACTCAAAACAAGGCTTGGTATCTAGATACCAACACGAGCAACTACATGGTCGGATGCATTGAAAAGTTTACTGAGATTGACACAAAGATAAAAGGCTCAGTCAAGTTGGAGATGGTTCGGCTATGGAGATACAAAGGGCTCGGTACTGTTGGAGTGTTCCACGGGTGAACATCGTATTCTCACGAATGTTTACTACATCATAAGGCTGAGAAGCAATATCGTCAGCCTCAGACAGTTGGATGAAAACGACTGTAGGATCATGGTCAAAGGAGAAGTAATGTCTATTCTAGACATAACTCAGCGGCTGTTAGTCAAGGTGAACTGATCAAGGAACTGGATGTATGTGTTGAACATCAATTCGGCTCTTCCAGAGTGTCTTCTAGCAAGGAGCATGGAAGAAGCGTGGAGGTGGCACGCTAGGTACGGGCATGTTAACTTCCATGCTCTAAAGGATCTGGCTCACAAGAAGATGGTGCAAGGTATGCCCATGATCGAGCACATGGAACGCATTTGCGATGGTTGGCTGATTGGCAAGCAACATTGAAACTTGTTTTCGTCCACGTCTCTGTATCGTGCAGTTGTGCCTCACGAGTTATGGCACGACGATATATGCGAACCAATCACCCCGATCATGCACGGCGGAAATAGTTACTTCCTGCTGCTAGTTTATGACTATACAAGGTATACATGACTGGCATTACTCCGAAGCAAAGACGAAACATTCGAGGCATTCAAGAAGATTAAGGCTGCAGCCGAGATGGAAAACATCAAAAGCTAAAAGCTCTGCGCACGGACCGCGGTGGCAAGTTTACCTCGAACGAGTTTGATGACTACTGCGAGCTACTGGGAATTAGGTGTTATCTGACAGCGCCTTACTCGCCCAAATAGAATGGAGTGGTCGAAAGAAGGAATCAGACGGTGGTCGGTATGGCGAGGAGTCTATTGAAGAGCATAGGCATCCCAGGAGATTTGGGGGGGGGGGAAACGGTCTCAACTGCCGTTTATCTCTTAAATCAAGTGCCAACGAAAAGCGTCATCGGCAAAACTCCTTATGAAGCTTGTGTCGCATATGTAAAGACGACCACACCTCACCTCTCCAAGCTGGCAGATCGAACCAAGCTTGTTTGATCCGATGACACAACGAGTCGTGATGACTCGTGACGCCATGTTCAAGGAGGAGAGGAAGTGGGAGTAAAGCAGAGATCCCTCGGTAGAGGTATGACCTATGGAGACATCTTTATAGTGCACTATCCTCCTAACACTGATGCAGGTCTCGAAGACTATGTAACCAACGCGCTGACCATGGTGGACGAAGTTAGAGGATTCGACCACAATGTGGTCGTAGATCCTAACGATAACGTGGTAACTTCCGACGTTGTAGCAGTCGTAAGTCATAAGGACTGTAGCAGTCGTAAGGGTCAGGAGTCAGCGTCTATTTAGATTCAGACTATAATGGTCGTAAGTCATATGGACTGTAGCAGTCGTAAGTCATAAGACTGTAACAGTCGTAAGGGTTAGGAGTCAGAGTATGTTTAGATTCAAAGAGGTTGTAAACGGACAGACGGGTGATTTCTGTATTGGATTCCAGCATAGTTTGCCATGTTGGTTTCAAATTCATGTATATTACTCCTCTATATAAGAAAGAAGAAAAGGATACAGACATATCGCACTGCATCGCGTTGCAAAATTTGATTTGTACCTATTTATATTTTGTGTATATGTGTGATCACAGAAATTGACGATCGTCGTTCGTCTAGACTCTTTGAACAATTTCCCCTGCATCTGACGCACAGACATACATGCGTGCATTAGCAAGAGAGCATATATAGCTCACTGCATAAAATAGGATAAGCATCTTCGTAAGTTGCCCTGGAATGTTGCCCTGGAATGTCCTTTCAAAAGCAAAGGCACTTGCAGCTTGTTTGGCTGGCAATCCATGGCTGATGAATACCTGATCGATTAGGTTCAGGTGAAGTGAATCTGGCTCATGTTTTATGTTTCTGAAATTCGCCGACTTCGTCGTACTGCGCATGTCACAAGGAAATTATTAGGAGCATGAGGAGGGATACTAGGGATGACTTAAGTGATAATACAATGATGCAAATAGAGCTGCGAATTTCACCCTCTGCTATGTGTCATTATTAATTGGATAAGCGTGCACTGACCACTTAGGCCTGTTGAGATAGGCTTTTGAGTTTAGCTTTTGATTTTATTTTATAAATAGTAATAAATTTTAGAGAGAGAGATTTATATATGAATAGAATCGTTGTAGTGTATATTATAATTAACTAATAGATCTGATCTTAAAAGATATTATTTAAAAGTTAAGTATTATAAAAAATTATTTATTATGGAAAAATAGTTTTTAAAAGTCAGTATGGCCAGACAGTTTAAGGTAGTTGTCTGTTTCCATTGCTTTGTTGTAGCTGTAGTCCATCTCATCTCATGATGCTAACAATATTTTTTAAACATTTTCTGTACTGTTGGAGAAACATTGTACCAAGTTGCACTAGAAAGTTACATTGTACCAAGTTGCATTAGAAAGTTTGCTGAGTTCGATCGGCTAGGTACATTGAACATTCCTGGAGACACGTATGGTATACGCAGGCAGGATGGGACAACTATGTTCCTGCCTGTCTATAGGCATTTATAAGCTATTTTTTTAGTAAATAATTTTTTTATGATAATTAATTTTTAAATAGAATATATTTTTTAATATGATATACTAATTAATTGTAATATATATTATAGGCTCTATTCTTTTTTAATTTTTGGCTACAGTTTTTAACTTTTCTATAATAACTAACTTTCAAACAGAGTGTTTTTTCAAGATGAAGTCTACTAGTTAATTGTAGTATATACTGTACCGATTTCATTTATATTGGTAAAAACTGCATGTAAGTTTCTGTTACTCTGTAATATCTCGGACGAACGGCCCAAAAGTCACAAGCCGCAGCTAAAAGACATAGGCTTTAGCCAAAAAGAGCAGACTAACTTTATTTAGGCCCCGTTTGGCACAGCTCTAGCTCCGAGATCTATGCTGGATCTGTAGTTTGTTGACTAAATTAAAGTGATTTAAATATTTTTATTTAATATATAATATAAATGAAATGAGTCATGTAAATGCACTTAACATGCCTGCAACTCTAGATCAGGATTTCTTAGAGCTAGAGCTCTGCCAAACGGAACCTTATATTGATCAAAATTACACACTATATCTTCTTTTATAAGTTTCTTTATAAATAATTACTGTTTATAAGTCAGTTAAAAGTCAATATGGATGGCTCCTAAAGTTAGGTAATTTATTGACCATATAGATAGCTGCAGCAAGCGAGCTAGCTAGGGAACGATATAATGAAAGGAAGCACGGTGATGCTGCTCCTCGCGACCGCAGCGGTGATGCTTCTGCTGCTCCCGCTGCTGCTGCCTCCTCTTCCGCCGCCGCCGTCGCTGTTACTGCTCGTCCCCGTGGTGCTTCTGCTTGCGCTTCTTTCCCTCGCTTTCCTCCCCAACCGCGACGCCTACGGACCGCCGTCCGATCACTTCCTACAGTGATGCATGTGCTAGCCGTATGTTTCCGTGATCCAGTAGTCGTGCATGTACGCACTGAATTTTGTACTCACACTTGACTCTGTCATTAACTGATCGGTTGTTGTCTACGTCCACGGCCGGCAAGCAGCCTGGCCATGGCCAGGGGCTGTGCTTGATATCAGATGCATCTGCCTCGGCTAGCTAAGCTGTAAGCTCTCGCAACCTCAATTAAGCTTTGTGTATCCCATCCTCTCAGGATTAGTTCTTCCAAAAATATTTGAGGTAAGAAAATTAATGTGCATGCATGGATTAATTTGAAAGAGATGGGGATTAATTTATATAGACAATTTCGTAAGAGAGAGAGGAGGGAATAACACCATGTAGATATATATTGTTCTTAATTCTTCACTAGTACTTACTATTGCATGCAGCTTGGAATAACTGAATAACACAAGTCAAGACCATCAGGTGGTACAGATCGATGATCAATGAAAAACTCGATCGAACAAGCCTTTATAGTATGTGCATGTAATTTTTCATGCAATTAAACATCCTTTTTCCTTCATTGGTAACCAGCAAAGTCAAAAAAGCCTATGTATATCCTAGATACTCCACTAAGTGCATTTTGTAATATATTTACATGCATGCACTTACAAGCTCTTTTCTGTTTTACAAAAATTCTTCATAGTGATTGACTATATATATTGACAATCGACATGAGATGAGGATTAAGTAACTGACATGTGGGTCCTCATGTTAGTCACTGTATTTCTGTATCTCTCTCCCTCCCCTGTTATGTTCTCCTCCAAGGTTACAATGTCAGTTCTGTACAATGTCTGGTGCCAACCCGGACATGACATTCAAGACTGATTTCAGAGAGGTTTAGAGCCAATCCTGAATAAGGTACATAAGGCTAACATCGAAAGGGTTTGGAGCTAACTTTGGATAGAGTTCAAAGTTAGCCACAAATCAACTCTAAAGTCCTAGATACCTCTAGGAGTAAGTTAGATCCGATGGTAAACTTGTAACTTCACCGATCTTCCTCTCCTCCCTATAAATATAGAACATCTTATAATAGGAAATAGGGAGACCACTTTATAACGCTAGATACTCATATTAAATACGCTTGTTATTCTTGTGCTTCTCCTTAACCCTTTATATTCTTATCCGACTGAGAGTGGTTCTAAGATTATTGTCTGAACTTGTACCGACAACAATTATAGCATATAAGACATACATGAATCTATCTATCTACATTTGGACGTTTCTTAAAACATATCAGTCGAAATTTTGGAATGCTAGATCGAGATCCATCCGCCTATATTTCTCGCTCCCTCGCCTACATCCATCGATCCTCCTCCCCTAATCATAACGTAATTAAACATCATCTGCCCGTGCGCCTCCACCCTGCGCTCGCATGTGCACCTCACCGCCGACGGTGAGGCCTGCCGAATCTCTGGCACCTCTTGCTTGTCCTCCCCCACGCCGCCCTCTCCCTCGTGCTGCTGCCTCCAGCGTCAGGACCAAGGCGGCCAATGCCTTCCACGCGCGCGTAAGAAAGACAAACAATGAGTCTAGGGTGGAGCGAGGGTATTCGGCGGCGGCGGCAGTGAAACTGGCTTCGCCGGTGCTCAGCATTGCTCGCATCGGTGCACGTGTGCTCATCGGACGCCGCGATGCTTGCCCGAGAGATAGAGAAGAACGCACTAATCTTCAAGCACATCCTAAGTTTAGATTTTGACTGAAATCCTCAAAATTTTCATGCCGCAGAACGTACAGCAAATCTAAACATATATGATATATTTACTATTTTGATCTATGCACTGTGTATACCGTAAAGTATATCAGAGAGTTCTTTTTATATGTAAGAGCTTTTAAGGAAGGCTAATTTACTGGTGTGACCGGATTCATGAAGTGTACTACCCTATACAAATATACAATATGTATCTACATGTCAGTCGGTTTCCATTCGTAATCATGCATGCATGGCACTGATCATTGCTAGTACTCCACTTGGTACCCTGCAGTTGCAAGTAGGTGTTTTTTATCGACCGTTGGTTCAATGCACACTGATCAAATCACGGACCGCAAAAGAAGGATGCGGTCGCAAGTTGAGTGCTCAACGCAAAGTCGACAGGTAACTAGCTGCATGCTCTGCTTGTTGTTGCTTGCCGGCACTCCTGACCTAGATCGGTGCTGGCTACTGTCTGAAAGCTTACCAAAACCAGGGCCGCTTATGCATTGATCTATATATGTTGGCATTAAAGGGTGCACCGTACATGCAATGAACCTGGCTATGAACAGTCCTACAAATTACTAACCAGCAGTGCACATACATGCCAACCTTTCTTCCTGTTGGTCCTCCACCAATGGATGCCGGCCGCCCCACTCGATCAATTTGTAACTGGGTTACTTGGTGTTGCACCGTATGGTCTTAATTATACTATATGACGAGAACAGTACACGTTAGAAATTAGGTCTATAAGAGTATAAGACCTATTTCTTCTATTTTCAAAGCTAAGTCCTATATAAGGTAGGATTCTTGACATTCCCTAAAAACTTGAGACACATAACATGAGAGGAATTTGGCTAAACATGTATGTGCACGCACGTGTGCTCGTATTCGCGTGGTAAATCGCATGACTTGTGACTTGCCCGTATTATCATGTGATGTGATGTGCCACTTGGCAGATCAAATCTACCTTATTTTTACTAAACCGTCGATTTCTTTCTATTTGAATGAGACTCGAACATTTAAATTTGAGGCTATATTAATCATTGATGATAGACAATTATCAATGGGTAAATAGCTGGTTAATCACGTCAGTTACTAGTCCACACACACACACACACACCCACACACACACACACACACACACACATATATATATATAGGAAAATTACGTAATGCACCATGGTGCCTAGGCACCAACATCCGATACACGTGTATGATTGATAATTTTTTTGAGTTTGGGTATGAAAATGTTTTATACCCTTGATATATTTATGGTAAGTTAGTTTTGAACTCAGTTCAAACTAGTTTGAACTACTTTTGAGTTCAATGCAACTACAGTGAGTATATACCATAAAAATAGTTCAAACTAATTAAACTGAAGTTGAATTTAAATTTTTTTGGAGTTTGATATCTCAAATATACTTTTTTATGGGTATATGAAGATACCCACATCAAACGTTGCGAATCTCGAAGCAAATCAACGGGTATTGATATTGGTGCCTAGGCACCATGGTGCATGAAACACTCGTCCTATATATATATATATATATATATATATATATATATATATATAAAACAGGGGTACCATGGTGCCCAGATTCCATGATTGAGACTGTTCATCTATGATTGATTGCTAAATCAATAACTTTCTTTCCAAATTGATGCCTTTTTGAATTAATGAATGTTAACGGGTTTGCCTGATATATTATATATCATTACACTTGCACGCATTCAAAAGCAATCCATAGGCAGGGAGGCTTGATGCCCAGGCACCATGGTGCCCTATTTCAGCGCCATGTGTGTGTGTATTGTTGTGATGTGACGCCTGAATCTCATCGACTCTTCTTCTCAGCGTGCACTGTGAAGAATGGTGAGCGGTATCTCTGAACTATTGCCATAGAGAGAGCCTGCACAAGGCAGCAATAAGGTTTCTAGGAAGCACAACCTCTGCGACCGCTTGACTTCTTTCTTGACATTGGCTACTTCCACAACTTTGTTTCTGCATTGCTTCCCTTTTATCCATCAACCCGACTATAAGTTATTTGTGTGATCGATCAACTCTGTTATAATATTTTTTTTCTTGTATATTTTTTGAAGTACAATAAGTTGCCTACTGATAGTTTTATTAATTACATCATTATTTTTTTACTGTATCTATCTCCTAGTAAAAATTAAAATTGAAATATTGCCTACGTATCCAATAGTGAGTCCCTCCTCAAGTTACAAAACATCCTACAAACTAAATTACCCACTACAATACCTCATTGGTTGAGTCTGTTATAATACTTTTCTTATATATTTTCTGAAGTATAATCAATTACCTACTACTAGTTTCGTTAATTATATTATAAGTCTTTTATTGTATCTATCCAATAGTGAGTCCCTCCCCAAGTTACAAAAAATCCTACCAACCATATTACACAATACGACATCTCATGGGAACAAATTGACGGGCACAAGCGCAATGCACAGAACCTAGCATTAAACACAAAATAAAATCCCATCGCACTCCTCACGCCCAAAGCCGAGCCAAAGATCCAGAGAAACACCGTGTGCGAGTACACAATCTAGAGACGGGATATGAGAGTACAGAGCAAGAAAGCCACAGCTAGGTGACCCCGCAAGCACGGCGTCGCCGAGCTCTTCTCAAGACCAAATCCCCAACCAAAGTTTGGATCTGGTGGTGAGCTCTCCTTTTTTTTTGCTAAAACCCGGCTCTCCCATCTTCGATTTAACGCCCAAGGAGGCCAAACTAACTGGGAGGATTCGACGACGCCCACGAACGAAAGAAGCCGAAGCTTTCACTGAAGAATGAGGAGGAGAGGGGATAAGTGAGAGCACTGGCCAGATCTAATCCAGCTGAACGAGTCACCCCCGCTATCCTTTCTCTCTCCCTCTCTTACATGTGGGCCCCATGCCAATTTTCTTTTCCTTTACCCGAAAATGAGGAAAATTACAAAATAGCCCAACAAGTGTTTCTATGTTTCTCTCTAGCAAGAATAGTACTAATCTCAAAACACACGAAGAAGTAAGTATTAAGTAACATGTATTCACTATTTATCTATTTTAAAAATTATATAAATTATTATTGAGTAAAGCATAAAACCATCTCTTATAATCACTATCGTAATTACATTTGCTGAAAAAGTGAAATAATACTAATAAAAATAAAAGTGGCTAAAAATCGAAGAAACATAGAAGGAATTTTAAGATGCCAGGCCCTGCTAAGAGCAGGTACAATAAGGCTTAGTCAGCAGACTATAGCAAATATAATATCAACAAAATTTTACATGGCAGAGAGAGAAAGGAAGAGAGAGAAGGAAGCTGGCTACTAAATTACAGCTAGCTATAGCACGTAAAAATATGCATTTCACTCTCTTACACGTGGGGCCAAATAGTTATTGTAATAGCTGTCTTATTGTATGAACTATTTTTTTGAAGGCTATAGATGAAATAGACAAGTGTTATAGCCACTAGTTGACTATACTATTGTACTTTCTCTAACCCCTCTTTCCCTCCGCCGCTGCCTTGATGTGTGCGAGGCCTGCGGGCCAGTCCCCGCTGGCGGTGGCACGGCGCGGCGAACGGATCACAAGAAGTGGGCGCGGCAGAGGACGTGGATGGCGTCATTGACCTTGTCGTGGAGGTCCCAGATGGTCCTCCAGCACGGCCTCTGCCTCCTAGGGCTCCATCCGGAAACCCTAGCTCTGGAAGGTTCTAGAATACTCGAGAGGGCGCTGGGTCGGGGCGGCTTGGGTGGCGTACGTCGTGGGCTCGTGGCGAGGTTTCGGAACTGCTTGGAGGGAGAGGAAATTTTGCTGCGCGATGGCCGCCACATACGTCATCACCACATGATGACATGAGTAAGCGGAAGCGTATTGTTTGCTATAGCTAGCATGACGGCACGAGCGTGCCGTTCGAGGACCGTAGCCGCTGAAATCACTTGGACAGTTGCGATCACGCTGGCCTGCATGCTTCATTGTAAACACGATTCCGAACGATTAAAACATGGCAAAATTTAACTGGCGCCATGTTTCGTTGGAGACAGGCGGCCGGATCTGCGCAATTCGGTGGCGGATTTGGTGGACTAATCACACGCGGCTGTCTGGATCATAACTCGATTAGACGACAATGCCGCTGAACTCGCCGGTGGCGGTAGGCTTAGCCATGATGACTGGTGGCCGTGCAAAGGTTTGGCTTAGTAAAGCTCCCATGTAGAAAAAGCAAGAGGACAGCACAGCGAACGAGTCATGAGACGATGATAGTTGCTTGTGCTTAACTAGAAAGATGTAAATCATCCACATGAAGAATCGGCAATCATCTTAGAAATCGAACGTCATTTTTTTTTTGGTCGTGAAGCGCTGAAGTGTAACTGTATCTTTTCTTCGGCTTAATTAATCAGTACTTCCTCCGTTTTAAAATATGAAGCCTATATTTTTGGCAAACTTGTTTTAAACTATTAAGATGTGCCTGTAGAGCTAATGATCTTTTCTTTCTTTTCCTCTCATTAACCTTCCCTCTCTTCAACACTCATGAATAAGACACCCGCATAACTATTCTCTCTCTTATTGGATATTTACAACATGGACGTTGTGGTCATTTCACCGTACCATTATCTTAGTTTCATGCACTCTTAATCCCCGTGCCTAACCTAAATACGTCTTATATTAACATCATGTATTAGGTTGCGTGATTGTAACTGTCCGTGTCATTTGGGCGGCTGTGATTCATGAACGGCACGCTCTTGCCTTTATAATATCCGTGACATCGATACTAAGGGTATGTCAATGATACATATCAGCTATCTGTAAATCTATGCCATATAGAATTTTGGATAATTTGAAGCAGAGAGAAAAATGATATCTACTATTTACACTACTACAAAAAAACATAATATTATATGCCACATCATAGACGGTTATCCCCGTCAGTATTAAATACAATCACAGATGGTTTTAGTTTAGAGACCGTCTGTGTTGCTGCAAGCGCTAAAAACCATATGTGAAGAGGTAATATCACAGATGGTTCATGGTAAAAACCGTCAATGAAGTATCATAGATGGTTTTATTCCAAATCGTCGATGATGTATCATAGATGGTTCAAAACAAAACCATCTGTGATGACTTACTTATCACAGACGGTTCTAGATAAAAACCGTATGTGATAATATTTCAACTTACCCGCTATCGCTGAATTTGAACTTCCCGCTCATCTCGCTGGCTATTCTTCTTCTCACTTCTCCTCCTCCACTCCTCTCCTCATCTCCTCTTCTCTCCTCATGTTCTCTTCATTATTCTCATTTCTCCTCGCCAAATTTTTCCTTAAAAATAGAAGGCTCGGTGACTCTTCGATCTTCTCCTCATCTCCTCTTCTCTCTTCTCCTTCTCTACTCCTCCCATCCATCTGGAGCACCCCGCTGCTGCCGTCTTCTGTCCGTTGCCAACCACTCTTCGGCCATCTTTGGTAAACCCTGTGCCCACCAACGTATCACTCATTTTCTCCTCTTCCGTTTGGGGCACCTCGCTACTCACCGCCGACCACCGGAGCGCCGACGACCGCCACCCGAGCCATTGCCATCGCAGTCTTCCTCAACTACTACACCACTCTCCTCCAACTACTCTAAAGCCTCCAACCGCTCTAAGTCCCAACTGCTCTTAGCTTCGACCGACTATTGTAACCTTCGACCACATAGAGCCTTTCGACCGACTACTATAGCTTTCGACCACGCATAGCTTTTGACTGGTTACTGTAGCTATCGACCACGCATAGCATTCGACCAGTTACTGTAGCTTTCGACCACGCATAGCTTTTGATTGCATTGTAGCTATCAACCACACAAAGCATTCAATCGGTTACTGTAGCTTCCGACCAGATATTGTAGCTTCGACCACTATGGATTCAATCGGTTAATGCATCTTCGACTATTGTAGATCCAAGCCATGGTAAAATTAACCACTTTTTTTTAGCTCTGGTACAGCTATCATAGACAGTTTTTATCGAAAATTGTCTGTGATAACTGACTATTACAGACGATTCTAGTTTCGAACCGTCTGTGATAATGTATGATCATAGACGGTTCTAATTCTGAACTGTATGTGATACGATTTTCACAGATGGTTTAAAAACCATTTGTGAATAACCCGTATTATCAAGGACTTCATGCAACTAATCCACATACATTATACTACTCGAAGATTAGCAGGCCAAGTTTGAGAAGGGTCAGTCGCACACGGTCTTCATGATGGGCAATATGAAGCATAGTTTCGACGTGCTCCTTCGGGATAGAGGCGGATTTGGGACTGTTCACTCTCTTATTATCCATGAGGTGCGCCTTGGAGATCATGTGAACGAACTTAGTTGCACATGCAATAGCCAAAACTCCTTCATAAGCCACACTCTCGTGTCCTCACCACATGCAGGACTATCAATATGGACCCATCGAACTTCAAATCGGAGTATTTTATGAAGAAGAGAGTGCTGCAAGTATGGTGCGGCGAGCTAAGAGACTTTAGGGTTGTGGGTAACTTTGCCACGTCGGATATTGCACAAAAGGCTTGGACTCCGGATCTTGACTTTTTGAAGGGTGGGAAGGGCCATCGACAGAGTCATCGCATTCAGAACGATATGTACAAAGGGGAAGCTGGAGCGGCGGGTAGACATTGCAGCCGCTTTGGCCACGAAGGCCACACTGCAAGAAGATGCAAGACGCCTGCCAACAAGTAGAAACACCAGCGTGAAGTACATCACTACTTCTTATTATGTGTGTAGTGGTCTTTAGATTAAAAATACTATCATGTTGTAACTTTATTTGTAAATTTTAACCTCGTTTGTAGTGTCAATCCTTCATCATTAACGATGCAGGGGAAGTGCTTTTTGTAGCCTGAAGTCTGCACTCCTTTGCCGCCAAACAACCACTTCCCTAATGGAAGACACATAATGGTCATTACAATTTACAATAGATAGTTGAAGCTTTTGCATAGTCTCCAACCAAACGATTGCCTTGTGCAATGATAAGACAAAGCGAGACATCCTTACACAGTAACAAGACCAAATGAGACACTATTGCACAGTGACAAGACCAAACAAGACAGTATTGTGCAGTGATAAGACCAAACATGGCAACTTTGTGCAGCGACGTGATACTATGCTGGTCCACGAATTGTCTAGCGTGCCGCTGCCTTGCGGACACGAATTTGCACAAACCAAATTGGACTTGTAAAGCATACATCATGTCAGCTTAGCCTGTAAGTACTAACCCTTCCACAACTTCTTTTCCCATACCACGACTGTAATACTGCATTGCTAGTATAGAGAAGCAATGGGAGGAGATCACCCGACTCACAAGGGCTGCTATAACCCGGGATGAATAAGCGGAGCATGCTAGGAGGGAGGCACCTCCCCGAAGCGAAGCCCCTTGTACCTCCAACCCCAACCCATACCTCAACGTTCTCACCGAGCATTTGCCGCAAGACCCACTCGTGGGGGAGATGCCCCCTCTACTGGTGCAGGGACACATGCAACTTCTTCAAGTCCAAGGAGCGCTTGAGTTTGGGCATACGTTACTAGGGTTGCGGTAACTATACCTAGGACTATCCCAACTGGCATTGGGACATGGCTCACTATCGGTAGCTGGTAAGGACATGTTACATTACATTCCCCTATCAATTTTCTTTTATGGCATACACTAATAGGCTCTCTCCTCTTTCCGTAGTCTCTGAATCCGCTATGCGCGTACTACAAATGGATCGACCGGGAGATCCACCCACATAACCAGTGGACTCCGGACTACGAGTAGTGGGATGCCGAGATGGCACGCGAGATGATGGAGGAGCGGCGTTGCAGCGAAGATCGAAGCGAGCGTATCCGGTGGGAGACGCAAACTCATCTAGAGGCGTGCAAGCGTAGGGAGCACGAGGCTCTTGAGGAGGAGCACGAGAGAAAGCGCGAACTGGCGGCCAAGACCAGGGTGGCCAACGAGGACTATAACACCAACCTCGAGAGGACGAGCAAATGGCTACGTTCTATGTGGTAGTTTGGCTCTCTTCGTCCATATGTCCCATGTATTTCTAATTCTCTAAAGGTTTGTGTGTACCATTCTTGGTTTATTATCCTACGTGCCATGTAACCCCTTATTGGATCAACTGTCATGTTGTTATCGTTACGCCATTTATCCAAAGTTCTCCTCCGTGTATGAATTCCCTGTTGTATCGCAATATCACTTACTTTTTAACTTACGAATCATTGTTAACTCAATCGTCCTCAATAAATTCTTCACAAATTTATTGCACTACAACAACATACGGCGATCACAAAATGTTATTGCGGGTCTCACTGATTTCGTACCATTCAGAATCTACGAAAATCACAAACAGATCAACCGACATTATCTGCTCTTTTATTTAAAAAAAATAACAACCTACAAACAAGAATTGTTAAATGTATTACCTACAAAAATTACCATTTACTCTCCCATAATTATTTTCATCAGATTAATAAAATCAAATATTATTATTTTAAATCGCCAACCGTTGAGCGACTAGGGCTAGTCCAAATTGAGCTACTAGGCACAGTCATCCCAAGGTTGGGCGACATGGGCTAGTTGCCCAACCATTGGGTGACTTGGTCACGTGTCGCCCAATGTGGAGCGACAGATGGCTAGTTCTGTAAAATAAAAAACGCACTAGTATATTACTATAATTTGGAATAAAAAATAGATTATGGGCATGTTCTTTGCGACTTCTAAAAATGGCTTTTGGCTTTTGCTGCAGTAGCTAACTTTCAACCGGAGTATTTTCTCAAGACAAGATCTACAAGTTAATTGTAGTACACGTCAAAAGCCTAAAATCTATAACAACCAAAATTGTAAGCAGTATCTCTTTCTCCGTAATCTCTGTCGTCAACATTCCAAAATTTAAAAATTTTAGCCAAAATCTATAAACTATTGCCATAAACTAAAAGAGAGCACGCCCTACTTAAAAAAATTCATGGCAGCAACGGCACCACGTGAATGAGTAGGCAACTTTGCACTAACAAGTGAAGTGGCCGAGCATCGGCCTGCTTAGAAATTGGCCTGATAAGGGGGCGATCATTTGGGTTTTTTTAGTGGTTTATGGCTGAAAAGCACTGTAGTTAGCTGAAAAAACAATGTAGCTGACAGAGGTTTATTTAGCATAATTAAATTTTAAAAAATTAAAAAAATATAAAAAATATGTTAGCCCATTACGTATAATACAAACAAATACGGAAAAAAAGAACCGGCAAAAAAACTCAATAAAAAGCCAAAAGTTCAGAAAAAGATAAAATTTATGAATAGTGAAAAATAAGCCGAAAGCTAAAAGCTAAAGGCAAAACAATCACAGCCTTATTAGTCTAGGACCGGCCCTAAACCCGGGCTCTTACCAGGGCGGGCTCGAAAGGCTTTGTATGGGAGAGCAGTCCCAATTAGAAAGGAGAAAGGAAAACTCGAGTGATTTCTAAATGGGAGATTGGATCATATACCCTCCTTTTAGTTGGGAAATTCAGGATTTACACTCCACATCTCAATGACACGTGGGGTCATCATAAGTCACAGACACGTGGGCCAGGAGGGTAAATCCTGAATTTCCATCTAAGCGGAGGGTATATGATCAATTACCTGTTTCTAAATTGAGATTCTATTCCATCAACGGCCGCCGGCCGGCGGCCGCCGCTGCTTTTCTTTCCTCTCGCCCAAGCCGCCGCCACACCCCGCCGCTGTTTGCTCGCCACCCCTAAAGTACGAAGCGGCGTCGGCGCTCGCTAGGTAGCCCTCACCAGACCACCTCCACTCTCCCTCGCGCGCGCGTGTGGTCCTCTCGTGTTGCTTGCTCCCAGCCTGCGGTTGGTTGGTTGGGTTGGATTGGATCAGCATGGAGACGGAGAAGGAGAAGACGACGAAGCGCCCGAGTGCGCGCAGGAGGCGCTGAAGCTGCTGAAATGCGCCGCCAAGAACCCCTACGACCGCGACCGGTGTTTCCCCCTCCTCGACGCCCTCCGCGAGTGCGTCGCCCGGAAGGTGAGCGACTGCTTCTCTTCTCTTCTCCCCATCCTTAGCGAATACTGGTATTCCATTTCCGCGCACTCTTTTCCAATGCGAACCAGGCAACAAGAAACCTTGGTAATTACTCTCGAGCACCTTCCTTTCGGTGGACTGTGTACTGACGCTGCGTGGATTTTTTGTCTAGTTCTTGTTGATACAACTATGATTTATGATCCTGTATCAAAGCACTTTACTCATCCCCTCTTAAAGGAAACATTGTCATCCACCATTGAATTATTTTCATCTTGAGTTCCTTCGCTTAATTTTTTTTAAAGTACTACTTTCATCCTTATACCTGATTCTGTGATTAATAACTGTGAGAGACTGGCAATCCCTTGTATCTTGTATGCCTGCAACTTTGCATTCTCTTTTGCATACCTTTTTAGCATGATATTGTAAGTTTGTAACAGCTGTTAGTCTGGAGTCTGGACACGAAAATAGGCAATGCTGAAGACGGAGCATGTTCATGAGTGAAAGGAGTCGAGAGGAGGATATGAATCTTTTAATGATCATGTTAGTGACAACATTACAGGAATTGGTTCATTGACTATCAGAAGGAATTGTTGTAGCTAGAGGTCAATCAACAATTCACCTAAAAAAAGTCAAATCACTGATTCAAGGGCCAGAACTGCGAGGCATATTTCACTATCTTTTTTAGTACCAAGCTGACTTCACCTCTGGCATCTTAGCTCAGTGTTCAAAAAGTTTAGATTCATTCTATAAAGTTGTTTGCGTTTCTCCACCCGTGTGCAATGTTGTTTTTTGGCTACTGTATATATGAGCTGAGAGTATATTAAGCAAGCAGTTAGCCTTCTACGAAGTTTTCTTGATGTAGAACTTCATGGTTCCCAAACATTTAAGGAGTATGAACATCTCTATACACATTACAAGTAAAACAAAAAATTGATAGAAGTCTCACATCATGTCCCCCATGCTATTCCAAGCAAAATGAGCACCAAAAAGCCATAGATGATCACAATCCCTTGTCCAAACAAAGCAATCATGTATATTAAATGCATACATACTTTGGTTGGATGGTGGAGATCATCATAGCTGGTTGTATGTAAACCAAGGGTTCATGAAGTGTGAGAAGCTACAAAGGCTGAAATCACTTGTTTGTGCTTAGTTAGCACCAAGTTGTTAGTACTTGAGGTATTTCCCTTTGTAATAGCAATTTTGAAGTCTTATGAGAGTTTATCTCCTTTGATGATTGCGGGATATTTGCTAGGTCTAGTTGAGTGGTGCTGTATTGTGTATTGTTGTGATGCTTCTTCATGTCTGCTTTCCGGTTATGCCCGTAGATGATCATGAGAAAGGTGGCATAATGTAGCAGGAAAAAATATGCAATAGCTAATGTGATATTTGTCAAGGTCAGTTGTTTCGTAAAGAAGCTGCAATTGATTTGTGGGGGCCTGGGGGGAAAGCACATTGCTAGATTATAGCTTTTTGCTGTTATTCCCTCAGCTGCCACTACAATTCAATAAAAGTTTGCTTCTTATGGTGTCATGTTTTTTTTGGACTCCTTTTGTTTTTGCAAAGTGGATTGCTCTTACTGTTACTCATAAGAAGTGCTGTTGAAATTCTCTAAATCCTCTTGTTTTTGTTAAAATGCAGAGAGTGAAGAAATTTTCGCTGGCTGAACCAAGCTCCACTGGCACCACTGAAGCTCCAAAGAGCAAATAGAAGCCGAAGCCCTGAATATTAGTCAAGAATGTTTTCCATGGTATCAAAACTTTTTTTCAGCACATGTGGTAGATCGGGCATGCTAGTTGATGCAGTGTTAGATCCGTCGTTTTAAGCTCATTCCAGATTAAGACTTCTGACAAAGCAATTCCGATCTGTTGACCTGTAATGTTTATGTAATTGACACAACGTGAGCAGACAAGGATGAATGAAATGCACCGGAGTGGCCATCGTGCCGATTCAATAAGAAGCAAACTATCCTCGGTTGTTGATCATTCGTTTATAGGCTGTCTAGTATCTGGAACAACCACATGAATCGGCGGTTCTGTTTCCTCGTTTAATGTTTTGTTACTTTGTTTGGTGAATGGTGATCCAATATATCTTGCCCATTGCCTATGAAGTTTCTGTTGGTCTAACCTAACAACATGAAATGTGGGTTCTAACTCATTTGCCAGCACCATTTTCGATCTGATCGTAAGGACAAATAATGTCTCTTGCGTTCAGAGGAGAGAGAGCTCGGAGTTTGTGTGTGGGTGTTTTTTGTTCTTGTCTTAGCAATCCCTGGCAAGTATATTCGTCCAGTCAGGTGCCAAGCAAAGTCATGTACATTTCCAGTTTCTTTCTCCTTCAATTGCTCAAATCAAACCATGCATGGCCATATATATTTTTTTTTAACTTTTCGACAGCTTTTATTCTTTTATTTCTCTCAGCAGGCTCTATTCATTATATTAGATTAGAAGAGCTACGGCCAAAAAAACCATACCGTAGACAAAAGCATGCCACGTGTCAGCACCCATGGCGCGGCGTACTAGTCGGTTCGCTTCCTTTCCCTGGGTAGCTGTACGCGGGGACCGGGGGAGGAGCCGTGTCGAGGCGAGCGACGTCCACCACCTCTCCTTCCTTCCCGAATTTCCTCACGGCAACGCGATTTATGCGCCCTTCGCCTCGCACCAACTCCCATTTCCTTGCCATGGCCACGGAGCAAGCCTCGGAGCCGCCGCCGCCCGCGGCCGAGCGCGACATGGGTTTCGCCGAGCGCGCCGTCGCGGCGGGCGGCGCTGCCGTCGTCTCTGCCGTCCTCGTCAACCCCCTCGATGTCGCCAAGGTATGTACCGTGCCACCGAGTACCAATTACCCAACCCCCTCTCCGCGTTGCTCGCCCTATGCCGCGAGGAAGGTGCCGGAACGAAACGAAACGAAACGCCATTCACGGTACGGGTACCGGCATTTTTCCGGTACGGTCGCCGTCGCGAGACTTCTAGGCGAACTGGAGCATCCTGCTCTTTGGTTCTAAAAAAAATATACCTACAGAGTGATGATCGCTGAATTGTGGCAAGGTGAATTGTGGGACTTGTCATGGAGAAATCTTCGCGGCGCTCGTCTTACTTTACGAGCTTGGAGTGTATGTGGACATTTGTGCTGATTCAAATCTTTATTTTATCTTGCAGACGAGATTACAGGCGCAAGCTGCTGGAGTAGTCTATAATCCGGTAAGCGTGCCATTTCTCTTCCACATAGAGTAGTTTCACAACTCAATGGATGAAACTGCCATGTGACAATCTTAGACCCCTTCCATATTGATCCTGCACCTAGGCTGCATGCCTGCATCTTGTGCTACCGCTATACAGAAGGAACTTAAAGGTGCTTTGTCAATTGTCATCTTAATATCTCAAAAGAATCGATGAGATTTGGGACACCACATTGACTGGAAAAGATGATGAAGAAACACTATAAATTCTCTCATTAATCAGAAAAAAAAATAAAACACAAAATTCGCACATTAATTAGAGAAAAAGCAAGAAATCAAGCCCATCTATTAGATGGTTCTTATCATCCGGAAGATCTATGGGGGTACGCTTGCTCTCCTGGTTCATACCATGTATTACACTTCATAACTGTGCTAAACAGAAATGAATCAATGATGTTAAGGGGAAACAGGTTGCGCTTCTTCAAGGAAAACTGTATGGAGTATTCCAGGCGTATGTTTTGCCTATTGGGTTGTGGGGCCCAATTCAATATTTGAAAACTTGTGCAGACTTAATTATTACAGTGGATAACTGACACACAAATTCACTTAGGAGATAATGATTAAATTCTGACAAACCCATTTTTTTTTCTGTCGAGTGGTTTGTGGTATTTATTTGTTGGGTGAATTGCTTATCTGCAAATATTTCTAGCTTGTTTATTTCTTTTTCTCTAAAATACATTGCTCAGATATGGTCAGATTTTAGGTGCTATCCATCATGCAACCCTGGTGGATTAAATGGTTTAGGGCCATCCTGCAGCCTTGAATGCTTTCAATACAGAGGAACAATGGATGTGTTCTATAAGGTCACTAGACAGGTAAATGCTTATTGAACATATTTCTTCATTGTGCTTTCCTCTTTTGGATTGATCATCAGTTGTAATGATTGATAAACCCCAGCAGGAAGGAATTTTTAGACTATGGAGAGGTACTGCTGCAAGCCTAGCGTTAGCCGTACCAACGGTAAATCCTTTCAGCTGATCATTTCTTGTATTCTGTATTTCTGTTTGTATAAATGGCTTATTGTATACCTTCTAACCCCATTAAGTTTCCTTGCTATGCACTTAATCTGATGCATAACTTTTTTTCTTCCCAGTGTATTTATCTGTTATATTTATGTGTCATTTAGTTTGTGTTGTACATTTGTGTTTTCTCCCTATATCGCAAATGATTTTGTGGAAATGGTCAAAATCACGACCAAATTACTGTCCTCCTTTGGAGTCTTAGAGCTTTCTCTTGGTAAAACACAAGAGAAACAAACAGAAAAAAAAATCAATGGTTAGCACTCCTTTCTGTTAAGAAAACATATGAATCTGCACAGATATTGCTCTTTACTTTAAAAATGGATGGAAAGCACTTGCCTTGTCAAAACTATTGAGCATGCTTGTAGTAGTAGATAATCTATGATAAAGCATGAGGTGCTAAGATATTGGTAGGAAGAAAATGTGTGCTGAAGGCATTTTGAGGCTTCTTGGAGGTTTGGTGAAACATTTTTTGATCTGTGAAGCTCTTTCTCTAGGAAAGTTAACAGAAACATGAAATATATATTAGGCATCTTATCTCATCTGCACATGTATTCCAGCTGAAGCACTTCGTTTGACCACACTTTCACTGATCTAGAATATTGTGTATTTTTTTCTATGTCCTCCTGGACTTGTATTCTACTTAGGTCAACATAATAGACTGATAGAATTTTATATCTGTAAGTATCATATGCTTTGCATTCGTATGTGCTCTCATTAGACATTGTCGTGACAATTTTTTGTTTGCTGTGTGCTCCTCCAGGTTGGGATATATCTGCCTTCTTACGATCTATTGCGCAACTGGATTGAAGAATATTCAGATCATAATTTTCCCAAACTTAGACCATATGCCCCTCTTATTGCTGGCTCTATGGCACGATCATTGGCATGCATAACCTGTTCCCCTATTGAGTTGGCAAGAACGCGTATGCAGGTCAGCATATTGAATCTTCTCTCCTCTACATGTAGCATGTTTGGAAAAGAATATGCATGCATTAACGAATGAAAGGGGGACCTGATATGAAATTAGGCTCTAAACTCTACTAACCAACTGATTGTGTATGCAATACACTATCAAAGCCTTACCGTTAATCACGCTGTTAGAGAAGTAAATTAAGTTACTAGCTTGTGATTCAACAGCTGAAGCTATGGAAGGTTGTGCAGTGTGCACTTGTGTTTAAAGTTAAAAATAACACTTCATTTTTTCTGAAATCTCAATACTCACAAAAAAAAGGAGTTTAAACCTGAAATTGAGCCTTGTGAATCTGTTTAGAATACCATGACTTCATTGTCAATACCTCGACAGTTACTCTGTTTAGAATACCACGACTTCATTGTCAATACCTCGACAGTTGAACATTTTTAAAAAAAACAACTGAAAACTTATTCTGGCTGCAACTTATTTCTCTCTGTCATTCTCTAGATAATTATTTTATTTTTTACTATTTAGGCCTTTAAAGGATCAAATGTTGGAGGGAAACCCCCTGGAATGTGGAAGACTTTGCTTGGTGTGCTTTCATCGAGGCAAAGTACCAGTCACCCTGAAAATTGTATGTACTAGCCTGTAACTAATGAAGCAGTCACATCATTTCAGGGCATCAGAACAATATTAAATCATATGAGCTACATTGTTCGCATAAATTTGTACAAATGGAACTTTTAATTTCAGCTTTATATCCTCATTTGTTATCAATGTTAAGCTATATAATTTGGACATTGCAAACAGTTCGGGGATACCACGTTCTCTGGACTGGTCTGGGAGCACAACTTGCACGTGATGTCCCCTTTTCAGCTATATGTTGGACAGTTCTTGAACCAGTGAGCTACTCTACTGAAGTTTGGTATATTATATTCTTGTTTAGATAATTTGGATTCAGCCAAACCTGTAGAGGTAACTATGTTGTCCATCTCTAAATGCTTTCTGTACAGACTAGAAGACACTTGATAGGATTAGTTGGGGAGCAAAGCAACGCAGCAGTTATATTGGGGGCAAACTTCTCCGCGGGCTTCATTGCTGGAGTTATCTCTGCTGGTGCTACCTGTCCTCTAGATGTTGCCAAGACACGCAGACAAATAGAGGCAAGCTTGGGGATGTGTGCTTATATCTAGTTTCTTAAGACTTTTCTGAATTGAACTTAGTTGGTTAGACTTCCTCTGCACTTACCTAGTCATGTCCTTGTGTGCAGAATTTGGGATCAGCTGCTGACAATAACTTAAAATACTCCTGTTTTGTTTTGTTTACTAAATATTCTGCGCTTACTAAATCTTGCATTCTCATTTCAGAAGGATCCTTCTAGGGTAGTAAACATGAACACACGGCGCATACTGCTTGAGGTTTGGAGGTATCCATCATAAATTTTTCTTTAGCAAATTCCGTTGCTAGATACATGCCTGTATTTTTTTCAATAGCAATCGCCATTTGCACACATATGGCCAGCTGTGTTGTCGTATATAGGCTAAGAGTTTGCATCTGCCCCTAGTTCTTCATGAAGGGGAAATTTCAGTCATCAATGTTGGAAACAGAAAAGAGTAACTAGCGGAGCCAAAAGAAGCGCAAACAAGAAACCAGGCTCGCTAGTCTGTACCAGTATAGACATGCATTTTCTATGCGAGAATGAAAATGTTCTCTAGAACATGGACTAGTACTCTTGTTCTTTCGAGAACACATACTTGCACTTTTTTTATTGTCAAGGTGAATTCTAAGGTCCTAGTGTGATGCTATTGAACACTTGGAAATATACATAATCGATGAGCAAGTAGATGCCCTTATGTTGCACTCCAGGAATCCTTACAGTGTGAAGCTTTAGTCATGGTCATGTAGCGATGGGCTATCTAGTGCTAGGCATTTCAAGCATGCTTAATGGTGTCTTCATTTTCAGCAATCCAATTTCCTTCAGTTTTCTTACTGTCGACATAAATTTGCAGTCTCTCGCGAGTTTTCTGCACAATGCAATGCATGTAACACTTGTAATGTGACGCTTGTTGCAGGAATGAAGGGATAAACGGTCTATTCAGAGGCGCAGGCCCTCGTATGGCACGAGCAGGGCCTTCAGTGGGCATTGTCGTCTCTTCATATGAAGTCGTCAAGCACATCATGCACAGAAAACATGCAGAGTTGTAACAAGCTCATCTTACGTAGATCTCAACTGCATCTGAGGCTTTTGGCTAACAGTTTTCCTTCTTACACGAACGAGATTTCACATTCGTGAAAGCCGGGTTTAAGGCTTGCCTACCTTATCAGGAAGGTGAGGTACGAGTATTTATGTTCTAATAAAAGGGCAGAATGCCCAAAATGTTGTGATTTCTCGTTACAAGAAATTGGTCGATGCTGTCTGTTTGTGCTCTTCTATGTCGAATTGTTTAGATGGAAAATTGATACGAACGAAACTGGCATTCTCGCCAGAATCCCGTCATGTTTAAGAACTTTGTACTAGCCAACAAAGAAGTAAAATTTGACGGCCTAGACAATCCGCTCTGCAACAGTGTGCATAGCCAGTGGAGTTGCTGTCGCCATCGTTGTAACCCAAATTCAGAACCTATGATGATTATAAGGCCCCGTTTGGCACAGCTCTAGCTCCGAAATCTATATTGGATCTGTAGTTTGTTGACTAAATTAAAGTGATTTAAATATTTTTATTTAATATATAATATAAATGAAATGAGTCATGTAAATGCACTTAACATGCCTGCAACTCTAGATCCAGAATTTTCTAGAGCTACAGATGACCAGCTCTAGAAAATCTACAGATTTTTTAGAGCTAGAGCTCTGCCAAACGGGGCCTAAGTATCATGACTTTTGGCTGATTATAGAAGAGATTGAGAAAATAAGGTACACTCACATTAAAAAACCATTTTGTTTAAAATAGTTTCTACAGTAACTTTTGCAAACAGTTTTATAGAAACTATATTGAGAAAACACTTCATTCAAAAGTCAGCTTCTAAAAGCCAAAATCCAAAAGTTGTTTAGGACATGGCCTAGATACCAATCATTTGCTTTAGCAAACTTGTCAAGGTTTCTGGTATTACAGGCTCGGTTTTCACTTGCAAAGCTCTGGGTCACATCTAACATAGTCCCAGGCACCCAGCAACAAAATAAACGAATTTCAGAAGCCCGAAATGGTCGTTTGCAAACGTCAGAGGTCATGTAGAGCAAAAGGGCCTCAACATTTTAACAAATATGCCTTTGCAAAATTTTAACATGGGAGGATCACCTCGTTTGAAGGATTACTTTAAAGATACAAGTAGAACATGGATGTATCTTAATGCAAAACCGATTACATGGTGACAGCTGAAAGTCTCTTCCTCCTACAAGTATCTTACTACAAAACCCAGTACAAGGTAAACCTCAACGTCTCTTCCTTCTGCCTCCCTTCTGCTTCCCCTTTCCCTTTTTTTTGCCCTTTCTCATCTTCTGCTCTGGCGCATCCCTGCCTGATGGTTTTGGTGGTGCCAAAAGATGCTTCACATCGAGTATACCATTCTTGAAGCGCCCTTCGGTTGCCCTGAGTACTCGGTCCTCTGGTCTAGTCTTCTGAGCTTTGCCATTCTTCGTATCTCGTTTCCTAAAGATCCCAAGTAGTCTTTCCTGTATAGAATTCTCATATGTCAATATTTGTTCACATCCTAGACAACAATGAAAATAAATCTGATTTGGCGGCAGTCCGTTGCTGGCCCAGTAAATAAATGAAAACAATCTGAAGATTATCAAATTATCATACCTCTTCAACTTTCCTTTGTTCTCTTTTCAACTGATTCTTCATAGCTGGTTTTGCTACACTTAATGGTGTGCGGTGCTTCTTAATGGCCTGTTGCAGATAACGAATGCATTGAGATATTGAAATGTTTCAGGTTAGGGTAAGAGGTAAAAATGATTACCTTTCCACCCAATTCGACTACTTTGCGGTTCTCTATTTGCTTCCGCTCCTTCCATGTAGAGGCACCTAAAAAATTAGCATCAGGTGAATGTTTGTACAACAATAAATCCTTACGATCAAAATTAACACTTTAAGGAGAGATGGAATACACATCCTTTTATTCTAGTCTTTTTAAAAAAAGGTAAAGGTGAAATGCTGAATAACAAAACTGCATATGTTAAATGAAGTTAAGTGATATAATTTAATTGACAAAATATTTTACTCCTATTTCCTCAAGAATGTAAGAAGAGCCATTCCCAAGCCTGTCCAGTGTCCACTTAACATGACTGGAGTCCAAAAGTATTTCAGTAACAAATTGCAGTTCTTCATAACCAAAACATAAGATGGAACGAAATGAGACATTCTTCTTTATAACTCATAGGCACTTTTAGTGAGAAGAGTAATGTTCCTAAACGAAATGCCATATTTCTGTTTTTTCAACCAAACTCCACAACATACTATCTTAATTAGATGGCAAACTTATTTACATGGACTAACTTTTTGCATAGGCATATAATAGAACAATTTCCAATTGTTTCAGATTTTGGTTCGCCAATACAACATCTTGAATTACAAAGTATCTACCATGGAATCATCAAATAGCTGGATCAAAGCACAAACTGTTCTTTGACATAGTATAGGTATGGCAAATTCTTCCCGCTTCTCATGGACAAGAACTGTTATCATTAATTTAATTAGTAGGAATCAGCAGAAACAAAGATATCCAGATACTTGCAGACAATTTAAACAAGATAGTAGCGACCGCGAAGCAGTATGAGACGATTACCAAAAAGCTCAACATCTTTCAACAACTTTGCAATGTCAATGTCAGGCTCCTCATCGGACATGTCAGTAGTTTTTTCCAAAGCTGGCTTCCGATACATATCAGAAAGACTCGATCCCTAGAAGGTAAAATGCCGGGAATGTATTAGGAATTCAGGATACCTCAAACAGAAACACCAGATTCTGCTGTTAACTTAGAGGAACTGGAGCACCGTGCTCCAAGAAATCAAGACAGTTTCAAACGGAAGCTCTGAGAGAGACAAGGACGAACCATGAAGTTGTGCCACTCGCTGCTCGACGACGGCGCCCCGGCGCGGCGGGGCTTCCGGGCGCCGGATGCCGAGGGGTCGAAGACCACCTCGGCCGGCGCGTTGACCGGCCTTGACTTTGGCCTCCCCTTCACCATCCTCCCCGCTTCCTGTTCCCCCCCAAATCCTTAACCAAATCTTGCACACGGTGAGAAGAGAGTTGTGAAATGGACAAACCAAGAACAGGAGAAAACACACACATGTACCTTGATTCCGGCCGTGTGATGCGCTCGGGAGGAAGGCGGTGGAGTCCAAGCGGTGGTGGTGAGGCCTCGGAAGGATCGGCGGCGGCGGCGGCGGCGAAGCGAGGGTTCGGTGGCTTCTGTCGCGTGCGAGGGAGGGTGGGAGCTGACGGATGGCGGGCCGCGGGAGGGGAGTTAGGGGGTTCAGGTTTGGTTGGGCCTCTGCCCATGGGCTGGAAGACAGCTTGGGCCTGGAGCCCTCGTTGCGGACCTCGGCCGACGCGCAGCCCGCTGTGTCTGACCGAAGATGCCACTGCAGTCTCTCTCCAGCCAGGCAGCCACACGCGTTGCCTTCTTTTCTCGGCCCTCAGCCGTCTGCAGCATGTTTAGTTTAGCTCATGATTCTAGACTTTCTCTCTCTTTTCTGCGAGGGTGTTTAGCTCATGATTCTTTCTCTCTCTTTTCTGCGAGGGTGTTTAGCTCATGATTGTAATAAAGATAAAGTACTTCATAGTGGCTAACAATTGACAGTTCAATAATACATTTGTTATTACATGAAGCGTTTGAGGAATGTCGTTGTCCATCGGTTGCAATTGACGAGTGTGTAGGTTGCCATTCTTTGCGCGATATTTTAACAAAATCATCCCGTTTCCATCCGGATGCCTCCCTTCCATGTGATCAGTGGAGGAGGAGGTCTAATCTTATTTGGCTACCATGGTCCGTTTTCTTTAATTTTTGACTTATAAATTTTTGAACAAGTAAATATGATGGTTTCTTCGTCGTCATTTTAAAGTGCCTTTTCAAGTCAGCTTATCAATATTCGGTTCATTTGTACAAACGCTCACGCTAGGACAAATAAATGGGACGGTTTCTCCACCGCCGTTTTAAAGCGGCTTATCAAGACAATCTTTTCGAATTAGCTTATCGATATTCCATTCGTTTGTACAAACGCTCGTGTTAGAGCCAAAAATTATCGACCGCAACCATAAAGAACGCACCATATGTCTGCACCCAGCTTCCCACTATTCTCGTTTCTGATTCCTCGGAGGGTGAAAGGTTACTAAGATCGCATTGCTATATGCTTTAATTTATCCTAAAGTTAACATTTTTTTCTTGCACTATCTCAGTTGGTAGGCCAAAGCCCTAAATTAATTACAAACGATATATATAGCTCCTTTATTTCCTACTTTTAGAATGCTGTCCTATATAGTGCCAAACCATTAGCTCCTTACTTATCTCAAGTGACACCATCATACGTAGCCAGGACTTAGCTACGGATCTAGGGTCTAGGCGATGCAGTACAAAGTATACTGATAGATATGGATCGATGCTGTAGTGGAGTTAAAAGATGCCATGCAAATCTTCCACCTGAAGTGTCATAATTCTCCAGAAGTGGGATTTTAATCAGGCCTACACCTCTAGGCTCCCCCAGTGTAGTTAACTGCCTACCTAAAAATGGATCATAGGCGGATAATAATTTTGTCATTTTTATTTTTATTTTTGGATGCGAATACAAATACGGATTTTTGATATACGAATATAAATAATATCGAATACAAATATATAGGAAATACAAATCAAATACGGTTACAAGTATTTCTCGAACATGAAGACCCTTTAAACTATACACACATAATGAATAGAAAAACATAAATAGTATATTTGATCCAAACATTCATGAAGAACATTCATGAATTTTTCATATAAGCTAAGATTCCTTCCTCAACTCCATGTATTGATGTATATGTTAATGTATAATAGGCTACTAAAGTCTTATGTAAATGGGTTGGGCTGAAATAGTGGATGTATGTTGCGGATATGTATATGTTAATGTATAACATGCTACTAAATTATCATGTAAATGGGTTAGGCTGAAATAGAAGATATCTGATCGAATATCCGCCCCCTAAATATCCGGATAGTCTGGATCCGTATTCGCATTCAACGGATAGTGAGCTATTGAATCTGTATTTGTTTTCGATCCGACACTATTCGATAAATATCCGAACCGATAGAATTCATATTTAAAAATTATCCGAATAGATCAGAATTTATCCAATCCGTTTTCACCCCTCTTAGAAATTATACTATATATATGGACCACCTCCATGAGAGTATTGTCACCAAGAAGTTCAGCTTGAGCTTGCCTTCTTTTGACATTCAAGTGCACGAGCAAGTACGTACGATCAGAATATTTGCCTTGATTGTACTGCTCAGGCTTTTCGCCAAACTCCGCACCATGCAAGAAGATGGTACAGACCCTTTGATAAATGGACGGCATGTTCAGACCCTTGGTAAATTGGCCGCTTGTTCAGATCCTTGCATATCCAGTCCAGGTCATTTTTTTTCCGGTTAGCTCGGAACCCTGAGCTCACCAACTTGTGTCAGCACTTTTTAGTGTTGTTGGTTGGTAACCATGAATCAAGGCAGTAAGGGTCCATATTTCTCTTTTAGAAGTGTCTTATGTGGAACGTACAAGTGCTCCCTAATCCCTGCAGTGACATCTGAGAGAATAATAACGCACGTCACACTAAGAGAGAAAAGCAATACTATACATAGGGGTGTTCGTATTAGCTGTGCCTGATAGCTTTTGGCTAAAAATAAATAGCATCAGCTAAAAGAAGTGGCTTTTAGAAGGAGTGAATGAGCGGCGGGGAAAGTGAAGGAGAGATGTTTGCATGAGACAGGTGCGAGAGGATGGGATGCATGATATGCCTGTAACCCCATGTCTTTTTCTTGGAGCGAAAGGAGTGGATAAGCCGCTTTGAAAAGTTAGATGTTTGTTTTGGTTTTTGGCTTCTTTAAGCAGAAATCAATACGAACACCCCCATAATCAAAGGGCATGTTTGGCCGTACACCAACTTCAATTTTTGGCTCTAGAGCCTGGCTTCTAGAGAAGGCAACTCTTGGAGAAGTTGGAGCCGATAAATTTGGAGTGTTTGGCCCGAATTGCAGCTTCTCAACTCTAGCTCCATTCACAGCTTGTGAAATATCCATGTTGCCCTTACCACCATGTATCATCAAATTCGTGCTCTTTCACATTATATGTTTGTTGTCCCTAAGAAATGATAATCTTTTTTGTTATTCTTTCACAAGAGCAATGTTGTTACTGAAGATATGAGCAAACTGTTTGTGGTACGCGATCTGTTATTGAAAGTATGTAACTTTGTTAGGAAAATTAGATGATGTCTACTCTGTAAGGAGCACTAGATGGATTATCTTTCGATATCTTTCGGTTAGTGTTGAATGGATGGATTATCAAGAGAATTACATTGTAAGTCTATGTACCAATGTTTGGCTGATTTGTTAGCTTTGCTTGGAAAAGTATGGATGTATTATTCATCTGTGGCTCTGTGGTCTATGGTTTACAAGTGTTTTTGAGATCGATGAATGCTAACTTAATAATCTTTCATATGACTATATGAGAAGCTTGCATAGGGCTAGGCCCAGGCTGTGCAAATTAGGAGGGCAACTTGCCATGATCTGGATGTATGATTAGCTCATTTTAGGATGTACCAAAACTAGCAATTAAACTGAAATAAATTACACTACTTTGCTTGATTTGCTACTTTTGAAAAGCAACACAATAAATGCTACAATAGGTCAAATAACACATCATACATATATGAGCTAGCACAAAGTCTTTTCAGCATGTCAAGAAAACTGAAATATGCATGCTGACTTGTGTGTATAACTCCTCACATATTGGTAGACAGTATAACCCCTCGGCTGTTAATGTCTCTATCACGAATTAAATGTCAAAAGGTCGTGAAAGTTCTAATAGCACCCTTGTTTAGATACTTTAGAAAATAATTGGTTCCAATGGTTGCAACACCAAAACAAAGGTGCATAGCTTTTTGCTGTTTAGAAATTGCTATCATTTAAAAATCCTCAATGTCATCATTCGATGCATTGCTTCCATCGTTAGAAGAACTCATCTATATATGTTAGAAATTGAGCATCAACAAGTAGGTAGTTGAATAGACATGTAAAGTAATTGATGCACAACTTATAAATGATCACAAGTACATAGGAACAACAAGAGTGGATTCATAGTTCCACCAACAAACTGTTGCTAAAATTGTCCCTTTCTCACTATCCTAACCTAAACCCAACTCAAATACTAGCAATTTATTCTAAATGCTCCACTCATTCTTAAGTTTCTCATATTTGTTTTTCAATTGTTTTTTTAGAGTAAACCAACCATGTCCTCTCTTCAAACTTTGTAGCAACTTCATAATAACCAGCGTTATTGAGATGGGTACTTGATCAGTTTCCAGCTTGTACTTGTTCGACAAAGAGTTCACACACAATTATATTATTTTCATCATTCCACTCAGCCATATGCACATCACATGGATTAACCATTTGTTTCATCTAATCTACATTCAATTCCCATTTGACATGTAAAACCCATGCACATCTGACATTTTTCGAAAAAGGAAACAACGGATATGCATGATCTACCATCATTCTACTAGTCCAACATAAGCTACACTCTTTTGGGCAACATCATTTGTACCCATGGCATACTACTCACACATTCAACAAATGGACATACTACACAAGCATAGATAACCTGGGTTCATCACCTAGGATTTTGCACAAATTAGACATCATCTTGTCACAAGCAAGGAGAGGGGATTCAGGACTAACCTTGCTTTGGTGGTGAATGAATCAAATGGGGAGGGGCAAGGTCAGTAGGAAATACAGGGCACCAAAGTCGGGGAAACAAGGGGCGCGAGGGGGTGCGAGGGGGGCCAGGAGAGGGGCTTAGAAGTCGGCCTCAGGGAGGGGACCTGGCCAAGAGCACCAGCGTCGGGGATGGGCCTGGGCAGGGGCGCCGGTGTCAGGGAGAGGGCTAGGCAGGGGCACCGTCACTGGGCAAAGATTTGTACAGAGGAGTGGCAAAAAGAGGGTGCCATCGCTGGTCAAAGATTTGTAGAGAGGAGCCAACACCCTCACGTGACCTTCCTGTCGAGGATGGATAGGGTTGAGAGGGGTTGACTTGTAGAGAGAAGTGGCAAAGATTTGATAATTTGTGTGCAATCATGAGCCCATGTACATAACCCAAGAGGCAGGAGCCAAAGAAGCCTCCCATTCGAAGCTTTGCACGCACTGGGCAAAACAGGCTCAGCTCCTGCGTAGCTTCGTTGGAGCCCGGCTTTGGAGCCCATGCGTTTGGCCTGAGTATGGCTTCGAAGTCAAAATAGCTAGCTTCAAAAGCCCAGCCAAATACAGCCTAAGTCGTGATTACAAACAGAAATGTAATGATTTCCTGTGGAAAAGATAAAAGGGTAAAGCTTTTGTAAGAGAGAGAAGAGAAGAGCAATCGCTAGGGCTGGTCTAGGCTGGGATTAGAGTTTAGGGTTAGGATTAGGCCATTAGTGGATGACCCACTCATTCTGTTGGGCCATGCAAGGAAGCAACTGAGCTTTTTGATGACTCAACCAACACCAAGTGTGTCTAGGTAGAGCTTCATCTTAACGTACTCATGTCTCATGTCTCATGTCTTAACGTACTCAACCAACACACATTTTTTTGCTGGCACATTTCCATGAATTAGAAAGAAAGTACAATAAGCTGACAAGTACAACAACCTATTCTGTGTTTCCGTCCCACTTATGAAAAATAATTGCATAACTTCACCCTTTGTAGGACCGATGGCGAAGATCAGAAGGGGTGAATGATCTTTGTCTCTTTTTCTACTACAACAAAATAATCTTCTTTGGCTTCTTCACTTAATTAGCTATGAGAATCTAATAAGATCATATGCATAGCGAAAACAAGCACAAACAGGAAACAATAAACAAAGGGAACAAAAGAAGTAACAAATGGGCCAAAACATCAAATGGCCAATTAGAGCGCATGCATCACACTGGTCTAATTAGGCTTGGGTGATCTAACCGCTCGGGTTATCGTAGTCTGACCGCTCGCCATTTCAAAACAGAAAAATAGTCCGCCGCCAAGAACTCAAATGGGTCTAACTTCTAATCTACGCAACCAAATAATTTGAAACTTGAAATGTAACTTCCGCATGATCCTATGAACCTATTCCATCATTGGATTGACAAGCTACTCAATAAAGTTTTGGTATTTGCCCAAAGCAAGGCAAATTGCATCGAAACTGGTTCAAAACCTCAAATTTCGATCATGGGTTCTAGATCATGGGAATGAATCTAGATAAGCTCTAACACATCCTAGCTAGCCAAAACATAGCAGGAAGCCAACTAGAAACTAGAAGAGCAACGAAATCAAGAAAAGCACAAGAACATGTGCAAAAACGAAGCAAGAACTCGCATAAGGGAAACTTTTATTCGATTTTCACATGGGGATGAAAGTTTTACAGCGTCGGACGCCGGGTTAGCAAAACCCAGATCCTCTGTGATTTCACCGCACTATTCCCTAGATCAGTAGATAGTTGTGACATCCCAAATTTTCTTTTTATTTAATTTTATTTTTCTGGATTTTTAAAATCCTTCTTTTGTTTTTGCCCTGATTAAAAAGATATTAAGATTGGGAGAAATGGTGATCCAAATAAGTTTAAATAATTTTATTTGAGTTCCTTGCGTTTTTTTCTAGACTTATAGGAATTTTCTGGGATTTATTTGGAGTTTTCTGCTATTTTGTAGGCTTAAATCCCTTTTCTCAGGTTTTCTGAAAATCAGAAATTAAAATCCAAATTCAAAAACCCCTCCCGACCTCTGGCCGACACGTGGACGGCCAGATACCGTCCACGTCACCGTCGCCATCCCGCCTCCCTCCCCTCCCCTCTCGCCACGTGTGCGGCCGGGATTCACCCTCCGCCCGCACGCCCGGCCCATCCCCTGTCCGCTCCTCCCTCTCCTCCGACCGTCCGATTCCCATCCAACGTCGCACCCCCGCTTCCCTCCCTTTCCCGCTGGCTGGCAGGGCCCACCTGTCGGGCTCGTTCCCTACCCCGCGTCGTCCCCTTCCGCGCGCCGCCGCAGCAACCGGTCGCCCGCCCTTTCCGGCCTCTCCTCCCCCTTTCTCGCACGCGCCGCTCCGCCCTCATGCGCTGCAAGCTAACTGCGCCCATGCCTCCCGAAAACTCCGGCGAGCAATCCCGCCGCGCCTCCACCCCCTCGGCCCTATAACCCCCCCCCCCCCCCGAGCACCGCCGTCTCCCACTCCACCTCGCTCCACCTCCCAATTCCACTCCCCGGCCCCGAGTGCCCTTGCCCCCGTGCGCCTTCACCCCGCCGCGCCGCCTTCTCCTCCGGCGAGAAATTGCCGGCGAAGGAGAGCCTCCCGAGCTCCGCCGAGGCCACCCCGAGCTTCCCCACCTCCGCGCGCAGCTCCCCCACCCCTTCTCCGGACCCGAGCGCCACCGGAGCGCCGCTGCGCCGGGGACCCGAACGCCTCCGCCGCTTCCCCTCGTCGCCGGCCGCCTCCGCCCGTCGCCGCAGGTATAGGCATGATCCCCGTGCGACCCTCTTCCCGACCCGACCATCGCCGGCTGCCGCCGCGCCGCCATGCGCCAGCGAGCGCACCGCCCCCGAGCGCCTCCGGCTGGCGCTGCCACCGGGCCCGCGTGGCTGCCACACGGCGCCACCTCCGCGCCAGGCCGCCCCGTCAGCGCCACCCGCCTCCCCCTGCCACCTCGGCCAGCGCTACTTTCGTGGGCCTGGTCCATGGACCAAGGTCCCACCGGTCAGTCGGCCCCCCTCGGGCTGACGTCATGCTGGCGCAATAATTCAGAATTTCCTGTAGGAAATTAATTTGGCCGAAAATAAATTTAGTGCTGGCGTTATAATTCATATTTTTTTCTTTAGAAAAATAATTCCAGAAAACCCTTTTATTCTTTTTCCCTGATTTAAAACTTCACGGAGCCCGTTCTCCTTCGTCCTAACTCCGATTGAGCCCATTCAAATTTCTAAATTCATCCAAAATTCCCCTCTATCCATTCCTGGCCTTAATTTGAATTTTGAAGTTTATTTGAATTTAATTTGAATTTATTTTGAGTTTGGTGGGTTATTTTCGCGTGTAGAATACGACGATTCCGAAGATTTCCCCGGCGACGGATCTCACCAATTTAAGGAGCAAGGCAAGTCACACTCCTTGACCATATCGTACCCAGTTTGCAAATAAAATTATTTTGTTTTAAATTACATTGCATGCTTAATTTTAATCCATGTACTTTAAATTCAATTTTAATTCTAGTTATTGCCTACTTTAGATTTATCTTGTAGATGTTGAATTCCTTGGTACTTTGTAACCCTAGGACAAAACTCTAGTTAGTTCACTAGAATGGCTAGAGAAGTTTTATAGCAAATGCTTAGCCCTGCTTAGATGTAACTTAAGTTTGGGTCACCTTTTTCACATAAAATGACAAGTTTTTTGGAAGGTATTCTTGACTTCGGAGAGTCAAGAAGGATTACAAAACTATTTCAAAATAAAATATAAAATCTGGTTTAAACTTAGGTTAATAGTTAGATGGTGGGTGCAGGCATGCTCTGTTGGTTGTAGCCGCAGGGTTGACTGTCGTGCACGGGGGTACGTGGTTGAGCCTAAGTCAATTAAGGACCGGTCTATGAGCTACTATTGTAAAGCCCTATCGTACTACCACATGGCTGGTATGGGACAGCCCTGGCCGAATAATTTGCGGAGTCCCAATCTGAGTCAAGTCGTAGGTTGAAAGTGGGCGTGGTTGGTGCCATGAGACGTCCCACTTGGGTGAGCGTGGTTGTAGCTATGAGAAGTCTCACTCAGGCTCAAGTGGGGGTCCCGATCTGGTGGATTCCTTACTAAGGTGAAACCTTAGAGTTGGCTTGGCCAGGTTGACGGCTTCGCATTGTAAAGACCTTGTTATGATTACTCAGTCGCACGCCTAAGGAAGCGTGTATTGACCGACATTATGAGGACATCATATCTTGTGGGTAAAGTTGTACAACCTCTGCAGAGTGTATAATCTATCCCGGATAGCCGTGTCCACGGTCACGGGCATGCTAGGCAAGAGTTTTTCAAGGATTAGACTTTGTTTTACAAAATGTTTTTCGAAAACCTTATGGATGGATGGAATCTATGAGTGTATGGAAAACGTGTGGATGGAGGGAATCCATACGGGATGTTTTTGGGAAAGATGGTCCGGGAGGGATTCCCGTGGTTAGGTTAATGTATGGTCGGAGCTTGCACTAATGGTATAAATTTTCAATTATCATATTGTTTTTAAATTCAGCATTTTTAATCTATTTATTGTATTTCATCAAATGTGGTTTTATGCACAAATAACCCTATATACCTTCCTTTGTGGCCCATATCATTATGTTGCATTTTTCGTGTAACTTGCGGAGTACAAGTTTGTACTCACCTTGCTATATCATAACAGAGGAGAATGTCTACGACTACGGTGAGGACCAGGACGAGTAGGACGTGTCTTGCAGTCGTTTGCCTGTGGGCAGGCAGTTGGGCTTCGCCAATTATCATTTTATTTTCCATTGTTAATTTCTTTTATTTGTTTTATCAATGTAAGACTTGGCCATAAGGCCGTACTCATTTGCTTAATATATTTGGTCATTTGCGTTCGATATGTATCTTTGTTCACTAGCTGTTCCTAGACTAGTGCGATTTACACAGAGGATTTCGGAGTCGTTACTCTGGATCCGACAATAGTGCTCACAGGGCTTCTTTTCTAAGCTAACTCCTCTCCCTCCTTATATATAGAGGCTCACACCATAAAATCATAACTAGCCCCCCTAGTTGGTTTATCCACTTACATGAGCTAACCCATTAACCCAACACCATATCGGGTTTTACACACTCATGCACGCTTCTCAAAGTGTTTATAAGACTCAGCCTGCTAAACCATTAGCGATTGATCCACTTAGCAATCCTAGCTCACTTTGGCCTAAACCACTTCACATTTGTGCCTCATTGCGCTACTGTTTTGATCGAGGCACCAAACTGATATTTGGCTAACTACCAAAATACCCCGACGAAGCTTCCGGTCACCTCTGTCTTCACCTTCACATCAAAGCATCTCCTCATTCTTTCGACACATAGCCCATAGTGTCCAATGACTAGCGGTCATATCTTCATGCATTTGAACTCTCATGAACCATCTCTACGTGCATCAGTCTCGTCACTCGGTGCACCACATGCATCACCTCATCTCATCGCGATCCTTATCTCTTTTGTGCTTCAAGCTTGAGACATGTAGCCTAACCCGGACTTATATGACCACATGGACCTCAGCCTCCCACCTAGTCTCGATCTTGTTATTGACCTCTACCGCTCTTCAAGCAACCCTACACATCCAAAGACAAAACAATCCTATTTCGAGTACAAGTTCCATGCACTTGACTAATGTTAGTCAAAATAAATGCATCATGCAACACAACACAATGCAATGGAACACATGTTGTGCACACACTCAAACCACTCAAGAACACCTCCCACTGTTCTCTGGCCGCAGCAACCGGTCTAAATGCTCTCCCCATGGTGATAGGACTATGCCAATCAGATCATCAACTATTTATTAGTCTGACCGGTCCAAACCAACTTAAACCTTCCCCAGAAATAGGACACCAATGCCACTGCATCTTCTATGCAGGTTACACCACCCAACTCAATTTTGGTGCGACCACCAACCAATGACCAGTTTGACCACATGTGCCCAACTCACTACAAGGGTTCTGAATTATAGCAACGAATTATTATTAAGTTGTTGCGATAGGTGGTGTTATTACCACGAATTGGACTTCTGTGGTAATAGATGAATTGATATTGCCAAAATTTCTTGGCATTGTAATAGTTAAGAAATTTGTTGCAATAGAATGTACATATTGCAACAAAAAATAAAGTTGTGGTAATAGGTAGAATATATTGCCACGATGTTCGGGCGTGGTAACAACAAAGACTTTTTGTGGCTATATAATCTACATGTTGCAACAAAATTTGAAATCGTGGCAATAGTAACATGGGAAAGAAAAAACAATAGAAAATGCTGCCATTTCACTCAACCGACGGGATAAATTTTTCAAGGACTAAATTGATAAATGGCCAAAAATCCCCACTTGGCTTCAAATCCTTAGCAGCAGCTCTGTTCAACAGTTGTACTACTCCTTCCCCATGGTGCCACCATGCTCCCAACTGTCGTCCTTGCCTCTGGTCATCCACACGCCTTCAGTGTTTCTCCGATGAGTCGAGGATCCAGCATTGAGCCACTGTAGATCGCATCGCATTCTCCTCCGTTGCTGCTGCTCCTCGCCACACACAACCGCCATCCACCAACGGTGCCACCACCAACACCGACAACAAACCTATGCTGGCAAGTTCCCGTCACTCCGACCCCTACCTCCTTAGCTTCATTGAGCTGCCGCCATGTGGGTCGGTCTCCACATCTGACGACAATGCTCCATGTGCTTGTTCTTTGCCAATGACTGCTACCAAGAAGCCCCCGTCAACTAGACCGGTTGACCATCTGCACTGCCTCCGACACCTCACTGCTTCCTATAGTCCCCCTAGGTTCCCCCAATTCCTTCCCATGTTCGATTCCCATGTGTGCCCTTTTTATTGTTAACTTTTTAAATTGTGAAATCTTGAGTTTTGATTGTGATTGTGTACTATTAAAGCATTTTTCTTAGGTTACATGGTGAATTGTCTACTAATGGCTTTCACTGGGAAGTGCAAATGTGATAATAAGGATGATTTCCAAAACAAGAGGTTGGACCTAGCTGGTGAATAGCTTGGAAGAGAACTTAGAGTGCATATTAAGCATGCAGAGAGATGCATGGTTAAGGCTATGCAGAGAGATTTGAATAGTGACCATGATTTACAACTTCTCAAGCATTATCTAGATGCTTCAATTATCACTAATGGTCTAAATCATGACTTCTCTATTGGTTCTAAGTGCCATCCCTACAAAAGAAATGAAAGGTGCTTAGAAATTGTTACAACCTGTGAGTGGGTTGCTTATGCTGGAAAAACCTGGTGATGCAAGATATCCATAAGTAATTTCTTAAACCAAGTGTTGCATGCCCACCTTGAGGAAATGTATTTTGATAAGTTTGTCAAATACCACAAACTATATTGGATCAAAAACAAGGTGCTTGGGAAAGCAGATTAGTTCAAGGAGTATTGAGAAGATTGAGTGGATCAAAGACTAAAAACTTAGCGGATTGGACACATGTATTTTGAAAAACGTACATGAATTAAGTGTGTGAGTAAAACTATGCTGGGTGGGTTAATGCATTTTCCCCAAATATGATAATGGATAGTATCTATTAGAGTTAGATGTGGGCTGGTTGTCTTATTTATCTAACAGGTTGGGATGGAAGCTTGCAAGCCAACCATCCAACCATCTACCAACCATCCTTTCAACCTTGTGTTCTAGGATTAGGATTAGAGAAGAGTGAGTGTTGCGATGTGCTCTCTTGTCTTCCAGGTAGAGTGGCTGTAAAACCTCCATCCTTAAGTAGTAATGTATCAACTTTATTCATCACTCATGGTGTCTACTTGTTTTGATTTATTTACTCTTGTTCTTGTTGGTTTTGATCTCTTCTCTTCTTGACTTGCTATGTGTCATGGACGTGAAAGTGATTGAGATGACTAATGGAGATCAAATCCCATCCATTTAGACACCAGGTCTTAAAGAATTTTGAAGTTGCTCGGCTTTGCTTAGTTTTGGCTTGTTCTTGAGGTTTCTTGATCCAAAGGTTTTTGTTTCGAATCTTTTAGAGTTTTTACTTGCTATAAAATGTGAGAATACATTTAAAGCCATCTTGACCATCCTCTGCCCACGAGCAAGTTATATTCCGAGTGTTTAGTTTTTGCCCGATTCTGATGCAACTTTGCTTATTCTTGAGAAATGTTAGAACTTTGACAAGTATTCAAGTTATCTTTGGATGGAATAGATTTCTGAGACTCTAAGCAAGATGGGTACAAAGTATCATCTCATTTGGTTATGGACTTTGGAGTTACACCAAAAGTGGTTTGAAGTGATTTGTTGTTCTAGGAACATGAGGCGTGGGCCATGGGCGGCGCCATGGCGAGGGGGAAGGAGGCGGTGCCAACGCCGATAGCATGTGCACACTCGTTAAGGACTTTCTAGCTCCGCCACTAAGAATATAAGTATCACCCTTCGACTTCGGTAGTTCGATCTCTTCTCCCCTCCGTCCTCGCAAACCCGTCCTGCTCTTGTGCTACTTCGAGAGCATATCCAAAGCGCGTGTAATCCAGCATCACTCCACTTGTGCATCATCTCGAGATCCTGGTCTCTTGGGCTAGCTAGCTATTCGATCGATCTCCGGGAGTAGAGGATCCTATCCATCCTCCTGATCCATGCCCACATTAGTAAGTAGCGAGCTAGATCCCAAATGCCGTTAAACACAACCACCACTCCCTACTTTTCGGCCTGAGAACACGAGGAGGCCGTAGAGCAACTCCAGCAGAGCCCCTACTTGAGCCCTCATCCTACTTTTGAGGGCTGAGGAGCAAAAAACTCACTCCAGCAGGGCCTCTACTTGAGCCCTCAAAAGTAGGGGGCCCTCAAATCTCCCCCTCGAGCCCTCATTCCTGGGGGTCTGGAGGGAGCCCCAACTTTTGAGGGCTCAAGTAGGGGCCCTGCTGGAGTGAGTTTTTTACCTCTCGGCCCTCAAAAGTAGGATGGGGATGAGGGTGAGTTCTATGTGTCATCCCCTCTAAGAATGAATTTGAGGGTCCTATTTTGAGGGCTCCTGCTGGAGTGTAGCCCAAAAAACAGAGCTCTCAAAAGTAGGGAGAGCCCTAAAATAAAAAGTAGGGGTCCAGTTTTGAGGGCTACTGCTGGAGTTGCTCGATGCTTACCAGCTCCCTCTTCTTCTTCCTCTCCCACACCACCCGACAGCAGCTACAGCTCGTCGTCGTTAACGTACGCTAGCTCACACAAGCCATAAGCGTAGTATAGCGCACGCGCGCTTACGTGCGGTACGTACAGGAGGTGACATCATGGACTGCTTCGCCGAGGCCGAGGGGAAGAGGGCGCACGATCCGAACCCGAAGTTCCAGGACCGCAGCCGCGCGGCGCCGGCCACTGGCTTCCCCGCCGAGAACGTCGGCAGGTTCTTCGAGGTGTTCGGGCCGGTGATCGTGGGCGCGGGGCCGGCGGGGCTGGCCGTCTCCGCGCTCCTGGGGCTGGCCGGCGTGCCGTACGTGCTGCTGGAGCGGTGCGGCTGCATCGCCTCGCTCTGGCGCCACCGCACCTACGATAGGCTGCGCCTGCACCTGCCCAAGCGATTCTGCGAGCTGCCGCTCATGCCGTTCCCGCCCAGCTTCCCCACGTACCCCACCCGGGAGCAGTTCCTCGACTATATCGAGACATACGCCAGCGTGTTCAAAGTCAAGCCGTTGTTCCGGCAGGCCGTCGTCAGCGCCGAGTACGACGGAGAGTTCTGGTGGGTGAGCACCAAGGAGGTCGTCTCGGCGGCCATCGACGGCGAGCAAGCCACCGTCAGCAGCACCATGACGGTGTACCGATGCAGGTGGCTCGTGGTGGCTTCAGGAGAAAACGCCGAGCCAGTTCTGCCGGAGATCGAGGGCGCCGGGAGATTCAAGGGCCAGGTCATACACTCCAGCGACTACCGCAGTGGCGAGGGCTACGCCGGCAAGCGGGTGCTCGTCGTCGGCTGCGGCAACTCGGGCATGGAGATGTGTCTCGACCTCTCCAACCACAATGCGCACGCGTCCATGGTTGTGCGTGACACGGTGAGAAATATTGCTCAAACAAAGTTTTTATCTTCTTTTTTTGAAATTTTTTTTTGCACCGCCTAAGTTTGTTTTTCTGTTTTTCATCTTTTGTTCGTTGGTTCGGACAATATACAACAGCAATAATAACAAAATCTTTTATTCCAAATAAATTAGAATAGTATATGAATAAAATCTTCTCAAGATCAAATAAATGATAACCTTGTACTAAAATCTACAAGGCTAAAATCCTAAGCTCTACTTTTCACCATCTAAACTAAGAGCCTAAAACATTATTCCTAAATTTTCTTCTTATGTTATGGTTCCAATACGTAGATCGCTAATTTTTATACACTCTTATCCAAAGCTAACTCTTTAGAAATATTCCAACCCCTCAAATCTTTTTTAACTACTTCTTCTTATGTTAATTTTGATCGATCTCTATCTCTTCTTATGTTAATTTCGGTCGATCTCTGTCTCTTCCTATATTTTCGTTAGGTTCAATATTTGTTTAACTAATAACATTAGGGAACAGATGCATGCACAAACGAACAAATTAAAAAAAGTTGATATTTGCATCTTTCCAGTGGTGCAACTTTTTTTCTTCTTCTTAATAATCTCTTGCACAGACACGCACTATCTGCCTCTCTTCTTTTTGTTCATGTTACAATGTTGCATAAGCTTGAGGATAATAATTAGGGAGGAGCTTTTATGATTTGTTAATAGTGATTTACATAACTTTTAAAGTATGATAAATGGTGGATAAATATTACGTACATCTTTATTTGTTTTAAGATTAATACTACTCTTATTAGAAAGAAATGCATAAAAACACTGCTCAGCTGTAAGTGATCTATCTTAGTTGGCATCACACTTGATCTCACGTGTTCGATCGTACACTTCCCGAAGCATAATAATTTTTTTAGCTCCTGATATCATGGCAGATGTTAACGTTGCTTTTCTTTTTTCAGTAAAAAGGCGAGCTAGCTTGAGCCATGGCATGCCAAGAAAGACGCTGTGATTCTCTAGGGAACTTTCTTGGGATTCATGCGCGTGCACTAGCTAGCTTGTGATGATCCTTTTTAAGGGATAAAAGACAAAACAAAACCACCTAGATTTGCTCCAATAAAACAGTTTAAGTTTCTAAAATAGTTTAAGTTAATTTTATAGACTATACAAATTAATACTACATCAGATACATATTGATTAACTAACACTAGCACTAACTTGTGTCGTTTGGAATATCATTAACGGTTAGCAAGAATACTCTTTGGGATTGGCTCTACATCCTTTATATATTCGATCGATATTTTGTGTTCCACTTTTTTCTCTCATTGGAATGTGAATTACAAACCATTAGGAAAACAAGTCTCTGATGATGATAAGCATACACATGTGGAAGATGCACCAAGTTGTTGCTCCCGCGCACTTTGCAAAGTTGTAGTACAACCTAGCCAGCGCTTGCAACTAAAACGATATGATCACCAAAATGCAGACTCCCAAGTGTTTGGGCCCCAAGCCCTACCTTTCTTTTGCCCTTTTGCTTCCTTGGTTTAACTTGAGTCCATGTCACAGACAAAACAAAAACAAGAGCCACTTCGATTTGTTTCCCCTTTCGGTGTTAGTTTATAGTATCCGGCCATATACAGATGATCATTCCCTCAACCGATTGTAACTGTAATTGATGTGTCACCAACTCCTATTCTGAAATCTGAAGCTGATCGTATCTTTTGGTGATCTTTGTAGGTGCATGTCCTGCCCAGGGAGATGCTAGGGCGCTCCACTTTTGGGCTGTCCATGTGGCTCCTCAGGTGGCTGCCCGTCCAGACGGTCGACCGGCTGCTCCTCCTGATGTCGCGCCTCGTGCTAGGCGACACAGCCCGCCTCGGTATCGGCAGGCCCAGCCTTGGCCCTCTGGAGCTCAAGGGCGTGTCCGGGAAGACGCCGGTGCTCGACGTCGGAACCCTAGCCAAGATCAAGTCCGGAAACATTCAGGTAATTAATTGTGGTCTTCAGTTAGCCATTGCTGGATTGCATGGACTCTTTATCATTGCACATTCGTTGGGTAATGCAGGTGTTCCCAGCAATACATTGTTTCAGGGAGCATGGGGTGGAGTTTGCCGACGGAAGGGTTGAAGACTTCGATGCTGTCATCCTTGCCACCGGTTATAAAAGCAATGTACCCTATTGGTTAAAGGTATACACTATATACATATGTACTCTCATGGACTATGCTCCCACCATTATTTTGTCTTTCTTTTTTTTTCTGGTTGTGTTTGGTACTGTTCATATATATGGTCCACAGAGTTCTTCACCTAATTAAACTAGAGCATGTTTTGTCATGGAAAATTGATCTTAGCATTAATTTGCCTTTCTATATACGTAGGAGAAACAATTCTTCTCAGAGAAAGATGGCTTCCCAAGAATTTCGAACGGGTGGAAAGGGGAGAACGGTCTCTATGCTGTTGGGTTCTCCAGGCGTGGCCTCCTAGGAGTGGCCATGGATGCCACCAAGATCTCAGATGACATTTTGCGATGTTGGCATGATTCGGACTATGGAAGATCAACGTGCGAGCAAGTGACATGAAACTCGCCGATCATAGGGCCCCAGCCTCCCTTGATCGGAGTATTTTGTGTTACACATGTACTAGTCTGGTTTACATTTCATTCTAACTGGTAGATATGCCTAAAACAAGGCTTATCTATCAGTACGTGCATATATATATACACACGTACACTTGAATCAGCCTAGTGCATCTCTTTTTTTTCCCATTCTCATATTGTATATAAATCATGGTATAGGTAATCATTTGTTGCATTTTAGTTATTTGGTCTAACTTTAATTAGAGGAGCGAAACTAGCGTGTGAATTTGAGAGAGAATAGTTTAAGGGTCTCATATCTGTTTATTTTTGCAATCCCCCCCCCCCCCCCCCGGGGGGGGGGGAAGCTCTGGATTTTTTTTTAGTTTGGCAAATGTTGTCATCTTTTTGTAACTGTTAATAGTAACAAAAATGACATTTTTCCAGATATTTTATAAACATGCATGCTTATTTTGTTGTGTTTGTTATCTCCATCTTCTTTCCTTTTCAGTAATGTCTATCGATCTAGAATACTAATATAACTCCAGTATTCCATTTATATTTGTGATGTTGAATTGATGTGTACGCATACAAGCAGGTTACTGCCCCTCTCAATCTAGGCTGAATTTCTGATTATTTTTAGGACTATTCAATTAATGGTCATTAATTGGTAGGAAATTTTTCACTGTTTCGGCTATTCTTCCTGCTTTAATTCAAAAAAAAATAACCTTCAACCCGACAACGATTCCATCCAAAATCCTTATTCCATATATATGGCTGGTCAGCGTCCAAAATTATGGACCTTCATCTTAATAAAAATATGACACGTTGCCTAGAATTAATTGATGTGCAAATTCCGTAGCTTAATCAATATATTTTACATAATATTTCTTTCTTGGATACAAGCCGTAATAATACCTGCTTACAATAGGCACCGTAAGATGACTACGAAATGGACGCATGTAATGATACCTGGAAAAGTCAAAAGTATATAAAAAGTAGATTATAGTTAATTATAATTTAGTCTTTCTTATGTATATCTCCTGGAACAAGAACAAAGTTGTGCTAATTGTTGATATTTTCTTTATGAGTAGTGTTTCTAATTATACCGTCATTATTCTTGATCAGTATATATCCCAAGGGACCACCACCACTTCCACCATCACTCTCTTTGTGATGTCCATCTGTTGAAAAATAGAGAGACAAGGATGCATGATTTTTACGTGAAAAATCCTTACAAGAAAAAAATCACGAACACAAGAAGACAAAATTCACTGTATAAGAAAAAAAATAAAAGTACGAAGAACTTCAGTGTATCTTCATGGATACATATGTAGGTTTGATAATAAGAATCCTAAGAGAACAAGAAATTTCAGTTGGACTCGTTGCGAGGGCCAGCGCTAGGTCTAGCGCGACTCGGCGCACCACCCGAAGCTACATCTAGCACAGGTCAGCGCACTAATGTGAATATGTCTAAGAATTCAGATCACACTTTAACACTATCTACATATAATAAAGTACCAGCTCAGAGAAAAGAGCAATATTGCAAAGATGTTTCTCAAACTTATGCCATGTCCTAGTTGTAGTCATCTACATCATAATTCGTGTTGTCTCTGCCTGATCGATCGTGTACACATATGCCACTCCTACATATTCGACGCAAGAGCATATTCCCAAATGGAAGGCACTTTACTGTATGAACCCCTGCTCCTTAGCTTTTCTAGAGCCATGATTCCATTTCATCTCCATTATTTTCCACTTTGCAAGGGAAAAAGTCCTAGAAGCCAGTGTTTTGTCCAGGCAAGGTGGTGTTCTTATGTGGCACGGGCGGCGCAGCATCATGCATGGTGCATGTATACGGCACATGTAGAGGGTTTCATGTATCATTATCATGTCGAATTCATCATTGCTCTACGAATAGATTTTTTTTTACGGTTCCTTTTCTAGACGTTTTATATCTCTTTTATTTTGTTAGCTGCCTAACCTACATATCACTATTAGTGTAATACCATGCATTAACTGAGGCTATCATATGATTTTAATAGATCAACAACACAGGAATTTTTTTTATTGCTATAGAAATTTAACTCTTTTATAGTTTTATGTAAAACTTATATAAAATTTCTGCCATTCAAAAGAGGCCCTTTGTCATCGAGTATGCATGGTGTTCGATGGTCATGGGACTGATTGGCGCGTGTTGATTTGGTGGTACGGGAGACAAGTGACTAGACCATTATTGCCACAACAAGATGCACGCTGTGAGGTCAAATGAACCACAGGACGAAGGGGACCCAAAAAAGGAGAGACTTGGAACTTGTTTTAGTGAAGGTGCTGATCTGCTTTTAGTCCCATCGGATTGCCAACAGCGACTAAGTTGCACTTGGTTCACATCTGGAACAATAACAAGAAGATCGTATACAGTAACAGAGGATGTACCGACTACTCAGCCACTAGCACTTTCCTCAGTGCTAGCTAACATATAAACTCGATCCGTCATAAGTTGTTCGTTCGATGGGTCAAATAGAAGTGGATTATGTCCGCTGAATTTAAGTTTGAGGCGCTACCAATGCCAGCTTAAATTTTAGCTATCAAAAAATCTCTTCTAACTTTGATCGGATGCATGCACGGCTGCTTTGTTCGTTCCACGGAAGATCGGAACTGAATTAATTTGACCAGGTAATAATAAAATCATGAGTAGGAAATTAAATATCAGGCGTTTAATTCCATGACCACATGCGTCCGGCCGGACAAACTGTACATACCGTTATCACTGTAAACCGATAGGGCACGCTGCAAGCTCTTGCTGGTACCTCTCAAGAAAGAACCCTTATCTAGATTAAGATCCGCACTAACAGTGGCATCCAATGGCCGGTACATGCGTGCACATGTGTTCTCGTTCCGCAGGGATGAGCTAACCTGGAGACTCGATTATGAAGTGACAACGAGCTGCGCGCATTTCCATGGATGGATTGGATTCGATCAATTGCCGCCAATACTGCAAGTTAAATGTTGACCTGCCATCGTTTTCTCAGAGGAGGGACAACGACTGGAGCTAGTAAAGAGTACTACAAGAAAATTTCCGTATAAAGATATTTTTGGAGAGATGTTTTTAATTTTGTCTCTAAAATTAAAGTTATATAGACTAGAGACGTTTTCTAGAGACACTTTAAAAATCGCTCTAAAATTATGTACTGTAGAGACGGTTTTGAGACAATTTCGAGATGTTTCATAACCACATGCAAAAATTTATCTTGTAGAGACGTTTGTGAGATGCTTTCTAATTCATCTAATGATTTTTGTTGTGTAAAGATATTTTTGTGAGACGCTTTTAAATATGTAGAGACGTTTTTTTATGGTGATATGTGTTAAATGACCTACATTTAAATATCGCAATGCACAAGAGTTCACACATTTTAAAGATTTTTAATTTCTATGGTGTATTGTACTAGTAGCACAATTTAACGCTACCATGAAATACCTCTACTTTCTTAGAGACACACCAAAACATTTAGGGTACCAGCCTTTGCAAGAGTTTACACATTTTAAAGATTTTTTCTACGGTATATATACTATACTAGTAGTACAATTTAATGTCACTATGAAATACATCTATTCTTTTAGAGACACATTAAAATATTTAACAACACTTTAAAATATTTTTGTTCTCTTATAGACACACTGAAACATCTCTACAAAATGCCGCCAAGGAGCTATGGCCCGAATGATTGAGAAAAGAAGCATCGAGCATGGGGCAACTTGCTCGAGTAGTGGCGGTCCCGAATTAACACTGACATGCATGTACAGTGGCCGGGAGAAGAGAGACGAGGGGAAACGGAACGCGCGAAGAATTCGATTCAGCGCCAGCGTGACCGAGGCATGCCCTATCCGCATGTTTCTTACACGGACGCCCGCTGGAATAGCAACTCTCTCGTAAACTTGCAGTCCTGCAAAGCGGCTTTCGTGTTCATGAGAGCGATCATCACGTGGGTGAAAATGCCAGCTGACAGCAGCTCTCTCGTTAACTTGCCAAATGGCTTTCATGGGAGTGATCGTCGCATGAGGATAGAGCTCACGGCTGTCCGACTGCATCATGGATTACAATAAACCTTGTCCTCTCACAAGTTTTTTAACTAACTACGTATACAGTCGCATGAACACTGAAAACAATAACTTCGTTTTTTTTTTTTGACTTTTCAGTCAGTTATAGACTTCAAATTCTATCAATCGATATTATTTATCATATCTATTAGCCATAGATAAACAATATTAAACACAGTTAAATGAACTGGCCAACCCTGTGGAGTTAGCCGACGTTGATGGGATCAATAGCGAGGCCCGTGGAACGATATAGGCACGCGTCAGGCATCGGATCAATGGCGGGGGTTCCTCCTTTCATGTCATGTATGCAAAGGAGGAGAACGAACGGGGCCAAGAGATAAAGCTTTGTCATTTCTAGCCACCTTTTCCTCGGCATTTGGCATATCCAGATAATCATGAGGCTATATAAGTTGTTTGGCCCTGGAAAACGATTTCCATTAGTATCTGCTTCCATGCCATATCCTGACGTGACGGGCAGTGGGCGGATAGGCTAGCCTTGCTAGCAGTGCGCCACTGCGCCAGGGAAAAAGCACAGCCCGCGGAAAAGGAATTCTTCCTATCAGTCATTGCACCTGTTCTTTAATAACTTTTAAAAGTAATTTTTAATTTTTACTATAGTATCTAACTTTTAAACAAATTATTTTTAAAAAACGGGATCTATAAAGTAATTATAGTACACGTTAAAAATCCAATATCTGTATCAACTAAAATCGCAAGTAAGTATTTTTATCCGTAATATTCTCTATCACAAACAGCTAAAATTCAAAAAATTTAATTAAAAATCATAAGTCACAACCACATCAAATAAGCCCATTGAATTAATGTTGATCAAGTCAATCTAACGGTTGATGGAAAAGACTTCACCTAGATTTTCTTCCCAACGCATGCATGCATATGTAGCTAGCTAGCTGCATCTGCATGTTAGTATTTCACAGCTTTACACATTCCGTCTTTGGAAAATTTCAACACATTCCGTCTTTGGAAAATTTCAACTTCTCCTTTGCCTTTTGCGACTTCTAGAATTCTTTTACAGCTTGTTACATGTATGCAAACTTTGTTGGGAACCGATCGATGAAGGCGTTACATTGTTTTATTAAGAGATCTATGCCAAATTTATGTATTCCAAATAGACCCTACGAATCTACGATGATGGATCGAGCTTCAGGAACGTTAGTTTCCATACATTATAAAAGCGAACGACTAAGATGCTCTCGTTCCGTTACGTCGGACTATAGAGCATACGCCAATTTCGAATTACTCGAACACACAACCATATATAGCATTTGGACAAGTAGTACGAGCTAATGATGGCCCATTAGACAGCAGCCATCTTAGATTCCGGAAAGATTCTCGCACGGATGAGCACACCCCCCTGGAGATGGAGAGATCCAGGGCGTGGTAGTGGCCAGCAGCCAGCGCGCCGGCAACGACGCGGCCGCCCTATTGGCCGGGTTCTCATGCTCATGTCGGCCGGTACGCACATGCGTGCGCAATTATACGTGCATAGTGCAGCGCCATCTAGGGAAGAACGCCATCGATCGATCGTGTTTCATGTCGAGATCACCGGGGCGGCATGCATGATGCGTCGTCCATCGATCTCTCGGCCGGCCGGGCGCGCGGGGCCGGTCGGTTGGGGGTTGATGTGGGTGCGACTGCGCCCTGGAATGATGAAAAGGCCGCAGGCAGCTTGAAACTTTCCGGGATCGTGTCCTGCCATTTTTAGGATCGGAGCGCACGCGTGGGCCCGGGCCAGGCCAGGCCAGGCCAGGCCATGACATGTCAGTTGTCGGCGGCCCGGCGTGTGGGCGGCGTGGTGGTGTGCGTCGCGTCAAAGATCTTTTCAGCCGCTCATCATTCCAGCCGAGGCCGCGGCGGGTGTATTGGGAGATCGATGCATCACATCATCAGATCACAACAAAGGTGTATGGTGGCGGTGGTGGGCGGGGTGTTACCCCTGCTGCAGAGCCGACGCTAGCTATTTGCAAGTCTCACCCTCGATCGCCACAGTGGATTGTGAAGGATTTGTTCAGCAGAAAAACTATGCCACGGTATACCGTGCAAATTCAAATCGACGGGATACATCCTCCCCCCTCCCCCGTAGATTCATCCTCTCTCTCTCCACTAGCTCTCCCCTTCTCTTCCACTCGACGCCAATGGCGGAGGTCTACACCACGAGGACGACGACAGGTTTATCGTGCGCACCCCCAGTTGTAGAGGGAGGTCAGAGAGGTGGTGGCCCGGCGGTGAGCAACGATGGAGGGCGTTGGGTAGCAGTGGGGGTGGTGGGCGGCATGGCAAGGTGGCGACATGATGAATTTTAGGTTGGGCGAGGTGGGGACGACGAAGAGGGAGAGAGAGCGGCAGAGCGAGGTTGCCGTCGTCGGTTGTTAGTGGTGGAGAGGGGGCGGGGGAGCGGAGGAGAAGCGCGGAGTTGCGACCAGCGCTGAAGAAGAAGGCGAGGAGGCGGGCGCGGAGAAGAGAGAGGGAGAGGAGGGCAACAACCGACGCCAACAAAGAAGGCAGGTGGAGGGGAGGGGAGCAACGGCAGGTGAAAGTATACCATCGGGATGTCTCTCAACAGTACACCGTACGATAGTACCTCTCTTTATTCAGACAACCCGTGAGAACTAGATTGAGGAGGGTACACCACACTTACACTAGCCGGAATCTACTAAGTGACATCCATGTTTGTACTCCAGTTATTTGGTGGGAAATTATCATCCTTATGTCTTAGGGCATAGCAAGTAGCAACGCCGGTGTCCTGTTGTGCATACTATGATCGTTGCCGCACATAGAGAACTAATTGTATATTTAGGCCCCGTTTGGCACGGCTCCACTTCACAAGTGGAGCTGTTTTTTTGACTTCACAAGTGGAGCCGGATGAAGCTACTTTTTTCAGCTCCTTGGGTGGAGCTACTTTTGTCTCAGCAGATTTTAAGAAACTCCTTGGGTGGAGCTATTTTGTTTTACCCTGTTTGGCACAAAACAGCTCCAAACAGCTCCAAACAGCTCCAAAGAGCTGGTGGTGGAGCTGTGCCAAACGGGGCCTTACTATGGGTTAATTTTGAGGTGTTGAGATTGTTTCAAAGGTGTCCATGGAAGGGAGCAGCCGGGCTTCTGTAAAAGGTGGCCCAGTACACTTCCTCCGGACCATATAAGTCAAGATGCGTGCCCAGTTGCAGAAGAATGCTTAACGGGGAAACTTTTTTGGGCCATGCTTTATTGTTCCTTCCTTTTCCCCTTTCAGCTTTTTTTCTGATTGTTTTTACGAAATGGCAGTTGACTGTTTTTTCATTGACAAAAGAAGGAATTTATGAGGCAAAATTACAAAAAAAAACACTGGAAGCACGTCGGAGTTTGATTCCTTCTATAACTATTTTTATGACATTTTCACCTCACTAGTATGCAATTGTTTGAAACTCCCCTCTTCCGCCTATTTTTACGGAATTTCGTATACTGTGGTCGGCTTGGCTCTCCAGTGGGGCAAGGTGGCCTTCCTCTGTGGCATGAGGCTTTATATTAGGCACGGCAGGGGGAGCCAAACCGTTTCGTGCTTTGCGATGAACCCAAAGAGACACTGTAAGAGGGCATGTTCTTTTGTGGCTTTTAGTTTTAGCTTTTGTCTTTTTTTACAGTAACTAGCTTCTAAACGGAATATCTTTTTAAGATAGAGTCTACTAATTAATTGTAGTACATACTGTACCGACTTCATTTATATCGGCAAAAACCGCATGTGAATTTCAGTTACTCTGTAATCTCTCACACGATAACCAAAAACTATAAGCCACAGCTAAGAGCAAGTTTAATAAGGCTGACTGTGCTAGCTATAAGGGAATCCATGTCAGCATAGTCCTATGTGGAGGGGAGAGAAAAGGAGAGAGAGAGCCAAGCCGGCTCCCATGCAAGAGTCAGGCTATAGCACAGGAAAAGATGTGTTATCCATGCATGTACCAATAGAACTTACTGCTATACCCATGCATGTATTAAATGACCAATACCCATGTATGTATTAAATGATTGAGAGCTCTTGTAGAGACAACTTATAGCCAGCTTATTGTATGAGTTAGCTGCATCTTACCTTTTGATGACATGGAAATGTATTGGAGATAGCAGCTATCTATACTATTAAACTTGCTCTAAAAACCATAAACCACAGCCACAAAAGAACAGGCTCTAAGGCACGCACACCCATATTGCTTCCTTAAGTCACCTCCTCAAGTCACCTCCTCTATTGCTTCCTTAAGTCACCTCCTCCGTGTCACCTGCTCACATGCTTCCTTGCTTGGTGTTAAACTAGCTGGGCTAGAGAAAAAGGCCAAACTGATTTGATAAGGTGAAACAAATTCATTGTATTAAAGAGTTTGGTTTCAATCACTTCGCCGCACTAGAAGACCACATCACCACACTGAAGAGCTAACTTGGCCATGTCATCAGAAATCGCATGAAAACAAGATGAGTTTCAAATAACTACTAGTGGGGTAAATGTGCTATAAAAAAATAGTTGTAGGGGGGATTAAACTCCTACGCAAAATTGCCTACGAGGCACTTCACAGATTAAAAACTCGGAGAGCACAGTGAAAAGTTCACACAAATAACTCAACCAATCCACAGTTAATGTGAATGGCACTCTGGTCATCAACCAGAGACGAGGTGACATTGTTGGGCTATGCAACAGTTGGCCACCTAATCCTTTACGTACTCCACTTGTTAATACCCCAGTTTTTTTTTTTGAAGGATTGTAAGTTGCGGCTAGTGGCAGAATTTAGCATAATTCATGTACTGGGCCAGCAGTAAGAAATGATGAACTCAACCATTCCACCTTTCCCCTGTGTAGCCCTACTACGCAGATCCATTTCCCCAGCTTAACCCATGGAGTACTTTAGTTGACGGGATCGAATCGAGGTGTGTGGACAAGGACGTAAAGTTCCGTGAGGTGCGTGGACATTTGGACAAGGACGTAAAGTTCCGTGACAAAGCAATGGATTAACACAACGGTATATTCCATACACTTGGGGTTCTCCGTTCTCCAGGGATCTGGGACCTCAAATCAGCAGGATTCTTCCTGGAATCAGAATCTACACCTGCTTAGCGAAGTTTGCCGATGGTGGTGGCACAAGAATTGCACACAAATGGTAATTTCGGGCCTGTTTAGGAGAGCTCCACCAGCTCCAGATCCACAAAAAACAGCTCCACTCCACGAAATTTTACCCAAACGCTTCAGTTCCGCGAAATCTGGATCCACCAAAATCCTGGATCTGAGGGCCAGATCCATGGATTTCATGGAGCTCCTCAAGGGGTGCTCCACCGTGGAGTTGGGTGGTAATTACCCACCAATGCCACTGGTTACACACCCCATCCCACCAAAAGTGGTCATTCCTACTAAAATCTCAATTTCGTGGATCTAGAGCTGTTGTACAAGCCAAACACTCCATGGTAGGATCCCAAATTCACGGTGGAGCTGCTGCTTCAGATCCACGTTTTCAGTGGTGGAGCTCTCCCAAACATGCCCTTCGTATCCACAAGTGCTCCCGATAAAAGCTACTCCCTTTTGCCTTCTTCCTTCAGTTCTTTGAGGTAGCTGCTGAAAGCAACCTTTTTCTTGTGATTGAAAGCAATTCACAAGCCAGCTTGGCGCTGTATTTCCATGCATCACTCGCACAGGAGAAGTTTACAAGGGAATTCATGGCTTTGCAGAGATCAACTAAATATGAGGAATGAATACATCCCAGGATTGAGGAAGTAGAATTGGTAAGAGTGTTTCTTTTTGAGAACTGCAGAACAAAGTAAACAAAACACTATGCCCAACATCTCAGTAAGACAATAACTCTCATCAGAGTTTATTAGTCTGACTACTTGTCATTGTCTCCAAATATGTTCTTGTGTCTGTAATAGCAATACACCAGCAATTGTGCATTTCCCCACACATCGGGGAATTGATCGTCATCATCAAGAGGCACACCTATAATGCCAATCTGTATGAATTCTGCAGCTGATACCCTAAAAAATCTCACCTTGTTGTAATGGTATGAGCCCCAAAACCACTCCCGAATCCCAACGAATACTTGCCTATGTACAACAGCGCAGACACGCATGCCACTGCGAGCAACATCCAATCTTGCAAATGGGTAGCATTGCATCAATTGCAGTGTGAGCTGTGCAGAATCTTGCACAGCTCAGTTCTCCTCCATGACCAGCCTCTGGCCGTTGTTGCCGACGAAGAACCGGAGGGCCAGCTCGTAGGCCGAGAAGATGGCGCCGTTGACGACGAACGCCCGCGCGACGGCCGTGCCGAGGCCGCGCCACAGTACCGGTAGCCCTTCCTCCTGTACGCTCTTCCGGAAGCAGTCGACGACCCCGCGGTACCTCGGCGGGAACGTCTGCGCCTGCAGCCGCGACTTCACCACGTCCAGCGGGTAGCAGCAGACCCAACTGGCGACGCCGGCGAGGCCGCCGGACACGAGCATCGTCGCGAGGCTCTCCTGCCCCGTGCGCCGGCACCCCGGGTGCAGCCGCTCCCGGGCGTACTCGTACGTCCAGAAGTAGACGCCGTGCGCCGGCGCGTCCCGGAGCGCTGTCACCGCGAGCCCGCGGTATATGCCGCGGAGGCCCTCCTTCCTGAGGATGTCCCGGGCCACGTCCACCGGCCCGTGGAGGTCGCCAAGGCGGCGGTGCTTCTGCCCCGCCGCCTCCAGCTGCAGCCTGATCTTGACGAGTTCAACGGGGGATAGGATCAGCGTTTGCAGCGCACCGGTGCCGACGCCGGCGAGTGCCACGCTCGTATAGGAGGGAGGGTCGGAGATGGAGCTCCGTGGATCGAGCGATCGCGACAGGATCGCGTATACTTGGAAGACCATTGCATTCTGCAACAAAAAAGAAGACTTGGAACTCAATTCCTAACATGATACTACTACACACACTGTGACACCGACACACAGCATGGCTGGTTATCTCTACTTTCAACTTCCAAGACTCCAAGTGCAGACGTGCCATGGCCCGGGGTGAAGTTGATCACTACAATCTGACTACTGTAGTCGTAGGAGTAATATTCTAACATCACTTTTGACTGTATCCTTTAGGATGACTAGTCAAGGTAGACGTGGAATTTATGTCTGAAAAAAATATTCCAGATTCATCGTAAACCGAGACTGTGGCATGTTCTGTAGTGATGCACTGGCGTACAACCAACAACAGAAAACATTAGGTCAACAGGATGTTAGCTTAGCTTTACAACTTTACCAAGTACAAACAACTAAAGTATTTAAGGAGACTACAAATAAAACTAGACTTCACGTGTCGCCTATTACGCTACAATAGCTTGACTGATCCCGACGAGCCACCTCCTACCAAGCAACTATGCCTCGGCATGTCTTGCCTAGGCCCACAAATCAGCAGCCGGCCAAATTAATCATGATTAGCATTAATTGAGCATAATTAATCACTAATTAAATGTTGTGCAGCTGGCGACATCCTGCCGAGCTCTCGAACTCAGCAGGCCTATCGAGCTCAAGTAAAGGTCTAGATTTCTACAAAGCGTGTTTAGAAACCAAATTTAAAGGAAAAAGGGTTATTGTGCCATTTGTGCGAAACAGTTCAAGAGATACTACTACCACGCGAAGCTTAGCAAACAAACATGAAACGTGCGCATCAGTGTACGTTACTGCCTTTTTATTGGCGAGCACAACAGCACAAACGAGAGGCCACACCATGTGAACCTCCAGAAGCAGAGGACGCACGGCAACAGTGCATTGAAGCAAACATGCGAGAGGCCCATCATCTTTTTTGCTCATCAAGATTCCCAGCACGTCAGGAATTAAACCCGTGGATCTACCCTGACTGCCGAAATCGGTCGAGTGCAACTGCACCTCACCAAACGATCCCCAACTTGCAAAGTTGCATCTGTGCAATGTTCGCCAGAATTTACTGATCCACAACGAACATTTTCGACACATTTTTTTATTGATGTGTAGTTTTTCCCCTCCTGTTGTTATCTTACGGGAACAGACGAAGGAAGCAAAGGCAAAATGGGAAAAGACTTCAAACGCGACAAGCAAAAAGAGACTCGTTAACTAGTGCCGTCCGCTAATGGCTAGCTGATCAGTTAGTCGTGTCATGGATTTTGATGTCATGTGTTCTAATCGAAATTCCCTTTCGAAAAAATAATAATACAGCATTTTAGACGAACCGATTGGAGAGAAAAGAAGACGTATCTGCAATCTCACGGGATCGTAAAAATTCAAGAATCTAGCTGCATGAAAAGGTGAAAATTCCAAGAATCCGTGCACGGAGGAGCCGAGGCAACTCACCTGGAATGCGATGGAGGCGAGGGGCGCGCCCATGCCACGGTAGAGCGCGGAGGGGCCCTCGGCGCGGAGGATGCCGCGCAGCAGCGCGACGGCGGAGGACGGGCGCCGCGTGGCGGTGATCCCGGGGCTGACGGGCGGCGGCGGCTGCTGCAGGCGGATGCGGAGCGTGTCGAGGGGGTGGCCCGCCAGCACGCCGGCCATCCCGCCGACGCCCCCCGCCACGAACTCCTTCCCCCAGCTGCTCGCCAAGAACTCCGGCCAGAACTCCATCGATCCGGCCCAGCAGCAAGGACCATCCAAGAATCAAACTCCGCCCTTCTTCCTTCCTCGCGCGCACGCACGCACAAACCAAGAGCAGATCGTATATTCCGGGATATCGACAGGACAGGGGGAGCCAGCCAAGAAAGCAGGCGGGTTTCCTGTTTCCGTTCGGCGTCTATTGAGTACGGTTACTCCTATCCTTCGGTGAACCGGACGGCGTGACGCGAAGGGAAGAGCCGAATGAGAGAGAGAGAGAGAGAGAGAGAGAGAGAGAGAATGCGGTGCTAGTGTGGGGGCACGCGCGGTGGGTGCGAACGAAACGGCCAAGCGCTCGCTTCATGTCATGGGACCGAGAGCGGAGATCGCCGCTGCGCTGCGCTGCGCTGTCCCGCCTGGATACGTTGCGAGGGTTGTCACTGGCTTGCCTAGGGGCGAGCCGGCGCGTCTGCGTCCATGACGTACCGGCGTTTCTCACGGTATCAGTTGCTTGGCACCGTCCCGTTGAGAAGCTAGAGTGGGCCCATTTATTCGAATTTTTTGTACGGACAATCTATATTTTATCTGAAATTACAGAAATATATCTACAGAATTTTTTTTACAAAAATAGGCTCCAGTCGCCCAGTGGCGATAGCTGGACAATCTGGCAACCGTTGGGCGATTAAATGCAGTCGCCCCACCGTTGGGCGACTGGATTCTAGTCGCCCAACTGTTGGGCGACTGGAATCCTGTCGCCCAACGGTGGAGTGACCATGGGTGGGTTAAAACCGCACCGCGCTCGGCCGTCGCCGAGCACACTGTTGTCATACCCGAGCGAGCGGAGAGAAGAGAGGAGAAGAGGAGAGGAAGAAGGGGGAAAAGAGGAGGAGGAGAAGAGGAGAGGGAGAGGAGGAGAAGAGGAGAGGAGAGGGAGAGCGCGATTTCCAGGTATTTTTTGTTAGTGTTAGAAATTTAGTTTAGAAAATTTAGTTTAGAAAATATAGTTTAGAAAATTTAGTTTAGAAAATCTAGTTTAGAAATTTAGTTTAGAAAATTTAGTTTAGAAATTTAGATGTAGAAAATTTAGTGTTGAAATTTTGTATAGTATTTTTATGTATTATTGTAGAAAATATAGTTTCCAATATTTAGTTTACAAATTTTGTATACCATTTTAAATGCATTATTGTAGAAAATTTAGTTTAGAAATTTAGATGTAGAAATTTACATGTACAAATTTTGCAGGTATGACTCGTGATGGACGTGACTCCGACTGGCGGTACCTGCTGTTGGACGAGCACGTGGACCGCGCGCACCGCGCTTCCCGTCGTGTGCCGCCACCGGGAGCACGGACGAGCCGTTAGAAATTCTGGCTTTGATCTCTAGCCTCTAAAGTTAGAAACTAGAATAAGCACGATAATTTTTAATTTTAGTTTTTGTTTAGTTTTTGGTTTTTTATTGTTTGTGATTATATAATAGTTTTTTATTTTTAATTGAATAATTCAAAAAAAGATTAATCATTATTATAATGTAATTTTAATAAAAAAACCAACCAGATGTCAGAAGCAGCTAAAAAAATATCCGAATTGAACGGGGCTGTAACTCTACTCTCCTTGTTTGATATTGGAAAAGGAATGGGAACATTTGGTTTTGGAATCAGGAGCAGATTTGGTAGCACTACCGGAATCAGTGAGCATTGATTTGCTCTGTATCATCATATACCCCAAACAAAGTCCGGGGGACTCCCGGCCTCTCGCGCGGGCCACGTCGCCCCCAGCGCTCGGCCGGCCGGCGCGTGGCCAGCGAATTCGCGTACGGCCGGCCGAGTCACTTTCCTCCGATTTTGCAAAAATTACGTATAGGTCCTTTTTTCTCGCGAAAAGGTCCCTGGAAGTTTTTCCTTTGCAAAAAAATTTTGGATTGCGCCCGGCGGGTTTCCGAAATTACGTATAGGTCCTTATTTACTTACTTACAAGTCCTCGATTTTTTACAGAAAAACCCTTTGCTTTTCCCGAAATTACGTATTTGTCCTTGATTTTTTTTTGAAACTCCCTGCAAATTATCGTCTCTTTTATTTTGGCCCACACGGTAGCTAGCGCGGCGTGCGCCGCGCTTATATGCAGCTAGTTGTATAAAAGTTTTGGCAAGATTTTGCTCACATTTGCCATCTCAATTTATTGCCCTACCAAATCCAAATGTGCAAAATCTCGGGTTATCTTATAGCCGAAATCTCATCATGCTAAATATTGGTGCAAACTAATGTAGAGCCTTTTTTTGGCTTTTGGCTTTTCTACATTAACCAACTTTTAAACAGAGCGTCTTTTCATTGTATGGTCTACTAGTTAAAGTTAATTGTAGTACATATTGTCCGACTTTATTTATATCGGTAAAAATCGTACGTTAATTTTATCTACTCTGTAATCTATCACACGAACAGTTAAAAGCTATAAACCATAGCCAAAAGTCATAAACTATAGCTAAAAAAAACAGGCCCGTAGTCAAGATTTGACTCAAACAAATTAGATAGATCCAGCTAGTATTGAAACTGCCTAATCGGCTCACAACCATAGAGCAGAGGATACTGCTTGCTACAGTTGGCGTACAAACACCTAGGATCTATTGCACTCTGGACGTACTACTACTACATACACTAGCTAGTGGTACATCCATGCAAAGAAGTATATGCGTGTGACGGGAGCAAGAAGAGTGGGTGTGGTGTTCGTATTGACTTTTACTGATGGTTTAAAAAGACAATAGAGAATCCTATTTAGAAAAAAGCCATAAGTGACGATGTTCGTATTGACTTTTACTGATGGTTTTTTACTGTGGTTTATGTTTTTTGGTTGAAAATGAATAGTTGTGGCTAAAAGAAATGATTTTAAGAATGAATGTGCAAGCGATGGGGAATGTGAGGAAGAAGTATATGCGTGTGACGGGGGCAAGAGGAGTGGGTGCGTGAACGCTCATGGCCCCCTTCTTTATCTTCAAAGTGAGAAGAATAGAGAAGCCGCTTCGAGAACCGGGTATTCGTATTGTCTTTTGACCTTTTAAGCAAAAACCAGAAAACAGAAACCAATACAAACAAACATGGACATATATGGTAGTGCACTAGTGTTCCAACGAGCTTATAAGCCTAAGCTTCTGTTTTTTTGCACTGTAGCTGCTGAAAATGCACTGTAGCTGTCGTTAGTTTTTTTGTGTAAATAAACTTTAAAAAAGAAAAAGGTTATATCATCACAGATAATGCAAATGAATAGGGAAACAGGCCAAAAAAAGCCTAAAAGAAGCCAAAACCCCAAAAAAATATGAAATTAAGAAGGCAGAAGCTAAAGCCATATAGAGCCAATTCAGTGGTCCTCTCGAGTCTTGCCTCGTTGCTGCAGGATATAAAATATGTGGACCATGCTAATTAACGTGCCACGTGCAGTCGTCCCCCCATCTCCTAGCTATTGGGTCCGCTCTAAGGACCTATTTGTTTAGGCTTAAGTATTTTAGTTTATAGCTTAAAGCTAACTTTTTGGCTTAATCAGCTTATAAGCACCTAACTTTTAAGCAAAGCCAACCACAGGTCCTGTTTGTTTAGACTTTTCCTTGGGTTGGCCTTTTGTCTTTAATAATGAATATATGAAATACACTTTCACAAATGAGCTAAAAAGATATCAAATTCACACATCACAGTTTGAGAATCACATATGAATATGTAACTGATCATGCATAAACTCATAACAAATTCACAAACAATGTTGGTGGGAGTGAGACAACGAGGTTGTTGGGGTTGAGGGAGGATGGCGACGGCGGGCGCGGGGAAGAGGGATGTGGTTACGTCGGGGTAGGGGAGGCGGCATCGGTGGGGGAGGGGAGGGGTGTGGAGGAGGCGGCGTTGGGGGAGGAGAGAGGAGGAGGCGTCGGTGGGGGGTGTGGAGACGACGTTAGTGCAGGGAGGCGGCGGCATTGGGGTGGGGAGAGGAGGCGATGGCGTTGGGGAGGAAAGGGGAGGCAGCGGTGTTGGGGGAGCTGGGGAGGAGATGCGACGTCGAGTGTGGGAGCCGAAGGGGAGGGGAAAAGCGGGTGGAGAGGAGAAAGCAAGAGGAAGAAATGAAAGTATTTGCACTTATATACAAATGGCATTTTGAGGGTAATTTCAATGAAGTTTAGTGGCAAAGGGTTATTCCATTCCATAAAAGCCAAAAAAACACGTGTCATATGGCTTTTGGCTTATAGGTTAAAGTGGCTTAAGTTTTTTATAAGCCGGTTAAAAAGCCACCATTTATCTAGGCTTAGCCTTTTTAGCTTATAAGCCATACAAAAAGCCTAAACAAATAGGGCATAAACAATTTCAGCTTTTTGCTTATTTTGGTTTTTGACTTATTTAAGTCAGAAATCATTTGGAACACACCGGCTTCTAATTTCGGCTTATTTTATTTTTTTAATTTTTTTCTTTTTCTTATTCCTCTGCATTATTTGTGACAATATAATGGTTTTTTCAATTGTTTTTAGATTTTTCTATTTTTTCTCAAAAAATCTTACAGTCGTTACAATACAATTTTAATTAAAAACTACAGCTATAATTTTAAGCCAAAAGATCTTTAGAGCGGCCCATCCTATCGCCCGTCTCCTGCGACGCTTCACCAATCGGTAAGTACGTAGGTGTGATAGATACGGAACTGAACACGTACGTACGCGGATGATCGAACCGGAGAAGGCAAATGTAATGCCACATGCTTTATTACACGTGGTAGGACGATTGAGATTTGCGAGAGTTAGCGAGGTCGTGGTCGCGTTGGCACTATTATCTGAATCTTGTGATAAGTAGTTCGTAGCTTTCGTGAGTAACTTGGCATCCATCGACTGCCAAGAAAAAGACTTGCATGCAATTCAACGGGACTAATGCCTGCTAGTTAATAGGAGTATATAATATAGCAATATTTGATAATGCTAAACCTTGGCACTATTGAATGGAGTCAAACTGGCTCAAACAACGTGGCATGAATCGTGCGTGGCTCATTCTATCTGTGCGGTGCACTGGTGTCTGCCTCCCCACCCTATGTAGATTCTTGTTACGCCTACGCTTCACCAAACAATCAGGTGCAATAGGACAGGGAGGAACCTAGCTGATCAATCAGCGGAGGATAAAGGAAAAGACGAACAAGATGAATGGGACCTGAGAGGATGGCCGTATCAGACATCATCGGTTTTGTATAATGGCATGTTCTCTTTTTCCCCTATTTGCTTCGGCTTCTTTAGAAGTCAAAATAAATAAGATGATTTTTTCAAGCGGATTGTTGACGTTGCTTCTTCAAACGGTTTCTCGAGCTCAAAATCGTGTACGCCGTCTACGGGCCTGTTCTTTTTAGCTGAATCTTATGGCTTTTGGCTTTTGGGCTGTTCGTGCGAGAGATTACAGATTAATAGAAACTCACGTGCGATTTTTACTGATATAAATGAAATCGGTACAGTATGTACTACAATTAACTAGTAGACCTATTTTGAAAAGATACTTTGTTTAAAAGCTAGTTACCGTAGAAAAGCCAAAAAGCAGCTTTTAAAAGCTGAAAAAAGGGCCTACGTCTCTGCTGTTAACCGCCGTTTTAGTTGCGGCTTAAAAGAATAGGACCAACGTCTCATTCGTTTTAGCTTATACCTTTTCTAAACAAATAAACAAGATGATTTTTTTACCGTCTTTTTGAAGCGATTTATCGGGATAACTTTTTCAAAATAACTTATCAATTTATCGGTATTCAATTCATTTATACAAATGCTCACACTAAAGCCAGTCATCGATCATAGGAAAAAAGCGTGCAAGCAAGCAGTTTTCACAGCTTTCGTGACAAGCTTACGTTTAGGTTTGGCCAGTTGGGTGTGTTTCTCGGCGACCTTTCTGTGAAATTGTGACACGTGTATACGTTGCTTTTTTTTAGCTCCCTCGTGCAAAGCATAAGTGCTAATTGAGATTGCATCTAATATATATGGGCCTGTTCGGCACATTAGAAACCAGGTGGCTTTTAATTTTTACTACAGTATCCAACTTTCAAACAGAGTATTTTATCAAGACGGGATTTATATGTTAAATGTAGTACACGTTAAAAGCCCAACATCTGTACGAGCTAAAATCACAAGTGAGTATCGGTCTCTCCGTAATCTGTACCGTAAACAGCCAAAATTCAAAAAATTCAGCTAAAAACCATAAGCCGCAACCAAAAAGAACAGCCCCATATTACTCGTCGTTGCCTAATTTGGGAACTAGAGAGGTTTTCGAGACATCATGTATGCGTTTCTTAAAGTCGATTATAAGTGCACTCCCGCTACAAAGTTGGCATATGCGAGTTGGGATTCGAATTTGCGATCCCTCTTCGAGTACACGCTCTAAATAATTACGTGCATTTTTGCCTGATCCAGTGCCTCCAGCCTTTCCACGGTTGTGTAGCCAAAATGAACCCCAAAATGAAAAAGGAAAAAATATCTAAGACGTTTTGAGCATTAAGGTTCCATTAAAAACAAACAAACAAGAGATTTGTTCTACGGCAGAGGTGAAAACGAATCGAATATAAATCAAATAGTATTTTTACCATATTCATATTCGTATCTTGTAAACAAATATGAATACGAATTCGAATATTCTCGACTACGAATATGAATTCAAATCGAATATCTACTCAATTGGTCAGATCCAAATATCCTTCTAACTTATATAGTATGAAGATATTAATAACATATTAATGATATTTTATCCTCATATGGTCATGTTTAATCATTCAAATTCATTTATGTCCGACCCAGAAATAATACTTCCGGATCCTCTGTATCAATCGCACTAATCTAAAAAAAGCCAGTATATACAGTGATAAAAAGAATACATATCATGGATAACGACAAACATTATTAATTAAAAGAGTATGTGTCTTATGGTTAAGTATTTTAACTCCAAAGCCCATGAACCAAATATAAAGTAAATAACAGCGGGAGATATTAAATAAAGTGGAGAAGTTCAAAAATTTGCCTATAGGCAAACAACAGTAAGACAGCTTATTTGTCCTGATCCTCACCGTAGTTTAAGTCCTCCTCCACTGAGCAACATAATTAAGTAAGGATGAGCACATAAAATATACTCCACAAGTTACACGAAAAAAATACATTATTAATGTAGAGGCAATAATTGAAGGCATATAGGGTTATTTAAGTGTAATGCATAATTTAAAGAAATATAGTAAACAGATATAAATTACTGAATTTAATACAATAAGTAAATACTGTAATTTAAACAGAATTAATACCATTAGTGCATGTCCAATTTAACACTAACCTATCCAGACGTATCCGACTCGAACCATCTTTCTTCAAAAAGATTATATAATTTCCATTTAAACCAGATTTTGAAAAATAAGTCTAATCCATGAAAAACTTTGCTAAGTATGCCCATGACCATGGACACGGCTATTCACAACAGTTTATACACTTTGTAGAGGTGGTCCGACTTTACTCACAAGATATGATTAACTCATAATGTCGGCCGCTACACTCTTTTGAAAGTGTGCGATTGAGAAAATTATGACAACACCTTTACAATGCAAAGCCATTAATTTGGTCATGCATTCGCTAAGCTTTTACCCCAAGAAAGAATCCACTAGATCAGAGTCTCCTTTTATACCATGTGAGACTTTTTATGGCCTATGCCACACTCATATTTAATCTATAGTGAGACTTAGATTGGTACCCGCAAATTAGTTAGCTAGGATTGTCCCGTGCCAGGCTTATGGTAGTAAGATAGTGCTTTTATAGTAGTAGCTTACATACCGGTTCTTAATTTACTTAGGCAGATTTTGCACATGCTCTTTTGGCAAGCACCCACGTCGAGCCACCGAGCAAAAAGTGTGCCAACAAGCACCCACCGCCTAACCATTTGTCTAAGTCTAAAGCAAAATTTATTTGTACTTTATTAAATATTTCATAGCCCTTCTTTACTCACCAAAGTCAATAAATACATTTTAAAACTCATTATTTTATGTAAAAAAGGTCATCCTATGCCAAAAAAATTATTTGCAAATTAAGATCAACATGGTCCAGGTGTATAACTTGCCTTACTCCGCGGATTGGTGAGAGTCATCGAAGTAGAATTCCTCGAAAACGCCGTAGTCTACAAATAGTAACCAAACCAAATTTCAAATAAACTCCAAAAATTCAAAAGGATGATAGAAATGGATGGGTTAGGTTTTCATAAAATTTAGAAAAAGAATGGGTTTATTTAGAGCTAGGACGAAGGAAAACGGGTTTTTAGAAGTTTAAATTCTAAGAAAAAGAGAAAGAAAATAATAACTGTGATTTTCTAGATTTATTTTCCTAAAGAAAAAGGACTTATGACATTAGCGTGGGTTAAAAAATTTGGCTAAATTAATTTTCTTAAGGAAATTTGATTTAATGCATCATGATAACGTCAGCAGGAAGTTAGAATTTCTGGTCGAATTTTTTTTGTAAAGAAACATATGTTTGAGAGGCTGATAGGTGGGCCTTGGCCTATAGATGTAACATCCCAAATTTTTGGTAAAATAAAAATAATTAAATAAATAATAAAAATGGAATAAAATAAAATTTAATTTAAAATAAGTATTTTTGTGCCTAAGTTTTAAATTTGGATTTGCCCTGAATTTCTGTTTTTGACAAAGCTGGATTTGAAAAGCATTTTCAAGAAAATCTAAAAATATTATTTTGATTTTCTATAAAAATCCTAATTCAAATTAATCATTTGGATTTATTTGGCTTTTATTTGGTTCCCTGGTTTTTCTGGAGTTTAAAAATGTATTTTAAAATTTAAAAAGTATTTTAAAATATGAAAATTGGAGACCAACATTAGTTAGAAATAATTTTATTAAGTCCAAAATATCTCCAGGAGATTCTATGAATATTTCTGGGATTTTTGGTATTTATTTCATATTTTTCTGAGCTCATTTGAATTTATGAGGCTTTTCTGAAAATCCAAAATCAGAAAATAAAATCAATTTTCCCTCTCCTTCCCTCCGGCCGCCACGTGGACGGCTGGATGCCGCCCACATCGCCCCATCCCGGCCGCCGCCCCATCCCGCCTACCCCTCCCGGATGCCCGCCACGTCGCCCCTCACTCCGATCCACCGTCCGCCCCCGCCCCCTCTCTCTCTGCGCCCCCGGCCCCACCTGTCATCTCCTTCCCCGCCTTCTCTTCCACCTCGCGCCGCCGCCGCCCGCACCGACCGCCCGCCCTTCCCGGCTCCCCTCTCCCCCGTGCGGGCGCCACTCCCCCACCTCCCGCGTGCGCCGCCCACTCCTCAACCTCTCCCGCAGGATCCGCGCGCCCCCACCCCGCCGGATTCGTGCCCACCTCCCCAACTCCGCCCGCAACCACCGCTCGCCTCCGGCGAGAAATCCTCGGCCACCCTCCCCTCCCCGAGCCTATTTAAACCCCGCCCGAGGACCCTCGTTCCCCACTCCATCCCCCGCCGCCCTCGGCTCCCCCTCTCTGTCGCTCAGGAGCCCCCGCAGCGTGCGCCCCGCCTCCGCCGCCGCCTCAGGCTCTGGCGAGCGATTGCCGCCGGCCTGGGCCTCGTCGCGCCTCGTCGTCCCCACCGCCGTCTTCGCTGAGCCTACGCACACCCCGGCTGCCCCTCGCCCGCCGCCGGAGCTCCCTCGCCGTCGCCGCCGCTCGTCCTCGCTGCCGGCTCAACTCCGGTCGCCCCCGGTAAAACCTGCCCCCACCATCGCACTCCCCGTGCGCCCCTCTCCCCTTTCCCCGCCTCGCCGCCGCTCGCCGGCGAGCCCCCGGGCCCGAAATCCCCTCCGGCCGGCCTAGCCACGTCAGCAGCTGGCGCTGACGTGGGCGCCGCGTGCCCGCCCGGTGGCGCCACCTCGGCCCCTCTCTCCCCGTCGGCTGCCACGTCACCACCCGCCACCTCAGCGCCTCCCCTCGGCCGTGAGCCCGATCCATGAACCAGGGGCCCCACATGTCAGCCCCTCCGTCTCTTTTCCAATACAAAAATAAATCGGCCGAAATTCAGAAATTCCCTGGCTGACGCAATGCTGGCGCCATAAACCTATTTTCCTTTAGAAAAATAATTCCAAAAATCCAGTTTTTCCTTTTTCCCTCTTTTTAATCTTCCCGGAGCCCGTTCTCCTTCGTTCTAACTCCGATTTGGCCTATTCAAATTTCTAAATTCATCAAAAATTCCCCTCTATCCATTTCTATCCTCAATTCAAATATTTGAGTTCAATTTGAATTTAATTTGAATTTATTTGAATTTGGTGGGTTATTTTCACGTGTAGACTTCGACGATTCGGGAGATTTCTTCGACGAAGATTCAAGCCAATTTGAAGAGCAAGGCAAGTCACCCTTCTTGATCATGTTGATCCCAGATTTCAAAATAAAATTATTTTGTTTTAAAGTATTCTGCATGCATATTTTTATTCAACGTATTTCAATTCAGTTTTAAATTTAGTTATTGCCTACTTGTTAATCCCTCCTTTGAATTTGAAATCCTCAATACCTTGTCACCCTAGAATCAAACTCTAGTTAATACATTAGTGTTGGCTAAAGAGTTTATTCAAATGTTTAGCCCTGCGAAGTTATATTATTTGTTTTTGGGTTACCTTTTCGCATAAAATGATGACCCCTTTTTACATGAAATGATAAACTTTTCAACTGTCCTCTTGACTTTGGTGAGTCAAGGAGTGTTATGAAATATTTTGAAAACAAAATATAAAACTGGTTTAGACTTAGGCAATTGGTTAGAGTGGTGGGTGCAGGCATGCCCTGTTGGTTGGAGCCGCAGTGGTTGATTGTCGTGCACGGGGGTATGTGGTTGGGCCTGAGTCAGATTAAGGACCGGTCTGTGAGCTACTGTTGCAAAGCCCTATCGTACTACCACATGGCTGGTATGGGACAACCCTGGCCGAATAATTTGCGAAGTCCCAATCTGAGCCGAGTCGTAGGTTGAAAGTGAGCGTGGTTGGTGCCATGTGAAGTCTCACTTGGGCGAGCGTGGTTAAGCCATGAGAAGCCTCGTCTAGGCTCAAGAGGGGGTCCCGGTCTGGTGGATTCCTTACTGGGCTGAAATCTTAGAGTTGGCTCGACCAGGTTGAAGGCTTTGCATTGTAAAGGCCTTGTCATGACTCCTTGCCGCACACCTAAGGAAGTGTGTAACTCGCGTGGCACAAAAGGATGATCATGTCTTGTGGGTAAAGCTGTACAACCTCTGCAGAGTGTATAATCTATCCTGGATAGCCGTGCCCACGGTCATGGGCATGCTGAGTAAAAGTTTTTCATGGATTAGACTTTGTTTTTCAAAATGTTTTCGAAAACCTTGTGGATGGATGGAATCCACGAGAGATGAAAACCTTGCGGATGGATGGAATCCGTGAGAGATTGAAATCTGGTGAATGGATGGAATTCATCAGAGTTGCGCAGTGAAAGCGTGTGGATGGATGGAATCCATACGTGAGCTTTTGGAAAAGATGGTCCGGGTGGGATGCCCGTGGATAGGTTGGTGTATGGTCGGAGCCTGCACTGACGGTATTATTTTCTATTACAAGTATTGTTTTTACTTACTGTATTAAATTCAACAATTTCAATCTATTTATTGTATTTCTTAAATGTTGTTTTATGCAAACTAACCCTATAACCCTCACATTGAAGCCTTTATCATTATGTTGCATTTTCCCGGGTGATTTGTGGAGTACAAGTTTGTACTCACGTTGCTTTTTCCACACAGAGGAAGATGACATCAACTACGGTGAAGATCTGGACGAATAGGTCGCGTCTTACTGTCGTTTGCCTGTGGGCAGGCTCAGTGGGCTTCTTCCGCTTCGGTTTTTCTTCCGCTGCTTATTACTTAATTTTGGCTTATGCGCCGTTGATGTAAACTTTGGCATTCATGCCCATATTCAGTTAATAAATGTCATTATGGTTGATATTTATCTTTGTTGTACGCTGTGTGCACTAGCTGATCCTGGACTAGTGCGATTTATACAGAGGATCCAGGAGTCGTTGCTCCGGGTTCCGACAATAGACCAGGTCCACGGATGGCTCATAGTCCTTAGTGGACTAGGCGTATGCTTGGTGTGGCGCGGGGGCTGGCGTGGCGCATGTGCGCTGGTGTACGCACACATGGCACCACATGGCTGCCATGCACACTTATGAGTTGACGTGGCACAGCCGGTGGGTGGTGGCGCGGCTTTGCCAGTGGTGTGATCTATGACGGAGGGTGGCAATGGGTGCGCAAGAGAGAGGAGAGGCTGGGGAATCTCATTTCACCTATTTGCGGGGTTTAGGCGAGCACAGAGGCAACCAGTGACGTGAAGGCTAGTGGTTAGCGACAGTCTTCCGATGAAGGGGAGTTTCAGTGGAGCTTAAGCTCAGCGGAGGGATGGAAGACGAGCACAAGGGCACGACGAAGCTCGGTAGAGCAACAGCGGGGCTTAGAGGCGGCCGGAGTGGTGGTGATTGCTCGCCGGAGCCAGACCAAAGCTCGAATGTGGAAGAGCGCATGGTGCGGAGGCGCTAGGGCATGTGAGAGTGGATATTGAGGGAGGGGGTTTGGGGCGATGTGAGATGGGGGTGCTCGGGGGATGGGTAAGGAAGGAGGGGGCGAGATGGAAGGTGATTGCGATATTCTTGGGGCCCGTGTCCTAAGTGGCGAGGGGCTTCCAAAAGCGAAGGGGATGGTGAAGGAAAGGAGAAGTCCGGTCAGGTTGGGCGTCACACGTGAAAAAGGAATTGGAGGGTAGGAAGAAAGAAAGAAGGAAGAAGGGGTGCTGACGGACGGGCTTGAGGCGGTAGTGGAAGGGAGGGGTTGACAAGGCTAGCTTGCACGGCAGGGAGGCACGCGGGGTGAGGCAGGCTATGGGCCACGCGCAGAAGGGAAAAAGTCAGGACGGATGGGAAAAACAGATTAGGTTGGAAGGGAGAGGTGGGTCGGGTCGGGAAGGATGGTGAGTTTCGGCCTAGAGGTTTTTGAAAGACTTAAGATAATTTCTAAATTAAATAAAGGCTAAAATTTCAAATAAGACTAGGAAAATAGCAAATAAGGGAAAAAAATTCCAGAAAAATCTCAAAAATACCACAAGACAATGGGAACTCAAGAAAAATAAAATAGAGAACATTGGGCTGCAAATAAACATATGGTGCGTTTTCTTAACTCTAGGCTTAAATAAAAAGAAAAGGAAAAAGGAAAAAGAAATTCCAAAACTCAATAAACTTAGATGAATAAAATCTCAATTATTGGGATGTTACAATTTGCTTCACCTAAAGAAACACAAATTTATATTGAATTTTAAAAACTTGTCTAGCTAATTAGTTGTGTTACAATAAAATATGTATATTTCTTTGCCGAATATGAATATGGATAAGAATAGTCTGGATAAAATAATATTTCAAATGGTAAAAGTCTATGCCATATTTATATCCATTTTTATACCAATTTAAATACGAATACGAGAAAAATTATTAATTAGATAAAAAATTTATATTATATTTATATATTATTAAATACAATAGTTAAATAATATAGATAATCCGTATCCGTAACCCACTAATGCTGGACGAGGTAAACCCTTCAAAAATTTGGCCCTTTCTTCAGGGATCAGATCCTCAGTTATCGAATGCTTATCCAATGCTTTTCGTAATCTCGCGTCTCAAAAAAACCCCACTCGACCCCGTGATTCCCGCGGCCCACGGTTCGATATCCTCATCCGAATCCGTCACCGACGGTGGGCCACGATCACACTATCTCTTGACCCGACCCCATCCACCAGTCTAACTGGGAGTAATAGCACCAGTCCAAAAGTATCCCATCCAGCCTTTTCCATCCGTCCCCACCGGATTTATCCAATAACATGTGGGACCCCCATTTCTGACCCCACATGCCATTGGAAGAATATTGTAGGGGGCCCACCACGCCTCGCGCCCGTCCCCCTCCCCCTCCGCGCCCGCGTGACTACTCTCGCCTTCTCTTTCCCCTCTCCTCTCCCTCTCATCGGCAAAAAATTCTGGAAAAAGATCAAAAACCCCTCGAAAACGCCAGGAGGGAGGAAAAAAAAGAGGGGAGCCATCGCCGAGATGAAATCCTCGAAGAAGAAATCGAAGAAGAAGAAGAAGCCCTCGCCGGCGGCGACGGCGGGTCCGGCGCCGACCCCTCCGGGGGCGGCGGATTCCTCCTCCGGCGCTTCGTGCTCGTCGCGGTCCGAAACCCTAACCCTAGCCGCGGCGGCGGCGGCTTTGGAGACCGAATCGAGCGGCGGCAGCAGCGGGGAGGCCGCCGCTTACACGTCCGCATTCACCTCTAGCTCGTCGGGTGGCGCCTCCACCTCCTCGTCGTCCGCCTCCTCCGCGTCTTCGTCGGCAACGGGAGATGAGCGGCGCGACCTCGCGTGGCTGTTCGACGCCTTCGGCAGCGCCACAATCGACCAGGTGGACTCCGCCTACCGGGAGGCCGGCGGCGACTCCTTTCTCGCGGCCGGCATCCTGGGTTCCACGCAGGACCCGCAGCCGCCGCAGTCCCCTCCGCCACCGGATCTCTCGCCGCGCGCGGGATCTGGCGGGAGGAAGGCCGCTCGCAGGCCAAAGAGGGTTGCCGTGGCCGCGACCGGCATGGTCGCTGACGTGATTGGCAAGGGCTACACGCGGTCTGCCATTTGGCCCGTAAGCGCGACCAACGCGTGGACGGGCAGGGATGGGGTAAGCGTGAAAAATTCCTGGAAGGGTAGAGACGGGGAGAGATATGGTGGATGTGGTGACCGCAAGTGTAATGTTGAAGAGGCCGAACAGTTCCTATGCTCCATGCTTGGGGATAATTCGGAGCTCGGCATGGGTGTTGTCAGAGACGTGCTCGGTGAGCCTTCTATCACTTGCTGCTCTGGTTTTCGTTTCCAAGTGTTGTACCTGTGATCATTATTTACGGTAGTCACAACCGAGCAGAATTTTAATAGAATAAAGGTAGAAACACTGTCTCTTGAGAAAGCAGAGTAGAGAGTTTGAAAGTCAGAATTTACGAAGGCATGGTTCGCCTTGTCTAGAAATTGGATGTACCAAAAGGGGAAAAGAGAATACAGAAAACATCCATAACATCATATAATTCAGAAGCCAATCTAGCGAAAAGAGTGATATGATGTTTGATTGTCCTTCGAATATGTGTTGAATAGTCTCTAGCTTTCTTTTCTGTAGCTGCAGTTGGGAAAGTAATTCTGGGCACTATTCCCATGCGAGTATCTGATCTTTTAACATTTTCTCTGCTTTGCATGCTTTTAAAGCAATTGGTTGAAATGAAAAGTGATATGCTGTCTAATTACCTCCTTTCTAATGTGTGGCAAATTGATTTGATGATGCTGTGTACTGCACGGAAATGTCAAATGAACAAGGCAGCGATGATGGTTTCATGCTAAAGTCCTTTGGGAAGGTCATTTCAGAGGATTGGCTTTTCAGTTGATCATGTAAAAGGATTCTAGAAGCCAAGAGCAAATAGAGCAAGATTCATGTGTGACCAGTCAAGTGAATTTTGTTAAGGCAAAGTACATTGTACCCTTATTCTCTTAGCGAACATTGGGATGTGATGGAGATTGTTGCCTATAGTGGTTGATTTGTGCTATGTGCTTGTGGGAACTACAAATTGCATAATATCGCATTCAACTGATAGATTTTGCTTTCTAGTTTTTGGTGTCCCGGACGTATAGGTGATTGGTTTGCTTACATATGGCAAGTGTTTTGCAGTTGGAGCCGATCCACAATTTTAGTTGAACACTCGTACATGGTGTTTTTATGCAAAACTGCTGCATGTTTGGCTTATGTACAGTTGTTGAAAATGCATGTTCTGGAAACCATCTAATGATTTTGTGTTTCTGCAGCTGAGTTAGAAGTTCATTCATGTTTATTCTAATTCATTGAAAAGCTACTTGATGTGAACTTTGGTTTTTGTGCTTAAATCAGTTAGAATGCGTTGAGATTTATTTCTTATTTTAGTATTTTAATTATTGCTATTGGCAGATCAGTTGGATATGATTTTTAATTATTTGAAATGTGTTTCTTATATTTATTTGTTTCATTTTGCAGGTCAGTATGGACGTGATGTTGAGAAGGTAAACATTTATCTTATTGGGTGCATGCCTTAGTGACTTCCAATCAGTGTTAAAATTTTGATTTGTTGTAACTAGAATCTTGCCTGATCTCGGCTGGATCAACTGTTTAGGTCTGTTTGGTTTTACCTAAAATTCTGAACAAAACATTTGTTTATTTATGCTAGTTAACACACGATTATGGGAAGCAGATGCACAAAACATTAAGCTCACATTTCTTATATGTGGAGAGTATGTTGAACTAAACATCAAACTAGCACTTTGTGTAATAATTTACTTGCACCAGGGTTGTCATGGCGTTGCCTCGGTGATGACTAGTCGTCAACTATTTCTTCAGTTTATCAGCCATGGTTGTCATGGACCCTTGTTGACAGAGAACGGGATAGAGTGAAAGACACATACTGTTATAGACATGGGCCTTGGCCCAGTTGGGTCATTATTAGGAATTAGAGATTGGGTTCTATTTGAGTTAGAGATGGGTTTCCTTGTATTAGAGATAGGGTTAGAGATATGATTGGAGTTAGATTGGATCTGTTAGGGGGAGCCATCTATATAAAGGGGCTACCGCATGCTATTGTCATTAAGCAGAGTAATAATAAAGTCTTCCTAGTCTAAAGTCTCTCCTCCCTCCCTACGCCGACTCCATCCGGCCATCTTCTTGGTGGTGTTTACCCGTTATGAACTGAGGTTCATAACAGATTGGTATCAGAGCAGTCGATCCCGCTCCACGACTTCTGCTACCATGATTTCTGCGATTCGCCCTACTGCCGAATCGTTTGCCATGATCAAAGCTAGCGCCAACGAGTTGGCCAGCATCAACAAGGAGATAACGGACAGCCTTCTCAACGCGCATGCCATCCTGGAGAGGATGGAGAATCGAATGAAGGAGCAACAAGAAACAAAGAGCAAGACACAGGATCATCCAACATCAGATGGGTCATTGCTAGATCCATCCCACCAGCCATCGCTAGGGTTAGGGTTGGCTCTCCGCTCGCAGTCGCCTCTTTCCGCAACGTCTTCTCCGCCTCCACCGCGCCTCCTCTGCAGCATCAGCCGACGGCGCCTCCTCTGCAGCATCAGCCGACGGCTCTTCGTCGTTAGCACCGCGCCTCGACCAACCGCCGACGCCCGGCGTCAGCCAACGCCACCGACCCCTGCCATCAGCCGCAGGCCGCCGACGTTCCGCCTGCCGACGCCCGACGGTCACCGCTTTAGATCCGCCGGTTGCTTCATCGGATGCCGCCCCGACGTGCCCCTACCCGCGAGCCGCCGTCGCCGGGTTTGGCTCCGCCCGAGCCGCCGCCGCAGTCGGCCGCTCCGCAGGCCGCCTCGTCGCATCCGCCGCCGCCGCCGGGTCTGCCTCCGCCCGGGCCGTCTCCACCAGTTTCGCCGCCGCCGCCGGCGCTCCCTTCGGTCGGGTCGCAGCCGCGCTGCTCCGTCCGAGCCGCCAGCTCCGCCTCGTCGCATCCGCCGCCGCCGCCGGGTCTGCCTCCGCCCGAGCCGCCACCGTCGGATCCGCCTCCGCCCGAGCCGCCGCCGCCGGATCCGCCTCCGACCGCCGCCCGGACCTCCACCCATGCGCCGCCGCTCTTTCGGTCGCTCTGGCCGACGACCTTTGGGTCTGAGGCGGTGTGAATAGCGGTCGGTTTCTAAACCGACCGGGTACTTAAGTTCCCAAAAAAAAAAAAATTAAAAAAAAAATTAAAAAAAATTTGCAGGCATTATATTCCCAAAGGCGTTACACTTCGTCTAGCTTTGTTCCGCGTGGATCTGGCCGTCCGTTTCCATCCGCGGCAGCACTCCGCCACCGTTCGTCTTCTACATCGGCATCAAAGGTCTTCCATTGACCGCCGTTTAGCAGCTCGAGGACAAGCTGCTTGTCCGGGAGGGGTGTAATGTTATAGACATGGGCCTTGGCCCAGTTGGGTCATTATTAGGAATTAGAGATTGGGTTCTATTTGAGTTAGAGATGGGTTTCCTTGTATTAGAGATAGGGTTAGAGATATGATTGGAGTTAGATTGGATCTGTTAGGGGGAGCCATCTATATAAAGGGGCTACCGCATGCTATTGTCATTAAGCAGAGTAATAATAAAGTCTTCCTAGTCTAAAGTCTCTCCTCCCTCCCTACGCCGACTCCATCCGGCCATCTTCTTGGTGGTGTTTACCCGTTATGAACTGAGGTTCATACCACATACACAAGAGGATAGTCGCCAACTATTTGTCTTGTCAGTTGGCCATGGTTGCCATGGACCCTTGCTGACAGAGATAGGAGACAGCGAGAGACAAATACATGAGAGGGGAGGCAAACCGTAGGCACTGTCATTCATTGCCGCCATCGCTGTTCATAGCTTTATGTCTTCTCCCTCCACTACTGTTGTGGATGTGAGATTTGGCGAGTTAACAAAAACAGCTGGTGGCCGGCGAGGTCGAGACTGCCGACGGCTGCAACAAACTGGACGACGATGACTCTGGGAAGAGAATATGTGGCACGGTGGTGTCATTTGGTTGCCGGCAAGGGAGAGAGGAGAGAGAGGAAGAGATTAGGACGTGTGTAGAGAGCTTGGGTGGAGTAGAGGGGAGAAGAAAATGGAAAGAAAGAGGAGTAGTAAGGGAAGAAAAACCAGGGTACGCTGACCTATGGCCTAGCGGAGGTGTGACAGGTAGGTTGTGCTCTGAACAAGGGATCCTCTGTGGTTTGAGGGAACAAATTACACTTTGAGCATGCTATCTTTTACAATTGACATTGATATTATACAAATCATACTAATAATATGTAATCTATCATGTAATTGTTGCCTATGTATGTGCCTAGGCGCCTAGGCAGCACCAAGGCCTGTGCCTCATCGGGTCGCTTTGACAACTATGACTTGCACATGCGGTGATGAGGATGATAGTATGCAAGATAATCAACAAATAGATACTATCAATGCACAGATTTAGGGTAAGTATGCAATCACAAGCATGCCTCTAGGTTTGTCATGCCCCAAATTAAATTATACCCTTACTACCCGTGTTATAAAAGGTGCTAGTCGGGCGGCACACCCTTGCCTAGCCCGCCTTGGTGGCTGATTATCACACAGCATGCAGCAGTGAGACAGCAAGAACAGAAGGGAAGTGCAGAAGTAAAGAAGAGAAAAGAAAAAGAAAAAGTGGAACTTACCTGCCAGCCCATCAAGCCCACACTTATGCCGCCCTGCACATGAGTAGGCAAGGGGAGCCTCTTGCCACCGCCTTTCTCTTCCCTTCATCTCCATGTCGCTGCCTCCTTTTTGCATCTCCATCGCACAATCTCTCTTCATCCATTCTACATCTCCATGCCGCTGTTGTGTGCTCTAGCCCCTTGCATCAGCGACATGAACTCCACCGTCGATCTGAGAAGGGGAAGCGGCAGAGAGGACAATCAGCGGCAGGGGAGGTGGAAACGACTGGTGACGAGGACGATTTGGCGGTGAGCTCGGTTCGACAGGGAGGCCAGAATGACCGGCAGTGAGCTTGATTAGGCGGCGGGGGTGGTGGGCGATGCGTTGCCCTAAGTCAAGCTGGTTTGGGGGTCGGGCTTCAAAAAGATATTATATCCTTACCCCCCCCCCCGCTAGCGCCCAGTGCCAACTCAGAGCTCGCCTAGGCCGCTGAGCTGAGCTTTGCCTAGACCAGGCGACCAGCCAATTTTTTCAAAATCACGGCGCCTAGCCCTTATTTTTAGAACACTGCTTTATACAAACACATATGATCTAATCACTCTGTAGTCTACATCCAAATTCCATACTAGAAGTTAAAAATTTGATGGTTACTACACCTTAAGCGCTTATGCGGGTTAGTGCCCTTGATTTGTGGTGTGGTTAGCCTACCTTGAATGTCTGCATATGCGGCTGCAGCGGCTCCCATTTAGAGCTTTATCGAGCTATTAACATGCCGGCTGCAGGCATGCAGCTAATTTTATGCTAGCTGTGTTATTCAATTCATGGAAACTGAATGTAATTTAACCTACTTGTTTTTTTTAAAATATTGTTGTGCTTTGTAAAAATGGTTCTCCGATTTTTCATCTGGTACAAGTCAACAGTTAGTTAGGCCTTGATGTTATATATCAGCTCAGCATATGCCCACAATGACAAATTGGCATAATAAATTGAACCATATCTAGGTAATTTGAATCAAAATCATCATTGTCAAAATTCGTTCAGAGGAAAGTAATTCAATTGTTTACACCGTGTTTTCACATGTGAAACCAAAAAAGAATTTTATAAAGTAAAGAGATTATTTGTCTTGGTACCTTGACCTTATCTGATGAGACTGGATTTTTTTTGAAAGAGTAGCATGCTGTAAGTTAGCGGCCATTTTGGAGAAGTTTCATTGATCAATTGCTTTCAGGCTCTGGATGCATTACTTGATATCTCCGGTATGTCTTCCCTTCAAAACATGGAAAGGTGTTTTCCTAATGCTGAGGGGAATGGCATGCACTCTCCGAATGTCTTCCCAGGAAATGGACTATCTAAGAACAAAAGGTGTTTTCCTAATGCTGAAGGGAATGGCATGCACTCTCCGAATGTCTTCCCAGGAAATGGACTATCTAAGAACAAAAGGTGTTTTCCTAATGCTGAAGGGAATGGCATGCACTCTCCGAATGTCTTCCCAGGAAATGGACTATATAAGAACAAATCCAATGCGAGCATTAACCAAAGTCCACGCCAGGTATTTACTTGGCGCAGTTACGGTTTATGTTTGTACTCTTGATTGCAAATCATATGCATCGATATCCTAGCAGAAATTTAAATTGGTCTTAGCTGACTTCTGTATATATTATTAGCGGCTATTGAGTTCACTAAAAAATATTTTTTTTGACAAAACAGAATAGTATGGGACCATAGATAGTTTATTATTTTGTAGTTAGTAAAGCAATTATCATACCCAAGGTTGGAAATATCGGAACCGGATCCAATCCCGTTGTTTGGGGGGGGGGGGGGGTACCGGTAACCGGAAAAAACCGGCCAAAGTTTGAAAATCAAAATTTGAATTTTGGATTGTTTTGAAACCGGACAAACTGGAAAAAAGGTCAAAATTCGAAAATCAAAATTTGAATTTGGACGGTTTTTCGGTTATCGGTCCCCACCGGTAGAAACGTAAACAGCGGTACAGCCAGGTTTTTGAACCTTGATCACGTGGACTATAGGAAGCAGTTTAGGTGGACTATAGGAAGCAGTTTAGATGGTATTGTTCAAAGCATTAACTCTTGCCGATTTACCGTTTGTGCGTTTTAGGACCTAATCTGTTTGAGTCATGGCAGCTGTTGCCAACACAAAGAAAATATAACTCTTTTTTAGTTTGCTGGTACATTTGGACTCTGATAGGTATCGTAACGCAAAGTGAGATATCAAGCAATTTTGAATGCCACTTGCTATTTACTGCTGAAGTGTTGATTGACATGTTATGTAAGTCTATTAAATAGATTTCCAGTTCCCTATCGTTCTTTGGTACAATTGAAATACTTGAAGTACTTCACACTTGCTATCCTGTTGAAATGCTTTATTCTAACATTTTAGTTTTCCTCAGTTAACAGATGAAATACCCAGCATGACATACAATCACTATGAAAAAGAACATGAATTCCTGTGGGGGGAACTTCAGAACAGGTGAGACAATCATCTAATCATATATGCTTTTCCTGGATTCTCTGTAACTGTCCAGTTGGTGAACTTGCTATCCCAGGCTTCTTTGTGCATACTTAATGTAAAATTCAAGCATCAGATCTTGTAGATATTTTTGTTTGGATGTGTGGGAGATTGTTGCTTATGGAGTATTCAATGCTTTCTCGTGATCTTTTTCTTCTTTGGTTGTTCAGAACTTCTGTAGTATATGTGATCAGGTAAGGACATCTGGACATATTAGCATCCTTGATCAGATAGAAGGATTAACTAGCTCATGGTAGGATGTAATTCCTGGAAGTTGGTGATATTGCTGAGTTACTGTGGATTTCATGGGGTATCATCAAAATTGAAGACTGCCTTTAGGGAATATTAACTTATGGTTTTTTATACTAGACAAACAAAGTTATACAAGACTTATTTTTGCACACAAGGCATGTGTCACTCGCTAGCAATGTTGTCAGCTGACCGCTGTAACTTATATTTTTGTAGCTAACCTCAGCGAGTTATTGGTCCATAAAAATGTCATGGTACAAACCAATCAATAATCATGATAATTATCTTTGACTTCAATAGTACAGGTTGTACAGCTAGTTATTTCCTAGGCGTCAATGATATCAGTAATTGCAAATATATGCTTGCACTTTCATGTGACTGGTTCTTAGTTTAAGTCATGCTTGGTCTTTTTAGTTTATGTCATGATTGGCCTTTGGTTCAATAGCCACATGAAGTCTGTTTGTGAAGTGTCACACTCCACAATACTGCCTTCAAGATCAACAGCGGTGCAATCCAAGATGCCACAACAAGTCCTGGAGTCACTTTTCAAAATACCTGAACAACGCACATATGAACCAAGTTCTATGGATTGGAAAAAAGTAGTGAAGAAGCTGCAATCATTCAATCATCCCATCACAGCAAACAATCAAGAAAGACCAGCAAATGGTATGTGCTGTTTTAACCACTGTGCTTGCCAATCATACAAGGATTCTTAATTATTCTTTTTTCCCCTGTATATCTGTGATGCTCAGTTCATTGTTATCCAATGATTCACATAGTATTAATTTTTGTTCGTTGTGGCAAATTTCTCACATTTCATCTTGTAACTCTATAGTATTTTTTTTGAGTGTATTTCTCATCATGGTGACTTATTTGTTAACCATAATTCAAAAGCTCCCTCCTCTAAACCATCTAGATTCAATCCGCTAACTAAAGCTGTCAGTTTTCATTATCTTAATTGAAGTCAAGTTCTCATTAACTATGTTTGCTGTTAATATTATCATGGACTTGGAGATGTCTTGATTTTTGACCACATGCCTCCCCTCCAATGTATAATGAAACTGCTTTCGATGATTTTCTTTGCAATTACATGTAATCCTCTTGTTTCACCTATTGTGCTTTGTTATTGTTACATCTGGTACTTCTACATATGATATAACTGTTATTGCTCTGTGTTAAGGGGATGGGTATCAAGAGTTCCGTGGTGTTGCTGCAAGGCATTATGATACAATGAAAGCATTCTATCAGAAAGTAAGATGCTTTTTTTTTCTTATCAGAGTTTCCTTTCAGTTAGTTTGATTGTTCAAGCTTCATCTTTCGTATTTCTTATTGTCTATCTTCATTTCTTCCCATACAGGCTGCCCTGGCATATTCTAAAGGAGAAAAAGCTTATGCTTCTTACCTTGCAGAGGAGGTCCAACTTTCAATTTTAAGATGTTAAGGCTGAGATAGCTATGACACGATAAAAAGAAAGAAAAGGCAGAACCTCTTGATCCTTCATCGCAAATGGTCGATGGTGGAGAGTTCAAGTGATGTTCTGATTTTGTGTTCTTACAACCCAAAATTTAGTACTAATTTTATAGGATTCTAAGATGCATTCATTTTGGAGCATTTCCTGTCAACATACTAATTTTAGCCTTTTCATCCAGTAGAACAAAAGTATCAAATGGGTTCACTTAGGTGGTAGGGTGTCAGTAACTTTTCCTCCAATAGGATTTGATTCTATTGCTGCTATTGATTTCCTCAACATCTCAAATAATTTATCGTGTCTTTGTTTTAGGGAAAACATTATCGTGAATTGGCTCGCAAAGAAGACGAGAAGGCCAGCAGGGAGATATTTGAAGCCAGGTAATTGCATTGCTTTTACAAGTATTATTTTAAAATCTCTTCTGATAGTTAATCTTCTGTTGGCAGAAATAAACATATAACGAATACATTAACTATTGACTTGCATGGTCAACATGTCAAACAAGCTATGAGGCTTCTCAAGGTTCACATGATAATTTGTGTATGCATGCCATGTAAGTATTCACATACAATTGGATGCTGCAATCATCATCAGCGTTGACATCGAAGTTATTCAGCTTTGTTGGTCTTGGTCTAATGCTTTATTGTCTGTCTTCTGTGTTCTATTTTCTGTTCTTTTTTAAACAGCCGCCTTTCTCAGAGTAATTACTGGTTGTGGTGTAGAAGGTACAGGGAAGAAAAAAAATAAAGCGATCGGTAAGAATGTACTTGTTTGAGTAATAATTCTTGTGCTTGCCACTTGTGTGTGCTTAGGTTTTATTGTTGTACTTCATTTCTACAGTGATTTGAAGGCATTGTCTCTTGCAAATTGACTGTAACTGCTCTCCTGAAATGCATTTGGTTTAGATGTTGCATCCTTCATATGCTTATCCATATTTGTAGTGTTGTGTTGCTGGCCTTTGCTTAATTTAATTCTGTATGATTCAGTATAATAGAATGTTACTGAGCAGCTCTAGGCAATGTTTGTGTTGCTGGCCTTTGCTTAATTTAATTCTTTATGCAATTCTATTGATCGGTTAATCTCCTTGACATCTCATGCAATGCTTTTGAATTTTTTTAAATAAATAAACGGTGGTGATAGGTTCTCGAGCTTGTGGAGAAGGAAGGAATTGAATGGCATGAAGAAAATTCCGGAACCATAGTACTACGACTTGGTGGGCCAAGAGAGTATGGTTTCCTTGAGCATGATAGTGATTCTGACTAAGCCTTTGGTGTCTGTTTTGACTTTTGAGGAGACTGACATAGATTAACAACAATTCTAATCTATGTATCTCCTGTATCTCTCTGTATTTACGTGTGTTGTAATTATGGATAGGAGACCTAGGTTCTGATGTAGGCTGTAGTTTCTGACATACAGAGGTCCAGGAATAGCGATGAGAAAATAGGTTCTGATGTTATGATCATTCTAGGCTAGCCTTGTAATGTACTCTGAAGCTATGTACCTGTCTAATTGTTTTGATGTGCTGCTCGGGACATTGTAAGACTGGAGCAGCAACAGTGTAACCCCGATGTTTGGTTGGAAAATACAAAATATTGGGTGGGGAATGGAGCTGAATTATACTGTGCAAGATTAGCTTCAATAGCAGAAACCATGCATCTTTCTCTTATTTTGTATGACCTCACTACTTAGTTTGTCGATTTGGCATCATGTTCTAGGCGCTGGTAATCTGATACTGTTATGAGAGATTGGGGGTCTGTACGGTTTGTTTTCTGGCTATGGTTTATGGTTTTTGAGTTATTCATGATAAAGGGTACGGAGTAATAGAAATATATGCGGTTTTGACTGATGTAAATGAAGTCACTATAGTGTGTATTATAATAAATTTATTGATGTCATCTTAAAAGACACTTCTTGTGAAAGCAGTTTTTATTAGAAACTGAAAATGCCTAGTTCGAGCTATGCAACATGTACCTGGCTCGTGGTCATCTCATCTGATCAACACACATCCAAATAATACTGCTGATATTCCTATCTGCATTTTCATTTCTTCGGCAGAGAATCTAAGGGTTTGAAATGAATCCATTGGATTGGTGCATTCTTCAGGCGAGAACCAATAAGGGCTTAATCAATTGGATTGATCCGGACTGCCAATTCAAACAGTCCTTGAAATAACAAATCGTTAAATTTTGTAGACAAGTTCACAAGTTTTCGAAGTTTCGTGAGCTGTCAAAATGTTTCTTTTCTGAATCCGGAACGTCACATCATAGCTACTGTCAAAACGAAAAAGAAAACCAGAGTTCGGCGAACAATTTTTATTATTTAATCCCATTTTTAATTTAATTTTATTAACAATCTCTCACCAACTTTATTTCTAAATCTGGTTTTTTTAGCCAGACCATCATCTGTACCATAGCAAACAACATTGCCACATGACACCACGAGATAAGTCCAGCGTCGAGCAAAAAGATAGCGTGGCAAAACAATATTGCCAGTGGTGTGGAAGGTTTGGCCATGCTACGATTGATAGTTTGACAGTGTGTATTTGCCATGCACATGGCTAAAATAGTTATATTTGGAAATAAAATTAGGAATAAATTATCAATAAATTTTTTTTTCAAAAAAAGATTCTTTAATAAAAAAATTCGAGTTCCGTCCCAGTAGCAGATAATTCTTTCATAATATTTTTTTGGGAGGAAAATTTCATAGCAAATAGTTCAAAAAAATTTCTACACTCTAAATGGGCTTTAGGCCGGGTTGACATGGAGGAGGGAGGGCCTTCTCCGTTTCGTCCTGCTGAGAAAACGGCGACATCGGGCCCAACTGAAAACTTCGTGCCTGCCTCTCCTCCACTTCCTCCAAAAATGGCCGCCGCCGCCGTCCTCCTCCGCGCCGCCCTCCGCCGGAGCCGTCCCGCTGCTGCGGCCCTCTTCCTCCACCGCGCCTTTCCCTCCTCTCCAAGCTTCCCGTCTCCTCCGCCGCTGGGTAAGCTTCCTCTCCTCCCTCGAACCAAACCCCTAAACCCTCCTCCTCGCCTCACCATCCAACTCCCCAACGCAGGCCGAGCTTTACCTCTCCTCCCGCGCCTTTCATTCTCGGCCGGCTTCGGCTACTCCACCGTCGCCGATGAGTCGGAGGCCCCCGCGAGGCCCAGGGGCAAGTCCAGGAGGAACCCCATGAAGCAGTCGCGCTTCGACTTCACCAAGGTGGACGCCGCGCTTCTCCCCACCGTCATCCTTGTCGGCCGTCCGAACGTCGGCAAGTCCGCCCTCTTCAACCGGTGAGTCTCCCCACCCGCACGTAGTTTCCTTGCAGCTCCATGGGGGCGGCATTTACAAACAACTTTAAGCCACCTTGCTTCCTTAGAGCTCCATGCCGGACCACTATCACAAACAACTGTTTGAGTTCGGCCTCGTTATAGCGCTCTTCCGGCTAGCAATCATGTTTTATCTCTAGTGTCATAATGACATAGTATCAACTATCTGCACGAGTACAATTTGCACAGTACTTGCTGTTATGTCCATCTTGATGATAGTTATGCATTTTCCAGAGATACCTTCCGGTTAGCTTGCATTTGCATGTACATACTGTTGTGAGAACACCTTCTCTTACAGTTTGCATTTGGCAATTTCACATGCTAATGTTGTCATGCTGCTTTATTATACCAAGCAGTATGGAATCTGCACAGAATGTTGCTGTCATCTTGATTGCTGTTGCTGCATATGTCACATTTCCTCGGTGGCTCTCTATAAGCTTGCACTTGGCACTTGCACGAACATGTCTCCACCGTAATGTGCTTTGATACCCCCAATAGCTTCTGGCTTCTTTGTGCTGCATACACTTTGACATCATCTGGTTTCCCTAGTTAGCACTATGACATATTGACAACTGGATTGCTGTCGTATTATTTTGAACGGTTTATGCTTTGGCATTGCGGCATACATCATTTGCCACTATCTTATTCTCTTGAAGTTCTTTTGGCTTTGTACTGAAAATTTTCAATGATTGTAATAGATTTATACGGAGGAGGGAGGCATTGGTGTACAACACACCCGGGGACCATGTCACCCGCGACATCCGTGAAGGAGTTGCCAAGCTCGGAGATCTCCGTTTCCGTGTTCTTGACTCAGCTGGACTAGAGACAGCAGCGACATCTGGGAGCATTCTTGCTCGGACAGCTGACATGACAGGGAACGTGTTGGCTAGGTCTCAATTTGCCATATTCTTGATTGATGTGAGGTGAGTGGGCTATGGCTTGTTCTCAACTTCACACGATGGAGTCAGGTTAAAATGTGCCTAGTAAAAGTGCAATGACCTTTTTAGGGACGGCCTACAGCCGTTGGATCTTGAGGTTGGGCAATGGCTGCGAAAACATGCATCTGGGATGCATACCATTGTCGCAATGAACAAGTCAGAGTCACTTGATGAGCATGGAGTTCTGACCGCGGCTGCTGGAGAAGCCCACAAGTTGGGTTTTGGTGACCCAGTTGCAATATCTGCAGAGACTGGCCTGGGGATGGCAGAACTTTATGAGATACTCAGGCCATTGTTTGAGGAGTACATGTTTCAGCTTCCGAACAGTAAGTTTGTAGCTGTATGTTAACTGATCTGGTATTGTTAGTTAGTTAGTTAGTGTGTGCGTGCGTGCGTGTAACACCGGCGTATTTGCTAGTATAAAATATTTGTTTTTATATTTAGTGACTTAATTCTAGTTCCTCTTTAACCAAGCATCTTCGCTTTCTTCCAGTGTTATACTGATTGAATACAGTATCACCAGTGCGAAGAATTTGTATCAGCAGAATATTAAGATTTCATTTAGGTATTAAGATTGCTTTAAACAAATATGACGTCTTCATCTGCTAAACCTGTCTCCATATTGGTTCTATTCAAGTAGAAATGCTATTTCAAAATAACTAAATCTTTTGAGAGTTTGAATATGGTTTCAGACTTTCAGTTTATTGTACATGTGCTATTACGCAGAAGCCTATTTTAGTCTGATGGATGGAGGGATCTGGGCATTATAAATCAGTGGCCACCACCTATTGAACCTTAACATTAGTCTTCCGTGTCCGTTCAGAATGTTATACTTTTCTCAAGAACAAGAGATTTTTATGACCCTCAATTTATGAAAATGCTATTCATGGTTTTTTTATTCACATATGATAGATGGACTCAACCAAGATGATCCTACCTCCGAGGTTGAGACTGAGGCCCATGATTGTGATGAAAGCAAGTTACCTTTGCAGTTAGCAATTGTGGGACGTCCTAATGTTGGGAAGTCTACCCTGCTGAATACCTTGTTGCAAGAACAAAGAGTTTTGGTTGGTCCAGAGGCAGGCTTAACGAGGGACTCAATTCGGGCTCAGTTTCAGTTTGACAACCGAACTGTATATTTGGTAAGTTAAATTGCTCTGTGTGAGCTTAATATTTTCTTTTGCACCACCATCTCCTATATGGCTATGTATATGTGCTTATGTTGTGAATATTAATGGTGCACTTTGCTGTATAACATAATTCACTCCCCCTTCCTTGAATCAATGTAGCACTTTTGAGTCCAATGACACTCGCAGCATGGAAAAGTAAATCGTGTTTACTTTGTCCATGTAATGATTGTTTGTTAAACAAGTCTTATTATCATGACAATAAGGATATCTGAACTGTTGTGCTTCTGTTGTGTGCATTTTCACCTCTTTAACTGAATCTCACAACAAGGTTCAGCATAAGTTCTAGGTGCCTAGATGCTAGAATTGTTGTGGTACGGGTTGGTTGGGTACGGGTCCGAGGACCGAGGGTAGAATACTCGCCCTTTAACGGCTGGCCATGCCGCCGCCAAGACTGAGGCTTAGTTGAAGAACAGGAGAATCTAGAAACTTTTGTTTACACATTGCTTGATTAGAAAAGATAACAATGTCATGCTTATATAGTGCCGGCCTCCTAATAATCTATTCTAATCTTTCCAACTATAAAAGATAACCTTTCTAATAGATAAGATTCTATCCCTAACAATAACTTAATAGTTAGTAATCCCGAAACCTACCTAACCAACTAATCATTGTTCACACGTCGCTACAGTACCCACAGTACTGTTTGCTCACCTACTAATCTTGGTCTATGACATTACACCCCTTGCAGCGAGATCGCTTAGCAGTGGCCATAAACTAAGACATTCGCGTCCCCATGTTAACGAAAGGGCAAAATAACGTCACACAGCGCGGAAAATGATCGGCGAAGCCCCGATGCATAACAACAAGGATAACAACCTTCTAGTGTTGGCTGACATCGCTGGCGCAAGGGCAAACGGTGTAGGACAACAACATCCTTCTCACCTCGGGATGCAACGGTTGTGGGAGAGATGCGATGACATCGATGACCCCTACATGACAACTGTTGCACTCCGCATCTTCGAAGGAACGGTGTCGACCGACTACATGAAGAAGACCAGTACCTTCCTCAACAACTAGTACCTTCCTCAACAAAGGCACCGAAAGTGCAGCCAAGGACAATGAAGCCTAGAGAGGAGTTGTAATGGGACCAACGCCGATGACGGCGATGGGGACAGTGATGGCATCATCGCCATTGCAATGGTAGGCGTCGCCTCTTGCTGCTCCTCCACATTGGGCAATGTCGCAGCCAGTGGGATGGCGACTTGACCAGCGGTGATGACACAGGAATCACAACAACATGTTGCGCAATAAGGCCTTGATGTTGACGCAGAGCTCATTAGAGGATAACTTATCAATGTCAGCATTCATGGCCTTGATTCTATCAACCTTAATCTTATTGGTAGCAAAAGCCATAATGAGTGAATCTGATACTAAATGTTGTGGTATGGGTTGGTTGGGTTCAGGTACAAAGAATGAGGATAGGGTATTCCCCCTTAAACGGCCGACCATGCCGCCACCAAGACTCTGAGGGTTAGTTGAAGAAGAGGGGGAGAGGCTAGGAATTCTGTTTATTCATTGCTTGATTAGAAAAGATAATAATTCCATGCTTATATAGTGCCAGCCTCCTAACAATTCAGGGCCTGTTTGGTAGAGCTCCAGATTCTCATTTTTCAGCTTCTGCTCTGGATTCTCTGAGAATCCACTTCTCTGAGAATCTGGAGCTGCCACTGAAAAGCGTTTGGCTAATAGATTAGCTCCAGATTCATAAAAGGGGGGATTTGATGAAAATAGACCATGTTACCCCTAGTTTTCACATAATTATCTTTTTGCTTGTTTTTTTGTTTATTTCGGATACATGATTAAAAGAAAATGAATATGATTGAAATAGATAAATAATGATACTTTTTATGATATGATAAATACACGAAAATACATGTGAAGATGAGTGTTGACAGTTTCTCCGAGTATAAACAATGCAAAAATGACGTTAACTGCGTGAACAGACCGGTGAATGAACAATGCGAAGACTCGACTAATGTGAATGACCTTTCCTATTACAAGCTTTTCATCAGCCAACACCCGACTAATCCATATGAATGAACTTTCCTATTACTAGCTTTTCATCAGCCAACACCCCGACTAATCCATGTCTTAGGCAGTTGCTCCGAACAGATGGAACATCACTATGTAAAATTGAATCAAGGAATAGTCAGTAAAGACATAAAGAAGATGGTTACCTTTTAATTTCTAAACACTCGCAGTTTCCAGAACATATGCAAACCATCACCAATTCCAGAACAGTAGATTGCTTGGATTTTTGTCAACATGGCCATCCTTGCTAAGATTGATTTACAATTAACTATTGATCTAACACCGCAGATTATAGCAAACTTTGAATTCATGCCCCCTCCACTTTTATCCGGGCTTGGGACCGGCATCGGCAGTGTTAGGCATCCCCCACCCCCACACATACCCCAAAAATAAAGAACAGAGAGAAAAGATGGAAAAAGAACAAGCAATGGAACTATGGTCACAATTAGTCATCACTACATAACTGCTAATGAAAATACAACCATGGCAGGAAAATGAAAATACTTCACATGGAAACTTTCTAGAAATTCAAAAGCATACTGTAATCTAACAAATTCAAAGGTCAAGTACTCTGCCAAGTCAGCCAAAACATATTGGTTTTGCAAGTTTTCATGCTTTTCATAGAACAGTGTATACATAGAACAGTGTATACATGTTTTTCAATCCGACTACAAACCCACTTACCAAATCAACAACAACAGTCACTTGAAATCTCTAAACCCCATCAGATCATGCTTTACACAGCAGTCCATATGCTTTACACAGCTAAGCACAATTACAGTAGCAAGTGAATACCATGAACAACAAAGAAGGAGAGAGGGTTAGAAGTGAATACCAGTAGCAAGTGCTAAACATGAACAATTACAAGCCTAAATCTAGGGTTAGGAGAGAGGGGGGAGATTAGGGTTAGAGGTTCACCTTGCTGGGAGCAGCGAAGGAAGAGGACAATGGACAATGGACAAGAGCACAGAGCACAGAGCACAGGGGAAGGAGGCGGGCGGCGGCGCGAGAGGGGAAGGAGGTGGGCGGAGGCGCGAGAGGGGAAGGGGAGAGGGGAAGGAGGCGGCAGCGTTCCTGAGGGGCGGAGGGAGGCGCGCTGGCGTGAGAGGGGAAGGGGAGAGGGGAAGGCGGCGGGCGCGAGAGGGGGATGCAGGGAGGCGGGGGTGCTGAGGGGCGGAGGAGGGCGGCGCCGGGAGACGGGAAGGGGAGAGGGGAAGGAGGCGGGCGGCGGCGCGAGAGGGGAAGGGGAGAGGGGAAGGAGGCGGGCGGCGGCGCGAGAGGGGAAGGGGAGAGGGGAAGGCGGCGGGCGCGAGAGGGGATGCAGGGAGGCGGCCGGGCGACGGGTTGCCGGAGGGGGCCGAAACCGGGGGTTTTGGTTTTTATATGGTGGCATTTTGCGGGTAAATACTACGAACTTCAATGGGTTATTGTATTTAGGGTGTGTTGGCGCCCCACGAGAATCCACCTCAACCCAGCTTCTCCTGAACAGTTCATTTTGGAACCTGCTCCTCGCGAGAAGCTGAATCTGGTCATTTTGGGAAGCGGGTTGTTTGGCACAGCTCCACCTGATTCAATAGAGAAGCTGGGAGCAGGAGCTGTACCAAACAGGCCCTCAATCTAATCTTTTCAACTATAAAAGATAACCTTCCTAATAGCTTAGATTTTATTCTTAACAATAACTTGATAGTTAAGGAATCCTTAAACCTACCTAACAAACTAATATTTTGTACTAGGAAACCAATCAACTACATAAATAGATTCATAACAAGAATTTCCTATGGTTCACGTGTTGCTACAGTAGCCATGGTACTGTTCACTTGCTTGCTGATCTTGGTCCTTAACAATAATTTCCTATGGTTCATCCTCCTGTTATTTTTTGTTTTGTGAACACATTCTTCTGTTATTATGCTGCTTTGTTTATGACAAAAAGAATGTTGTTTTAAACTGCTGGTTGGAAAAGCCATCTCTGTTGCTGAGATGATTAGCAACAAAAAATTGATGAGGGCAATGATTAAAGAGGCTTTCAACCCACAAAATGTGATGTAAGTCAAGGTTCTAAAAATCGGAAACCGGTACTCTACCGGTCACCCAACCTAGTAGTGATTATGTGGCATAACCAACCTGATTATGCAAATAACAGGTTAATAGGTAGGGGCACCTGTTACCTGTATACGCCTATATGGCCGAGTATACGGTCTAGTAGACCCGTTTTTAGAACACTGATATAAGCTAAAATCCATACCACAACATGCAATATAAGCTGCAAATCCATGTAACCAGGGTGTTATGTTTATGTAGTTAATGGTTTAGCCAAATAGGGTCATATTATTCAGCAATTCTTCATTTAATTCATCTATTTATATATTGTAGAGAAAATTGTTTTAGCCAAATAGAAAAATTACTTTTAGTGAAATTGGAGTATGTCAATCTACTTTTAGTGAAATTGAAGTATGTCAATCTTACCCACAGGTGCAGTGTAAGAGCTCATGGCATAATGTTCATGCAGGCTGTCTATCTGAATGGATCAACCATTTCCTTCCTTTTTTGTGATGCAGGTGGACACTGCAGGTTGGATGGACAGATCGGGAAAGGAGAAAGGGCCAGCATCATTGAGTGTGGTACAGTCAAGAAAGAATCTGATGAGAGCTCATATTGTAGCTCTTGTTCTGGACGCAGAAAAGGTGCTTACATTCATTCTGATGTGCACTGAGCCAGTGTCCAAAGTTCTGACTTAGTACGCTTCCTTTTATCTGGTTGAGGGGAAACATTTCCAATGTTCATCTTTTTGTACTTTTGAGGTTTTTGTTGATTATGCGAAATTCTAAACTGATTATGCATACAATTGTGGTCAGTAAATTAAGTACTTCATGATGTTGGAATTTTTCGTTTTACAAAACTCAGTCTGGAAACTAATTGGAAATTGCAAGAGGAAGAGATAAGGTGGGACCCACCTGTCATTGTAAAGGAAGAGAGCCCCTTTCCTCTCTTCCTCCACAATGATAGGTGGGTCCCACCTTTCCAATCAGTTTCCATAATTTTGGAGAACCTTGCAATTGGAATTTTTCTGAATTTTCTAAAACGAAAAGTTCCAACACATGATCTTGTACTATGGGATTCTAGTTTCGTGTTCTTAAAGTGGCATTTATTCAGAGTAGGGATACTGCCGTTCAACCTGTCTAGCCATGTTGTACTAATATATGCTAATGGAGGCTTTACTTTACTAGACTTGTGTCTGAATTAGCTGGGTAAACACAAACATATGAAATTATTGTTTGTTATGATTAGAAATAGCTTCTGAAATTCTTCTTTGCTTAACATTTGCTTTTAGCTAGACATCACATTACTTGCCTGCTCTCTGACCTTGATCTGTATCAATTTTACGCCAAGTCTAAGGAGTATGTTAACCACCTCAGCATTGTTATTGCTGTTAGCAGTACTTTTGTAATTTTTTTTTTCTCGAACGCGCAGGAGAACTGCGCATCTTTATATAATATAGAGAGAAGAAAAACAGCCCAAACAAACAAACAACACCACCCTTAACCCAAGAGGAAATCAAGGGTTTATACCAACCACCCCTTAACCCAACAGAAAGTCAAGGGCAGGATGCCACAAAACGCCTAAAAAACTAATTTAGGCCGACCAACTCTTGTAGCTTTCGTGCTCCAGCTAGACTCCAGATCCTCATCTCTTCCTCAAAATATTGTTGAGCATTTCTGAGAGAAGGAGAGGCCCCATCAAACACACACTTGTTCCTCTGAATCCAAAGTGTCCAAGCACCCAAGATCACAGCAATGTTAAATCCCTTTTTCTTTGTCTTATCCATCTTCCGACTTGCCTTCCTCCACCAATCCGCAAAGCTCAATTCATTGAGTCGAGGAGCAACTCTTTCAAGACCAAGGCGAACTAACAGATTGTACCAGAATTGTCGAGCAAAGACACAAGTGGAGAGGATGTGCTGGACTGATTCTTCTTCTTGGTCACATAGCACACACTTCTCTAGATGAGGGAGGCCTCTTTGAGCTAATCTATCCGCTGTCCAGCATTTATTTTGAATGGCAAGCCATAGGAAAATCTTGCATTTAGGCGGAGCCCAGGATTTCCACAATCTTTTCCAAGGCTCGAATGAAATCGAACCATAGAAGAATGCGTTATAAGCAGATTTGGCAGAGAAGGACCCACTTGCCTCATGCCTCCAAATAAAACTATCCTCCTCTTGTGATAAGGTCACATTTTCTAAAGTCTCCCAAATCTGCAGATATTGCACTAAGCCTTCAAGAGATAATGTGCTCCGAATGTCTCTTACCCAAGTTTGGTTATCTAATGCTTCTGCTACCGTGCGGTGTTTGATGCACCTCCTAGGCACACTCGCCACTACTGCCGGTGCAAGCTCAATTAAAGATTGCCCATTCAACCAACGGTCTGACCAAAACAAGGTGTTTGCTCCACTCCCCACTTGTGTGATCACCGAAATTGCAAACAAAGACTGAACCTGTGGCTGGATTGGAATGTCCAATCCGGACCAAGCTTTGCCTTCCCCAGTTTTTTCCAGCCATAGCCATCTCATTTGTAAAGCCCAGCCCTTCACCTGCAAGTTAGGAATGCCTAGGCCACCCAGATCAATTGGTCTTGCCACCTTTTCCCATGCTACCAAACAGCAGCCCCCCTTGACCTCTTTTCTTCCTTTCCACAAGAAAGCTCTCCTGATTTTATCAATTGCTTTAAGCACCCACTTAGGCGCATTCATGGCAATAAGTAGGTACACTGGGATGGCAGATAACACGAACCGCACCATGGTGGCTCTACCTGCCAGGTTCATCAGAGAAGCAATCCAACCTAAAAGCCTATCAGCAATCTTCTCAATCCATGGCAATAAATCACACTTCCGCAATTTCCTATTTGAGATTGGTAGCCCCAGATAGGTGCAGGGAAATTCTTTTGCTGGGCAATGAAGAATATTATCCGCCACCTGCAAATTAGCTTCCTCACAGCTGATTGGAACCAAGCAGCTTTTCTGAAAATTAGTGTGCAGCCCCGAAGCTTCTCCAAATTGATCAAGAATACCCTTAGTGATTTGTAGCTCCTCCAAATCTGGCCGAATAAATAGTGCCACATCATCAGCATACAAAGAAATACGCTGTCCTACAGCCCGATTAGACAGCGGCTGTAGCAGCCCCTCCTTGTAATTATGTTACATTACTTCTATGATCCACTAAAAACTAGATTGCACAAATCTTGAATCAGCACTGCTAATAGTGGAGTAGTGGGTGGTTGTAAATCAGACCCTCAACATGCTTTAAACATTTGTGCATTTAACTTTTAAGGATAGCATAGAAGCACCTCTCTTCATGTAAATATGTGTAAATTTGGTCTTCTAGTGCCAGTCCCAAATCATATATTATGTAGTACAGTAATTAACTCCTTAATATTGTTAGCAGCTCTGTTTAGTATGTTGCATTAGATTTGATGGGTATTTTAAATATGTGTAAGCTCGACAAGCGTCAGTCTCATGTCAAATTAATGAGCATCAGAAGCAACAGCCCCAATGTTTACTTTGAATCTACTGGTCTGATTCCTCCTATGTCTTCATGCATGTATAATGTAATTTGAATTGTAATGGCCAATGCCATGATAAAGCTCTATGGATATGTAGATTGCAAAGTCCAAGAGTAGCATGAATCATCCAGAAGTTGTGATAGCACGGCAAGCAATAGAAGAAGGCCGTGGACTTGTTGTGATTGTCAATAAAATGGATCTCCTTAGAAAAAACCAACCATTGTTTGACAAAGTGACAGATGCTGTTCCTAAAGAAATCCAGACAGTTATTCCTCAGGTTTGTTTTCTAATTGTTATTTCTGTTATTAGTTTACAAAATACTGATCTTCAAACCTTGAAGAAATACTTATGATTACCCATCACTATGGATTTTCTATTATTTCTCTAGAACAAAACTGTTAAATAGTCAATAAAATACTTGTAAAATGAATACTGGTAACTATAATCTATAGGAGGTTTCTTTCAAAACATTTTAATTCAGAAATTAAATTATGCTGTAGCCTTGCATTTCCAATAAACTTTTTTTTTGCTCAGTTTTTGACGAGGTAGCTTGTTATTGGAACAAATAACAATTATTCTGGAGAGCTTTCTTTCTGTTTATTCTTTAACTGGGACCTAAGTTTATGATCAGGCACTTTTTACTTTGTTTATAGGAGTATGGAGATTGAGGTTTATTTTGGTGATTATCACATGAGCAGATGCTTTACTTTGTTTATTGGAGTATAGAGATCGAGGTTAATTTTTGGTGGATCTGTCTTCATTGACTAAACAACTTGAGTTCTTTTTCCCATAGTGTTCAACTGTTCATAAGTAACTAAAAATGTACAGTCTAAATTTCACAGCATATTTTTTTATCTTTCCAGAATGTGTTGCATATCTGTTAATTTAATAATATCAAGGCTTACATGTTACTTTTCTAATGCATGTGTGTATAACTAGACCATTCGAAAGCCCTTTCTTTCACTGAAAAGAGAGAACAACCATATCGCAGAATATATTGGGTGGATTCTTTTCGACTGTAGCTTATGGATTAAATTTTTTAATTCTGACTGTTCGCGAGAGGTAGTACGCGAGGAAAATAGTCGCGTGCGATTTTGGCTGGTACAGCTGAACTTAGTACACTTTTTACTATAATCTTCCTATTCACCCCACCTTTAAAAATCTCACCGTTTGAAAGTTAGTTACTGTAGCATAAGTCATAAACCATTAAGCCATAAGTGGAAAAGACCTCAACCATTAATTTGCTTCATATTTTTTATAGGAACACTACATGGGAAAATCTGTTAATCTTCTTCATGTTTTTGGCAGGTTACAGGAATACCGGTTGTGTTTATGTCAGCTTTGGAGGGCAGGGGGCGTGTAGCTGTTATGCACCAGGTCATAGATACTTATGAGAAATGGTGTTTAAGATTGTCAACCTCGCGGCTGAACCGTTGGTTGCGTAAGGTAAACATTCTGCACACATTAGTGTTTTTTAATTTGTTTGTTAGGGTGTGTGGCCGGTAGGACTAGGAACTACCATTAAAGTAGCATAGTAAGAACTTAAATCTTGGCCATTAGATTCAATTTAGATGGTGACGGTGTAGATCAAGGTGAATTTCCTATATCACCAGGTGGAATTGTACGAGTGCAAACTTCAAAGTGGAATAGTTTAGTTTTTTTTTTTGAAAAATGTCAGTGGCTTTTAGTGGTTGATCTAAGCCATCTAAATTTAGCCCATCTAAGATTGCTAGTTCCCATTTTCTTGTTTTAAGATTAGTTCTTGTTTGTTATGTTTCCTTGTCATCATTCCTCTGCTTTGACTATATCATGTATATATTTTTGACTATCGAGGTCATTCAAGTCACACGGCCATTTTATTTTACTCGACTAGTACCTTTAATGCCCTCTGACAGGTTATGAGTAGACATTCCTGGAAAGATTCAGCCACACAGCCAAAAGTTAAATACTTCACTCAGGTGAAAGCGCGGCCACCAACATTTGTTGCCTTTCTGAGTGGGAAAGCTCAGCTATCTGATACAGATATCAGGTTCTTGACAAAATCTCTCAAGGATGATTTCAACATTGGGGGAATACCGATCCGGGTTGTACAGCGTTCTATTCCAAGGAAAGCGTCTGTAAAGAGCAATGGCAGGAATGTAGGGACTAGGATAATCAGGATGAAAACAGACAAAAGAGCAACAGCATCTGATCCCACCCTCTCATAGTCTCATAGAGGACGACAGTGCCGTTATCGGCCTATCCTGCAGAAGGTGTCTCGTATTTTGTTTTTGAACTATATAATTATGTTGGAGTCAAACTAGCAGTGGAAATCCCCTAACAAAAAGCAGAGGAAACAGAAAACTGCTGCATTTCAAGCAGAACATTGCGAAAGAGGAAAGAGCTTTGCTGTCCACACGGGAAGTGATCAAAGACATTAGCAGTTTGGCTGCTCCTTTAAAAGAAAGGATGCCTGCGAGAAACAAGCTCGGCAATCTAACCGTGAAGGCAAAACTTTTTTTTTCTGAGCAAGGGGGAAAATGGCGGAGTTCCCGGTTTCAATTATTGAAACCGAAAACCATGATGTTGTTATCAACAAGGCAAAATCAATATTTTAGCGAAAACGTCAATTTCGTGTATTCTCCTATATTATTGTACATATAATAGATAAGAATGCTTTGACAAGTTTGAAGTCTTACTGATTACTATCTAACCATATGTTAGATGTAATCAGGGAACGGTGAATGTACTCATGAGAGAGAGAGAGAGAGTTTCCAACCCGACGGCAATGTTTTGGAGATGAACAAATCCTTGTGAAGCTGCTCTATTTTTTTTAAAAAAAAAACTCAATTCGGGGTAATTCCGTCTTTCCATAACCAATGCATCGATGTACCATTTTCCAAATATTCATGTGTTTTGAACAGGATCTTTTTAATAAGGTTGTACCTCAATTTATTCCACTGCGTTTTTTTATCCCCAAAGCTTGTGATTGAGATCAACGGTCTGCAAATTAACACATGTGGCTAAAATATTATTTCCGTTTCTTTGGGCTTATTTAGAAGTTGGAAATTTCAGAAAATTGTGTAAAAACAATTCAAAAATTTTATAAGAACCCTAGGTTCCAAGCAGGACGAAAGGAGAGAATTAGTGCTGGCCAATGGGCCGGGCCGGGCCGGCACGGGCCCGGGCTCGGCACGACCCGTTTAGGCACGGCCCGTTAAGGCCCGTGTAATAAACGGGCCGTGCCGTGCCGGCTTGCGGGCCGTGGTGCAAGCCCAGGCACGGCCCGATGCCGTGCCGTGCCGGCCCGGGCACGGTTAAGGCTAAACGGGCCGTGCCGGCCCGGCTAGCCCGTTTAGCCGAAAAAAAGAAAAATTGTAGAAAATTAAGAAAAATTGTAAAAAAATTGTAGAAAATTCAGAAAAAATATAGAAAATTGTAGACATTGTTAATCATAAAAATAAATATTTGCAATGATATAATGAGCTTTATTAATTTATTAAATTACATGGTATGGCTGCCTCATTAAAAACTTTACCAAGTAAAAACTCAATTTGAGAAAATCTTGGTAAAGAAAAAAGAGTACAGCCTATAAAGCTCATTATTGACCACATGTGAAAGAAAAATATTGAAAATCCTATTCATTGCTATCTAAATACAAATTCTCAAAAGATTCTTCTAAATATTTATTATCTGCAGTATGTTGGAGTCTTGATTCAGCCTGTTCCCAGTCTTTGACGGTCATAAGTACTTCGACCATCTCGTTGGAGAGACTTGTTCGTCGCTCCTCGATTATTCTTCCGGAAAGACTGAATGCTGACTCCGAGGAGACTGTAGAGACAGGAACAGTCAACACATCCCGCGCTAATATGGATAGCACTGGATATGATACCTTCTGGGTTTGCCACTATGAGAGGATGTTCAACTCCTGCTCGAAGCTGACGCTATCACTGTTGAGATAGCTTGATAGGTCTCCAGTGCTTTGTCGCCTTCCTCCTCCTAACTGCTGTGTACCTGCACCTGCACGAGAACTAGACGAAGAACAAAAAATCTTGCCCCATTGCATAGCCCTCCTAGAGGTGCTAGGGACTACCGAGGGTCTTTCTAAACGCACAGATCCAAATTTATTTTCATATTTATTATATACCTCATATAATTTATCCTTAACTTGTGTATAGTATGAACAATAGTCTAAACCGGTAGCCTCACTTAAAACTTGTAAAACATTTATAAATCCTTGGAGTTTGGCCCTAGGATCCAAAATAAAAGCAAATGCATATAAAATAGGAATTTCGCTCCAATATTTTAAAAACTTAGATTTCATGGCACCTACAGCATCCCGTAGTATAGGATCATTTTCAAAAGCCTTTAGGTGAGTGGCAATTTCAACAATATTATGAACAATCATGGGAGATGTAGGGTAGTATACTCCAGAAAGACAAACTGTAGCTTTATGAAAAATTTCTAGAAAGGAAAATATTTTTTCACCAACATCTCAATCGTCCTCAGTAAGTTCAGGGTCTCTAACTTGGGTTCTACTTGAGGAGCTACGAGATTGATGACTTTGGGTGTGAAGGAAAACAAATAAAGTGCTCTTATGTGGCAATATATGTTTAAGCATAAGATAAGTAGAGTTCCATCTAACAGGCATGTCTAAACCAAATTTTCTAGGACGAACATTTATTGCTACGCAAAAACTCTTATATGCGGCTATTCGTTGGTTAGAACAATTAATAAATGAAATTGCATCTCTAAAAGAATTAATACAAGCATCTAATCTTTTTAAACCGGATTTAACAATAAGATTAATAATATGACAAGCGCAACGTTGATGCAATAAGAAAGACTGTGCATAAGTATCAAACAAAGGAGTAAGAATTTCCATAGCTTTAGTGTTTGCAGCTGCATTATCTAAAGTTATGGAAAAAATCTTATCCGTGAGACCAAAATCTTCTACAACTTTAATAATGTTTTCTGCAATATTTTCAGCATTGTGTGAAACATTAATTAATTTAAATCCTATAATTCTTTTTTCCATTATCCAGTCATCATTAACATAATGAGCAACAACACTAATATAATCCTCTCTAGCCCTACCACTCCATATGTCGGATGTCAAAGCAATAGAGAATGTACATGTATGAAACATTTCTTTCAATTTATCACGACAATTGTTATAATATTTAATTAAATCTCTAGTTGTTGTTTGCCTAGATACAGTACTAAATCGAGGGTTATGAGCAGTCGTAATATATTTTTGGAAAGCATCAGATTCACCAAAATTTAAAGGTAAATCTTGAGAAGCAATTAATCTACAAAGAGATTCCCGAGCTACCTCTGGGTTGTACTCCCACGTACGCACCGAGCCGTCGGGGTTATATTGCAGCTGTGTCTGGCGCATTTGTATTCCTTGCTTTTTCTTGCAGCTTGCAGCATGTCGTTGTAGATGACCCGTCCCACCTGAAGATTTTGCAGTCAATTCATTACCACAAATTTTACAAACAGCATACCTCACTTCAGTTCCATCACTGTCGGTCTTGATCTTCTTGTCGAAATCATTCCAAACTGTTGATGTACTAGCTCTTGTTCTTTTTGCACCCGTGCTTTGGGTCGTGGATGCACTTGTTGAGCTAGCAGAAGATGGATCGATTGGACCCTGCGCCACCGGTGCCGTCGTTTCTTCGGCATCTCCAATTTGTACATGTGGACCTTCCGCGGATGGATATGCTTGTTGAAACGATTGCATATCCTCCGCCGAGAGCCCGAATTCGGAGAGTTGAAAATTGTAGTTCTCCATTAAATCAAGTAATCAACTGCAAATTGAAATAGCAAAAACGATTAACTTACTATTAAACCTACAAATAATAACAAAAAATTAAACCAACAAATAATACCAAAAAATTAAAATAAGAGAGCATTATTACCTCCTTTGTAGCTCTCACAAAAAAATTTGAAGATTTTTCAATTTTCGGAATTTTGCTCGAATTTTGACCAAATTTGCGCTAACACTTTCAGATTTTTCACATCTTAACGGGCCGTGCCGTGCCGGCCCACCGTGCCGCGCCCTCGGCCCAGGCACGGCCCGTCCCGCCGTGCCGGCCCGGCCAGCCTCGCCGCTGTGCCGTGTCGTTCGCGGGCCGGGTCTACAGTGACGGGCCGCGGTGCGGCCCGTCACGGGCCGGCCCATTTGGCCACCTCTAGAGAGAATCAGCATATCCACGCGAGAAGCCGGAATAGTTTAACACCGAAAAAGGATCACGAGATGAAAAGTTTTGTCAAATTTGGCTCTATTTGTCACGTGAATACCAAATTTAGTCCCTGAATCACCACACTTTTATTTTTAGCTCTTTCCCTGAGCGCGGGACTACGCGAGTGCGACATGTGTGCAATTGTGCGGTCCCGGAGTGCACGACTCGAATCGTGTGGTTAGGAACCGCACAATTTGGGCTGCTACAGTGGTCGTGTGCACGACTCTTTTGTGATAAATGCAAATTTCTATTTGTTCATGGAAACATATTCAAAATGTAATAATTTGTAGATATAGGAAATGAGGTTTAAAAATTATGATTTTTGTGTAGAGTTTTGTTTACTTGCTTGTGTAACTTTTTTTGTAAGTATAAACATGAAGAAATTTTGTCCGTAATTTATTTATGTGTAGAGTCTGCACGAATTTTGTAATATAGAAAACGAGGTGCAAAATATTTTGAAATATATTTTGAAAACTCCTTATGCGGTGTAGATAATACATGTAGGAAATCTTTTTTAGATTGTTATTTTTCCGAAATAAAAGGGCAGGCAATGTAGGTAGGCTAGTTCATTTTGCGATTTTCATAGATTCTCAACGGTATGAAATTTGTTAGACTGGCAATAACATATTGTGATCGACGTATGTTGTTGTAGTGCGAGAAATTTTCCGAAGAATTTTATGGGGACAATTGAGACCTCAATGACTCGTACATACGAAGGTAAGTTATATTGCGATGTAATGATTGATCCATTTATGATTTTCACACACTGTGAATGGTAAAAAATATATTTGATTCGCAATAACATTTTGCAATCATCATATGTTATTGTAGTGCAAGAAATTTCATGAAAAATTTTGTGAGGACGATTGAGATAAGAACGATTGGTAAGTACAAAGAAAAATGATATTCAGTGCGCGAAGAATTGAATGATAAGAGACGATGAGATTTGATGTTGTTAATTAAAATAGACTTCATAATAAACATGGGAATAACACGACACACAGGATTTAGTTACATATCTAAGAAACAACATCATGCACGATGCAACAAACCGAACTACTCATACGATACATATGCGCATTCTTGTCATGGAAATAAATTCGACATTCAGGGAACTAGTGCGGAACGGCCCAATCTATTGCATGGACCAGGGCCATTTTTCCTTCCTTGCAAGCTCGGCGTTGAAATTCTCGGATGCCTCTTTGGCCTTGGCCACCATTTCCCTTTTTTTCTCGTGCTCCCTATCGCTAGCCTTGCGCTTCCTACGCATGCACGCCTCGAGATGAGTTTTTGTCTTTCAATGTATACGCTCGGTTTGCTCGTCGTTGTGGCGCTCCTCCTCTCAGATCTTGCACGGTCTTTTGACATTCTACTCATAGTCGAGAGTCTTCTGATCATATGGGTGAATATCTAGGTCGATCCACTTATGGTAGCCACGTAGTGGTTCTGAGGATTACGAGTAGACGAGAGAGATTGTTATTGCGTACTTTGAATGAGAAATAGTAGGAGGAATACACTGTAAGTGGTCCTTATTGGCTGCCGATAGCTGATCGTGTCCAGACGGCGGTCAGGATAGTCATAGGAGTAGTTCGCACAACCCCAGTAACGTATGCCTAGGCTGAGCCGTTGCTTAGACTTGAAGAATTTGCATGGGTCTCTCCACTAATAGAGGAGCGGCGTCTCGCCCTCGAGCGGGTGTTGTGGCGAACGTTCGGTTGGAACGTTTAATACAGATATGCTCCTACGAGGGGCGTCATTAGGGGGGTGTGACCTCCTGGCACGCTTTGCTTGCTTGGCCTAGGCACGAACCTTCTGTGGAAGTTCGCCGTGAGATGCCTCATGCGCCGATGATTCTTCATATCATTCCACTGGAAGGGAGGTTGTGTTCCGTTCTGCATTGTGCGCAACGCGGACAACAAGCCGCATTGTGGTCTGTGATGACACACACCTCTGGGTGATTTTGCACCACGACCTGCTTCACATTGGCCAGGAACCACAACCAACTATCGGTATTCTCATTCTCCACAATTGCAAAGGTCATGGGGAGTAATTGGTCGTTCGCATCAGCTGCAACCGCAGTGAAGATAGTACCCTTGTACTTGCCAGATAGGAATGTCCCGTCCATCGTTAGCACTGGACAGCACCACCTGAACTCTTCTATCGCCTGACGGAAGACCTAGAACACTGTCAAGAACAAAACAATTCAGACCCTGCGTAGGATAAATCTGCTCCTTTCTATTAATGTATGTGCCTAGATTTGATTCTACAATTTGATATAGCATTCTTGGTACCAGGTCATACGCCTCCACGTACATCCCGAACATACCCTCCAGCACCTTCTGTTTTGCCCGACAGACCTTCTTGTAGCTGAATTTGATCCCCACTATATTCGCTACATGCGTCCATAGAAGCTTCAGAGAAATAGATACATCTACCACCACAAGGTGACTTATCAGCTACGCAACATACGGTGACATCATGTTGCAGTGCCTATGTAGTGGCGCTGCAAGCTCACAATTGTGATCCTTCAGCACTATTATCTGAAAGTCTGTGTCAGCGCCCCTGAACCACTGTGCACGGACCTTACCAGGACAGGACTCATCGACACACTTGACGATGTAGGTGTTTGGGTTGGACCTGTGCACCCGATACGTCCAGCTAATGTTGATGGCGTATCTAGCAGTAGCCTGCTGGGTAGCACTCTTGTTACGAAAGCACTGCCCTAAAACGAGTATGCCTTCATTGAATCCCCACTTCGCCTCCTTCGCTTGTGGCTGAACTAGAGATACCGCTACGGTGTCGTTCAGTCTGGACGACACGTACGCAACGTCGGTGGTCACAACACCACCTAACACACCTCTCATTGTACCTTCGCCATTTGTGTCCTCTCCAGAACTGGTTGTTTCCACATCCTCCTCCTCGCTATGCACTTTTTTCACCTGGTCCTCAAGGTACTCGTGACAATCAACACGGGAGACCCACCACCTCTCCACACCTTCATTCACCTGAAAATTCTTCACATGCCTCCTCAGGTCTCCATTGCCCACTCTCTCGCCGACATCTTCTCGTGCACTAGCGTCTTTATAAGCACCGGAGACTAACCCAGGCACTTCGTCTCCACCAGCGCCACCAGAACCACCCATGGCGGACGATTCTATCATCTCCACGAAGTGAACATACACCATTGGCCTGGCATATATCGCTGCGGCAGGGTTGCACGCGACCTCCATGTAGTTGGTCCATGAAGCGTCACTGGTCACTTTCAGAAGTTGTCACATGATCTCCCCTGCAGTACCTACCACTGAGGCATATACTACCTTGATCCGTAACTTCTTTCTTACGGTGTCCCAGTTGAATGCGGAAAAGCTTCGTTATTCTCTTCTTGAAGAGCTTCTGATTGACATTACGGCCTACTCATCCAGTCAATTCTACCCGTCGTACATACTGAATTTCTAACAAAACCAGCTGAACATGCCAATATGCTAATCTCAAAGGGCCCTACTGATAGAGTGCTGTAAATGGCAGGAGCTCTTGTATGTATATTTATCTGATCATGTGCACATTCGAATGTCCATAGGTCTGACTTCTGACAGTACACAAGGAGGCACTTGGTCTTCAGCGTGACCTCTGCTAGATGGTACAAGCATCTGGGCGGTTTGCAGGACGTTGCTGTTTTTTCTAGAATTTTGCCGATTACAGTGTGCAGCAGGACGCTTGTGGGCATATACACAGAACGTTTGCTGCCATTGTATATATAACAGATGGCAAAAAAGTTTGTTTATTCTGAGTCAGTCATGAATTGGACGGTGAAAGAACTTAATAGATTGAAACAGCATATGCTTGGTTCTCTTCTAAGCTTGGTCAGAGAGATGAATTTAAAATTGTCCATATTAAGTTCACTGCTTGCAAAGGACAAGTCCTCACAACATCTGTTGTATTTTTCTTCTTCTGAGATGAACATCTGTTGTATTTTACTAAAGGCCACAATAATTATATGTTCCTTCTCACCAAATTGATAGGAGACGTTCAGAGCAAGAATCATGAAGGTGATCTGCGTTTATACTTATTTGGAGGGGGAAAAACATCGAGGATTCTTCAGAATAGGAACTGACATGAAGAATTGAAAACGTAGAAATATGCACGTCGCTCCCCAATATCCAGTTTTCACGAGAGGGAACTCACCAGAGCAAAGGCACGACACCAAGCACCGTGTCTTTCTTACGCAGCTGTCAGTTCGAACAACATTCGGATTTGCCTAGGTACTATAGAAGATACTTATTCAAAGGCAGAGGAACTCCCATCATCTTAAGACGTGAGAAGAAGGATTAGCTCACACCTCGCGGGTTTTCAGTTTCAGTTTACCCCCGGTCTAGGCAAAGATTGCACTGATGGAGGACGCCATTGTGCTAAGCAAGCTATCAAACTGCGCTTGTACTCTAGATCTAGGTGCTGGTGTTCAAAACAACCAGCCATAAATCAACAGTTTTCGCGCGGGTTTCCATCTTTTTCTGTGTTTTCAGCAGCGGCGGATGCAGCATTTGCGGCCTCATTCAAACCCATCTTCTGTAGCACCTTCGTAAAGCCATCAACATCTGTGTCAGTTATTTTATACGGCGTGTGACTGGGACCCGGGAAAGATCGAGCTTCCACTTCTTGCTTATACTCAGATAGTGCCTTGTTGATGACACTGCCGACATTTCCAAATTGTTTACAGAATTTTGGTGTGACCTGCAGGTAGGCCAGTACACACTGAGCTCAGCAGTCAGCACAAATCATAACAAAGCAAAATTGCTCAGCAAGGATTAGGAGGTGTCATTTACCTTGGCATGATGTGGATGTTGCATCATCCCTAACAAGTCATGGTACACTAAGACCTGGATTACAAATATGTTGATATGAGGACTACATGAACAAACAGGTCAGGTGTCTGGTTTTGGCATATCATGGAAAAAACATGTGCTGAAAATATGTAACAAAAGGATTTAAGGCATTCAAGTGACTATATTTGGCAAGGTTTCTTATAGCAAAATTTATTCAAGTTATTAAGAAAAAAATTATTATTGTGCTAAAAGACAAGCATATATTGTGCATGCATTGATGAAACGCTTACGTAACTAGAATAAATACAGATAGCAAAATCTACATTCTTGAAGAACATGAAAATGACCAACATCTCTGTGGAAAAACAACCTTTAAGTCATCTGAGCATAATGAATAAACAAACCTGCCCACTGCAGAACGGTCCAGCCCCAATGCCAATGGTTGGGATCTGCAATGCTGATGTTGCAGCTGCTGCCACCGGAGCTGGCACACACTCCAACACAACTGAGAAGCAGCCAGCCTCCTGTAAGGCAAGTGCTGTCTCTACAACCTACACAGACAAGCAGAATAACATGGAGCAAAACCTGTCAATGAAAACGCTGAAAATGAAACAGACCACTAATAATCAACAGCAGCATACCTTTACAGCACTATCAACCGTCTTCCCCTGTGGTCGAAACCCACCAAGCACACTAATAGCCTGTGGTGTGAGCCCAACATGCCCCATGACAGCGATTCCAGCCTCCACAATAGCCTTAGCTGCACTGATTCTCGACGGTGCACCTCCTTCCAGCTTGATTGCATCCATTCCACCATCTTTGAGCACCCTCACCGCAGAGTCAACAGCCTATTGGAAAAAGGCGTATAGCATGCAACTCAATATTCCTCTTATATGGGCATGTGTTCATGCATGCCAATGGCATTTAGTATGATGATATTTTGGATTGTTGTGTTCATAGTGTTAGATTCTACTTTTAGCATAGCATTACTCTGCAGTTAAAAAAACAGAATTGTGCTTATCGCTGAACTTCTCGCGATTGATGAGAAGCCCAACAAAACATAAAACAGTACATACTTTGTCAACTTCAATTGACTGAAGAACTTCATGAAAACAATATATATGATTATTGAACAATCGGACTTTTTAACACAAAAAGGGGATATCTTCTCAGAAAGTGCCCCATCAGTTTTCTGGAAACAAACGTGAAGCTTTCTTGACAAGCCAAAGAGGAATCAATCAAGGGAACATAAAAATCTCCTTAAAGTAGCGAAGAGCTGAAGTTATACTACAAGACACATCCAAAATTACTCCTCACATGAACAAGCATAAGCAATTTCCGACTGGTAACAAAAGGCGAAACATGAGAAACTAAATAGCTGGAGTACAATACAAGATACTTGAAACAACCCAATTTTTTTTTAAAAAAATTGAATTTATTTGGAATTTGCTTGAATTAAAATTTTCGCTAAATTGGGAAACCTACCTCGATTTTACACTTTCTCTTTCAGGAAATTCACTTTCACCTTGCATTGGCGGCCCTTTCTCCTTGGCGCCACTTCCCTGTTCTCCATGCCATGCGCCCGCTTGCCATTTGTGCTCCGCCAGCCCGCTTTCGCCGCTCAATGCCGCAACCTCTGTCAACCATCGCACAACAGCTACGCCACCTCACCGACCGGCCAATAACTTGCCATAACACCACTACTTGACACGTGCGCCACGCCGCTGCTCACCTCTCCAGCTCGAGTAGCCGTGCCAGTGAGGAGGTAGACTCCCCTCAACGCTAGCGCGACTGCTAGCACCGCCGAAACACCTTGATTGTCCACATAGTCGTCCACGGGCCGGCCACGCCGTTTGCCGTGCTCCTGGCGCTACCGCCTCCATCAGTTATAAAGCCAAGCCAAGTAGCTTCCTCACCTGCATTCACACCGAATCTCAACCACGAAGCTTTTCCTCTCCTCTCCTGACAAGACACGCCGTCACCACCGAGTTCTCCCCGATGAGCCCTGAAACTCAAATCTCCCAGTAGCCTCCAATTCCATTCCAATCAAATTAAACATACCCATAGCACCTCCTTAGCATCACGAGGCTATCCCTGGCCTCCCCGACCCATCTCTTTACACTTAGCCTACCGACGCTATACACCACCGCTTGACCTTGCACGCCCACCGTTGCTAGCATCGCACAAGCCAAACCAAGGTGAGCCATCATTACCACTAGGCTCCCTTTACACCGTAGATGCTCAAGCCGCCCGTGGATTAGTCGGAACCGCACCACAACACCACCATGCCATGGGCCTACTTTGGCGAGGCACCACCGTCGCCAGTTATCTCTAGCCTTCCGAACGGATGCATGCTCGAAATGGGTTGCCCATATTCCATTTTAGCTCACCACATCACCAACTACCATCGCCGTCATTCTCCTTTGCTCGGGTAGCCATGGGTGTGAGCTCAAGCCGAGTGGGCCTCACGCTCTGCAGGCCAAGTAGATGGGTCAGCCAAGTCAGCCCAAAACATTTTATAGACCAGTTGGCCAAGTGGGCCAGGCCCATTCTTCAAAACCCAACACTGTTCATAGCCCAAACCATTATAGTTCAAATAATGAAAATCAGCTCAAAACCATTACTATTCACCAAATCTGATCCGTGAGGAATAATGCCAACCTAGTACTATTCACTCAACCCATTACTATGCACCCAAAAAACGTTAAACTTATTTATACTCATTTCTACCGTTTCAAGCCCGTCCAACCCATTTTAAACTTTGTTTGACCTAATCAAGCTTATTTTAAACCCTATCCGCATAGACCCACCTTCTTTTTTATATCTTTTTTGGTTGTTTTATTGCATTTGTTCCCAACTTGCATTATGCTGATCCCATATTATTAAATTATTGTTGCTTTCAGCATTACTATTTGGGCACTCTTATTTACATACAACAATAGTTTGGAATAATACAATGAGTAGTTAGATCCTACCACTAAAAAGTCCTATCATATTTATAAAGGCTATATTCACATTGACAATTTTAATAATTAACCATTGTATGGGTAGCTATTAGTAGATGGTACAATTAAAATGATTTACTTGAATTACTAAGAATAATTCGGCTTCATGCCGATAGGCTTTCAAATGGTACTAGGGCTGAGGCTACTTGGTGGGAAACCACTAGATAGTTGGAGCCTATGACCTTACCCTGAGATTGAGGCTTTGGTATGATATGGTGGTGTGGTGTAGGTGTGTACAGAGAATGTGAATGATAGTTTCATAAGGACTAGACTCTTGTGCCAATTAAATAACATGGAACTCGCTCAACCATAAATTTGACTTGTCAACCTGGTCTAGTATACTGCTCAATCCGATCAAATGTCTACAAGAGAGACCACTATCCCAGAGTTTTGGGATGACTCGCAAGACAGGGGCAAGATGGAAGTTGGGCTATGTATGCCACTTGCCATTTTTCACAATGGTAGGTCCACTCAACATCGGGTCGCGCTTTTCGCAGTGACCAGTGGATTTCTGACGGGGTTGAATGGCTCTGAGCATACCGGGTAGAAACTAGAACAAAATGAGTACTGAAACGACCTTGTTGTCTTAGCTTAGTCCTATGTTATCATGTTGTGTGTCTACAGCTTGACATTATGAGTTTGAAATATCTTGTGGGTAAAGTTGGACAACTCTGCATAGTATAATAAATAGCATTCGAATAAGTCGTGCTCCCAATTAATGAAGCTGTGTTTCTTAGATGATTCCAATAACAAGACATAAGTAGAATTTGGAGAATTTTGATGTGGAAATCACGGAAGATAAAATGCCATTTGCTAATTAAATAATGTTTTACTGTTTCAAGCACAAAGTTCTTTGCCTGTAAACTTGCGTCTGATATTATCATATTACAACCGGTAAATTTATCAAGTTGAACACCTTGTGTGGTAGTTAAATAGCCCTCCTATATGTCTTGTTGAGTATGTAGTGTATTCGATCTTACTTATTTTCATCAGAATAGACAACAAAAGGAGGGATGCATCAGCTATCGTGTTAGGGCTACGATCGCACTTAAGCGTTCCTATGTGATTTCTTCGCTTCTCCTGAATATAAGTTAAGTGTTGGGTTTGGACCTTGTAAAGCTATTGTAGTTTGGCCGTTAGCTTATATCTTAATCAAACAAATCCTTTTTAAACATTTGTGAGTAGACATAGATACTTTTTGTGTTCGCAACTGAACTCCGGGGCTCGGCAGAAAATACCACGGCGTTTTTTTTTAAATGGGGTCGTTGCAATACTAGCCCTATCACATCAACAGTGGCAGAGAAGCAATCGGCAACGAGCGGCATTGCGGCGATTTCCTATCTCTGCCGGATCGAATCGGAGAGGAGGACGAGAGAGGCGCGCGTTGGGGGTACTACCTGCACGGAGGAAGACTCGTAGCATCCGAAGGGGAGGTCGCCGACGAGGAGCGGCCGCGGCGCGCCGCGTGCGACGGCGCGGCAGTGCTCGAGCATGAGGTCGAGCGAGATGGGGAGGGTGGTGTCGTGGCCGTGGACGACCATGGCGGCGGAGTCGCCGACGAGGCAGACGTCGATCCCCGCGGAGTCGACGTGGACGGCGGAGGGGTAGTCGTAGGCGGTGACGACGGTGATGGGCTCCCCGCGGCGGTGCTTCCCGCGGAGGGTGTTCACCGTCACGCGCCGCGCCGCCGCCGCCTCCTGCGGCCGCGGCCCCCCGTAGACGGTCGACTCCGGCACGTTGCTCAGCAGCCGCCGCGCCAGGTGCCGGAAGGCCTGCCGCGTCGCCATCGTGTGAAGCGGCGGCGTGTGTGGTGATTTGTGCCACGCGCTCTCGCCTAGGGACGGTATATTTGAGAATTTGCGGGGGTTGGGAGACGGGAGAAAGGCACGCCGCCGCTTTAGTAGCCAGGGTGTTGTTTTGGACTGTTTATACGGGAGATTTCAGAGCAACAAAAATTTACATACGGTTTTTGTCGATATAAATAAAGTTAGTAAAGTATGTACTAAAATTAATTAGTAGACCCTATTTTAAAAAAATACTCCGTTTAAAAGTTAGTTACTGTAGAAAAACCGAAAAACAGCTTTTAGAACCTGAAAAGAACAGGGCCATAGTTAGACGTTACAGGCTTTCGCCTATAATTAATCTTAGGCATGGCTCGATGTAGCTTCCGATTTCTAGCTAAAAAAGTATTGTATTAGTTAAAAATGTATTATAGTAACTGTTAGTTCTTTAAGTAATTAATTTTTTAAAAAGGTATATCATCACGGATAATATAAAGGGATCAAAGAAAAAAAACAAAAACGATGAAATTAAGCAGCCGACATGTTCTAGAAGCTAGAAGCAGAAGTTATTTAGAGCAGAGCCTTAATCTGCTGCCCATTCTTTGTTGTATTTAATTATGAAACACGAGGAGGGAAATGTGCATAGATTATATATACTCCATCTCATTAAAGCATTCCCAATAGGCAGTTTATATAGCAATATCTGGATATTGTATTAAATGGATGCTTAGAAATTAAGAGTATCGTTTCAATACATAGTATTCATGTATTGTATCTAAGTGCTTTTCAAGATCATTATTGTTGCATGTACTATGATCAACGCAAACATTGCGGTCTTGTAGCCTCTTTGTTTTGTTTTCATTCTTCTGGATTTTTGGATTTCATATTCAAGAAAATGCAAGAAAAGATCACGTGGACTTTAGTTTATTTTGTTGCATTATCGGACTGTGACGAAATTGCGAAAGTTGCATTCAGATTTCATCTTTAAGAATTTGCATCTTCAAGAAAATCCAAGAGAAATTGCACTTTTGGTTCATTTTTTCAATCTTCAAGAAAATGCAAAAGAATTTGCAAGAAAAAATGTGTTCCATCACAAAAATTGCTTGAAAAAAATTCCATGGACCCATTTTGCCATCAGCAAGAATTGCATGAAAAATTCCCAAAAATCAAGTACATACACCAAGACAAGCAGATCTAGATCTAGGTGGCCGAGCGGGTGGTGTCTCCCTTAACACCTGCAGGCAAGCAGTGGGTGGTGGACGGCAACAAGTGGTAGGGAAGGGATGGGAAGGGAGGATGGTGGCGGAGGAAGGGGGAGTGAGGGCGACGGTGGAGGAAGGGGAGGGCAGCAACGATGAAGGAAGGTAGAGAGATGTCAGCAGTAGAGAAATGTCAAATGAGGGTAGCGAGAGTGAGGGACGATGGCGATGGAGGAAGGTCAAGCGAGGGCAGCGGGAGCGGGGGATGGCAATGGCAGAGGATTGGGAGAGTAATAGCGACAGTGGAAGAAATAGGAAGGCCGACACCGAAGGAAGAGAAAAAAGGCCGACGTTGGAAAAAGAGGAATGGACACTAGCGTTAGAGAAAGCACGAAGAGAGGGGGATTGAGTTGGCTGGGCAGAGGGGGAAGGAGGGAGGTGGTGATGAGGAAGAATGGCAATGAAGGAAAGAGTGGAAGTAGGATCGGCACAAGGCGCACATGATCCATGAAGTTAATGCAAAATGCGTGGAATGGGCACTTGATGGCCCCAGTGCAGTGTCTACATGTCTTGGTCCTCTCAAAAAAAGCTATGTCTTGCATAAGACATTGCTCTCTTCTCTTCATTTATTCTCTCTCCACATCAGATTTCTGCTGAGGTAAGACCATTGGGAGTGCCCTTAAGGAGATCGAGCAATGATTTATCTTTTGTGATGTGTCATGTGTATACACGCGCTTGGTTTGACAGAAATGGGGAACAGAATAGTGGCTCGCATCCCACTTGTTGCGATTCGATGGATCCCAAAACAAAAACAAAAGAAATTGTTGCATACGTTGTTGCATTACCAACAATCAAGCACTCAAACTCACCATAGTAAAAATAAACAAGATACACAAGATACAGTTTTGAGGCTTTCTCTCTTTATTGATATCGTATGGATATGTGTATAATGAACAGTCCCTACCCCTCTGCTAATGGATATATGACCCCTAATAAGTATGTTTAGGTAAAGTGTGCATACAATTAGACCATTGATATGGACCAATATACTACAAAAAGAAATTATTTTTGGATTAGATAGGAAGATGCCACATAAGGTCAATAATATACATCAACATGTAGAGATAAAAGACAAACTAGTATGAGTGCAAAAGACTTTGATTCAATCTCTCTCCTCTTTCTTGAACTTGTTTTCCTAACAAAATGGTGGGAAGTTACAAATCACTCTCGTTTTCATTTAAATTTTTTGAATTGTTCTCTTTTTCTAAAAGCATTCAGTACTCAAGTACATTCCAAAGAAGAATCATATATACATGGGACAATGTCAAAGACAAAGACCCATATTAACAACTAAATCTACTTTATTTTCTTTATCAGGGAACTCTCTACATTGACAACTGAAAAAAGGAGTTTTACATTGATCATAAACACAGCGCGCCATCACAAGAAGTCAAATTCGAGCTAGCATGGTGAAGTTGCTCGAACTCAACTTCCTGTTGCGGCTATAGATTTGCCCATAGATCACCCTACTTTGCACCAACCCAAAACCAAGGCATTCCATTCCGACCTGACCATGATTCGCCTCGCTCCACAAGGGGGTGGGTGGGTGAGGGTTGGAGGCCGTCTCGTGTTGACCGTATAAATTTACTAGATTTTTTGTATGTATTGGTTGATTTTACTAGCTATATATAATTTTCAAGTTTCAATAATTATTTTCCAAGTTAAGTTGATAAAGTATTTTTTAGAGGCAAAAACACATCAAACTCAAAACCTATCCCGCCTTAATCCGACCAGAGCAGGGACAAGAGTTGCTCAAGTAAGAACACACTGCGCCCACCTCATCTAGACATCACCCCCTTAGGTGCCATTTGGCTGGGCTCTAGCTTAAGGCTTATTAGAAGTTGGAGGTGCCTGGCCAAACAGGAAGGTGCACAGGGCCAATGCAAATTTTACACTATAACATTGAGCAAAATTGAAGCAAGGTCAAGGTGGCTCCTCTGGCTCGAGAGGCCTTCTATGGGCAAAAGATTGCAATGCATGGTGTGAAGGACATGTAAGAGGAAGAGAAGGCACAGGGTGAGGGGGGAAATGTAAAGTTGCTCTATTTAGGAGCCAAAGCCCAATTCTGACCAAACACTCCCAATTTTTGAGCTCCGGGATCTTCTAGAGCCAACTTCTCTTGAAACTAGCTTTAGAGCTGAAGCTCGCCTAAATAGGGCTTTAGCAATTTGGCTCCGATGCGAGCAGTGACGTGGCCTACCATGTACTCACGATCTTGAAGATGATCACACCCACAGTCATCGACGTGCATGCCAAATGCATCCCTGCATGGGCTGCTCGCAGAAGACCAGCATGAGTGCTATGTGGTTTGCATCCTCTCTATGGCCATCAATATCTTGCTTCTGATTTGGCTACTTACGCTTCGCCACCTGCTGATGTGAGGATTATGAATTTTTTTATTAGGAGCAGCTAGCCAACAATATACCATTGGAAGCAGTTCCAACGGTATAGCAAAGTTTTATGGTTTTTCAACACACTACAACAGGTTTCAACATGTTTTATCAAAATTTCAAAAAAATCCATCAAAAATATTTGAAAAAATTTCAAGTTGCAGTGAGTTTTACATATTTCTAGAAGATTCCAGAAAAATGTCAAGACCAAGTTCCAACAAGTTTCAGCAGGTTTTATCAAGTTTTAACCGAAGAGTTTCAAAAAGTTCCAACAAGTTTTAGCAGGTTTCATCAAGTTTCAATCGATAAGTTTCAACAAGTTTCAGATCGATAAAGTTTCAAGAAGTTTTGACAAATTTCAACCAAAAGTTTTAAGAAATTTCAATAAATTTCAATAGATTTTAAACAAGTTTCAAACAAGTTTTGGTGAGCTCACTTGCCTGCGATGATACTACTATGCCGCCGAGGGCTATTCGACACCACCCACACCCTCAGCTACCATTGCACCCATGGCCACCTCGCGAGCTCGTTGCCCACCGCAACAGCCCGCTTCTCACTAGTGCTGCCAAGCTCACCATGTTGCCACAACTCTACATGCTCACCATTCTGCCCATCATCCATGACTTACTATGCATTTGCCCTGACAACCACAGCTCTGAGTAAACTCACTGCATCCTCGCCTAATCTTCATAATCCTAGTAATGTGCTATGATTAACTGCAAGCTTTGCTTGATTTGAAGGAGAGATTGGAAGATAAGCACTCAGATTTGGGGAAATGAGAGGAGAGCAAGATTGGAAGATAATCACTCAGATTTGGGGCAATGGAGAGAGATGGGTAGATGAAGCTGCAGGCTGCAGCGTACTGGACTCTAGTCTTGGGCATCATGTGTGCAGCATGGTTTGGAGAGAGACCAGTGAAGAAACATAGGGAAGCATCTTCGTTTCTAGTCGAGAGGATAAGGATGAGTGGTTGGGTACTTGGGTTCACTTGAACGAGCGGATGGATAAGGCATGGGTGGTGGTGATTGCATGAGGCGTCCGAGCTACGCGATATCTGACATCTGTGTTACAACGCGTGTGGGATTGAACGGTCCTTTGCTATACCGTCGAGATGAGGTCCAACGGTATATTGTTCTTTACTTTTTCTGTTTGTTACTGGTGTGGTGTTGGTGGATTGGTGGCAGCAGGATCAGAATTATTAGTGTGGTATATGGATAAGTGTATCTAAAGCATCTATTATTATATATTAAAAGCTCATGAGATGTGGTTAACAAAAGAATTCAAAAAAAGGAAACATCTGGTCCTTGGGATTGTTGATTCTAATTAAAATTGAACTATAGTAACCATTGGGTGTTAATAGGAAAAAAGAAGAAATATGCAATAAATTATCATAAAAAAGCAAAATATATAGCTATTAATCTGATGAACCCTAATTTAAAATGCATTGCGGTCGCTAGATGTTATTGCTTGGAGAGAAATATTGCCTTGCAACTTAAAACCAAAATAAAAAGATAAATATTGTATACAACAAGGAGAAAAAAGATGGAAACCCCAACCATGTATGATCTCCTCGGGGAAAAAACACGTAAAAAAAGATGGAAACCACAACCATGCACAATCTCCCCGAAATAAAAACACCTAAACAAGCCACTTACAGTCTCCTCACCAAAAAAGACCCACGTACGGGTCGAAATTAACGGTAAACATTTGTGGCAGGTACGTACTAAGATGGTTGATCGATCTAAAAGTGGTACATATGAACCAACGATATCGGATTGAAACATGGCGTCGGAGAAGCGACTGGTTGGACGACCATCCCCGACGCCGTAGGGGAAGTACCTTTGACGCGACATCCCAGTCTCAATGAGTCCTGAAGATTTCGGGAGGTTCCCGGTGTCCGCGAACGAAGCCCCGAGCACGAACATCTTGTCTTGTTCATGTTCGGCCTCCTCTTCTCCTTCCGCTCCTTCACCGCCAAGATCGACCCCACCATGTACGGATCTCCCTCTCTTCGGTTCTGCTCTGCTCAGGGAAATTTAGAGAGATGGGTCTAGTCATCTAGATATGATGTCGGCCTTAGCTCGTTCAGTTCACGAAACTATAGTAGTTGGTCGGTGGATTTTGATGGATTGAGGGGTTCTTGAATTGAAGAACAAGAACAGTTCTCACGATATTCACTGGCTGCTAGCCTGCTAGGCAGCAGCTATCGGAATGGTTTTGGGTTAACTATACTTGGAATGTGCATCAGTGCCAAATTGCCAATGGTGTGCTCTTTAAAATGAGCGAATGATTGCATTGCTTCAGTTAGTTTATTGGGAGTATGTGCCATTCCACGACTTGATTCAGTAGGACTAATTCGAAGTACGACCAATTTGACAGAAATTGTAAGATTTTGTAGTAGAAATTAAAAGGAGAAAATGTATGAGGGAGGGGTGAAGGGCAGAAGGGGCAGTGAAGGATCCTTATTCAGCAGTAAAACCTCTCCTTATACAAGTGTGGGAGAACATGAAAATAACGAAAGGCCAGACCTTTGATCTCCCACCTCAGCTCTGTATACACAAACCTCCCTGAACCAGTAATGAAGCCCGAAATTATTCGAAATTTTTTGGAAATAGTTTTTTAAATAGGAATTGTTCGAGATTTTGGATTGATTGTATATGTACTCTAATTACTTGTATAGAAAATTCTGTATACACATGAGGTAGTTTAACGTGAGAATGCCAAAATGCGGAAGATGAATTGGGAAAACCGCTTAAAATTCCAGCCATCAAAAAATCACTTACACCATCATACTTCTTTGGAACTTGTGTATCTTCATTCCCTGTGCACAGTTCTTCTACTATCTCTGTCCCAAATTGTGATCCTAAGAAATTTATCTAGAACCTGAGATAACTGGAATTGTCAATGGATGAATCTTTTTGGTGTTTAATATCCTAGATACGTTATTTGCTTCCTGATCTTTTTACATATCATATGCAGAGCAGAAAAGGAAAATCTTGGGGTTCCACTATTGTCGGGAGAGGGTTGCTCATTTTATAGCTTCAAGACAAACACATATAAATTGAGCTTCATGGAGAGCCAATCCGGTATAAAGGTTAGCCAATGTGTTATTTATTCTCTTCCCTTGCTGTCTTCCGTTCTTAAATTTATCATGATTTTATTTTGGCTGGTGAAGTAACTTAGTTCGTTAAAATCAAAGGTTTTTTGTCCTGGATACCAAACTTGTAAGTGTTTGAATTGGAGGAAGACAAAACTTAGGTTGGGTTCCAGTGAGTTCAAATTACTAACAATGCAGTAATTCTATCATGTCAGTGGAACCCATGTTTAACTGGTGTGACTCCAAATATTAGAAACATTAATGCAACCTTGTTTTCATGCAGACCTGTTCCACTTGATATATGTTTGAACTATGGTCATCGCGCTCCATCTTTAGCATGGTAGTTGTTGAGCAGATGGGTATATAATACTCCCTTCTTCAAAAAGATATTTAGTCACTGACAGTGCCATTTTTATGTAGCTTATTCTAATTACCCATCCAAGTACTGGTGATGAACGAGATTCACTGAAGCATATCTACAACCTATATGTGGAGTATGTTGTTAAGAATCTTCTGTATGCTCCTGGCACTCCAATCAAGTAAGTTCCGCCTGTTAATGGAAACTTGTTTCAAACTACATGATTAGATAGAAGCAATTGCTAATGATAGGATGCTTGACATCATTTTTGTCAGACTATTTGTACAAGGCATCCTTTTTATTTCATAATTGAGCAATTGACTCAAGTAGTGAGTTTACAGGGCAGATAAATGCATAACTTATTTAGGGACATAGCTAACAATTGGGTGTAGATATTATCACGCCTAATCCTCTCAATTTATCACACTAAACTTCCTATGATCCTATATATGAAGAAATTCATGTGAGATTACAAATTCGAAAGGATTAGTGGATGAGTGATATAGTGCCATTCAGTCATAAGGGCATACTGCTCTATTAGTTGATTTACATGAGAAGTGTTCGCGGAATTATTGTTGTTCATTGTGTTAAACATGGTGATTCGAGTTATTCATAAACATATCTCTTAATTTTAGTTTTATGCATAACTTGTAGTGCTCTTTCCACTTGAGAATAACAGTCTTTTTAAGAGTGCATAACAGTCTTGTATAGGATCACTTGAACTAAATAATATTTAGTTACATGATGATACCCATACATAAGCAATTTTAGGCTTAGTGTCTACATTGTTTTTTGTTTAACTCAGCTCACTAGTTTTCTGAATATTTCTTATTTGCAGGTGTGACCTTTTCAATAAACATCTAGATCAATATGCAAAAATATATATTTGATCCCATTGAGGTAATGTTCTATCGCGGGTGTTTTGCACAACGCTGCATATAATGCCTGTATGGATGCTTAAAAGTCAATCACTGTACTTCTGTACAATGCTGTATATAATGATTTGTGTGGATGCCTAACAATCTTTTACGTGATTAGTTGGGGCTTTGAGCTCAGATATGTACAAATTTCATGTTTTGCCCGTTTAATTTGGACGTTTCTTTGTTCAAACAGTGTTGTTGATTTGACAAAAAAATTCTTGACTGACAAATTTTCGTTTTATTTTTCCATGTGTCCTTTTGTTTATCTGAAGAATGAGCTTTAGGAGTTATTTTCACAAGAAAGCTTGAGTGTTTGATTTTTCATAGCTTTACATGCTCCTTAAGATCAGTCAATGATTAAACATGACGTCAGCAATGATGAACTAATGTGAAATGTTAATATTAGTTTTCCATTTTCCTTTAGCAAATTATCCTGGCCCATTCTATTTTTCTTATGTAATCAAGTTTTTAAGATGCAGAAATATCTTCACCATCTTAAGACATCTGGAGATGCATTGGCCTCTGCGTGTGTGCATTCAGTTCTGTATTGTGTTTCGGTCTGAGCTTGTGCTTGAGCTTTTATCTAGGACTGACACTGCAGATAAAGGCCTAGTTGTCTGCTTTTATTCACATACTTCTTATCAGTACTGCAATGTTTTCCTTGCAGGTTTGGGTGGCGCGCGTTCGCTTGCTAAAAACAGTTGCATATCTTTTTTTTTGGAAACTCTGGGCTATAGGATAGTTCAGTGTGGTGTTATCAGTACTACTTGATTTTATTATGACCATTTTGAGAGTGTCTTCAATGATGCTACAGGCTTTTCTGGTGCAAAAATTGTCCTGTCTCCATTGTATTGTACATTTGCACCTTGTATTAGATGTTACAAAGTTGTTTTCTTCTTGTGTACTAACTTGAATTTGACTGCTTTTATACTCATATATCCCTCCTCCAGTCCACCTGTAAATTACTTGTTTGATTATGACGGATACCCTCAAAATGGAGAATGTCTGTCTCATTTTCTGTGTTGTATGTCATCTTTTGATGATTAACTAGCTGAATGCCCGTGCGTTGCTACGGATTTTAAAAAATTTTAGAACATATTTGTATGCATGTTTTAAAAAATTTTACCACCCGTTATCATAACATATAGTATGATAAAATTTTAAATTCCGTAGCAACGCACGGGCATTCAGCTAGTCTTTCAAGAAACAGGTGTGTGAAAGATAACTGTCATTTGGAGTACATATATTCTGCATGAAATCATGGACATGGGAGCAAAGCATAATAGAGCAATTGCTTCCGTTGTTTTTTAGAGGACTTACCAGATTCCATCACATGCTATAGCAAGAAACTCAGTATCATCATGTATGTTTTCCTAACAGAAAAATGGGTCATTTTTCATCAAACAATATCAAGTGGGACAAACTTACACTCCGTTAACACAACTTGTTACACTTACAAAGCGAATTTCGGGAGAACAAGTCAGCACTTGTAGTTGAGGAGACAGACCTTTATTCTTCTTGAACTTCATATCACCTGAAATGTAAGGAAGCAAAACATCAATTGCAATGTGATAGATTGTATAGCCCCACAGCCAACCAAAAAATCAGATCAAACTATACCTATCGCTCTTGAGACGGCGATTCCATCATCAATACGATAGGCACCTCTAGAATACCTTATGGAACATCCAGCGTTTTGTATTCTCTGGACTTCATTTGGAACGTTTGGTTTGTGATCGGTGGATAAAGCAATAGCCTTTGAATACAATGTAAATAAACTTAGGCACCATTAGAATGCATCTATTATGACAAGATAGCATTCTGATTATGTACCAGCCAGACACTTGACAAGAAAGTCACCGCACCTGACCATTCCTTGAGAGTACACAACGAGAATCACCAGCATTTCCAACAATGATCTGCCTGCCTCTAATGAGAGCCACACACACGGTACATCCTTCATCTATTGGCCCACGATAGGAAGGTCTCTGGAAACAAAACCAAGCTTAAGTAAATAATAGATTTTTTGAATTTTACATTTTTCTACATACAAATAATTGAGATATTACCTTCACACAAAAACAATTGAGGAAAGAGGCCTTGTCAGGTTGTTCATAATAGTCCTTACCACTACACTCAGTTAATTCCTCCCGTGCCTCCTGTTCTCTCAGCAACTCATCCATTCTGCAACAATTAAGTGGGAACATCGATTACATATTTCATATTTGCATGTGCGACAGGTGTAACTATGGTAAAAAAAATAGAGTGCATCAATTAATTAGCGAGAAAATAACCTGAAAAATGTGCTCCCCACTGCATTAGGCAGATTACTATGAAACTCTGGATGGTTGAGAACCTCAAGATGAAAGTGTGTCGCACAATATTGTGCTACAGCAGGTCCTGAAACAGAAAATAAAAAACTCAGATGGTCATCACTCATCATACATAACTATTGTGGTAAATGCTACCTATTACAAAAAAGGATGGTTCAACAGAACTCTTGAGTGTACTGAAGCTTATATATCAAAAGAATGTTATGAATGCCAGTATGAATATCCCTTCAATCCGTATCATAGATTTGACTTTTATTGTTCATAAGAGGACGAGATTGAAGATCAAACCTCCATGGCCATCATAAACAGCAAAGAATGATGTAGCAGTGGAAACATCAAGATCTTCCAAAGTTGCATGCTGGAGAATAAGAAGGCTACAAATTATGCTTTAATATTTCACCCAAATTACTTGCAACTCAATCAAGTATTTCGTAGAACTATCCACCCATAGATCCTATAAAAGACTTGAAGATTACTCATTGCATCTTCCATATTTGGACGGTGTCCTTTCATATCTGACACGGCATACTCAAGTCTGCCATTCCCTCCCCTGTTAGTACGCTTTGATATCACATCCCGTATGCTCTCAAATGCACTCATAGTGGAGTTTGCTTTCCTGAAACATAACAATATGAATAAAATATCCTAAAATCTGCATCAAGAAAATTAGAGGAAATGAACAAACTGACATTGGGTTACAGGTCGCATAAATACCAGAAAGCATTGATGAACCGTGAAACGATTATGCAAAGCCAGAATAACAAAGATGAAAGCTCCGACTCCAATATTGCAACACTCAATACTACAAAAACTTCGACCATCACCTAAAGCAGCTAAAGGAAGGTCAAAAATGTAAAACAAAACAAGTAACCCAGTGCAAGCAAAATAAATAAAATAAGATTGAGCTGTGGAAAAATACGTCTTGCTGTAAGGTTCTCCCCAACTGCAAAAACATAATATCCATCCTTGTCATCCGGCTTCCAAGGAGGCAAAAAATTCCACGGTGGTCCAGTGTAATAAATTGGTGGTGGCAGCATAAAAGCAGTCCCAAAATTACCATTGATTAGTTCCTCCCGGCAATATAGCATCGGTATTGCCTACGAAAATAACCAACAATATAAAAATTCACATTAATGACGCTCTCCAATCTAATTGACGCTGCAATGCAACTTAGATAAATTAGGCAAATCTGATCAATGGTCACCATTACCAAATTCCAATGCTACAGAGTATGATTCTTAGGCGGGGGCTGGGGTAGAGAGGGGAATGCGACAGGAAATTCACCTGATGATACGGATATTCGAGGCGTGGTCGATGTAGGGGCAGCAGAAGCGGACGAAGTCATCCGGCAAGATACGGATCGGGACGACAAGGAGCAGGAGTCGTGTGCCATGCCATGGCTGCGAGAAACAGGCGATGAGGTGTAAACACTAAGCAATGAAGTGACACAGAATGACAGAATTGGGAATGAAGTAACCAAATTTATCAGGACGAGCCTTTGAACAGTCAAGTTGAAACATGCTTAGTAAACAAAACCGATTTCTACTTCAAACAAGGAGCAGTATCCCCACTAATCATTTATCATATGCAGTTTGCTGAATGTCACAGTACATCAGAATTCTCAACAGGGTGTCAGCTCCAATAATTTGATCATGCCAAACATAATTGACTACTGTAGCCATATGATTGAGATGTTAACAATTTGAGCGATTAACTTTCTACTGATTTGAAATAGAATGCCAATTTTGGATTGAAAAGATACGTTCTCTGGGTTGCATTATTGAATGGACCAGAATTATGACTTAAAACTTCAAAGAAATAGATTAATCAAATCCTAAATAAACCTAGAAGTAATTTGACTTTCCTGCCAGCATGGTTTATTCAAAACTTCTTTAATAATTGATCACCATAATGCAGCTATATTTTATTTCTTCCCATAAAAACGAGTACAAACAACACCAAGCAGCTAAATAACAATAACTGAACCATGACTGGTCATTGCTGATTGCTGAAGCACCAGGAAATAGATAGCAATATGACCTTGAACTTCTTACAGAATGTTGTCAGATAACCTGTACTTACAAAGATCATTGCTTTACACAGATAACAGAGTTCAACTTGAATAACTTCAATGCATGCCCTATTTATCTGAAGGGACAAACTCTTTAGCAATTGGTTAGTGCATGAAAATAAAATGGGCGAGAATTCAACTATACCATTCTCAAGCGCTTCTTGTGTTCTCTGAAGTAACAAAATTGATTCGGTGTATGGATCAGCACCGGAATGCATCCCTAATCCGTTCTCACCCTTCCCAACACTTCCCTCATCCATTGTGTCCTCAACATCAGCATCAGAATCACCACTTCCCCGGACCAGTCTCCCCACAACACTGCTCCCATTCTCCTTGTAGTAACCTCCGGTTGTCGATCGCACCTCCTCGCTAGGCTGCCCTTCATCACTGTGGTCGTCACCATCAGAAAGGACCTTATGAATGCCATTGCTGGTAATGCTGACACCTGATCGCCGGACGTTGACGGCATTAGTGCTGCGGAGGTCGGACTCCACGCTGGAGCGCGAGTTCTCAGCCTCAGCGGGATCGACGGCAGAGTGAGCACGAGCCCTGTCGGCTCGCGCGCACGCGGCGCGGGGGTTCTTCCCGTGCAGAGAGGCGCCGGGGGCGCGGGAGCGCGCCCTGTCGCGCTCGCGCGTAAAGGGAAAGAAGTCGTGCCGCGGGGCGCTCGCGGCGGAGGACTTGCTGCTCCGGTCCTCGCTGTTGTCGGAATCGGCGCCGCCCGCACCGACCGAGAAGCCAGCGGAGGCGATGAGCAGGCCAAGATCCGGGTCCAGCTTCGCCGGCGACAGCTGCTGCGGGATGAAGCGGGACTTGACGGAGGCGGTGGAGCTCTCCTCCTCGACGGCCACCTCATGCTTCCCCTTCGGCACGTCGGATGCGAGGGGCAGCCGGCGCTTGTGGAGCTGCGCCGAGTCCTCATCGCCCCCGGCACCGCCGTCACCAGCGGCGGCGGCGGAACCTTCCCTCTGGTGCTCCCGCAGGATACGGCGCCACCGATGGAGCCCGCGGCCTTTGGTCTTGAGCGCAGGAGCGCCCCCCGGATAAGCCCCCATCTCCGCCGCCGGCGACTCGACGGCACCGTTCGCTACCACGCTGTCCATATCGGCCGCCGGAACTGGCATCAAAGAAGTGGACTCATCGCGGGGCGGCGCGGTAAGCACGAGCTGTTGGGATCGGAGAGCATGGCAGGACTGGAGACGGAGTGATTGCTCTTGGAATCGAGGGAGGAGGCGGCGGCGCGGGGTGGGGAGGAGGAGGCGGCGGCGGCGGAGCGGAGGGGTGTGTAACGCCCCCGTTTCCAGGGGCGCATACGGACACGGCACCTCGCAACTATTCACGCATGAACAGTTATGAAGTGTCGCGCAAGAGTATACCATTGCATGCTTACAACAAAAGTCCAGCATATATTTTACATATGGATTAGCATCCCTTTTTCGACAGCGGGGCGTGCAAGCCCAAAGTATACTTACATCACAAAAACTCCAGAATCCGCTTGAGCGCGGCGAAGACCTAAAGCCACGGGTCCTCGACGGGAAGACCTTTCCAACACGAAATCTTGAATTGCCTTCTTTTCCTTCTGGTATCTGTGGCATTTAGCAAGCCTGAGTACTCCGACCCCGTACTCAGCAAATCACAAGGGAAACCCTAACTTACTACTTGCATGGATCAACAAAGGAAGGGAGTATACTTGGTTTATTACTTTTGAGTGGGTGCAGTTTTATTTGCAAACATTTTGATAAAACGGCCCAAAACTACTTCTCAAGAACTCAGGGGTTTTCACGAAGAGTTCATTAACCAACTTAACCAAGTTAAAGTATGTACAAAACTACTTAAGCTTCGCGGCTGGAATCACCCAAGTGACACAGCTCCAATAACCGGGAGCACGGCGTATTCGAATACCATTTATTTGACTCTGCAGAGTTTGCTCAGCTTTACCCACACGATCCCTTAACCCTCATGACTGAGTTAAGGAAGCCAGGTCGTTTCACTGCTCAACTCTTTATATAGGCTCTACCCGGTAGAATTCACTCGGGTCTGGATCCCACACACACACACACACACAAGAGAAAACAGTGTCCGCTTCGAGTGAACTCTACCGTTGTTAGGCACCCATAACGCGGCTCACCTAACCTCACTGCTAACCCTCCTGTAGAGTTTCAATCGAGTTGAGCAGCTACTAGACAAGTGTTGACAAGTCAACTCCTGTGGTTGAGCGATCACTGTGACATTTGCTCAGCGTAAGGGTTTCAGTCCTTATATTTTCACATGGTCCGCAACCTCGCCAGGCCCGCGACCCAAACTGAGGTAAGCGGTGGGCGTAGACCGTCCCGCGGTTTCCCACTCACCCTTACCCTTCTCCAAACCTAGGGTAAAAGATTGGCGAGGACCGTCTTGCGGTTTCCACTCCCCCTTACCCTACCTTGTGCACGCCGGCACTCTCCGCTCTAAGATACGGTGTCCCATACCACCCTACCTTAGAGTCGGGTTTTCTAAATTCTATTGGCTCCACAGCCACAACCTTATTAGTATAACATTTTGCATGATAATAATATCCTACAATTATCTAGATTAACAGGTAATTAATCCTAGGGTTACAATGGCATGGTTACAAGTTTAACATGGCAATCATCGGTGGTAGGTTTAACTACATAACATGTCATTCTAAACCTTTTATTTTACTTTCGAATTAGCATTTCAGAATTAGCTCAATGCAAATAACATATTAGCATAAATAGATAACATGGGTTGCAACATGATCAAAGACTTGTGACTTGCCGTAAACCGGGACGAACTCGGCTAGCTCGAACGTAGAAGCTCCTGGATTCTGCAACTGCACTTGAGCTTCCGGAATCTCCGACACTAACGCAAACACTGAAAATAACATAAATCCAGCTTGAGACTAATCAAGCGAGGAAAAATAATCTATTTAAAAAGGAGTAAAATGCATAAATCCTTCAAATGGAATTTTAGGAATTTATCTGGGAGGAATTTGTGGAAATGGAGATCACCAATGGGTCTGGAATATCATTTGGAGCAAAGTGGTGAAATTTGGGAATTTTTGGGATTTTCTGTGATTTTCTAGGATTTATTTGGATTTTTCTGGATTTTGGAAATTGATAAATCGGGGAAAAATCGGATGAACAGTAACCGGCCCGGTCGCTTGCTACAGTGCGGCCTGGCCCGGGGAACGGCCCGCGCGGCCGGGAGGCCGGCGCGGCCCAACGCGCGCGCTCACGCGCGGGAAGAGGAGCGGGCCGGGGAAAGTCGGCCCACGCCAGCGCGCGTGTCCGCGCGGCCGGATGGCCGACGCGTCGCTCGGGCAGGCGATCCAGATGACGTGGGAGCGGGCGGCCTGGATCTGTGCGGGTGGCGATCGGACGGCAAGGATGCGGGGTAAGCGAGGCGATACGGGGCGGATCAAACGGAGGAGAGGCGGGGTCGTTAAGAGGATCGGACGGCGGAGGGCAGGCGATCATCCGACGCTCAAAAACAGACGGCAACGATTGGATGCGAGGGCTGGGATGCGTCCACGTCGCGGGGAGGAGGGAGTCGTCTTCCTCCTCCAGCCGCTACAGTACCCCGCGGCAGGGATACGGTGGCGATGGCGGCCTGGGCGCCAGGGGGCTCGTCGGCGGTAGTGGAGGGTACCAAGGGTGGCGGGCGACAAGGTAAGTCCATTTTTGGGCTTAGTGGAGCTCGGGGGTCAGTGGAGGGGGCTGGAGGCAGAAGGGGAAGAAACGGCTTCCCGGCGGCGAAGAAGGTCACCGGAGCCGAGAGGGGTCGATTGGGGGCAGTTACACGGTCACGGGGGTGTGGCGCTCACAATGGCGAAGAGGGTGGAGGCTGGGGAGCGTCGAGGGAGGCTGGCCACGGGCGCACGGTTGAAGTCGACGGCGAGCTTCGGTGGCGGCGCTCCACAGTGGGTTCCCTGGTCGGAGGAGAGTACAAACATGGTCAGCGAGCTGAGGAGAAGTTCGGGGAGCAAGCAATTGGGGAATGGGGAAGGGGAGCGGAAGATCGAGCTACGGGGTTTGCCGGCGCAGGGGACGATGGCGGCGGAGCTTCGGGCGAAGAGGATCCAATCGGGAGCTCCTGGAGGTACTAGGGAGTGGCGGGATGTGAATGGAGGCGTTTGGGAGGTTTGGGGAGCAAAGGATCGGACGGGCACCGGGGAGCGGGTTTTATACCCGAGCGGGGGAGGAGAATCCTTCGGGGAGAAGGCAGAGGTTCGGGCTCCGGGGCCGACAGGAAGGTAGGGGAGCAGTGAGGACGTCTCCTCTGCACAGTGGAAGGGACGGGTGACGCAAGGCTCGGTGCAGAGGGGGCGACGCGACGGGAGCAGGTGGGCGGCGGGTATGGCGGAGGCGCGTCCGCGCGCGGGAGAGGGAGAAGGCGGCCCCTGGCAGGTGGGGTCGGCACAGGAGAGCGGCGACGTGGCGCGAGGGCATCCGCCCGTTTGGACAGGGCTGTCGGGGCGGCGCGGAGCCAAGCGCGTGCGCGCGAGGAGGAGCAGAGGTGGTGCGGGAGCGGCGCAACGCCAGCGCGGGGAGGAGGCGGGGAGAGGCTGGCAGGTGGGGCCCGGCAACAGGAGGCGGAGGTCGGGGTCAAAGGCGGTTGGGGTGACGGCCGGCGACGGCGAGCCGGCAGCAGGGACGGCGCGGCGGGGCACAGCGCGCAACGCAGGCGCGGGCGCGAGGAGAAGGTGGGTGAGGGAGAGGCGCCAGCGGAGAGGGAGGAAGAAAGCGGGCGCGGGCGCCAGGGGAAGGGGAAAAGCGGGAATGGGCTGAGGCGCCAAAGGAAAAGGGAAAGCGGAATCGCCAAAAGAGGAAAGCGCATTCCGGGGAAACTTTCCAAAAAGGGAAAGTTTCCAGAAAATCAAACAAAAATCCACAAAAATTTTGAAAATTTTCTGGTTTGAATTTTTGGGGTTTTTCAACCTACCCCCCTTAAAAGAATCTCGACCCCGAGATTAACTTGGTCCAGGGAGTAAGTTGGGGAAATCACGCTGCAAGTCTGACTCTCTTTCCCAGGTGGACTCATCCGCTGTGTGATTCTTCCACTGCACTGCAAAATCTGACATTCTTGCTTCTGAGCTGCCTCTCTGATGTTTCAAGTATTTGTAGTGGTTCTTCAGCATACGTGCAATAATCCTGTAACTCAATATCTGACAATAGCATTTCATCTGTTGGCTGTCGTAGACACTTTCGAAGCTGAGACACATGGAACACATTGTATTTTCTTGACAGATTGGGCGGTAGCTGTACTTGATAAGCTACCTCTCCAACTTTTCCGGTAACTTGGGACGGTCCCACATATCTCGATGCTAATTTGCCCTTAACTTGAAACTTCTTGACAATCTTGAGTCTTTCTCTGGTGATCTGAACATGTTTCTCTGCGTCTTGAGCAATCTGAGGGCCAATCAGTTGTTGTTTACCTATTTCCGACCAATTCAGTGGAGTTCTGTATTTTCTATCATAAAGTGCTTCAAAGGGGGCCATTTGAATACTGGCTTGATAGCTATTGTTGTATGAGAACTGAGCGAACGGGAGGCAAGTGTTCCACGCTGCTCCATACACAATAGCACAGGCTCTCAGCATATCCTCCAAGATCTGGTTTGTTTTCTCTGTCTGTTCATCTGTCTGAGGGTGGTACACTGAGCTGAGGTGCAAGGTCTTACACTGACTTCATGTAATTTCTTCCAGAACTTGGACGTAAACGGTGCTCTTCTATCTAACACAATTTTCTTAGAAACTCTATGGAGTGTCACAATTCTTGTCAAATACAACTCGGTGAGTTTATCCTTCCCATAAGTTTGTTTGATTGGGAGGAAATGAGCCACCTTGGTCAATCTGTCGACAATGACCCAGATAGCATCATATCCCTCACGAGTCTTTGGAAGTCCTGTAATGAAATCCATGCTGATACTATCCCATTTCCATTCGGGTATTGGCCAAGGCTGCAACAATCTCGATGGTTTTTTTTTTTCTTTTGTCTATCTTGATCTGCTGGCAGACATCACATTTAGCTACATAGTCTGCCACTTCTTTCTTCATCTGGTTCCACCAATACCTCTTCTTCCAATCTTGATACATCTTTGTGCCTCCTGGATGAATTGAGAATTGAGAGGAGTGGGCCTCAGGTAAGATCAACTCTCTCAACTCCTTGTCGGGTATACAATAGCGATCACGGAAGATAAGGATTCCATGCTCGTCTACCACATACTCTGATGAATTTCCTTCTTGAATGTCCTTTTTCAGTTTTTGAATCTCTTCTTCTTCATCTTGTGCTGCTTTAATCTGATCTGTCAACAATGGTTGGAGTCCTAACGCTGCCATACTGCCTTGTTCAGTGGTTGCCAAATTCAGTCGTGGGATATCTCTCTTTGCAACTCTGGTGGGTACTTTGTCATGTTGATTTAGCTTGGGCGAGCCTTGCGGCTAAGGGCATCAGCAACTACGTTAGCCTTGCCCGGGTGATGTTGGAGATCATCATCATAATCTTTGATCAATTCCTGTCATCTTCATTGTCTCCTATTCAACTCTGACTGTGTGAACAGGTACTTCAAGCTCTTATGGTCTGAGGTTATCTCACAACGATTCCCTAACAGGTAGTGTTGCCAAATTTTGAGTGCATACACCACAGCTGCTAGCTCCAAATCGTGTGTGGGGCAATTCTCTTCATGTGGTTTCAGTTGTCTGGATACATAGGCAACAACTTTTCCATCTTGCATAAGCACACATTCCAAACCTTGCTTTGAAGCATCGCAATAGATTTGGAATTCCCTTTCTAGGTTGGGCAAGATCAACACTGGCGTGGTCGTCAACTTGGTCTTCAACAACTGAAAACTCTCTTTTCAAGCATCTGTCCATATGAATGGCATATCTTTCGTCAGTAGTTGAGTGAGTGGACGAAAATCTTTGAGAGCCCTTCTATGAATCGGCGATAATAACCCGCCAATCCAAGGAACTTCTCACTTCCGTTACGGGCTTGGGCTGCTTCCATGTCATAACTGCGGCAATCTTTTCTGATTCAACCTTGACTTCATCTTCCGATATGATATGGTCCAAGAAAACAACTTCTTTCAGCCAAAAGCTGTATTTGTCGAACTTGGCATATAACTTATGCTTTCTCAATTTGGTCAATGCCATGTGCAGATGTTCCTTGTGCCCTTCTTCGCTCTTGGGATAGATCAGACTATCATTAATGAAGACAATCACGAATCGACCCAATTGGTCCATGTGCACCAGATTCATAAGATTCATGAAATAAGCTGGCGCATTGGTTAAACCAAAGGGTACGACCGTGAACTCAAATGATCCATATCTGGTGATGAAGGTCGTCTTCTCTCGATCTTGCTCTCGGATCTTGAGCTGATGGTAACCCGAGCGCAAGTCGATCTTGAAAAAAAATACTTTGGCACCCTTAAGCTGATCAAACAAATCATCAATTCTGAGCAATGGGTACTCGTTTTTGATTGTAACAGCATTCAATTCTCTGTAATGAACACACATTCTTAGCTTTCCATTCTTCTTTTTCACAAATGATGCTGGTGCCGACCAAGGCGAAACACTTGGTCGAATAAACTCTTTCTCTTGCAGTTCACCTAACTGTCTCTTGAGTTCTTTCAATTCGCTGGCTGACATTCTGTATTGATGCTTGGCAATTAGCTTTGTGTCTGAAATCAACTCTATGACAAGTTCTACTTGTCGGTCAGGGGTCTGTCTGGTAATTCTTCTGGAAACACATCAGGGTATTCTTGTACTACTGGCACTTGATCTGGTGTAACTGCTAGCATGTTGATCATGCGTTTTCTTGCATCCTTCAATACTTCTTTGTTTTTTTTTTACCACTTTCTGACCCTCAAGGGTTACCAATGATATTGTTTTGATCTCATAATCGACTTTACCTTTGTTCTGGGCTAGCCAGTTCATGCCCAAAATGACATCTAACCCTTGTGTATCTGGCTGCAACAAATCTGCCTTAACCTTCTCTGGATTGACTTTGACTCCTCTTCATTTGTACCTGTATATCATCCTTGCGTGTGTGGTACAGGTTCCCGCTTGGATGAATTATGTCGTACCAAGGTTGGATATGATTGGGTCTGCTGGAATCAACTCTATTACAACATAACCATCACACCCAGTTCACTTTACACAAATGGTCTGCATACATCTTCATAATTTTGCCACAAGCCTTAGTTAAAGTAATTTACAGACAACTATTCAGTTCTTCAACTAGCTTACAAAAGGATAACCAAAAGTACATCATCTCATTTCTTATTCTGCATAGCTCATATTTTCTGGTCTATCTGCTGGTTTTGGGCCTGGAGTTTAGCTGCTTCTGATGACAAATTCCTCCTGGGACACTGATGCTTGTAGTGTCCAATCTCTCCACAATGAAAACATGCATCTGTCCTTCGTGGACAGCTGCTAGCGAGATGCTTGCCACCGCAAGTGAGGCACTTGATGGCGGGTGGCGAGGGAGTGGCATACTGCTGAGACTGTCTGGACTGGGTCTTCGGTATCGTCACAGACTGACGGAAGGGTTGGGATCGGAATGAGGGTGATCCCGTGGTCTTGCTCCGCTGAGCATTGTGTGAAGACTGAGACTTGTGCTCTGTTTTATGCTTTCTGTCATCCTCCATTCTGGTCCTCTTAGGGCAAGATTCATCTTCTTCCATCAGTGGCAGGCGGGATGATGATGTCTGCCTCTTTGCTTCTTCTTCGGGTAAAAACTTCAGTGGGCATTGGTCACGATAATGCCCATCCTGTTCGCAGTGAAAGCAAGCCGTTGGTGATGGAGCCGAAGGCTTCTTTCGTTTCATGACTTTCACGTAACCTGGTCTTTCTTCTATCTGTAGAGCTCGATCAACCAGGCTCAATAGGCTTGAAAACTTCATGGCCTGAAGGCGTTGTCTTATATTGGGTTGTAGACCTTTCATAAAGTACTCCATCCTTTTAGCTTCGGTGTTAGTTTCCTCTTGAGCATACTGGGATAATTGATGAAATTGTTGTAGATATGCTGTGATGGAGTTTTCTCCTTGTTGAAGATTAAGAAAGTTCTGATATTTTCTTGTGATAACTTCAGGAGGAATATAGACTTTACGAAATCTCTTCACAAAGTCTTCCCATGAAATATCTTTCTCTTTAGGGTGCATCCACTGGATAGCATTCCACCAAGTAATTACGGGCTCGGACAACTGATAGGTGGCGAAAAGAACCTTCTCCTTATTTGTACACTGGATAGTATTCACTCTTCTCTCAATATCTTGTAACCAGTTATCTGCATTCAGCGACTCTGTGGTTGAAGGAAATTTTGGGGGGTGAGTTTGCAGGAATGCTGTAAACTTCAATGCAGTCGCGCGTGATGCTGACACTGACTCTTCGGGTGTCACCTTGACAATGAACGGTAGCTGTGATTCTCCTTGCTGTTCTGACATCTGGACTTGATCTGTGGCAGGTGCACCCTGCCTGTTGGTCTGACCACTCTGCTGTGCTGGATCCATCTGCCAATTGGGAATTTGAGATCAGCTTTGCAGCGGCTTTGGCAATCAAGAATAGGTAAGTAAGACATTGAATTTTCAAGGTAAGTATAGGGCGAAAAAGGTAAGATCGAGAGCGAAAGGGGACAGGAGAAAGTTTTGAACACAGGGGGATTACTGATAATTAAGCAAACAACATACAAAGATAAAGACATAAATTTATAATATGCAAGTGGTACATAAACCACTTAGGGTTCATGAATACACCTGCTTTACATTACAAAAGTACAACTACTACTCAGGGTCAGTCTAGTCTAGCGAACGACGGCTACTCTTCCAGCTGCCGAGAAACGAAATTTTGAAGCTAGACAAGCAAAGCAGTAAACATTTTTGCCAAAGTAAAACTTAAGCAGAAGTAAACTAAGATAGATGAGGTAGCAACAAGAGAGGAAAAGACAGCAATAATACTTATATTTTTCGTAAACCCTTTTTATGGCTTAAATTAAGTTTTGCGATAAAATCGCTTCCTAATCTGCCTTAGGTCTTAACCTACGGTCAAGAGCCTGCTCTGATACCACTTCTTGTAACGCCCCCGTTTCCAGGGGCGCATACGGACACGGCACCTCGCAACTATTCACGCATGAACAGTTATGAAGTGTCGCGCAAGAGTATACCATTGCATGCTTACAACAAAAGTCCAGCATATATTTTACATATGGATTAGCATCCCTTTTTCGACAGCGGGGCGTGCAAGCCCAAAGTATACTTACATCACAAAAACTCCAGAATCCGCTTGAGCGCGGCGAAGACCTAAAGCCACGGGTCCTCGACGGGAAGACCTTTCCAACACGAAATCTTGAATTGCCTTCTTTTCCTTCTGGTATCTGTGGCATTTAGCAAGCCTGAGTACTCCGACCCCGTACTCAGCAAATCACAAGGGAAACCCTAACTTACTACTTGCATGGATCAACAAAGGAAGGGAGTATACTTGGTTTATTACTTTTGAGTGGGTGCAGTTTTATTTGCAAACATTTTGATAAAACGGCCCAAAACTACTTCTCAAGAACTCAGGGGTTTTCACGAAGAGTTCATTAACCAACTTAACCAAGTTAAAGTATGTACAAAACTACTTAAGCTTCGCGGCTGGAATCACCCAAGTGACACAGCTCCAATAACCGGGAGCACGGCGTATTCGAATACCATTTATTTGACTCTGCAGAGTTTGCTCAGCTTTACCCACACGATCCCTTAACCCTCATGACTGAGTTAAGGAAGCCAGGTCGTTTCACTGCTCAACTCTTTATATAGGCTCTACCCGGTAGAATTCACTCGGGTCTGGATCCCACACACACACACACACACAAGAGAAAACAGTGTCCGCTTCGAGTGAACTCTACCGTTGTTAGGCACCCATAACGCGGCTCACCTAACCTCACTGCTAACCCTCCTGTAGAGTTTCAATCGAGTTGAGCAGCTACTAGACAAGTGTTGACAAGTCAACTCCTGTGGTTGAGCGATCACTGTGACATTTGCTCAGCGTAAGGGTTTCAGTCCTTATATTTTCACATGGTCCGCAACCTCGCCAGGCCCGCGACCCAAACTGAGGTAAGCGGTGGGCGTAGACCGTCCCGCGGTTTCCCACTCACCCTTACCCTTCTCCAAACCTAGGGTAAAAGATTGGCGAGGACCGTCTTGCGGTTTCCACTCCCCCTTACCCTACCTTGTGCACGCCGGCACTCTCCGCTCTAAGATACGGTGTCCCATACCACCCTACCTTAGAGTCGGGTTTTCTAAATTCTATTGGCTCCACAGCCACAACCTTATTAGTATAACATTTTGCATGATAATAATATCCTACAATTATCTAGATTAACAGGTAATTAATCCTAGGGTTACAATGGCATGGTTACAAGTTTAACATGGCAATCATCGGTGGTAGGTTTAACTACATAACATGTCATTCTAAACCTTTTATTTTACTTTCGAATTAGCATTTCAGAATTAGCTCAATGCAAATAACATATTAGCATAAATAGATAACATGGGTTGCAACATGATCAAAGACTTGTGACTTGCCGTAAACCGGGACGAACTCGGCTAGCTCGAACGTAGAAGCTCCTGGATTCTGCAACTGCACTTGAGCTTCCGGAATCTCCGACACTAACGCAAACACTGAAAATAACATAAATCCAGCTTGAGACTAATCAAGCGAGGAAAAATAATCTATTTAAAAAGGAGTAAAATGCATAAATCCTTCAAATGGAATTTTAGGAATTTATCTGGGAGGAATTTGTGGAAATGGAGATCACCAATGGGTCTGGAATATCATTTGGAGCAAAGTGGTGAAATTTGGGAATTTTTGGGATTTTCTGTGATTTTCTAGGATTTATTTGGATTTTTCTGGATTTTGGAAATTGATAAATCGGGGAAAAATCGGATGAACAGTAACCGGCCCGGTCGCTTGCTACAGTGCGGCCTGGCCCGGGGAACGGCCCGCGCGGCCGGGAGGCCGGCGCGGCCCAACGCGCGCGCTCACGCGCGGGAAGAGGAGCGGGCCGGGGAAAGTCGGCCCACGCCAGCGCGCGTGTCCGCGCGGCCGGATGGCCGACGCGTCGCTCGGGCAGGCGATCCAGATGACGTGGGAGCGGGCGGCCTGGATCTGTGCGGGTGGCGATCGGACGGCAAGGATGCGGGGTAAGCGAGGCGATACGGGGCGGATCAAACGGAGGAGAGGCGGGGTCGTTAAGAGGATCGGACGGCGGAGGGCAGGCGATCATCCGACGCTCAAAAACAGACGGCAACGATTGGATGCGAGGGCTGGGATGCATCCACGTCGCGGGGAGGAGGGAGTCGTCTTCCTCCTCCAGCCGCTACAGTACCCCGCGGCAGGGATACGGTGGCGATGGCGGCCTGGGCGCCAGGGGGCTCGTCGGCGGTAGTGGAGGGTACCAAGGGTGGCGGGCGACAAGGTAAGTCCATTTTTGGGCTTAGTGGAGCTCGGGGGTCAGTGGAGGGGGCTGGAGGCAGAAGGGGAAGAAACGGCTTCCCGGCGGCGAAGAAGGTCACCGGAGCCGAGAGGGGTCGATTGGGGGCAGTTACACGGTCACGGGGGTGTGGCGCTCACAATGGCGAAGAGGGTGGAGGCTGGGGAGCGTCGAGGGAGGCTGGCCACGGGCGCACGGTTGAAGTCGACGGCGAGCTTCGGTGGCGGCGCTCCACAGTGGGTTCCCTGGTCGGAGGAGAGTACAAACATGGTCAGCGAGCTGAGGAGAAGTTCGGGGAGCAAGCAATTGGGGAATGGGGAAGGGGAGCGGAAGATCGAGCTACGGGGTTTGCCGGCGCAGGGGACGATGGCGGCGGAGCTTCGGGCGAAGAGGATCCAATCGGGAGCTCCTGGAGGTACTAGGGAGTGGCGGGATGTGAATGGAGGCGTTTGGGAGGTTTGGGGAGCAAAGGATCGGACGGGCACCGGGGAGCGGGTTTTATACCCGAGCGGGGGAGGAGAATCCTTCGGGGAGAAGGCAGAGGTTCGGGCTCCGGGGCCGACAGGAAGGTAGGGGAGCAGTGAGGACGTCTCCTCTGCACAGTGGAAGGGACGGGTGACGCAAGGCTCGGTGCAGAGGGGGCGACGCGACGGGAGCAGGTGGGCGGCGGGTATGGCGGAGGCGCGTCCGCGCGCGGGAGAGGGAGAAGGCGGCCCCTGGCAGGTGGGGTCGGCACAGGAGAGCGGCGACGTGGCGCGAGGGCATCCGCCCGTTTGGACAGGGCTGTCGGGGCGGCGCGGAGCCAAGCGCGTGCGCGCGAGGAGGAGCAGAGGTGGTGCGGGAGCGGCGCAACGCCAGCGCGGGGAGGAGGCGGGGAGAGGCTGGCAGGTGGGGCCCGGCAATAGGAGGCGGAGGTCGGGGTCAAAGGCGGTTGGGGTGACGGCCGGCGACGGCGAGCCGGCAGCAGGGACGGCGCGGCGGGGCACAGCGCGCAACGCAGGCGCGGGCGCGAGGAGAAGGTGGGTGAGGGAGAGGCGCCAGCGGAGAGGGAGGAAGAAAGCGGGCGCGGGCGCCAGGGGAAGGGGAAAAGCGGGAATGGGCTGAGGCGCCAAAGGAAAAGGGAAAGCGGAATCGCCAAAAGAGGAAAGCGCATTCCAGAGAAACTTTCCAAAAAGGGAAAGTTTCCAGAAAATCAAACAAAAATCCACAAAAATTTTGAAAATTTTCTGGTTTGAATTTTTGGGGTTTTTCAGGGTGGGGGAGGAGGATGCGGCGGCGGCGCGGGGTGGGGGGAGGAGGAGGCGGCGGCGGAGCGGAGGGGTGGGGGGAGGAGGCGGCGGCGGCGGCGCGGGATGGGGAGGAGGAGGCGGCGGTGGAGCAGAGGAGCGGGGGATGAGGCGGCGGCGGAATGGAGGGCGGGGGAGGAGGCGGCGGCGTGGAGGGTGAGCTGTGGTGCGGTGGGTCCGGAGGAGGAGGAGGTGGCGGCGGGGCGGCGCTAGAGCGCGGAGAGGAAGTAGAGGCGGCCACGGCAAAGGGGCACATCGGGGTATATGCGAGGGGAGGATGTGAGGAAGGCCCGGATCCGACATCCGAGGAGGCGACGGCCGCATGGGGGAGGGCGAGGCGGCAGCGCGCGGCACGGGGAGAGGCGGGGTGGGAGGCGGTGGGGTGAGAGACGACCGGAGGAGGTGGCGGCGGCGCACGGCGGCTGGAGACGTCGGCATGGGAAGCGGGATAGAGAGCGGCGCGGTAGCTATGCAGGCAGCGCGTGCGAGGCGGCGCTGGCACGTCGAGGGGGGAGGAAGGGAGCGAAGACAGACGATGGTGGCGGAACGCTGGGAGGCGGGGAGGGCGGCGCGGGTGGGGAGAGGGAGCGCGAGAGAGGGGGATGCGGCGCTGGCATGTCGAGGGGAGGGAGGAGGGGGCCGAAGACAGGCAACGGTGGCGGAACGTTGGGAGACGGGGAGCGCGTTTCGTGAGGTGGGGTGAGGGTGGGGACCACATGTCAGTGAAAAGGAAAGTAGTGTAGAATGCACCATCACCTTGAACTCCTTCTTTTAAGAGTAGAGATATTCCATGAGCTATCTAGTTACTGTTTCAGTCTTTCAGATATTTCTCTTCAGAGGCTTATCGGGCACTCCCTCTTTGTTTGAAAGCCCTTGTGAGATGCAACCAAACTGGATCGAAGAGAATAACAAACACGTTGCCACAGAAAGGAATGGTCAGTATATGCTCTGTTGATTCACTCTTGCTACCTAAATTTTAGTGCAACATAATGAGCAACAAAGTTCGCAAAATCATTGTTCTTCGTGTAATGCTCTTATCTTTTCTTCCTTCGATGCTGCAATGCTCTGTTTTGTGAACGAATACAGTTGCTTGGCATGTACACTGCTATGCTACCAGCTACTACAAAACTATACTCCGGTATATTATTAAACTACATGCATGTTCTCTGGGCCGTAAGAACAAAACGTGGACACCAGATTTCCTTCTTTTTTTGCACTGCGGACATCGATGTTACACGCGTTGTCTAGCGTAGATTGCAAGAGTAGTTTCTTCCAAGAGAGCCCAAATCTACTGAATCTTTCCACTAACAGGTACGCATGGATAATGCATGTACATGTTACCCTGCTCAATCATGCTATCAGTTACCTCGCTCCCTGCATCTCATGCATGCCTTTGTCCAGGTACACTGATCTATCTCCCTTCTCTCCTCCTACCACCTCTGTTACAATTTTCATCGATAAGTTTTTGGTTTCCCCGCTGCTGTAGATGTCCATGATGCGCCATGGCGCTCTGTCCGAGCTAGATCCATGGCGTTCGGACAGCGGACAGAACATGTTTCTTGCAGAAATCAGGGTTGCAGCGCACAGTCACAGGCGAGCAGAGACAGCCGCTGCACTGCAGATGGTAGCAGCCTACGACAACTGCACGAAAAGGATGGTTTGCACATGACTCTGGGATGAATCTTTACTGCACATTTACAGCGTTGTGTACGTTCACTGAACTTTTCGCTGGATTCGATCAACGGTCTGCGCGAAAGCTTATTTTCCAGATGTAGAAATTGGATAATCTTTAATCCTTTTATAAAACGTCGATCAAGACAAGACAAGTAACCAGACAAGTCATCCAACAGCTTAGTTATACTATATATCAGTAGCTTGATTATCAAAGAAAGAACAGCTTAGCTATAGTTGTTCTGCGTCGTCTTCATCCGCAGTACTTGGAGTGCAGATGATACGAGCATATCGACGTGGTAACTGGTAAGATAATAGTAACTGTTAGTATTGTAGAACTGCCATGACGCCAACGCCTAATAAGAATCCGAAGGAAGTGAGCTCGCCCTAGGTCAGGTGGCAAGATCTCAAGCCCACAAATGAGTTGCAACACGGATCACTGTTCAACACTGGTATTTGCTCTGGCCGCACCACCATTTGCTACTCGTTTTCAACGTTCCCACTTGGTGTGTTAATGGCTGTGTAGTTCTCTTTAATTTCCTAGAATGGCCGAATAGTTTATGATCAAGATATTCGAAAACAGCTCCAACAAGATGTGAGGAACGATTTAGTTCACACGACATGATCAAATTCCCAAGTCTCCAATCCAATCCAATGGTATCACAAAATTACTTGCATTGCCCTAAGTATCCATCGAGGCATTTAGCTATAATATCGATCGGTTCCATCAGAGTCCGGCAAACATACTTAACCACAAAAACCTGTAAATATTTTAGGCTACACCTTTTTCGTTATCATTTGTCAACCACATAATATATGCTGCATTTTCTCCGACAGTGATGGATTTGCATGGTGCTACATGTCGCACTTACTAGCTTCTCTCCTCTGTTTGCTCATGGTGTGGCGTTGCATGCTGTGACTTGTGCGTGGAGCAGCTGAGCTGACCAAAGATTCCCATCCATCCATGTGCTGTCACTGGTGAAGTGGTGACTTCACGTGTAACGCAGTGTACTATTGGCTCTGTAGCACCAAGTACCACGCTCCGGTCCCCAGTACAGTACTCCATTAACCTATCCACTTGAAATCTCTCTTTCTCACACACACGCAGTGTTTTAAACAAGCTTGTAGACATATGATTTACTACCTCAGTCTTCAACGTCTGAGTTAGGTCTATTACATACCTACGTAAGTGCTCGTGTTTGAGTAAGCATTTTGTGATCTCGTGTTGAGTAAGAGCGCCAGAATTAGCGTTAACTTCAACCCACAGATTAAAAGGCATCACTAAGAACCGAACCAGCTATACTGCATGTGTACAGTGGTACAAACAGCTTATTTTGAGGTAGTCGTGTTTTCTATATTTTTCCTTGGATGAATGAAATAAGGGATAAGTAATGATTTATCACTCTATGGAGTGCAACTCATTATTTGCCACTCATAGAGTTAGTTCTTCATATTTGCCATTTGCGTCATTTTTTTTTTGCCATTTCCACTATTTCCCCTCTTTAATCCCACCAAAAAAGACCGGTTTGACCGGAGCGACTAGGTTAGGTCCAGCCTATTAGCACCCCATCCCCATCTTCTTTCTCATCCCGACTCTCGCTCCTCTCCCGATCGGCCAAGAAGACTGTGACCGGACGAGTACGATGGCGACGATGGTCTTCTTTTGCGCGGTCAAGCAAGGCGACGAATCCTAAGTATCGACCGATGGGTCTTCCACTTATTGACTGCAGGGGCGAAGCCAGGGGAGGCTTAGTAAGGCTCGAGCCTCACCTCCCCCGATGGCGGACCCCCCCCCCCCCCCGGCGAGCACCCGCGGCCTGTGGGCCGGCACGGCATAGCCCGTTTATTTGCCGAGCCATGCCTGGACTGGGCTCATGCCGTGCCAGCCCGGCACGGCCCAGTGGACAGCTCTAGACACGGGGATGGCCCAGGTCGGCTGCGGGTTGGTCGGGTCCAAGGGAAGAAGAGAGAGAGACAGATGGATTGACAGGAGAAAGGCCGAATTTTGCCCAATGAGGATTTTTGAGATTTCTCTTTTGGAATTTGGGAGAATTTCTGGGATTTTGAGAAGGTGAAGGGATTTCTGGCTCAAGAAAAACTCTAGGAAACAAATAAAAACTCTGAGGGGACTCACAAAACCACGAAGAACAAAATAGAAACAAGATTTAAGATTTTACGAAAATTTTCATGCAAATTTTGGAAATTTTTAGGACATCACATCGAACCCACGCAAGAGATTCTTCAAGTGTCCGAGGAATGAACCCAATGTGAGTACTATGCCATCCCCCTATTGGTTGATTTGGGTTTTTGGCGGCACAAGGTTCTGTTCTGGGGAATTTGATAGGTTAGAGTTAGTTGAAAGATATGGTTTTGGTTCAATTTTTTTATTTCTCCTCGATTTTGTTTATTGCAGATGCTGAATTTTTACAGCTTCTTTATGTGGCTTGAGAGATATCAAGCTTACCTCGAGGAAACCGGGTGATTGTTCAGGACAACACCTTCCTTGAAGATGTAATCCCTGAGCTTTTTTTGAGGTTACTGACCACCTTAAGGATGCTTTCAGTTCCATGAAAGGTGAGATTGATGAGTTGAAGAATTGCATTGCTGGTATGAGATGAGACTATGGCCCGTTTAAGTGTTATGGTTTTTAGCTGAAATGACACTATAGCGGCTGTTAGCTTTTTTCTAATATATTTAATTAAAGAAAAATAAAAAAATAATAGGGAAAACAAAAAAAATGTCGTTATATCTCTATACATAATGCAAAGGAAAAAAGGAAAAAGAGAAAAGAGGGGGAAAAAAAGAAAAAACGCGTTAAAACCTATTTCTGCCGTGCTACGTTCAGATGTTTCAAAACCACCGCTCCTGAGTTCGGTCAATGGATAGGACAATGATGTCCTATTTATCCTCTCGGACTAGGTCCCTCCAAGGGAGAGTACACACATACATGAGTGAGTTCAATGATTAGGTGGTGATCAGTTGGGCTTAAAAACTCATGACTTATGGCTGAAAATACTGTAGCTGACAGAGGCTTATTTAGTATAATTAAATTTAAAAAATTTTAAAAATATGTTAGCCCAATATGTATAAGACAAACGAATACGGAAAAAAGAACCGGCAAAAAAGCTTAACAAAAAGCCAAAAGTTCAGAAAAAATGAAATTTATGAATAATGAAAAATAAGCCAGAAATCAGAAGCTCAAGCCAAACCGATTCAGAGCCGTTAACATGCCAACACTTCATAAGTTATAGACCTCTATTCTAATTAGATATGTATTAGTTATAGATCTCTGCATTAGTTAGATGTGTATTAATAGATGTACTCATATGTGTATGAGTTGGGCCGGGCGTATGCGTACAGGATACGTGTGAGTGGGTGCGTCGTCCGCAGTTGTACTTAAAAAAGAAAAGGCAATACATGCATCCGAATCCGTGTAGCTGTGACTTGTGATAGAACAAGCTCGTGCCAGTTGCACATGGCGTCCCAGCACACGTACGTTATAAAGCTGCAGCGCAGCACAGTACTCGTCAAGTAGACACAGCACATCGTCAGTGGATCGATACTACGTTGTGTGTAACGACCCTATTTTTAAGGTCGATGTATTTTTTATAATAGTTAAAAGTTCAATTACAGATAAAAAAAATATCGTATCTACTTATAAACATTTGCAAAGAATTAGCTTAATTATAATATAACCTAAATGACAAATCACAACAACTAGTTTTACGGGCGTCTAAACCTAAAACTTAACTTACATTTAGAAGATCCGAAGAAATCGCACAGGAACGCTCGAATGCGGTCATAACTCTAATATGTTAACTGATGCATTATTTTTTCTTCTGGTATCTGTTCTTATGAAAATAAGAAAGATTGAGTACACTAGATACTTAACAAGACACATGGAAACATTATATAACTAATATGCAAAGAGTTCAAATAGATAATGTCATAGTTATAAAATGATAAGAATAAATGCAAATTTGATGGTAAAGAACTTTACGCCTAAAATAGTAAAATAATATTTAATTAACAAGGGGTTTGTCATCCACAATTTTCATATTAAAATTATTCAAGTTCAACTTATGTCTTGTTGCAACCACTCATGAAACACAACTCTATTGACCGGGCATATGGCGTATTCAAATACCATTTATTGTACTATGTAGAGTTACCCAACTTACCCACAAGATATCTCAGACTCATAATATCAAGCTATAGACATGCAATGTGTTAGTGTACGACTGAATTGAGATAACAAGGTTGTTCATTACTTCATTCTTTCTAACTTCTTCCCGGTAGGCTTAGGGCCAAACAATATTGTCGGGAATCCATATGCCAAAACGGAAATCGTAGGCTAATATTGAGTGGACCTATCATTGTGAAGAATGGCAAGTGACTTTCCAATCCCACTTTCATTTCACTTCTTGTCCACGGACCATCCTAAAACACTGAGATAACTGACTTTCTTGGTTACATTTGATCAAATCAAGCAGTTATTAGACAGTTATCAAGGTGAATATGGCAGTTATAAATATGACAGGGCTTTTTAGTGGTAGGGTCTAACTTAGGGCTGGCAAAAAAGCTCGGGCTCATGAGCCAGCTCGGGCTCAGCTCGGGCTCGTGGAGGCTTGGCTCGGCTCGTGAATGAAACGAGCCGAGCCGAGCCAGCAAAAAAGCTTGGGATCTAAACGAGCCGAGCCCGAGCCAGCTCGCGAGCGGCTCGGTTGGCTCGCGAGCCAACTAAAAAGTAAAAGTTATGTGTCATATAATCATCTAATGTGATGCAAAATATTGATTTTTAACATCACAAATCATGCTTTCCATTCTAACATGTTGCTGGGAAAGTATTTGCATTGCAAAAATATCGTATTAGTCTAATGCTTAATTGGATATATATATATATATATATATATATATATATATATATATATATATATATATATATATATATATATATATATATATATATATATATATATATATATATATCTAACATGTTGCTGGCTCGCGAGCCCTCGCGAGCTGGCTCGAGCCGCATCACGAGCCGAACCGAGCCCACAAAAAAGCTTGATATCCTAACCGAGCCGAGTCGAGCCGAGCCTCCATTCGTTGCCACCCCTAGTCTAACTATTCATCATGTTATTCCAAACTATTATTATATGTAAATAAGAGTGCTCAAATAGCAATAATGAAAGTAATGATAATTTAATAATATATGATCAACATGATCAAAGGCATGTAACTGGTCTTTTTATCTAGGGTCTTGGTTATTACTTTGTAGGCTTCAAGTTTACACCATCAACTTTAATTGCTCCAGTAGCTTCCTTGTTGGCTAACCAGTCAAATCCAGGTACTAGTGCAAAAGAACAAGTGCAAATAAGTTCTACTTTGCATAATACAAGCTGGAAACAAAATACGATACAATATCCGAAAAAGATATCAAAGAAGTTGGGTTTGGGTAGATAGGGTTTAAACTAAGCTTGATTAGATTGAACATGATTGAAAATTGAAAATAGGTTAGACATGCTCAAAATGGTTGAAATGGATATAAATATCTAAATGTATTTTGGATGAATAGTAACAGGTCAGATGAAAAGTATCGGGTTGGCACTAGTCCTAATGGATTAGGTTGGGTGAAAAGTAATGGATTTGGGCTGGTTTCAGTGGGTTGCACAGTAATGGGTCAAGCTATGAACAGTATTGGGATGGGTATGAATAGTGGTGGGTTGTGAACACTAGGCCTGGTCCACTTGTCATATTGGGCTAAGACGGGCTTTGGGCCAACTTTGTTGGCCCGGCTACTCGGCCTACAAAGCGCAAGATCTTCTTGGCTTGAGCTCGCGCTTATGGCCGCTCGAGCAAAGGAGAACTGTGGCAATGATAATTAAGCAACAATGAGGGTAATTAGTGGCGACCTAGGTTGTACGGTGAGGTACAAATTGCCCTCACCGTACCACCGCTACGGTGGTACAGTGCCTCTACGGTGTGGGCATGTGCATGGTCAAAAGAGGATTGTAGATGGCTGGCGGTGGTGGTTTTTCGTTGGAACAAGACCATGGCATGGTGACGCTACAGAAGTTTTCCGACCAGGCTAAGGGGTGGGTTGAGCATCTACAATGTGCTAGGATTCTAGTGGCAATGATGGCTCAGCTTGGTTCGGCTTGTGCGGTGTTAGTAGTGGTGGCCATGCATGGTCGTGCGGTGGTGCATGGCACTAGAGGGCTAGGAGCAACGAGCTGGGTTGGAGAGGTCAGGGTGGCATTGTGGTGCTATGGGCACAAGGAATTGGATCGTGATCAATACTATCAGGAGAACTGGGTTTCAAGCTCACCGACGAGAGCTTCGGCGGTGGCGGTGATTCTCGATCGGAGTGGGAGGGAAGAGCTTCAAAATTGTGATTTGGTACAAATGAAGGTGAAGGAGCTGCTTGGCTTGGCTTTATAGCTCATTGAAGGCGGTGGAAAAAGGGGCAGGGCAACGACAAAGACGGCATGTGGACGACGGCGCTGGAGGTCAAAGTGCTTTTGACGGTGTAGCGGCGATTTTGGCAACTACGCTGGCGATAGGGGAGGTGAGTGGTCGTACGATGCGTGTGTCGGGTGAAAGGCAGCAGAGGCCGCAACGGTGAGGTCTTCTACTAGTCAATTGCAGTAGATACTATAGCGACTTTAGCTATATTAGTCAAAATTGTACGTGAGTCTATCTTTCTCTGTACTATGTTTCGCAAACGACCAAAATTCAAAACTTTCAACCATAAAATATAAATCATTGTCTAAAAGAATGATCCCAACACCTGCAGAAGCAATTTTTAGCGCTGGCAAAGACACCCACTCTGTGGATGCCCTTAGACCTCACAGCGTCAGCCCTTCGATTCTCTACTACTTTCCATTAGATACGTGGCACTTCTGAAAAATAAAAAAATGAGTATTAAATAAGTGGAACAGGAAAGAGCTAACATCCAGGATGATGACGCACTAAAGGCTGGGCCTCTACACTCTAGAGACAAATCCAGTACCCTGGGGCCTACTTTGTTCTCTGAAATCATTAGACATTAGCCATTTGGAGCAAAGCGTGGGGGTCACCATCAAATCATCAAATTAGAGGCCCACCTTATTTTATCTAGGAGTTAGGAACGTTCCATTCCTGAACATAGCTTCATTGCGAGCGCATGCAACTGCCAAACAGTAGTAGTAACTCTCACATTATTCAGTGCAAATATCTCACTACCCTGTATGGTTAACAGCCAGAAACCAGACTGCCAGATTGACTGTCCTGCTACAGCGCGGAGATGCATCACATGAAGACCCTCTTACAATGGTGCCATGATGGTAACACCAACTTCATCGTGATCTGAGCTGTTCGGTTGCATGAGGAAGAATCATTTTTGGTCGAGCCCCTTGCGGTAGGATCAACGGGACGCAAGCCCGTCACGTCACATATCCCAATCCACCGTACATGATGCTTCCATCCTCGATTCGACACCTTGCATTTGCTTTGCCGTCTTTCCTTCAGCAAATTGGCTCCTCCGAGGCAGGCATCGGTGTGTGTCAACCACGAACCGTGCGCTGCTGTAACCTGCGAACCATCACGCACTACCACACCAACGTAAGTACGCACTCACTCCTGGGATAAATTCTATTGTGTAACCGAGAGAATTTGTGTAACAAACGAATAAGACAATAACATGTGGTATAGGTGCACTATAGCAGTACTGTAGTCCTACAAAAATAATATTTTAAATTACACTACAATACCAGACTTTACAGGAAAATATTTTAAAAATAGATGCTACAGTATTTTGCCGTATGTCATCGTCTTATTTGTTTATTACCCAAACTTTACTGTGCACCGGTTAACAATAGAAATTTTCCACTCCTGGACGCGGACCACGACGAGTGTCGATTCTACACGAGCACGTCACGCTAGTGATCCACGTACGACGACCAGCGGTATGCAGCAATGATGCCGGTATAGAGACCGTACGCCGGCGCGCAGCTATCTGGTCCAATTCCGCTGCCTCATGTCCCAGCTGTTATCGCAGCTGATACCTCGGCCGCGCCCGCTAATCATCCCGCTGGTACCATCGCAACGCTTATTTATATAGTTTGTCGGACCGGGTTGGTGCAAAGAGAATAAATTTTGGGAGGAGCTAATCAGGTTCAGTGCCCGGCTTCGAGTGATGGATGGACGGCGAGGTTGCACGGAGCCCACGCCCATGTGGAGTGGAGTATAGACGCTGTGGACATGAGACATCGAACAGCTGTGGTCGTAAATGCCAAGCTGACTAGCTGAGAGGTGCTGCTGCCGCCTTAAATTTTCGGTACCTCTTCAAGTGCTCCATCGATGGACATGGACGTGGGCTAGCTAGTGTAGTGTGTGAATGTGTGCAGAGCATTGGATTCCTGTCCAGCCCCCGCATCCACGAGCGTGGATACGGTTCACATTAAGCAGGGGAGCTACTCTGACGTCGGCTGCTTTCTTTTTCGGCTGTTGTTTATTGACGTGGTTGATTGTTTTTTTTAGCGTGAGAGTTTGCAGGAACGAATCAAGTACCGATAAATTAATAAATTATTTTTAAAAATTTATTTTGATAAATCATTTTAAAACGACAACGAAAAAATTATCTATTTATTTGTTCAAAAGAAGTTATAAAATATAAGCTGAAAAGAATATAATGATTATCTAGTGGAGCATGAAGTAGAACTATAGTTATCTGGATCTGAAAAAGTCGATACGTTTCTGCAATCTTGCTGAGTTAGGTCGTTCTTAAAGTAACTTCTGGCTGAAAAATCACTGAAGTGGCTAAAAATACACTGTAAAGATTGTTAGCTTTTCTGTATAATTAAAATTTTAAAAATATATTATTATAGGTAATATAAAGAAATAAAGAAAAAAAGAACGAACGTGTAGTAAAAGCAGGAAGCGGGAGTTGGTTAGAGTGGGCCATAATGCATCTGATGCGTACGGGCTCTGCGTGCCAATGCGTACGCTGACAACCATGGCCCACGCACGCATGCACAGAAACAAAATGGCACACTTGGTACGATTGTGGTGATCCCAGACGTCAGCAGGCCCGTGAGTACGTAAAAAGGCTTAACAGCCGACGCCGTATCCCATTCTCCGAATCAATCCGCGCAGGCAATAACTAGGGTGTGTGTTGACACGTAGTAGTTGTAGGCTAGTACCCGCTGCCACGTACTTCCCGTGTATGCGTAATTGCGTATATATATACTGTAGCAGTAGGCTGTATGTTACTGTATCAGTACTACTACTACTACTAGGAAATGCTGAGCTACGCGTTGCGCCAAATCGCAAGCTTGCCCCCGCGCGCACGTACACCGAAGCGGGCAAAGCTGCCCATGCATCACGGCGTGAGGCTGTCCCCGGCCGCGCGCGGCGCCATCCGCGTGCGGGTGCAGGCCGCGCCGGTACGCGACGAGAGGAGAGGACACAAAAGGCCACTCGCTCCACGTCTCGTACGTAGCTTACCCGCGGGGACACGTCCTTCGCTGCGTTGCGTCCACGAGCCGCCCCCACGCCTTTCGCGGCAACCGAGGCAGCAACCCCGCGCGCCGCTAGCCCAGGCCCGGCCGACGCGACGGCACGGGCAGAGGCCGCGCGGAGCCGAACAGAACAGCATGGTGGGGTGGACGTGGGAGGGGACGGAAAGGCGAGAAATTTCGATATTTGATATTGGATATGTACGCTTCTCAATTTTTAACTTTCAATTTGCACGCCTTTGCAAATTTAACTCTGTCACTGCGAATTCTTTTGATTCAAGGGATTTTCTTCATTTTCGCAGTGACAAGTGTCAAAATAGAAAAGGAGAGAAAATGAGAAAAATCCCTTGAATCAAAAGAATTCGCAGTGACAGGGTTAAATTTTCAAAAGCATACGAATTGAGGGTTAAAAGTTGAGAGGCGAATGTATTCATTGTCAAATATCCAAATTTCTCCGGAAAGGCGTGGGCGCTGCGCGCGGCCGAAAAAAGGCAGCGGATTTTGATCGACCGCGACGCGTCGCAAGCCTCGCGCTCGCGTCGCCTGCCTTTCTCGAACGGAAACAAATTCGGGCGTGCAAGCCAGCCTCTCTCTTTTCTGTTTGTTTGGGTTTGTCCCAAATTCCACGACGCAGCAGCTTGGTGTTAAAGCTGCCGCCCGACACAGCCGTCTTTACTCAGCAAGATGATGTTGCGTATGCAGACCTCTGGCCAAATGGACTGTCTCGGCACAGATTCCGATAGAACACCGCCGGATTATATCACTGGTCCGAATAAATTATTGTATTGTACCATATCGGTCTACATGTCTGCTCTAACTTAGCCACAACACGAAGAGGGATCACACCGTATCGGGTCAGCTTAGGCACCTATAGAAGCTTAAGGTTGAAAAACCCAAATGAGTAACCCAATACGTGCCGTGCTAGGCTCCCGCAACCGTGCCGAAAATATAAGCTTAAGCACGACATGTCCGATCGGACAGGACCGACACGGCCAGTTTATTGTTCCGTTCGCGCCGTGCCATGCTCAGGTCAATAGTATGGTACGTTGGGTCGGCTCGCCTTGGCCAGGTCTATACGCAAACGCAAGTCACCAGGCCTACACGGCTACACGCCGCGTCGCTGTTCCATCCAGGGCAGTCGCATGTGAAGAGAGAAAAAAAGTACACAATACTAGAGTACCACTCCTAAACAAGGGGCACAGGGGGGGGGGGGGGGGCAATTTACTAGAAAGCCACTTTAGATGGGAGACGGAAATATTACATGCATGCTACTACTAGCACTACCAGATCATTGAACTAGACGGCGGCGAGGGGATACAGGCAGGATTTATCGCGGCCGAAAAGACAAATCTTTTGCCACGTTATGACAAGAGAGCGCACACACATGCACGTTCTTTATAATACGGCATCATGATATTAACTATCGATAATACTAGCATCTAGGCTAAATATTTGAGTACGGCGATCACCGTTCGTCCGTATCAACGCATCGGACGTCCGCGTCACGCGCCGTCGCCGCCGTCCTTGGTGTCGGCCCTGCCGTCCCCCGGGTCGCTCATGGACCGCAGCAGCGGCGACTCGGACACTACTGTTTGCAACAAAGTACAGAGATGTTAGTATTGCGTTGTGTCACTGGGAGAGGGCCGTGGGGCGCATGGTGCACGTACCTTTGGAGGCGTTGAAAGAGCGCTTGCAGTGGGCGATGGCGCTCTGGATGCCGTCTTGCAGCTGCAGCAGCGAGTCGTCGCGGCGCTGCGGCTGCGGAGGGGGCGGCGACGGCGGTGAGTGCGAGGGCACGGCAGCCACGGCGGAGGACGCGGACCGGCTCTTGCCGAGGCGCTTGCAAACCTGCTTCAGCCCGGCCGGGACACTGGCGCGCGGCGCGCGCACGCCGCAGGCGACGACGACCGGCTGCGGCGCCGGCGCCTCCGCGGCAGGAGGCTGGGCGGGGGAGGGTGCAGGGGTCGGGGACGGCGAGGGGTCAGGCTCGGCGTCCGTCTCCTCGCCCTCGCTGGCGCCGGCGAAGCGGAGGCGGTCGCCGTAGCGGCGGGAGACCTTGACGTAGAGGGGCTTGATCTTGTTTAGGTACTTGAGCAGCACCTCCTTGGCGAAGCGCCGCTCCTCGGCAGTGATCGCCGCCGCCTCGGCGGGCAGCGGCGCCTGCACCGCCGACATGGCTGCGCCAGCACCGGCATCAGAGGTGCGAGAGCTGTTGTCGCGCGTGAAGAGCGAGACGAAGGGCGCGTCCTCCACCCGGAACTTGATCAAGAAACGGTTTGTCTTCGGCGTCGGGGAACCGTCGCCGTTACCCTCCGGTAGGACAGGGACCTTTGGCTTCCTCAGCTTCAGCAGCAGCACGCGGAACTTGGTCGCCGGCCGGAGGAACGACGCCACCGGGGGCTGCGCCGCGGCCAGCTCCGCCTCCTTAACGTCACTGAGCTCGCCGCCCGGCGCCACCGCGTCCACGGCCACCACCTCGCCGCCGGACGCGTCGTCGCCGGCGACGGAGAAGTTGAACTCGACCCTGTCCTCCTCCGCGTCCGACGTGGCGCTCTCGTCGCCGGGCACCGCGAACTCGAGGTCGAAGAACGACGCGTCGTCGTCGACGTCCCCGCCTCCATCCCCACCCCCTCCATCGTCTTCACACATCGACGCAGCTATGGTCGTGGCCGCCACGGCCACGCGCTGGTTGCCGGCGACCGCACCGCCGCGCAAGTACTTGAGGAAGCTGAACGATTCCATGGCGCACAAGAAGCAGAGGAGAGCTCACCCAGCAGTCAGTTCACACTCAGCTCCTACTCCTGCTTGCCACAACACACAAGAAGAGACTTTCGGAGAGCCTTTTGAGGAGGAGAGAGGGGTGAGGAGGACAAGGAGGTGGTGGTGCTGCATCGATGACTAATAGAAGAGCAGCAGGCGGTCAGAAGCGAGGCCCGGCCAGTGACCCCGGTGGGGTTGGACGGGGAGGACGGTTTGCGGCAGGGCCCGTCCCGTGTGGGCTGCACTTCTCCGGCCGCGGCGTGTGGTTCGCGCGATCTAGTCCGTCCGTCGCGGATTCAACGGTCAGAGTCGAACCGGACTGCAGGGAGACGATTTTCAACTGGGATTTTCCTGGTGCGAGCACTGGATCTGTAACAGACGGTTGGGATCACATGGCTTGGCATGGCATTGCATGCCGTGGATTTTTCGCATGCTAGACATGAACTATTGCGTCTTTTTTCTGGACTGAATCCGGTTTTCTTTTGGTTCTTTTGAAATTTTACTGGCCCGGTTACTGTCGGTTAACAGAAAAAGGTAAAAATGATGCTGCAGCTATCCCTTTTTAGTTGCTAACTCAACTGACATGTTAACAAGGGTTAGAGTTTGAATCAGACTCTAACCCTTGTTTTTTGAAGACCGGTCAGTCACACCGGTAATTGTAGAAAGTGGGAATTACCTACATAAAGATGTGGAGTAGCAATGCCTAATCAAAATTCACCAACCATCCAAATAGAAACACAATCGACCATCTGATCTTGGACGCGAGAGTCAAAACTACGTGAGCATTATTCAGATGGCTTCTTCAGATAAAGGCGCGTGATCTCGTTCCAATCCTGAACCAAAGACCGACGATCATGGCGTGCAACAAGCTGAGGTCAATGGCAAACAATGAACCAAAAAAGAACCGCAGTGCCTCGTGCGTACTCACGGATCACAGTAATCTTTACCTCTTTGACCACTGGAACTTGCTATACTGAGGTTCCTTCCTATTTCCTAAAGCCGTGGAAGACCATCATGGGATACTGTCACAGAACATATGATATACTCTTGAGATCTATCTGTCAGAGGAACGCAAACGCGGGCACTGAGGCTCGGGAGACTTGATCAGCTAATCATTTCATATGGAAGAGGACTGCAGATTGCAGTTTGAGAGAGTAGGCCTGGCTCATTTCGATTTAAGCTTTTGACTTATTTTTTACTATTTTTAAATTTTATCTTTTCTAGTTTTTGACTTATTTGAGCTTTTTTGTTAGTTCTTTTTTTCGTATTCGTTTGTATTATTTGTGATGGTCTAACCAATTTTTTGTATTCTTAAATTTGATTATATTAAATAAGCTACCATTAATTTCAGTATATCTTTCAACCCAACTGAACGGACTATAAGGCCCCGTTTGGCACAGCTCTAGCTCCGAGATCTATGTTGGCTCTGTAGTTTGTTGACTAAATTAAAGTGATTTAAATATTTCTATTTAATATATAATATAAATGAAAATGAGTCATGTAAATGCACTTAACATGCCTGCAACTCTAGATCCAAGATTTCCTACAGCTACAGATGACCAACTCTAGAAAATCTACAGATTTTCTAGAGTTAAACTCTGCCAAACTGGATCTAAGTCTTCGTGGAGTAATTTTGTCTGTAGAATCATGTCAATCATGATGCGTCTTCAGTCTGGACTCCGGTGTCAGTGTCATACAGTCTCTGCTTTTTCTTGAATGGCACTACAATTTCACAGTCAGTTTCGCATGGACCCCATACGCAGTTCACATCATAGTTGACTTGGTGAGCTGCAAAGTTGTCCGTGCAGTTCCGTCCCTACCAGAAGCAGAGAGATACGCCTGACCTATACACGCTATAACCGTCCCTCACTGCAGTGTAAGAATACCAATACTCGACAACTCCAGATCGGTTTGGTCTTTGACTCGAAAATGAGATAAAGAAACCTTGACTAAATTGGTTTTGCCTGGTTTGACTCGCCATGGCTCACCAACAAAAAGCGCATAAAAGAGCCGATGCGTATGTATATACGTGCAAACCACATGGTATGTAAAATCGGTATAAATTTCCAAGATATCCCATCCAAATGTGACCTCTAATAGAGTAGGTGCTGAAAACTTGAAACAGGTAGCTCTAGCTGACTAGCTGGGTTCTTCTGAAATCAGTGAACACATGTGAAGATCAGGTGAGAGAGTTTAGTTCGGAAATGGATTCAGGGGACCCTTTTTGGGCCCTGGCGGAATCAATCATGGCGTAGTTTGGCGATCGGTCAAGATTGGTTTGGCCTCGGAGCCCACGATTCCAGACGAATGAAGCACGCCTGGTTCCTGCAACGGTGCTGATCTGGCCCACGTGGGAAATGCTGAGGCCATAGCTGTAGACCAAGACGTGCGATCTCTTCATGTCGGTTTTAATTATATTATTTATTAAACCTTAAAAAAATTGTTGAGACAGATTCTCTGACTCTCGTCAAATCTTCGGCGTTCGAGAGGCTCTCAACGTTCAGAAATAGCTTCCATCCTCATGGAAAGCAAGAGCTTAGTCTTTTGTTCTCTTCATATTGTTCATGTAAGGCGAATAACGAACTCGACTGCACGTTTGTGCGCTAAGCAAGCCTTCCAAACTAGAGCAAGCCTTCCAAACTAGAACGCCGAGAAACTTGGAATGATTGCCATTTGTATGGTAGAAGTAGTGTGGTGAATATGTAACTAAATTCTACTTATCGTGTAATTCACACATTTGTTATAAAGTGTTACGTTAGACTTGAGACTTACTAGCTCAGTTCTCTCTTTAATAGTTAGCTATTATTTCAAAATGTAGGACTAGACAGACAATAGAGAGGGTGAATGATGCCTTTAAATTTTTTACTCAAATATTCAATTATCCCTTTTTTCTTATAGCTACAAAGCTATAAAGATTATGGTTGAAATCCCACTTGAAAATGAAAGAAACAGAATCCAACACAATTGGATGGCAAAAAACACAACGTGGTCGAAAGCTGACAACGTGGTCGAATTTGACTACCAGTCGGAAGTCCAATGTGGTCAAAAATCGACTACCAAACAAAAATCATGTAATCGAGAACTGACAGTACGTTGGAAATTAGTATAGTCGAAAATCGTCTCTCACGGTCGAGGACTAGGGAACGGTCGAAAACCAACGTAGTCGATAACCACTGAGACCAAAACAACGTGATTGAAAAATGGATGTAGTCGAAACTACTGTGGTCGTAAACAATATTGTCGGATGCCAACAAGTGGTCGTAACCAGTCAGCGACCTAAGTGATCAACGTGGTCGTAAGCCAACAAGTGATTGAACAACCAACGTGGTCGGAACTAGTCGACAACCAAAATAATCAACGTGGTCGTAACCGATGTGGTTGTAAGTCAACGAATGGTCGAACAACTAACGTGGTCGGAACCAGGAGGTAACTAAAAATGATCAACGTAGTCGTAACCAACATGGTCGTCGGCCAATGAGCGGTCGAACAACCAATGAGGTCAGAGGCCAACGAGTGATCTGCGACGGGCGTGGTCGATTCATTTCAAAAACTAACCCGTAGAATCGAAGATCCGTGAGCGATCGAAAATCTCATGTGGTAGGAAAAACGCAAAGTGGTCGGAAGATTGAACGTGGTCGAAAGCGTTCGACATGATCTAGAACTTGACCGCAGTCGTAAAACTAGTCGACATTCCAGACAGACTACACTGACTGTTTAGCTCTGGTTCAAAAACGAAAACAGATAGAACTTTCGATCTGTAAATCCAAATGATGTGAAACTTTGTGGAGATCCTCTCTAGGGTATTATGAACCTATTCCAATAAATGATCATAAAAAGTATGGCCAAAGATGAGATATTTTTCAGTTTGTTGGAAGGTTACATCAAAACCGAGTTAAAATCAAAATTGGTGAATAAAACTAGCTCGTGGATGGATGATGACCAAGATGAGTCTAGATATATTCCCACGTGTCACAACAAGTTAGAACACCCAAGAAATTGACTCAAAAACTCTTTGATCAAAAATCAAATTTTGAGGTCAAATCAAGAGTAAAACAACCAAATCAAGATAGATCCATGGAAATATACAAGGATTGATGTATTACTCACTTAAAAGGGTTGAGTTTACAGCCACTCCATTTTAGAGGACAAAGAGCACACCATATGCTTCACTCTCAAAACCTTAACTATAAATAAGAAAGCATATGAGAGAGGGGTGGGATGGTTAACCCTATATGTCTCCATCCCAACCCTTTTTATAGGTGGGCAACCAGCCATCTACTCCCAAAATAGATCCTATCCACTATTACAATGGGAAAAAATACATTAATCCCACACACACGGATTTTATACGCCTGACCTATACACGCTATAACCGTCCCTCACTGCAGTGTAAGAATACCAATACTCGACAACTCCAGATCGGTTTGGTCTTTGACTCGAAAATGAGATAAAGAAACCTTGACTAAATTGGTTTTGCCTGGTTTGACTCGCCATGGCTCACCAACAAAAAGCGCATAAAAGAGCCGATGCGTATGTATATACGTGCAAACCACATGGTATGTAAAATCGGTATAAATTTCCAAGATATCCCATCCAAATGTGACCTCTAATAGAGTAGGTGCTGAAAACTTGAAACAGGTAGCTCTAGCTGACTAGCTGGGTTCTTCTGAAATCAGTGAACACATGTGAAGATCAGGTGAGAGAGTTTACTTCGGAAATGGATTCAGGGGACCCTTTTTGGGCCCTGGCGAAATCAATCATGGCGTAGGTTGGCGATAGATCAAGATTGGTTTGGCCTCGGAGCCCACGATTCCAGACGAATGGAGCATGCCTGGTTCCGACAACGGTGCTGATCTGGCCCACGTGGGAAATGCTGAGCCCATAGCTGTAGACCAAGACGTGCGATCTCTTCATGTCGGTTTTAATTAGATTATTTATTAAACCTTAAAAAAAATTGTTGAGACAGATTCTCTGTCTCTCGTCAATTCTTCGGCGCTCCAGAGGTTCTCGACGTTCAGAAATAGCTTCCATCCTCATGGAAAGCAAGAGCTTATAGTCTTTTATTCTCTTCATATTGTTCAAGTAAGGCGAATGACGAACTCGACTGCACGTTTGTGCGCTAAGCAAGCCTTCCAAACTAGAACGCTGAAAAACTTGGAATGATTGCCATTTGTATGGTAGAAGTAGTACGGTGAACATGTAACCTAATTCTACATATCGTGTAATTCACATGTTTGTTATAAAGTGTTACATTAGACTTGAGACTCACTAGCTTAGTTCTCTCTTTAATAATTAGCTATTATTTCAAAATGTAGGACTGAACAGGTGACAGAGGAGTAAATGATGTCTTTAAATTTTTTTCCTCAAATATTCACTTACCCCTTTTCTCCCATAGCTACAAAGCTATGAAGATTATGGTTGAAATCCCACTTGAAAATGAAAGAAACAGAGTCCAACACAATTGGATGGCAAAAAACACAACGTGGTCGAAAGCTAACAACGTGGTCGAATTTGACTACCAATCGGAAGTCCAATGTGGTCGGAAATCGACTACCAAACAGAAATTATGCAGTCGAGAGCTGACAGTATGTTGGAAATTAGTATAGTCGGAAATCGTCTCTCACGGTCGAGGACTAGGGAACGGTTGAAAACCAACGTAGTCGATAACCACTGAGACCAAAACCAACGTGATTGAAAATGGATTTAGTCGAAACTAATGTGGTCGTAAACAATGTTGTCGGATGCCAACAAGTGGTCGTAACCAGTCAGCGACCTAGGTGATCAACGTGATCGTAAGCCAACAAGTGGTCGAACAACCAACGTGGTCGGAACCAGTCGACAACCAAAATAATCAATGTGGTCATAACCGACGTGGTTGTAAGTCAACAAGTATTCGAACAACCAACGTGGTCGGAACCAGGAGGCAACCAAAATGATCAACGTAGTCGTAACCAACATGGTCGTCGCCCAATGAGTGGTCAAACAACCAATGAGGTCAGAGGGCAACGAGTGATCTGCGACGGGCGTGGTCGATTCATTTCAAAAACTAACCCGTAGAATTGAGGATCCGTGAGCGGTCGAAAATCCCATATGGTAGGAAAAATGCAAAGCAGTCAGAAGACTAAACGTAGTCGAAAGCGTTTGACGTGATCTAGAACTTGACCGTAGTCGTAAAACTAGTCGATGTTCCAGACAGACTACACCGACTTTTTAGCTTTGGTTCAAAAACGAAAACAGATGGAACTTTCGATCCGTAAATCCAAATAATGTGAAACTTTGTAGAGATCCTCTCCAGGGTATTATGAACCTATTCCAACAAACGATCATAAAAAAGCATGGCCAAAGATGAGACATTTTTCAGTTTGTTAGAAGGTTACATTAAAACCAAGTTAAAAACAAAATCGGTGAATAAAACTAGCTCGTGGGTGGATAATGACCAAGATGAGTTTAGATATATTCCCACATGTCACAGCAAATTAGAACACCCAAGAAATTGACTAAAACTCTTGAATCAAGAAATCAAATTTTGAGGTCAAATCAAGAGCAAATCAAGAGTAAAACAACCAAATCAAGATAGATCTATGGAAATATGCAAAGATTGATGTATTGCTCACTTGAAAGGGTTGAGTTTACAACCACTCCATCTTGAAGGACAAAGAGCACATCATGTGCTTCACTCTCAAAACCTTAATAATAAATGAGAAAACACATGAGAGAGGGGTGGGTTGGTTAACCCTATATGTCTCTATCCCAACCCCTTTTATAGGTGTGCAACTAGCCACCTACTCCCAAAATTGATCCTATCCACTATTACAATGGGGAAAACACATTAATCTCTCACACACACGGATTTTACTCATTCAAGTTCACTTATACATGCTTTTAAAAACCGCATAAGTGTGCATCCGCTAAATCTTTAGCCTTGGTCCGTTTTGATCAAACTAGTTCTATCTTGGCCTAAACCACTCTCCAACACATTGCCGATGGGCCGCGGTTTTGATCCAAGATGGTTTCCGGTATTTTGGTTAAAATACCGAAATGCCCCTTTTGTTGACCCAGTCATTACCACCCTTTGCAAGCAATCGCTATACTTGCCACGTGTAGATACACCACTAGCTTGCCACGTGCTGCCAAGTCTCTCCCGTCCCTGTTCCACCGAACCATGGCTCACTTGGCCCGTGCAAGCCACCTGGCATCATTCTGCTGTTCGAACTCGCCTTCAACATTCTCGTCTTTCTCGTGCCATGCTTGATCTCACCGTCTCACCCCGCATTCTTGATCGTTCTGGGCCTTGACTCCTCCATGAGCCTAGCACTGATCATCACTGTTGACCACAGTTGACTCAACCGACCCTACACATTCAAAGATAAAGAATTCGTTTCCAGTCACAAATTCTTCATGACTTGACCTACATTAGCCAAGACATGCATCATGCAACATTAATCTAATGACTCAAATCAACCTAACTGGAACCATGACTCAAATCCCAAAATCCTCAATTTCTACCCAAACCAATCCTGACAGAGAGTAATCTTTACAAAGCTAATTGACCACTTTACAAACATTGCAATGGTTCATCACAACATTAACCTAAACCATCACATGGTCCTTCGCAAAAATGGCGATAGAGCTTTTGTTGCTAAGTGAATTGACAACATGACCTCTGTCACTAATTGGATTGACGACATAACCTCTGTCACCAATTGGATTGACGATATATCTCTATCGTTAGTTAAATTAGTGAAAAAGGTTATATCACCAATTTACTTGGCGCCAGATATTTGCTGATTGTCACATGTGACTCCAAACAGAATTGTCATCATTTGAAATGGCAACAAAAGTTTATTTATGTATTTTTTAGTGACGACGTATTTTATATAATATTAATAAAAATGTATTATTTTTTAAAAAATCGATTCCGACTGCAAACCGCGGCCCCAGTACAGCAGAAAAGCTGAGCAGGTGCAGGGCTGGGATGGTGCCCTCCACGTTGGTTCCACGGCCCTTTCACGGTTAACGGCTGGTCCTCCTCTGCCTCTTTTCCTGCTAGTTCCTGCTAGGTGTACACGCCATAATGTACCTTCGTGTTCGTAGTTGGACGAGATGAGATTTTTAAACGTAGCAGCATATAACATGGGCTTAGCTTCTGCGTTAAACCAGATAAGATCATTTACACAAATCTTGATTATGTCAACTAGGAATTATTTCAAGAAAGTTCTCTGTCCTTTTTTCAAACCACATATTATGAAGTAGGGTGAATGTTCTTCAACTAAAATGAAAATCGATTACTTCAAAAGCAATTATTAACGGGGAATTAGAAATTTACTTATTTTTTATCCCTAATAATTGCCATAACTTGTTTCGACCATGTTGTCATAACTTGTGTTGACCATTGATTAGACTACCTTGGTCTAGTCAACAACTAGGTCGCATATATTTTACTTTTAAGACTGGTTAAAACTTATCTCAACCGACTAGACCAAGTACCCTGGTTGATAAAAGCAGTTATCGTATTCCTTTATAAACCTTAAAATTATAGAATTTAAAATGTAATATTCGAAAATAGGAAGTTACCAAACAAACCAAGAACATATGCGTTAGGACTATATATAATAAAAGTATGAGTTATGCCATCTAAATGTTTTGTGTCAGGAATAGTCTTTGGCTTATTTCTTTTTCACTTTAAATCTGCTAAGTCTCATTAACCACCTATGTAAGGACTATAATTATGGTTTTTTTTGAAACCTGGATAGCTACAAACTTAGATTAATAGTCTTCTTTCAGCTACAAACTTAGATTATTAGTCTTCTTTTCCATGCAATATTCTTTGATCATTGGTTGCCTTGCATAGTTATCTATCGAAAACAAGAGCATTCTACCGAATATCCACATGCCCGATCATTGTGGCAATGAAGCATTTTGCTCCGGAACTCGTGTACAGTGTACTTCAGCCATTTTTCCTCTAATAAGTTGGGTACCAGAAGCAATTTGGTCCGGAGAAAAAGCACCCCACCGTCCACCACGAACCATGTCAGTCGGCCGCTTTCCGCCGTCCAATCCAAATCCAACGACCCAGATCTCCCGATCAGCCCTAAACCCCATCACGCCTATAAAACCCCAGCACGCCCACTCAGATCTCGCCCATTTCTCCTCCACTCACGCGCGCCAGCCGCCTTTCCCGTGTCCGCGGAGCAGCGTGAAGGTTTCGACATTCGAAAAGGAAGCCATGGCGGAACAGCCGCACGCGGAGGACGCGAGCCCCAAGTCGGAAACCCTAATGGAGAAGATCGCCGACAAGCTCCACGTCGGTAGCTCGTCGTTGTCGTCGGACGCCGACGAGCGCCCGCGCCCCTCGGCGCCGCCCACCCCCTCCGAGGTCACTGACTCCTTCGCTGACTCCGCCACCGCCGCCGCGGCCGAGGCCAAGGCCAAGGTGTTCCGCCTCTTCGGCCGCGAGCAGCCGATCCACAAGGTCCTAGGCGGAGGCAAACGTATGCCCGATGCTCGTCTTTTTAGTTGTCTTGCTTTGAAATGCGTGGATCGGACGTGTTGCGGCGGATCTGGATGGGTTCGGGGTTTTCGGTTTTCGACTGGATCTGATGGTTACGGATTGGGTAATGGAATAAGGTTTTAGCCTTCCAGGAGGGATGGATTTGTTTAGATCGGTGGTGGGGATTGCATTTGATTAGGTGTGTACCCTCGACAAATTGACGCAACTAGTGTGGCCTGATTCGTGCTGGTGGCTCCAAATTTGATCAATGCATGTTGTCTTCGTATGCCATATTTATTGTGCGATATCCCTTGAGACATATGTATCGTGTTGAGGAGAAAATTGCTATAATGGGACTCCAAACAACGTGTTTCGTTATAATGGGACTTCTAATGTTGACATCGCTAAAATGACACCCGAAACATTGGCTTCTCGTAATACATGACATTTGGCTCTTTTAATTCCAATGTTCAGGTATTTCGAAACATTAGCCAAATGTTATGTATTACGAGAAGCTAATGTTTCGGGTGTCATTTTAACGATGTCAACATTAGAAGTCCCATTATAGCAAAACACGTTGTTTTGAGTCCCATTATAGCAATTTTCTCCGTGTTGAGACGGATGTGGCGGATTTTGATAAGTGATTCTCACGGAAGGAAAAGCTAACCTTATGTTTGCCATGATCCATTAGAAGCGAACTGTAGACTACTAGACTGCTAATATAGGAGAATAATCCAATATGAAATTAATGGCTTTCTATGTTGGTTTGGTTATCATATTGTTGTTTGTTAGTGTGGTAGTGTTCACATCTTTATATTCTATAGCTTCTTCATGTTGTGTACCAATATACCATGAAGGTCCTAAGCGGAGGCAAACGTATGCCCGATTCTCGTCTTTTTAGTTGTCTTGCTTTGAAATGTGTAGATTGGACCGTGTTGCGGCGGATCTGGATGGGTTCGGGGTTTTCGGTTTTCGACTGGATCTGATAGGTTACGGATTGGGTAATGGAATAGGGTTTTAGCCTTTCGGGAGGGATGAATTTGTTTAGATCGGTGGTGGGGATTGCATTTGATTAGGTGTGTACCCTCGACAAATTGACGCAACTAGTGTGGCCTGATTGGTGCTGGTGGCTCCAAATTTGATCAATGCATGTTGTCTTCGTATGACATATTTATTGTGTGATATCCCTTGAGACATATGTATCGTGTTGAGATGGATGTGGTGGATTTTGATAAGTGATTCTCGCAGGGGGAAAAGCTAACCTTATGTTTGTCATGATCCATTAGAAGCGAACTGTAGACTGCTAATATAGTAGAATAATCGAATATGAAATTAATGGCTTTCTATGTTGGTTGGGTTATCATATTGTTGTTTGTTAGTGTGCTACTGTTCGCATCTTTATATTCTATAGCTTCTTCATGTTGTATACTATCATGATTGTGGTAGAATGATTCTCAAGCGGTCGGTCTGCCAAGCACTTGAATTTATGGTTTGTAGTGCTCTCCGTGACGGAAATAGTGTTCCCCAAGGTGGCCACCTAGCCCACCTAGGCGGCGCTTAGGCGCCACCCTCCCACCTTGCCTGCCTAGCTGATTTTCCCGCCTAGGCGGCTGCCTAGCCCGCCTAAGTGGCGATTAGGCACCAGTCTGCCGCCTGACTAGCGCCCAGCGCCGTGGTGAACACTGGACGGAATGCTGGGAATCACTTTAGTGAATGTTACTTGCTGAGGCATTTTCTACTGTATTCTAAAGGCATTTTATGTTCCTGTACGGGAGTCATCATCATAAGAATTTTGATTTTGTTTTCTATTGAAATCCTGAAAAGTTGAAGTTTTGGCCCTTCACCAAAGAAACAACCAACATGGTGATTTTTTAGTACCCCTTTTTGAAAGGAGAAGCATTTCTAATAACACTGAAGTTCAATATTCTTCTTATTCTCGTCTTCAACACAACCATGTTTTTTCTCTATCAAGGTGTCTTGTTTTGTGTTCAAGGTGTAATTTGCAGTATATAACTTGATTATCTATCATTGTTCCTGCTGTATTCACTTCAGTTCTCTATTTTGCAGCTGCTGATGTGTTTATGTGGAGGAACAGGAACATCTCTGCTGGAGTACTAGGTGGTGCCACTGCAATCTGGATCCTTTTTGAATTGCTTGGCTACCATCTTTTGACTTTCATTTGCCATGGTCTCATATTTTCTCTGGGCGTTCTCTTTCTCTGGTCTAATGCCTCGTCGTTCATTAACAAGTAAGATTTCTTCGTCTACATAACATACATTGTGCAAATTTCCGGAAGATACAAGTTTGTTCCTTTCAAGTTAATAGGCAGTAATTACTTTAAGATGAGCTCTAATTCTGACCTTTATTTTCAGGTCTCCCCCAAGGATCCCAGAAGTGATCATTCCTGAAGATGTGGTTGTTAATTTTGCGCTATCTACATGTTACACGATCAACAGAGCCTTTGCAAATCTTCGTCAGATTGCTCTTGGCCGGGACATAAAGAAGTTCCTTATTGTATGTCTGTTATGCCATTGTCTAAGTTTAATGATTGCTCCTACAGCAAACTGGATTAATCTGATTTATCGTTCTTGTGAATTCCTAGGTTATCGTTGGGCTTTGGTTGCTTTCTGTTCTCGGGAGTTGCTGCAACTTCTTGACCTTGATTTATATCGGTAAGGGAATTGAGCACTTGGAAGAGACTTATTGCTTAGCATCTTCTAAATATGGACTTGGCTAACAGTGAATCTCTCTCTTTTATGCCAAACAGTTTTTGTGGTTCTGCACATAGTCCCAGTTCTCTATGAGAAGTATGAAGATCAGATTGACTCCTATGGTGAGAAGGGGTGGGTTGAGATTAAGAAGCAGTACGCCGTGTTTCATGCTAAGGTTCTGAGCAAAGTACCAAGGGGCCCCTCGAAAGACAAGAAGCACTAGAAACAAGCGATACATTGTTACTCTCAGTAGGGAATGATAGTGGTTGGTTCGTGGTTCTCAGGAAGCACCACGGCCGTCCTTGTGGTACGGGCACCAATGTCACCTATCGCCTTGTGTTATATGTATGGCTCTTTTGTTGTTTGCTACTTCGATGAGAGCAGCCCGAGTAGCTTTCCCTGCAACAGTACTACAGATGCAGCCCGTGTTTTGCTGTGCCGCTGTTTGATTTTGGATCTTGTAAGATGTCGCGTGCTTATGGTTTCTGCGACGTTGTTTTTGGTACTTGCACTGCCGCACTTTGGAATTTGATGATATTTATAAACTGGTGTTGATCTTAGATGTCAACAACCCATTTCAGTTGTGGCATTGGTAAAATATTGTTCTCATCGTGCTATTAAGGCCCATTTTGTGGTTTGTTAGGTTAACATTGCTATTGAGTAGATCATAGGAATCACCTAAAATTTTGGTTATATGTCACCCAAACTTACAAACAAGTTTAAGGTCACGTTAGTATTGGCTTTATCTGGTTTCTCAAAACGGTTTATTACTTCTCTTGCTCCTGGCTCTCTCTGATGATAAGTCACTTTCGTTTTGCTCTAAGGATAAATCAGGGAATCACGTGTGCATCATGTATCATCGCTTTTATCTCACTCTGAGGATAAGTTAAAGGATCATGGGCGTATCATGTATCATATTTCTCTTACTTTCATCTCATGTACTTATCTTTCTCTTACTTTTTTTACCACTCATTCCTTTTTTTCAAAAAAAAGTTACTACTTTTAGTTACTACTATTTATTTTCAGCTGTCAGCTAATACAAATGCCTCCTACAACTTAGCAAGGTCAATATCGACGAATTGATGGCATTTTTTACACACTTTGAGGTGCTGGATCACATACAGTGTCCTTGCCTCCTTGCAAACTGTCCCGTGACATGATACACGACTCAGTTACCTGTTCGGGCCTTCTGGATTGTTGGATCGCTGCAGCTATTTGCCTTACCATTCACGGGGTCAATAGGAGGTAGCAAACTAGCAATAACAAATTCTATCAAATTAAATTTGACCACACGACATCGGCTAGTAGAAGGTAGTAAACTTGGACAGTGGGAATCAAATTGGAGCCCTTGGGCTTCCAGTTTATCTGCTTAGCTATTCTTCCAAGCTCATCAAATCACCTCATCACTTAATCTGCTCATCACGTCAAAGAAGACTTAAGCACAAAATTAACGTCGCCTGCGTCTGTGAGCTGTGACAGCTTCTGTGAACAGCGAGCGACATGGCTGAAACTCGCAGTAGATTGACCATGTGCCAGAGTTGCAAGTTTGCAAGACGAATGGGAATAAACTTCACAATAGCAGAGAGAACAGCTATTTACAGTACAGGAAACCTCAGATATTGCACTTGTTTCAAACAAAAAAGAAAAAAAGTTGTAGGATTCACCACTAGGTGAGAAACCCTACAGAGATTCATACAAAAAGGTACTTATAAACGGCACGCTAGTACTACTCTGTGGCCAACCACAACCTACCAAGTAAGTATGAGCAAACTATACAAAGACATGGAGCGTAATGCACACAGAGGAGCAAAAAACAAATCTGCACTGCAGATTCATTATTAGTGTAGCACAACCGCCGAATACATGCGAACTCCAATTTACGCGGAGACGCTGTCCTTTCATGTTTTACACAAGAAACCTGCTTTTAGAGCCTGATTTCTTTCGTCCCTAATATTCTCCGATTCTCCTCACGAACTTAAAACATCATACTTGCTCGAGCCTATTTTGTCGTCTATTCTAGTTTTCAAATTATGTTCATACACACTGCGTCTGACATTTTCATAGTTCAGAGGAAGTACGTCAATTGCTGCTTCTTTCTGGAGCCTCCTTCACCATACAACTCATTCCAATGCTTCAGTTCACTCATTATGGCACCTTCGGCAGCAAAACTTGCCGCAACCTGAAATTTGAAGTTTGTGAAGTATTAACAAGTTCTATTGTCAAGATATCAGTTCTCCAGTTTCATATTAACTAGTTTTACATGCTGGCATTTGTTTCTGAATTCTACTTGAATTGTATTAAAAGATGGATTTACCTGGTTCTTCGCTTCTTTTAAATCTATCATGTTTAATGGCCTTAGAATGATCGCCTCGTCCTTTTCTTTCATCTTTGAAGGATCTGATGGATTGTCTCCTTGTTCACGCTTCTTCTTCTCCTGAAGATATTTGAGTGCAAACGTTTTCATAGAAAATCCATAAAATTTGTCATGAATTAAATGCTTAAGTATTGTGGTGATTAGATTACCACTTCCTTCTTTCTTTCCTTTTGGATCAGTTCCCTTACAGGGCGATATGCTGCCGTTGTGCACAGGTTCTGGTACAGAGCAAACTGAGTCAACCAAGGAGTCTTTTTTAGGATGTAATAGATTCATGTGTCATGATACTGACCTTGAGATCACTGCCACTATATCCTTCAGTCATGGTTGCTAGTTCCTTAAAATCTAGTCCTTCATCAACTTTCTCCTTTGACAGAAGACTTCTCATAATCAATTCCCGACTTTCCAATGATGGCAGGCCAACCATGATTCTATGAAAGCGAGGGAACACACACCTCAGGCATAGAACAATGGAATGATACTAAAAACAACTTTAGTGATGGATGGAAAGAATTAGCATCTAGAAAGGAAGGGATGCAAACCTGCGCTCAAACCTTCGAATGATAGCCTCGTCAAGATCAAAAGGCCGGTTGGTCGCAGCAAGAACAAGAATCCTTTGATCTGGTCTTGACAAGAGGCCATCCCAGTGTGTCATAAACTCATTCTTGATCTTCCTCATTGCCTCATGCTCTCCAGCTCTGTTCCGCTGCCCAAGCATGCTATCAACCTCATCGACAAAAATGATAGTGGGTGATACTTTAGCAGCTAATGTGAACAATGCTCTAACATTCTTTTCATCTTCACCAAACCACTTTGACGTGATAGTCGACATCGAGACATTTATGAAACTTGCTTGAGCTTCATTTGCGATAGCCTTGGCTAGCATCGTCTTGCCCGTTCCAGGAGGACCAAACAGTAATATACCTCTGCAAGGCTTAAGAAGACCCCCTTTGAAGAGGTCAGGCCGTCGGAGAGGAAGCATGACAAGTTCTTGAAGGGATTCTTTGATATCATCCAAGGCACCGATATCATCAAATGAAACTCCAATTTCATTAGCAGGTATCACTTCTGGTCTGATGCGCTTTTCAAACTCATTGTCTGGTGGCACTTCCTAAACGCAAAATTTTGAAAGTACAGATAGGTAAACTAGTTTCTTGAGACTTGCACAATGTAACATAAACCAGCTAATAGTGCTCTTACTGGTGCTTTTGCAGCTGGAGGTGGATTATCCTTCTCCAATTTCTCTGGTTCTGTTTTGCTCTCAGGAGGAGGGGCGGCGACAGCAGCAGCAGCAGCAGCAGGAGCTGCAGATGGCAGCAAAGTTGCAGGTTTTGTTTCTAATTTTGCAGCAATTGGAGCGATTCCCTTTTCGGCAACCTATATATGTGAGGCATGATGTGTGAAAAGCTACAATTTTTAAATCATAAAATATTCTAAATGGTCTGTAACGTATCAATCCATACATGGCTTGCATCCTTTTTATGTAACACAAGCAATTTAGCATACTTTGCAATAGCATCAGATAGATACAGTAGAAATCTAGCCGCCTTGTTGGAGAAACGATAATTAAGTAAAAAATCTCACTTTGTAGCAATAAGATCTATCCTTTTTCAGCAACCTATATACTTAGTACAAAAACAATAAAAAGAAAACAAACCTTTGAAGCGTCACCATTTACTTCCAACTTCATGGTGTCCTTATCACAAATCTTGTTCTCTTGAAAAATTTCCAATGCATGGGACAAGCTGTGCCATGAAAGAGTCATAAATCGAGGAAGATATGACGAAACCAATAGACAGCTATACCAAAATGCTAACTACCTCTTTGCAGACAGAACTAATTTTCCATTTCGGTACACCGGATCTTTGTTATTCATCAAATGATAAGAAACTGCAGATACCACAATCTCCTCGATGTACCTACTGAGGACCATTGTATCAGATAGGCATATTGAGCCTAAATCATCACACTCAAGGTCATTTTCTGCAAGGACTTCCATAATATGATTCCGGTTATCCTGAAACTGAATCATCTTCATATCTTCTTCTAATTGGGAGTTCCAGCTTACAAGGTGATTCTCGTTTTCGGGTGGCTTGATTTCTATATTGTATGGAAACAAAGCAGTTAGTCTTTCATCCAACTCTTCATCAGAGTCCATTTCCACAATCCTTGAGCCGAGGACTAGCACTGGCCCTTCAAGCTTGTTCAGTAGTTTTTCAAACAGGAGATACATTTTTGGGGACTTGTGAAGAAACTTCTCGACATCTCTTATGTAGAGGACAATTGGGTTCTTCTTACATAATGAAATCAGGACCTTGTATACTGCTTGCACCAAAATTTTCTCGTCAAAAGTCCAGCTGCTAGCACGTCTGAGAGGAGCTGCAGTGTTTATCAAACATGACCATGAGAACAGAAGAAGGTGCATAATGCGAAGCAACAGTGCAGCAAGAAATTAATGAAGGTAATAGCTGCATAAAAAGAACAAAAACAAATTACTACTTCTGGATTTGTGCCCTACTTCCATTGTGAGATTGTCAGTGAGAATAGTAACACTTACATATATTTCACACTATCTTTCAAGTCAAGAGATTAATACCAGATCACCATTTGACATGCTAAGTAAGCAAGCAGCATAACGAGAGAACACCAGCAAGCAAGACTAGCGGTGCTTAAAAATGATACGAATATAAGGTATACATACATGCCAAGATTACCAAATAGGTCCAATTTACCACTTAACAACTTCATGGATCTTTCAGTGAATAAATGGTAAAAAGGAAAACTAAGAATTCTCTCAGGGACATGAATTTTATTTTATGCCATTGCAAGTCTTAAAGGACATGCTATGACCTGAATTAATTGAAGGGCCTTGTGATGCCAGGCTGCTCATTTCGGATGAAGTAGATGCATTTCTTCTGAGCTTGGGTAAGCTGTTTATACTTTCAGAGCTCCTGGAAATTGCATAAAGCAATGCGTACAAAAAAAAAAGTAAATGATTTCTAGTTTCTGTAACGGGTTCACTATAGCTTAATTTTCTCACACCTTGATTTTATGTCTGCCATGCTGCTTTGCCTACGTATAGTTCCTGCGACAGAAACCAAAGTAAGTTAATAAATATACAGATGCAAAATTTCGAAACCAGAACGCATAGAATTCAGTTTTGTTCTCCAATCCATGCATGAAAGTGAATTCAGTTATGCATTAAAAGCAAAGAATAATACATATTTTTTACAACATTAAGTCATAATGGAGGCTAACTTATGTCAAGTCAACTATAGTATTTCAGTGCTTTGTTGGCAGTAACTGTACTTCATTAGAAACTTAATTTATTCTTCTCAGGAATTGTAACTCTCTAGAACTCTGTTGCCTGCGTACTTCTTCCATTCATCCATAAAAGTGCATAGCATATACATGTTGTGTCGATAGATGAGAAAAGGCATACATCTTTATTTCTACGCAATCAGGTTTTCAGATAACCGAGAATAGTAACAGTAATAGGAATGAATTCATGATTTCAGCTCTGTAGTGTGTGAAATCAGTGTGATATTTACATGAAAATGCATGTTCCATCCTGTTTGTACAAAGAGAAATAGTGTACGGAAGTTCACATGAACTGTTAATCACTGACCTGAGTTCCACAGATTTAGCTAAGAACTGAAGTAGACTACTATAGAAGCAAACAAAACCCTTTTTATACTACTTCAGAATAATGAAGAGTTGAACACTATTTACTAAACGCTCGAGTATCACCTTTGGGTTGCTCCTTTTGTGGAAGAATTGAAAGAGATCCGAGTAACCCAGAAACCCTTTCGAGAGTTGTCTCAGATATGGATCTTTTAAAAGACTAAAAAGAAGAAAATGCTCTTCAGTTAGCAATTAGTTAAGACTTGCCAATATGTGAAGTGTTGAAAAACTTAAGACTTGGCAATGCGATAGAATCATAGAACAAATTGCACCACCGTATCGACGAAAAGAAAACGGACACATTAATTTCTATTCACCAACATTCAGAAATCCGAAGAGTGGTGCGTGCATGCAAATATGACCAATTCCAAGATGAAAAGTAAAACCAGATCTGTGTTAAGGTCTTACCGGCTCTGTGCTGCCACCAGTGCCATATTTGCTATGAATCTGCCACGAAGAACATTGCATTACAACATACTTACGCGCATGAAAAGGAATATGTACCAGCCAAACTCACCTTTATAAGAAAATCTGTAGGATCTAGCAAGAGCAATTTTGCTTCAAAATAGTGGGCAAGCGCCTTCGCGAGCATCTGCTGGTAAAGCTCTTCAAGATAGAAAATTAGTCTTAACTTAGTCCGAAGCAGAAAACAACGATTGAGCAGCTCAACTTTTGTGACGAAGATAATTTACCTGCAGGGCCTGACAACAGAATTGCACGACTAGCTGGAGCAAGATTCCTGGTGTATTTCGATATATCTGCTTGTTTCAAGTGAACATACGCTGCGCTCGTCAGCACAACACGTGTTTGCTCACTGCAAACCGGCATTAAAGGAAAAAAACACAGAGGGATGAGAAGATGAAAAAAGAAATTTACACGCCAAAACAGACCCTTTTCTCTTTTTTTTTCGAATCACGCCAAAACAGAGCTTACAGCGTGCAATCTATCACTCATCTACTATCATCATCGTCTTGCTGGGTGATCATCAAAGTGAAATCCGAGCAAGCACTCTCAGGTTTTTATCATAAAAGTGACACCAAACGTTTTATTTCTCATCTCTGAATCTCTGATTTTCTGTACATGTTCTGTCATTACGATTCTGCCACCGTCTTTCATGGACCCCATTCAATTACACCAAGGCGCATTTCACAAAGCAAAATTGTTTCTCTTGTTTTCGTAAAGCAAAACAACTGAGCCATATCAATGCTAGAACACCACTCTAGATCAATGTCTTAAGTGACAGCGTCAAGAGGCAGAGTTCTTTTCTGATCCCTGAGCACAAAGATATATCCTAGATGCTAGTACCTTCACCCTTTTTTTTTTGGAAAACATATCTTGTTCATCTGATGCACTGATGCATATCACAAAAAAGAAAAGAAAGAAAGAAAAATCCAAAACGACCACCTCAAATCTGACGGTACTACAAGGTGGCGCAACGCAACAGCTTTCACTGTTCGATCTGGTACGAGGTAGAAATGGTAATCGCACGATTGATCTCTGTTCTCTACACACCAAGAGATCAAAGAAAGAAGAGAAGATCGAGAGCGCTTTGGGTTTCCAAAGGCAAACGTACCTGAGGTAGTAGGGGAACTCGTCGAAGGTGACCTTGCTGTCCCTGCCGTCGGCCACCAGCCGCCGGAGCTCCTGCTCCACCCGCTCCACCGTGACCCCCCACCGCGCCGGCCCTCCCGACCCGCCGCCGGCCCACGGTCCGGACGCCAGGCCCAGCCCCACCCCAACCCCTATCCCGATCCCCACCGCCGACATCACCACGTGCTTCCCCTCCATGCCTCTGCCTCGCGCGCGCGCGCACGCAGCTAGCCGGCCGATGAGCGTCGTAACCGGGCGAAATCACGTACGTGCAGCTCCTCCTCGCTGGGACGAGCGGTGGCTACGTGCTGGAGAGAGGAGGGGGAGAGATTAATGGGAACAATGGGTGGTGTGGCGAGATGGATGGACGGAGAGAGAGGAGGGCGGGAGTGGCGGTCCTCTGCTCGTTGCGGCCTTCTCGTCTCTTCTCTGCTGCGTCGGGCGGGGCAATGGCGGACGGCCACGCGGGCGCGTACGTGTGCTGTATTATAAGATGGCTTCTGGTACCGGAGGCTAGCGTACGCGTGTATCAACGGAGAGACCAGAGAGAGGTGGCATCGGCATGGCGTTCTTCCGCATGGGCTCTCTGGGTTCGGCTAAATTGTGCACCAGGAATCCAGCCTTCAGTGTCGACCAAACCATTGTTGTGCTGCCGTCAGTTAATTCTGCGTCAGTTAATACGGGAAGATCGCCACGAACGGCAACGCATCTCTTCTCTTCCATCACCTTGTGTCCAGTGGCGGATCCAGGAAGAATTTTAGGAGGGACTGAACAAAAGCGCTACAGCGACATAACTCCACTATGACCCCACACAAAAGACAAATATAATAGTTTGAAGTGATCTTATATCAAAACATCGATGAACGATGACAATCACAAAATACATCATGAAAAATAAAGGATGCAGTTTATCCATACTGAAAGGCCAAATTACGAAACTAATAGACGACGCGTGACGGTGACACCCATTATTCATCCGGAGAAGCAATCTACACAAATAGACATAATTGATTAGTTAAACAAATATGGACATCCAAATTATGAATTTAGAAAAGAATACAGCGTACCACTAATTTTTTAGGCAATAACATACAACATTTTTTCATCTCTTGAAACCCGCCCGGCGCCCGCCCCCGCAGCCTGCCTACGCGGCTACGCGCACGCGTGGCCGCGCCTGGTCGGCTGGCCACCGCCCGCCTGCAGCGCCGCGGCCCCGCGCCTGGCCGCCCGCAGGGCCCGCGCGCAGCCGCCAGCCGCCGCGTGCTCGTGAGTCGCGTGGCCGCGTCCGCCCACTGCTCGACTGCTGCGTTCTCGCGAGCCGCCGCCGTTGCAGAGTTGCGCCCGATGGGAATTGGGGTGGCCAGATACTAGGGTTTGCCTTGGGCTTTGGCTTGGCTGGAAGCTCCTCTATGGGCTTTGTTAATGTGATTATTTCGTGGGCCGGCCAGATGAATTGTTGACCCAATTCGCGAGGGAGGTCATCTTCTACCTTCAGCTCGACCTCAGCCCCTCCTACACCATACATCCATGGTTAAAAATTTATGGAGGGCTCCAAGGGTCCAGTAGCGGTAGGGGGGCTTGAGCCCCCCGCCCCACCACTGGATCCGCCCCTGCTTGTGTCTTTTCTTCTGTTGCCAGTATAACTCGGGACTTGCGTTGCAACCACCCTTCCTCCGTCGGCGGCGGGGAAACCCATGCTGCGTGCATATCGATCGCCGTTTTGATTGGCTCCAACTTGCCCGGCCGGCGGCCGCAGTACACGCGCATGCGATGCACCTCAATCCTGCCATTTCAGTAGGCATGCATGATTGGCTGCAACTTGTACGCCCGTGCAACGCACTTGGCTCCCTGGATGTCACGCCGCCCATCCCATCCAATCCCATCCCGTGCAGTAGACCTGTCAGTCCCACACGCTACGAAGCATGCATGAATGCATGCACTCACTGTTCCTCGGCCATTGGATGCCTGCAGTAGCCAATGCCCAATGGGTGCACGCACGGTGCCTGCCGTTTAGCCGCGCCGCTGAAAGTTTGCACTTCGCACAAAGACACCGGCACGTAAATGTAAGACCGAACATGGCAACAGCGTACATGAATAGTATTTTAAAAAAATTCTAAGTATTTAATTATCCTTTGCACCGATAATTACAAAGCTATAAAGATTCGAATAGGAACCCTATTCAAAATCTGGAGAACTATGGAGCTAAAACACTGTGGAAAAACAGCAGATGCGACACTACCGTTGTTGATCCTGCGGAACTACTGCGATCGGTCGAAAGATAAAGTGGTCTGAAAACGATCCATGTAGTCAACGATCAATGAACAGTCGAAAACCAACATGATCGAGTTACGACTCAAGTGGTCAACAACCAGAGAGTAGTCGATAACCAATATGGTGGAAGACAATGCAGTCGACCAACATGGTTGACACCAGCATGGTCGAACTCAGCATGGTTGAAACAAACGTGGTCGAAAGTCAATGTTGTCGAAAATCGACGTGCTTGATGCCCAGTGTACGGTCGAAAGACTAGCGTGGTCGAGGACCAACGAGTAGTCGAGGACCAACGAGTAGTTGAGGACCAACAAGTGGTCGAAAACAAACACGATCAATACCGATGTGAATGTAACCTTCGTGGTCGATGTCCAGAAGCTGCGGTCGGAAAACCAATCATGTAGTTCATGACCCGAGTAGTCGTAATAGTTTGGAATATGATTAGAGTGGTCTACGATCAATGAGTGATCGAAATCAAAGTGGTCAACCCAAGCTGAACTTCGACCAGTGAGGTCGACGACTAATGAATGGTCGAAAACCAAAGTGATCGAAAAGCCAACATGGTCAAAGACCAATGAAAGGTTGAAAACCAGCGCGGACCAAAATCTGAGAGCAAACTTAAGTGTTTGAAGCAGGTTGAAATTCGACCAGTGTGAACAACTATTAGAAAGTGGTCGACCTATAAGCAGTCGAAACCAAAGTGGTCAAACCAAATCGAAACACGACCAGTGAGGTCAACGACCAGTGAATGGTCAAAAACCAAAGTAGTCAGAGAACAGGAGTTGCAGTACTACCACTACACAGCCTACGATACTACCATTTCTCCCAGATGAACAGGGATTTCAGCCCGACTGCAAGATCCCAAATCTACATAACGTTTGATCGACTAAACCAAAAGCCATGAAACTTTGTATGCATGTTTCTTAAGGTCTCAATAGGCTATTTCATTCTTGGATTGAAAAATTCATGACAAAATTAAGACCTTTTTGGGATTTGAGAAAGCGCACACCAACCGAGATCTAAAAACGAAATCGATGATCAGAGTTTGCTCGTGGATAGAGAATAACGAAGATGGTTTTAAATACGCTTCCACATGTCATAGTAAGCAAGAACACCGAAGAATCAAATAAAAACCCTGGATTAAGAAATCGCTCGACAGGGCCAAAATAAAGTAAAAACATGATTTCTTGATAAACTTGCTATTGAAGTGCCTAGATGATTGGAGATCAATATCAAGAGGCTATCTCCATCTCGTTCATATCCTTGGCAGAAAAAAGATCAAACCAACCGAAACAAGAGCAACTCAAACAACAAGATGAGATCAATAAGGTTCAAAAAGATTGATATATTGGTCACTTGAGATAATTGGTTTTACAACCACTCCACTCAGAAGGATAGAGCTCTAAGTCTAGGACACACATATTCTAACCTATCTCTCATAGGAGGGAGGAGGTGTTAACCACCAAAAGGCTTATCCAGTATTTTCAAACCCTACCCCTTGCCTCTCCTCCCTCTTACATAGACTCACAACCTGAACTAAAAGATAATAGATCCACCCATTAAGCCAAACCGGGGATAACCTGTTAACCCTACTTAACACTGGGTTTTACTCTCTCATGCACGCTTCTCAAAGTGGTTTACAACCATTAACCCATTAGTGAATCAATACTTGATCCACTTTACATTTTCAGCACATACAAGACCTAAAGTACTTAGGCAAACGTTGCGGTTTTACATACCGTCACTTTTCTGGTATTAAACAATTTTACCAAAATGCCTCTTTACCGCTTTCCGCGAAACTTCCTGCTTCCTTTTCTATGAAGTATCGCTCATGCTTCGCCATCTTTCACGTGGCCCCAATAACTTGTCACCAATTCTCTCACGCGTCCGGATCCCTCCGAACTGTCCTCACTTGCAGCGACTCAAGTTACTTGGCGCATCACATGCCTCTCCTCACGCATGATGGCACCTGGTTTCCTTGATCGTCTGGACCTCGGCTCCTCCTTGAGCCTAGTCCCAGTCCACCTTGCTATTGTCCGTCATGTCCACCATCGGTAGCTCCCGCTCTGGTTCTTTGTCCTCCCGGCTTGCAACCACCCCACAAGTCCCAGTCATCTTCAGCGTCTCCCTGACCGTTCTAGACCTCATCATCACCCTGTGCCTAGTCCCAGTCCTCCTACGCCTCACCATGACCTAGCTCCGAAGTCCTGCAACCAACATAATAAGCAAACCGTCACATCGCACTGCACAATACACAAAGATCATCAATTTACGCAGCTCATCCATACAATGCTTAATGCAAAATGTATGCATCCAAATACTGATTCTGAACCTAGGACCACACAATAAACACATGTGCACACAAGCAATAACACCCACGTCAAACCATAACCAAACTCCAAGATTTTCAAACATCAGTTTCAGATCACCTAAAAAGATTGATTTGACCGCCATCCACAAACTGGTTAGACTGCTGGCCACGAGTACTCGGGTACTTGAGAAATACAAGAAATGAGGCACTCGAAGCCAACGAGTACCAACCACGACGCCTACGACCAGCACAACAAATCGCTATGGCCATAAAGCCAATGAGTACCGATCATGAGGGCGTAGACTACCGATCACACCAACGACTAGCTGGTGGAGCTACGACCATCGAATACCGAGACCTCTCGACTACTGAGTACCGAGTCTTCTCGACTACTAAGTACCTTCAAACTAGCTCTTCGAACTACCCAACATAAGGCTGTTCAGACCGTCCGACTACAGATCAAGGTCCACATCTCCGACTACTGTTAGCGGTCGAAGCCTACCGGTCAGACCGTCAATACAAAGCCGTCAGACTACTTAACTTGTATATTTCAGCAAACAACCTAAACAAAAAGTAGTCTTTGCAAAACCCTTAAAAACCAAACTCAAAACTCCACAAATGCTCTAATATAAAAGTCAATTACTTATCATAACTATAAGGTGATTTCTACATGATCTTACATCAAGAGTTAAACCAAGAAAAAGAAAATGCCAAGAAGAATTGCCGTCTCCCTAACCAGCTGTGAACATTACATGATGCCGAGCTGATAGCTATCAGTGTTGGTGACGGTGATCTCTACTCTGACTCAGAACTTTGCACCTGTCAAACAGCCGTGTTGAAGACGACCGTTGCAGAGTGTTCCTTGTCTCCCTGGCTTATTATTACCTATATTTACCAACCGCGATAGAAATAAGCTACAGAATCGATGTTTTTTTATGCAGCGATGGAAGGTGTTGCTGAAAGGAAAGGGAGGGGCGCAAGGTGGAGGCGGCGATAAACAGGATCAGACATTTCGGTCGTGAGCTGGATGCGGGCAGATCTAAAGTTTCTCCTGCGCCGTAGTTTGTAAAGGTTCTGTCTATATAAATAAAAAACAACTGATGATGTTTAAGACGTCTTATTCATTTTAAGGGTAAAAAATCCAACAATAATTCAAAATTAAAAAATCCTAAAAATCTCACATTAATCAAAAGAAAATGATAATGATCTCCGTCACTTATTTTGGTATGACCAAATTATAACGGTGCAGATTAATCATATATAGATATTAGAGTTATATAACAAATACAATTGTATTTTAATTATAGAAAGTAGAGTTATATATAAAAAAATAACTGATCATAATATCTAACCATGTAACTGCGCGAGTAAATATGCTAGTTCAATTAACTTGATACTTATAGTCCTCAAAGCAATTCGTCTAAGAAAGTTCTTAAAGCAATTAAGAAGACATAATCCTATTTTACATTTTTTTAGGTTCAGTCAGTAACCAAACACTCTAATCTCAGGTTTGTTTGATTAGGCAAAAAACACTAGAATTTCAGGCTAGCTTCAGGCACTACTTTTTCTCAGTCATATTGGTGGGACCAAATTATAACAATACAAATTAATCATATATATATATATATATAGATATTAGAGTTATATAACAAATATAATTACATTTTAATGATAGGAAATAGATTTATATATCAAAGATAACTATAACATAATATCTAGCTATGTAACTGCGTGGATAAATATGCTAGTTTTCTGTAATAGGCTATGGTCTGCAAATATATATTGGAGTTGGTTTCTCTTTTGTGTGTGGGATGCTTTAACTCTGAGCAACTTTGTAAGCTGGTGTTCCCAGCGTTTATTTCCTCCCTCTCTGTAAGAACCTTGTGGCTTTCTAATAAAATCGGACGATACCTTGTGTTTATTTATCAACCGCAGGTTGGATAGGTTATCTGGAGGGCTTTTTCCGTAAACCATGGATTGTGAGCTTATGTAACTGCGCTAACCATTAGATGACGGCTGCGATCATTGTGGCTTTGCTACAGTGTTGGAGACTTATTTGGTACTATTCATAAGTTTCGTCTTTTTCTGAATTTTTGGTTTTTTGTTGAGCTTTTTTGCCGGTTCTTTTTTTCCTGTATTTGTTTGTATTATACGTAATGGGCTAACATATTTTTTTTATTTTTAATTTTTTTAAATTTAATTATGCTAAATAAGTCTCTGTCAGCTACAGTGCTTTTTTCAGCCAGCTACAGTGTTTTCAGCCATAAGCCACGAGCTTTTCAGCCGAACCGATCACCCCCTATGGGTCTATTCTTTTTGGCTACGGCTTGTGGCTTTTGGGTTGTTTGTACAGAGTAACAGAAACTTACGTGCAGTTTTTGCCGATATAAATGAAGTCAGTAAAATATGTACTACAATTAATTAATAAATTCTATCTTGAAAAAAATACTCCGTTTAAAAATTAGTTATCGTAGAAAAGTCGAAAAGCAGCTTTTAGAAGCTGAAAAGAACGGGACCGTAGCCAATGGGTGCTCCGACGGCCGAGTTCAAGCGGGTCACGCCCAGAGCTCGGCAGTTAATCTGTTTCCCGATCGTCCAATCAAAGTGTAAGGTCGTTGGATCAAAGCGCGGTGATTAATGGTGAAAATTGGATGACCATGAGCTGATTACTCTCTGCGTCTCTCTCGATGATGGTGATCATTAGAACTTTGCATCGTCAAATCAAGCAGCCGAGATGACTAGATTTCGATTTATATCGATAATATTACTCACGTAGATTTTGTTGTAATTTTCGAAAATATTAGACTATGACTCGCGCATATGAACTTTAATATAATTGCACAGACTAATATAGTCAAGACCGCCTCCTAAAAAAGCAGCCGTGCAATGCAAAAGGGTCGAGACTATTCTAATGCTAAGAAGCAGCCGTGCAAACTATTCCAGTGCCCGTCTCGTTTTTTAGCCAAGGGAGCAATGGACAAGGACGACGACTTGGTGCGACGTGCGCGCACGGCACTGGCTGAAACCCTACGTGGCTTGCATGCAGGGTGCTTCGACGTACGAGATGGTCCCCTCAGAAAAATCTCTCACGTGCAACGTGCCCCCACGCACTCCCAGGTCTCCCAAAACACATGGCTTATCGCTTAGAGCAAGTTTAATAGTATAGATAGCTGCTACCTCCAATACATTTCCATGTCATCAAAAGGTAAGATGCAGCCAACTCATACAATAAGCTGGCTATAAGTTGTCTCTACAAGAGCTCTCAATCATTTAATACATACATGGGTATTGGTCATTTAATACATGCATGGGTATAACAGTTAGTTCTATTGGTACATGCATGGATAACACCTCTTTTCCTGTGCTATAGCCTGACTCTTGCATGGGAGCCGGCTTGGCTCTCTCTCTCCTTTTCTCTCCCCTCCACATAGGACTATGCTGATATGGATTCCCTTATAGCTAGCACAGTCAGCCTTATTAAACTTGCTCTTAGGGCATCTCCAATGGTTATAACTAGCAACTAACTATAAGACTTCCACATCATCTATATAGTACACACTAAAGTTAGCATTCTAAAGAACTATCTATAAGGATAGCTATTTGATGCTTACATGCACACACAGAATTTATGGAGGCTGCCTCGTTTGGCGCTATAGACTATCTCTAGAGCTGTAGAGAGCTGCGTTCTCTTTCTTCATTTAATATCTTCCACGTAGGACAGTTGATGACATGGACTCTCTTGTAGATAGCTGCTATAGACCCATTGGAGATGCCCTTAGTCTTATACTTTTTTTGGAACAAATAAATAGGGCAATTATATATTGTATTTTCAAATCATTTACTGGGATACTTTTTTAAACTGATTTATTAACATAAATACTTGTATTAAGATTAAAAAATACCAACTATAGCTATAGAATATTAATCGCAGTTGAAAAGAATCCATACATGTAGTACGACCCTGCTTGTTTCCACTTAAAATTATTATAATCTAGCTTATAGGTGGGAATTATATAAGCTAGCTTATAATAAGCTGGTGGGAAATAAGTTGTCAGGGCAGCCTGGATTATCAGAGTTATGGATTGTTGTATTCGAATGTTTAAAGACTACAATGCCCTCGGAGAGAGAGGCACGGGAGTTGGGGGTTGGATGAATGGCAAAGGTGGATGATATTCCTAAAATTTTATGGTCATTAAGATAAAAGGTGGATCTATAAGCTGAAATAAGCTCCTTTTTTGAGCTTATTAGATTACAATAATCTGGGCTATTAGATTATAATAAGTTACCTTATAATCTGGGCTGTTTGTTTCCACTTATGATTTATAAGTTAGATTATAATAATCTTAAGTGGAAACAAACAGTAATCAGTTTCCCATTGGTTGATTTGCAGAATGGCACCGGAGATGGCAAGGTATGCCGCGCGCACGGTGCCTGCCGTTGTCATCCGGCCTGGTGCCTCGTGGCTTTCGCGAAAGCCCAATTTCTACTCCACTCTCCGCGGCCCAAGATCTTCCGACGTAGCGCACGACCATGAGAGAGAGAGAGAGGAGAGCCGCAGCGACGTACGCGGCCCGCAAAACGTGGCCTCTCGCTCGCGCGCCGTGAAGCTCGGAACCGCTCGCGCTCCAGCCTCCAGCGACGGCTCCGCACCGCACTCGACTGAGCCCTCCTCCCACCTCTTTCCGCTCCGATCGCGCGCAGCCCGCCCCACCCATCTCTCCGTTCCTCCTCACCCCCCCCCCCCTCTCCGGCGGAGCCGCCCCTTTCGTTCGCCGGGCTCGATCTCCTCTTCCTCTTCCCTCCGGACTAGTGTTTCTGCTGCTTGGTAAGAGTTTATCGATCGATTAATTTGGACTTTCTCCCAACGTCGCGAGCGGCGGTTCTGATTCCAATCGATTCTCGCCTGACTCCGTGCTTGCTTCCTTAGATTTAACGAGTTTTTCCTTACCTGCAGGGCTCGTTCGCAGCAGGCTCGTCCGTTCCCTGAACGCAGCATGTTCACACCACCGAGTGCATTCGGGGCACCGCGGCCTCCTCAGCCTTCGCCAGTGGCAGCAGCCTTTCCAGCCCGCGGTGGCCGCTTCCTTCTGGCAGCGCGACAATGTGCGGGAGCATGTGAACAAGCTGCAAGAAACCATCGAGGTTTCAAGAGCGCTGTGAGTTCCTAAACCCCGAAAGGTAGTGATGACCATATGTAACTGAGTCTCCACGGCGTTTATCTTAAATAAAGGATTTGAATTGGCAGGATAAATGAGCTCGAGGAAATGATTCGTCTTTGGTAGAACTGTCTTCAGAGTCTGGTGGTTCTTCCGCAGATAGGCCCCTTCATTTTGTTGAGCTCGCTAGAGCAATGAGGATTAGTCAGGACGCTCATGAGTCTGTGGCCACAGAAGCCGCTAATTATCTATGTTCTCAACTTCAGCACCTTCTTGCACCTATTTCTTCTGCTATTGACCAAGGGGGTCCTTGGGAAGAAAGATCGGCAATGGTTAGGTTAGCTCAGAAGCTGCAGAAATCCAAGAGAAATAACCGATGGAGAAAGAGGAAAAGAAAGCATGTAGCGAAGCTTTTCCAGAAGGTGGCACTTATTCCAAAAATGCAAAATCACATGTACAGGTGGGTGCATATACTATCTTAGCCCTCCAAAGTGCCTCAAGATTCGTGCAAGGGGTATGGCAATGATTGGAAGATGAGATGGTGGTTTGAATTTTGAAAGTTTGCATCAATTTTGTGGCACAATTGAAGGTGTTGATAGTGCATGACTGCATGTACCCACGTTTATATGTGGAAAAACCATATTCAATGACATGTTCTTCTGTTCCTATCATTGTGAAAAAATCCAGTTCGCTTCAAAGCGCCCACAGATCCATTAATCGAATGACAACCCTTGTCTTGATGTTTCACAGGAGCGTGCAGATTATGACTGAATTGATCAGGAAGCTGATGAATGGAGGGCTAGGAAAATAGCCAAGGATATTGCGAAACGCAAGGTGCTTTATCATATGTCAAAACTGACATTTCATTCGGGGTTCTTTTGTAGTAAGACAGCACTGTTGCTCCACGAATAATCAACTCATTGCTATGAGTGCAAACAAGGTGGAAAGCATGAAGCAAATTGCCAAGAAGAAAGCAAATGAGGAAAGAAAGCTTCTAGAATCTGAGGTAAACATTGGAACAAATTAGTGCCTACGATGTGCTGTGAAAATTCTGATTTTTTTTTTGTGTGCATGTGTGTGTGGAAGTGTGAGGACTAAGCTTTATTAATTATCTGCAAGCATATCTGTGCGTACTACTGAATATTGAGTTTAGGGTAAGTTAAGCTGTAAGCCTTAAGTTTTGCCATTCTTATTTGTGGCCTTTCTTCTGGTTTTCTTATGAATTTTGGAAATCTCTGTAAGATGACATCTAGAGATTTGTTAAGTGTCAATTATCTGTCCATGATGTAGTGCAAATCAGCTTCTCTGCCATGATTCCACCTACCTGCTTGCGTGCTTGCTTTCATTCAGAGTTTTTACGCAATCAATTCATGAATTGTTGATTAGTTGCTTTGACTTGCTTTATTTAGATTTTAAGCCGTTAATGTTCTTCGTGGAAAATTTTAATTTAAGAGTATCAATATAATATTCCTGATTCCAAGTAGACTACTTTTTTCCCAATTCAAATGTGCTGTTTCCAGCTTGAGCTTGCACTAATGGCCGAGAAACTACAGGAGCTTCGCTCTATAAGAGTTCAAAAACTGAAGAAACAAGGCAAGATATCCCTGTTTGCCCATTGTTTTCTTCCTCTGTTTCACAAACAACCTTATGGTCAGGCCTCAAAGACCAAGGAGCACAAAATCTACAAAACAGCTATTAGATTGGCCCATACTTGTCCCTATTAAATGAAGTACTTTAACCACTCAACCTCTCTCGTAGCTTTAAAAGCATGGGCAATGGTTTGAAAAATTGATCTAACTATACTCTTGATTTTCTCAACGGAATTACATTGTGAAATGACATTTCCCAAGAAAATGGACTTGCATTAAAGCAGAGGGAGTAGTGCCGTCACATTGTTTTCTGACCTTAGGTCTCAACCATAATGTTTGAATTCGGGCATAACTACTCATTAGTAGGTAATGCTTTTGCTTGCTAAAAAGTTTGTGTCTAGGTGTGACAAAATGATTAATTTGTTTACCGTTGCAAGTTGAGACACACATGCCTGATAATCAACAGTGAAGACATATATTTCCTTACAGAAAAAAACATGATTTCTTATCATGACACATATAAGGGAAGCATATGCATGAGAAAAACCTTGAACATTTGGAAATTTTCGAAAAGAAATGAAAAGAATTAAGAGCTCTGTGCATTCTGCCAGTGCCATTAGTGTGCATACCAGTATAGTATCCTACTGCTAGAAACTGGTGTTAGTGTGCTCACTGGTACTGCTGTAGACTCCGTTCTTTTCTTGGTAGTGCTGATTTTCCTTTTTATCCAGTTCAGTTGATTAATCTAAATAGCAAGAGGTGGGTGTGTCAGAGCTGGTCGATTTGGACAGGTTTATGCTAGAAGGAATCGTGTCCAGCAGCCGTCTACGGCGGAGGAGACGGGAGAGTCAGGTTAGGGTTTGGTATTTTAAGTCAATCCTGTTAGGAGTCGTATATGACTTGGTTTGCGAGTTGTATTAGGTATTAAAGAGTTATGGAGTCTTCTCCGTATTAGATCAGGATTCTCCTCTGTTATATAAAGAGGATGAGTTATCTAATAAAGCATGAAGAAGTATTACCTCTATCTCCTACGCTTCCTGTTCCCCAAACTCTGCTTCCATTGGATCGTGCCCTCTTCTGGCTGATCGCTACCCTTAGGCTGGTCCGCTCTGTTCAGGGGAAACCCTAGTTTCCCTGGTCTCCAGCACGGCGCCCACGTCTAGTTCCAGCTCCCGGCCTCCTGCGACACATCCCTACAACTTGAGGTCACGGCGTGACAATTTGGTATCAGAGCACATGGCTGACGACAGAGACAAAGCAATCTACGAGCAGATGGCAACCACGGCGGCAAATTATACAAGTCTTGACAAGGTAGTTTCCAGTCTCTCCCAGAAAGTTGATACATTGATTGAACTCATGACAGAACAGCAAACCAGAGGAGAAGAGCTTGGAAACAGGCTGACTGCAGTGGAGAAGCGTCCAGTAGGCAATGGGCTTCTGCCGATTCCAGTTGGGAGCACGCCGGCAGTCAACCAATTCGGAAACGGGGGGGGGACCGGCAATGGAGAAGCCTCCTCGCTTCCACAGATTGGAGTTCCCCTCTTACGATGGACAAGGAGATCCATTGGGCTGGTTGCAGAGGTGTGAGCAATTCTTTCGCGGACAGAAAACCCCGGACAACGAGAAAGTGTGGCTTGCTTCATATCATCTGATCGGGGTGGCACAGCAGTGGTATTACCAGCTAGAGAGGGATGAAGGAGAGCCCAATTGGCAGCGTTTCAAGGAGTACATCAATCTGCGCTTCGGGCCTTCAATCCGCCACAATCCACTTGGCGAACTCAAGGAATTAATACAAGAAGGTACGGTGGAAGAATATCAACAGAGATTTCTCGCCATTCTCTGCAGGGCTGAACAACTTCAACCGCGGCAACAGGTCCAGCTATTTACTCCGGGGTTGCGAGAACCAATTCGCACGGATGTGGAGCTACAAAACCCTGCGAATTTGCAAATGGCAATGGCACTAGCACGTGCATATGAACGGCGGGCGCAAGTTACTGGACAAGACATCAACGCACCACCCAAGCGGCCACTGCAGTCTAGTCCAGCAGCAGCGCAGGCGGTACCACACCGACCACAGGGACCGCCGAACAGAACTACTCCGGCTGCCCTTCCGGCTCCATTACCGGGGCATACCACAGGCACAGCTCGACCCCGCCGAACACTCCAACGCAAGTTCCTCACACCAGATGAGATGGAGCAGCGTCGGGCGGCAGGACTTTGCTTCAATTGCGACGAGAAGTTCACACCTGGTCACCGTTGCAAGCGACTGTTCCTCCTGTTTGCTCCCAGCAACGACTCTGAAGACGAAGCTGATTGGGAAGTGACTGCAGGGGAGGAAGAACCTCGCATTTCATTGTACGCAGCAACCGGGATCACTCCGCATGCAGCACAAACTATGCAACTTCAGGTGGTAGTGGGTGGAGTAACTCTGCTAGCACTATTGGACTCCGGTTCTACACACAATTTCATTACGGCAGCAGCAGCCAAGCGCGCAAACATTCCTGTTCGGCCGCGCAGCGGGCTGCGGGTGATGGTTGCAAACGGAGATAAAATGCAAAGCCCAGGATTTTGCCCAGCGGTGAAAATACAAATTGATCAAGAAGAATTCTCAATAGACTGTTATGCTCTTCCATTGGATGGATTTGACGTAGTGCTGGGGGTGCAATGGCTCCGCACGTTGGGGCCCATCCTGTGGAACTTTGATACTCTTAGTATGATGTTTTGGAGGGGAGATCACCAAGTCAAATGGCGAGGGTTGCAAACTGCGCAGAGGCTGCCACAGATCTGTTCTATTTCAGGGCCGGCACTAATGGATGTGTTGCTGAAAGAATTCGACAACTTGTTCACATCTCCACAAGGGCTACCGCCGGCAAGGGCGCACGACCATCACATACACCTCATACCAGGGACAGCCCCAGTCTCAGTCCGCCCCTATCGCTACCCACAACTCCTCAAAGATGAGCTAGAGCGGCAATGTGGGGAGATGCTGAAACAAGGGATTATCCGCCCAAGTACATCCGCATATTCCTCACCTGTGTTGCTTGTGAAGAAACATGATGGCACATGGCGCTTCTGCGTCGACTACCGGGCTCTCAACAGCAAGACGATAAAAGATAAATTCCCGATTCCCGTAGTGGATGAGCTTCTCGACGAATTACGGGGAGCCAAATTCTTCACTAAATTGGACCTTCGATCAGGATATCACCAGGTGCGGATGTACCCGCCGGACATTGAGAAGACTGCTTTCCGCACCCATGAAGGCCTCTTTGAGTTCCTGGTCATGCCCTTTGGCTTGACTAATGCTCCAGCCACATTCCAGGCACTCATGAACAGTATCCTTCGACCTTATCTGCGCCGTTTTGTCTTGGTATTCTTTGATGACATCCTCATTTACAGCCCGTCATGGGTGGATCACCTACGTCATGTGCGAGCAGTCCTTCAGCTTCTGCAGCACCACCAGCTATTCCTCAAACGTTCCAAGTGTTTCTTCGGCGAACCAACCGTGGCATACTTGGGACATGTGATTTCCGCAGAGGGAGTCGCCATGGATGATTCCAAGGTACAAGCAGTTCGGGAGTGGTCTGACCCGCGCTCCGTTCGGGCTCTTCGGGGATTTCTCGGGTTGGCGGGATATTACCGCAAATTCATTCAAGGATTTGGAACAATTGCGGAACCACTCACACGCCTGCTAAAGAAGGATGCATTTTCTTGGACAACGGAAGCCGCAAAGGCATTTCAATCCCTCAAAGATGCCCTCACCACAGCACCCGTGTTGCAGCTTCCAGATTTTGCGCTTGAATTTATCGTGGAATGCGACGCATCGGGTTCCGGCGTCGGAGCTGTTCTGCATCAGGGCCAAGGTCCTATTGCCTTCTACAGTCGGGTGTTGGCTGCCCGTCACTCGCATTTGGCGGCGTATGAGCGAGAATTGATGGGTCTAGTGATGGCCGTTCGGCATTGGCGACCTTACTTATGGGGCCGACGATTTGGGGTTCGAACTGATCACTATAGCCTCAAGTTCTTGCTGGACCAACGCCTCTCCACCATCCCACAACATCGTTGGGTAAGCAAGCTGTTTGGCTATGATTTTCACGTTGAATTCAAGCCGGGACGATTAAACGTGGTGGCAGATGCGTTATCTCGATGTGCTGCGGGTACTGCAGCTGTCTATGCTATATCTGGGCCCGATTTTGCCATCTTCCACGAGCTGCGCCAAGAGAATGAGGCCGCACCAGAGCTGCTGTCATTACGCACACAAATACAGGAGGGATCGCTTGGGGCGCCATGGCAGGTTGCAGACGGACTGATTCTCTACAAAAACCGCGTCTATGTGCCTCCGTCTTCGCCACTACTACCCTCAATTCTGCGCGCAGTTCATACAGCAGGACATGAAGGAGTGCAAAAAACGCTGCATCGTCTTCGCAGCGATTTCCATGTGCCACGGGACCGGCAGCTAGTGGAGGACTTTGTCCGCTCTTGCCAAACCTGCCAACGCAACAAACCGGTTCAACTTCATCCAGCCGGTCTTTTGCAGCCATTACCAGTACCCTCACGGATTTGGGACGATATTGCAATGGATTTTGTGGAGGGACTACCAAGGGTTAATGGCAAGTCAGTAATACTCACGGTAATTGATCGCTTCTCGAAGTATGCACACTTCATACCCTTGGCTCACCCTTATACTGCCAGTTCAGTGGCCAGGGTATTCTTTGAGGAGATTGTCCGTTTGCATGGGATCCCGTGTTCTATTGTGAGTGATCGAGACCCCGTGTTCACGAGCATTTTTTGGTCTGAGCTCTTTCGATTGACGGGTACAAAACTTCAATTAAGCTCCGCTTTCCATCCGCAGTCAGACGGCCAGACAGAGGTAACTAACAAAATCATTGCCATGTACCTCCGATGCCTCACGGGAGATCGTCCGCGACAGTGGGTGCGCTGGTTGTCGTGGGCAGAGTACTGTTATAACACTTCCTTCCAAACCTCATTACGCGAAACTCCCTTCAAGGTGGTTTACGGCCGGGATCCCCCAACACTTCGGCCCTATTGTCCCATGGCAACACGCATACAGGCTGTGGATCAACTTCTTTTGGAGAGGGACCAACTAATTGCAGATATCAGAGACCGTCTCCTTTTGGCCCAACACCACCACAAGCAAGCTTATGATGCCAAGCATAGAGAGCTCTCCTTTGAGGTTGGACAATGGGCATGGCTCCGTCTTCATCAGCGACAAGCTTTGTCTCTCGCCGCTAATGTCAACCGCAAGCTGGCCCCACGCTATTATGGACCGTACCAAATCTTGGAACGGATTGGAGATGTGGCGTACCGTCTTCAGTTACCAGCTCGCACTCGTATTCATGATGTTTTCCATGTTAGCTTGCTCAAACCATACTATGGCAACCCTCCCACCGAGCCACCAGCTTTGCCACAACTTCTGCATGGTCGCATTGCCCCAGTTCCCCATCATATCATTCGGGCCAGATGCATGAATGGGGCGCGTGAAGTATTAGTCCATTGGGAAGGGCTGCAAGCTGCGGATGCAACTTGGGAGCCGTTGGATCAGTTCCGCAGACGCTTCCCATTTTTCAAGCTCGAGGACGAGCTGTTTGTCGAGGAGGGGAGAAATGTCAGAGCTGGTCGATTTGGACAGGTTTATGCTAGAAGGAATCGTGTCCAGCAGCCGTCTACGGCGGAGGAGACGGGAGAGTCAGGTTAGGGTTTGGTATTTTAAGTCAATCCTGTTAGGAGTCGTATATGACTTGGTTTGCGAGTTGTATTAGGTATTAAAGAGTTATGGAGTCTTCTCCGTATTAGATCAGGATTCTCCTCTGTTATATAAAGAGGATGAGTTATCTAATAAAGCATGAAGAAGTATTACCTCTATCTCCTACGCTTCCTGTTCCCCAAACTCTGCTTCCATTGGATCGTGCCCTCTTCTGGCTGATCGCTACCCTTAGGCTGGTCCGCTCTGTTCAGGGGAAACCCTAGTTTCCCTGGTCTCCAGCACGGCGCCCACGTCTAGTTCCAGCTCCCGGCCTCCTGCGACACATCCCTACAACTTGAGGTCACGGCGTGACAGGGTGCATGAGTTTCTTTGTATTATAATGCAGGTCATTTTCTGCCAGAAGAGGATGATAAATATCTTGAGCGTGTTAAGGCTGCAGTTGAGGAAGAGGAGCGCCAAGCTGCAACTGCTGCTTGGACTGATGCTGCTAAGGACGCTATTCTGACTGCTGAGGAATCAAGGTTGCCCATTATACCAATGCTCAAGATTCAAGAAGATGATTCTGAACAACCTAAAAGTGGGGTCAACACCGGAGCAGAACCAGGGAAATGCAGAAATAAGTGAGAGAAGTGATCATGCAAGTCAAAAAACAGAACATGAAGGTCCAAAAGTTGAGGGAAAAGGGCATGGACATTATGATTCTGTTACCAATCTGCCTTTCGAGTTCTACCACTACTATCATGGAAGTAGCTACGACATGGGGTCGCTAATTGAGGTAATTTATTCCAATTTCTGAACTTCATGCGACTATGCAAGTATTGCAGGTTTGTATGCTGTGAAAAGACAAGTGTAAATCAGATACATATATGAATTAGGCCTCACAGTCTTAGACATGACCTGGTGAGTTTCACTCGATGTCATCCTTGGGATGTTAGGGAGATACCAGCTTACCGGTGCTTGCTTGACGCACTAATGAGATATAGATTTTGTCTAAGTTCTATCATTTTTTTCGTTTTGTGCAATTACTCATATATTCATTCAGTCATCTTGTCTGCATTTACCTGCAATTGTAGGTCCGCAGGATGTGGGATTCTTTTATCAGACCTGTAGGAAGGTAAGGCTTTTATTTGCGGAATCAGACTGCTTTATGGTGTCTCATGAATAGAATAGCTAAAAAATAATGTCATGTAGCTAAATGCATTTAACAAGCATCCTTGTCGTGCAATTTGAAGCCACCGTGCAAATATGCTTAGGTGGTTCTTTAAAGATTTTGTTTTATAAGCCCTCATGAGAAAGTCCATCGTGTATTATCGTGTTCAACTTGGCTGAGACAATGGGGATTCCATTGTAAAGAAGTAGCATCTATGGTAGGCAACGAAGTTAATAGTTGGTGGAGTATAGACTCAGATCGTACTAACACATTAATGAGATGGTCAATTGCAAGGGTAATTTTTGTGGAATTTTTTGTACGGATAATCCATTTTTTATTCGAAATTACATAAATATACCCGCGGGAAAATTTTTTACAAAAATAGGCTCCAGTCGCCTAATGGTTGGGCGACTGGCGGCGTTCGCCCAACCACACGGCGACACAATATATCTCGCTGCACAGTAGAGCGATTGCATTAAATCGCTCTTCCGTATGGCGACTGGCATGCAGTCGCCATCCCGTTAGGCGACTTCAGGTAGCCCCCGTGATTGTTTTAGAATTTGTGAATTTTGTAACGTTGAACCGGTAAAAAATACGGTGAAGTTGTAATAAAAGTTTATGTTCATTGTATATTGTAGGTGTGTAAAAAGTTTTTTAAATTTTTTTTGAAAGATTGAGTAGAGAACGATCGATACATACACTGTTAAGTGAGATAGTTTATATGCGGAAAGAGATGATAGACTTATGTAAATATAAATAAACTTCATAATATAACTGTGAGTAACATGGCGCATGTATTTTCATTACATGCATAACATATATAGCATCTGCAGCACGCCTCACTGGTCACCCTGCTGTGCCCCGTCACCGCGCCCGCGTCCTCCCATACGGCCTCGCTTGGCCCTCCTCCGGTGCAACGGATTAGGACGATCCGAAAAGGTAAAACGAGGAGGAGGGTGTCTATCCCGCCCCTGCGCTGGTGGAGTCAGCTGCACCTCTGGCTGTGTAATCTCCGGTGCACCGGGGAGGGCACTGGCAGAAAGAACCTGCGGTGCGACGTCGGGCGACGGCGCGAAAAACTGGTCCACATCCTCCTGGCCTGGGGAGACGCCGTGCTGGTAAGTACCTGCAATATTAATATCGTTAGTGCGTTGCATGTCGTCTTCGGATAAACACGGTATAAGACCCTATGCGTACCCGTAGCTGGCGCCATGGAGGAGGCGTACAACCCCTGCGTGGGGAAGACAGGGGTCTGCGTAGGAGGCGTGAAGTGAACCGGTGTAGGAGGCCCTGCCCAGGCTGAACCCCCTGGCTGCTCCGGGTGAGGTGGTGGAGGACGTGTCCACGTAGGTGCACCATAGTAGTGCCACGCTGGTGGAGGTGGCACTGGTGGACGAGCAGTCGTAGCGGGGGGCGTGGAGACCGCCGGTAGCCTCGTGCAGGACAGTAGGCTAACGATACGTCTACACCCCTCGTGCACCCGACGCGCAAAGCTGAGGCCCTCCTCATGGGTCAGCTGCGCACCACTGGCGAGCCTCTCCAGTACTGTGCCGGACTCGGCGTATAGGTCAGAACCGACGTCAGCCTGGACACAAAGACATAAAATGGTCGATTATGGAAACGACATTACCATTTGGGAATCTTTGAAATGACATGTAACGTACCGCGAGGTGAGCGTCGTGCGCGAAGTGCGCGGGGTACGTGTCCGTCGGAGCGGCGACGTGTGTGGCAGGCGGGTCTACCACATATACGAGCCTGATACGGGTCTGCGGCTGGTACCAGCGCAGGTACTCCGCGTACTCCCTGCTGTCGTACGGTCGGTCCTCGTCCACGCGGTCGTCGAGCGCATCCTGCCACTGCTCGACCCAGGGCTGCATTCTCACCGACCAGTCCGTGCCTCTTTTCACTCCCTTCCCGCTGTGCCTGCGTATAAAACCATTACGTAATGTGAGATACTTGCGAACGCAGTAGTAAGTATGTACATATTTAGCACAAACGTACACTCACCCGTGCACGTGCCGCGGAAGCGATGGTCCGACTGGTACAGGAACCGGCTGCCATAGCCCGAACTGCCGCATCACCCGCTGGGGTGCGTAGTCCTCCACGTAGATGAGGTACACGAGCTTCCGGCGGGTGAGCCAGAAAGCCCGGTCACGCCAGCAAAGTGAAGACAGACCGCCAGGAGCACGGGCCTGCACTACCGTATCAGCGTACGGCTCCCAGCGCACGTCGTCGGCTGTGATGCGGTCGAGCTGCTCCACAAAGACTCGGTACGCCCGCGTGACCTGCACGTGCGCGAACTGTACCTGCAAGAAAGACAAGTTGTTTACAATGACGATCGTCAATAAGAAAGAAATAGTTAACTGTGATAAAACTTACTCGGCGACGGCACCACATAGAACCCATCGTCGGCCGGTCGACTTCTCCCCCCGGATACATCTCGGGCCCGTACGGACCCACGTCGTCTAGCACAGGTCGTCCGACGCTTAAGCGCTCGAACGACCACAACTGTAGTAGCAGGGGACAACCCGTGAGGATCGAGTTCGGCTTGACCCTCGTGCACGCATCGCACAGCGCGCGGTACGTCGCGGCAAGTACGGCCGATCCCCAGCTGACCTGGTGGGGCTCGCCGTCAGCGATCGCCCTCGCATAAGCGATAAGGCGCGCATCCACCGAGTTGCCGTGGCTGGTGGTGAAAAGCACCCAACCAAACAGCCACATCACGTACGCCTCCAGGTGCCGCGAGACCTGCTGATCGTCTGCCTGCGGAACCATGCGCTCCACCTGAATGCAAAAAAGTTGTTATTAGTACGTAATACCACAAAAAAGAGCTTCGAAGATACGATCGATTTTATATACCACGTACCCGGTACTGTCTGAGCCACCTCAGTGTCGGCCCATGGGTCTGCGCCTCTCCGAACACGTGGTGGTCAGCGGCCGGTGGAACGACACCCTCGAATCTGCCGAGCAGGTCAGCGCGCCAGTCGGCCGGGGCCTCCGGTAGGAAGGCAGCGTCTCCCGCGATCGGAAGCCCAAGAAGCAGGGACACATCCTGCAAGGTCGGCGTCATCTCCCCGAATGGGAGGTGGAAAGTGTGCGTCTCGGGCCGCCAACGGTCCACCAAAGCCGTCAGTAGGGAACGGTCGAACGGAAATCGTCGTGATCGATCCCCGCCCGCCTCGTCCCCGCCCTCGTCCCCGCCAGCGGCTCCATCCTCCTCTGTGGCCTGCACCATCCGGGCAAGAGGGAGTAGCCCGGCATCCCGCAGCCTGCAAACAAAGTGAAGGTCAGCACGGAACGAACTAACGGTCGCACTAAACGCTGGAATAGTGCTCACCTGGCAGTCCAACGAGGGTCGAGTCCCCAGGCCACGCGAGGTGTCCGTGTCCGGACCACTCCCAACTGAGGCGGCTCGTCCGTGCTCCCCGGTGGCGGCACTAGATGGGAAGCGCGATGAGAGCGGTCCACGTGCTCGTCCAACAGCGCGAACCGCCACTCCGAGTCACGTCCAGCACGAGTCATACCTGCAAAATTTGTACAATACTTTCAACATTCAATTTTCTGCATCTAAATTTGTACAATAATTTCAACACTAAATTTTATACATCTAAGACTGTACATTAAACTTGGTACATCTAAATTTCTACATCTAAACTTGTACATTATACTTTCTACATCTAAATTTTTACAATAAATGGTACACAAAATTTATAAACTAAATTTTCTAAACTTTATTTCTAAACTACATTTAGTACACAAAATTTGAAAATTAAATGTCTAAATTATATTTCTATATTTAATTTCTAAACTAAATTTTGAAACTAAATTTTCTAAACTAAATTTGTAAACTAATTTTCTACACTACATTTTCTAAACGAATTTTCTAAACTAAATTTGTAAACTAATTTTCTACACTACATTTTCTAAACGAATTTTCTAAACTAAATTTGTAAACTAATTTTCTACACTACATTTTCTAAACTAATTTTCTAAACTAAATTTCTAAACTAATTCTCTACACTACATTTTCTAAACTAATTTTCTAAACTAACTTTCTACACTACATTTTCTAAACTAATTTTCTACACTAACAAAAAATATAACACGAAAAATTACCTGAAAATCGCGCACTCCCCCTCCTCTTCTCCTCCTCTCCCTCTCCTTCTCTTCTCCTCCTCTCCCTCTCCTTCTCTTCCCCTCCTCTTCTCCTCCTCTCCCTCTCTTCTCTGCAACGGCGGCCGAACGACACAGTGACCGCGCTCGGCCAGGGCCGAGCGCGGTATATATCTCACTAGAAGTCGCCGAACCGTTGAGCTACTGAAATTCAGTCGCCTAACGGTTGGGCGACTGGATGGAAGTCGCCCAACCGTGGGGCGACTGCAATTAATCGCCCAACGGTTGGTAGATTCATTAAATGTCGCCGTGTGGTTGGGCGAACGCCTCCAGTCGCCTAACCATTAGGCGACTGGAGCCTATTTTTGTAAAAAATTTTCCCGCGGGTATATTTATGTAATTTCGAATAAAAAATGGATTATCCGTACAAAAAAATTTTTGTGCGGTCCAGTCGAGACGGCATTTTTGTCCCTTTTTTTTTCTATGTATACACAGAAGATGCACACGCTACTGCGCGTGCACGCTATGCAGATGGAGACTATGGAGATGGGGGAATAAGGGTCCGTTCCTTTTCAACTTTTGACTTTAGCTTTTGATTTTTCTATAGTAACTAACTATTTAAACAGAGTGTATTTTCAAGATAGGATTTACTAGTTAATTATAGTGTATACTGTACTGACTTCATTTATATCGATAAAAACTGCACATGAGTTTCAGTTACTCTGTAATCTCTCATATAAACAGCTTCAAAGCTACAAATTGTAGCCACAAACCGCAGTAAAAAAGAACAGGCCCTAAATCCAATATCTCGTAAAATCTCTATTGAACCGTACTGATATATGCATAATAATAGATAAAAATCCCTACTGAGCTATAGTAACATGCATAATAGATGAACACTAAGATTTAAACTCTTATAGATAGAATAATACATCTATAACTTCACTACTCTACTAAGACGTCATTCCGGACGCCATTTTTTTCTTGCGAGATGCAGGCAAGACGACACTAGTAGTAACACTTTTTCCCTGCTATGTACTCATGTGCGCACTTGCATGCATGATGTATATGTACGCGTACATATATATAATCCAGTTGTAAACTTGTGGTACGAGGAGACGATTACGTTCACGTACCGATTAAACAGTTGACACAACTCAAAGATGGGGTTGCGTTGTCCGAATGTCGACCCGCCGCTGCTAGTGGTTTGAGTGCACGTATACTCCAACAGTACAAGCAGTTGAACTGAATCGGCAAAGAACTTTCACCACAGTCCACAGTGTTAAAGTAGATTGAGACAAGTGTAGAGAGAAACTATTGCTTTCATTCATTCATCATTAGTCATCAATCTGTACATGTTGATACATATATATAGATGATCATGGGGTGGCAAATAAGGTGTCTGTATGAATATGGATGAAGACACCTTTACATTGGGCATAACTGGTTTGTAACACTCCCCCTTGACCAATGTAACATCATATGATCACCTTGATTCATCATCTTGGAAAAACTCCTCCAAAACCCTGTAGGGAAAAATATGAGGAGAACCGATAGAGTAGATATGCCATGAAAAACTCCTTTAAAACCCAGTGGGAAAATTTAAGGAGAAAATTTGATATGGCATATATTTGATTATATCTCCTTAAAAACCCCTGTGGGGAAAATAGAGATATAATATATTTATGATTACGTTGTCATATTGCCTCATTAAAAACCTTAATGAGAAACCTTAGAGGAAAAACTCATAAAGGGAAAAGAGTACAATATTTATATTGAACGGGTTAAATCTTAGGAGATTTCTCCCCCTGATATCTGCAAATCACGTAGTCTTCGCATACCAATTCCATAAACACATTTTTGGAATGTGGATGTTGGTAATGACTTAGTGAATAAGTCTGCGTGATTATCACAAGACTTAGTTTGCAGAATATTTATTTCCCCACTCTCTTGTAATTCATGTGGGTAAAATAGTTTAGGTGCAATATATTTTGTGATATTGCTCTTTATGTAACCCGTTTGCATTTGGACAACGCAAGCAGCATTATCTTCGTAGATAATGGTAGGTGATGCGATAGCACCTATACCACATGATTGTTGTACGTGGTTAATCATTCTGTGAAGCCATACACACTCACGTGATGCTTCATATAATGCAATTATTTCAGAATGATTAGTGGATGTAGCCACTAGAGTCTGTTTCGAAGACTTCCAAGAAATGGCTGTTCCACCATGTAAAAATATAAAGCCTGTTTGAGATCTGGCATTATGGGGATATGATAAATAGCCAGCATCTGTATATCCTATTAAATCCATATTTTTATTCTTTTGGAATAATAGACCGAGATCTTTAGTGCCTTGAAGATATCTAAAGATATTCTTCACTCCTACCCAATGTCTTTTGGTTGGAGTAGCGCTGTATCTAGCCAGTAGATTTACTGCAAATGCGATATCCGGCCGGGTGCAATTTGCAAGGTACATTAGCGCTCCGATGGCACTGAGATATGGAACCTCGGGTCCCAATAGCTCTTCATTGTCATCTCGGGGTCTAAATGGATCTTTGTCCCTGTCAAGAGTTCGAACAACCATGGGGGTTTTCGATGGATATGCTTTGTCCATATTGAATTTCTCCAATATTTTCTGGACATAGGCTGATTGATGCACTATGATGCATGTATGAAGGTGCTCAAGTTGTATACCTAAGCAAAATTTGGTTTTACCCAAATCCTTCATTTCAATATTCCGTCATAAGATGATTACGTGCTTCATCTATATCCTGTGTGTTGAGGATCTTTTGATGAATACGCATGGACAATCATCATTGTTGGAGTATCCCTTTTTGGTTAGGAACTCACTTAGTCGATTGTACCAAATTCTACCCGACTGTTTCAAGCCGTATAAAGACTTGTTTAATTTTACACAATACATATTGCGATTTGCGTTTGGATTCGGAATTGAAATTCCATCGGGAACTTTCATGTATATGTCCGAATCAAGTGACCCATAAAGATATGCAGTCACTACATCCATCAACTGAAAAGATAGATGATTTTTAACTGCCAATGATATTAAGTATCGGAATGTTATTCCACTCATTACTGGAGAATAAGTTTCATTGAAATCAATGCCGGGTCTCTGCGTGAACCCTTGTGCTACAAGCCTTGCTTTGAATCTCACCACCTCATTGTTTTCATTCCGTTTGCGGACGAAAACCCATTTGAAACCGACAGGGAATACTTTGGGAGGTGTATGTATCACATTGGTGAATACATCTCTTTTCTTGAGCGAGGCTAACTCCTCTTGAATTGCATCCTTCCATTGAATCCAGTCCGAGCGCTGTTTGCACTCTGCCATGGTCTTAGTATCTGGATCATTTTGAAGGTTGTTTGCAATTGTTGTGGAGAAATAAATGTCGACAAATGTAGTCTTACGATCGTATGATTCTCCAGAATCAGTATAGTTTGTGGAAATTTCTTGGACCCCTGATGACTCAATGTTATTTCCCAAAACATTTGAGTCGGGGTATTCCGATGTCCCAGGATCAGATATTGAGTGCACTGTTGATCTGGGTACAAGGATCCTTTGGTGTCTATCAACTTGAGGTTGATCTGCATTTACATTATTTTATTTCCTTTGTCGCTTGTTAGAAGCTGTATCCGCCATTTGTATCGTACTTCTCCCCCTCTTATTTTGAACTGGGAGTTGAGTGGTATTTTGCGGTACCTCCACTCTTTCAGGTACATTTCTGGCAGGATTATAGGATTTTGTGACACCCTTATGATCAGTAAATGCATCTGGCAGGTTATTTGCAATGTTTTGCAAATGAATGAGTTTCTGAACTTAAAGTTCAGTCTTTCTGGTACGTGGGTCTGAGGTAGGAATGCCTTGTACATTCCAATTAATTTCCTGGCATTCAGTTTGGTACTTGTTGTCTCCCCCTAATGCTGGGAAATATTCCTCATTGAATATGCAATCAGCGTACCGGGCCGTAAACAGGTCCCCTGTGAGGGGCTCGAGGTATTTTATGATTGACGGAGATTTATACCCAACATAGATCCCAAGTTTCCTGTGCGGTCCCATTGAGGTACGCTGCGGTGGTGAGATCGGTACGTATGTAGCGCAACCGAACTTTCGCAGATGGGAAATATCTGGTGGATTTCCACGTACTAATTGTAGCGGGGAATTGCTATGATAAGCAGTTGGACGCAATTGGATTAAGTCAGCAGCGTGTAAAACTGCATGACCCCAACATGATGTTGGTAAGTTGCAATTCTACAGTAATGGTCTTGCAATGAGCTTGATTCTCTTGATAAGAGATTCTGCTAAACCATTTTGTGTATGGACATATGGAACAGAATGTTAAACTTGTATCCCAAGAGCCATACAATCGTCATTGAAGGCATGGGATGAAAATTCAGCAACATTGTCCATTCGAATTGTTTGAATTCGATATTCAGGATAATATGCTCGTAATTGGATAATTTGACCAAGCAAATGCATGGTTTCGTGTGGATAAAAGACACACATATGAGCATCTAGTAGATGCGTCAATGAGAACCATGAAATACCTGAACGGTCCACACAATGGTTGTATAGGACCACATATATTTCCTTGAATGCGTTCAAGGAATTTAAGTGGTTCAGCTCTGATTTTAAGATAAGAGGGTCTTAAAATCAATTTTCCGGTGGCACATGAAGTACACACAAAATCTGAGGATTCCGGAAATTTTGTTTTGTGGTATGTGTGACCAATTGAATTGCTAATAATTTTCCTCATCATTCCAATGCCTGGATGGCTAAGGCGATCATGCCATATTTGGAATGTGTTAGCGTTTTGGAAAATTACTTTGTACGCAATATGTTAAACAGGTTTGATGTATGTATAGTACAATGCGGAGTTTAAAGATGGAATTGTTTCTAGTACTTGTTTGCCATATCCGTTGTTTTTGGTTAAGAGGAGATATTCCTCTTTGTTGTCATTTTGGGTTTCAACATGGAAACCATTTTGACGGATATCTCTATAATTAAATAGGGTACGTGTTGAATCGGGATACAAAAGTGCATCCTCAATTTCTAATTGTGTACCCATAGGGAGAGTGATAGAGGCGCGACCAGAGCCTACTATCTTTGCATCGCGTCCAGCGATTGTTAAAACATTTCCTTTCCTCCTAGTAAGAGTTAGGAAATATTTTGTGTCCCTATGTATAGAGTTTGTGGTACCACTATCCACAAGGCATAATTCCTTCTCCATTGGATTAACTCCAAAAATCTATATACACAAAGAAGAATTTAATGAAATTCTTATAGTAGTATATAGAATACATACAAACTTCATTTTCAATACCAAATATGTTCGATATGAACAGCATGGTTGAACTCTCCCACAGATTTAAAATCTTGTATGCGGAGGTGGTTCCACTCATTGACAGCCTCCGGTAGGATGACTGTTTTCTGCTGTTCATACCGTGTTTGAAGAGCAAGCCACAGAGCGCGTGGGTCTTCTTCCATCAGATACTCAGCCTTGAGATCAGGATGGATGTGGTTCCTTATGATAAATAAGGCATTGTACTTGAGAGTCTCAGCCAAAGGAGCTACACCCTCTTGGGGAGCTGCAATTGCCTGGTACATTCCGCGCAACGATAGACTCACTTTGAGATCCATCGCCCATGTGGGGAAGTTGTGGCCGTCAAGAGCGAGAGCCTCAAACTCTTTAGTAGCCATTGTGCCTACATATGTAGGGCCACAGATTTGTTAAAATCTTTGGCAATGTTAAATAAGTAATGCGAAATGCAAGTAATCAAGGTAAACTTGACATACATAAAGGGACATTCTCCTATTGTGGAATAACATAGTTAATCACCAATGGTGTTAACTTTATGTAATTCATTTTTCAACATTGGGTACGCACTTTGAGGATGATAATCCCACAGTAGTACTTTGATACTACCTTGTGTATGGCCAATGTGAAGAAGAACCATGGTAATCACTTAGGTGTAGACCTTGTATAATTTATAATCAAATTGAGTACGCACGTTGAGGATGAAATCCCACAGTAGTACCATGGTACTACCTTGTGTATGGCCAATTGGAAAATAAATAAAGGTAGTCACCCAAAAGTGTAGACCAAATTATTTCAAAACTTGATATTGGGTACACACGTTGAGGAATAAATCCCGCAGTAGTACTATGGTACTACCTTGTGTATGGCCAATATCAAAATTAAGAAACTTTGTGTTATTCCAAAACGAGAGAAAATCAACCTAAGGCATTTGCATAAAAAAAAATATTAAGTGCTTGTATGGTAAGCTATTTAAAACTTACATGAAAAGTACACCATAAATGATTAATTTACATGGGGTAAATTAATGTGTATGGTAATGTTGTAATAAATTACAAAATATGTGGAAAACAATATGAGTATTGTAATCCAAATGAATATATATACCCAAATTAAATATAACATGTGGTTATATTTTTAATACCGTATAATCACAATATTGGTGGTGAACACCAATTTATTGTATGGCATAGCGTACAAATAAATGTAGCAAAGTGCCATAAATTGTGATTTTATGGTATTTATTGTAGGTATAAAATGTTGCAAAAAATTCCAATTTAGCGTGCGGGCCTCGTGCCGGGCCTCGCCGGCCGCACTAGCCGCGCCACCGCGCCGGGCGGGCCGCGCCTCCTCTGGCTGCGCCAGCCGCCGGCCGAGGCTCGCCGTGTGGACGCGCCATGAGGACGTGCCGCACACCACCAAAGAAAGAACATCCAGGAAATCTCATACCTTCGGTTTTTCTTTCGCTATTGTGTGTGCGTGTTGCTCGATTTGGAGAGAAACGTGACTGATAACGTGTTAAAGTAGATTGAGACAAGTGTAGAGAGAAACTATTGCTTTCATTCATTCATCATTAGTCATCAATCTGTACATGTTGATACATATATATAGATGATCATGGGGTGGCAAATAAGGTGTCTGTATGAATAGGCATCTATGGATGAAGACACCTTTACATTGGGCATAACTGGTTTGTAACACACAGGACCTAGGCCGTATTCTAAAGTGCTTTAAAGTTTTTGTTGTCGGCTAAAATAGCATTATAGCTGTAGTTAGTTTTTTAAGTATTTAAATAAACAAAAAAATATCATTATAATTTGACAAATAATAGAAAATAAAAAACTATGTTAAAAAAGCTATTGCTGTTTGGAACATGCGAGTGGAAGTCAGCTTGCTTGCCGAACAGCTCGGATCGTCCATCGGCGAACATGTTTTTCCGTTCCTTTTCCTTTGAAGCCTCGCCTCAACGGAAGTTAGTTCCGTGCACGCAGGCACTCCTCCCTGCCCGGACGCCATGTGTATGCCCATGCTGGCAGAATGCCTTGGACACGTCCGTAAGATATTTGCATGACCAGTACACATGCGCGCGAGGCTGCAACACATGGCGCGTGCCCGCACATGGTCGACGACTGAAGTCTTGGATGTAGCTCGATGTCTCCGTAATTCCGTGTGGAACCCGATTTGTTCACGTTTATCGCCCGAAAGCTTACTCAACCTATCTGTAATCTGTTACTGTAACTCGAAAAGAGTTGCCTATCGAGCATCTATAGTCCACGATAGCGAAACATCCAACTCTTTCGTGCGTATTTCACTTGGCTCGAGGATGTAGCTCAGTAACCCCAGTTGGTAGAGCTCAACTTTCACCGGTCACAGGTCTATATTGAAACAACCTCAAATTTCAAACCACGTTTGAAATTCTTGAGTTTTGTTTTCATTTGAATCCTAGCCCTGTCCTTCACCATCTCAGCCATTTGTGCCATGTTTTTCCTGACGAACCACCCCTTCCATCCATTTGCGCACGGCACGGTTGTCAGATATTAGACAACCTCCCACCTGGCCGTTGCTCACTCGCCAACGCCACGACTTCGCCCACCGCTGCCACACCAATGCAATCCTGTCAACACCTGTATGCCTCGCCTGCAAAGACACTGACACCCTTAATTGCTCCCAGGCCGCCGCCACCTCTACTCTCTCCACTCTCTCTATCCTCACTGTCGACTTTCCTCGTAGTGTAAAAATCTGTCACGGGTCTGGACCCTTGGAGCTAGGCTGGACAAGCGAGTGGGCTGGTTCCATGGCCCAACTGGCAGAGAAGGGCACGCAAGCAGCAACAGCATGAGGACTCCTCGAAGAACCGAACATCAACTTTGCTTTGGCTCTTGTTCCCCTACTGGTTCCCTTCCTCTAATTATCATTCTCTGGCTTCCCCCAATCCCTTGCTTCTTCTCGTCTAATGCTTTCCCCAATCCTTGAGTCCAATTCTCCCCATTTGTACCACCGAATACTTGTATCCTGGATTGGATTTAGCTACCTTGCTCTTGCCTTGGTGTTGATTTGTGTTCTTCAAGTTTGGATCACGATAATACGGTATCAGAGCAGTTGATTCATGGTGTTCATAGCAAAGAGATGGTGTGGGAGATCCTTGGTGGTAGTATGACCGAATTTGGGCAAGGGTGGTACGTAGGGCGAGGGCGCTCGCCAAATGTTCAATGAAATGTCGAGCACTCAGGAGCCAAATGTTCGATGAAATGTCGAGCACTCAGGAGGAGTTCTCAGGAGGTGTTCTTCGGGTCACCGTAAGCCATGTGCTCTATCCAGTGACGGGGGAGTTGCTACACCGGGTCTTTGATGTGTATGGCATGGAGATGACCTTTTCCCTGAGGGTTGCTCTCGTGGAGGCCATGGTCCAGCTCCAATCATGGCACGAAGCCGTGCGAGCTCAAGATGCCTTGGTGTTGATTTGTATTCTTCAAGTTGGGATCGCGACAAAATCCCGCTCTGTAGAGCCCATCGTTACCAGCTCGAGTCACCGTACCCTACCCATTAATTGTCATGATCTTCACTTGGCACTTGGCCAAGCTCCGTAATAGACTCACTCACCTTCGCCTCTCGTTTTTTCTGTGCCCTCACTATGCCTTCCCCCTCACAGTCGACCTAACGCACCTTGTAACCTTTTGATGGCCGCAATGCCAAGCCCGAGGAAGCACAAATATTGCCTCAGCCAGCCACACCACGCCCTCCCATGTCTTCTCGACTTGGCCACAAGCCATTATTGCCCTAACCCATGCCCTATGCCAAACTGCCTTCCTTACCCTATATAAATTGCCGAGCCCCTCCATTGAGATGCACCGATGCTCAGGTAAGCCACCCACACCCTCAATTGTGCCATCGATCGGAGCTTCGCCGATGATCACCGAAAAATCCTAAAGTAAGCGAATTTCCATTTTCTATTATTTAGTCAATTGCATCTCAATTGCTTGCACTTGTAGCTTCACTGTGCTCCCAGAAACCCTGCCGAAGCCTTACCTTAGGTCTCCTTGCCCCCCTTCTTCTCCGACGCATATGTCGTTGCCCGGCGACATCCCTCCATCATGGACAGCCCAACTCAGTGATCTCCAACCCGAGACGCCACTTCCATAAGCCTCTCCTACTCCCAGTGATGCTCAAATGCTAATGCTATTGTCCTGTTAACCTAGCTATAGCCCCATGCCAATCAAATGTCTCGAGGAGGAAGAACCTTACCGTCGGCCATTGCCTATTTTCCAGCTACCCTCGACCCCAAAAATGGACTCCTTGGAGCTGCTAGGACCCAACCATGGCCTCAGACACCGTCGAAAATCATCGTAGCACCGCCAGTTGTCGTCGCCATCTTCCTCTACTCTTGGTCGCTATAGTGCCGGTGAGAGGAGGGGGTGATGAACAGTAACAGGCTTTGGGCCACAACAGTAGAAGGCCTAGTCTTTTAGCAGATTGGGCCAGCCATTTACTATGCTGCACCGTAGCAATCAAACCCAATATGAACAATACCTAGACCTGTATAAATAGTAAAAACCTGGTGTGAATAGTAGCAATACCCATTACTATTCCCCAAACCCTAAATACACATATACATCTATTTCGTCCGTTTCAAGCCCGTCTACCCTAATTTTAACTCTATTTTCCCATGTTAGCCACCGATAAACCCAAAACCACTAAAACATATTTTCAAACCCTAAACCCGATACAGTCCAAACTTTTACAATATGTTGAAAGCTATACATGTACTCACCTTAACCATTAGAGCTGTAAAGCCTATTTTCAACTATTTTTAGCCTGAATATGCATCGATGAAACCCTAGCCAGCCAGATGCTATTTCAAATTCATGTCTAGTACAGTTGCAGCCATTGCTATTCATCGAAAACTTGAGAACACATAAACAGCCAATTCAACCATCTCAAGCCCACCTAGCTAATTTCTAACCCTGTTCAGTCAAACCACACACCACGTAAACCCCATCCACCCAAACCTATTTCTTTGATGTCTTCTGATTATTTATTTGTATTTTGTTCTCAGCTTGCATTTTGTAAAGTAGGAACTCATTTGCATTCGTCTTTTGCGCTAGTATTCGGACCCATTAAGTTGGTTAACAGAAGAACTACAAGAACAGTCTAATCCGAAGACTACAGTGAAATAATAAGAGATTATGGACAAATAGGCAAGTCATATGTTTTTGATCATATTGAACCTACATTCCTTTAACTATTTAATTACCAGTATTTTCATTATTTTTTATGCATTGGTATTTTATGTACAATAAATATTTAGAATGACATAATACTAGTTATATCCTACCATTGATAAACCCTGTTCAATTTAATGACCATATTCACTTTGACAAGTCTTAGTAATACTAAATGTACTAAATAAGTATCTATGGTAGAACAGGAACTCAACAGTTTCACCGTTAAGAGGTTAGGAATTTTGCCGATAGAATTTTAAAAGTGATTCTAGAATAAGGAAAAATCATGGGAAGCCATAGGATGGTCAGGTTCTATGACCTTATCCTAGTGAGGAGGCTTGGACCGAAGGGGTGGTAATGCCGTAGAGCATTGAATTAAGGGTTTGTGGATGGAAGTTGACTTGGTGAAAATATAAGGACTAGAATCTTATGTCTAGTAAAAAATATAGTGATCTCTCAACCACAAGAGTTGGCTTGTCAAATCTGGTCTAGTAACTGCTCAACTCGATTGAATATTCACATGAAAGAATGGGCGTGGTATGGAAATAGTAAAAACCATACTTAAATAACAATAGATGCACTCAAACTTGGGCGGAAGGGTTCCAGTTAGTGGATACCCGATTTGTTTGGTAAAAATCTACTAGGTAGAGGCTATATAAAAATTGACCAATGAAAAGCGTTATTTTCTTAACTCTATCGTAGGAGTCAAGAGATTTTGCGAGTAAAACTGGGCAATTCTGCAGGATCATAATTAATGGTATTCGAATACGTCGTGCTTCTAGTAAATGAAGCTGTGTTTAATGGGTGATTCTAACAACAAAGTATAAGTAGATTTGAAAAGGGGGATTGGATCATATACCCTCCCTTTAGTTAGAAAATTCATGATTTACCCTCCTCATCTCAATGACATGTGGGGTCATCATAAGTCACTGATACGTGGGTCAGGAGGGTAAATCCTGAATTTCCGTCTAAATGGAGGGTATACGATCAATTAATCCATTTGAAAATGATTTGGAAATGTTGAAGCCTGGTTATTAAGTTTTGAAACCCCAATCTTTTAAGAAGTTATTACTTTGTTACTTTATGTTCAAAAATATTTACAAATAAAATTGCATTCACAAATACTTTAATAAAACCACTATATCTCTATCTCTTGAAAATCCCTAGCAAGTAGTTATATAGCATTTTTTTCATATGACTTACTGAGTACGGTTGGTTATACTCAATCTTACTATATTTTCCACCAGATGCCAAAAAAAGAAAGGATGTTATAAGTTTTCGTGTTAGAGTTACGAGGTTTTGCTCCATCATTCTAATCAAAGAAGTTTGGTTGACTCATGCAGCATTTTTTTTTCGTGGAGTTCTATTGAGTAATGTAAAAGTGGATGGCTGTCCTCGCAAAAAAGAAAAAAGAAAAGAAAAAAAGAGAAGAAGTAAAAGTGGATGGCTGGATCGACTAGCTAGGTTGAGAGGGAAGCTTAAATATAATCGGTGTACATAAGTGAGCAAGCTTGCATAATGAATAATTAGATGGATAATAACCACGTATTAGCAGTTGAATATGATATATTAATGATTATAAGGTGTACTGAATACCAAAGTGATAACAAGACACGTTATCACACTACGACACGATCCACTTTCTAAGGCGTTTATAAACTCCTTGGGACCCAATAAACGTCCAAATGTTTTTTTTCCACTGCATTTATTAATCATATAATTTTCTACTTCCATCAGTCATTTCAAAGATAACTAGATTTTTTTGTGCGGCTAGATACTACAGTCAGTTGTTTATTTTGTCTCTTCTCGTCTCCCTCCTCATCAGCCATCGGGCCTATTCTTTTTAGCTACGGCTTGTGGCTTTTGGGTTATTTATGTGAGAGATTACAGATTAATTGAAACTCACGTGCAATTTTTATCGATATAAATAAAGTCGGTACAGTATGTACTACAATTAACTAATAGACCTTATCTTAAAAAACACTCGTTTAAAAGTTAGTTACTGTAGAAAAGCCAAAAGCTGAAACCAAAAGCTGAAAAAGAACAAGCCCATCACTTCCCAGGGAGAATGGAGGCGCTGCAGCCGACATTGATGCACTCCCGATATATCAACCTTTGCTATTTAGAAAAAAAAAGAGAAAAACTAGAAAACGATATTGTAAAATCAAGGATAACCGATTAGAAAGGATAAATAGAAGGTTTTTAAAATTTCTTGCTTTCTAAATCTAATTGTAAAAATTAAGATCTAAGCAAGTTCTCTATAACAATTCAAGACCTACACAATTATAGTAAATCTAAGACACCATAAATCAAATATCTAAATATGTTTCTAGCTCAATGAGATATGACAATTTCAATTACTAGAAATATGAATGCAGAATAGTAGAGATAAAAAATAACCAAATGAAAACACGCGATGTTTTTGACATGGTGTCGAAGACTTGCCGGTCTTCACTAGTCCACGTTGGGGAAAGCTCAAATGAATTGGACCGGCTCTATGAATTAAGCCTTGCTCCTCGATTCCACTAGCAGTTGTTATTCCTTTGCTCCAGAGACGGTGAACACCGAGCCACTCACAATTGGCGTCAAACCTTTTCACAATCTTCTTGACAAGATCACTGCACAACCTCCTACTAAGCCATCTAGATGCTGGCAAAATACCAAGAGTAATGAACCATGATCTTCGCTTGACGGATTTCAAGTGCCGAAGATCAACTAACTCAAAAGAATGTACTTGAATATCTCAACTACCTCAAATGAATGTAATAAGTGTATATGAGATGTGGAGATTATGCTCTTAACTCAAGGATGTTAAATAAAGTCTCTTATTCTGTCCTTGAACTGGTAGAGGTGTATTTATACACTCCACCAACCAAATTCGACCATTTAGGACAAGATTATAAAAAAGTAGGGAAATCGGTAGTACCACCGTTGTAAGGCCGGTACTACCGCACTTCTCCCTAATGCTATAGTAGGCGCAATTAATGTTTCTGAACTAGCCGTTACTACATGGTGTGGTACTACTGCCGTTAAATGTGTAGTAATTTTGATCTTCGGTAGTATTGTTTCCATGAAGTGGTACTACCATTTTTCTTAAGGGTCAAAACTGGCTCTCTCTGAAAATAACGTACCGCCAACTAGTATTTGGTCCTTCTAGGGTGTGGTAGTACCGTTCAAGATTTGTTGTCATACCGCGAAGCGGTAGTTCCATCAATTGAACTCCGGTACTACCATTTTTCTAGGGAGCAAATATGCTCCAAAAGTGACTTTCTAAAAATTACATATCGCCAACTAAATTTTAGTCCGACCAGGGTGCAGTAGTACCGCACTACCTCCCGGTCACACCGCAATGCGGTAGTACCATCAAGTAATCTCCGATACTACCGATTTTTCTGTAAATGCATAGTTGGCTTTCAATTTAAATTCTAAGTACATGCATGATCTTTAGTTGATCTAAATGGCACAAAAAATATGTGTCAAGCTACTAATCATGATCCCTTTTAATAATACGATGACTAGCATATAATTCGATCTTTCACCAATTCTCCAAAGACCGGTAAAATAAAAAGAAATCCTAGACTACTTGTACCTTCCTTCCATGCCATCGTGATCTTCTCTTCGACTCTTGTCTTTCATCTTTTGGTCGTAAGCTATCTTAAACCATTCAAACACTTGGTAAACATGTTAGTCCCATATTCACATATTGATATTAATTACTAAAATAATTTTTAGAAATCTAGATGCTTTCGGGTAAAACATTTGTAGCGTTTCTGACGGTATAGCAATCGATTGTTCGATATTAAGATTAAGGGCCTGTTTGGCAGAGCTTCACCAGCTCCAGATCCACCAGATTCACCGTGGAGCAGCTCCACCGTGAATCTGGAATCCCACCATGGAACTGGAGAAACTGTTTGGCTTCCACAGCAGCTCCAGATCCACGAAACTGAGTTTTTGGTGGGAATGGCCTGTTGTGCCCTTGGGGTTGTCCGAGCACATCCGGTCCGAATCCGCATGCGGCCGCCGCTGCCTGTCCGCTCGCCCCGAGAACCGGCACGTCGCCTGCATGCGGCTGCTCGGCCAAGCCGCCGCTTGGGGTATGGCGCCGCCGCCGCCGCACCAGCTCCCTTCGAGCTCACCCGAACCTCTTCGCCTCCCGCATGCCGCCTGTAGCCGGCGCCTTCCGGCCCGAAGCCGCCGTGTATGCGACAGCCGCCCTCGAGCTTTCCTCCCGTAGCCGCAGGCGCATCGTCTCCCACGCCCGCACGCGTACCCGCCTCCCGCACGCGCAGCCGGTTGCCGCCGCTCGTCGCACTTGGGCCGCCGCCCCTTGCGCTCGGGTCGCCGCTGGTGGGCGCAGCCTCGCGCATCGCCACCGGGCCACCCCGCGCCGCCGCACCGCCGCTTGGTCGCGCCGCGCCACCCGGCCGCGTGACCGTGCCGTCCGCAAAGCCGGCCTGCAGCCGCCGCCGTGAGGGCCCGCCTCCCCGACTCGTCCGCCCGAGCCCGGCCTCCCTCTCGTCGTCCGAGCAGGCGCACGGCGGCACGGGCCAGGCGCTGCGCCGGCCAGAGGAAGAAGAAGGAGGTTGAGGAGGTAGAGGGGGGCCGGATCTACCAGATCCGGCCATCGCCGGAGGTGGCGGCTCGCCGAGCGCCGGAGGTGGCTAAGCGAGGAGGCGGCGCGAGGAGGATCGCGAGGAGGCGGCGCGAGGAAGCGGCGCGAGGAGGCGGCTCGCCGGAGCGTCGGAGGTGGCGGCGCGAGCAGAGGAGCGCTCGGTCGCTCGGCGCGAGGAGGCGAGGAGAGGAGCGCGAGGAGAGAAAAGAAGGCCGAATAGAAAAAACGGTTGGGAGGGGTGTGTAATGGCATTGGTGGGTAATTACCGCCCAACTCCACGAGTAGATACGAAACAAGGTTTCGTGGAGCACCCCTTGAGGTGCTCCATGGATTTCATGAATCTGGAGCTAGATTCAGTATTTTGGTGGATCCAGATTTCGTGGAGCTGGAGCGTTTGGGTAAAAATTCGTGGAGTGGAGCTGTTTTTGGTGAATCTGGAGCTGGTGGAGCTCTGCCAAACAGGCCCTAACCTATAGTTGTCGTTGGATCCATCGTCTCCGATTATAGTTTCTGAGAGGAAGGAAGGCAGACTAGCGGCGGAGGGGAGCAGACTATGCCATCGAGAGCTCCTTGGCGATATCGCTCTCCCTAGCTGCTTCCTTGGACAAAAGGGACTTCGAGTTACCGTACGGAGATTACTTGTGGTTGTGGACCGTGACAAAAAAAATCTCAGGGCGGCCTGCCGCGAGATCAAGTTGGTGGTTGCATCGCGAGCCGTCGCACGTAGCAGATCGGCTGCACCGATGGGCCATCTGCGGACAGGGAGAGGTCACACCCAAAAAGCAAGCGGGCCACGTGGCGCCTATCCCGCGGAGATGAGGTTGCTTGAACGTGTGGCCGTCTCGTTGCTTGCTCGCGTCCGCCCCGCAACCAGATTTCTCCGTGTCTGCTCCTTTCTCCTCCTCCTCCTCCTCCTTCCCTGCGTCAATCGATCAAATCAACAAAATCAAAATCAAAAAAAATCTTCCGAGTTCAAAAAAAAAATCAACAAAATCAAAATGTATTGGCACTCTTTCGTCCCGTTCTGGCGCGCCCACGATTTTTCTTCATTGAAATTGAAACATCAAACATGGTACGGGTCGACTTCTCGACTAGTGCCTGCCGTTATCCGGATCTGTACCTCTCCTCCGTTTTATGCGCCCACTGCAGTCCTTGTAGCGTCGCTATTTTTTTTACACATGGCCATCAATCTTTTGACATATTCCAAATGTCCCACCATTCTTGGGATGTTTCGCTGGCTTGCTGATATCATCTAAACACTGTAGGGCATGTTCTTTTTGTTGAAACTTATGACTTTTGGTTGTAACTTGTGATTTTTAAGTTGTTCGTGCGAGAGATTACAGAGTAACAGAAACTCACGTGCAGTTTTTGGCGATATATACGAAGTCGATACAGTATACACTACAATTAACTAGTAGACTATATCTTAAAAAGATACTCCGTTTAAAAGCTATCTACTGTAAAAAAAGTCGAAGATCAGTTTTTAGAAGCTGAAAAGAACAGACTTGTAGTTAACCTTTGAGCAAATCCTCGTACCTGATCTTTGCAATGGAAGGTCCTACGGCCTTATCCAACTAGCTTTTAGCTTAAAATTTTAGTTGTGCCTTTTAGTTTTTCGCTAAAATTGTATTATAGCGTCTGTTAGCTTTTCTGAACCATTCTATAAAAATAAAAAAAGAGAAAATAGAAAAATCGTTATATTTTCATGAACAATATAGATGAATAAAGGGAAAAAGAAAAAAACCAAAAATACCAAAAATACCAACAAAAAAAAGCGGAAATAAGATGTCACTGCATTTAAAATGACTTCTAATTTAAAAACCCGAAAAACCAAAACAAGCAAGAAGCAGAAACCATTAGAAGTGGGACCTTAAAGTAGCTCCAAATCTGAAAAGGAAAAAAGAAAAGTACCTCCCTCTACTTGATTCAACCAAAAGTAGGCCCCGATTATCATGCAGGCTCTAGGGGCAGAGTCACTGCCCGACGAGTCCGAATGGCTACCCAGGCTCACTGACGAGCAGCCCTGTAAATATATAGTGACATTTAAATCTTAATTACTTGGTGCTCTACTCGGGCTTACGTACTCCGATCAACTCTGTATAGGCTCCCACGCTCGCTGGCTCCACCCCTGGTAGGCTCCAAACACAGCCAGTATGTTTGCGGAATAGCTTTACCGTGGAGTTGCCCCATACATTGTAGAGAGGATCGATGTAACATCTAACGAAATTGTAAACGACTCGATGCCCGTAGCTACTGCTATTATATCCATTTCTATTCGCACAAGGTAATCTCGTTCATAGAACTAAGGTGCCGTTCAGTTAGGTTAAAATAAGTTGGCTTATATCTGAAATTGCACTGTAACTGACTGAAATTACAATGTAGCTGATGGTGGCTTAGTTGGCGTAACTAAATTTAAAAAAATTAAAAATAGAAAAACACATGTTAGTCTATCGCAGATAACGCACGGAAAAAAGAACCGGCAAAAAAGCTCAAAAAGCTAAAAAACCTGAAAAACAAAATTTAGAAATAGTGAAAAATAAGATAGAAGCTCAATCCGAAATGAGCGGAGCCCAAATATATACCAGTAATATTCGATGATTACCCCACTAATCAAACACATCTACCTACTATCAGCATTATGGTTCTGGATCAGCTAACCAAGCATTTCAGCACTATGACGCTAAGGAAAGGTTGTTTGCACGGAAAATATACAGTGAACGAATACGCAATATAAAAAGAAGAATCTTTTGGACCGAAGCATAATTTCGAATTTTTAGACGTCTGTATTTATGAAATTGAGCCCATTATTTATTCACTGGTAAAGTGCTGGGCACACGCCCCCCAGAAATTAAGGAACAAAACAAACCCCACATAGAAAAGATTCACACGAAAGTAGGAGAGAGAGAGAGAGAGAGAGAGAGAGAGAGAAGAGCACAATATCGGACGCACGCCATGGCCGCCGCCGCGGTCGTCCACCTCTCCGTCCACGGCCGCCTCCGCCGCTCGCCGGACATCCCTGCTCACACCTGCTACCGCCCTTCCCTCCTCCGCTGCCGCGCGTTCAAGCAGGAAACCGGCGGCGACCGTGAGGAGCCGTCGCCGCCACCGCCCGAGGCGCGGAGGCGCAGGAAGGGACCGCTCTACAAGCTTAAGGCGGCGATACAGGGGCTCGCAGGGTCCCGGTCGGCGGCGGCGGAGGCGTATGGGGGGCAGTACCAGCGCGCCGTCGAGAAGGCCGAGGAGATCTTCTTCTCGGTGAGCTCCATTTGTGAACCCTCGAGCTCCTGCGTACGCAGTTGTTCTACACGACAGGGTTGGATTTGTCATTTCACGGGTGATCTGATACTTGGTTTACTACTTCACTAGTACTACCTGAAGCGTAGGCAACTAGGCTAGTGGTGCGCGCTGGGCAGGCTGCCGCAGGCATCGTAGTTAAGGTGCCCGTCAGATGCTGGCTTCTTCTTCCGTAGTTAGGATCCATTCCACGATTAGCGTCGATGTGTTCGAAACTGATCGGCTTGTTCTGAATGCAGGAATATAGGCATGTTCTATTACTATAAAGTTGTGTAATGTCGATTCTCTATTATGGTTATGAGCTGGATAGCTTACTTCTTCCTGTGCTGCTGTTCACCGCGGGCCTGTGGCAAAATTGCTCAGATGGGGGCGTGTCTCTGCAGGCAAGGGTTTCATTTTTGGGGCGGTGGGGGTGGCGGATGGTTTAGCATTGTTCGTTAAGTAAAACTAGGTTATAGAAATCCTAAAAAATCCAATTGGTAAATAGAAATTCTAGATTAAATCTACTTTATCCCTCACATGTATGGGCCTTGCTGCTCCGTTTGTTTATGCAAAAACTTTTCTTCTACCATTCTATGGGCTGCAAGGTGCACTGGTTCGATTTAGCATCCAACCATGTAGGTCTACTTGAGAACTCTAAGTGTATTTCTTCCTAGCTCTGTTGTGACTTTATAGTTATGACTGTAAATAAAATGTCCAGTATCTGCTGATTCTAACATAAGCTCTGCAGTATCTACTTGTGTCAAGCCTGATAAAGGTATGTTTAGTAGATGTTGCTATTTAGAGCGACTGCATTATGCCTAATCATATAGTCAGTGAAGTTGTCTAGTCATGCGGTTTGGACTTACACTGGACCATGTTGACTGTGTCATATTGCTTATCAATAGTACGGATCACATATTTTTACCCCTTTTCTGAAACAGATCACATATTTTTACTCCTTTTCTGAATATGAGTTGGTTTATATTCACTGATTTCCTTCTTTTCAGGTTGCTACTCAGCTAGGCAGATGTGTTGTCACTATGATGAGCACTGGTGTTGTACTTGCAGTTGGATTTCAGTTATCAGGTCAGTCATATACTCGCGTATAATTTATTGCGTTGCCTTTGCATTCTTCTTTTCTCTTTGCTTCATATAGATCCTTCATAGAGTTTCAGTTAGTAATCTAGCTACCTTTGCATTTAGGTGGAGACAGCCAAATGAATACACTAATTTGGTATAGCTGGCTTGGTGGAGTAATTATTGGCACAATGATAGGTGCAAACAGTGTCCTAGAGGAACACTGCAAAGCTGGACCTCGCAATGTTGTCATAACTGGAAGGTATCTCATTTACATTCTTCTTTTGACATGCCATGTGAATCTTTTGCTAGGAAGTGTGTGTGTTCTCTGAATATAGAACAGAACGAATAATCAAAACTAATGAATTTTCTCCTAGATAGGAAATACTATTTCACCTTCTATTATCTGATTGCTCACTGGCTGCATCCATTGGGAGCTGGTTTCTTATTGTTATCCTTGTTTTGCAATCAATGCTGACCTTGTAGTTTGATTTTGGCAGCACAAGAGGGTTAGGGAAAGCACTTGCTCGAGAGTTTCTTCTTTCTGGAGATCGCATTGTAGTTGCTTCCCGCAGGTGGTAGTCATCGACATAAGGCACAAAATTTATTCTTGTTGCATAAATTTGAAATTTCCATGAGCTTCTAGTTCAATGCTTTTTCTTAGTTTTTAAATATCTTTTTTTTAAGGCAGCCCTGAATCAGTTCTTCAGACCATCAACGAACTTGAAGAGAACATACAGGAGGGCTTGTCAGTTGCCAAAAAGAAACAAAGGGAAACTTTGTTAAATGCCAAGGTTGTTGGTACATCTTGCGATGTTTGTAAACCAGAAGATGTGAAAAGGCTTGTGAATTTTGCTCTTGATGAGCTTGGTTCAATTGACATTTGGGTAAGTAATTCTTTACATATGGATCTCTTTTAGCATCTGTTCAGCCTTTCACCTGAATAATTACTCAGTTGGATTGAGCAGACTTGTACACTTTCACTTTGTTCTGTATGCTTGTATTGTATCATGCACTAAACATGTACCATTTCTTCTTAATTTTATCTACAGATAAATAATGCTGGCACAAACAAAGGTTTTAGGCCACTGGTAAATTTTTCAGATGATGATATTACCCAGGTTTGTTAGTTGATATCTTCTACTGCTCGTATTGTTTCCTTTTAATGACTCGGTTGATATAGCTAGATTGATCATGCAATCTGGTTTAACTATTCCATCTTATTTTTCTTTTTGTTTAGCTCAAACGATTTTTTTCTTGTTTTGTTTATAGATTGTCTCAACAAACCTAGTTGGCTCTTTACTGTGCACCAGAGAAGCCATGAATGTCATGCAATACCAAGAAAAGGGAGGCCACATATTCAACATGGATGGAGCAGGCTCCGGAGGATCAAGCACACCATTGACAGCTGTGTGAGCACCTCATTCTCTGTTACCTCTCTAACACTTATATTGGAGAGGAATATTGTGTCCTACTTTTCTTGTTGGCTAAAACATGACAATACACTGTATTGGTAGCTGTTACTTGTGCTGTGAAACTGAATCTGATGCTGATTTGTAAATTTGTAGTTATGGTTCAACTAAGTGTGGGCTTAGGCAGTTCCAAGCATCACTTCTGAAGGAAAACAGAAGATCAAAAGTTGGAGTACACACCGCCTCTCCTGGAATGGTCCTTACTGACCTTCTTTTAAGGTAACCTCTGAAGTTACTTGACTTCAGATGCCATCATTTGATTCTTTAAGTTCATTCTGAACTCTGTGTACATTGATTGTTTAACACAAACTTATACTGCATTGGGCATGGTCAAGTGTTCATGATGTCCAAACCACAGCATTTCCTGTGTAATAAAAATAGTAAAATGATATCTGACTTAAAATGTATAACAAAACAAGGTCTGCTTTTGGTGGGATCTTTACAGAGATAACTAGGTTAGCTTATCAAAATTTCATTTTGTCTTCATGTAGAAATTTTTTTCATGTATAAGAAATTAAAATGCATATGATAACCCTTGCTCTTGCCAATATCTTGTTTGCTTAAATTTCGTTTGCTAGGATTTGCATTGTGACAACTATTTTCTCTAGAATCAGCACCAGATTACTGTTTGGTTGTCTTTACTGCTTTTCTAGTTCCTATCTGGTGTTCAGGGTAATTGGTCCTGTATTGGTTGGAAGGTTGTTAATAAGAAGCTTGTCAGCCTCCCACTTGGCCAGGAATTAGCCTATTTCCCAAGCCGCGTTTGAGAAATGTCAATAGAATCGTCTAGTTTTACTTCTTTTTCTCCTTCCCCTTCCATATAATTTCATTAAAACTAATGTGAAGTTGAGCCAAATTGGTGGATATTGTTCGTAATTTGGGCAAGGCAGTGGAACTTGTCCTATTCTGTAGTCCCTAATTTTTTTTTTCAAATGCCAAGCATCCTATTATTGGTAGTAACTGATGGATTACCTCTGGGACTAGGAACCTTGGTGAGTCGGTGGAAGGTTTGGGAATAAATACAACTGGCTTGTGCTTGGCTACTTGTTGACAGATGTGTACTTATACTATATTGTTGCCCTTCTAGTTCTGATTTCTATGCCCAGGCTCATAGATTCGTGGGTATTGGGTATGTGCATCATGCTTGTTGCAAGGAATCTTTTGAGTCCCTTCAGTTACTGTGGTTTTGTAATCGATCTTAAACTAGAGAAATGCATAGTCCAGGAATATGGCAAGTGGTGAGCATACTACAGTGATGGCATCTTCCAAAGGTCAAGAAGTTTCTCAATTGTAGAATCACCTGATGTGTGTTAGTAGGAGCATGATTCTTGGTTGTGTCGTCGCATGAAAGACTCCATGGCAAGTATATCAGTGATAAGTTACAACAGAGTATGGGGATTGAATTGAGCAATTACGAAACTATACGTAATCTGTCAGTCATTTGAAAAACACAGATGATAGGGAACTTATTAAGTAAATTGGGAATTTGGGATTAGCGACAAAGAATATGACATGGTTAGCTTGAGTACATAAATCCAACAAAAGAATTTATGTTCATTGTGGCATCAAGAAAACCAAACCCGATCTCAGAGAAGAGAAGAAAGTAAGCATCAGAAAGTAACAAATTTCAGCATTAGATCTGCAATCTTGCTCCTAGCTCCTGTCTTGAACTCTGTATTCTCTTTATAGATGAAGTTTCCGTTGGCTCCTTTCTCTGGTAGGATGCATTGTATCCTCAATGCCATGGTGCATTAGTCATGGGGTGAAAGATAATTCATGGGAAGAAATGCCCATTGATCTTCATATTATTATATCATTTTCTTCAGTTTGCCATGGAAGTTTGGTCATTAAGGTTCTTTGGATTATTCTTTGGAACAGTTTTAGTCATATGTGTTATCATCCCCAAACGAGAAAAATCAATGTCATTGTAAACTGTGTGTGACAACAGCTGATCAAAAGAATCATAATTGTACTTGGGTGCATCCTCCTTTACCTTGTGAAAGTTGTGACTGTAGATGTTACCTTAGCACAAATTACATAATAGTAAGCCAGTAAGGTGCTATAGAATAAGCTACTTTATATTTTCTGTATAAAAGTAATTAATTTGTGAGATATCTTAGAGCTATAAGGCTCACAATGAAATAAATCAAACTTGGCTGTTTTTGCTAGCCGTGCTTTATGGATAAAATAAAATGTGCTAGTCTTCAATATTATATGATTGGCCCTTCTGTTGTTGCATGCCTAAATGTACGAAATACTGTTGTTAACTTATAGTCATATTCTTTGCAGTGGTTCATCTCTCAGAAATAAACAGATGTTCAATTTAATATGCGAGCTTCCAGAAACAGTAGCAAGGACATTGGTTCCAAGGATGCGAGTTGTAAAAGGAAGTGGAAAGGCAATCAGCTACTTGACACCACCAAGAATCTTGCTTGCCTTGGTTACTGCATGGGTTCGTCGAGGCCGATGGTTTGATGAAGAGGTACACTGCTTCTCTCTGTAAATAATATTTTTTGTATTCACATTTTTATTTCAGTAACATCAGTAAATGAACATTATGCTGAATTCTAGCAGAAGCCCGTTTACGAACAGAATAATTGATTTTATTGCCATGCATCCTTTTACATACTCGTAATATTGTAACTCGGAACATTATGCTTCTAAAATATACTTTTTTAGAGAAAGAGCATCGGGCTGTTCTAGTGTCGTGCTAAATGTCTGGGTCGCTCTTTGTTGCATATAAAGAATACTGAGTGCATCACTTGACTATCCAAATTATGTGTGTGGGGTCCTATTGTACTGCATGCTAAATAATAATTATTCCTTCAAATACTGGACCAATTAGGTGGGGTCAGATCATAAAGAAGCTAGACCGATGTTCAGTTTTGTCAGGAGCCATAGATCTGGTCCTTGATGGTTTAATTTCGAGGTTCATAATAACCAGCTCAGTCCATCACCCTCATAGCTATTTTAGTGTTCGGCTGGTCCTTCATGGCTTCAATCACCAGGTTCACAATGTCTAGTTCGACCCATCAGTCTCAATGCTATTCTGTGTACTGCATGTTATATATGGTGTAATTAATTCTCACGCATTGCTGGATCTCAGTTTCCACATGAAAACCCGCTGTATGTATGTACGTACGTACGTCCATGGTTTTAAAAAGCAATTGTGCCAGTATTGCCCGGTATGCTATTTTGAGGTTGAACATGGACAGCATTAATACACTAATTGTTGTGGCTACTGACCAAACAGTAAAGAGGAGACTAGTAAAAGAGGAAGAAAGCTAACAGAGAGACGGTTTGTGGGAAAATGAGTGGATTTGCCTCTCTCATACTCCTCTTGGGGGTTTATATACATAAATGGGGTAGGATGGGAAATTTCCACCCTACCCCTTGATAATTACAAAAGGTAAGGGTATATTGGTACATTTCTCTTACTATTGGGTCTATTACATATTGGACCAGTTGTAAGGTCCGGTTACGGAGGGTTGGGCTAACCCTACAACACTAATGATGCTGTAAATAAATATTGCCTGGGTATTTATTGGCGATGAACTAACATGCGTGACTTATGGTTTGAGAAAAAATGTTTGGAATTTGGTATTCAAAATTTTCGCTATTAGATTGACCAATATGAATAAAAAACATTGAACTTTCAATAAGGGGGCTGGGCTGCTTGCTTCATAGAAAGGCGACTGGGCCTAGATTAGATGTTAGCCTATTTGTAGAATAGAGGAGGGGGGGGGGGGGGGGGGGAGGTAATAGGAAAGAGGGATGGCTACAAAAACGTCAACTGAGTCCACACAGAAGAAATTGTTACAAGGTAGTGGAAAAAGGGCCGTGGCTTAGAAGGAAGAGTGATGATTATTCAAAAGTTGCAAAGGAGGATGGATGCGTGCAAAGACCTCTTGGAGATGGTTCCTGTTTGGGCTAGTTTTCATATCGAAGGAAAGAGGTAGCCTAATTTCATCCTTAGAACTTGCAATAGAAACAACGGGGCAGCATAAATTTTCCCAAAATACTTAGAATTTTTTATATTTGTAGTTATGGGCTTATAGCAGGTGGACATTCAAGAAAAATGATGACAAGTAGATAATACTATGATTTAATTGTAAGTCAATGTATGCTCTTTAAGAATCTTTCACAAGATAACCAAGAATAGTTCTGTACATTATTATCGATCCAAAACATGCACGCATGTGAAATTGGATTGTATTTTTGCATGCATGCTGGTTGTCCAATGCAAGGTAGTAATGGCCTAACGGGCAATGCTCCAACCATTCTAAGCACGAGGTTGAAAAATTAGAGATGGAATGGAAAGTGCTTTATGCCTACAGAAGCTATATATTTTCATTATGCGATTGTAAAAACGATAAAAACTGTGTGGATGCACGTTAGAAGTGAATAAGAGATCAGCACAGCAATCGACTTTGTGTATTTATTTCACAATACTTTCAGTTATGTTGGATTTATTTCATGCAGAAGTGTGATCGATCATTTACTGGTTGCAGGGGAGAGCAGTATATGCAGCTGAGGCGGATAGGATTCGCAACTGGGCTGAAAGTCGAGCACGCTTCTCTTTCACAGATGCCATGGAGATGTACACAGAGAACACATGGGTTTCCGTATTCTCACTCTCCGTTGTCTGTGCATTCATAATTCTTTCCAGCTCAGGTGGACCTCTTCCAGGCACATGATCCCCAGAGTCGCCGAACCAGACGGCCACATACTCCATTTTTTCACTACAGGCATTCTATTATCCAATGGCATATAACACGACACCTATGAAAGGGGCAAAGGTGAACCCACACGAATCAGCATCGGCTGCCTCACTATTCAAGGCCAAGCTAACCATGTGCTCAGAAAAGGGTAAATAGCATGTGTTATGTGGGCATTCCACTGTTTGTAAGCTAGTCTCTTAAGCTGTGACTTGTAAGAACATGTATCTGAAGTAATCTGAGCACGGACAGAGTCGACAGGCGTTCTTACCTCTTGTACATGCGTGTAGTTATGATCCTCGTAAAACTCTGATCGTCGCTTGTACCCTTCAAAATAGTATAGCAAACATTCTGTAGAACCCAAAAAGAAGTGAAGTAGCATGTACCGTATGTGGTTCGTCTGTTTGTTTTGTATCACAGGAACACACTGGATTGTTAAAAGCAGTGTCACCTGTGCGTTTTGTAGAAACACGTGCTCCGGTCGATCGAGCGTCAAAAGGTCAGGCAAATCAGGCTTCAGGATATGTGTGTCCCCTTTTCGTCTTTTATATTACCGGAGGAAAGACCGAAGTTGTATAAAGGCTATCTTGCAATGAAGTGGGTCTTCGTAAGAATAGTTTTCCACACTGGTTTCTGGATTGGAGAACAAAACTTCACCTCGTAGTAAGCACGGACCTTTTTTAATAGAAAATGCATATGTATGTATTTGTAGAAAATATCTGCCAAAGTGGAGTACGGATGCATACTGCATAGCTGGTGCATGCGTTTGCAACTTTCCTGAACGAAAAGGAGAAGTGAGGCCTCCTTTTCAAGTGCTGATAACAGCAGGCACTTCGAAGTTGGATGTCAATTTCTTTCCTTTTTCTGAGCACACTCAAGTTCCATTAGTTGGAGCTGGTTGGAAGCTTCCTACTTGCATACTCCAAGCTCACTGATTTGCACCATTATCCCATAGTTTCCATTCGATATGGCCCCTCCTCAATCCTCCATAGCACTAACAACAGAAACTACAAAAACAAAAACAGTTCCATTAGTAAACCTATATACAAAACAGATGGATTTTTTTTAAGAAGTCGCATTTGCCTTAGTTGAGACCTCACTATTCACTAATTTGCGGTTAGTATGCTTGAATCCAGCTACAGAAGAGCTGACTCCACCTCGCCGGTGATTTTGACATATAATTCTTGGACCGTGATTGCAGCTTGCTACTAGCAGCCACCGTCGCTTAATTTGTTTTTCTGTTTCGATAAGCCCTATTCGGCTTCAAAATTGCCATCATGCACATGCCACTACTTAAGACGAAGGGAGAGAAAGAGCCAGGCCTAGTCTTTATCTTGAACAGTGGCTATGGAGCATTAGGTCAATGATTTTTTGTCTTTGTAGGCGACCAGACAGTAGGGCACATCACACCATGTGAGTGCGCCCAAGTTGAACTAAACCGTGTTGGAGGTTGGAGGGTTCTTTTATGGAGAGAGCTTTACAACAGGAGTGACGGGTTTATTCTCAGTGGACCGTGGAGCCCCGAGGGAAAACCCTATTTCTTCCGTTCCGTTCATAAATATAGGTTATTTTTTATTTGTAATTGATTATAATTTATTAGCATAATATACTAACAGAAATAGTAACAAAGTATATATATTATGAAAGCATTTTACAAAACAAATACAATCATATTATTTTTATAAAGTCAATCTATATATTTTAACATATACTAATAATCGGAGCTTAAAAACTTAACTATATGGAACGTACAATAACCTATATTTATGAACAAAGAGAGTATTGGAGAATGATCAATGTGCCTGTCATGACCTGATGGTTTATCACACACACGTGAGCGCGTCAGTTCGTACTTATTGGAGAACAATAGTCGTTTCTCTCTAAAATGCATAAGATAATTCTTGAACTTGATCGGACTGGTAAGTTTTGCCACTACGTTGTATTTCACGGACAAACTAACTCAAAATCCCAAACTACTAGAGAGAGACAGACGGTCTACTCCAACAAGACGGATGCTACACTAGTAATTGTAAAATGTTTCACAAGGAGGTTAGGTTAGTTACCCGATGGCAAGTTAGCTAGGTCCAGTGCGTCGTCACTGCGCCATAGATCTTATTGGTGGCTATCTCGAAGTTAAGCTTTCAAGGGTTTATCCTGAGCCACGTTAGGGCTTGGCCGAAAGTGACGCATGAGAATAAACGCAGAGGACAGGAGAAGGACACAACATATTGATCGAACCGGCCGAGATTATAATGATAAAAGGTTTTGGCCGCGTGATTATGCGATGGGGATGGCCACTGCCCAAGCACTCGCATGTGCATAAGTGCATGTGGGCATAACGAAAGCAACGGGCTCTATCAAACAACATAAGTTGATCAAAAAGGAGTTTGATGTAATCTCTAACGCAACCATTTCTAGGGGCGTCATAATTTTTTCGCAACCGCATAGGACTGTTCAGCGCGGTGATATACTATAATCGAGTGTACATCATTATCATCACATGCTCAAATACAAAAGCCAACTTTATTATAGAATAACGGCTTATCAGCCAGGTTTTACAGCAGACGTGCGACCCTTAGATACATTACAATACAAAAGAACACCATAGGCGTACCTGAGCGAAGAACAATCCTAACTCCAAATATCATCTATGTCATAGTATTATTCAATGTCATCATCGTAAACTTCTTCATTTTCTGGCCACACACTTTCTTTTAATGTTTTTAGCAAGTATGGGTACAAACCATCATACTCAACAAGTTACATGGGGAAAACACTATTTAATTACATGCAAGGATTTTCAAGGGATGGGATTATATTGGTTTTACTATTTTATGTGAATGTAATTTTAGTTGTAAACATTTTGAACATAAAATCACAACCTTCTTAAGGAAATTAGGGTTTTAACAACTTGATTACCAAACTTAATAAATACAAATCTACTTATGCTTTGTTGTTAGCTCCACCCATTAAACATAGTTTATTTATCGGAAGCACAGTGTATTCGAATACCATTTATAAATGACTCTGCAGAGTTACCCAACTTTATCCATAAAATTCCTTAACCCTCATGACTGAGTTAAGAAAATAAGACTTTTCACTGGTCATCTCTTTAGATAGCCTCTACCCAGTAAGTCTTTGTTTCCAACAAACTCGAGTGGCCCTACTGTTGTTAAGTATGGTTTTACCGTTTTCATACCATAAGCTCCCTCAGTCTCCCTCCACTCTTTGTAGATATTTAATCGATTTGAGCAGTTATTGGATCAGGTTTGATGGATTAACGCTTGTGGTTGAGTGAACACTATGTTATTTACTTGGCATAAGATTCTAGTCCTTATATTTTCACTGAGGCAACTTTCATCCACAAACCCTTGTTTCAGTACCTATCCACACTGCCACCTTTCTGGTCCAAGCCTCCACCCTAGGACAAGGTCATGGGACCCAACCATTTTGTGACTTCCCATGATACCACCTTATCCTAGAACCATAGATTTTATTTGTGTTTGCTTGGATATTTTCACGTGTAGACTGCGACGATTCAAAAGAATTCTTTGACGACAACTCGCACCAGACTGCAGAGCAAGGCAAGTCACACACCTTGATCATGTTGATCCCAGATTGCAAAATAAAACTATGTTGTTTTAAATTATTTTGCATGCATATTTTTATTCAATGTATTTCAATTCAATTTTAAATTTAGTTAATACCTATTTGTTATTACCTCCTTTAACATTGCAAATCTTATACTTTGTCACCGTAGAATAAAACTCTAGTTAGTACACTAGTATGGCTAGAGAATTTTTAGTAGCAAATGCTTAGACCTGCATAGATATAACTCTAGGTTGGGATAACTTTTTACATAAAATGATAAGCTTTTGAAATGTATTCTTGACTTCAGAGAATCAAGAAGGTATATGGAATGTTTTCAAAATAAAATATAAAATTTGGTTTGGACTTAGGCTAATAGTTAGGTGATGGGTGCAGGCATGCACTATTGTTCGGTGACAGTGTTGATTGTCGGCTACAAGGGGTATGTGGTTTGAGCCTAAGTTAAATTAAAGACCGGTCTATGAGTTACTATTGCAAAGCCCTATCGTACTACCACAAGGCTGGTATGGGACAGTCCTGATTGATTAATTTGTGGGTCCCAACCTGAGTCATGTCATAGGTTGAAAGTGAGCGTGGCGTAGACCATGAGAAGTCTCACTAGGCTCAAGAGGGGGTCCCGGTCTGGTGAATTCCTTAATGGGGTGAAACCTAGTGTTGGCTTGGCCAGGTTGAAGACTTTGTATTGTAAAGGCCTAGTCATAATCTCTCCGCCGCACACCTAAGAAAGTGTGCTAATTGTGTGGCAATATGAGATGATCATGTCTTGTGGGTAAAGTTGTACAACCTCTCCAGAGTGTATAATCTATCCTGGACAGCCGTACCCACGGTCATGGACATGCTGAGTAAAGTTTTTCATGTATTAGACTTTGTTTTTTAAAATAGTTTATGAAAAGCTTATGGATGGATGAAATCCATGAGAGATTAGAAGCATATGGATGGATGAGATCCATATGAGATCTTTTGAAAAAGATGGACCAGGTAGGATGCCCGTGGTTAGGTTAGTGTGGGGGATGGACCTGCACTAACGGTATTAATTTCATTTACAATTACTATTTTTACTTACTGTATTAAGTTCAGCAATTTCAATCTATTTATTGTATTTCTTTAAATGTTGTTTTATGCTCATATAACCCTATATGCCTTCCTTTGTTGCCTTTATCATTATGTTGCATTCTCCTGTGTGACTTGCGGAGTATAAGTTTGTACTCGCCTTGCTATCTCCATACAGAGAAAGATGACTTCAACTACGATGAAGACTTGGACAAGTAGGCCGCGTCTTACTGTCTCTTGCCTGTGGGCAGGCTTGTTGGGCTTCTTCTGCTTCGGTGTTTTTCTTCCGCTGTTTATGTTTAAATTTGGCTTATGTGCCGTGGATGTAAACTTGTTTAAATTTGGCTTATGTGTCATGGATGTAAACTTTGACAATCATGCCCATATCTAGTTAATAAATGTCGTTATGGTTTATATTTATCTTTGTTGTCCACTGTGTGCATTAGCTGATTCTAGACTAGTGCGATTTACACAGAGGATCCGGGAGTGGTTGCTCTGGGATCTGACATCTTCTACATGTACTGGTATAGCTAAGTGTTCACCTGTCGATGACACACCCTTGCCATGTCCTTTTTCATACAGGGTCACAACTCGGACTCTCGCCTTGTCTTTTTTCATACAGAGTCATCCTATCCTTTTTCATACAAGGTCCCACCTCTACTTTCGTGGAGTGACTACCGAAATAGATCTTTGCAACACTGATGCTGACATACATTGCAATGATTATATTTTTTTCATTAGTTAATTAACAACACTAATTAATTGACTTAATTATCACTGCAACCATAGCCATATGAGCAATTTGAGAATAAGTATCATCATATGAATCATCATGACAAGTAATTGTTTAAACAAGCAACAAGTTCAAACACTTAAATACCATTATACCATGCACCTACATTTTTTTAATTGCGACGACCGGGTTGATTAGAAGTTGACAACACATCCGACGCTACTCCTCCTATAGTAATTGCTCATTCTCAATATCAACCAAAGTATTACAAGACAACATTTAATTGACAACACTTCTACACGCTCTCCAAATCCACTATTTTTTCTCTTTATCGGACAGTCCCCCTTGCTATCTCGGTACTAAAAATATCATCACTTTCAACTCCCACAATGAAATATAGCAAACAAAACCAGTTTTGGAATCTATATAAAATTCCCTACAATTTTATAGTTGATTAAATGTCCATATTAAATCATGTAAACCTCCGCTTTTAACCTAGAAGACAGATTCGTTATCTTTTGGATAGCAGAATTAATAATTTCATATCTTTTAATCTACACGTGCAACTCTATTGAATTACGACATTTCCAGAAACTACATAAAATCATCTACCACCTTCTAGTCAATCCTAAAATTTAATCCTACTATTAAATCAGTCAAATTAATATTTTTTTCATGACTGCGTCTAGCATCAGTTCAGCATTGGGTCAAAATTCATAACTTCTATTCTATTTATCTAAAAATTATGTTCTTAGACTTTCTGGAATTGTTAAGAAATTACCTACAATATTTATGTTGAATAAATTTCCAATTAGTTTGTTTACTATTTTTAATCTACTGATTACTATATGCTGCCAAAACATGATTAATTTACTAGACAGTACGATTATAAAATTCATATCTCACAATTTACTAGTCTAACCGACATGAATAAAAATTCTACAGAACGCTATCGAAATCCTCTACACCTTTCTAGTAGATAAAATTCTCATATTATGCCCATATACTACCTGTAAAATAGTACAATAATACAACAGATCAAACCGATCTACTATTCGATCCCTTGTCTAGAAATTGCTAATTCTCTCTCTTGTCTTGATTTTAACCTCTAATTAAAATGAATAAATAGAGGGAAAAACTATATCATTACCCAAGAAAGGAACACCAAGGTCCTGATCAACTCGGCTTCGGCTTCTGGCTTCTGGCTTATTTTTCACTATTCATAAGTTTCGTCTTTTTCTAAACTTTTGGCTTTTTGTTAAGCTTTTTTGCCGGTTCTTTTTTCCCGTATTTGTTTGTATTATACGTAATAGGCTAACATATTTTTTAAATTTTTAAATTTTTTAAATTTAATTATGCTAAATAAGCCTCTGTCAGCTACAGTGTTTTCAGCCATAAGCCATGAGCTTTTCAGCCGAACCGATCACCACCCAAAACTCCGGTCTCTCCCCCACAATTTCTTCTCTTTTTTTTCTTTACCCTTTTCCTTTCGTTTTTGCGCTGTCGTTTCTCTCTCTAGGTGCGCTCACTGTAGCACCATGCTTCTCTCTCTACCTTTGGTTACTGTAGTGGCAATTTGGCTCGCCAACGGCTGGCGCAAGGACTCTCCGCGTACGCATGGCTGCACGGCGATGGAGAAAGCGGTGCGACAGAAGGCATCTATGGACGCGTTTGGTATCCTGCATCAGGCCTCAATGTTTGGTTGCTAGGCTACAAAAGCAGGCCAAACTGTAGCGATGCAAAACGTACATATGCGCTGACCGCGTGGAAACGAAAATGATTTCCGTTTCTCCCTGGCCTGGCCTGGCTGGCTCCCAGGGAAACGAGCCTGGCTACACCCTATACAGGGAACCAAACGCGCCATATATTTCCTTTTTATCTTGACACGATATCCTAATCTGATTTTAACTCCCCATAAGACTTGTTCCAAGAAACCAATCTCTCTTTAAAAAATCCACACATCTTTTTTTCACGTAGTTCTTTTTCACTAATTACGCACAAGTCCTTAAAAGCTATTTTAGGATATTACACTGGCTGCTCTCCATTCTCTTTGTTTGAGCTCAAAAGAAAATTGGATTTCTTCTGCCTACTTCTACTTCGAAAACATAAGTTTAGGAGCATCAAAGATGTTCATGAAGATTAGATGATCTCGTTTTAAATGGATCTTGCGTACAAAACCCTGCACCCTTTTACGTGTCTCCACCGATAGATGTTGCATTTTTGCAAGTTTTCAATTATACTCTGTGTACTGTTTTCTTGCCCTCAGACGTTATATTTTACAATCATGGAAAAAGCTTGTTTTCAAAAATTGTATGATTTGTGTACCACCCTAGCTTCTTGGATGTATTATTTAAAAATTTAGAATAGGTTTAGATTACCTTATCTCCGCAATTCTACACATATTGCATGCTATTTCTCCCTCGCCCTTTCTGCTAAAAAAACCTCATCAGACTATAGACGTGAAGTGACGAATAGCCAAATCCAAGACAATTAAGAACAAGCGAAGACCCCGATATTAAGAGAAAACGATATTACCAAAGAAGACAACGACTTGAAAGTCTCAACCCACATAAGAACCGAGACTCGTGTCCCCGCTTTGCTTTTAATATCTCCTCACCTCACAATAGACCCATTGATCAAGTCTTCATCAAGCAAATACGATGGCTAGGAACAAGATGATTGTCCCTGGTGGAAGTAGAAAAAGTAAAAGTATTTATAAGCTCGGTTTCTTTATAATAGTATTTTATAACTTACAAATAATTGTGATGGTAACGCGCAAATTAGCTCATTGAACAAACAAGTAGTACCTTCACTAATTTGGTCAACGCATAAAGCAGGATTCATGCACGTAGAACTCTACTAATCATGTGAATCCATAATTAGTTTACTTCAGTACTTATACGACTTTGACACATTTTTTGTCCAGCCGGATATATAAACAACCATGAATATATATTTTTTTCCCTACTACCACAAAGTAGCGCATTTAATTTTATGTACGGAAATTTGAAAGCAAAAGTTCATATGCGTTATTGACCCGTTCTATATATTTGCGGTTTTGTCAATCTTACAAGGCATGCAACTAAACTTCAGCTTGATCTAAGACTGCAAGGAAAGATCAAGATATCAATGTAGGAGAGATCAATCACGCTACAAACTCGCAATGTTAAGCCTTAGCTCCATCAACCGCATATTAAGATCAACTATACAATCATATCTTCATAAATTGTGGTGGTGATCGGTTCGGCTGAAAGCCTCATGGCTTATGGCTGAAAACACTGTAGCTGGCTGAAAAAAGTACTGTACCTAACAGAGGCTTATTTACCATAATTAAATTTAAAAAAATTTAAAAATAGAAAAAACATATTAGCCTATCACGTATAATGTAAACAAATACGAGGAAAAAAAGAACCGGTAAAAAAACTCAAAAAAAAGCTAAAAGTTCAGAAAAAGACGAAATTTATGAATAGTGCAAAAATAAGCTGAAGCCAGAAGCTGAAGCCATATTGATCACTGTAAAACATGGTTCGCCTGATCCTGGGTTTAGGGCCAGTCTTGGACTTGGGGAAAATATGTAGGGCCTATGGCTGACCAAGCCCAGCCCGAGATTGGTTCGGCTTGAAATTTGTCTTGGGTCCGTGGATCCGACCCAAACAGCCTAAAAGCCCTAATGGGCCATGCTTAGACCTAGGTCTAGTAGCTCTAAAGGAACTAGGATGAGTTTTGACCCGACCGAGAAAAGCTTTAGTGTGTTGTCGTGATTATCGGCACATCGACTTAAGTGCTTGATGAGTCTTCGACAACGAAGACAAAAAGGTTTGGCACGTTCATCTACTAAGGACTTGATGGTAAAATACAATTTATCTAGAATATTCAATGTAAAAATTATGTACTTATGTCTTTTATCTGTATATTATTAATGTAAAGAGAGCTGCTAGCTCACGCTATACTTCCAACGATATAGTAGTTTTATGGTGTTTTATTTGGCATAAAGTTTTGTAAAGGTTTTAGCTTTTGAGTTTTAAGATTCAAAGCAGGTTTTAGCGTGTTTCATTAAAAAAAAATTAAAAAGTTGTTATGAGTTTTATGTTTCAAACAAACTTTAACACATTTCATGAAAGTTTCATGCAAGTTTCAATACATTTCAAGAAGTTTTGAAAAATAGTTTTAAGCATATTGCAATGCATTTCAAAAAGTTTCAGAATAATTTTACTATGTTTTAGAAAGCATAGGGCTTCAGATTTTCATGCGATTTCAGCAATGTTCTAAACAACGAGCCAATTCTTTTTTTGCTTATAGATTTTGGTTGAAATTTTAAATTTTGGCTGTTCACAACAGAGATTACGGAGAGGGATACTCGCTTGTGATTCGGCTGGTACATATGTTGAACTTTTAACGTGTACTACAATAAACTTGTAGACTTTGTCTTGAGAAAATACCCCGTTTAAAGTAGGTACTATACTAAAAATAAAAACCACTTTTAAAAACCGCAAAAGAACAAGCCCAACATCTTAAGTTTCAAGAAAATGTCTAACACCAGAAATCATAGGTTTCTAGTTTTAGGGGTTTCGAAAGGCAATACCCACGAGAGGCAATGGCAAGGGGGAGGTAGTTGGTTTTGACCACACCACGCTCACTTGCGGCTTCTCGTTGTCCATCCCACTTGCGGTCGCCGCCTCAGCTGTCATGCTCGCCTACGACCACTCATCATTCGTTGCATTTGTGGACACCGCTAGCCTAACACTGCTCGCCCAATAAGCCGAGCGCCATGCTCGCTTGCACTGTGTGAGCCCTACATCCATCACCCTGCCCAATTTTCGCTCGTTGCAACTGCAAAGGAGGTCTCTTATTGTCAGATTCACCCGTAATGACGAAGATATGGCCAACGGTAGAGGTGGAATCTGCTGGATGGATGGAGGGAGGGAGGGAGGGAGCAAGAGCGAGAGAGAGACAGAGGGGCGCATGTGTGGGAAGGGAGGCAGTGGGTAAGGACGAATGCTTCGACCAAAGATTCTAATCATCCAGTGGTTTGAATCGGTTAGTTGTTCCCCATCCCATTGCAACACTACAGTATTATGTAGTTTTTCTCTAATATAAACTAGACGATCTTAAAAGAAAGGATATGAAGAAATCTCTCGTATCTAAATGTGGTTCTTAATTTTAATATTCACAACGTTCTGTACAGCTCTCAGGTTATATCGTTCAAATCAATCAGCAATTCATAGATAGCGGTCGGTAGGTATGGTATGCAATTCCTATGCATACGAATCAATGTGTCCAACTGCTTTTCTGGAAGTTTGTCATTTAGGGTCTGTTTGAGAGAGTTCCACCACTGAAAACGTGGATCTGGAGCAGCAGCTCCACCGTGGATCTGGGATCCCACCATAGAGTGTTTGGCTTGTACAGCAGCTCCAGATCCACGAAATTGAGGTTTTGGTGGGAATGACCACTTTTGGTGGGATGGGATGTGTAACCAGTGGCATTGGTGGGTAATTACTACCCAACTCCACGGTGGAGCACCTCTTGAGGAGCTCCATGAAATCTATGGATGTGGCCCTCAAATCCAGGATTTTGGTGGATCCAGATTTCGCGGAGCTGAAGCGTTTGGGTAATTTTCGTGGAGTGGAGCTGTTTTTCGTGGATTTAAAGCTGGTGGAGCTCTCCCAAATATGCCCGTACCCGTCCAATTGACGTGGCAATTCTCCTAAAAGAAGAGAAAGAGAGAGAGAGGAGCCCTCCTTCTAGCAACCATGGAGCACGGAGCACGGCGCATGAGGCATGGAGCACATCTGGATTTCTTTTGGCTTTTTTATTTTTCTAAAAAGTAAAATAAGTAGAATAGACTTTTTAAATAATTTTTTAAATTTAAAATCATACAGATCGTTATCTGTAGTATAAAAAAACACAAACACGAAACATTAGCTTTTGACTTTGATGGTAGCTTAGAAGAATGTAGCCGTAGACTCGTGACACGTCACCTTCTCCCTTTAGCCATGCGACACCTGTCGTTGGAGAAAGGACAAAATCCTAATACTGGCAACAGTAACTGACAAGGTGGGGCATAGTGGGCCCGCCCTCACAGTAACGCCCTTCACCACCCGCGTCACCGTCGCACGTAAACCTCCGCATCATCACGTCGTGAGGGGAAAGCAAACGCGACGAGGTGGCCGCCGTCCGGAGCTGGGACGCTGACTCCCGGCCCCACAGCTGAGCTCGCCCCACCACCAACCGCCTCCCCATCCCTGATCTCTACCCGCCTCACTGACAACTGGGAGCATCTCAGGATTGACCCACCTGTCAGAGGGGAGTAGGTCCGCCGGGGAGGTGGGAGGTCGGGGAATGGGATTCCCGAGCCGAAAAGCGCGGCAATGGCGACTACGCGAGCCGCGTGAAGAGAAACACATTTACCCGCCACGGCCCGCGCTGTCGCTCGCCGTGTTGCCCTTTCCCATTTCCCATTATAAACAGTTTATCGGAAAGTCTATAACTCATGGGAGAAGACGATACTCCTCTTATATATAGGTTTTTATATTTAAGATGTGAAATAAAAGTGAGCTATAATTATTTTTTAATTACGTTAGTTGAGTTATTTTTTAAGAGTAAAATACATTGTAGGTTTTTAAACTTGTCATATTGGTGCACTTAGACCCCAAACTTTAAAACTGCAGATTTTAAACTTTAAAAGTGTAGATTCATGTACCTAAACTTATTTAAGTGGGTCAGCATAAGTCCCAAGAATGATTCATTAGGCTTGACCGCTGACGTGTAGTCTTGACCAATGCCAACATGGCCTAGGGATAAAATGGCAATATTTTGTGCGCCATTTGTAGGCTATTTTTTCGTACTTACATCCTCATAAGATATTGAATTTGAGTTGATGAGGATTAAAACCTGAAGACCTAAACTCCCAATTTTCCATTTCAATATACCGTGGCCCAAAGACCGAACCCCCTGGAATCCCTAATTTGCCATTCCCTTGTCGCTCGTCGCTCGACAAGTTCTATCTCCATGGCTGCAGCATTGAGCTCCTCTACGACCAGCCACTAGGGGGGGGGACGTACACTGCCCTTGATCCGGTGTCCGAGCTACAGATAAAGGGAGGTGTTGTAGTTGACCTCCAAACATTGAGACAATTTAGACCACCATTTTTTAAGTACCCTAATCACTAGGTGAGTTGGTATTTGGATTTGGTGTGCATGATTTTTTATTCTAATTTTGTCGTTTTTCTTTTGATTTGACTCGCCTCACCTAGTCTCAATTCGACTCACAACTCTAACCACCTTCACCTGCAATTGGCATGTGCAACCTAGGATCAATCGTCTCCTACTCGTCGATCATATTAAGAGCTCATGGAATGCATAGTGGTGTGAATGGACGGTGATGGATGCGTATCCCTACAAAATCCAATGGGTTTATTGCAAATGTCATCACCCACTTGGCTGGTCATATGAGACATACGTCAGCTCTACGCTAGCATCAGTCAAGGTTACATGTCAGCGGTCAAATCTAGCGAATCGTCTTTGGAACCTATACTGACCCACTTAAATAAGTTTAGGTGCATGAATATGCAATTTCAAAATTTTGGGACCTAGCTAACAAATTTAGGGACCCACAACATATTTTACTCTTTTTTTTAATTACGCACTCTTAACTCTAATACTATATTAAATTGTAGAGTAAATTTCAAAAATGCCAGATTTTGGGACATTTGTAACTAAAAACATCATGTTTTGAAATATTTTTCATAAAACCACATACTTTCAGTCAAACACCATACATAACCCCACTTTTTATGCTTTCCCATTCGACACTGTTCCACCGCCTGCTCTATGTGGTCGTACAGGATCAGTGTGATCGAAGTAAGACTAGTGTGGTGCTTGTTCGACTACACTGGTGGTCTTATTTCGACCACTGGTCTTGTACCACCACACTAGTTTTATTTTGACCACATTGGTCTTGTATCAACACACTGATCTTGGATGATCACACTGGTCTTACTTTGACCACATTGGTATTGTACGACCACACTGGTTTTACTTCGACTACACAGAGCAGTTGGTGAAACTTTGTCGAACGAGAAAGCATATAAAGTAGGATTATGTATGGTGTTTGACTGAAAGTATGTGGTTTTATAAAAAATATTTTAAAATATGGTGTTTTCATATACAAATTCTCTAAAATCTATTGTTTTCTAAAATTTACACAAAATTATATGCACTGATCAACTTATTTAAAAAACTAAACTGATATGAATAACACTCCCAATCACTTATACTTCGTCACCAATCGATCCTGCCCCGCGATCCAATTCCAATTCCTCCTCTCTCGCGCTTTTATTCCTCTCTCCCCGGTCGCGTCGGGCTCCCCGCGCCAGTAGACTCCACTCCCCTACTGGTCTAGCTAGGGCCTGCTGCTGCTGCTGCTGCTGCGAGTTCTCTTCTCTCACCGGTCGCAATCTGAGCCTCCCGTTTCTAATTCCCCACCAGTGCGAGGGAAAAAAGCTTCCTTTTCTTGCTTATCTTCTGCGCCTCCGCTTGTTCGGTTCTTGCTGTCTTGCTCAAGTCGTGGTTGGAGTAGTAGGAAGCAAGCGACTGCGCGAGCGAAAAAGAGGCGATCAAAAGCGGCGTGCTTTTGACGCCGCGCGGGCGGCACGCGGCGATGTCGTCGACGCCCGCAGCGCCGGGGCCGACTTCGCCGCCGTCCCGCCCGGCGGCACCCCCGGCCAACTCCTCCTCCTCCTCGCCGCCGGCGCCAGCCTCCTCTGCTCCACCTTCTCTGCCCCCGCCGGCGACGCCCTCGGTGCCGCCCCCGTCTCCGGGCACTCCGGCGACCCCCTCCACCACACCTCCCTCGACGCCGAGGACGCCCACCACGCCCTCGCCCCCGTCGAGCATACCCTCTCCGCCGGCCGAGAGGTCGACGCCCGGAGGGACGCCGCCGGCCCCGGCCTCGCCGCCGCCGTCGAACCCGGTGCTGACGGCGCCCGAGGTGGTCGGGATCGCGGTGGGCGGGCTGGTGGTGCTGCTGCTCACCAGCCTCCTGTGCGTCTTCTTGTTAAAGAAGAAGAAAAGGCACCACCCGCACCCGCACCCGCACCCGCCACCGCCGCCGCCGCCCCACCTCCTGCACTACTACGGCCACCCACCCCCGCCGCCCCCGCCCCCGCCGCCGCACAAAGGTGATATGGCACTTTTAAACCCTACTTGACTTGTCTTGGAGGAGGTACAGATCTCTTGTGCTTCTTTTTCTCACTAGCAAGTCACATCGCTGTCACTTGTAATTATTTTGCTGTTCTTGGCAAATGTGGATGTGGCTTCTGATGTACAAGTGTGATTTTTTTTCGAAGTTTTGGTGCTTTGAAGTTGGATTTTCGTTGAATCATGATGAATGGCCTTATGGAGATAAACGATCAAAAATTTAAGCAGAAATATAGGCCTTATATGTCCTAGATGGGCTAATTTTAGTATGGAGTAGTGATGGCGTGGATCTTCATCTGTGTTTGAGATAATCCAAAGGGTAATTTTGAAAAAAAAAGTTAGACTGCATATGGTTCTGTAGTTCTCTGGGGTTCGTGGAATTTGATTTGTTTAAGCCATGAGGGAAAATATGTCCTTTCCGGAGTTAATATTACCATGTAAATGTGTTTACTTCAATTTTTTAACTTTGTGCAATCATTTCTTCTTTATTAGATTCTGCACAGGGAAATTCGTTTGAGTCGCAAAAGTTCTTTACTATACCATTCTTGTTCTGCTGCAGGGGATCACTATGGTGGGATGTACCAAAACTGGCAGCATAATGCCCCTCCACCACCACCTGATCATGTGGTGAAGATGCATTCACATTCTTCCCCTCATCCGCCACCTCATCCGCCACCTCCTCCGCTTAATGTAAAGAGAAGCCGTTCTGGTTCAAATTACTCAGGTGGTGAGAGCCAACCTTCACCGTCACCAGGCTCTGCCCTTGGCTTTTCAAGATGCACTTTTACTTATGAAGACTTGGCGGCGGCGACCAATGGGTTCTCTGATGCTAATCTGCTTGGACAAGGTGGTTTTGGATATGTTCACAAAGGAGTGCTGCCGAATGGTACAGAAGTTGCCGTGAAGCAATTAAGAGATGGAAGTGGCCAGGGGGAGCGTGAATTCCAGGCAGAGGTTGAGATTATCAGCCGAGTACATCACAAACATCTTGTAACATTGGTTGGGTATTGCATTTCTGGAGGCAAGAGGTTGCTTGTCTATGAGTTTGTTCCGAACAACACATTAGAATTCCACTTACATGGTATGATTTCTTGCTGTATTTGCACCATCAATGCTTCTTCCTCTATTTTGAACTGATCTATATAATCTGTCTGTAGAATCAAATTAGAACATCTTTGGTATTTTTGTGCTATATTTAGTTCCCACAAATATCCTAGTTATTGCCTTTATCATTATCAACTGCGCTATGAGTTGTGGCCTAGTACATATCCACTGGGAAGACACAAGAATTTCCTTGGCCGACATACAAAAAGGAAAATGCTCTCTAAGTTTATTAATTACCTTTTTTTTATGTAAATCCAGAAAACTTTGCTCTGGAGCTCCTGTCATGCAAACCATCTTCTATACTCTTTTGGTCTGTGTTCTCTTGAGCATTTGTTAAGGGTTATTTTCACCTCTGTTTCAGGAAGAGGCCGGCCAACCATGGAATGGCCTACAAGACTACGAATCGCATTGGGTTCTGCAAAGGGATTGGCGTATCTTCATGAAGACTGTGAGCTCACACCCATGGCTACCTGTTATGCTTTCAGTTTTATTTTTCACATTCAAACAGGTATGTAGCTGCTGTGTCCTGATTTTATTTATTTATTTTACTTCACAGGCCATCCTAAGATCATTCATCGTGACATAAAGGCGGCAAATATTCTTCTGGATTTCAGATTTGAAGCTAAGGTATATTGTATCTTTTCTGTTTTGTTTCATTTCTATTGTAGGAGTGGACAACAATTTTTGTTTTAGACTTGTCAACTTGAAAGTTTGAGGTGAGGTGCAGCACAAATTTTCAGATAAGGATTAACACACTTTCTCAATGAACGTGTCATCCAATCATCTAGTTGATCTGGTCCCATGAACTAACTGAAAATATCAAGGTGGTTTTGACTGCTTAGATGATTAGGCCTATTGTGATGGTAATATTTAAGTTCTCAATTTTTGGGTATTCTTAACTTAGTAGCTGGTAGTGGAATGTCTCCTGAATGGCACTAGAAAATAAACTTCTGCTCAAGTTTCGACCTAGGCTAAACTTTGTGTCTAGTCGATGTGAGTAAAATTAGAAAACACAATTGTGACAAACAGATGTATAACCAATCATCATTACTGAGTTAATATCAGCTTACTAATACAAATCGGTTGGATGTGTAATTCGCTATGTAAACTTTGTTTTTACAGGTGGCAGATTTCGGACTTGCAAAGTTGGCTTCTGATAATAACACTCATGTTTCGACTAGAGTAATGGGCACATTTGGGTAAGTTCAATCTTCCAGTGTAACATTATCTCATATTTTTTAAACACAAGATTAATCAAAATGACATGTAGTAAGCAATCAATTTGTTCTGGCAACTAACATGCAGGATCTGCTTTCTCAAAATAACCGCCCTAATAATGTTATTCCACCCTTAGGTACCTTGCACCGGAGTACGCTTCTTCCGGCAAGCTCACTGAGAAATCAGATGTCTTTTCTTTTGGAGTAATGCTTCTTGAGCTAATAACTGGGCGCCATCCTGTAAGTTCAAGACAAACGCATATGGATGACAGCTTGGTTGACTGGGTAAGTTATTTGTCAAAAGTAATTTAAATTTGTTTTCTGCAATACTATGACCAATAGGGTCAAACAATTCTTTTGCTTTTACTTATCTTAACATAATGGAATTTTACCGGCACATATGCTATGCAATCACTCTTTGTGGTGCACTCGTGCAACCAATTTTTGGTTTGGACACCAAATCAACATGAAAAATTTTGGAAACCACCTCTTAGTGGTGGAGTGGTGGGTGTATGACTCCATCCACTAGTAGTGGCGGACCTAGGATTTCTGAAATGGTTGTTCGGAGAATAAAATATTGCTTAAAGGAAAAAGGAAAGGTCCTCGGTGGAAAAAAAATCAAAATGCAAATTGTCCCAACCAAAAACATCTCAAAATAATGTAGAAAAATTACAAAATAATTAAGTAAAATACAATTTTAACTCTACGACCCTTCATGCAATTTTAGGGATAGCCATTTCATTGTTCCTTAGAACCACACTGCTAACTTCTTCAAATTTTTATGCTATCTAACTAACACTATCTACAAAGATTTCAAATCTGCAAATTTCTTCTTCATTTTGGAAGGTTCCACGATTAGGGGTGGGCATTCGGTTTATTCGGTCAAAAAATATTTTGGTTTTTGCAAGTTGACAACCGAATTAACTAAACTAAAATAGAACATAGAATCTAATTAACCGAATTATTTCGGTTCAGTTAATTCAGTTTTTTGGTTAGCTGAAATATGCACAACGTTTTAACGTATAATAATATTCTTTAGTCTAGTGTTATTATACCGGATTTATTTTTAAGCGAATGATATCTCTAGAAGCTACTAATATTCTTCCTTTTGAGATGTTGAAAAATATGTACAAAATTAAATGAGAATAGCCTTTGTTTACTACAAATTCACATAAGGAAAAAATAATATTTCGGTATTTCGGTTAATTCGGTTTTCGTGACTTAAAAACCGTGCCAAAAACTGAATAGCATGAAAACATAAATCGCACTGAATACCATACACCAAATAAACCACAATTTTCGGTGTTTTCGGTTTGATTCGGTATTTCGATTTCGGTATAAAAATACCCACCCCTATCTACGATTTACATTTCACAAAAGACAATAATTTATTTAACTATTTAGGATTTGCCAATTTTGGAATTGGGAGGGAGAGTGAGAGATTGAACGCAACTCACCTGGGAATGAGACATCGTCGTAACATCGTGCGTTTCATACCTCACTTTCCTGCTCACCCGCACCATCTCACGCCCTCACTTCACACCTAGAGTACACTTGTGACCTTCATTTGGGAATTGGTTTGCTTTCTCGTCGGCTTGCCGTCGCCAGCTGCCACTGCACGTTGCACACTCCCTCTCCCTTTCCTTGGCCGCCGTTGCTTGCGGCCATTGTGGGCTTGCGCCACTGCGACACTACCTCATGCCTCCCGTGTGGCCGGCTCCCTCACCCTCCATGTGCACGCCGCTGCCGTGTTGAGAGAAAGAGAGATGAGCCAATTAGGGTTAAGATTGGGTTGCCGGTTGGAGCCTTGTGGAAATTGGGTTGTGGTGGGTCAGGTGGACGTAGAAGGAGCTCTAGTGGGCTGAGAGAGGGAGGTGTGGGTTGGATTGAATCAATTTATATTTTTTGGATATAAATATGTAGTATTTTGGCTCATTTAAGAGTATATACATGTGTAATATACCTAGTATATATTATATATATTTTTTGCACAAATAATGGGTGTTCAGCTGAACACTCATGAACTCTTGAGGGTCCGCCACTACCCACTTTGGTTCAAATCTTGGTGTCCACTTTTTCGCACACGTGAGTGCTTTTCAGTAGGAATTTTGTGAGGTTGTAGGATTTATCTCCGGCCTCCATCTATCTAGGCGTGTACTAAGGAGATGCACTCGTGTGTGTGGTGTGCATATGTGGTGGTGTGTGCGTGTGCGTCTTTCTTGTAATCGGAAAAAACATAATTTTTTTTGAAAAATTGGGGATGTAGTTTATAGTGTTTTAGCACCCATTAAAATTTGAGCTTCACATTCAAAATGTGTTAGAAGAAACCAAAAATATAAATTTGCTGTGAATAGTAGCATTTGTCCTTTTCTTTTTGATTTGGCAAAGCCATGGGTGTCTTTGCACAATTTTATACAATAATCGCCATTCATCTGGATAAAATGGTGTCCTATGTTTCTATTTTCATTCACCTTGGCCTTTGTAAGTACTTTTTTATTTATTAGTCTTCTCAGACGGTTTTTCCCCCAAGCATTGGTGTCCGTTCGATGAGCTTCAATACATCTCCTTGAGCTCTCTTCCTGTTTCCTTCAGGCAAGGCCTTTAATGACACGAGCATTTGAGGATGGTAATCATGATGCTTTAGTGGATCCCCGGCTGGGGAAGGAGTACAATGCTAACGAGATGGCAAGGATGATAGCCTGTGCAGCTGCATGCGTACGCCATTCTGCACGGCGACGCCCACGCATGAGTCAGGTACCTCTGGACATCTGGCTTCTTCTGTATGCTAGTTTCGTGAACACAAGTTCATCGTCCTCTACTTTGAGCTTTGTTTATTGTTATGCCAATATTAGGGGCCTGTTTGGAACAGAGGAATTTCACAGGAATTTTGCAGGAATTTTACAGGAAACAGTTCAATTCCCGCAGGAATCGGGAAAAATTCCCGCATTCCAAACAGGGCCTAGACATACACTCCATCTAATTCACAAAAACAAATCATTTTCATTATGGACATTGACACCGTCTTCAAAATGCAACTTTGGCATATTATAATATATTTGTAAAATCCAACAAAATTATAATATTATAAAAGTATTTTTCGAGGCGAATCTACACATGATTTTTATGTATCTAATCTAAATATTTAAAAAGTATCAATAACCAAAGTTTGTAAAGTTTGATTGCACGCATTTCAAAATGACTTGTTTTTATGAACCGGAGAGAGTAGCAAAAAAAGTCATTGGTGAAATTACTCCTAAGTGGACTCTCGAGTCTAGTCGCTCTAGTTTCCATAACAAAATGGTGCTACACCTCTTTACGGCATGACAATGTTTTATTCGTATACTCCAAACTCCTATTTGATTCACGCCGTGCCCGTGGTTCAACTAGATTATAACTTGGATGTAATGAACAGGTTGTTCGAGCCTTGGAAGGCGATGTGTCATTGGACGATCTGAACGAAGGTGTTCGGCCTGGTCACAGCAGGTTCTTGGGATCATACGGCAGCTCCGAATACGACACCGGCCAGTACAACGAGGACCTGAAGAAGTTCAGGAAGATGGCATTTGGCAGCACCGGTTACCAGAGCAGCCAGCAAACGCCAACCGGCGAGTACGTCCAGAACCCGTCCGTAACAAGCAGCGATGGCCATCAAACGCAGGAGATGGAAATGGGGAGTACAAAGAGAGACGGCGACAACGGTGGAGACAGCCAAGCTTCATGAGATGACCTCTTCGTCTTTTCTTGGGCGTTTCAGCTACCGCAAATTCGTAAAGCCCCAGCCTAGCTGAATTCACATAAGCCGCCGACTTATTTGCAGCGAACCGAAATTGTTTGGTTGAGATATAGTTTTTGTGCAATCCGCTGTTTCTTCTCGTGAATTCTTCGATGCGCGTCTTCTATTGGCATTATCTTTCATAGGCGGCGAGGGGTGGCCAAGATTCAGATAGCCGGCGGTGACCGCGAGGAAGACGGCCAGAGGCGATGAGATCTGGATCGCGCAGCTTAGTCCGCTCCTCCTCCCGAGCCCAGCTCCGACGTGAGACCGTGGCTGGGGCGCCATGGCCACTGACATCGCGCCTGGGGGCCTCACCGGGTACCGCACCGCGCTCTTGTCTTAGTCGTCGTCCTCGCTCGCCTGGAGCCGCTGCATCGCACACGGATCACGCCGGCGCCTTAGCAGGAGGGAGGGGAGGATGGGCGCGTCGGTGTGCAGAGGCGGAGCTCTTGGGCGCGTGGGAGACGGAGGGGATCGAGCCATGACGGGAGCTGACCCCGCTCGATATGTGATGGAGCGCAGCGGGCTTTCCACTGTGCTAGGATCTGATCACATGATAGTATCCAATACCGGCCCATCCGAACAAAACAGCACAAACTAGTGAGATCAGTCTGCACTGTAATTATATTACACCCGAAAATCACTCAACCAAACACCGTCAAAATTGCATCCTCTAGTACACGGCTAGTAGAGCAACACATAGAACATGCCATCCAATTCTCTCAAGCAAAAATAAAAAAAATAAAAAAACCGTTTGCTTGCGCCTGTTTGTTTCATGCTTTGTTTCAGGCTGTCGTCCCAAGTGTTGTTATGCTTGGAAGAAAGCTAACGCAGACGAAGCCAGGAATTAGAGATAGGAGGCCTAAGCAGCCAATCAACACACAGACATATACCAAAGGAAGTCATATATCTTATACTCCCTCCGTTCTTTTTTATTTTTTATTTTTCATTTTGGATATCGGCACGGTCTCTAATACACATGTTTGACTATTTCTTTTTTGATTATAAATTGGCAAAATACTAAAAATATAATGATGTCAAAGAATTTTGATGACAAATCGATTAACATCACTTTCATGTGACAAATCTAAATACTTGTGTATACATTCGTGGTTGAAGTTTTACAATGTTGACTGTAGGCTCGTTCTAAGACGATAAAAAAAGAATCGAGGGAGAATTCATTTATTACAAATTTATGTCTATAACGACCAAGCCAATAATATAAGTTAGTGATTCCATCTAGTTGAGTTTTGCCTTAATTTCTTCTCAAAACCAGTACCTTGAATCTTGCTTAATCGCCCCCTTTGTTTTATTGCCTCGCCATGTGACACGGTGCAACACTTCTTTGTCTTTTGGTCACTAAGTAGCTTTGTTCAAGTTATGGTTATTCGCCAAGGAGATGCAAAAGGGGACAATTTAGAATAATGTGAGTAGCTGAAACGTGATACTTCTCTTTAATAGGTGTTCTATCTCCACTTTAAAATAAAAATCTAAAAGAGGTTTGTTACCGGTGCATGGTCTTCAAACTCGCTTAGGCTTAATGACCCGTCGGCTGTGACTATGAAATGTCACTGGGGGAGCTTAGAATTGCTAAGCAGCTTAGTAAGAACAGGACGGTAGGACGAGCATTGCACAGTTCTCTGCTCCGTATCGGCAAACAGTACAGGTCGTTGCAACTGCAGTTGTGTTTCAGTTAACTATATCATTCCATATGATATACATGCAACCGGGAGTTGTAAACAAACCAAGCATTTGACATTTCTGTTATAACAAAAATGCTGGTCAAACTTTGTGAAATTAGAGCTTTGGATAGTGTTTCATGATCTACCACAAATCTTAAAACGATAGGGGACTAGTAGTGTAGTAGTGTGCTTAGTGTATTTCTCCAGTATGCTACGGTCCAGTGACGGACCTAAGATTTTTAGAATAAGTGTTTGGATTTCAGAGCTAAATTGTTCAAATATGTCAATACCGCAGCGTACTGTTCTCGCCCCCCAAAACACCGATACAACGATACGTGTATGTAGATATAATAAAAATACATAAATTATAAAAATTAATGATTTCTTATGACGAAATGGGCGACATAAGGCGAGCATAATTATATAAATTAAACAACAAATTATAAAGATAAATGAGAATTATATATCTTGTTGATCTTGCCTTTTTTTTGCTATTTTCCCATCAGCAAGAACTGTCCATCTAAAAGTAAATTGTATGTTCCTTACCAAGAAAGAAAATAAGTGGAGTGTGGTGGAACACACCTAAATCTGAAGAGAGGACGATGACAATAAGTTGGAGGTGCTACTTACTTCCCAATGCCACGCTTCCTCCCGGCTACCGCGCTGCTCCCTTCCTGTCGCCCGCTCCCTACCTCCGTGTTTGTTGTGCCACTGCTCGCTTGCCTGCGACACCTCTCTGCTCGCCCGCGCTGCCACACGCTCACCTTGCACCACACGTCGCCTCACGCATGATTGTCGTCACATCATGGCACGACGTCCGCATCCGCCGATCATCACTCGCCTCTAGCATGCACCTCCGCCTGCTCGTCACTTGAAGGCCGAAACCGCATCCCACACAGACAGCCACAAGATAAGAAATAGAACAAATGCTAGGATTTTGTTTATATTTTTAGCTCTTTGGACGTGAGGATGGTTGAGGTGGAAAGAAAAATGGGTCTAATGTATTACATGGGTTACGCGCGAGATATGAGGAGTGCGGGCTGAATTTATTTGCAGGTATAAAATATAGTTTTAACACAATTAATAATATATACATCTAATATATCTATTATATATATGATATTTTATAAAAAAAAATTAAGTATTCAGCTGAACACTTTTGACCCATGCTAGTCCGCCCATGCTACGGTCTATAAATAAACCACGCAACCCAGCTAAATTGCACACATGGAAAAAAATAGAGAAAACCGCAAAACTACATCCTAGCGGGGTCTTTCACGAAACTCGTAGAAAATGTTCCACTCAGACGTCATACTCGTATTGCAATGATTACAACCTGTAAGAACCTTGTATACTTTCGGTTATTTTCTGTAGCCATCATTTGGGCTAATTTTACATGTCTCTATCAGTTTTATTCTCGAAAAAAAATCTGAATCGATTGGCCCGGATTTTTTTTATCAATAGTAGTTAATAAATCAAGAATTACCAATGTAGGAAAAGTAAGCCCAGATTTGCAAATCTAGGAAGGACGCATGGCAGAATAGCGTCCACACGTGGGCGTGTTCGGCTACGTCCTGACCCGTACGCTCAAGAGGATGGAATCCATCACACAAATAATAGCTATTTTTTAAAATTTAGCTTTTAAATATTTTTTTATAAATCTAGCTACTGTATTTTGGTAGGTGTGCTATCGCGTGCAGCGGGTCTGTTACATACTGCTGTGCCTGATAGATTTATGAGAGGAGGTTAGATTTATAAAAAAACATTTAAAAGTTAAATTTGAAGAAAAAAAAATAGGTGGATCGATATTTTCAAACTCACTTTGGCGTCCCCCTTGAGTCCTTGGCATCGGTCCAGGACCGTAAAATTTTTGTTTTTTAGTCTAAAATTTGAAAGTTTTTTACATATAGACCCCTGGAGAAAAGATTTGCAAAAATGGACCCTTATCACGGCGCCAAAGCATATGACACCTACCATACATGTCACGGCGCCATATATTTTGACGCCGTTAATTAACACGTCTGAGCCAGGGTGGCACAGCACGGCGCCATGGGCTGTGGCGCCGTGACATGTACCATAGGCGCTAACTGTGATGGCGCCGTGCTTCGGGACTTAAGCCCGAGCGCGGCCCCCGGCCCCCCAGCTCCCCCTCACTCTGCTATGTTCAAACAGTAAACCGCCGCAGCCTCCCCTCTATTCCCCCTTCAAATCCTCTCAAATCCACCGATTTTTCTCACGGTTTTGCTTCCAAATCGAACAAATAAGGTGAACTCTCTCCCCTCCCTTGATTTTTTTTGCAATAGATATGTATTATTTGAGCTACATTTCGTGGGGGAATATTTGAAACCCTAGATGAAATTAGTTCAATTTGGATCGGTTTTAGGTTAGATTTGCAATAGAAATGTGTAATGTAAGAGTAGTACTGTGTATAGAATCGTTTTTAGGGTTTGATTTGAGTGAGATTGATGAGTATTTAGAAATTTGAGTAAGATTGATGTCGGAGAATAGATGCATTTATCGTTTATTGGTGAGACTTATATCATTTTGTTGCCCTCATTACCAATAAGCTACCAGTGAAAACCATTCATGAATCGGAGCTGCCAATCAAAGTTATGGGTAAAACAAGAAAAGAAACATTTTAGTACTAATAAGGAACTCATATTTGTTTATTGGCTTCGTACTAATAAGTATGTACGTGCAGTATATGAGCATATAAAACCATCTAGGTGGTATGTATATTTTTTGGCCATACTTCTTTTTATAAGCGTATATAAAGGTATTTGCAAAATACGTAAAAAAACTATAGATTCCCTTTCAATTTTTTGTTTGGTTCATATTGACATATATCTTATAATTAGTTATGAGTATATCCAAAGTGATCAAAGAGTATATCAAGTTCATTTAGATGGTATATCAGATTTGAGCATAACTACATCGGGAGTATAAGGTATTTTTCATATATACATATACATATACATATATACAAATATACATACATATATACAAATATATATATACACATACAAGCTCACCGGATATAGACACTAATATGAGCATCACATTGGGGAGAAATGGCCGTAAACAAAACCTATATCAACTTTGTAAATGGGACACCGGGGATAGAGAAACGGGGATGGAGGGTAAATCATATACAAGCTGACATGTATTTAACCAAGGGTAAATCTCTAATACTTTCATTTTGATTCCAATTTCATAATTCAATTTGATTCTTATTTTTATTTATAAATATGTTTTTTATAAATTTCTTATTTGAATATTTCTTAAACATTGAATTCTAAAATTTATCACAGGATGGCGAGATACCGGCTGCTAGACGAGTTCTACGAGAGGGAGCACCGCGGCAGGCTCACGGAGGACGGCCGGGTACGTGTGTGGTTGAAATGTACATGTGTTCAACTTGATGGTCACGCAGCTAACTTTTATAGCAATTTTCAGGAGATACCCATACTTCGTCCTCGAACCCACGATGGGTTCCATTTGATGAGATACGACAACCGCTATACCCCACTGCTGCGCCGTGCTGGGCTTCACACGGTCGCTAACCTATTACGGCGGGGCATGCCGGTTTTCAACCCCGCAGCTTTGACCGCACTTGTCGACAGGTGCATTTTTTCTATCGGGTCTATTTGTTTTCGCTTCTATATTCTTACGTACGTAACTAATTCTTTTCTCCTTGTACTATTAACAGGTGGAGGCCAGAGACACACACGTTCCACCTTCCTTGTGGGGAGATGACCGTCACGCTGCAGGACGTGGCGATGATACTTGGACTTCCCATCAGGGGACAGCCGGTGGTCGGCCCGGCGGTGTCTGAGGGCTGGAGGGCACGTGTGGAGGCCTTCTTGGGCACGCCATTGCCTCCTGTCCCAGATAATGCCAGGCGAGGCCGCGTCTCGGGGGGTCCACCTTAGATGGTTGCGGGCTACCTTTGGTGAATGCCCTGATGCCGCGGACGACGCCACGGTGACCTTCCACTGTCGCGCCTGGGTCCTGCACATGTTCGGGGCAGTGCTGTTCTCGGATGCCACGGGGGATGCCGCTTCGTGGATGTACATCCACTGCCTCCAGGACTGGGGAGACGCTGGACAGTTCAGCTGGGGCTCGGCGGTCCTCGCGTTCCTCTACCGCCAGCTCTGCGAGGTCTGCAGACGCAAGGCGCCCACGTTGACGCTCGGTGGCTGCGTCTTCCTCCTGCAGGTGTGGTAATGCATTTATTTTTCGTACAGTTCTTTGTTTTCGTACATGGCTAATCGTGTGTTTGCCCCTATGTTCGCTTGCTAGGTGTGGATGTGGACACGCATTCCAGTGGGGCGTCCTCGAGTGTTCCAGGCGCAGCCTTGGCATCCACAGGGTGTGGATGACCTCGGCCCCACTGTTGCGTACCTGTGGGATACAGTATCAGTCCCGTTCGCGACTACTCAGCGTGCGTACGTGGATTTCAGCAACGAGTTTGACACCTTGTCTCCCACGATGGTAAGAAATTGGTACTGTATTTATTTTTCCTACAGTTCTTGGTTTTTGCACATGGCTAATCGTGTGTTCGCTTACTAGGTGTCCTGGGAGCCTTACTCCGAGCCACAGGTTCTAGCGCTACCGCTCAACACCATGTGCCGCAGGGACTCCCATATTTGGAGGATGAGGTGTCCGCTGATCTGCTTCTACGCCGTGGAGATTCACCTCCCCCACAGAGTTGCGCGTCAGTTCGGCCTCGTGCAGTTCTTCCCCCCAGAGGAGATGTCGACTTCTGTTGACTTGCACAAGTGAGTAACAATTTTTGTTTCATTTAAAATTCTTTTAGTTCGTACTAACAACTATTGTTGACATCTGCTATATCTACAGGTTCGACAGGGTCCGCCAACGAAAGGTGACGGACTTCGCTCATTACCACCGAGAGTACATCGAGTGGTGGAGGAGGATGGGGGACAACTGTGAGCCGGACAATACCCCCCACAGCAACGCCAGCTTCCGGGGTTACTTGTCCTGGTACCACACTGCCACCCGCTACAGGCTGAGGCAGTAGTGGACCGATGTCGACTACGCGGACCTCGCTTCGTCCGAGGACGAGGACACCGCGTACGACAAGCGTGCGAGGGAGGGCACAGTGGTCGAGGCCGCTCCGATTCTCGATCGAGTGGTACGGAATACATGATATTTACACTTACTTTGGTTCAATACGTTTATCTCGCACTTACTTATGTTTCCTTATTTCTTTAGGGAACTTCTCTCCAAACCTCGGTGCGGGACATCGACGAGGCTCTCAGCCACCCAGTTGGTGACCTGGACAGCGAGAGCCGCCGCCTGAGGGACCTCCTGCAGGTACGAAGATAGTTTGTTAAGTTAGATCCATTCAGCATGTATACAATTGTGACATATCATTACTTGCAGAGACTACGACGTCGTCTCAGTCGGGCGGCAGGTCGGTGTGGTTGCCGCGCACGCTCAGACGTGATCGTACCGCCGGCCTCCCAGCGCTCGGGTGCCTCAGCCGCTGCAGCGTCGTCATCACACGTCGGCAGGCGCCAGTTCACGAGGAGCTCGTCACGCACTCCGACTTTTAGTCAGGGCGATGACGACGACGAGGACGACGACGACGAGGCGGAGCAGGGTGACGACGTCGAGGAGGAGCACGAGGACGAGGAGACATCTACCCACGACGAGATTGGGATGTCGCAGATGCCTGACGCACCGTCTACTCAGGCTTCGCAGCGGCCTCGTCGTTCGGCTCGTCCCCCGAGCACGTATACTCCAGGGAGTGATGCTCTAGCCAAGGGCAAGAGGCAGTGATGTTTTGAGACTTTTTTATAGACTTATGTGATATTTTGAGACTTTTGTGATATTTTGAGACTTTTGTATAGTTATGTGGTATTTTGAGACTTATTGATAGTTATACGATGTTGTTATTTAGGTTTTCAGATGTTTCATGTGTGAATATATGTGTATGTCTATATGTGCATATGTTTTGCAGAAAAGTTTGCTGTTTTGCTGTTTTTTGTCAGGTGTAGCTTACACGGCGCCATACCCTTTGGCGCCGAGATGTGTATATACGGCGCCAGATTGTTTGGCGCCAAAAGAGGCGCCAAACACCTTGGCGCCGTATATACACATCTCGGCGCCAAAGGGTATGGCGTCGTGTAAGCTATGTACGGCGCTCGCATGTTTGGCGCCGAGATAGGTGGACTAGCAAGCACCACGTTTGACTGGCTAAGTCAGAACACGGCGCCACGGCCTTTAGCGCCGTAGGTGCATATCACGGCGCCGTAGGACTTGGCGTCGTGCTATGCCACCCTGGCTCCGACGTGTCAATTAACGGCGCCAAAGCATATGGCGCCGTGCCATGTACCCTGGGCGTCATATGCTTTGGCGCCGAGAGAAGGGTCCATTTTTACAAATCTTTTCTCCAGGGGTTCATATGTAAAAAATTTCAAATTTTGGGCTAAAAAGCAAAAATTTTACTCCAGGACCATGCCGATGAGTGGTGCTGTCTACTTTAGTCGCCACAATTCAGCGTGCAAATCCTACTCCACCAAAATAGCAATCACCAGCGACGCACGACGCCCGTTCCGCGCGCGTGGCCAAAATTTGTTCTGCCGAAGCTCCACGCCGAGGCCGGTAATATAGTTTGAAAGGTGCTGTTTGTGTCAATCGCTACATATGGTTGTTTAGTGTTTACTCTCCGATAACATAATTGGAGAAAATACATTTGTAACTTAAATTTCAATAACATAATTGGAGAAAATACATTTGTAACTTAAATTTCCTTGTATGGGCGCTAGATGATGTATAGAGTTGGGATTCTTTTTTGGTCTTTCTATGCTTTTGATTGTGGTGGTGCTTATCTCGAAAGGTCAATGTTGTGTGAAGTTTGTAAATGGACACCACAGCAATCCAATCCGTCTGGTCTCCTACTCTACCCATTTTTATGGTAGAGTCAGATTCTGTATCTTATATGATTTACCCGTAACTTGCTACTCGGATAACCTTTGCCTTGGATGATGTATATAGTTCATGTCTGTATGCACTGAATCCTTTGCTACATTGATGTGATTTTTTTAGATTGGACTTCGGAGTCTCCACACTTGTGCAACGTGTAGGCCCGAACTAGTGGCATGAAGTTGCCAATTCTCTGGAAGGATCACGCTCAGTTTCGACGAGTCCCCGGAGCCAAAATGATCTGACCACCATGACATCATCCGTATAGTTGCCGTTGCCGAGCATCTTGTCTTTACATGGCTGTATTTTGCGTGCGGTACTCGTGAACTTCCGAAGTCGCGCTGCCGCCCACTGTGTTATGTCGACGTGTGCAATTATCGTCTTTCTTTGGACTCAAATGTGTGAATTCTAAAAACCATATTGCCAAATATGCAATTCTTCCATATCCGTACATGCCACCTACATGGAACGAACTCAACGAAGGCTTCTGGTCTTTGGCACCACAAATGGCTTCATGTTGGCAAAGACAAACATTAGTTACCTTCGTGTCTAATGTTTATGGTTGTGATCAAAATGGCTTGAGCTTTTGGCTTCAGCTTATTTTTGCACTATTCATAAATTTCGTCTTTTTCTGAACTTTTGGCTTTTTTTGAGTTTTTTTACCGGTTCTTTTTTTCCTCGTATTTGTTTGTATTATACGTAATGGGCTAACATGTTTTTTCTATTTTTAAATTTTTTTAAATTTAATTATGGTAAATAAGCCTCTGTCAGCTACAGTGCTTTTTTCAGCCAGCTACAGTGTTTTCAGCCATAAGCCACGGGCTTTTCAGCCATTTTGATCACAACCTATATTACCCCTTCTGCGTCTCATGAACGGGAGTAGAGTACACCTGTACTTGCTGTACAGACATGGACGTCTCATAACTTGTTGCACTCACCTCTGCTCCTCCTTACCTGCTCATACCCATCTTCTCCCTCCTCTCCACCAAGAACAAGATGTTGAGCATTCTGGTAATTTCCCTAAATTTCTGATGGGCCCACTTGTAAGAGGAGGGAGAAGGGATAAGGCTCTGGGCCTTGACCTCGTTGTGGAGCGGGGGATCCCGATCCCCTTTCTCGTTGGCTTCCTCTCGTCCGTCTCATGAGAGATGCGGCGGTCGTTCGCCTGCACCGACCACTACCCTAACCTCCTCGCCCCCCAGGCGCAAGAGCGGTTGGAGGCTGTTGAGCAGCGCTGCTTCCTTTTCCAAAATCTCCGCTGCCTTTTCCCCTTTAAACCGGGCCGAGCAAGCTTGAGAGGGGTAGAGAAATCAAGAGGGAGTTCACTGGTGGATCCAAAGTCGGGTAGTGGCGACTTGATTCGCTACTGGTTGGAGACTTTGGGACAGAGTAGCAGCATGCTCGCTGGGTCGATCTATTCTTGATTTCTGCTGTTCTTGTGGGTGTTTTGTGTGCTTTTGTGTCCAGTCTGCTTCCGGCATTTAGTGAGTAGAGGGGTGGTCTCACCTCTTGAGACTTGTGTGCGCAACAAGATCATACTTCTCGGCTGTCTGTGTGTGGCATCAACCTGCATCGCAGCTTCATGATTTGGTGAGTACCGAATTGTGAAGTAGGTCATTGTATCTCCATTAACCTCTCTGGTGATATCTGGGCTACGCCGGTGATTAGTTTTCTAAGACATCGTCCTTGAGGCGAGCCTTGCTCTGTCAGCCTTCTTGGTGGCTTGGACTGCCATCGCACAGTGAGCTTTACTTTATATTCTTAATTTTCTGTTGTGCATTAGTTTGTCATGCTAGTTTGATATCAGTTTACATCTCTAAAATTAGTGAGAAATTCTAGCACTGGGAGGACTTTTGCATGGTACAATGTGGGCTTTATGATTGCTCGATGAGGAATCTAGTCATTTATGAGATCTCAATGATAGTCTAGAAGTATTCTACTAGTTTAAGTTGCCAATTGATAAGTTCTTACTTTAGCTCAGTGTTATTTATTTCTGCACTAAATATTGTTGAATTCGATCGTCTTTGCTGTAGCACATACTCTTGTTTCTACTACTGCCGTAGCTCTGTTGGTTACATTGTAGTAGTTGTTTTTGGTTCCTGTAGTGCTTTAAAAGAGTAATTGAGTTTATCACTTATCTAAGGTAATGTTAAGATTGGCAAACTAGCATAATAGAGAGAGATTGTCTCTTTAATTGCTGATCTATTGACTTCCGCTCGCCTCGCCAAAGGTCAGAAAAATAGCCGTTGCGTAGAAAATCCGGTCAGACCGCCCACACAGGACCAGTCAGACCGCCAGGTCCGGTCAGACTGCAATTCATACCAGTCAGACCGCTTCTCAGAAAAATCTATGGAGTCGCTCTCTGGAAAAAGTTCCACGAAAGGAACGGAAGTTCCGCAGGCCGGTCAGACCGCTCTTACCATACCAATCAGACTGCACTCACCAAGCCGGTCAGACCGCCAGGCTTAAGCCAGTTAAACCGCTTCACGGTCAGGTCTGTCTGTAGGAATATCTGGAGCTTTCCAAAGCCTGGTAGTACCGCGCAACACATGCCGGTACTTCCGCTCTCCGATAATACTGCTCACACAGAGCCGATAGTTCCGCTTTCCGAACGAACCGCTTACACAGAGTTGGTAGTTCCGATTTTCCTGAGAAGTGCAGATATCTCAATAGTCTTTGCAAAACACATTTGCAAACTACGATATCATGCACACAAGGATCAAACATGATTTCCAATAATTTGCAAAACACATTGGCACACTTTTGAAATCATGACACAAGGAATATATATGAGCTTCAATCCTTTGCAAAACACATTTGCAAATATAAGCCTCATATCACAAAGAATGAAAATATGGACTTCAAGCACTTGCAAAACACATTTGCATGCATAATCACATGTTACTAGAATTCAACATATGAGCTTCAACCATTTGCAAAACACATTCGCAAATGCAAGCCTCATACCAAGATGAGCTAGAGCAAGTGAAGTTTGAGATTTCAACACATGATGAGACTCAAACTACTAGACATTAGCCTCTTAATAGTACAGCAACCTATACTAGCAGTCCGGTCTTCCAACCAAACACCAAGACCGGTAAAACACTAGGAACATATCCTTAGCCCTAGCTAGTCATACCTTTGCCTTGGGTCATCGTCTTTATATGCATCAACTCATGATGCATCCTTTTTATCAACTCCATCAACATATGATGATCTTTATTTGACTTGATCAACACATGATCATCTTGGATATACATCAACTCATGATGCATCCTCTTCTTGATAGCCTTCAACTTATAAAGATATCTTCTTCTGAATCTTGACTTGATGATCTTCAACACATGAAGTCATCCTTTCTTGTGGAACCTAACCTATTCATCCAACTCATGAAAAATATTAGTCCACAAAACAATTTCATCAATTACCAAACTTCACCATTAACACATAATGGAGGGACCAGATTCAGTAATCTTCCTTTTTTGATAATTCATGACAATCTCAACAAATAATGAGATATAAAAATTGATTTGTGAGTATACAACTTGTACATAATAATTGTATACTCTAAGATAAGCTTTAGACAAAGCTTATTTATCCGATTGTCATTAATCATTCAACCATTAACACATAATAGAGAAGTTAGGTAGCAACCTGATTGCACATGAGTATATATGAACTACACAAGCTATATATACTCAAGAATGTATTTCAAAGTAAAGATCCTAAATATGCATATTAAAAGAAGCATGGATCAATACTTATGAAACTCCAAAACATAGAGACAGCTTACCCTAAATGTGTGCATACAAGTGTATATAATGAAGACATATGCACATATTCATTTTGGACTAATCGAGGAGTTCAATCTATATTTTAGATCTAAGGAATACATTATTATATGAGAAAGTGATTTCGAATGTATATCTCTTTGATTTCATCTTTCCATCCAAATGAGACTAAGCTGTAATGTACTTAAACAATCATATTAGTTTCATATATGCATTTGTCATTATCACCAAAATATTATAAAAGTATTTGTCCTTATTACCAAGATCTCATAATGGTATTTTTCATTAACACCAAAACCAACTTAATCGGATCTTGATCTTTCAATCTCCCCTTTAACCAACTTAATCGAAATTTGATCTTTCAATCTCCCCTTTAACCAACTTAATCGAAATTTGATCTTTCAACTTCTAAGTAGCTAGTGTATGCTAATAAGAAATAGACAAAACTACTATTGCAATCACTACAAATCTGTGCAAGACACCAGCATTAAATATATTCGTAAATGAATCACAACTTGTTCAGAAAATATACCTTGAATTTTCTTATTCTTGTGTGGCGGTAAAATCTAGCCCAGCAGGCAGCAGTAAAATTAAAGGCACACTACTACTATCTAAAGGAAACATAGAGTCGCATTGTAGAACAAGGAGGTTACAAAAATAGCATAGGAAGTAGTAATAGTAATAGATATGAGGCTTTACCTGATTTTCCCAATAAACATTATTACCTCACTCATGCAAGAAATGCACTATGAAAAGTAAGAAATGCCGACCAGCTGATTGCTCGTAACAAACACCTACAACAAACACAACATTGTTAGTAGGTGTTTTTTGGGGCGTTGACAGAGCCATAATTTAGGAAATAAACTCACATGGATAATTAAGAAGCCACATGATCAAGCAAGCATGTGAGGAAATAATTAGTAGGCACATGGATAATTAAGATACCATGATGCCCTATTTCAGCGTCATATATATATATATATATATATATATATATATATATATATATTTGGAAGTACTATTTTCATTTCTAATATATCTCTTTATTGGTATTGTTATATCTCTTTATCTATTTGAGTATATTCTAATAATGATTATAAGATACTCCAAAATGAATTGCATGAAAAAATTTCATAAAGTTCAATTTTTATAGTATAATTTGTATATGTAGTCATTTTATACATAAAAAAATGTATATAGTAAAGATAAAGAGTTCTGGTAAATTTTTTTAACCAAATCGGATTAGAGTATCTTAGTATTAGAATTTAATATACCGAAAGTAATAAAGAGGTATAACAAGTTCGTTTAAGTGGTATGTTGAAAGTGGGAGTATGTACTCCTGGGAGTATAAAAAAGTCTTCATATATATAAATATATGTATATGTATATATATGAATATGTATATATGTATATATATGTATGGAAGCCTCTTTTCTACTCCCGAGTGTAATTACACTATATCGTATCTCGCAACATAGGAAGTATCTTGCGTAACGGATGGTATGTACATGCAGTATACGACTATTTAAGATCATCTAGGTGGTATGAACAATTTTTCAGATATGGTATGTATATTTTTTTGATATACTCCTTTTTTATGTGTGTATACGAAGGTATTTACAAAATACGTTAAAAACTATGGACTCTCTTGCAATTTTTTCGTGTGGTTCATATTGGAGTATCTTATAATCAGTATATGAGTATACCTAAAGTGATAAAGGAATATTTCATGTTTATTTAGGTGGTATATTAGATATGAGTGTAATTACACCCGGGAGTAAAATGTATTTTTCCTATATATGTATGTAAGGCTGAAAAAAAGCTCGAAGCTCGCGAACTATTCAAGTTCGGTTTGTTTTAGGCTCGATTCGAGCTCGGTTCGAATTTTAAACGAGCTGAACTCGAGCTTGATCTCGAGCTCGCGAGCTTTACCGAGCCGAGCTCGAATAGTTCGTGAGCCTCAATTCAAGTTTAAATAGTGATACATATTAACTCTTACCGAGTTTACTCGAGCTGAACTTGAGCTCGAGCTTTTCTTATTATTGAAAATTAGTGTATGTTTGAATTATGTTGACTATTATCGAGCTTTCTAGAGCTGAGCTCGAACTCAAAATTTTCTTATTATTGAAAAATAATGCATAATAAATTATTTTAATTGCTATCGAGCTTCAACGAGTCGAGCTTGAGCCTACTCGAGTTTAGATCGAGCCGAGCTCGAACCCAAGTTCAGGCTCGGACCCTAACCCGAGCTCGGCTCGAGCTTCTACCGAGCTCAAGCCTAGAAGACCACGCTCGCTCGAGCTCGGTTCATTTACAACCCTATATGTATGTATGTATATGTGTATATATATGTATATATGTATATGTATGCATATATATGTATATATATAGTATAAATAACAGGGGCACCTTGGTGCCCAGGCTCTATAATTGAGACTTTCTATCCATAATTAACACTTTCCATTCATGATTAATTCAGCATGCTAAATCAATGACTTTCTTTCCAAATTGATGTTTTTTCGAATTAATGAATGTTAACGGATTTGCCTAATATATTATATATCATTGTACTTACACGCATCTTAAAGCAATTCAAAGACAGAGAGACTTAATGCCCAGACACCATGGTGTATATATATATATATATATATATATATATATATATATATATATATATATATATATATATATATATATATATATATATATATATGCTAGCCTCATAGGCACGGCGTCACGCCGCGCTAGCCACCGTGTGTACCGAAGTAAAAGAGACGATAATTCGTGAGGGGTTTTAAAAAAAAACCGAGGGCACATGTGTATTTTCGAAAAATTCAAAAGGTCTTTTTCGTAAAAAAGCGAGGACCTGTACGTAAGTAAACGAGGACCCGTACGTAATTTAGAAAACTGCGGGGGGGGGGGGGCTATCCTGCAAAGTGGAGGGGCTAAAAAAACCTGGCAGGGACCTTTTCGCGAGAAAAAAGACCTTTACGTAATTTCTGGAAAATACAGGGACTTTTTTGCAAAACTGCTCCCCCGACCGTAACGAAATTCGGCCGCCACGCGCCGGCCGGCCGAGCGCAGGGGGGCGACGTGGACGCCCTATATATATATATATATATATAGTATAAATAACAGGGGCACCTAGGTGTCTGGACACCTAGTCTCCCTACCTTTGGATTGCTTTTAGATGCGTGCTAATGTGATTGAGACTTTCCATCCATGATTAAGACTTTCCTTTCATGATTGATTTAGCATGCCTAATATATTACATACTATACATACCATTGCTCTAGCACGTATCTAAAAGCAATCTAACGGCAGGGAGCCTAGGTGTCTGGGCACCTAGGTGTCCCATTTCAGCGTCCTATATATATATATATATATATATATATATATATATATATATATATATATATATATATATATATATATATATATATATATATATATATATATATAATGAAAATGATTCGAACTGTTTCAAAAGACTCAACAAGCATTTTTTTTTGCCTAGTGCTCTTTCATCAATTGATGGCAAGAGCAGTTAGTCCATCATAGTTTTTCCTTATGGAAAGATAATGAGATGGTTCTCTATGCTCTGATTGATTATTTGTATTATGATCAACCTAGAGCAATGAACAGCAGGAGGGCGCCATCTGCTAATCCGTTCGCGTCACGGCACCATTTGTACACAGTACGTGACACGTAATTAGGCCACGCCCGGCTAAATTACGTTTCCATTGCCCACACCTTAAGCACCTTGTGTTTGAATCTCTAATCGGTTTTGCTACCTTTCAAGATTTGCCAGGTTTTCTGAAGAATTTTCTTGAAACAGAATTTTCTGAAGAATCAGTTTGCAGACTGTCCATTACTCATGTGTCGAAATCTGATCGAGGAGAGGAACATGGAAGATAGCGTCTGGTTGCGGTAAGCAATGCCCGTTAAATTCCGAGCTTGCTTCCATCAACGCGTCACTAGCGCCATTGACCTAAACACCATCACCTCATGGATCAATGGATCATGCACGCCACTGGCGGAGCTACAGGGTCATCCCTGTGGGCCGCGGACCACCCTGCGCTCAGATAATGAGGCCTTTATGTATTTGATCATAATGTAAAAACTTGTTGAATCACAGCTACATTTTACCTCCTGCTAAATCATTTAATTTGCTCTATATGTGTCAAGCTAATGACACGCAACTTGGGAATCTAGATGTACAGTAAAATCGTTGGCTAGTTTGGCATCTAGATGTACAATAAAATCAATGACTAGCTTGGCATGTTCATATTGAATGACAGTTGATGGTTTTTAGCTAAAATAAATAGTAATGACTAAAAAAAGCTTTTAGTGGGAGGATACGAGTGGTGGGGAAAATAAAAAAGAGATGCGTGTGCGAGACAAGAGCGAGAAGAGTGAGGTAATGATATGTCTGTGTCCCATAACTTATTTTCAGGATGAGAGAAATAGAGAAATTATTTTAGAAAGTTAAATATTTATATTACCTTCTTTCTTCTGTGAACAGAAGTCGGTGTAAACGGTCTCGTAAATTTGCCGAGGTAGGTATTTGTTGTCTTAGCTTGCGTTTGCTCCAAATGCGGCTTTCAGGAAGTTACCCATGCAAGCAAACTCTTCTGATCTACTCCTTTATAAAATGTATTTTTTAAATAGCTTTGTCCATAAATATAGAATGTATTTAATGTTCTAATATAAAATTAATATGATGTTCTCTTTATATCCTGACAAGAAGAAGAAGTAGTGACGTACTGTTCTTCAACTAATATGGGTATGTAATATTTCAATTATATGTTAAGAAAGCTATATTCGTCTATTTTATGAAGTTCGTATGCCCTTTTTCCTTGCATTTCGTAATTCATATACTTGTGTACCGACATGTTAAATTTATAGCGGTTAAATAAATTTTAGACAATGGACCACCATAACTACAAATCCTGGCTACGCCACTGATGCACGCCTGCGCCGCTTGTCTTACACAGCTAAGTTCTGCGCACGGTACACTTCGTCTCAAGTCGACGAAGTGCAGTGCAGTGCACTACTACAGGTGATGTTACCTACACATGCTTGTCCACCACAAATTAATGGCAGTTTTGTGCCTATATATCAGATTTCCTGCATGCCATGTTCTCCGCGCGCCGCTGTTGGACACAAACGCGAGCGAGCTCGGTACAGATATGGCCGTCTCGGTACTTGTTGCACTGTTGCACTCACGCCCCCTCCTCACCGTCCTCGTACTACCTCTCCTCTCCCTCCTTGTCACCGTCCTCGTCTCCACCAAGAACAAGAACAAGAAGCCCTCTCCAGAACGCAGCGATGGCCGGAAACTGCCTCCGTCGCCGCTCGGCCTGCCGCTCCTCGGTCACCTGCCTTTCTTAGGGACTCTGCCTCACCGGGCTCTCCGGTCGCTGGCGGCAGTGCATGGCCCGGTCATGCTCCTCCGCCTCGGCCGAGTGTCCACCGTGGTGGTGTCCTCGGCAGCCGCAGCGGAGGAGGCCATGAAGACCCGCGACCTGGACTTCGCGAGCCGGCCCAAGCTTCTCATGGCCGAGCGGCTCTTCTACGGTATCCGAGACATCGTCTTCGCGCCGACCGGAGAGTACTGGCGACAGGCGCGCCGCATATGTGTGCTCCACCTCCTCAACCCGCGTCGCATCCTCTCCTTCCGCCGCGTCCGGGAGCACGAGGTCGCCGCCCTTGTCGACCGCGTCCGCCGCGCCGGGGCGCGCGCCCCCGGCTCCGTCGTGAACCTGAGCGACCCCCTCATCACCTACGCCAACGCCATCATCTCAAGAGCCACGTTCGGCGACAAAGACTACGGGCTCGACGGTGACAACGGGGGAGGGAAGCTGAGGAAGGTGTTCGCCGAGTTCGAGGAGCTGCTCGGCACGGTTCCCATGGGGGAGATGGTGCCATGGCTGTGGTGGGTGGACATCGTGACGGGACTGGAGCAGAAGACGAGGCGCACGTTTGAGGAGATTGATCGGTTGCTCGAGCGGGTCATCGCGGACCATCGCCAGCGGCGTCGCGGCGGCCGGCGGACGGGATATGGGGAGGTCGGTGAGGACGATCACTGTGATTTTACGGACGTGTTGCTAGATGTGAACGAGACGGATAAAGAGGCCGGGATTCAGCTGGACACGGTCGGCATCAAGGCCATCATCCTGGTACGTTTAACTATTGGGTGTTGATAAACATCATTCGGATATTTTTTTTCTAACTATCATCTAAATTTGTGACCATCGGATTAGAGATCTAATGGCCATGAATTCTCCCCCACCCCTTCCAAAAAAAATCTCCCTCACCTTCAAAAAAAATCTCCCCCCTCCAAAAAAGAGGCCGTTGGATCTCTAATCCAACGGTTTCAAATCTGGATGATAGTTAGGAAGAAAATATCCGGGTGATACTTATACACACCAACTATTTGCCCAGGCACATCTCAAATAAAAAATCGGAGATGCTAAAAAATTGTGTAATGTTTTTAGAGAAAATAGTCAAATTTCTAACCTTACGATTTACTTGAAGATCCGTGCTCTTTCTCTCCAGCGAACTCATCGTCGCCATTCTCTCTAACACCATCATCTCCCACCGCCGCCAAGTTAGATATTAGGGTTCACTGAAGCCTCCAAACTTAGAGGCCAGAGCGGTGGAGGATAAGTGGTGGGTGGCGATGGCGGCGGGGCAGCGATGACACTGCCGGCTGTGGGTTTGGGAGAGGGTGGTGGAGGCCGGCGGTGACTACAAGAACATTAGATTATTATGAGGTAGTGGGAGGAGGTGGTGAATCTAGTGACAGTAGCCGCCAGTGACGAGAAAAAAGATGGAACGGGGGTGATGGAGGCCGCCGGTAGTGGCGACGGAGGAGGAGGACAAGAAGGCACAATGGAAGAGGAGGTGGTGGAGCTTTGGTGAGGCCACAAAGCGAGCGGTGATGGGAGGAGGCGGTGCTAGGGTTAGAAGGCGACAAAGGGAGTCACTACTGGCTAGCGCTCGATCGAATAGGTGGGAGGGGATCGATTAGTATTAGAGAGGGGTGATAGACAGCCGTTCGATTTTGCTCCAAGAGACAAAATTCGACTGATTTGAGCGAGAAAAACCTGCGACTGGTAACATTAAAAAAAAGGGTATTGATAAACATCATCCGGATGTTTTCTTTCTAACTATCATCCAGATTTGTGACCGTAATCCAACGGTCATGAATTCTCCCTGCCCCGTCCAAAAAAACAATCTCCCCCCTCCAAAAAAAAATCTCCTCTTTCCAAAAATAAGAGGCCGTTGGATCTCTAATCCAATGATCCAAAATTTGGATGATTTTTAGGAATAAAACATCCGGATGATACATATACACACCAAAAAAAACTACTTCCTTAAGTAACTAAATGGTATCTAGATGTAGGGTGCGAACTCGATAAGTGATTCAGTATTTGCACGATAAATACAGGACATGTTTGCTGCCGCCACCGATTCTTCGTACACGGTGTTGGAATGGGCCATGGCGGAGCTCATCAACCACCCACACAAAATGCGCAAGCTCCAGGACGAGATCCGCGCGGCCGCCGGCGTCGCGGGCCGCGTCACCGAGGACCATCTGCACGAGCTGCGCTACCTGAAGGCCGTGATCAAGGAGACCCTTCGTCTGCACTCCCCGGCGCCGCTCCTCGTGCCCCGGGAAACGCTCGAGGACACCGAGCTGCTCGGTTACTACATCCCGGCAGGCACGCGGGTCCTGATCCACGCCTGGGCCATCGGCCGTGACCCGGCGACGTGGGAGCGCGCCGAGGAGTTTGTGCCCGAGAGGTTCTTGGGCGGCGACGTGGAGTACCACAAGGTGGGGCAGGACTTCAGGTTCGTGCCGTTCGGCGCCGGGAGGAGGGGCTGCCCCGGGGTGGGGTTCTCCGTGCCGTCCAACGAGCTAGCGCTCGCGAGCCTAATGTACCACTTCGACTGGGAGCCGCCCGGCGGGAGGAAGGCAGGGGCGCCGCCGTTGGACATGAGCGAGGTGCACGGGCTCTCCGTGCGGCTGAAGGCGGCGCTGCTTCTGGTCGCTAAACCGTGGCCACGTTGAGCAGAAGGTGCAGAACTGCATGCATGTGTAGTGTGTTCTTGCTTGATCACGCGCGTGGTGCAGTAGTAGCTAGCTAGTACTTGTACTGATGATAGCTGGTGATGGGTGAGCCGTGAGCTCAAAAGTATTGCAGTACGTATGCACATGTGGATGCATGGGCTGTATTGTTGCATGATAGAATAGCGTAGTATTCTCTCTCTGGAAGAAGAGTGCACGTGTGCAGTGTGTAGGCAGTGTAGTACGTTGAATAAAGAAAGGCAACAGAGAGCCACATGCTGAATACAGCGGATGCCAAATGTACGGCAAGAACAGGATGAGTCACACGGAACGACCTGCACGGGAAGATAGCACTGTCGTCGACTGTGCAATTGGGGTTCGCATTCAGAGCTCACGTAGTACTGTTCATGACTTGATGTTGATCTTGCTAGACTACGTGGTAGTAAATTTCGTTGTACGTACGGTGTATAGCCAGCCACATAAGTGTTTGCATACACGGACATGAGGAGGGTGAAATTAAATGGACTTGGCGGCATGTCTCATGTAGTAATGCGTATCGGTGTGAGCTGGCATATCCAGTGCGGCAATATTTGGGACGAATGATTAGCATATATGGCATTGTAACTATGTGATTTTTTTAATTTTGGTTTTTGAACGTTTGTTTTTATAAATTTAATCTTCTCCCTAAGCTCAGCAGCCATAGCAGACGACATATATTTCCTGCAACGCTACCATAACTTGGCAGGACGGTGTTGGCATGGGAGGATGACCGAGCTCGGCTGGGCAACGACATGTATGGTAGGCGATGAGCCCCATTGGCCGCCGCGCTACCGTGGCGCGACAAGTCTTGCCGCATCACCCTAGCTCGGTAGCTTCTACCACTGACTCGGTAGGACAAGCGGGCGCGGCAGTGAGCTCAGCAGGATGGTGGGGGCCGAGGTCGGCGAGCGTGGGAACAGTATTTAGCGCAATAGGTTGCCCTGTTAAACCTTTTTTGAATAATACATTATTGAAAATATTGTAATAATAAATCATGTCTAGCCCGATGTAACACTTTGTAATGAATATGCGAATTATATGGCATGTCGAGTTTAGTTAGATGTGTATGTTTGCCTCACTACTCCTATAATACAAATGGCAATATACACGAATCATCAACCGAACTATAACTAAGATACATGTGCGTCTTTTGAAAGTCGTGTCTGTAGTCATTCGCCGTATACATTTAGGTCTATCAGTGCCTTTCCCTTGTCTTCCCTGTGGGCTTTAGCCTTCGTGACGGTCGCCCAGTACTCAGCTTTCACAGCTTATAGGTTTATTCTAGTCCGAAATAACCTGCCATTCAGCAGGTGCATCGGGGCCCATCAGTGTTGTTTCCTTGTCTTCCACTCTCTCGGCCTTTCTTTTGTCCTTCGGAGTGTAAGGTTTTCAACAAGTGTTTATCGACATTCAATTCATTTGTACAAGTGCTAACTCTAGAGACAAAAATTATCAACTACAGTCGAAAATAACACGTTCCTTATCTAATTATCTACTGCCCTGTACTTGGCTCAAACTGGAAAGGTACACTTCCACCACAACTTCGCAAGGTCGCTTGTTGCGCGCGGTTTGTATATTCACGCTCAAAACACTCATTGCCGCGCTCGCACAATCGCACTGGTTGCGCGTGCGTACAGCGACATGCTATGACGCTAGTCTTGGTGCACAAAAAGATTTGAGTTAGACAGTACGCGACGCGAGCGTACACGCTGCACGCTAGTGCAACGATGCCCTAGAATAACTTGCACTACAACTCTACAAGTACTGCAAGGCATGTCAGGGCGGTCCATAGCATGCTACAGTAGACATGGCTCAGAAAGAAGTCATGCTAGGTCGGCTCGACACGAGGCGGTGGGCTGTGTCTAAGCTGCCGCCTCGGCTCAGCATGCTAGTACAGCACATCATGCGTAGTGTTGGGTTAGGCATGGCCAGCCCAGGCACGGTATAGCACGACACGATCCACATGACGCGATGGCTTGACAGGCACGATTGGCCCGGTCTTCACGTGTAGCCCGATTGGCACGACCATTGGACACAAAAATATGATCGTTAGGCATGGTTGGCCCAGGCACGACACGGTAGGCATATTCTGTTTGGCTCGTCTAGCATGATTAACTGTCGGATTTTTAAAATTTCTAACCATTTTGTGGTCGTTTGGGAGTTTAAAAATACAAAAACAAATTAAAATTTTAATTTTTTTTCTATAAATAGGTAGTATACTCCTCTCATTCAGCCACACTCAAACTAGTAATATCTTCTCTGAATTCTCTTATGAATATCTTGATACACTTTGTGATAATTTGGCAAAATTCAAAATAATTTTGCCAAAAATTCAAAATAATTTTGCCAAAAATCCGAAATAATTTTGCCAAAAATCCAAAATTCAAAGTAAAATGTAACTCAACTTATCTTATGCTACAAAATATTTTACCCGATAAACCCACATTTTCTATTTTATCCATACTCACTATCACAGCCATACCGGCAATACACTATTGACTAAGCAGGGCTGATATGTTGTTGAGAAGTTTCTAACACTTCTGGGACTCATTGACGAAACCACTATTAATTTATCCAGAGTGTATTGTTCAATATCTCCTTTAATTATGCACATATTCTTGTGATTGTGACTTACTTGCAAGCCAATGAAAATAACATATCGTTATGAGAGGCTATGTGCGCTATGAAAACTAAATGTTAAAAATATTGAAATGAGATTCCATACTTATACGTGTTTGCATTTATTCTAAATTTAAGAGCTGAAATTGCAGAATTCACTAATGTTTTTTCACTTATATGTGAGTCTGTAGGGATAGATTATTCTAACTATTTTACATATGTTCGTTCTAAATTGTCTGAAGTTTATCAGAAGTACGAGCATAAGTTTTAGAAAATTCGCTTATGATGACCTCCAGCAGCACCCACCACAAGTAAGAAGACAAATATATGGGTCAAAATTTTTAGTGCACCGGGATCCAGTGGCGGACCCAGGATTTGAATCCAGGGTATGCCTAACTAAGAAATTATTATCCAATATTGATATAATCTAATACAAAAAATCGGTAAACGATTCGGTAAAAAACATAATATATCTAAAAGATCTCATAATACCTTAAATTCAACAAATAAGTTCGAAATTTGCATAACTGATAATATAAATTGTTCAAATGTAATAAAAGGTCTTACATAAATAGAATATTGCAACACTAGTTTAAGGCTTTTGCTTTCCGCTTCTTCATGGCCATGAAAGTGTGAACTATGTCATCCTCGCCGACATTGGAGAAGATATCACGCTCAATAAAAGTGACCAAACAATCATTCAATAACTGATCACCCATTCTATTTCTCATCTTATTCTTCACTAGACACATTGCAGAGAATATTCTTTCAACAGTTGTTGTTGCCACCGGTAAGATCAATACCAATTTGAGGAGCAAATACACCAAATCATAAAGATCATGCTTCTTTGTTTCAACAAGCTTAATAGAGAGCTCACCAAGATTGTTCAGGCCTTTGAATCTATCATCCTCTCTCATATCATCAATATATGTATCAAGTTGGAGTTCAAGTTTCATGAGATCAGAGCTTGCAATGTCTTTGGGATAAAAACTTGCAAGTCTAAGTATTTTTTGTGCATCAAAAGAGGCAAATGAATCGGAGGGGTTGAATACCGACATACAAAGAAGCAACTCCATATTAACATTATCAAACCGATTCTCAAGCTCTCGATGAACTCTATCAATGACACCAATATATACCTCTCTTCTATAGTGGTCATCAATTGTTTGTTCAGGGTAAAAACGATGTGATCTTCCATGAAGTTCATATTTAGCATCCATTGCAGGAACATCAATGGAATATTTGATGCAAAATGATGTAACCTTTCCTAAGAAACCTTCTCACCCATTAGACCTCATCTGTTGCATTCTTTTCTTTGACAAACCCACAAGTGTCATCGCATTAACAATATCTTGGTCTCTATTTTGCAAAGAATTAGACAACTCATTTGTGTAACCAAGAATGACAAGCATCAAGTGTGCATTGAAAACAAACTCAAATGTAAGAACCATAGCATGTATGTTTGGCCAATCATCCTTTTAGGTGGGATCATTTCCAAGAGTTATGAGTACTTCCCGGATTGTATCATACATGTCAATGATATGCAAAATAGTTTTGTAATGAGAACCCCACCGAGTGCCACCGGGCCTAGCCAATCCCATCTCTTGATTTAACCCACTTCCACTTTCTATTTCATCCAAGTCAAGTGCTTTTTTCAATTTTTGAGCTCTAACATCTCGAAGCATATCATGACGTTTGCAAGAAACACCAATTATATTCAGCAATTGTGAAACTTGACCAAAAAAGGTTTGGCAACCAACATTTCCCTTGGCAACAACAACATCCTATTAACCATTTAGCATGTAAAATATTTAGTCTAACAGTACAAATAAGTAGAAACATCTTATATACCACAAATTCACAATCAGCAGTTCAGCACACGGCCAGAGCCTCTCTTCCCAGATAGCACCGCCAGCCAGCAAACTCTCACGGCCAAAATCAGAGCACAGTCAGCCAATCCCCCAACACTCTCCAGTCACTTAGTCAGCCCCAACACCACAGTCCACAGAGAAACCAGCCACTGAGCCACCGCGTGGAGCCGAAGGCCAGGAAGGTGAAGGCACAGCAAGCCGACGGGAGCAAGCCGGTGCCGCGCCGCCCTCGCGCCCTGGCGGAGGCGGAGGCCGAGGGCGGAGGTGGAGAGGCGGAGGCCGAGGCACCGAGGCGAAGGCGGAGGCGGATGGGCGCGGGCGGAGCGGAGGCGGATGGGGCGATGGGCGCCGACGGAGCGGAGGCGGATGGGGCGATGGGCACCTGGCGCCTGGCGGAGCCGTGGGGTTAGGGCACCGGGCACGGGAGTTTTTGGGCTGCACTGTTGCGGGGGGTTAGGGCACCGGGCAGCACGGGAGTTTTTGGGCTCATAGGCTGCACTGTTGCAGGGTAGTCCTGGGCCTATATGGACTACCTGCTGGGCCCGCAGGATCCTTTAGAAGATCAAACTCTGCATCGTCAAGTGCTGGAGCAATCCATACCAGGGCCTACGAAGAACTATCAGTCTTTCTAGACAGCGATCTCGTGCCTCACCATGCAAATGACTTCAATATTTTGGAATAGTAGCATGAGCACAAGCTAACATATCCGATGCTATCCATATTAGCATGAGATATGTTAACCATTCCTGTCTCGACGGTTTATTTCGAGTATGCTTTTAGTCTTTCTGGAAGAATATTGGAGGAGAGAAAAATAAGTCTGACAAGTGAGATGGTGGAAGCACTTCTCACAGTGAAAGACTGGGAACAAACTGATGTACGGCTCAACACTGCATGGTGGATACGGAGTTGGAACATGCGTTCAACAATCTCTATCTAGGCGGCGGCAGCGACACCAACACTTCTTAGAGCATCCATGTATATATTGTACCTTTTCTGATTTTTTATCTGTAATCCTGAGCTACAAGCTGTACACCTTTTTTTTACCATGGTTTTCTCAAGTTAAGTTTTTACTTGGCAAGGTTTTTAACGAAACAGTCATTTAAACATTAATAAGGCTCATTATTATATTACTATAATTTATTTTTGTCTTTTTTGAATTCTACATTTTTTAAATTATTACGTTTTTTTAAATTTTTCGAGCCAAAGCGGGCTCATCATGTCTACCTAGCGTGTCGAGCCAAACGGACTCGTGCCGGCTCAGCGTGACATGAACGCTTGCTAGGCCATGTTTAGACCGCCGCGTTGGCCTACGGGTCAACACAACACGACCCTTTCAGACTGACAAACTAAATGGGCGTGTCGAGCCACTCATTTGGATAGGTCGGGCTTCACGCGATGGTTGTTGATCTAAGTACTATATACCGTCGGATATAGCTAACTAATTAAGCAGTGAGAGGTTTACTAGCCGAGGATCTATGTACGTAGAGATGAGGTATAAGGAAGAAGCATACAGTGATAGAGATGTACGTAGGCGAAGCAGCCCATGCAGTTAAAGAGCGGCTTTGCATCCTCTGCTTGGGTATGAATATATAGGTACTGAATTGAAGGAAGTACTACCGAAAATCATCGCAGCTAGTTTTGTTATGCTTATAACTAGTTTTTTTTTCTTTTTGAACGAATGGCAGGAGTACTGCTGTTGATTCATTGCATTAAGTTAGGGAGTAATAAAGAATAAAACAAAATCAAAACTATACAGGGAGCCATTAAAGAGCAGCTTGGAAAGAGCTTAAGGTGGGATTAGGCTAGTCTCAGTGGAGGTTTTATGTCTCAGTTTCCAACACACCTATATTTTGAAAACAGTGCAGAAGAGTTTCATCCCCATGAAACTCTCTCTACTCCCATGAAACTTTTATCATCTCTCTCTTTATCAATACAGTGGCATGTCAGCGTATTTAATGCCCATGAAACTCCATGAAACCCCTACTGAGACTAGCCTTACAAATGACAAATCGAAGATCCTTCCCACCCGCTAGTACCCAAAGTTTGAGTACATATTTATGTTTTATGTTGGGTTGTTGGCAGTGGTGTGTTCCTGGTTGAAGTACCTATTATTGCTCCCTTCAGATCTCCATATGATCGCTAGGAGGACTGAATTGAGCCCCTTAGAGCAAGTTTAATAAGGCTGATTGTGCTAACTATAAGGGAATCCATGTCAGCATAGTCCTACGTGGAGGGGAGAGAAAAGGAGAGAGAGAGCCAAGCCGGCTCCCATGCAAGAGTCGGGCTATAGCACAGGAAAAGATGCGTTATCCATGCATGTACCCATAGGACTAACTGCTATACCCATGCATGTATTAAATGATCACACTAAACTGCTATACCCATGCATGTATTAAATGATTGAGAGCTCTTGTGGAGACAACTTATAGCCAGCTTATTGTATGAGTTAGCTGCATCATTATCTTTTGATGACATGGAAATGTATTAGAGGTGGCAGCTATCTATACTATTAAACTTGCTCTTACAGCTGCCTAGTGGCGGAACTAGCCTCGAACTACATAGGTTATAGTTCGAGACTTAAGATTTAAAGTTTATGTAGATTTCTCTAGCCTAGTTATGTCAACGAAAAGCCTATCTAAATTTCGTCCCACCCAGCATGTGGCTTGGACCGATGGTGGTTCTGCCCATGCAACTGCCGAACCTGTCGCGTGCACGTTGACACCCTACCATTGTTGAATTATTGTAACTAGTTTTAGTACTTTCAGGGTCGAATCCACCATGTGGGCTGATTATGCTGATTATACAATGGCTAGCTTTTTTTTTTACGAAAAGTAAGTCAGAATTTAGGACAATTGGATCAACGTCTTAAAACTCTTATATACTTGGAAAGAGACGTCGCGCAGAGGATAGGAGCTCTTAACGTGTAGCAGTGAGTAGCCCTCGCTTTTGTGTAGCTCCTTGTCCGAGCCCGGAGTGTTTTTACCTCCTCGTTTTATTGTTTCTTGCAGCTGTCGTGCACAGCCGCTGACTGTTTGTATTCCTCTTGTTCTTCCTTAATTGATTGATAGAGTCCCTACTCATGCTTTAAAATTTATACAATTCACTATTTGGGACAACAGGAATAACCTCCCAAAAAATTGAATTTGTTGTACATCTGGCATTGTGGCAAGATACCTGCGTGTTTCGTTTGGCCTTGGCATTTTGTCAGCAAGTGCCGGCTATCATTTATCATGTGGGAAGTTGAGCACTTCTTGCAAGCACCGCTCTCTTTCCGTTCAACACCGCTGCACGTCAATGCTACATGTTTCCATGAACCGACTGACTTTGGATGCTTACCGACTTATCGATCGCGTCCACCGTACGTCCGCTAATTAACATCGGTGCCACTTGCATCTTCTTGTACGGCTTTTAAATTTTGATTTTTTTTCCTTTTTAGTTTTTTCATATTTATTTGCATTATCTTAATCTTAAAATATATAACGCTGTTCTTATTTTTTACTTAGAAAAGCTAACCGTCGAACTGCCTCACAGAAAAATGCGAAAGACACGGCTGCCAGCCGTTTGGAGCAAACTGGGCGTGTCTGGATTTTTTGCTCTGTTGCACCGTGAGGCGCAGACGCTTCTGCACCACGGGTTGCTGCGGTACGTAGCTCGCCGCTAGCTCATTGCACTCTGTACGCCACAAAATACTTCTCTCCCGCGCGCGCGGCTTGCCATTCACCGATCACCACCGTGCGAGCACGACGCGAGACATGGCCGTCTCGCTTGTCGCACTCGTCCTCCTCCTCCTCGCCTTCGTCGTATCTCTCTTTTACCTCCTACACCTTTCCGGCAGGAAGCCTGCTCCTCCGTGGCGCGGCAGTGACGGACGGAGGTTGCCGCCGTCGCCGCCCGGCCTCCCGCTCCTCGGCCACCTGCATCTCCTTGGCACCCTGCCGCACCGGGCGCTTCGGTCTCTGGCCACGGCGCACGGCCCGGTCCTGCTGCTCCGGTTCGGGCGCGTGCCCACCGTGCTCGTCTCGTCCGCGGCCGCGGCGGAGGAGGTGATGAGGACCCGGGACCTGGCCTTCGCGAGCCGGCCCAGGAGCGCCATGGCCGAGCGGCTCCTCTACGGGCGCGACGTGGCGTTCGCGCCCTACGGCGAGTACTGGCGCCAGGCGCGCCGCATCTGCTCGGTCCACCTCCTCAGCGCGCGGAGCATCCTCTCCTTTCGCCGCGTCCGGGAGCAGGAGGCCGCCGCGCTGGTCGACCGCGTCCGCATCGCGGGGGCGGGCGGCGCCGTCGTCGATCTGTGCGAGCTCCTCATCGCCTACGCCAACACCGTCGTCTCACGCGCGGCGTTCGGGGACGACAGCGCGCGTAGCTTGTACGACGATGGTGACAGGGGACGCAAGCTGAGGAAGGTGTTCACCGACTTCGAGGAGCTGCTCGGGACGGCGCCTGTGGCGGAGCTCGTGCCGTTGCTGGGGTGGGTGGACTCGGTGAGGGGGCTGGAGGGAAAGGTGAGGCGCACGTTCGAGGCGCTGGACGGTGTGCTCGAGAAGGTAATCGATGACCACCGCCGCCGCCGTCAAGGCGACCGACAGATGGAAGATGACGGCGACGGGAATCATCGGGATTTCGTGGACGTGTTGCTGGACGTGAACGAGGCTGACGAGGAAGCTGGCATGCGGCTCGACACGATCGAGATCAAGGCCATTATCCTGGTACGTACGTATCGATTCGATCACAAGTGCTCACTCATTCAGTGAAACATATTGTACGTTCTAGTAGTTGATATGTTTCTTGTGCCACGGACGCGAGCAGGACATGTTCGCGGCGGGCACGGACACCACGAGCACGGCGATGGAATGGGTCATGGCGGAGCTCATCACCCACCCAAGCGACATGCGCAAGCTCCAGGACGAGATCCGGGCGGCCGTCGGCGGCGCCGCGCACGTCGCCGAGGAAAATCTGGACAAGCTGCACTACCTGAAGGCCGTGGTCAAGGAGACGCTCCGGCTGCACCCTCCAATCCCGCTCCTCGTGCCCCGAGAGCCACCCAACGACGCAGAGATACTGGGTTACCACGTCCCGGCGCGCACGCGGGTCGTGATCAACGCGTGGGCCATCGGCCGGGACCCGGCGACGTGGGAGCGCGCCGAGGAGTTCGTGCCGGAGAGGTTTCTGAACAGCGCCGTGGACTACAAGGGGCAGGACATGGAGCTGATACCGTTCGGCGCCGGGAGGAGGGGGTGCCCCGGGGTCGGGTTCGCCGCGCCGACCATCGAGATGGCTCTCGCGAGCTTGCTGTACCATTTCGACTGGGAGGCCGCCGGCGGGAGGGGGAGCCGGCGGCCGGGGACGGCGCTGGACATGAGCGAGATTAACGGGCTCTCCGTGCGGCTCAAGTCCGGTCTGCCGCTTGTTGCCAAACCGCGGATTCCCTGAATAAAGCTGTTGTTACAAATGGTCTAGCTCTTCTTAATTCGGTATATCTAATCTACGCATGGGTTGGGGTTTTGTTCTTGTTTTGTCTTCGGTTGCTCATCGGATTACACGGTCAACCCACAAGCCATCTTCGGCCGCCCTATCTAGTGTTCGCAAACAAGCTCTTTACGCTTCCCGCAGAGTTCTTTCTCAGTGCGCGACGCATGTCGCCGGCCGGGGCGAACTCCATACCCACCAGCCGGCCGGGACCAACATGAGCTCATGGCTAGCACGCATGCACGAGTGGCACTGTAGTAGCACAAAACCGGAACCAGGAGATTCAACTCGATCGTAGACTTTAGTGGCAAGTTTCTTAGGATATCCAGACAACTACCACAGTGCACAGATGACAAACTAGCAAGAAAGAGTGTAAGCCTGGCTGACCACTACATATTGCACTTCTGTGTAATAAAAAAAAAAGGAAAAGGAAAGGACCTCTCTGCACCTCACGTCTCGCACCAGATCGACCTCAGATGCATGCATGTCTGCCGGAAGCAACATCGTCTACTGCACTAGCCCAGGACAGCAGCCGCATGGACATAACGTATGTTTTTTTAGTTATGACATATAGTTTTTAAGCTATTTATAAGAGATGGTATGAAGTAAGAGAAATACACGTACGATTTTAGCTGATATAAATAAAATTACTACAGTGTGTAATACGACAATCAACTTGTAAATCCTATTTTAAAAAACAATTTATTTAAAAATTAATTACTGTAAAAAATTAAAAATAGCTTTTAAAAGTTAAAAAAAAGATAACAGGCAAGCTCGAGCACGCGTATTGACATATGAATGATTAGATGCTCAGCAATTATTTTCAGATGCTCAGCAATTATTTACTTTACCAAAAATCACTTTCTAGTATGCGCTACGCAGTGCAAAATGCAAAAGCGTGTTGAGCATATTTGTACCGAAATCCCAGTGCAGATAGTAGGTAAGATGCGTTCACGTGAAATGACCGAGAAATTTGCAAGATTACGCTGGGTAATACAGTTGTCGACGATGAGTATTTGATCTTATCAAATAAAATAAAAAAAGGTAGCTAAAATCTTTGATAGAGAAACAAGGATGCTCTTTAATTTTATTGTTATGAACTGGTTACATGGTGCCTTTAATAAGATATGGCACTAATCCTAATTACACTGAAATGAATGAGAATCAATCCGTGATTGAATGTCTGAATTGCTTCTAAGATCTCCTTCTGTCTTTTCTTGTTCGGTTTTAAATATCAATGAAAAGACGCCAATTATTCATCGAATTAAGAAGAGGCCTTTTGAAATCAGTGCGTTTGGTCAGAGAGGTAGTGATTGTCGGAGAGAGGACGTCTGATCATCAGTTATTGTCAGTGAGAGGTGAACGTGGGAAACAACCATATGGCAGTTGTTGTCAGCAACTCAGGGCTGAAATATCGTGTTGTTTAGAGTGGATAAGATACGTATTCTATCCACCACTTGGAAGGAATATTCTGGAATTGGGTCCACGTACCAATTCATAGAATCTCCAAGCGGTCATCCGGTCAGGCAACACAGACAGTGTATCTCCAATCAAAGTACTTGGAGAGCAACCCTTGAAAATTTACGACCATAGGGTCCTTTAACCTTAATTAAATATTAAAACCATATTTAGAGATTTATTTAGTTATCATCAACAGTAAAATTATATATAAGTACCTTATGATCTGCCAAGTTGCACAAGTTCAAACGCGTATATACCTTTAGATCACCCGTGAGAGTAGCTTCAACACTGCCGCAGAGCGGAAGCAGCATTTTCAGTGGGGAAAAAAATCCATCGCATAAACGAGGATTAAAAACCATACTTCATGTGTAGCTTCATAATGTAACCTAGCTTTCATGCATGTTGGTAATTCATAACAATTTATGCATGCATGCATAACCATGCGAAGAATTGTCAAAGGGGCTTGCTTCTGCACACCTCTTTACAAAAAAAAAAAAGTTAATGATATCACATTCATCCATAACAACTCTTTAAGAGGGGGCATGCAAATGTTGCACTTTCTCTGGTGAGCAATGAAATCATATTTTCTGGATAGAAGGTTTGGAAAATTGAAGAAGTACAACAGAAAAGTTACCACTCAAGCCATCACAGCATCACACTATTAGTGCAAAATAATGGACTACGTCACACTTGAACATCGCTGAACCAGCACTTAGATATTGTTCTAAAGTGCCGTAGCTTTTAACTAAAATAGCACTATAATGGTAGTTAGTTTTTTTGAGATAGCGTGTGGAATTTGACATAAGTATATTTGATCTTGACAAACTCACCGATATTCGAGGAAAGCTCTCCCAATTCTTAATAGTAGAGGTTATAAATAAGACTGAAGAGTTCTATCCCGGCAATGAAGATTGGATGTTAAAACATTTGATACAATTGCAATCACTTAATTGTGCTTAATCAAACAATTCATTGAAATGTACTTCATTTAATTGTTTAATTTATTTGTGAGATCTATGTAATGATTGTCGTGTGCTATATATGTAATATGTTTGCTTATTTTCAGAGGGTATAGATAGCATTTCCTGAGATTAACCGAAAAATAAAAAAATAATATAAATATTCAAATAGTTATCACAGACGATTTGTAGCAATAAATCATCTGTGCTATATGAATATCACAGATGATTTTTGATATTAGCAATATGTGATATGTAAGATATCATAAACGGCTATGTTTGAGAACCGTCTATGATATATGACATATCACAGATAGTTTTTTGTATTAACCGTTTGTGATAATTAGCATATCACAGACGACTATATTTAAGAACCGTTTGCGATACCTAATATATCACAGACGGTTTGAGAGCCGTATATGATAACCACCTATTATCATATACATATAAATTCAAATGATTTGATAACTGTCTGTGATGATAGTTATGAACCATTTATGATGAGCCTTTCTGTCGTAGTGAGGTAGCTAGGTAGGTGCATGGGAGAGGATATATTCATTCATATAGCAGGCAAGCATCGACCCAAGTATTGTGTTCTCGATTATTAAAAAAAAGTATTTTGTTCTCTTGTTATAGACAAAGATCAATGGAATTAGCTCACATCTAAATCAACACGTCATTAAAGAATAGGAAGAGAAGGCAAGAGGAATGAAAAAAGAGAAGCAGCATTTGCAACAGAGGGCCATTATTCCTACCCTCGCAGAGAGTACAAAACGAAATTATATGGTTTTTCTTCTCCGACGCCGGCGGACGCACACACGCACGTACATCCCTCCGGCGGCTTGCGTGCTTTAGCGATCGTGCCGGCCGGCTAGTTTGGCCGGCGGCCGAGGGGCCCAAGTAAGAAAAGCAAGTATGTGTATGTCATTCATGGCGTCTCCGGCGCGTCCTTGAGGTCGTACTGCTGGAGGATGAAGCCGCAGTCCCTGAGCGGCTGCTTGCGGAAGAAAGCGATGGGGTTGGCGAAGCGGACGCCCTGCTGCTTGATGCCGTTGTTGCGGGTGAGCGGGACGCGGGATCGGTCGCGGAACTCCTCGATCTCGGAGCACTCTGGGTCGGAGCTCTGGGCCAGCACCACCTCGCAGATCTCGTCCTGGTGGTCCTGGTCGATCTCCACCTTGTACCACCCGTACTCGTCCGTTGTCGCCTCCGCCTTCAGCTGGATCTCCCCGCCGCCGAACGGCCGGCACTCCATCTTCACCGTTGCCCCTGCATGCATGACCACGCTGCGCCAACCGTTAATCAACGCACGCACTGCCTAGCAAGATCCGCAAGGAAGGGACGTATGTATGCACACGTACCGGGGATGCTGGCGGAGACATTGGTCTCGAAGCCGGCGCGGCAGGGGTCGCAGTAGACGCGGCCGGTGACGACGAAGCCCGAGCTCTTGTCAGCGGACGCGACGCCAGCGAGGGCAACGACGGCCAGTAGGGTGACCACGAGCTGCGTGGCGACGGACGTGGACTGCCTCATGGTCTGGCTAGCTCTCGATCGATGGGATAATCCAAAGGGAAGGGGCGGGACGGTGCGAGTACTGTTCGAGAGTGGTGAGCCAGCCAGGAGGGGGGTTTTATGGGCGCGCGGTGCGCGAGAGGCGGAGGAAGTGGGAGGTGGAGCTCGTTTTCAGGCGCGGGAAGTGCTCCGTGCCCATGCACGCAGACGAATGCACGATCTGTTGTTTTTGACCGTGCTCGTTTTCAGGGGGAAGCAAAGAACAGTGCATGCGCTTTGAGCGAGCAATGCCGCTCGCTCGTTTGCGTTGCATGCAACGGCCGGAGCGTACGTTTGTTCTGCGATCCTCCGATCCTCGCCGGTGTATTGCTCGTTTAAGGCTATCCGCTGATATCTGCTCCAATGTGTCTCTTGGGATCTTTGCATCAATGCACTCCATTTTGTTTTGCGCGCTTCACAACTTAATGTCAGTGGCAAAGCAAAGATGGAAATAGATTCTGGGTTCGGAGAACTAAGCTAAATTCACACAAATATCATCTTTTACTTTTGTGTAATCCAAATATGTTGGATTGTGCCAATTTCTAGAGAGAGAAAAAAACAATAGAAACACAAAACAACAACATTTTCCACACTATTCCAAGCAATCGAATTTATTAAACTGCGATCCTTGAAAAGATCTTCATACTTTACCATCCAGTGTCTTTGGAAATGCATGATCCAATGCTCGAGTTGGATAATTCAACAAATATGGCCTCCCCATTTGATCGATCGAAAATAATTTCATTAGGATTAAATTCTACTCAAAGCCTCTTTGGTTGAGTTATACTCTTATCGGTAAGAGAGTATTACTTGAATTGCTTGTGAAATAGTTATACAAAGTTTATTTCTCTATTATTACAAATCCATGAACAAATACAAATATTACCGAATACTAACTATACAATATATACCGGTGTATGGCTATATGCTAAAGAATAAAAGAAGTAAAGAGCAAGAATGAAAGAAAATATTGGGTTTGTTCTTCTAGGCTATAATTTATTAGTCTAATAAATAGTGAATGCTGGTAGAAGTTAAAAATCACTGAAAAGCCAAAAAGAACGGGACCATTAAAATACCACCAGCTGTTCAGTCTAGGGCCATCTCCTGCCTCTAGCATCTAGTCTACGTAGACTCCAGTCGCCCGACTACCAGAGCAGCCCAGATCAACAAATCATCAGTGGCGCTGCGCCGGCTAGGCACAAGCGTGCAGTTGCAACCCACAACGCCGACTTCTCCGCTCGGCCCACGCCCCTCCCCTCCTCCTTATCGCCGCCTCATGCCACCGTCCCTGCTTCTCCGCTTGGCACTCGGCCCGTGCCTCCTCCCCTCCTCTTACTGCATGGTTGTGCCGCTGTCGACCGCTCGCCGCCACCTGCTTAGGGTTTCTTGATTTCTTTCTCAACTTCTCAGGTGTGCACTGACTACTTGGTCTCAACTCCGGTAGACTCGTGCCTTGCTCTGAACGATTAGTCAGGTGAGGATCGAGGAACATAGGGGTCCCTGGGTGGGACCGTGAGGTGGGAGGCTGCACTTGGGCCTTGTTGCCTTCTAGGCTTCAGCACAGCCCGCAAATTCATTCCTCAACTTGTTCTTCCTCGGTTCATCATTCCTCCCTCTCTCTGTTCTTCTTTGGCAGTGCAGCACCCATAGCCAGTGTAAAGAGTAGGCTCAAGTCTAACGATGCCCCCCTTGGATTCTCCCCTGCTTCAGGTAATAGCAACTAGCAGCATAAGCGCGGCGACACGCCGCGCTAGCTACCGTGTGGGACGAAGTAAAAGAGACGATAATTCATGAGGAGTTTCTTAAAAAAATCGAGGACGCGTGAGCAATTTTAGAAAAACCAAAGGGCTTTTTCGCAAAAAAAAACCGAGGACCTGTAAGGATCTGTACGTAACTAAACGAGGACCCATATGTAATTTTAGAAATTGCAGGGTGCTATCCAACAAAGAATACGCAATTTCGGTGAAGTGGAGGGGGTTTGCAGGGACCTTTTTACAGGAACCGAAGACCTTTACGCTATTTCGAAAATGCAGAGGCTTTTTTTTTGCAAAAACGCTAATGTGACATGCCTCAGGAGCCGGGAACTCCGTCGTCTTTAATATACTGATGATGCTACTCGGTAGCCGCAAAATACCACACGAATCTGCACCTGCTGACGATATAACACAAGAAAGTAGAGATGTTGCCTTTTCTAATGGAATGGAGCTTCCCTATCCCCCTCTCCCTATTCCCTCAATCTAAACCACTCACATTTCATCCAATGGCTAGTTTTTTATATATTTTCACCATTTTCCCATCCATCATAAATAATAAAAAAAATACAGAAAAAAATAAAATTTATTTTTTATTATAATTTTTTAAGAAAAAAAATAAAATTATAATTTCTGTAAAATAAATTATAATAAAAAATTATTTTTTCTGTATTTTTTTATTATTTATTATGGACGGGAAAATAGTGAAAATATAAAAAAACTAGCCATTGGATAAGATTTGAGTGGTTTAGATTGAGGGAATAGGGAGAGGGGATAGGGAAGCCCCATTCTTTCTAATGGAGCTGGAAGATAGGTCAGGCACGCTGCTTTCTTACACAGGCAAACTCTACGCAGGGTAAGCTTTAAACCAGAGCAGAAGCAGCTCCTTCATGATAAGCACAAAATTTCAAATTATACTCATGCAGCTTTCAGCATTCACGAGCATGTACACACATGCACCCAGAAACCATGAGCACTGTAAGGAATACAATGCAGGTCCTTGAGGAAAGCCTTTCGCTTGATGCAGATACCCGTTAAAAACACTTGCATTGCAACTGCGGATCCCTGCTTCCAGAGGCACATATTCCCCAGTCCCTACATAAAGTTGCACACTAAGGGTCTGTTCTTTTCGGCTTTTAGGGGCGATTTTTGACTTTTACTACAGTACCTAAATTTTAAACGGAGTATTTTTTTAAGACAGTGTGTACAAGTTAATTGTAGTACACAGTAAAAGCCCGTTATCTCTTTTCCACAAACGCTCAATCCACAAAACTGAAGTAAAGAAAAACTTGAGCAAGCTTTCCCCTCCCGTTAAAGATGGAAAAAAAATTCTCTCTACATGATAGTGATGTTCAGTTTTGCTGGGCATTGCAATTTCACTTAAACAATTCAGCAAGTGCTCTCTTTTCCAAATTCCATTTCTTGGATCAACCAAAGCATACAAAAGGTTGGCCCAAATGACAGAAGATAACTTTTCTGGGCAGGATGTTGCAGAATGAAACATACATTATTCAAATCAAACCTTACCCTTCTGGTCTTCAATTTTCTGGAACGAGGTGAACCATTGCTTCCAAGATGCATCTCCTTGTTGCTCAATCCATGACAAGAAACAACTGTCTAAGAGGCAGAACAAGTTCACGTAAAGAAGTTGGTATCGCACAGGGATGAAGCGGAAGTTCGCGATTTGCACGGCTGGCCAGATGGTTCCTCCTAATACTAGAGCAGGAATAAAATCCCTTTTCACGTCGTCCTTCACCTGCCCAACACTCCTTCCGGAAGCGAGACCCACATATGAGAAGAACAAGAGAAGATCTACCGGTCCAAAGAGGAGACCATCCGCAGCAACTTTTGAGGCAACAAATTTGAATGAATTAGGCTGATATCTCTGCCGGATGAAACGATCCAAGTATTCGTACCTGGGTGACAAAAATGAGTGCAGGTCATATGGCAGTTTGCTTCACATAATTAAAGTTAATAGTCTTAAAAATCAGGATATTTTCACTTTTACGCAATAGCAATTCTACAGGGCAGCATAGATCCCACGGCATCTTAACCAACTTTTACAGATGAATAGATGGTGGCAAATAAGAGGAGGAGATTGTGCAAGCACCATTCATAGCAAGGAAAACAACGCTCAGATGAATAGTAGATGTCTATTAACAGGTATTATCCTATCATCTGTTAGATTCTCTCTCCAAAAAAAGAAAATATGTATGGCTGTATTTTTCATATAGTAATATATAGAATCCAGTAGGAAGAACTGCATTAGTTTTTTTTTGTATTTTTAGATAAATAAATGCACTACTGCAGTGATGCTAAACACCAGTTTTATTCCCAGTTTAAAACCTCTTAGCCAAATTAAAATGTAGAACACTGACCACAAGTCCAATAATATCGATTACTAAATGCTTACTGGAAAATGGCACTATTTTACTAGTAATAACTGGTGAGATGAGCATGCAACAAATTATGCAACATGTGGAGATCAAGTGGATGTTGAAGTGGACTACTGAACACAGTAAAGGACATGAAAAGATGCACTGCTGGGAGGAACAGAGTATACTTCCAAATTTTCCGTTGTGACTTGTGAGTGATGCAAAAACTCCAAGGACTTGCTAAAAACGATAACAAAAGTGAACCAAACATCATCTGCTCATGCCTAATGTCAAAATGTGAGGGAAGTCAGGAAACTAACCAGTAATGTCCAACAGGTCCAACAAAAGCATATCCAAATGAACTTGTGATGCCCACCCTCTTCCAATCAATTTTGAACTCTTTATCTTTATCCTGAAAAGGCACCAGAATTTTATTGCATGGTAATAATGAATTTGTAGAAGAATGAAAACAACTTCTAAGTAGACATGCTAAAAATAATAAAACTCCCCATGGACCATTAGGTAAGGTGTCCCCAGTCCAAATGAAATTCCAGGCTGAGTTCCTTAGATTTCCCAATCTCTTATTTGAACACAGGCACCATGAACAGCAATAAATATCTTGTTTCAACTTCCAACTAACTGTCCTGTTCACAGAAACATAACCAGCTCTTTAGCTGCCACCACATTGATTTTTTTTTACCAAAGGGTAACTAGAAATGAACTTCAGATTCTTACTCAAGTGCTGGATCATAATGTGATCTGATTTTGGTACATGTTCTAATTCTTAACTTACTGATTAGAAACAAACTAAGTGGGCCTGTTCTTTTTGGCTGCGGCTTGTGACTTTTTGGCTGTTTGTACGAGAGATTACAGAGTAACAGAAACTCACGTGTGGTTTTTGGCGATATAAATGAAGTCAGTAAAGTATGTACTACAATTAACTAGTAGACCCTATCTTGAAAAGATACTCCGTTTAAAAGCTAGTTACTGTATAAAAGCCGAAAAGCAGCTTTTAAAAGCTGAAAAGAACAGGCCTAAGTAGCTTATTGATTAATGAAGCTTATTAGCTAATGATGGAGCTTCCAATTCTTGGCAAAAACTATAATCAGACCAAGCTCCTAGTGTGGTCTCAAATTTGAAATAACAGACACATCTAAAGTTAAGGGTGCGTTTTTTCGGCTGCAGCTTATGTCTTACAGCTGATGGCTTTTGGCCCTATCGTGCACGCTTATGCAAACAAACCAATACCGATAAGCTGATAAACCGAAACCGCTTCAAAACGGTGGTGTAGAAACCATCCCGTTTGTTTGTTTGAGGAAAAACCATAAGCCATAGGCTGAAAAGAGCGGGGCCTAAAAGATCACGATGGCTACTGTTTGCTATTTAGGACAAATGAAACTACAGTTTGAGGAAGTGCTTAGACATTAGAATTGTACAAGATATATCTGATAACCTTTTCCCCCACTTTTCTTTTATTAGGCCCAAAAAACTGCACAGAGAACAAGCCAAGTTCCCAACAAATAAAAGCTCAACAATAATTTATATGCTCGGCAAATTTAAGTCCAATTGGCAGGTCAAGTTACCTGTTATGACTTATGAACTAAACCTCCATCTTATGAAAGGAAAAGCATTGACAACAACTTTTCATCCCATTACACATTTGCTCTGAGTAAGGCATCCGGGACAAACAAATAAATGCTAAAACCATCCAATAATCCATGATTACCACCGAATGGAGGAAGGGCCACAGGAACTCGAGTGACACAAGTCACACCACTTACTGATCAAACGACCCACATCATTTTTAAGCAACTAACCCCCTATGTCTAATCAGAAGAGGACTATTGATTGTCGTCATACCCGCGAGAGCACATAGGGGCAGCCACAAGATATAATTGACAAATTGGACTCTATGATTCATTGGTTCCAAACAAAGAAGGTCAACCTCAACATCAAATCTTTATGACATTAAACCTAAACCGTGATTCAACCATAGTAATTTACAGAAAAGCTCACAGGAATTGATAATTTGTTACTTTTGAATTACTATTTCCGGTTACCACCCAAAACACCCACCTTCTTCAACACCGCCTACGCATTAGAAATGGCCCCTTTTCTAGGTTATATTCCAAGCAAGCCCCTACTACAGGCCTGGTGCGACCGCATCCAAGAACCACCGGAGAATCCACAGATCACTAGCTTGAAACGAAAGCAGTGGTAGGTGCGATTGGATTAGCTACCCCGGGATTCTTGGCGTGGTGGTGGGAGCGGGCGGAGTGGTGGGTGACGGCCTGGGCGCCGATGTCGCCGAGGCCCCAGAGGATGCCGGAGCTGACCACCTGCGTCCGCACGGGGTACGAAGCCAGGCACTGCTGGTACCATCGCCATAGCCGCCGCATCCCCACGAGCAGTCACGGGGGCAAGGAAAGAACTGACTGGGGGAAGAGGAAAGGAGTGTGAGCCTTCCCCTCTCTCTCTCTCTTATTTCTTTCTTTTTGTTGCCTTCTTTCCCTCAATTTTTTGAGTTAGGTGCACACGATGGTGGGTTGGAAGTTGAACAGGTTTTAGGTACCTCAAGCCAATCAGATGAGGAGATTTCCAATATCAGAGTCCCCATTTAAAGGGAGCGCCTAGTATCATCCGGATATTTTCTTCTTAGGTTTTATTTGGCACAGCTTCACCAACAGCTTCATAAGCTGTTGTGAGCTGTTTTTTGCCAAACACCCTTTTTGCAAATAGCTTCACCCTTTTTTCAGCTTCACCTCTCCCTATTCCTTTGTTGTCTGAATTCTTTCTTGTGGTGATCTTCTGACGGTCTGTTTTGATGTGATAATACAATATTGGCAAACTTTATAGGAACTTTTGTCATCATCCTCTTAATTCAAGGCATGCAAAGTTATGGTGTGTTTTAAAAGACATTACCAAAATCCAATCACCTTTTTTTAAGACGATCGAGAGTCACTTGTATATTAAACTTCATACAATTGGGCTAGTTAAGGCTAAAAGCACTGGTTATCCATCAAAACTAGATGCTTTTGGGCCTGTTTGAAACACAAAAAATTTATTTCACACGAAAGAATTCAATTTTCATAGTAATAAGAAAGAAGAAGAAAAATCTGCGTCCCAAGTCCTTATTTTTAGGCTTCCTATCTGTGGCAGCAGACTGTCGCCTTTGGCGAAATCAGTGTGTGCACTTGTTGCATCCGTTCGGGGATGGTTGTGTGGGCAAGTAAAACCTTGTCCCTACGCACGCAGCCACCCGGGCACCATTGAGTTGTGTTTTAGTGTTTTGGCACGGGCGATATGATATTCCAAGCGCCGCAGTCAGGGTGCGGTGACGCCGGCGAGGCCCCAGCCATTGAATCTCCCCGAAGCTCGCCGCTGCGCAACCGCGACAAAAATTTCACCACACGCGACCCGCGATGGCCTCATCTGATGTTACGGTTTCCTCCCGTGAGTTATCGGCTTCGCACCAGACGAGACTCTGGTCTATTCTTTAACAGCATTTAAAAATAGTTTTTGGTTTTTGCTACAGTATCAACTTTTAAACGGAGTATTTTCTTAAGATAGGATCTACATGTTAATTATGGTACACGTTAAAAACCCAACATATGTATCAACCAAAATCACAAGCGAATATCTCTCTCCATAATCTCGACCCAACATATGTATCAACCAAAATCACAAGCGAATATCTCTCTCCATAATCTCTACCACAAATAGTTAAAATTCAACAATTTCAGTCATAAACCATAAGTCACGGTCATATCAAACAGACCCAGGTTCATTTTTGCGGCTGCAGGCTCCTCGCTCGATCCATCGGCCACGGCTGGCCCTCGCTGGATCGGACGTCCCTGGGTAGACGGCACGACGCGGCCACACGCAGAGCCTGGAGAAATCGGCGCGGCGCTCGTGGCTCGGCGTCGGACCGCCAAGCTGTCAGCGCCGCGCGCCCTGCCATTCGTTACCCCCGATTCTCCCCTTCCGCTGCGGATAAAGTGCGCCTCTCGTTTCTCCACGGCTGCTCGCTCGCGTCGTCAGTCTCTTTCTCCTCCTCCTCCGCCGATCCCGACCATACTGGCCACGGCTCGGCAGCGCACGCAATGGGGAGCCAGTAGCCTCTAGGCCATGAGCGCTTGTTTCCTCGCCTGCCGCGACGAACGAGGTGCTGCGAATTGTCGTGCTGATTTCAGTTTCTTGAGCTGTGGAGTACGTGGTGCTGTGTGTTTGTTTCTGATGCCATTTGGGTTTGTGTTCTTCGGTTTCTGCTGTTGGGGTTGAGGGTGATGCTAGGATCCGAGTGTAGAGCTCACTAGTTCGGTGGTTGAATGCAGCCTGAAGGCTTCGATTTCTTTGCTCTTCTGTTTAGTGTGCACCGCCGTGGTTCCAGGTTGCATGTTAGTTGGCACTTACTTCATTGTGTACTGCAGCTCAGCAACTTGACGATTTTTTATATAAAAAAATCTGCTTGTATAATCTAGAATGAGGTGTGCTTAGTTACTTATGTGGTACTACTCTGGGAAGGGCAAATAAAGCTTCAAAGACTAGAAACAAGTTTGTCTAGCTGATTAAAAAAAGAAATAGGTTTGTCTTTCTTTTTCTCATTTGGAAGTGGCATTTCCAGACTAGATCTAGTTGTTATCTTGGAGTTTAGGATAAGGTCAAGCTTATGTTTTGGTGCAGATGCCTCAGCAAATGAATTGATTTTGGTTCTTGTTTTTTTTGAGAAGGATTCCTGAATTAACCTAAAGTAGTTTGTCTTTCTTTTTTCATTCGGAAATTATTCGAGTAGTTTAAGTGGCTCTCAACTACTTAGGTCCTTGAATTTGTTAATATAACATAATTTCCATGAAGCCTAAACATGCAGTATGATTCTCATGTCCCTGTATAGGATAACATTGTTGTATTGTTGGGATGTTGGGATATGCATTGAGTGAGTCCGTTCTCTAGGTTCCGACTGGGGAAGGGATCACAGAAAGGTCAGCTCTTAACAGTGCTTATCTACATAAATGACACGAGCCCAGCAATGCATTTTTCTTTATTTTTTGAGTAAGTATTTTGCCAAAGCAAGAGTAAGTATAGCACCACTGAGTGTAGACTAAGTTGTGTACTTGTGTTCTGTTTACTGACTGCAGTACTATGTTGGAAAATTTGCTCAAACTGTGTTCCTCAGCACCTTTGACTTTCGAATTATCGCTTCTGAATCCTGACATTATGGACCAGGTTGAGGACCTGGCTTATAGAAGCATAGTACCATGGTAGAGAACGGTGTGCAGCTGACATTGACATCTACTGTGAAGAATACAGGCAAGATAAGAATCAATGGAGAAGGCATAAATGGATCACCTTTCAAAGTAAGCATTGGAATGCATATAGATCGTGACAAGTTATGGTCACAGATTTCATTCAGCACTGTTCTTGCCTTCTCATTGCTAACCAACTTGTTAATATATGAAACAATACCATTTGATAATCCAAGACATTGAATATACTATCATACTACTGAAGGAAATGAAATGGATGCATGTTCGTCAATATCATTAGGCCTTGGCGTGCTTTTGCTTTGGTTGCTGATTGTGTCAAGACATTCCTTATGCTCTGTACTAAATCTCTAGAACACAACTTTTCGAGGGTACCTGTTGGCCTAACGTTGGATATCAGCAATTTGCTTCAAGATTTCATCTTGGACTTGGGAGCATAAATACAGAAAAACCATCAGCTCTTCTAAATACATCGGTCAATAATCGATGTTGGACGACCCATCGCCTGGTGCGTAGAGGTCTGCCGTACAACCACTTTGTGTCCTTTGTAGACAGCACCAAGAAAGTATTGACTATCTACTACTACACTGCCAGGCCCTTCGAGTCCGCCACGATACTTTCCTAGACTGTTGGTCGAGGTGGCGGATGTGCTTGCCCACAGCCAACAGAAAGGGCTTCGACTCAGTAGTCATACTTTTCTGCTGGACCATCTGGCAGGGATGGAACGTCTGCATCTTCGACAGCTCGACTTGAGAGACCATAACCCTCCTAAATGAAAATGACCTCCTCGATGAACTAGATTGCTGGTGTCGGGCTGGCGTAGAGTTGCTCCCACCCACCGAGAGAGTGCTCCTTTAATTCCTTAGTGCTGCTTCCGCAGCGTTGCTCCTAATAATTCTCTTGGGCTGAGTTTTGCTGATTGCCAATCAGCTCTTGTGCCCATCTTGTAATCTTTTCGCACTTCGGTGTTAACCTTTTTACTTATCTTAACGCAATAACGTGCAATTCTTTTGTGCATTCCTTAAAAAAGCCAAACCAATTGAAAATTTTTCCTATGATTTTTGTGACCGTCTTCTTCCTAGTTATCTCAAGCGTAAAAATGTTTTCTTTTTCAGGGAAAGCATGAAGCCGACATTGGCGCCTTACAGCCATCAAATGGCCAGATAAAGCAGCAGCAGCGGGAGCAGCTCTGCACAACATGCGCGAAAGGGCACACTTGCCAGGCCGTCATCAGCCGGACGAGGCAAATGCGAGCCCTGATCGACGCGAAGAAGCCGTACCAGGCGCACTCCGTGTTCAGGCACCTGGTGGACGAGGGCCACAGGCCTTCGCTTGTGACGTACACAACCCTCCTGGCCGCCATGACGAACCAGAGAATGTTCGAGTCCATCCCTTCGCTGCTCGCCCAGGTCGAGGACGCCGGGCTGAGGCCGGACTCCATCTTCTTGAACGCGCTGATCAACGCCTTCGTGGAGGCGAAGCGGATGGGCGAGGCGACCAACACCTTCTGGAAGATGAGGCACTCCGGTTGCCACCCGACCGTCAGCACCTTCAATACGCTGATCAAAGGGTACGGCATCGCCGGGAAACCTGGGGAGTCGCAGCGCATCTTCGACATGATGGGCGGTGAAGGGTGGGTGAGACCGAACCTGACGACGTACAACATCCTCGTCAAGGCATGGTGCGACCACAGGAACCTCGAGGAGGCGTGGGACGTGGTGGGGAGGATGCGGGCGTGCGGCGTCGAGCCGGACATCGTCACGTACAACACCATCGCCAGCGCCTACGCCAAGAACGACGAGACGTGGAGGGCGGAGGAGCTCATCGCGGAGATGGTGCGGGCCAAGCTGCGCACCAGCGAGCGCACGTGGGGCATCATCGTCGGCGGCTACTGCAGGGAGGGCAGGCTGGGGGAGGCGCTCCGGTGCGTCCGGCAGATGAAGGACGCCGGGGTCCTCCCCAACGTCATCGTCTTCAATACGCTGCTCAAGGGCTTCCTCGACGCCAATGATATGGCCGCCGTCAACGATGTGAGCTCACAAACTCAAAACTCAATTCCGTTTCTGTCTCGTGTACATGCGACGCAAGATCAAGATTCAAGAACAATGCAGGTTCTTGGGCTGATGGAGCAGTTCGGCATAAAGCCGGACATCGTCACCTACAGCCACCAGCTCAACGCGTTCAGCTCGCTAGGGCACATGGCGAAATGCATGAAGGTGTTCGACAAGATGATCGAGGCGGGGATCGAACCGGACCCTCAGGTGTACAGCATCCTCGCCAAGGGCTACGTGCGCGCCCAACAGCCGGAGAAGGCGGAGGAGCTCCTGCTGCAGATGGGCCAGCTCGGCGTCCGCCCCAACGTCGTCACCTTCACGACCGTCATCAGCGGGTGGTGCAGCGTCGCCGACATGGAGAACGCCATGAGAGTCTACAGGAAGATGCGCGAAGTCGGCGTGCGCTCCAACCTCAGGACGTTCGAGACGCTCATCTGGGGTTACAGCGAGCAGAAGCAGCCATGGAAGGCCGAGGAGGTCCTTCAGATGATGCAGGAGGCCGGCGTCAGGCCGAAGCAAAGCACCTACTGCCTCATTGCTGATGCGTGGAAGGCTGTTGGCCTGGTTGAGAATGCCAACCGAGGGCTTGGTTCTTCCTCCGATGATGATCGCCGCCATGCGAACGACGAGTCGGATCATTCAGATCACGATGATGACAAGCTGCAAAGATTTGAAAGAAGCAATGGACAGGCGAAGAGTGATGCGTCACATTCCAGTTTTCTCCAGGTGTCAAGCGCGCTAGGCAGCAGTGGCCTTGTTTCAGGCAAGATTCTGAAGGCTAGAGATTTTGCATCCAAGAGTTTGCAGGCTGTTAAGAAGACGTCGTCGTCGTCGTCGCTCCGACGATCGTGTCAGCTTCGACTGAGATCCTCAGGGTTTTTCAGGAAGCAGTTTCAGAAGCAGGGTGGATTGTACAGTCAGAGCATCAATTCATTCAAGATGGTGTTCCTCAACTAGAAGAGGCCATGTTGTAGTCAATACATGTACACACGCAGGAACATGTAATCACAATTCTTCCTATTTTTCCCAATCTCCTGACCTTAGATGCTGGTCATTTTGTATGATTCTGGACATACAATGTATTTCTGCTGTGCCAAAAACTCACTTCAGATGTCTCACCAATTTGGAAAGCAGACTGAAAAATGTGATGTATAATAGCAAACTGTATGTTCGTATGTTGATCTGCAATTCTGCGTGCACAATTTCTTGTCCCAGAAACACTGAAGCTACATTAGTAACTTCTCAGCCAGGAGGCGCAGTCTTGGTTTGATGCTGGCATTCAGGAAGCCCATCTCCTGGTTGCTTAGTTCTTTCAACACGTAAATCCAAGCTGCAGTGGCTGTTTAGTTTAGTCGCTCTCTTCTTTTCCTTTATTTTATTTTCCTTTTCCATTGCTTTAGCTCTAGTTCTGTAAATCCTCTTCTTTATCAATGAAAAAGCAGCTAACTGCCTTTTCGTCAAAAAAATTTTGTGCTTGTGCCATGCCAATCACACAGTGAAAGCTGAAATGTCTGATCCAATAAAATATGCACAAGTTGACAAATAATCGATGCAAATCAAAATTATTGCCATTGCAGACGATAGGGAAAGAACTGAGATTGATGAATGGTGCTGTGAAGTTAGAAATTAGAATAAGGCCATCAGATGATGTTAAAGACTCCTCAATCAGCTCCTAGAGACTAGTGAAGGGTTTGGATCTCCTAGGGTTGTGGATCTAGAGGGGGTCCTTTGCATTCGGGTTCTTGAGATAATACCGAGAGGGAGAGAGTTAGGGTACCGATCTTCTGATTGCGTGGAGGAAGAGGTGGCCATCTCGGCGGCGCAGGGAGCACGGCGACGGTCGGGGAAGAACGGCGTCTCCCGGTGCGCGGCGACGGTGGCGGCGGTGCAGATCCGGTGAAGGAGACGGCGGTGGTGCTTCCCGTCGCTAGAGCGCCACCCTCTCAGATCGGGTTAGGGTTTTGGTGGGTCTGGCGGCGGCACGGTGAACCTCGTCATGCGTGCCGCCCCGGCCCCCACCTCTCTTTTATATGACGCTGGCGACAGGGGCCCACCAGCCAATGGGCTGGGCGCCCCCGATCAGGGCGCGGTCAAGGGGTGGGCTTTGGCCGTTGGGCCAAAGCCCTGAGATCACTCTAACATTCTCCCCCTTGATCTCAATCTATACTTTATCTTTAATTACATTTGACTTTACTCATTCCATCACAGATTAGTGCATAGAACATGTCTCATCGTCACGGTCAAACGCCGATAGATTCAACAGCTACAATACACCTCTCTGTTCTGAAATAGTTACTTTAATCTTTTGGGCCATCTTTTAGTCCAGGTATCATAGGCTTTCCCTTAAACCCATGCCGGCTACATGTTCTCTGAACACGTTGGGTGGTAAGCCTTTAGTAAGCGGATCCGCTAACATCTTTGCGGTACTTCTGTGCTCAAGACTTATAATTTGATCCCGAACTTTATCTTTCACAACATAGTACTTTATGTCAATGTGTTTGGCAGCACCACTTGACTTATTGTTGTGGGCATACGTTACTGCGGGTTCATTATCGCAGTACAACTTAAGTGGTCTATTGATGTCGTCAACCACTTTTAAACCGGGTATGAACTTCTTTAGCCAGTTCACCTGCCCCGTAGCCTCATAACATGCTACAAACTCGGCATACATTGTGGACGATGTAGTGACGGTTTGTTTTGAGCTTTTCCACGATATAGCTCCTTTAGCGAGAGTGAACACATATCCGGATGTAGACTTTCTATCATCTCCCGCAAAATCAGAATCTGTATACCCCACTATGTGGAGTGTATCTGATCTTCTGTATGTCATCATGAGGCCTTTTGTTCCTTGCAAATAACGCAAGACTTTCTTTATCAATTTCCAATGTTCTATTCCAGGATTGCTCTGGAATCTGCCAAGTAACCCGGTAACAAACGCTAAGTCAGGGCGTGTGCACACTTGAGCATACTGTAAGCTTCCGACAGCTGAAGCATATGGAACCGCTTTCATTTGATCGATCTCATACTGGTTCCTGGGGCATTGAAAATCCCCATATCTGTCGCCCTTGACTATAGGTGCAAGTGAAGGACTACATTTATGCATACCAAATTTCTTTAAGACTTTCTCTATGTATGCCTTTTGTGACAGTCCCAATATCCCCTTGTTTATATCCCGGTGAATTTCGATCCCAAGAACGAACGAAGCTTCACCAAGGTCTTTCATATCAAAATTCGAGGACAAAAACTTCTTTGTTTCCAGTAGCAGACTGACATCACTACTAGCTAGTAGGATATCATCCACATACAGGATTAGGAAGATAAACTTCCCATCTTTAAACTTTGCATAAATACAGTTGTCCTCAACATTCTCTTTAAACCCAAATTTTCTTATTGTACTGTTAAACTTCAAGTACCACTGTCTTGAAGCTTGCTTTAACCCATAAATTGATTTCTTTAGGCGGCATCCCATTCTTTCATTTCCTTCCACGACAAAACCTTTCGGTTGTGCCATGTAAACATTTTCCTCCAAATCCCCATTAAGAAATGCCGTCTTTACATCCATCTGATGTAACTCTAAATCATAATGTGCCACTAATGCCATTTATGATTCTGAAGGAATCTTTACATGAGACTGGAGAAAATGTCTCATTGTAATCAATCCCTTCTCTTTGCGTAAAGCCTTTTGCCACAAGTCGCGCTTTATATCTTTCTACATTACCTTGGGAGTCATGTTTTGTCTTGTAGACCCATTTACAGCCTACTGTTTTGGCTCCTTTAGGAATAATTTCCAAGTCCCAGACTTTATTAGTCTTCATGGACCTCATCTCCTCTTCCATGGCCTCAAGCCATTTTGAGGAATTTTCGCTTCTCATGGCTTCTTCAAATGAGGTGGGATCATCCTCCATTTGAAATTCCTCTGTATGATAAATCTGATAATCATCAGAAATAGCTGATCTTCTTACTCTTTGAGACCTTCTCGGGGCCTCCTCATTTGGTACATCTACTGTTTGAGGCTGCTGTTGCTCCCCCTCATCTGTGGCAATAGGTTCTATATGATCCTGAAGAACAGGTTCTTCATTCTCATTCATTGTTGCCACGGGAGGAACAATAACAGGTGCTGGCACCACAGTGTCTTGCACCGTCGGTGCAGCGACAGCAGGTAGTGTGAAAAATGGCTCTTGAATCATCGGAGTGGGCGCATACACCCGCTTCTCTTCAAGGTCAATCTCTCGAGCTACCAAGCTCCCCCTCATCATTTCATCCTCTAAGAAGACAGCGTGTCTCGTTTCTACAAACTTTGTATATCTGTTTGGACAGTAGAAACGATAACCTTTTGACTTTTCAGGGTAGCCAATGAAATGGCAACTTACTGTTTTGGGATCAAGTTTCCCAAGATTTGGGTTAAATACTTTAGCCTCAGCAGGACTCCCCACACATGTAAGTGGTTTAGTGAGGGAACTCTTCCTGTCCACAACTCGTACGGTGTTTTGGGCACCGACTTACTAGGCACTCTGTTGAGAATATGAATGGCGGTTTTCAACGCCTCCATCCATAAACTCAATGGGAGTGTGGGGTAGCTCATCATACTTCGCACCATATCCATCAGGGTACGGTTGCGTCTTTCAGCTACTCCATTTTGCTGAGGTTCGCCCGGCATAGAATACTGGGCCACTATTCCATTTTCCTGTAAAAACCTCGCAAAAGGTCCAGGAACTTGTCCATATGGGGTATGTCGACCGTAGTACTCCCCCCACGATCAGATCGGACTATCTTAATCTTTAAATCGTGTTGGTTTTCAATTTCAGCCTTAAATATCTTGAATTTATCCAAGGCTTCATTTCTTTCTTTAATTGGATAAATATATCCATAACGGGAGTAATCATCTGTGAATATTATGAACGAGTCATATCCATCCACACTTTTCACAGGAAAAGGATCACAAATATCTGTGTGAATAATTTGTAGAACTCATGTGCTTCTTTTAGCGTCTTTCTTTATTTTCTTTACATAGTCTTTCTATTCTCCCCCTCGAAATATGGCCTAAACGACAGTGCCATAATTTCGACGACTCATCTAGAGTTCTCTTTCGTTTTCTGTTTACATTCGTAGACGAGGATTCAATCACTTTCTCGCACGCAACGTTCTCATTATCGCATACGACATTCACATCATTGTTCTCACTTTTCTTTGCCATTATCATCTTTAAGTAATCAGGACAGTTCTTCTTGTAGTGTCCCGTCTTTTAACAGTGAAGACACTGATCTTTGTCTACTGCAAACTTATTCTGTTGAGGCTGATAGACAGGGGCTTTTCCCTTGTTCTTTGAGAAGGAGTTACTGTTGAAGTTCGTTTCTTGTTGTCCTTCACATAGTTGATAGAACCACCATGTGAGGATTTGATTCTTTCCTCCTCTTGCACGCACATAGCTATGCACTTTTCTATGTCCCATTTCTCGGGCTGCATATTATAGTTGACAACAAAAGTGTCAAACTCTTTTGGCAAAGAAGCAAAAACCAAATGAATAAGGAACTCATCCTTGAGAGCCAAATCCATCGGTTTAAGTTTAGATGCCAAGTTGCTCTCTTATGCCACTGCCACCACCAGAGTACCTTTCTTTCACAAGCTGCTTAATCAGCTGTGTAGTAAAGGTCTTTGAAGAGTCAGTAAACTAACTCTTTATTTTCTCAAGGTACTCTGTGACAGTGTCACACTCTGCGATTGAGCCCACAATTGCAGGCTTAATCGTGTTCTTTATCACAGCCAAACATTTCTTGTTGGCAGTGATCCACTTTTTTTTTTATGATCAAGATCATATAACATTTTTATGGGAGCATAGTCCCTCTGTCTGGTCTGCCAAACAGCATCAGCCTCATTTTCATCCCTCACCGGTGCCACAAACTCTGTGGGACACGGTGTGGCGACACAATTCATATACAATGAGAACAATTAAACATAATAACAACAACTGCATGCATTGGTTTCAACGTTGGTTAAAATTAAACATACAGTTGTTTTACACATTAGATCTACATCACCGTTGGGCAGAAATAGAAATAATGCATAAAATTATCAATTAAAAACATCATACTTTTAACAGTAAAATTATATGCCTTATTTCCAACTTTGGTCAAAATACGACATACAATTTTATTTATACATTAAATCTACATCACCGTTGGGCAGAAATAGAAATAATGCATAAAAACATCTATTAAAAATTATAATACTGTTATCATCAACGTTGGTCAGAAAATAACAATATCATAAAACTCTGGAAATTACATCTATTTTTCCAAAATTAAATTCTCCCGTTGGTTCGAATTTAATAATGAAAAATCAATCAGCATTAACTTTTGCAGCGGAAACTGTAATTATTCTAAAATAATTCTTTATACAGAAGCATTATACTGTGCACATTTAATCTCTGAAAAATTAACACGTTGGTGCAAAATTTACAGAGATTTTGGATCAAATTTCAATCAAATACATCAAAAAATACTTCTGAAAATCATTAAACATCAAAATTCTGATTTTACTGTTGAAAACGGCCATTTGGCCCATTCCTTCGCGCGGCGCGGCCCAGCCGACGCGCGCTCAGCCCACACGGCCGAAAAAGCCCCGCAGGCCAACGGCCTACCGGCCGGCCCAGCAGACGCCCTCGCGGCCCGCTCTCCCTCCGAGCGCGCGGCCTCTTTTTCTCCCACGCGGGCCCAACCCGCGCGTCCCGGCCTGCCCATCTGGCCCCGCCCATCTCGGCCGTCCTTGCGATCGGACGGCTCCGAGCGAAGAACGCCAGGGCAAAACCACCCCCTCCCCAAAACCCTAACCATTTCTCGGCCGTCTCCTCCCGGAAAAAACGGACGGCGACGGCGCCCACGGAGGCGGCGGCGGCGTTGGCGCCAGCGGCCCCCAGCGGAGCGGCGCGGCGTCGGCGGGAGGCGGCGGCACCATGGCGGCGCGCGCGCTTGCGCGGAGGCAAAGCGGCGGCTCCCGCTCAGCGAGCGGCGGCGGCTCCCACGTGCGGCGGCGCCCTCGCGCACGGAGCGCAGGGCGGAGCCCGCGAGGCGGCGGCGGCCGGCGCCCGCGCAGAGCGACTGTGGCGGCCCGAAGGCTGCGCGGGGAACGGCGGTGACCGCACGAAGCGGCGGCTCCGCGCGATGCGACGGCGCGGCAGCGCTCTACACCGGCGACGGCGCCCGTAAGACCCCGTTCTCCGTTTCTTTCTTTTCTGTTTTCTAGGGTAAGGGGGGGTTCTCTGTGATTTGCTTTTCCGCACGCCGGTCAACCGACGGCGGTCGTTCGTCTTTCCCCTCTCAGATCTACGCCTAGGGTAGGCTCTGATACCATTGAAGGGTTTGGATCTCCTAGGGTTGTGGATCTAGAGGGGGTCCTTTGCATTCGGGTTCTTGAGATAATACCGAGAGGGAGAGAGTTAGGGTACCGATCTTCTGATTGCGTGGAGGAAGAGGTGGCCATCTCGGCGGCGCAGGGAGCACGGCGACGGTCGGGGAAGAACGGCGTCTCCCGGTGCGCGGCGACGGTGGCGGCGGTGCAGATCCGGTGAAGGAGACGGCGGTGGTGCTTCCCGTCGCTAGAGCGCCACCCTCTCAGATCGGGTTAGGGTTTTGGTGGGTCTGGCGGCGGCACGGTGAACCTCGTCATGCGTGCCGCCCCGGCCCCCACCTCTCTTTTATATGACGCTGGCGACAGGGGCCCACCAGCCAATGGGCTGGGCGCCCCCGATCAGGGCGCGGTCAAGGGGTGGGCTTTGGCCGTTGGGCCAAAGCCCTGAGATCACTCTAACAACTAGTCTACAGTGAAGTCATGTTAGTACATCGCCTAAAAATTTTTGACAAATGAAACAAATGCTAAAATGATTGGGCAATATGTTAGCAGAAAATATCAACAATGCAAAATTGGAAGATCAAAGTACTGCGCATTTCTTGGTTGCTCAGGTCATGAACGACCTAAATATCTACATGATCACAACCAGAACAAGAAGAAGGTGAGTTGACTCTCCGGGACTCAAGCCACTACCTCAGGTGTAACTACAAGCACTCTGGGTGAACCTAATTGGCTTGGAGCTACGGGAATCGATAACAACCGGGCATTTCACACGCTTTGCATGTGTCACCCTTACAAGCTTACCGATCACATACCCTCTAGTTTTCACTGCCAAGTCTAGAGTCAATGGCGCTGCACCTCCAGTGCTGGACAAAGCAAACGTAGCCCCAGCTCCATAGAGAGGGATCCTTTCGCCATGCAGAATCACGGAGGCGACGCGACCGCTTGTCCTAGGCTGGTAAAACTTCTCCAACTGCAGAGCAACAGGAGACATTAGAAGGCAGTACATCATATGGTGGATAAATCGCAGAAGGGAAATTTTGACGTCAAAGATGCTACCTGACCGTTCGCGATTGCTATTTCCGAGTACATGAGCCGAATCGAGGTTGAAGAAACGTGAATGCCGGACACTGTAGAAGGGTTGTGAACATTTATCTTCAGTGAGCAGTTCGTTGTGACCAGCTTTGTCGGCACACCGGTATGGTCTGTACCTTCTCCGGCGTAGAAATTATCCACTGTCAAGCTCTGCAGAAAGGAAAAGGCAACCTTTTAGGATGTTACAAGAACCATATACACATTAATTTAAGAAACTCAAGATCATCAACCATGCTTGGTCTTTCTAACATCCAGGAAACTGTTGTGAATTTGTGTTCATAATGTACCGGGACTGGGACACGTGCAACCGAGAATAGTTTCATGATGAACCAAAATACTAAAGCGGGATAATCAAAATCAGCGTACCTTGAGAATGACTCTGGGCTTGTAATGCCGAGCAATGCCCCAGACGATCAGGCACACCAGAGTGAACACCAGAGCTAAAACCGACAGCCAGAAGGCGGCGACACAGCCCCTCGAGAGCTCTTGCTCGTCATCAAGCTCATCATATGCGCCTTCCTCATCTATCGCGTCGACCTCGCGCCACCCCTTGACATGCATCCGCTTCCGACCGGCCTTGCTGCCGGACGACGACCTGAGGTTCCCGGAGAACCTGCTGGCCGAGGAGATCCTGGAATGCCGGCCGGAGGACGGGTGCGACGGGGATTCAAGGGGGCTGTTGTACACCGGCGTTGCCTGCATCGACGACGACTTGTCGCCATCGTCGTGGGAGTCACGCGACGGGCTCTGGACGTAGTACGCAGGCCGCTTCGGGGACCGAGACGGCGACGTGGTTGCGAGGCTTGTCACGTCGGAGTCCGATGTCGTGTGCTTCATTCTTTGTCAAAACTGCAGTTCTACTGAACTCGGAAGTTTAGTTCTTGCAGAAACTGACCTGAAAAGTTTGCAGAGCAATGAGCGAAAGCATCTGAACTCTGAAGCCTACAGCTTTGCTGAGGAAAGGCAAATGCTTATAGCAATAATTGTAGCAGAAGGGATAGGATTTGGGCGAAGTTAGTACTTTTCAACTTCTTCTGTCTAATTGTGTAGAACAATGTCTACAAGATTACAACTGACTAGACATTCTGACGTATGTAGCCTAAAGGGAGTTCATCGAATAGAGAATGAGAAAACCCCCATAAGCAAACCAATTGCAAGCACACCCGTTTTCACCAAATATTTGTGTCTTCAGTTTTCAGAGGCGTTACTGAATTGGACTCTTGCCATTACTGTGAAAGGGGTAGGATTACATAATCATGAAGACAAAGTGCACACGGATCGAGGAGTAATGGAGTACTCCAAAAATGTAGTCTATGTTGTTTTGGAATTTATTTCTTTTTTCAAAAAAACGCACATAGAAATCCAAAACCGGCACAACTACGCCAGCATCCCATCAATACCAGGGAATACCTTGCAATGGCCGATGGCATCAAAATCCCAACTTTCTCCAACTATTTGCCTCCAGAACAGTTTTTTCTCTGGAGCAAAGAGCAGAAGTTAGAACAGTTTTTTTTTTGCCGAAACAAGAACACTCACAAGATTGTCCCCCCAAAACTCCAGAGGCAAGTTATCAGTTGTCACTGCCCCTACTACCACAATATGACTAATCTACATGTCTCTGCAGCTCTGCTACGCTGGCTCTTGCAAGATGCAAAAACAGAAGGAAAGAAATAGAAAAAGGCACTTTTCCATTGAAAATTCTGCCTAAAAGAAAATATTTTTGCCACGTGTAGCACCAGCTCCACAGTGCGGAGAGGTGGCATTGCTACTACCAAAGTTTAATCCTGCCAAATGTCATCAGGGGACGAATCTTTCCTCGAGATTGTGTTTTTTGAGCAGAACACAAGGTGCAGGATTTTCAAGCTAGTGCAAACAAAAAGGAACTTAGAAAGCAGAAAATAGAAAATGCACATTCGTACAACCCGATCACAAAAGGCCCAGCTGCGAAACCTCAAAGATACGGGAATTTATTAGTGAACAAACTCTATTTTCCAAAAAAAAAAAGAGAGAACAAACTCGGGCGAAAAAAGAAGAGAAGAGAAGAAATTTTACTTTCTGTTGATCTAGGCAGGATCGCTCTTCAATGCAGCAAGCTTTGACGACACTACGAATTGGCGATCGCAAGTAAACCTTGACCTCACGGTTCACGAGCTCGTCAAAGACGAACAAAACAAAACGCACGAACGAGACGGCCGTGGGAGCCTGGGATGGACCAACCGAATCTTTTCACTACGGTTCCAGCCGAAAACCGAATCGTACGAACTACGGGAAAAAACCTGTGCGGTAGTTTACGATTCGATCCCCAAGAAACCAAAGGCTGCCCTTGATGACGAAACGAGACGGCCATCGAAACCAAAATCTCCACACCAAGGACGGATTCCTCTCTGGAACGACCGAGAAACCAACGCCTCCTCGATCGATCGCGAGAAACCAGCCAAAAACGAGGGGATTAGTGGAAACGCTCACCTCTCCTCCTTCCCCGCGTAGCCCACGTCGAAGCCGAAGCGGCGGCACGCGAATACTGCGGCGGGCGACTGGAGGGAGGGCGGAGGAGGGAAAGCTCTCGTCGCTGCCCGCCTGCATGCTACCGGCGCTGCCGGGGCCCGCTTGACCATGCGACGCATGGGCCCCGTGCCTTTGCGGTGGTGGTGCGCGGCGCACGGTGAGCCTAGCCCACGTGGTGTCCTGTGGCTCCGGCATTTACTGCGCTCTGTACACGTTGCACCGGCACCGGATCCACGGAAGTGGATCCCACATGTCGGTTGGAGGAGCCAGGGAGTGAAGGCCTCTTTCTTCGTACGTGTTCTAGAAGACGGTAGGTCCAAACGCTAACAACCAAGAGACGGACAGGTGGGTCCAGAGCAGAAGGCAACCGAAGTTTGGGCCGCACTGTCAGTGGCTGGATCCAAAGGGCCCCGCCGAGCATGCGCAGCGTTTGAAAGGGACCCGGTGCGGGGGTCCAGGCCGTGTTTCCCGAGTTTGATACCATGTGGCCGGCGTACAGCGGCGGAGAGGGCTGTTCGGTGTTTGCTGTTCCCCGGCGGTGCGGCGTGGGGAGATACGGACGGTCGGAGGCTACTCCTGTCTCGGAAACGCTGAAAGAAGAGCACCGATCTTTCGTCGATGCGCTGCGTGTTGCTGTGATCTACAATTTAGAGGTGTTTATTTGGGTTTAAATTTTTGGTTTTTTTGCTTTTTCCTCTATCATTTGTATTGTTGGTGATATATAGGGGCTGTTTGGTTGATAGCCACACTTTGCCACCATTTGCCAACAAAAATTGCCACACTTGCCTAAGTTGAGGTGCTCAAATTCTTTGCCACACCTTAGCAAGCCTAAAGGAATCTTGCCACACTTTTTTGAGTCACTGACGCGTGGGACCTAGTTTGCTGGAAGGGAATCTTGCCACAACTGTGGCTGCAACCAAACAGCTGCCAAGTTGATCAAATTTGCCTAACCTTAGGCATGGCAACCTGTGGCAAAGTGTGGCTGGCAACCAAACACCCCCATAATCTTTTTTATATTTTAAAATTTTAATTACACTAAAAAGTTACCAGCAGTTACAGTGAAGAAACAATCTACTACTTTGATACCATTTGGATAACGGATCATAAGAGTTGGGAACAAATTAAGATAAAGTACATAAATTTATATATAATTCCTTGATTTATCTGAATTTATATCATAATTCTATTCTTACTTCCTATAACCCGTTAGCCAAATAGCCTCTCTATAGGCCTTGTTCTTTACGACTTTTAAGGAAGGCTTTTAGATTTTGCTACAACACGTCACTTTTAAATGGAGTATTTGTTAAGACGGGATCTATACGTTAATTATAGTACATATTAAAAAAACATCATCTATACCGGTAAAAATCATATATAAGTATCACTCTTTTAGTAATCTGTCTTGAATAGCTAAAATTTAAAATTTTTAGTTAAAACCCAAGACCTACATCCAGAATGAACAGAGAACAGGCCGTATTACTCTGTAACAACTCTACAGACATCTACTTCGTAACTATAACGGCATCTGCAGGAGATGTAGACGTAGCAGAGCACTGGAATCGACCGACCGAGCCATGTTTCTGATGCTCATGCCTCATGTTTTATACAGAGCAACACAACCAAACCAGCGGCAACAGCAGCATATTGAAGATCTCTCTCTTTCTCTCTCTCTCTCTGAAAGAAACATGATTTGAATTGGACATAACTTACAGAAGCACAGTGCTAGTACCTTTCTAGGATCATCGCAATTTATTGGAAGTCATGTGCATTGGTCCCTTCCACTCTGTTTTTAGCTCTTATGTACGAGCTCCCTGGATCTGCGCAGTAGAGAATCGGCCACACTAGCTATGGGTCTGTTTGGGAGAGGTCCACCACTGAAAACGTGGATCTGGAGCAGCAGCACCACCGTGGATCTGGGATCCCACCATGGAGTGTTTGGCTTGTACAGCAGCTCCAGATCCACGAAATTGAGGTTTTGGTGGGAATGGCCACTTTTGGTGGGATGGGGTGTGTAACCAGTGGTATTGGTGGGTAATTACCACCCAACTCCACGGTGGAGCACCCCTTGAGGAGCTCCATGAAATCCATAGATCTGGCCCTCAGATCCAGGATTTTGGTGGATCTAGATTTCGCGGAGCTGGAGCGTTTGGGTAAAATTTCGTGGAATGGAGCTGTTTTTCGTGGATCTAGAGTTAGTGGAGCTCTCCCAAACAGTCCCTATATGCTGGTGGATCGATCGTGGAGTGCATCATGCATGTCGGTAGGGATTGCGACCCGTCAAAGAATGCGACGGTAGATGGAACGAGTGTAGCGATGATGGTATAGTACTATAGTACTAGATCCTACAAGATTCTACAATGAGTGATTCTGGCACGACCATCCTACAATGGGTGATTCTGACACGACCATCGTGGTAAATGGTGCAGGAGAATGGTATAGGGCCCGTTCGTAGCGATGGTTGTTAGCTGTCGTTAATAAATAGTAGTGATTAATAAAAATAATTTATAGAAATTAGGTGTTTATATTAATTTATAGTTTTTTGCTAAGTGTATTATGTAAAAAGAGTAAACAACAGTGTAACGAAAATCATTACAATATTCGGATCGCTATATGACCTATGGAATTGTGACATAATAAAATACAAAGTGTTTTACAACGTACGAAAAGCAAAGTAATGGTTGATGAATAGTAGTGACTGATAGAAAGCGGCTATAGAAGTTGGAGCGTTTATATTTGCTTGGCTTCTGTTTAAACAAAAGCCAGAAGCTAAAGTTAATATGAACAGACCTATAGATCTATAGTAGCACTAGTCCTAGATCCTACAATGGGTGATTCTGACTTACCATCGAAGTAAATGGTGTAGGAGAATGGTCAGATTGGTCATGTTCCAAATATTTTTTAGCTTTTAGCTTTTAAAAATCAGAAGTTTAATAAAGTGGTTTCTCAATATAGTTTCTATAAGTTATTTATAGAAATTACTGTGGAAACTACTTTGAATAAAATGTTCTCAATACGAGTGTGGATTATTCCATCAAACTCTCTCGCAATAACGATACTTTTGAACAGAGCAAAGACATACCACGCACTGAGCATTTACTGCTTGAGCTATCTCGAAGAGATGGTGTATTTATTGATGTCGTGGTGTGTCCTTTTTATTACTTGAATAAATGCGGAAAATTTACAAGAAGTTTACAGAAAATAGAAATTAGAAAATAACCGCATGCCAAATGAAGCTTTAAGTTTTTTTGATGAGAGGATTCTTAAGCTTTTGTTTTTTGAACTTGGAGCCTTCAGCATATTGAGCACTGACGTTGCATTGTCGAGTAAAAGCTCAACACCGCGTAGGAACGCAGAAAGAAGCTGAGTAGACTTGAGCGAAGTTCCGGTCTAGCCGTCTACGCCCAATGCTGAGCAGCTCATGGGCCAGGGCGGCCTACTTGTATCAATCGCAAGCAGTTCTTCGAAAAAAACAACCCTAAGTCGAGACGCTGGGGATATGAACCACCAGCATGGTACCATCAAACACAAAACAATCATAATTCAAGCGGTGACTACGATTTAAACCAGGGACAATTCCACTGAGAAATGAAACTTATTATTTTCCGGGATGTAGCACGTTGAACACCGGATCTCACAGACCGTTTTTTTCCTTCACAAGAGCAGATTCCAAACCCTGAAACAGAGAGCATCCTGTCGTGCTTCATGTACAACACGTACCGACGAACGCAATCAGACAACCGGAGTCAGCAGCGGCTTCTTCAGAACATGCGCCTCCAGGTTACCAAGAACCAGGTCCGCCATGGCCGTGCGGGTTTCGTAGGTCCCGCTCCCCACATGCGGCAGCAGGACGACATTGTCGAGCGCGAAAAGCGCCTCGGGCACGTTGGGCTCGTCCTCAAACACGTCGAGGCCTGCCCCGCCAAGGCGCCCCTCGACGAGTGCAGAGACGAGCTCGGGCTCATCGACGTGAGGGCCGCGCCCGATGTTTATGAGCACGCCCTTGGGTCCCAGCGCCTCGATCACCTCGCGGTTGACGATGTGGCGGGTCTGCTCATTCAGTGGGCAAGCCACCACGAGCACATCGCTGTTTGCTGCCAATTCAACCACTGTAGGGTAATACGTGTAATCCGGGTATTCTTTCTTTGTTCTCTGGTAGTAGTTGACTGGGCAATCGAAAGCCTCCACTCGCTTGGCAACACCAAGCCCTATCCTGCCCAGCCCAATAATGCCCACTCTTTTGCCACTGAACTGCAAAAGGATCAAAACTCTTATGAGAAAAATCAAGTCATATGAAATGTTCTTTTTACCGAAACAAGAAAGTCTTGTTACAAAAAAGATGAGAAAAGCAAAACATCTGTAACAAAAACGGCGAGGACTGCAAGCTCTGACCACACAGAAGAATAAGCAAGACAAAATAAACACGGACAAATGTAAATATCTCCATAAATATGCAACTCTAAACTTTTGGAACTGATACTCTTATTTATCATAGTAGATGAATAACAGCCATAACATGAAGTCTTACAAAAAGAATAACATGTCCCTAAAGATGGTTGAAGTGCAGAGTTTGATAAACTAGAGACAGCAAATTCAGAGTTGGGATTACATAATGTACGAATAGTTTACTCATCCCGGACTTCCAGTAACAATCAGATGACTGGGGTGAGTAAGGGCTTATTCAACGCATGTGCCTCTAAATTTCCTAGAACCAGATCAGCCATTGCCCTGCATGTTTCTTCCGTATCACTCCCTATATGAGGGACCAAAACAACATTATCTAAATTAAAAAGTTGCTCTGGAGCAAAGGGCTCATGCTCAAACACATCAAGGCCTGCTGCTCCCAAGCGTCTCTCAAGAAGTGCAGACACAAGCTCAGGTTCATCCACATGTGTTCCACGGCCAATGTTTATGAGAACACCCTCTGGCCCTAGAGCATCAATGACCTTACGACTAACAATGTGATGGGTCTCCGCATTAAGTGAACATGCTACAATAAGCACGTCACAGTTGGCTGCCAGGTCAACAACATTCGTACAGAATTTGTACTTTGGAAATGGCTTCTCTGATCTTGAATGATAGCTGATTGAGCAGCCAAAAGCCTCAGCTCTTTTTGCTACAGCTAAGCCTATCCTGCCAAGGCCAAGAATAGCAACTCTTTTACCACTGAACTGCAGAAAAATAAGAAGAGTCAATTCTTTTTATTCTAACAAACCTTCTTTAATCTATATGTATATCCGCCATGGAAATACCAAGTCAGCATCCTTAACTATATCATGTTTTTAAAGGACATAATTTAAGCTGACACATCATCAGTGTAATGAGTAGCTAATCAGTCTTGCTAAGTAATATAAAGTTTGTCCTTGAGACAGGTGCACCTGAACCTACTGCGTACTGTAATGCGATCTCAATCGTATGTAAAAGGTCCTTCAGTCTCTTAAGGGAGAAGGGGAAGGGCTCAATGAAAGTAGCATATTGCATCAAAAACTCGTGCATAATTCTGGTAGCTAGACTAACAGCCTAACATACGGTTGGTAGGCTGCAACAAATTATTCACTTAGCCATGCAAAAAGGGAGATGATGTAGAAGCGCATTACTATAAGAATCCCATTTGTACTATGAGATAATCGTCAGGAGGAACACATAGTAATTTCTACTTTTTTTTCTGATCATCTATCAGCCTCAATATTAGCATAATTCTGAGAGACAATGCGATATGGAGCTAAGCTGCAGCAAAGTGAACAAAAAAAACCCTAACCTTATTGTCAAATGTAATTAGGGCTGGTGCCTGGAAGTTTCAATTAAGGGGGGTCACCTAGAATGAGGTGGATGTTAAAGAAGAGAAAATAATTAAGAGCCATGGCACCATCATATGAGCCACCCCAAATTACCATCGACCATTATCAAATGTGCTAATCAAGGAAAGCTGGATTTTGAAAATTTACCATAGCTAGGCCGGTAGCCAGTAACAGTATTTTCCGGTCTATTCTGGTTCGACCTTTCTATTTAATTTGTTTTAACATATTTTCCCCCAAAGTATTGTGTCTGTTTGGTCTTCTATAATCATTAGCATGAAGATTTCATCAAAATTATTGTGCAATCTACCTCTTACCAGCCGGTATGGTATCTACCGGTCCTAGCCGGTATGACCGATTACCAGCAGTAACTGGCTAGTTATCGCCGATTTTTTTAACCCTGGTGCTAATACAACAATCCAATCTAGACCCTAGAAAAATCGTTGCAGCTAAAACACTATCAAGATGTGATCCTCTATATCTTAGCTTTCCACTCACAAGCATACAACTCCAATCAGCAATCTTTCTGGCCAGACAGAAGGTCAACATCTTCCTCACAAACTTCAGTCAAATAGGCTGCATTTCACTGACAAAACAAATCCACCAGGGCCAGGAAATTTCTGAAACTGTCACAACCTGGGCCGCTGAAGAAGTGAAGATGCTTACCAACCAGTGCTCCCTCAACTATATCATTCACATGGTATAAAAGAAAGATTCAAATGAACCAACCAAATTTGACGAAGATATCCAAAGATGTGTAACAAAATTTAAGCCATATCTGATCAAGTCCAACAATTTTCTCCTTCCCACTTCTCTTACAGTTCGCTCTCCAATTTATCCACCTTGTTTACCTCATTTCCTTTCATTCAGTCGTATTCGCTGAAAACCCCCAGTATTCCTTACAATCAAGTTTATGCTATATTCACTTCGACCACTAAACCAAAGTGTACACAAATTATAGTTAACCTAGGAATCAGATACCAAAGTGTGCACAAATTATGAAACGAAAATTACTTTACTAATTAATCGACCATCACTGAGAACGTTTCGGGGGGGGGGGGGGGGGGGGGGGGATCCAAGAGTCGCTAAGCAAGAGCTAACGCAGAAGCAAACCATCCTTGGATAATCGAAGTGAAGAATAAACGGAAGCGAGGCATCGGGAAAGGAACCGACCCGGGTGGTGAGGGTGTAGTCGCCCTTGGCCTTCCACATGCCGGCGCGGACGTAGCGGTCGGCCTGCGGGATCCGGCGGAGCGCGGCGATGGCGAGGCCGACGGCGAGGTCGGCGACGTCGTCGGTGAGAACGTCGGGGGTGTTGGTGATGCGGATCCCCCGCTCGCGGCACTTGGCGAGGTCGACGCGGTCGATGCCGACGGAGAAGGACGCGACGATCTCGAGGGACGGGAGGGCGTCGATGAGCGCGGCGTCGGCGCCGTAGTTTGAGTTGCCGACGACGGCGCGGATGGAAGCGGCGTGGGAACGGAGGAAGTCGGCGCGGCGGTCCGGCGGGGAGTCCCAGAGGCGGAAGAGGCGGCAGCGGCGGTCGAGCTCCTGCTCCAGGTAGGCGTTCATGGGGTGCAGCAGCAGCACTCCCAGGGACTCCATCGCCGGCGCCGCCGCGAGCAACGAGGCGGCAGGAGGCGTGCGTGGCGAGGATTGGTGTGTGGTGGTGGGCACCGTGGTAGGGTGCTGGGGGGTTGTGGACGGAAAAATGCGACGATGCCGGCCGCGTGTCGTTAGCGTAGCGTGCATTCGTTGTGGGCCGCATGTTGCATTGTTACGTCACAGCTCTATAAAGTGGATTTCTTATTGTATCATCATCGGACTGCCTGATGTAGGTGTGGGAATGGTTCAGCCAAATCCAATGAACCATCAACCCGGCTCAAAATTTATGAAGTGTGGACCGGAGGTGTCTAATAAAAAAAAGTAGGTTTAATAAGTTTGACATTATAGGTTTTGGAGGATCGAGTGAGTCGATTTCATGAATCACTCAGCGCTAGTCTCTCCTCGGTCTGCCACTGCCGATGACTGCTTGACGTTGGCGTTAGGGCTGTGCATTTTGTCACCGAACCGAAAAAACCGAACCGGAAAAACCGAACCGAGCCGGTCAACTCGGTTTGACCGGTTTTCGGTTTTCGGTTCGGTTTTTATATTTTGGGTTTTTTTTGTGTTCGGTTTTTTCGGGAAAAACCGACTAAAAACCGAAAGAACCGAATCGCGCTCGCGTGGAAAATTTAGTTGCAGCTCGCTCGCAGCGACGGGACCAATCTGCCCTTTGGGCTTTGGGGCCGTCAAGCAGACGGACGAGCTAGCCCATTCGGCCATTCGGTGAGGGTGCAGCCCAGTTCGGTCTTCGGCAAATGCATGAATTCCGATTGCTGCTCCTCTGCCAATCTGTCGACTTCGGCCTTCAGTTCCTGCAGTCGCTGCCCAATTCTTTGTGTTACTTTGTCATACAAGATCCCTCTACAAATATTCTGGGAATCATCGCTGCTGTCAACGATCAGGTCGTCAAAGTGAAATGTGTGTGTGATATCTTAAGATTAGTTGATGATTGCTACTATCTAAAACTCCACTTGCCCTCTCAATAATGAATTAATGAGTAGGCATCGTATAAACAAGTCATCAACAGAACTACATCCAAGACAGAAAATTTACTCGTCTCGCTAGTCACTATATCGTTTGCAATTTGCGTCAACTTTGGTAAATATGGTATTTACCGATACCGCACCGAAATAAATTGGGATTTACCGATACCGAACCGTATTTTCAAAAATACCGTATACTACCGAACTAACAATACCGTATTTGCCGTATATACCGTATATACCGAACCGATTTTACCGAAGAAACCGAATGCACAGTCCTAGTTGGCGTCTCCTCGATCTGTCACCGCCAGCAGCATGCTCGCCTCTCCTCGAACCTCAGTCCGCCACTGCCGACAGTCGCTCGACTGCTTGGCGCTCACCTCTCCTCGATCTGCTGCCGCCAACGATTGCCCGATGCTGCCTCTTCTCGATCCATCACTGTCGATCCTCCAGACCTCCACCCTGAACTGCGTCGCCTCCATCCCTACGCACTGCCTTCACCGCCTCTGGCACCATGAAGCAACCGAGCCAAGAATTCGAAGATGTTGTGGCGGCCGAGCAGCAAAGAAGGAAGAGGGTGGCGGCCGGAGGTGGAGTGACTTCGACGCGGACGAGGAGGAAGGCGGCATTGGGGGGTGCTCATCCCCTTCGTGGGATGGAGGAGCTGGAGCTCCAAATGCAAGAAGATGGAGGAGTTCCAACAGTACAACATTCTCTGACGACAAGGTTCTCTGCTGCTATGAGGTCTCTGACAACTCTACTTTCGCTTGTCAGTACCCCTCATGGTGAGTTTCTTAGTTGTACATGCATTTTGATTATACTTGATGGATTCTTAGTTGTTTGAGGCCTAGATTTATACACAGTAAAAATCACCATGAGAATTTTGTTTGAAATATCATGTGTAGAATTGATTATAGAAGTAGAACTGCTGAACCTTTGGCTATTGCAAATCTTAAATTGAACAATGGTAGCATGAAATTGATTCTAGTCAATAAGTGTGAGTTGTTCACACTATATCTTGTGAGTCCTGATGACCTTGTCATATTAGTTAGGTTCTTTATTTCATTGCCATTAATCATTGGATTTGATTATTTGTGCTAGTTATGCTTATTTTCATGATTCGAGTGAAGACATTCAAATATTTTGATTCTTATTTCAGCAAGTTGCCTTTGCTAGCTTACACTAGTACTTCTATACATTGTTTGAAATTCTGGCAATTGTGATGCTGAGTTTCTTGGTTTTAAGCTATACATCCTCTTTATTCTTACATTTTAAGCAGAAGGCAGCTTTACTTCGTGAGTACGGTAAACATTGCAATATTCTAAATGAAGGTCATAGGTCATTCAATTGTTGGATTTTTGCATTCCTACATAGCAAATGGCAATTACTTTTTGAGGCTAAGTTTTCAAATGTTTGTCCTGCTTATTTATGGTCTAAGTTTTCAAATGCGTTCTAAAATAATCTAAGATCTTCAATGTTCTTGATAGGCATTGATGCTAATACTAAAATGCATGAGGATGAGGAAAGTGACAAAGAAGAAGAAGAAAATGTTGCTGTTGATATTGGAAGCTCATTCCTTGGAGATGGAAGAAAGTTCAGATCTAAGGCTTGGCGAGAATACATGCCTATCCGTGTTGGAGTTATTACAAAGGGATAATGTAAGCATTGCAATGCAAAGATTAGAGCTAAACATAGGGCAGGAACAAGTGCTTTGCACAATCACCTAATGAGATGCAAAGAAAGGAAAAAGGCTCTTAAAGTCATGGATAAGTTGAATGCCACGGTTATGTCTCCGGATGGTGTGGCTTTGAGAGATTGGAGTTTTGATCATGAGGTATCACGCAGAGAGTTTGTTAGAATGGTCGTGCTTCATGAGTTGCCATTTTCAATTGTGGAGTATGATAGATTTTGAAAGTTTGTCTCCAGTCTAAATCTACTCTTCAAGATGGTATCGAGAAAAACATTGAAAAACAATTGCCTCAAAGAATTTAAGGAGCAGAAGCAAGCTTTTAAGGAGGTGCTTAATAGTTCCAGCTCAAGGATTTATTTGACGATGGATATGTGGACTTACAATAAGACCTTGGGCTACATGTGTATCACTTGTCACTATATAAATGGTGTTGGGAGTTGCAGAAGAGAATCATAAAGTTCTCTGTCTTAGAGACACTGCACACTAGTGTAGCTGTGTTCAATGTAGTCCTAAAGTCTATATAAGATTGGAACTATGAAAACAAGTTGTTTGCGATAACATTGGATAATGCCAGCGGCAATGGTGCAATGGCTACGTTGTTGAAGGCTAACTTGTTAGATAAGAACATGCTACTTGGGCAAGGTAGATTTTTGCACCAGCGTTGTGCAGCGCATGTCCTGAACTTGATATGCCAAGCAGGTTGGGGTTTGTTAACCCCATTATCACCAAAATTTGGGAGAGTGTGAAATACATTCAGGGATCCCAATCTCGGAAGGAAAGGTTTGAAGAGATAGTTACACAGCTAGGCATTTCAGATGTTGTGCACCCACGCCTTGATGTTTCTACCAGATGGAACTCAACCTACCTTATGATTGCTACAGTTATGAAATTTAGAAGAACTTTTGATTCTTTAGGGCTGCAAGATCAAAACTACACTTACACACCAACTTTTGATGATTGGGAAAAGGTGGAAGTGGTGTGTAGACTACTGAAAGTGTTCTATGATGCTACGGATGTGATTTTAGGCTCAAAGTATGCCACTGCAAACCTATGGTTTCATGAGATTTGGGAAGTAAAGCTTTCTTTAGAGAGAGGGGGGTTCTAAGGTGGATCTTAGTATTCACAACATGGTTAAATACATGCAAAAAAATTCAAGAAATTTTAGAAATTATCGTGGATGGCATTATCAATCCCTGTCATTTTGGATCCACAATTTAAATCTGCCTTTCTTCAGTTCCGCTTTCTCCCAGCTTTTGGGAGTAAGGCTCCATCTAAACTTGCAAGAGTAAAGAAGGTGTTCACACATCTCTTCAATGAATATGCTCAATTGAATAATGACAACTCAGATTTTATTCCTCAAGGAAGTGGTGGTGTTGGGATGGGTGCGGATGGTAGTGATCGACTGGCAGATTGGGATCAACACCTTAGTAGTAGGGTCCACTCAGCAAGCTTGGTGTCCTCAGAACTTGAAACATATATAGCAAAGCCCCAACTCCCTCGAGGTGGTCACTTTAATATCTTGAACTGGTGGCGAATGAATTCTCTTGAATATCCAACTTTGGCTTGTATGGCTAAGGATGTTTTAGTGGTGCCTGCTTCAACGGTGGCATCTGAGTCAGCATTTAGCACTGGTCAGAGAGTCATCTCTGATTTCCAAAGCCGAATGACTCCTAAGATAGTTGAAGCGCTTGTATGCCTACAGAATTGGTTGAGAGCATATGGTAAAACCTTAAGTCTAATCTCTTTGTAATTTCTCCTAATGCTTTAAGAAATGTAATATTTCTTCTTTATTTCTTTTGAATCGTAGGTGCTAGTCGACTTAGAATGGACTCGATTTTTGACCTCATTGAAAAAGATGATATTCATCTATGACTTATGAATTTACAGGTATTGTAAATTATTCCTTTGTTGCCCTCAAATATGTGGCTGAATATTTAAGGTTCAGCTCATTTGATTGTTCATGTAGTTATTGCAGATAGACAGATGAAAATGAATAGTTTCTGTCCAATAGTGCTTAATTTTGGGGGTTCACCAAAGAAGTTTGTGCTTTTTTATTATTTCATTTGATTTTGGTTCTCTTGATTAAGTGCCATGTCTTGATATGCCTACTGTCTATTGTTCTAAATCCATTAATATATAGTAGAAATCTAGCAGAACCCCTTGCTTTTTTAGTTGAAGTGCGTTTATGCCTTTTAACCATTGCTTAATGGTTCTTGTAGGTGTTCTTGGAGGATTCTAGTGGCACCAGTTACTCAAAGGAGGGGAGGCTAATGTATGATCTAGCATATGATCTTGTTGTTCTGAAAGTTTGGAAATGCATTGTTTATGGCTAGAGTTTCAGTTATGTTAATTTGGTTCAAAATTGCTTGTGTAGATTGGAAAAATGTGGTATTGTGATTGAACTTAATTAATTAGGATAATAATTCTTGATAAATCATCTTAAATATGGAGATTCATATTGAACTAATATCGGTTTTGCCTCTGTCAAGGGACACCCGTTTATGCAATTTTATCACCATTCATTTAGTTCTTTCACTGACATCTGTTTTCTCCATGTGTGTAGATGGACCCCAAGTTCCTGAGGAACCTGAGGTATTCCAAGAAGCACAACAAGAAGAATGGTGAGGCTGAAGCTGAGGTGTAGGATGGAAGTTTACGCTCATGGAGAAGCAAATGTGTTTTCCCTGTTTCGACTCAATACCTTTAGGATCAAGAGTTTCATTAAAGTGGAACTTGTATGCTATTATGTATGATCACAATGATCTTTTTTGCCACCTGAGCATTATTATGACCACTATGCTTGTCAGTTGATGCTACCGGTTGAATTACATACTATTTGAATTATGTCCTAGGATATATCAACTTCAGCCAACCATATGAGTAATGTTTTTGAAGTTTTGATCTTGCAATTAGTTCCATTCCATAGTAGTATGCTGGTTATTTAAAATGCTCGACCCTTGAGATCCATTGGGGCATTGGGGTCACTATAGCTACTCCAATGGGTCGAACTGTGGGGACCGTTCCATGCTCTGGCAGCATGGGTTAGGGTAGGGTCGCACCTACTCCTAACCACTCCCACCCCTACCTGGAAGTGATCAAGAATTTGAAAAAGATGAACAAGTGCCCATATAGCATGATTCTCCCGGAAATAAATTCCAGAGTTGAACTTCTGGACACAGTTGATTTTAGGTATGTTTGGTTTGGTGGATGGTGGTGGATGGGATAGTCTCATCTAGGATTTGGAGGTTGTTCCTGTGTTTGGGTGGATGGGATGAGGTCATCCTGGATGAGTTGATTCAAGTTTATGGAATATTATCTCAATATGCTAGATGGCTTGGTTCAAGAAAAAAGCTAGATAAGCTCATCCAACTCAGCGAGGGTGTGTTTGGTTTGGTGGATAAGGGTAGATGGAATGGGATGATCCAATAGTTGGTGGGATGGGATGGTCTAAATAGCTTGTTTGATTGGATGGATAGGGATGGTATAAGAATGTGTTTGGTTGGATGGATAGAATAGTACAGAATGAGAGTAGAGAGTGTTTAGCTGACCGAATTATATTAGAGGAAAACTAAAATTCTAATATAAATTATGAATTAATTTTAATCATCACACTATCTAGGACGGCGTGGGCCAAGCCCTAGAATCGAGTCATGTAGTTTTGTTTGGAGGAAGAGAAAAAATGAGGAGAAAAAGAGAATAACTAAAACTATATAAACAATTGCACTAGTAGGTAATTTCCATGAAGTTAAGTGGCAAGTCCTATTCCCAACCCACAAAAGCCAAAGTAAGCACCTCTTTATTGGCTTTTGGGTATATCCTCTTTTTTTCAGCTTCTAAAAGCTGATTTTCGACTTTTCTATAGTAACTAGTTTTCAAACAAAATGTCTTTTCAATGCAGAGTCTATAAGTTGGTTGTAACACACATTGTAGGAACTTCATTTATATCGGCCAAAACCACACGTGAGTTTCTGTTACTCTATACTCTCTCTCTCTCTCTCTCACACAAACAGTCTAAAAGTTATAAACCGTAACTATAGGCCGAAGCCAAAAAGAATAGTGGCTTATGGCTTTTCAAAAGCTTGGTTAAAAAGCTACCCATTTGTTTAGACTTTAGCTTTAATTTTTTGCTTTTAAGTCAAAGAAAAAGCTTAAACAAACAGAGCAGTGAATGCCAAAGCTTTTGACTAAGATGGACCATAGTGGAAAATTTGTGAATAATGGATCTCTTCGAATCTATATCAGGAAACTATTATGGATCAAATGTCCTCAACCTACGTAAGACTTTAGATATATCTCCAACCACAAAATCTTGAGTGGCAAAACAAAATTGAATATGCGACACCTTGTCTATCTAGCCAATGATCAAAGTTTGATTGTCACAGGTTGAATGAGTTATTTGTGTATGTTTTTAGTTACTTTTTTTATGGGATTTGAGCCTATGCCTGTCATGTGAGGTTTAAGATGATTACACTAGCTAATATATTGTTCCCACCCTCTAAAAAGCTGGATATAAACCAATTGGTTTAATTCTATGTGATGGTGTGGTTTTCTACCTACTTTTTAACTATATTGTTCAGTTCGCCCAATTGCCTAATACGATTTAGTGTACACAACGTAATATTTAAGTATATCTTAATGGGAATTGTTTTTATGGATTATGACTCTTTCTTGGCTTTGTTCTTTTGGGTTGCGGCATATAGATTTTGACTATGGCTTATTAATTTAATAAATAGTGATTATTGAAAGAAACCAAAGTCAAAAACTAACTGGAAAAACCAAAAGAACGGATCCTTATCATGTGAGTCACAAGAGGTAAGCCACGATTTGACTTGCCTCTACATCCCTCGTACCATCACCCAATGCTCCTCCTTTCCAGACCGAGGAAGAGGATTGGCAAACAATAGGTCCCTTTTTTCAGCTTCTAAGATCTACTTTTTAGCTTTTCTACATTAATTAGTTTTCAAACGTAGTATTTTTTTTAAGATGAGGTCTACAAGTTGATTGTAGTACACACTATAACGACTTTATTTATATAGGCTAAAACTATATGTGAGTTTCTGTTACTCCGTACTCTATCTCATAAACAGCACAAAAACTATAAGTCGCAGCTAAAAGCCATAAGTTGAAGTAAAAAAAAACAAGCCCAATAACCATATACTTTCCATTTTTAGAATTTTTTAGTATATTTTTTTAGGAGAACATCTCATTATGGTTGTTAATAGTCTAGTCACAATTAAGGTTCACCAAATTATTGTCTTAAGGTTTTCTTTAGAATTTCTAGCCTATTTCTCTTTTAAATCACACATTGTTAGCTTTGGTGGTGCTTATTTGGGCTTAAAAGTTTAGGCTTGTGGTTTTTTATACTGTAGCGACTGAAAATGCATTGTAGTTATTGGTAGCTTTTCAAAATAATTAAATTTTAAAAATTAAAAGTTATATAATCACGAACAATGCGTAGCAATAAGAGAAAGAAAAGAAAAGGCAAAAAAGCCCCAAAAACAAAAAGACCAGAAAATACGAAATTAAGAAGTTAAAAGCCAGAAGCAGAAGCTCAAATGAGCAGTGCCAAATAATTTATTATATAATAGATTTGTGAGTGATTATTTTATTGTTGGGGAGTGGCCCCAACATTTGCCCATTTGGCTTGCTGGGCCAAGAGGTCTAGTACGCATGTAAAAGGACATTTGTATGATGGGCCCTAGCAAGGGCATTCGTGTAATCCAGCTTTACGACCATGTATATATAGCCCTGGGGAAGAAAGGAGCCAGGGCAGAGACAATTCATTTTACTCATCCCCACTTTTAGTGTAGGTAAGGCTTTGGGCAACCCCTAATGGTGCCTTAGCTTTAGTAGAATTGAGTGGGTATGTAAGTTAGGGGCAACTCTACAAATAAAATGTCATGATGTTAGCAAAACATAAGGTATAACAGGAAAAATAAAATGTAGGTTTGTATGTAAGTTACCTCCTCGTCGATCTGGCCTGTGGATGATCAACGGGTAGTACTATGACTTCGGCTAGACTCGGTAGGTCACGATGGCCGGCTAGACTCGCTAGGTCGTAATGACCTAGCGGGTGAGCATGGTGGCCTAACTGTGTGCTTGATGCGCTTGGCATGGTTCATTGATCGACTGCAGTTCATGTTGTCCATTATTTTTTTGGCTTGCGATAGAATGTACTTGAAAGTTTTCTATAGGGACGGTGGTGTGTTTGGGGCTCTGGGCTGCTCATGGCGGTTTCAGATGCTCTTGCAATGCACTATGCCCGCTCCAACTGAAATGACATACCTAATAGGTTTAATAACGAGTAGACTAAATTTCATAAATGAAACGATCAGACTTTACAACCGTCTTACGATGTCATGGCACCATAAGCACTATGGCAATCGAACGAGCATTGTAGGCTTGGGTACATACCACTGTAGGTACTCGTCATACGTCCGAACGTCATACGGACGCTGCTCCATTTTGACATCCAACAGTGCCCTGCCCGTCCATGCTGTCGTCCACTCCTGCTGCAGTGGTTGCCAGTCTGTACCATGCTGACCCACCCTCGATTGCCTGCATTTCTGGAATCATTTATGTTATAAAAGAAGACATACGAAGTGTAAACATTACTTAGATAGAGTTTGACTCATAGGTGCACGGCTCGCGGTAGGAACCTGCCGTCTGAGGGCACGACCTGGTACAACCCCCAATATGTGGCGCATAGGACAACTGATCCCCAGCTGTACTGAGGCATCGCCCCAACCTTTGCATCAGCCAAAGACTCAGCGAGGTGAATGAACTTGGGGTTGTAAATATCGTCGTGTGTAGATGAAAACATGATCCAACCAAAGAGTTGAACAAGGTACGCGAGGTGAATGAACTTGGGGTAATAATGCCAGTCAATGGATTATTATTCGTTTTAGCCGATAGAACATCGCTCTAACGAATAATAAGCCCATCAGAGTGTTGCAGCAGAACAATAATTAGAGACACAACATGATATTACAAGAATATCGCCACGCAGTGCTACAGTTTAGTACAACGCCTCAAGGGCTTGAACAACATACTCTTTAGAAAGGAAAGAAATATTCTAACTACTTCCCATTCAAAAATGACTCTACAGGGTGTCCGCCTGATACCCATTGTATCCCGAATCCACAGTATTTCATCCACGTAGCTTCTTTCTGATCCTGGCTATCCTCTGCATTTATATACTCCTAAACAAAGGAGGTTAATAGCAAGGGTGAGTACCACGGTACTCAGCAAGCATAATAGCAATAAATGCACTGGTATGCTCTCATGTATTTAAGTCCAGATTCTAATCTCTTTATTCTGAAAATAATCTCACGAAAATAATTGATCTTTCCTTTTTAATTCCCAAAATAATTTCTATTTTTCACCCAGTAAGGTACGATCCCTAACGATCACCGTAGTCCACATTCCAGTGAACTGGCATGAATTCATGATTTTGTTAGCACTGCGCAGGCTTGTACCACTGTACCCAAAGCTGCTCTGAACCTTCTTATTTAGGTTTCTTCCACACTGCCTTAGGTATGGAATCCAGTTCAGAGTACAGAACCTTTCTCCGATTACGTTATTCCATCCACCAGCTCATCTATCATCCATCGGTGTACCAAGTCGCTCACTTGGGCTCCACCGACTTCCAATAGTGTTGGTTGGATCGGCTTCTGGCCCAACACTCCACCTAACGCATGTAGCGTCTGGGACTTACTCACTTCCAGTCTTGCATTACTGGTTCTGAGCTCCATCCATCTCTTTACTCACACATAAATACTTACCCTTTGTGGTGTACTGGTTAACGTAACGGGATACTAAATTCTGCCCGTCCAAAACTGAAAATTGGTTGGCACGATAATTACGGTTCCTTATCCAAGTGAAAAGGAGGTAAGTCCTTATATTATAACCCTATGTAAAGAGGTCCACCTAGCTTCTCTGTATCCTTTCCCTGAACCTTTTTACCCACCGTATACATCTCTGCTTGTGGGCCTGTTGCTCTTCTCAGCATCCTCTCCTCTACTCTTTCTCTTCTACCTCCGGTGGTATGCTCTGTGTTGGTCCCATGGTGCTCTACTAGTGTTGGGTGGCTTATTGTCTTTAGTTATACCTTATCTAGTATTGAAGGATGGAGGCTACGGTTGGGAACAAATCGTGGTTTACCTCCGCCGGTTGCTGGTGGGTTGCTTTGAGGGGATTCAGAGTTGGCTTGCGGCTGTCGCCATTTTGGTTGTGTGGATGCCGTCTGATGGTGACCTCCTCCTCCTCCTACGGTTGCCGGTCTCACGGCTTGTGGTTTGGTCTCTAGCCGTCGCCGTCGCCTTGCTCCTCATCTGCTCGCCTGGCCTTCGTCTTGCGTCTGGCTTCTCCTTGGTGGCTACGGTTTCTTGGTTGGCTTGGGATGGTTTGAGGGTTTGGGGATGAGAATGACAGTGAGGCTGGCTCTCTCGTTCTCTCCTCTGTTGGCTTGAGAGGGATGAGGAAGGTTTGGGAGAAATGAGAATGAGAGGTAGTGGGAGATGGCTCTGCTGTGCTTTTTCTGCCCTCTCTGGTAACTGTGCGCGATGTTTGGCTCGGGCTGTGCGGTGTCTTCTCGATGTTGTGCTGTCCTCTATGTGCTAGGTGGCTGGTTATCCGGAGAGATGTGCTGTCCCTTACTGTAGCATTACTGTAGTGGCCAACTGATATTTTTGGGTTTTGGGCATTTGGCCGGTTGCTATGGTATCAATTTCAGGTTTATTTATGCTGAATGATGATCTTATGGTTGTGAGAGGTGCCGACTGGCCCCCGGACGGTCAGGTATCTCCGTGAACGGATTACCCCGCCCGAATTTAACCTCTCGGGCTCTGACGGCACTTTCTATCTTCTTTCCTTGCTTCAATTGTTTTTATTTGTACTTTTGTTCGGTCTTTTTCGATATTATAATTACAAATGGAATCACAAGTGAATTGATGGTGTGATGGTAATCCGGCGGCAATTTCTAATGTATAAGATGATCTAACTGTATTTGGCTTTCTCTTAATATTGATGTACACCGAATAATGTAATTTATCTAAATGTAATTTTTTTATCGTCAATTATCCTGAATGCAATATTTATGTATGAGATGGATTTGGTGTAACATTACCTTGTACACTTCCTGAATGAATACCATTGTATCGCAATTGCTTAGTCCTTGAGATGGTTATTTGGTTGAGATATGAATTTGTATATTTGTTGTAATTTATATTGTCGTGGTTATGTAATACAAATTGTAATCTTTTTATTTGACCTGATATAAGTTCTAATTGTCGCTAAAAGGATGTAATTGATTCTACCATATACGAATTGTAATTAATTACTGTTGTACTACGGACTGTTATATATATTTTAATTGAGTTGCAAGTTTTTGCTTATCGTGCAATCAAATTTTATCTCTCTAGTCTATACTATTTGGTCTTCGCCCTTGACGATGAAATTGTGAAAACAATGTATTAGTTTATCGCTTGATGAGTTCATTTAAAATGATTGCAAAGAAAAGTTTAAATTCCCTCGTATTTTTAGCTCATTAGCTACCTAATTAATCCTACTTAACGTTGTAATTCGTCACTTAGGGTTAATTAAGGACGTGGGTCGTTACACAGTATAATACTACAAATTAAAAATTACGATGAAATAAATAATTATATAATTATACATATATGTATGCGCACACATATGTATTACAAAGGAATTACCTGGTAATATGACTGCTAATCGGATGCGAACCATTGCGAGACTGCGAGAGAGCTTGCAATTTATAGCGCGAGTGAGAGTGCAACACGCTAATGAAGCGCCGATAATGGTGGGAGTGAATTGCATGTAGGGAGACAGACACGATGTAATCTCCCTTTCAGTGGACTGTTCCCTCGTCACTCCTGCACAAGCACTCATTTTCCATACTAGCCAAATGCCCGAAGGCCCACTGCATTCGTTCGCATGCGTATAAACTAACTAAAGAAACACACAGGGGCCACTGCTGCCGCATGGTGCCAAACTTTGCTGCCCGGTCACCATGCGGTGGCTGATTAGAGCCGACTTAATTGGGTAATTAGGCGACGGGTAATGGCCTATAGCATGGTGGCTTGGCGACAGGCAACCTGCACTCCGGTGGAAGGGCGGCATGCCACTGTCGCACGGCCACGAGGCTCCGTCAGCCAGGTGTCCACTCTATGGTGTCGTCGCTCGATGATCGGGCAGCAAAACAGATATTTTTTGCTATTGTCGCGTGCATATTGATATTCTTGTAAATACGGATTCAAAATGTGCCATATGTGCCAAAAACTCTGGGTTTTTTTTTCTATATGGAGTTACAGACGCTATAACGCCAGGTTGTCAGCCCCATAGGAAAAGAAATACCATGTGTCAAATACCAATACCACCGGTGAAAGTAGCATGTATAGAGCACTGCATTTATTGAGTACAAAACAGACACACATTTCATACACACCATACTCATATCACCCATACATATATACACGGACGAGTCCTCTACACAAACACTATGAATTTACATCACACTCATACCACCCATATACATATACGTGTACGTTCCCTATGCAAGCTAGGAATTTGTAGGAGGGAACTTAATGTCTCATAGAGTGTGGGCACGAGTTTTTCATTAAATACACACGCGAATGTGTTGTGTGTACTCTTAAAATCGGTGGACATTAGCGCTAGGGCTAGTACATAAACCCTGATGAGTTTGGTGCATACCCGTACGCCTAGACATCTGGTCACATGCTAGCTTTCATTATTCTTGGATTTACATCACATAGCATGCCATTTTTCTCATTTCCAGCTGTAAATCTCAACTAAAAAGATAGAAAAGACATAAATTAGTATAGATAATAATTTTCTTATTTCATCCCAATGTCATTATAAAAATTACCTTTTAAAATTCTTTTTAAGGAGAAATACCCGTTTTTACCCCAATAGCCAAAAGAACCGGTAAATCCAGTGACTCACACGCGGCCACCGACCCGTCCCAGCCGGTATCCAGCCGTTGGCATTCAAAAATTGCCGAAGCGGCAGGCAAGGCCGCGGAACGGACGGTCCCGATCCGACGGCTCTCCCGGTAACCATCTCCGACCGTGCACCTCACAACCCCCTCCCCTCCAGTCTCCCATCATTTGACAGACTTGCCTTGGCGAGAGTAGGAGCAGCAGCAGTAGGGTTCGAAACTTTCTCGCCTCCGAAATTTGAAACCTCCGAGGCGAACGCGAAGCGAAGGCGTCGTCTCCTCTTGGATCTCGCGCCTGGATTGGAGCGGAGGCCCCGCGGGATTGGATGCTGCGCGGGGAGTCTCGGTCGACGGAGATGCTCGCCGGTCGCGTCGGCTCCGCCGGGACGGTGAGATCTCGCAGGTTTTTGTTTTTCGGGGAGAAATTTGGCGGTGGATTCGAGGAATTAGGGTTTTCGTTGCTCGCGAGGAGAGTGCGAATTCGCTTAATGTTCGCTCGCCAGGGGTGCGGATGGGTCGACGGGATGGTGAGATCTCAGTTTTTTTGTTTATTCTGGAGGAATTTGGTGAGGGTTTGGGTAAGATATGTTTTCTCGCGCTGTGAGATGAGGGTGGCGGCGGGTGCTTGGGCGGGGTGGTGAGATCTCGCGGCGTAGAGCTCGAAGAACTAGGGATTTGTTGGTGCTCCAGTTCCTACTTTGGAGCCACATGTGGTTCAGATTTGGGTAAAATCAGGGTCAAACGCCTTAGATGCCTGCGTTTCTCAGTGCTGGCTAGGAGGTGAAGAGGAGTCGTCGGCGGTGATGTATCAGCTGAGCGGCGAACGGAAAGGTGAAGGAAGTGTGCACGAAGGGAGGGGCGGGGGCAATGAATTGAAGCGAGAGATTAGTTTGTTGAGGGATTGCGTGCGGAGATGGTGGCTTTGGATTCTGATTTTTGTCTAGACGAATCACCTCCCTTATTCAATTTGTGTAGTTATGTTAGTGTTAAACCCAAAATAGGATAATAAAGTTACTCATTTGCCAACGAAATGTTCGTATGAAGGTAGCCAATGTCCTCTATTGGTGAATGACTCTAAAATGCATTCCGAAATGTTGCTATTGTTACTTGTTGAAATGATTTTAGTTAAATGTTGCTATTGTTACTTGTTGAAATGATTTTAGTTCCACCTGTTCAATTGCAGCCTATGATTGCTTCTTCCTTGAAGCAACTCCTCAAAGCCCTGATTGGTTTGACAGTATAATGATTCTTATACCCCTCCGAGGCTTCTGCTATACAGTGGGGATTGAGCATTCAGTCTTCACTCGTGATGACAAGTGATAAAGGAAAGGCTTCAAAGAACGGTGGAGAGGCTTCTGGACTTTCGTCAGCTCCTCATGAAGGGAAAGTCAGCAATGAGCCACAGAGGCGACGACCGCTCAATGGGTAAAAGACTAAGAGCTCTTCACATAAACATGCTAATTGTAGGTTATACTAAAATTTCTTATCTTTCTCTACTCTTGTACCTTTAGGAGGACTACTGGTCCGGCACGGCGTTCGACCAAAGGAAATTGGACCCCTGAAGAGGTATGCAATAACAATACCAGCCTCATCTTGTGTTTTTTGTTGGCAAAGGGCTATTACTTTACAAGTTGTTGAATGGTGACTGAACATCTGATCTTATGTATTGTTAGGAATGATTGACTGTAAATATATGTATTGTGTATATGGGCATCTCTTTCCTGAATCCTGATATACATAATAGTGGCAAAAATATGTTTTTTTAAAACATTCGATGCAACATCCTGGCCCTTGTGTGGAGGCTTAAGTTGGCTCTTTTGGCGGTTCAGTCCCACATTTGAAGTTGAATGTGAGAATTGGTAGCATACAAACCCAACAGAGGCACACACAACAACTCGGGTTAACACATATCTGAGACAAATCATACATTTCAAAGTCGTATACCATGGGATTTCCTGCTTCCTTCTGTCATGTACTCGTCTGCAGTTCTGTTCTAATGCTATGCTTGTTATGTAAACAGCAGTGTTTTGGTCATATTTTTGTATATTCCTCTTAGTGCCTCATTTACATGTGGGGTTGGACCTATTTTATCACGCTAACAATGCAAAATTTCAAAAAATTTCAGTGGCACATACAACAGTTTTCTTGCTTAGTTTATTTACTGATGCTATCTAACATTGAGCATGTGTGCTATTCAAATTGTAGGATGCTATATTGTCCAGAGCTGTTCAGACTTACAAAGGAAAAAATTGGAAAAAGATAGGTACTTTCTATGGATTGATTCATACATGTGGAAAATTATGCAGTATATTCGCTTACTCTTTGTCATGGTAACTTTATGGTGTCCTCTAACTGTCATTTTTTACTTTTGTTAAACTTCTCTATTGCTGTTTCTGTATGTTGAAGTACATAAGCATAAGTAGTCATCTAAAATCCATGTCCTATAATATCTTAAGCTTTTTTAAGGGGGAAATAGTAGAGAAGTACCCTACTGCATATAAAAGATTAAGCCAAAAGAGTGGGCATGTGGGTATGAACAAGCTGGTTCAGTGAGCCCGCTTTTCCCCCCTGTATCATGTTTCTAAGGTGGTCTATGTGCATTTTTTTATGTTTTGATATCTATCTAACACTGCATTTTATACCATGATGCTAGCTTCCTTCGATTTTTCTATTCTTCTGTGCATGACTGTGCGTTTGCTTTATGATTACAGGAATTGCCTTGTTTGATTTACTTATGCTTTCACTCGTGCTTCTCTACCATTTGTTTTCCTTTCCTGTTAATGATAATGAGGACTCCTCCCTGTGTCTTGTCGTAAGTCCAAGCTTTCACAAAATTATTTCTACTTTTCCAGCGGAATGCTTTCCCGATAGAACCGATGTACAATGCTTGCACAGGTGGCAAAAGGTTCTAAATCCTGAATTGGTCAAAGGGCCATGGTCCAAAGAAGTAAGCACCCTATTTAATCTATTTCCATTTTCTGGTGCATTTTTTAAAAATAATATTGATTATGCATCTTATATGCCCACATCAATATGTTATTTTCACTTTTTAGGAAGACGAAATCATTACCCAGATGGTAAATAAATATGGGCCAAAGAAATGGTCAACCATCGCTCAAGCTTTGCCAGGACGCATAGGAAAGCAATGTCGGGAACGGTATGACATGAAAATATATTTCTTTTTTTTTCCATCAAGATTGCATGTAAGAAAAGTTTGATCACTTTGCAACTATAGTCTATGTGACTTAATGTTGAACAACTGTGTGTGAACGGTAAGCTCATGCAGTGTTACGTTCCCTGGTTCTTATGCACATGAGTATTGTTTTTTAAGGCACACGAGTATTGCAATTGACTGTTTATTTCGATCTTGATGTGAATGATAGTATGATATCGCAGTTATTCTACATATTCCCGAAAACACACACACACACACAGAGAGTAAGCTCATGCTTAATAATCAGTAATGCAAGGTTTGCTTGTTTGCAAAACCACAAATTGATACTTTGCCTTTTTCCATGATCCCTATGATTCTACTGTTAATTGATTTGTGGAATTATGGATAAAAATGTTTTATTAAATAACAAAAAAAATACAATTCCAGGAGGTCAGGTGGATGAAATGTCAAAATGCCCTTGCCTAGTGGTGTCAGCACCTCTTGGTGCTGCTACAGGCAATACTAGAATTCGGGAGAGCTGATGTACTTCTAGATTCACTAGCCTTTTGGTAAAGTCAGGAACAGCAGCAGCAATGTTACTAAACTACTGACCTTTCCAAACTTTTCTTTAACATACTATAACTATTAAATTTTTTTACCATTTTATTTATTTAGTAAATGAGTTCTTGTGGAGCTCAACAGAGTAGCAAATAAAATGCATGCTACTGCTTTTATATGCTAACAGCAACATCTGGAAGTTTCTTCTAGTCCATTGTTCTGCATTAACACATGTTTTCTTTTGAGATTGTTTCTCCATACATGCTGTAGCTGTATATTGATGGCTGACAAGGTTGTTATTGAAGTTTTGATATTTTAACAATGCAGTCTTTTGTTAAATAAGTCAAATTTGATTATGTTAAATTTTAAATATGCATGTGCATTAGGTTTAGTTGTTTGCCATCACTATGGATGATTTAACAATGGACTATTTTATCTGTATTTAGGTGGCATAATCATCTTAACCCTGGCATAAACAAGGAGGCATGGACACAAGAAGAGGAAATTACTCTCATACATGCTCATCAAATGTATGGAAATAAATGGGCTGAACTGACAAAATTTTTACCTGGAAGGTAACTAAAATTTTATTTTGTTTTGTTTTGTTTTACTTGCAATCTGCTGGTAAATCTTTATGTATGATGTCATGATGACTCCTATCCTATGGGAACACTCCCTTTTCTTTTCATTCCACGTTCTATTTCATCCCTGATAAATTCCCAAACTGTTTAGCTCAACATCTTCCCCCCTTCCTAGTAGACATCATTTGGAAACTATGGTGTTATACTTAGGGAAAGAAAGTGACCTCAAAATGAAAGTATGACACTAAATCGTTATGCTTTTGGAGAATGAAATGAGTACATGAGTTCCATTAAAATGTGGAACAGTTGCCACTGTAATAGCTCACCTTTATTTTCCGTGAACAAAATTTGGAAGTTAATCTATGTTCATTTCAATCAAGTAATAGTGGTGAATTTTTTACAGTAAGCAAAGAGAATGTGCAATGAACTAGCTGTGCTTTACTGCCATTTTGACAAAATCTTTTGGAGTGTAACATCCTTGCCTTCTCTCACTGTTTACCACCAAATGTACCTGTGCTGTACATTATTAACTTACTATTGCACAACTAATTCTTATTGTTAAACAAATAATGGCCTCTTTTAGACTACTGAAATGATTGAACTTGTAAATTTCTATTTCCCCTACCAGGACGGACAATGCAATTAAAAATCACTGGAACAGTTCAGTAAAGAAGAAAGTTGATTCATACATGTCATCAGGTTTACTAGCTCAAGCTTCGTGCCTCCCACTTATTGAATACCCTGCGCATTGTAATTCCTCATCCGCGATGACCCAACAAAACAGCGAAGATAATGGTTCCAATGCTGTTCGGGAGGTAGAAGATTCATCAGGATGTAGTCAATCATTGGCCAAGGTTTCTTGCTCCCAAGTGCAGAATGCTAATGTGGCCTTGAGTTGTGATTTACAAGTAAATGTGGAAGCCAACAAGGAAGAAGCACAGGACTCTCACTCTTCTATGTGTCAGGAAGCATGCTATACTTCCACAGAGGCTGTTGCATCTGCTTTGCCTGAGGTGCATTACCATGTTTCCTCCTCTAACTTCGATCCAGATAAACTCTTGCAACAGGAGTTTGCTCAAAGAATGAATTTGCAGATGGATAGAGATGAAGTGCCAAGTAATTCTATGTTTGCAGACAACAAGACTCTTTGCAGTACAGAGAATCATGAAAGATCTTTGGTACCATATGATGCAGCACCAGTGATGCCTATCTCTATGATACCAAGTGTTTCTGGAACTGAGCAAAAACTACATTTCATGTCCGAGGCTGACTTCAACAGTCCTAATTGTCTAAAATCAGAACTCTGGCAAGATATTTCCTTGCAGAGCCTTCTTTCTGGACCTGATGCAGCTGATGCTGATTCTTTTTCAGGACTAAATCACCAGACAGATGCATATTCCTCTAAAGTGGACACCAATTTTTTGACACCACCCTACCCATTACATACATCAAACCCATCCAGTATGATGGGCACTGCGTATGGCCAGAGTCCACTGATGCCAGTACCACCATCTCATCTCTGTTCAAATGGTTTGTCTGATGCACCCGATAATACAGCAGATCCAAGAGAAATGCCAGTTTCTCAGGCAGAGATGGTCATACACACAAACAATTCTTTTGGTGATGCTGAGCAGTCTACTAACCCTGGCAGTAGTTATACCGGACATAGGGCTTCTGCAATGATGGAAAGCATACCAGAATGCGGGGACCAACAGTTGACTGATGCTGAAGAACCTGTGGCTAGTACAGCAAAAGAAACATCATTGACACAGAGTGAGGCTGCATCAGATGAAAAGAAGGATGAGGGAGCCCTATTCTACGAACCTCCTCGCTTTCCAAGCTTGGATGTTCCATTTGTCAGTTGTGATCTTGTAACTTCTGGTGATCTCCAAGAATATAGTCCCCTTGGCATACGACAGTTGATGCGGTCAACAATGAATGTAACCACTCCATTGAGATTGTGGGGCTCCCCTACCCATGATGAAAGTCCTGATGTTGTGCTCAAGAGTGCTGCCAAAAGCTTCATATGCACACCGTCAATATTGAAGAAACGACAGAGAGATCTCTTGTCTCCTATTCCAAATAAAAGAATCGAGAAGAAATCTGGGACTGAAAAGGATGGTGGGGTGTCAGACACATCCTCCATCAGTACTCAAACATGTTGCATGAATGCCACTATAGATGATGCAATTGTTACTGAATCAGTTTTTTGTACTGAAAGATCTGCTTATTCTAAACCTCTGGAGAAGAAACTTGAGTTCTCTGATGAAAATAAGGAAAATTTGGGTGAAACAACTGAACAGACGAAGGAAGGACAAAATGCAGGAAACGACCAACCTGTGGATAAGGAGGCAAGAGGGGAAAAATGTTCCGCTACAAATATGGTTAATAATAACAATGATCCGCCAGAAAATTTAGTAAGTACTTTCAAATCAATTCTTCAATGATCCTTAACCAGTTTGCTATTACCACTTTTTTTATAGAAGAAAAACACAGCTGTTGTATAGTTATTGAGGTTTGTTAATTGCAGCGGGTGCAGTAACTCCAGTAGATTTAACTTTATGCATCTTCATGTAAATGGACTTGGAGTAGCAAGTACTTCAATGATGTTGTCATGTATGTCATATGTGGGGTTGGGCAGACTGGGGCAAAATGGCGATAAGTTTTTCCCTTGATTCTGTTCTCACCTATATTATTGTTTGATACAGCAACCTGCAGGTATTCTTGTTGAGCACAGCGGCATTGACCCCTCTGATCATGGCGCAAATGCCATAAATCAGAAAATAAACACAAATCCCGAATCCTTATTGGCCTGTAAGGAAGGAATGTGTGCTAAATCAAAGCCCGTGGAACTCATTGTTGAGAAATCTTCACCATGCATCAATGTGGATTATGAATATGTGAACATGTAAGATTTCACACTATTATCACATGTTTCTCGTTGTTTTTGTATCAGTTCTTTTGTTTGTTAATCAGCTCAAATTATGTGAGGGTTAAGTTGCGGCAGGCTTTAGCTCAAATTGATGAGCGATGATTTCCTCCTCATCTAGTTATTAGTCAGCATCAGTGTGCTGAATGTGCAACCCTGCGTACTTTAAAGAGTTGGAAGTCCATTAATCCTAAATTTAGAAACCGGGACCTGGCAAGTTGTCATTTCATGTTCAGCTTTGTTCATCGGTGGAAAACTTCATTAACATGAAGATTTACCTAGATACTTAATCTACTATTTAATTTACGAACTTAATGGTAATTCAAGTGCTGCCATCTTTACTCTGAAACTGAACAACATTTGCCTGAGATTTTGATTTCTTTAGGCTAAAATGATCATTAAGTCATTTAGCTACTGACTCGCTTACTGGAATTAGTATCTGCTATTTGAATTCAAATGTCGAAGAACACATGGGTCTTACTAATGAAGAATGCATTTAAGATAGTATGGATTGGGAGTTTACATAGATACATCCACTTCTGTATTCCACAACTACTAAAGTCTGAAGAAATTGCAATTTGGACCTTTGTTCTTTTTTGTTAGTTTGTTATTCTGAATCATTGTTCTTGTTAGATTGGCTGACACCCCTGGTGTCAAAAGAGGACTGGAATCTCCTTCGGCTTGGAAGTCCCCATGGTTCATAGATATGCAATTTCAGGTACATTTAGGTCTTCTTTTAATTTTATTTTCTTACAGCCATTTTATGTCATATGCAGATCAAGTTTTTGCAATCAGTATATAATTTGGTGGACCTTATTCTTAATCCTAAGTTGAATCAAGAGGGCTGGAAATCATTTTCTTATGTTTCTTACTTTTGAGTTTGCATGAGAAGCATTTTTTGTCATGTATTACTCAAGCTATCACGCACTTGCGACTTGTGAATGCTGTTTCTTTCTTTTTGTTGACATCTTTACTTGTGCCCATATGTTCCTCCCAGGGCTCATACTTCGTCAGCCCAGGCGATAGAACTTATGATGCGTTAGGATTGGTGAAGCAGATAAATGTGCATAGTGCTGCTGCTTTGGCTGAGGCCCGTGAGGTACTAGCCAGTGGCAACCGATGCGACAACAGAAACTCTGACAAGGAAAACAGGGAAAATACAGATGCCAAGGAGGAGCCAGGAACAAGCAAATTGCAAATCAAAGTCATGGTGTGTAGTTCTCAACTGCTTAATTTAGTATTTTTGGTGATAGTGAAATCAAGGTTCTCAGGAGATACTAATTTAACTGTTTGCCAATTTTTATGGTACCCCTTACACTAATCTGCTGATATATATAGCAATTACAAATCTTAGTTTTGGAAAGTGGTTGTTATTGTGTTGCTGTAATTGATCAACTGTGATGGTTTTGATCAATTTTGGATGAACTAAGTTGAGCGTTGATTACAGCAACCATTACTCTATATGATATTGTTTGAACTGTAATGTCATCCATAAATCTAATTGATATCGTTTGAACTGCAATGCCATCCATAATTCTAATTCCAATGAATATTGCAGGCCGAGGCAAGAGTCCTTGATTTCAACGAATGTACCACCCCTGTAAGACCAGCACACAATAAACTCAGCAGCAGCCTGGAAAGATCTGTGAGCTCACCCATTCCTTCCTCCCACCTGAAAAATTTCCGATAGGTAGACTTTTGAGGAACGAGAAAGGATGCTTTGATAATACATTACCAGTAAATACATGCCTGTTCCTAAATGTTAATGCCTCTTGTTCTTATTCATTGCTTCCATTACCGTGTATTTTTGTGTTGTGACTGCTATTCGGTATACAATTTCAGCCCAGATACTAGCTTCCAAAAGGCAGCAGGATCCGTGGACTGTTGAAACCTGTATTATTTAATTTAAATATATTATTGGTTAATATTGCACATTTCAGGCTTGTTGGCATTGATCGAAAGCCTTACAAGCTACTTTCACTGCCATGAGGGAGATTCAATTTTTTGCCACTCTTAAGATTGACACCGAGACTCTGTCACTTACATGTGTGGTCACCTGAGTCACTGACAATGGGCCTGGGTGGCAAATCTGTTGCCACCCGAGTCGTAAGGGTGGCAAATAAATAAATTTTCCCTGCCATGATGCCAAATACATGCTGGGTGCAAACTCCAAACCAGTCTGCTAAACCGGACAGTGTTGAGCTTGCCTACTTGTACTGTCTACTTTTTCTGGTGTAATAGCTCGGATTCAGTTAGGTATTATGTAAAGTCTAGGCACTATTTATGTATAGTTGTCAATAAACACTCATATTTTCATGTCAAGTTAAACATGAAATCCCTTCCGAAATTGAAGTATAGTTTTCCCCTACCGAAATTGAGTATACTTAGGGTGGATTCTTTTGAACTGCGACTTATAGCTTTTGGTTAAAATTTTTGAATTCTGTCTTTTCATGAGAGAGTACGGAGAGATACTCACGTATGATTTTGACCAATATAGATGAAGCTGGAACAGTGTCTACTATAATTAATTTGTAGACTTTACTTTGAAAAGATATTTCGTTTAAAAGCTAGTTACTGTAGAAAGCTAAACCATAAATCCAAAAGAACTCATTCATCCTTATTTGTGGACACAGGACACATTACTATGATCTAAAATCTGCTCCCCAGGCATCGCATATTCGCATTTGTTTGTCTCGCAAGCCACACCGCATGTGCTAGAATAGATTGCGCATCACCGGAACTGGTAGTGCGATAGTGCTTTTCATGTGTCCTGCACCTAAAATTTGAACGCTTGTGCGACGTCATGCACTTGAACCCTGCATGTGCTTCTGGCTGTGAACAAGGTGCCTTGGCTTGCCGTCAATTTCCGATGCAGGGACACCAATAGGCACTCCATGCCAAAAAAAAAAAACCCCCCTACTGTATTGACTGCAACGGATGAATAAATTTTAGTTGAAAATAAATAGTAGTGATTAAAAAATAATTCTTAGAAGGAATGAGTGGTAGGAAAAGTGAAGGAGAGATCGTGCGTAAGACAAGCGAGAGGAGTAGAGTGCGTGATACTCCTGTAACCGAGAGAAATAAAGAAATTACTTCAAAAAATTAAATATTTATATTGGCTTTTGGTTTAAGATAAAAGTAAAAGTTGATACAAACACCCATTGACCTGGCATTCTTCGTCAAAAGCACCGCACATAAAATCTTTCATTTTATCAAGCATAGTGAAGAACAACTTGATAATGAAATGAAATGTGTAAGTACACAAAGATACGCAACCGAGAGGCCTCAGGATTAGGGGTGCAATCGGAGCGGATACGGTCGGTAATTGCTCATCTTGTATCCTATACCATATTTTTTCTCGGAATCGGAGTCGGACACGGATAGTGCCGGATACGAATACGAACGCGGATAGTATCGGTCACGAATACAGAACGAATACGGAGCGGATTCGATACGGTAACTATATTTCATCGGATAACACGTAAAAACAAATATCCTAATTAATTAAATATAGATCATGCATATTAGGATAAATAATTAAATATAATATAGAAATATCATGCATTTGAAAGTTAAGTACAGAGAGCAACTTGTATACATACCAACAATAATGAACAGAATAGTCATCTGAAACCACTTCCTGAGGAGTATTACTGTGGCATCCTAAAATTTTGGTTTTCTTTCTTACTTACTTATTTATTTAATTGGTTTAATTGGATTTTCTCTAGAAACTAATTTCCTTTTTCTCAAATCCTTTAATTAAAGCCTAGAGAGCAAGTTATTAATTTAGTTGAGTAATTGTGCCTAAAACAAGTTGAACTTATTTTATTTAGATTCCTTACATTTTTCTGAATTTATGGGAATTTCTGGGATTTATTTGGATTTTTCTACTATTTTCTAGCTTTTATTTTAATTTCTGGGATTTTCTGAAAATCAAAACCCAAAATAAAATTTTAAATAATTTTCCAATTCGGATATTACCGAATAACTAGCATCGGATATTACCGAATATATATCCGGATATTCTCCTATCCGACGGAAACTACTCTCCCGAATCCGAATCCGGTTCCGATAATGACTATCCGATTCCGATACCATATCCGGTAAAACCATCCGGTTACCGACTATTTTTCCGAAATACCATCCGAATTAACTCGGTCGGGCGGTCGATCGGGAACTATCCGAACCGATTACACCCCTACTCAGGATGTAGTTTCTCACTTTCTCCGGTGCGCAGAACTTCAAGACGAGTCCTTGTCCTGTTAACCTGTTCCTCGCTGGCCCAGGCACGAGAGCCCCAACATGGCAACACATACAGGCTCATTCTCCAATCAAACACTGCATAAACCATATAACCACGCCAGATCAGATGGGCGCGTGATATTACGTAAGGACTCTGTAACATTGTGATGTCTGCTATTTATAGTCTCTCTCATGCCTTAGATAGCTTGGACACATGAACATGTAAAAGACAAGAAAAAATTAGGCTGTATGTACACACATTTTGATGCGAAGAGTATGGAAGGAGATAGGATAAAAAAGGACAATATAATGTGGAGTGTACGAGTGTTAGCGCCAAGGGATAAGTCTGAAACAATACATTGGAGATCTCTCTCTTGTGTTATCTCTAGATGCCGTGGGTGTTTAGAGACACTATGAAAAACACCATTGTAGATGCCCTGACAGCTCCTAGAATGAAGTGCTCCATCCAGGCAAATGGATAGAAGACATAGGTACCTCGACTACTAGTACATGAACAATACTCAAATAGCTCCTGGATATTTAGTTAATCAACAACAGGGGATCATTTGTGCACGTCGATAGGGCAAAAAAAAAAAAAAAGAAGTTCCCAACCAGGCAAATGGGGGAAAACATAGGTATCTCAACTAGTAAGTAGTAACCTGATCGAGTACAAAAGGCAAAAGGATAGTACAGTAAACGATCCATTCTTCACTTAAGCCAAAAAGGAGTACAAACTACAGAAGGCACAGATATTGCTCTGCTGATATTAATCATCATAAATGCCTCTCGTTATAATATTAAAAAAAAGGAAGCGGGGACATTTCTCTCTTCCAAGATCTCTCTACCAGGCTCAGTCAAGTTGTACTTTCTCCAATTCACCAATCATCTCCTCAAACTGTAGGATATCAGTAAAAAAAGTTAGATTAGGGTTTACCAACAAACACACTAGGAAAGCAAAGAGTGGTGGGCTATCAGGGGAGGGAAAAATGTCAAGTGGGATATGAATACCTTCAAAATCTGTCTCAAAAAGTAATCACCATGGCGCTTGGTCGGTTTGGACTCCACAACATGAATAATATCCTGTGTGGTTGCAAATAGTTTTTAATTAGTCACACTAATCATTATGCAAGTCAATAATGCCGTAAGTACTACGCCCTACGTGGCAAAACACATGGTGTATTTTGAGTTGACAAAGATTAGGGGGGGGGGGGTCATAATACTGAGAAGCTAGAAAACAATTAAAAAGTGAAAAAGATTCAATTAAAAAGACATCACAACATATCTCATATTCAAGCTAAACAAACATCAAAATCAACCATGGCAATCATGCTTGAAATTGAAGAATTTGCATTGTCAAAAAAAGTTCCTTCATGGAAAAAGCTTGCAGTTATATACGGCAGCTCCATGTACTAGCTCAACTAAATATTAATTTGTTGAAGACATCAACCGCTAATAATACAGCAAAAGACAACTGAAAAAAGGTCGGAAGGTCCTCACTCAAAAAAAGGAAAATGGCTCACATATCATCAAAAATGAGCATATAAAAAGTGATCTCACCCTCAGAAGCAAATCATTATGGCACATTACCTCATTAATGTAGAAATCAAAGTCTGCACTGGATACAATCTTTCCATTACTGTCAACTGCATGCATTTTGTGCTTGTATGTCATCAGGATTGACCTGTCGAAATATTTGAGCTAATTTATTATACACAAAAACTACAAAAATATTAGGAACAAAACGTAAGTTGATGATCACACAGACCTAAGTGTTGCCTCATCCACTTCCATATATTGGGCAAGTTTGGCAATGGTTATTGTTGAATACAATTTTAGATAACTTCGAACCCCAGAAAGCAACTGTTGTTGCTTCACTTCGTAAAGGAACAGCTTCAATTGAAGACGATAGGCATCCTGTCACATAGCAGTAAAATAATTAACAATCTCTTCTGCAAATACCAACCACCACAAGTCAAACTTTCTGATTTGACTGCAACAACAGACCAGACAGGGCCCTAAATATACAAACGGGAAAGAAATTGAGCAGCAGTATGATTTTTCACCAGAAATATTACCTGGTTATAATTTGTAAGCGGCTGATCCAGAACTGGAGGTGCTGGAGTAATGAACTTGGGGCAGGCGTACGAAAATAGTTCATCATAAGCAGCATACGCTTCATCATCAAACCTCTGCATCTTTGTCATTTTGTCGTTATACTTTTCTTTCAGCTGGGTGCTAACATTTTCATCTATGAGTTTGTTCTGTGGGCACAAAGAGAGGCAAATTGCCAACAGGGCATACATCTGCTCATTTTTCTTCAGTATCTGGTCATACTGAGGGGATTTCTGATGGTACTGCTTATACTTCAGAATATATAGCAGAATTTTGTTGAATTCACGTATGGCATCAACATACCTAAGTTCATCCAGAAACATATTGTGTCAGATGAAAGAACGCATTCCCATCTTGGGCAATTTCAAGACAGAGAAGATTCTAAATAGATTCACATGCGAAAGGGTCTCTAGCCCAATGGTTAGAGACCTGAGTAGCACCCCCCAGGTCCTGGGTTCGACTCCCAGTGGGAGCGAATTAATTTCAGGCTTGGGGGAAAAAAATCCCCTCGCTTGCTACCACACCAAAGCACAGGTCTAAGGCCCCGCCAAGGCGTTGATCCAAAGGATCCGCCGGTAGTCTCACAAGGTCGGGCGATGGTGCCGCTGTGTAAGGGTGGAGCAGGGGTTCGGGGGTTTTCTCGGTCTGCGTGAGAAGACCTTCTTCTTAAGCAATGCCCGGGGGGATTCTTCCCCCCCGCAGGTCGAGTTTTAAATAGATTCACATATTGGTATTTAAAGGAAAGAATGCTTACATCTTCGACGTGGTTATACAAAATGGTTCGATCTACTTGGGCAAATATAGAGATGACAATGAAGCATTTCATGTTACTTATGTTAGGCAACATAGGAAATGAATCCAACCATGACATTACTGAGAATAGCATATAAGCATGGTAAAAGACTAGCACAATGCTTCAAAGCTTTCTTTACAACACATCCTAATGATATGCACACTAATCTCTCAGGTTTCGAAAGTAATGCATCGCCTACAGAATTCACTAAATTTGCTAAAGCTGATCTGATGGGCAGAGTGCATGTTTCACCACTCAGGCACTCAATAACTCACGATAGATACTTATCATTCCCCCAACATCCCTAACCTACCAGTTTGTAAGAACATAGATGTTTCACGAAACGAAAATGCATCACATACGAGGGCAGGGCCACTGGCTTGTCGTCAGAACTCAGAAGAGTAATAAACTATATATCTAGCCTAATGTACTAGACTGTAAAATATCTGTTGATCTGGACTGGTGAACAAGTGGATGCGATTCCTCTGACTTCAAAGTCACGGTGCCTTTGTCACTGACAGGTGGGCCCCTCCACTCGCAGGCCCACCTGTCAGTGACAAAGGCACCGTGACTTTGAAGTCAGAGGATCTCAATCCAAGTATGGTTTTGTACCTGCGCATCAGAAGGTTTGCGAACCCATAGTGATAGATCGTGGAGATGTGACTCCCAATCACAATGGTGTAGACCCCCTGCTGGTTAAGGTCGATTGGCGCCAAGCACTTGAGGGCAGTGTGGTAATCCCCGAGGAGGCAGTGTATCCTGAGCAGCCCAATCATGCTGTAATAACCGAGCACCTTGAGCACATTGCTGCCACCTTCGTAGTCGTACCCGTCCGTGGCAGTGAACTGCTCCAGCCCCTCCTTCTCCCTCTCCAGGATCTTTGCGATCATGGACTTCTCCACTAGCGCTTGCAGGTAATTGAGAACCCCATACACATTCCACGCCTGCGCAATTCAGCAAACGTAACTAGATTGTAGGCCGCATCGATCTCAACTCGACGTTAAGAAAGGAACTAACAGAATCAATAAGAACCTATGAACCTCTTTACCTTGTCGAACTGCTTGAGTTGCTGGAGCTCGTCTTCGGTCTTGTTCTTGAGCTTGGCGCGGTACTGGCAGAAGCTCTGGAACTGGTACACGAACTCGTCGACCATGTCCCAGAGCCACTGGTTGGGCAGCTGCATGTTGACGACGCCGTGGAGGACGACGCTGAAGAGGTCGCAGTAGTTGGTCCACGACTCGGCGCGGTGGCTGGCGGTGAGCGGGGAGAGGCGCGCGTAGGCGTGGCGGTACCAGAGCTCGCGGTAGAGGAGGAGGAAGACGTGGTCGCCGTCGCAGTAGGGCGCGACGGCCTCGGCGGAGGGCCAGGGCGCGTCGCGGAAGAGGCGGTCGGAGAGGCGCTGGAAGCCGCCCTCGTACATCTGGTGGATCTCGTAGACGTTCTTGTCGCGGATGTGCCGGTACAGGTGCACCACGAACGTCTTCACCGAGTCCGGCACGTAGTTAGGGTCGTACGCGTCCGTCCCGCCGTGCGACGGCGGCGCGCCGTCCTCCCGGTCGTAGGCGGCCGCCATGTTGGGCAGGGGAGCGCTTAGGGTTCGGGGCGGCGGCGTGCGGGTGGGAGGAGCCTGAGACGAGAGCGATTGTTTCGCTTGGCTTTGGAGTTGGGCTTTTGTGGTTGGGTCTCCGCGGGCCTCGCGGATGCGGGAAAGGAGGGCGGGGTACAATCCGAGTTTGACACTACATCCAACTAAACTGCAAGACCCCTTTCTTTCTACTTATAATTTATGGGTTCTTCACTATCTTTTTTAAAGAACAGTTTTTTTTCTTCAAAACGGCTAATCAATTTATTAATATTTAATTTATTAAAAAAATACTCATGTTAGAAAAAAAAAATCATAAGCTATAATCATAAACAATTAGCTGCAGCCGCAGTAGAAAAACCCACCAAAGTCTTCGGAAAGAAAAGCCACACGCCTAAAGCTGTAAAAAATCTCGAAGCTCGCGAACTATTCAAGTTTGGTTTGTTTTAGGTTTGATTCGAGTTCGGCTCGAACTTTAAACGAGCTGAACTCGAGTTTAATCTCAAACTCGCGAGCTTTACCGAGCCAAACTCGAATAGTCCGCGAGTCTCAATTCAAGTTTAAATAGTAAAACATATTAACTCTTACCGAGTTTATGCCTTAGATTGGGAGTATCAGACAGCTCAGGTCATGCGAGAGCACGCACGCTGCCAGATCTATCCCACAGGCCGTCATCTACCGAACAGGCTTAACTCCCTGTAGCCTCCATTAAAAGGCTAAAATACTTTTCTTTTTCAGAATTCGCCGACCTTTAAAAACTTACTTATTCTCTTTTTCTGGCCAACCTATCCAAAAGAAAAGGGAAAAAACAGAGTGCCAAGCTGCCGACGGAGAAAGGAACGCGGCCAATCTGGTGGGCAGCTCGAGCCAATAGCTCGCCTCCGATCCGAATCCAGCCAAGCAGCATAGCCTCCTGTCGGTGCTAGAGTTGGTCGGGCGCATCCCTACCGTCGCCGGCGGCGCCACCCATGGCCGGCGCCATGGTGGACCGGGCGACCAGCGACATGCTCATCGGCCCCGACTGGGCCAAGAACTGGAGATCTGCGACATCTGCAACCGCGACCCGGGGTACGGCTCCCCCTCTCCTCTCCCTCTCCCTGTCGCCTGAGCTGCTTTGCCCGCGGATTCGGTGTCTCCCGTGCGAGATTCGATGCGTGAGCGTGATTCGTCGGGGTAGCTGAGCTGGCCGACGGTGGCGTTTTATGCGGGGAGCTATGTCGTGGGCGTCTCCGTGGAGTTGGCTTGATCTGGGTAGGATGGAATGTGATTTTATGTCGTGGGACGGCGTAATTCTGGGAAGAGAAATTTGATGATTTGCCCCACCTTTGTTTGCAAATAGCTCATTTACCCCACAGTTGATACAAATTGATTATTTGCCCCATCTTTGAATTTTCATTTGATGATTTGCCCTCTTTGTATTTTCAAACCATTTTCTATTTTTTAATGCTAAATTATATTACAAAATGACCAAATTGCCCACTACTCTAATAACTTGTGTGCGCAAACTGTGTTCATGGGTCACTGATTGCGTGATTCATCCTATTAACGACTATTTAGACACTTTTACTGTTCTGTAATCACCATAAACCACTAGTTGACCATATATTCAGAGTTGCTCTAGTCTGCTCCACAAACCTCAAATATATGGTCGTTCTACGTCGCGCAGTTCCAGTTGGTGATTCATTTAGTTGAAGATTTGATTTGTTGAGAGGTTAGTCTGCATCCTGCTAGTAACCACCACAACAAACATCTGAATATCTCTGCAATCATTCTGTTATTCTGTGATACTCCTGAGATATTTTCTGTTAGTAGTTATTACCCAATGTTTTCGTCTACAGATTAGAGCTGTCACAAGATGAAACGGAGGCCTGTCAGGAATGATACTGGACAGAGCAATCCATTGGATGATGCGGCAACGCACGCAACCATGAGCACAGTTTGCACACACAAGTCATTAGAGTAGTGGGCAATTTGGTCATTTTGTAATATAATTTAGCATTAAAAAATAGAAAATGGTCTGAAAATGCAAAGAGGACAAATGATCAAATGAAAATTCAAAGATGGGGAAATAATCAATTTGTATCAACTGTGGGGCAAATGAGCTGTTTGCAAATAAAGGTGGGGCAAATCATCAAATTTCTCTTCTGGAAATGGCTCCAATCCAACAAATTCTGGGAATGGTGGGCTTTCGTGAGAGGTTGATTTGAGCGAGATGAGGCAAACGGCTCAAGGTTGGATCTTTCTGAAGTCGTGAAGTGAAATATCGAGATGCAATGCAATAGGGTCGGTAGGTGTCTGGGGTAATCATGATTTGCGAGCGGTGGATCTGGTTCTGTCTTTGCTCCATTTGCATTCTTCGATTGTATAGCGTAGTTCTTTTTAATCCTCATGTTTGAATGAAAATATTTGAATGGCAAGAATTGTTGGATATTGGTGCTTCATGCTTGATGTTATGTTGGTTGGTTACGCGAAGTGGCAAAATGACATTCTGCAGTAGGTTCAATTGGCTAGGGCGTGGTAGTCATTGACCCCTTTGGCATTGGTCAGTATCGTGTGTATGGATGGAAAATGCATGTGGTTTTTTATTAAGGTGAAAATAACAGCTCTCTGAAATCCCAGTCGGCACCTTCTTCACCATCAGCACCCTCTCCCGAGAGTACTCTTGACCTTGTTCCTTATCCTCTCTACTGTACTCGTCGTCCGCGAGTTGAAGATTTTTCTAATGTGCCCTCTCCTTCTGATGGGTCATCCTCTTCGGCTCTCCTCCATGCTATGCTCTTTGCGATCATCAATCTATTCGACTTTCTGAGCGTTTTGGTTTTGTTGCCACTACTCTTGCCGAACCAACCTCTTACTGGCATGTTGTTGTTCATCAAGACTGGCAGCATGCGATGGCAGAGGAGATTGCTGCGCTTGAGCGTACTGGCATGTGGGATCTTGTTCCTCTTCCTGCGCGTATTACTCCTATCACGTGTAAGTGGGACTATAAGGTTAAAACTTGCTCTAATGGTTCTCTTGAGCGCTACAAAGCTCGTCTTGTAGTGCGTGGTTTTCAGCAGGAGTATGGTTGTGACTATGATGAGACCTTTACTCATGTTGGTCACATGATCACCATTCGCATTCTTGCTGTGGCCTTTGTTCGATAGTGATCTATCTCTCAGTTGGATGTCAAAAATGTCTTTTTCAATAGCAAGTTGCGTTAGGAGGTCTACATGCAGCCGCCCCTGGATATTCTGTTCTTGAGGGTATAGTTTGTCGCCTTCACCGATCTCTCTATGGCATTAAGTAAGCTCCTCATGTCTGGTTTAATCGTTTATTTTTTGTTGTCACTGTAGCTGGTTTCTCTACTATTGCTCATGATCCTTCTATTTTTGTTCACACTTCGCTTTGTGGTTGGACGCTTCTCCTTTTGTATGTTGATGATATGATCGTTATTGGAGATGATTCTCAGTACATCACTTTTGTAAAGGAGTGTTTTCATGAGCAGTTTCTCATGTCTAATCTAATCTAGGTCCTCTTCGCTACTTTCTTGGAATGGAGGTTATTTCTACTCCTAAGGGTTCTTATCTGTCCTAAGAAAAGTATATCGAGGATTTTCTTAATCGTGCCTCTCTTACTGATCAGCGCACAGCTGAGACTCCCACGGAGCTTAATGTTCATCTTCGTCCCACTGATGGTGAGCTTCTTATTGATCACACTCGTTATCGTCATCTTGTGGGAGTCTTGTTTATCTTGGTGTCTCTCGTCCTGACATTTCAAATCTTGTGCATGTCTTAAGTCAGTTTGTTTCTACCCCCACTCAGCTCCACTATAGTCATCTTCTTCGAGTTCTGCGATGCCTTCGTGGAACTATCTCTCGTCGTCTCTTTTTCCCTCGCTCCAGCTCTTTACAGCTCCAGGCATATTCTGATGCTACTTGGGCTAGTGATCCCTCTGATCGCTGGCCTCTCTCTGCTTATTGTGTTTTTCTTTATGGTTCTCTCATCGCTTCGAAGACTAAGAAGCAGACAACAGTTTCTTGTTCGAGTGCTGAGTCTGAGTTGCGAGCTATGAGTTTGTTGACTACGGAGGTTACTTGGCTACAGTGGTTACTAGAAGATTTCGGTGTTTCTGTTTCTACAGCGACTCCTCTTTTGTTTGACAGCACATGTGCTATTAGTATTGCTAAAGATCCGATGAAGTATGAGCTTACAAAGTATATTGGTGTTGATGTTTCCTACATACGGATACAGGTGCAGGACTATGTTGTTGCTTTTCAGTATGTGCCTTCAGAGTTTTGGTTGGCAGATTTTTTCATAAAGGCACAGACTAGAGCTAGCACAGTTTCTATCTCTCCAAACTTAATGTTGTTGGTCCACCATAAGTTTGAGGGGGTGTTAGATATGTATTATATAACTGTGTATTTAACCTGTTGTGTGAGGTGTTTTCTGCATATATGCCATACCTGTACGCTGTACGTGTATATATATTGGCCGGTTGGCCTTAATACAAGTACTATTCATAACATGTTTTTACTGTTATTTGTCGATATAACTGTGAATTAAGCTGAGCACTTTCATTTGCTTTTACTTCAGTTTATTCCTGATGCAATCAACTATATTCTGAAGATAGAGAATGAGAAGGCATTTTCGCTAATTCCTCATAGTTGTCTAGTCTTAGCTTTAGTTCTTAACTGTAGTTCTTAGTACTTTCCCCAAAAAGGATCTGACATCCCCCCTCGTCCCAGAGGCAAACTGTACGATTTCTTTGCTGATGGCTGTTGGTTAAAACTATATAATGTGATTATCACACTTCCATGAGCAAAATAATGTTCTAATTAGTTCAAGTGAACAAAAATTGAAATGGCCTGTATAGTTGCTAAGCATTCTTTCTGTATGTTCTCTACGTAAGTAGGGCATTCGTGGCAGTCTGCTGTACCAGTTATGATTCTGGGTCATCAAATATTTGTTAAAACTTAGGGTGGCCAAGCTACTTAGTGCAATACATTGATGCAATGTTTTATCTGCATAGGCGGTGAACGCCTACTTAGCTTAGTATAATACTGCTAACTACTTATTACTACTAAATTAGTGGTTGAGGCCACAAAAAGTTGGTGCAGTTTGACTGTTTAGCATGTCTGCTGGCTCTGTAGCACGGACACGTGTCAAAATCGCCGTATCCGTGTCCGACACGTGTCGGACACGGACACGTGTCGGCGACGTATCGGTCGATTTCGGAATTAATTTTAAAAATTAAAATTCTCGATACGTATCGGACACAATAATTATGTGAGTCGGACACGGCTTGGACATAGCCGGCCCAGGAATAGCCCAGGACACGGCCGGCCCAGGCTGGCCCATACCGTGCCTGCCCTAACCCTACGGCTGCCACACCGATTCCTCCCGAGAGCCTCATTCCCATCAGCCGCTCGTGCTTCTCCGCATTGCCCGGTCGCGCCGCCGCCCGCCGGCTCCTACACCTCGCCGTCGCCCGCCGGCTCCCGCACCTCGCCACCGCCCGCCGGCTCCCGCATCTCACCGCCGCCTCCATCTCCTCACTCGCATCTCCTCTGCCCACTGGCTCTCGCACCTCGCCGTCGCCTGCCGGCTCCCGCATCTCACCACCGCCTCCATCTCCTCACTCGCATCTTCTCTGTCCGCCGGCTCCCGCATCTCACTGCCGCCCGCCGACTCCCGCATCTCGCCGCCGACTACATCTCCTCCCCGGCGTCCCCGCTGCTGCCTCTCATGTTAATGGAATTCTTATTTCTAGAAATGGTATTCAGATCAACAATTGTCGTCAGGATTAACAAAACAATTTATGAGGTACATATTCCGAGTATACACTTTATAAATTACAAGTTTACAATTTACATTATTTCAGTTTAATAAGCATGTGGAAACATAGAAAATAATACATAAATACATACATATATATAATTTATTTATTATTTATATATATATATAGCTGTGTCGCCGTATCGGTATTTTTAGGAAAACGGCAAATTCCCGTGTCGGTGTCATGTCGACGTATCCGTGTCCGTGCATCATAGTCTGCTGGTCTTGAGGCAATTATTAGGTTCTTAACCAGATATTTTAAACTTATGGGTACAATCTGCTTACCTTGATTCATAGTCAACTATTGTGATTGGAGACCAAATGGTTGAGTTGACTCAAAAGAAGCATATTGAAATATAGCTGTTATTAATTTCCTCCTGTGCATTTCATTTCCTTGCCATCATTGTTGATTTATTGTCAGTCATTGATAATCAAATATTCATCCTGGTAACAGGCAATCTAAAGATGTTGTGAAGGCTCTCAAAAAAAAAATTGGACACAAAAATCCAAAAGTTCAACTTCTTGCACTAACTGTTAAGTTTATCTGCAACCTGACCTCTGCTCTTAAATGTGGTGCTATTGGTAGTTTGATACAGTCATAAGAAAATTTATCTGATATATGTGCTTTTTCTATAACATCGAGCATAGCTGTCTATTGCTCGGCTGTATTTTCATTTTTTGTCAGTATTACTAACGTTCCAGCTTGTATTTGCATCTTTCTTCTATTTCTCATGAGTACATGTTCTCCATGTAATCATACCCATGCGACCTGCAACACCACTAGCATAAGTAAACATCATGATCTTACTGAAAATGGTTGCAATGGTTATTCTAGCCTGTAAAATTGGATGATCTCAGGTAATTTTATTTTATATATTTTTAGTTCCTTGTCCAACCCACCGAAAAAATCAGGATAGTTAACGAGGATACAGCTTATTTTTACTCAATTTTTTGACAGCTTTAAGTTTGACTATTCTATGATTCATTATGGTTTGGAGACGTATGTTGTGCCAGACTACTTTTGCAGGATGTGCATTGAATAATGTCTTGATGATGATATTCTTCTATCACAGCTGCTGGAAACTGTAATCAAGAACTGTGGGGATATACTCCACATGCATGTTGCCAAGAGAGATGTGTTGCATGAGATGGTGAAGATAGTGAAGAAAAAGGTTAAGCATGATTCATAGTTCTGAAACTATAATTGCTTTCTATTAATCTGCTGATGATGGTATATTATTTTCATATTACAGTCTGATCCACGTGTCAAAGAGAAGGTATTGGTTCTTATAGATACATGGCAAGAATCTTTTGGGGGACCACGTGCAAGATATCCGCAATACTATGCAGCATACCATGAGTTGGTGGTATACTTTTAAAAGCCAATTTGATTTATTTGGCTTAACTTTCACTTCGCTCAGTTGTTCTGTTTTAAGATGTTACTAACTACTAATATTCTCTGATCTTGTTATTAATGGGTTTCAAGATCTGGCACATGGAATGCAATGGTTCTATTTTTATTATGAGAATTTATCTTGTTGTTTTTGTTGTTTGACATAGTTATGCTATTACTCCCCCCCCCCCCCCCCCCCCTGCAGCGTGCTGGAGCTGAATTTCCCAAGAGATCTGAGAGATATGCACCATTGTTTAACGGTCAGTCTCAAGCAGTGAGAAATATGCATACTCGTGATCAACAGGATGAAGCTGAATCTTCTGCTGCGAATGACTTTCCTGCTTTGAGGTGTGCTTTTCTTTTCATTGTCTGCTTTGGGACGATATTTTTGTACCTGTTCCCTTTACTAAAAGAACTCATTTGTTTTATAACTGTGTCCTACTATAATAAATTGTTGTTCATGGTAATGCCATTACAGTGTAACACCCTATCCTTTAATACCACATTGCCAATTTACATTGAATTCTATTAACATATAATACATGTTGGCTCAAATTGTAGTACTTCCAGGTTAACCCTTTTGGGCTAAGCGACGACGAAAGCCCAAGAGAGGTGCTACGCATGCACGCACGCCTCATGGGCGGGCTGGGCTATTAGCGAATTTGGGGCCGCAGGGTGTTACAGATGATATCAGAGCATCAACCCTCGCTGCACAGGTACGTGTGCATGTGGGTCCACTAGCAGCCAATTCGTAGTACCCCGGCCCATGTGGCCCAATGGAGTTGTGATGGTGGGATTAGTCCCACATCGCCTGCCAAAAGTGAGTTGTATTCGCATATAATGCCTGTAAGGTACAAACGTAGCACCTCCGGGTTAATCTTTTTACATGAAACGAGAACAAAAGCGTATGCGGGGTGCTATGCATGCGTGGGCCCGCCCTATGGTGGGTTGTGCTTTGAGTGAATTTTGGGCCAGGGTGTTACATGCAGTTTGTGATTCCACGATGTAAACTAGATTTTGGAATATTATTATAACATTGTGTATGATTATTTTTTGCTAACTCCTTTTGTACTGGCCTAGAGATTTAATTTCTTATTATGAGGTAAAACTAAACGAAATAGTAGAATCACAGTGTGCCATGATTTTCATATTCTTGTCTACTTGGTACTAAGTTTCTTGATGATTTATGATCAGCTTGTTTCATGCACTCAACATGACATGAATGTTCATGTAGAAAACTGTTAGAAATGTTGAATTCAAGAATCAACAGTACTGTTTTCTGTATACTCAGATAATCTGTTTAGCCACTTTAGCATAATCTGGCTGTAAGTCATTATAATTAGTTATTGCTTTTCTTGTGTCTCCAGTGAGCATCTTTGAATAATACATCTACTTGCCTGGTTTTGCCTGCAGTTTAACCACCATTTCATATTCCAACCTGGTATTCTTTTTTCACAGATGGATTAAACTGAATACATGGTTATATTTTCAGTATGTCAGAGATTCACAATGCTCGTGGTATCATGGATGTACTAGCAGAGATGCTGAATGCTTTAGACCCTGGGAACAGAGAGGTACCAAAGTACCATTAGCATGCTTTTTAGTTAGAAATTCAAATTCTTGGTGTTCTGGCTGTATTTATGTCGTACATAATAATATCCAGCTCTATACATACAACTTTCTGTTAAATTGTTAAGGTTTGTTGCATATGTTTTCTGAATACTCTTCACACAGGGACTAAGACAGGAGGTAATTGTGGAGCTTGTTGATCAATGCCGCAATTACTAGCAGAGAGTGGTGCAGCTAGTTAATACTGCCTCGTAAGTGCAATTAATGTTGAATTCCCTAAAAATTGCATTAGCAAGGTTGATTAGCTTGGTCTATGTAATGTTAGTGAATATCATTTTTTCCAAGAGATGGGTAAATTTGTGTAACATCCCAATTTTTAGAGTTTCCAAAATTTTCCGAATTAAAATTTGCTTTAATTAATTTCTCTAGGATTTCCTTTGTAAGAAATTAAAGCTTAAATAAGTGCTCAGAAATTAACAATAAATTAATCTGGGAAAGTAAAATATCAAATACTGCTGGAAATATTTTATTTGAGTTCCTGGTGTCTCGAAGTATTTGCTGGAATTTTCTGGAGTTATTTGCTATTTTCCTTGATTTGTTTTAGTTTCCTGGGTTTTCTTAATTGAGAAATCAATTTAAAATCTGGATTTCTGTGTGGCCCGAATTCTTTCCCGTGGCCCAGTTGTCTTCTCTTTCTGGCCTAGCCCATTCCCGCACTCACTGCCTCGCCTAGCCTGCCTCGTCACCGCGCCGTTTTCGCCATGCATCAGCATCGCGTCGTACGCTTGCCGCTGTCGCTAATGTGTGGGCCCCAAGGATCGAAATCCCGGCGGTAACCGGCCGGTTACCGCCGGTTACCGGTTGTACCGGTCCCGACCGGGAGGAGGAAAACCGGCCGGGTTTCAATATTCAAAAAATTGAAATTGTAGATGTTTGGATGGGTTCCAGGGGACATTATAGCTACATTGGATGCTTAAGAATCAATTTAGACATGGTGGGTCCATGGGCATGAGAAAGTCATGGCTTTTTGTGTTGCATGTGAACTTTTGAGGACAATACTCTACGAATTCCTCCGGTTTTCCGGTTTTTTTCCGGTTTTTCCGGTAACCGGACCGGTAACCGGCCGGTTACCGGAAACCCTCCCGCCACCGCACAAATTTTGTTTGCCAAATTTCATCCGGTTTGTAACCGGGTTTTCCGGTAACCGGCCGGTTACCGGTACCGCCCGTCCGGCGGGATTTGACCCGGTTCCGGTTTTTCGATCCTTGGTGGGCCCTGCCTGTCAGGGTTGTCGTGTTCGACTCGGTTTCCCTTTCTGTGCTTGACCCTGACTCCTATAGCCCCACCATGCCATTCTTGTACTCCTCTTCGCCGTGCCACCTCTCACGTGCATAAATAGGAGCCCAAGCCCTTGATTTCCACACCCTGAGCTGCCTCTCTCCTCACGAAACCCTAGATCATCGGGATTCCAAGGACTTAGTCGCCGTCGCTGTGCTGCTCCGAGAGCAATTGACGCTGCACCAAGGAGTCTCCGTCGAAGCTGATCGTGCTAAAAGCTTCGCTAAGACAAGGTCTTTGCCTCGGAGCCATTGTCTTCGTCAAAGAACCATCGTTGCAGTGGACCGATCTGCTCGACCATCGAACCTCGCCGCAGGTGATCCTCAACGACCATTGGTTCCCGCACTGACCCAAACAACACCACAAGGATCCCAAGAACTCAATGCACAAGACGCTAGGCCTTGCCAACGACATTTTGCCGAAGTTCATTGTCGCCCAAGCTAGCTCCGCCGCCAACCATCGCGCTGACGTCTGCTGCTAGATCGAAATCGGTAGATCGCTTTGTGCGCTAACCCCTAGCTAGCCGCCGTTCGCCGTCGCCGGAGGTGAGTCGCCGCCGTTGGTGATATGGTCTACTTTAGCGTCCCACGTAGCCTGTAAGTGCACTCATCGCTCACGTGTGTGCAACGCCATGTAAGCTTAGATACCAGCTCAACGCACCGCAACCAAGGCCACGTAGGATGCTAAGTCAGTGCCACCTCAGCATGCTTTGCACATGTGTCTGCTTGCATCAGCCCTATCCTTGACCGGTTCGGTGGACCTAGTTCACCGTGGACCGTGTCTATGACATGTGGGTCCTACCTGTTAGTCTGTTGAATTTTGAGAATTTCCAAAAAGGAAAGGATGTCGGGATATTCTTTGGTCCCACTTGTCAGTCTCTCAATTCTCTCTTTTTTTCTTGATTTTCTCAGCCTATTCAATTTACAGGAGCTTGTTCTCTCATACGAACTCTGATTGAGCCGGTTCAAGTCTCTAAATTCATCTAAAATCAAGCCCTATTTTATGGTGAATCTTATTTTATTTTTGGAGTTTGTTCTCTGTTTTTGGTTTTCATTTGGATTGTCTCGTGCGAGTAGGCTTCGACACATCGGAATCATTCGTTGAGTAAGGAGAAGTAGTTCAAGATCAAAATTTCGTTGAAGGCAAGTTGTGCAACCTTGATCATGTTGAACCCAGTTTTTATAAATTTATTTTGCGTTTAAATTCATTCATTGCTATTTATTAAAAATGCCCTGGGAGGTAAGTATTGCTATAGGCATTTTATGGTCCAAAATAATGATGCTGTCGACTAAGTCAATTTAAATGATGTTTAAGAGCTTCATATGACAGCTCTAATTAACCTATGTTTGCACTTGACCTATCTTTGCAACAGTACAAGCGTCCAGTTTCCTTTTGAGCAACTAGCGCTTCCAGCACCTCCGGTGGCGAATGGTTCATCAAACCCTGTACCAAAACCTGATCCTGGCATCAATCTTCTTAGCTGGGACGACACCCCGTCTACAACAGAAAATTCACTAGCTCTTGTCTCGGTCACTGATCCACTGGTTGACTCTACTTCAAATCAAAATGCACTGGCAATTGTCGACATATTTTCTCAAAGCAATACTGCTAATAGCAATGCCAATCCAGCTGACCCCTTTGGTCTCAATTCAACTCCAACTCTTCCGGGTTCACAGACATACAACATTCCAACCCAGCATCCTTTACAGTCACAACAGCCTCCTCAGCAGGCGGCGCTCTATCCTAATGAGGGTGCTGTGAATCCTGGAACATCTTACGGTCAGGCATCCCAGTTTAATCACATGACTTCTGGGTGGAATGGTCAAGTTGCCAACCATGTGGCGCCCCGACCACAGCAAACACTGAATTATGGTATTCAATGCCATTTAGACCATTACTTTTTTTTATCTGGATTTTCATTTCCGGAAGTACTTCATTATTTGTGAAATTATTTTCACATGCATAATTTTTATGTATCATCATTGTCCGTCAATTGCAGATCCTCTCCACACTATATTCGTACTTATCTGTTTGAAGAAATTGTGATGGTCATATCTGAATTTTGCAGATGATCAAAGTGGAGCCCTTCCGCCACCTCCTTGGGAAGCTCAGTCAGTGCCAAGCAACGAAGTGTCAAATGGCCAATTGGGAGGTATGCAGTCTCACACAACGCCAATGAGCCAGATCGGTGGCATGCAGCCACTGCAATCACAGATTAACAATATGGGAGGTCCACATACCCAGCCAATGTACAACAACCAACCGGGAGCTATGCTGCCTCAAGCCAGCCAAACTGCTGGAACACAGGTGCAGCCTGCAGGCTTTGGGAACCAGTTTGGTTCTCTGCCACAACATTCCATGCCAGGCATGCGATTTGCCGGCATGCAACCTCCGTTAATGCCAGTAGCACAGCAAGTCATGATGTACCCTCAACAAATGCCTGGTGTACAGTTCGGGGCAAGGCCTTAACAGCAAATATACGGTGGTCAGATGGCAGCATACGGGTATATGCAGCAGCCGGGGGCACAACAATACTACGATCAGGGAAGGCCAATGTATGGGTACCCTCGTACGAATGACCTCTCTCAGAAGATGTATGGTCTTTCCATGCAAGACAACTCTTACATGGGGATGAACTCCCCCTACCGGACAACACCCTCCCCTTCATCTTCCATGGGACAACATATCAGGCCATCGAAGCCCGAGGATAAGCACTTTGGGGACCTTATTAATATTGCCAAGACGAAGCAGAACAAAGCTTCATGATACATTGAGTAAAAGTTTTGAGTGGTCTGATATCTTTTGTCTGTTTTTACAATTTTCCATGTGGCTTGGTCATACACTTGTAGCTTTCGACTGTGTAGGCTTCAGTTTTTGTACGCTGCCCCCATTGATTCCATTTAATTCGTTATGCCGTGTGTACTGGTCAGGCCAGAGAGGAAACGATGGTAAATGCTGATTTAATAAAGAGGTGTGCGGTACTTTTTCATGATACTATCTTTAGTAACAAAGGTGTCTATATTTGCCTTTTGTGCCAATCTTGTGCTGTACTTTAGCTGCTGCTGTTGGAACATAACATGAAGAGAAAAGGAAGTACTATCAAAACCGTTAGGATTCATCTTTTCTGCATTATGTCGCCGGGGGTGTCCACTCGGTGGTTATTCAGTTACACGTTCCTTTCCTGGTTTTGCCTCGGGGTGTGCGTGCGCGTGAGAGAGATGGCCGTACGTGTTATCTCCACCAAGAACGGATTTTTGTCAACAAAAATGTTTTCTTTCCATCGAGGTCGGTGTCGATGAATGAGGACGACTCTATGCTACTCACCCTTGATATGCGCGAATAGGCGACCGCCGGGACAGTACGTAAGGAGCCAGCAAGCCAGTACAACTGGAAATGGCGCCAAACCCAAAGTCCCTTCACAGCAAGTCTGGCCCACGTATATCACCGTGAAAAAACTCCAGATTTACCTAGGTACTAGCCGAATATATACTTTGCAACGGATAAACAAATATTATCCTAGTATATTAAGTTGGTATTATCGAGATCGACCTGTTCGGATCACCCGCTTGACCGGGTCATGCCTCCACTCCTTTGCACTACCGTGCACACAATAAAGCTCTATTGTTTTTTCTTGGTAGAGAATTTTTAGGGTGGTGAAATTTGTATTTTAGTAGATTATTTTTTATCTTTGTTAAATGTTTTTCTGGAAGGTGAAGGGGGAGTTAGGAGAGACAGATGAACCACCGCCACCAACTCACTCTTTTAATCAGCAGAGATATAGCACAGAACGAACTGTGCACTGTAGGCACTTTTTTAAAAACAATAGCCTTCGGACACCTGTTTTGCAAATCTAGCTACCGAGCTAGAAGAGCTCGACAGATACATGCCGAGCTGTCCGAGCTTGGCAGGTACCAGCGTCGAATCTAATGCCTTTAATTAGTATATGTACTTAATTAATGCTAATTATGTTTAATTAATACTAATTATATTTAATTAGTATTAATCACATTCAATTAGTGTTGTTCGGATTTAGCTAATGCTAATAATCTCCATTTATTTGCTGCCACGGCCGGGAGTCTCGGCAGCAAAAGCTGCCGCTACACGGGAGCGCGGTCGTGTCGCCGTAGTTACCGACTTTAGAAGGAAAGCTAGTTTTATAAAAATAAATATTTATAAATTAAATACTAAAAAATAGTTATAATATCATTTTGTACGAACGGTTTTAGAATGCAAGCAGAACAGACTGCACGTCTAAAGTAATTAAGCTCCAAATCGAGGAGGCAATTCACGACCGCACAAGCCCTTGTCTAGGCCGGCCGCCTTCGCCCATCGCCAAACTTAACGCCGCGCACTTCGTACTTCCCCTACCTCCAGTTCCGCAGGTCGCAGCTGTACTACGCTGCTCACGTGTGCCTCCTTTATATCTTTGCCGTACCACTAACTCACGCGCGCGTGGCCGTGCCGTCGGCACGGCGGCGGCGGCGGCGGCACCACCGCCTTGTGCCGTTGCGCGTACATACGCGCCGCGCTCCGCCTTCGATCGAACGGTGCCGTGCCGTCGTATGGCCGGTTGCCGCATGCAACGATGGATGTGCGGTGCCTCTCGCGCGCTTTCGCTTCGCCATGGCTAATAGCCGCGCCATCCACGCGCGCACGCAGGTATCGTGTACGACACCGCCTCCTCCGAGCCGCTCGCTCGCTCGCGCGCCGGCGCCGTTCGACGGTCGCCTCCTCCGCCCCGGCCGCTCGCTGCATGCACGCCGGCGCGGCGTCACCGGCCGTGTCATCCGGCGCCGACTCACGCACACGTACGTACGCGGCACGCCCTTCGCACGCCCGCCGTGAGTACGTTTTCCCACAAAAACTGCGTCGCAGCCGTCCGTCGGTACGGTGGGTCAGTGGCCCGATCGGTCGATATACAATCGACGATGGCCTGAATTAATTGTTGCTAGAACTTTCTGTGGCCTAGGTCTCAGTAACTCGTCTTTGTTTCTAGCTACTTAATAAAATGAAAAGAATGTCCTAGTACGTATACCTTGACAAAATTAAACATTATAACAAGCAAAAGCTTATCGATGCTTTATTTGGAGGAAAGGGAAGAAACGTTAATTGGAAATGGAGAGAGATTAAGTTCTACCTACCTAACGTGTGTTGTTTCATATAGGGTTTAGTAGCTATTGCTTTGATTTGCTGCTTGCTAACTTCGTTTGATTTAGTTCCTTTAAGTAGTACCAAAAAAACATAACCACATTATCGGCGCTTTAGGTTTACGTCAACTATCTGTCCAGAATAATCGTTAACGTAAATGTCTGGCTCCAATTTTCGAGCCTTCACGCGCGCGTTATTAATTAGCGAATGGAGATATGCATTAGACAGCACAAGGATAAAATATGCAAGTGCAGAAAGAGAGAAAAAAACTTTATCAATTTATCGTGCATGCATGCATATGTGCACTCAATGAAATGATAAAAAACCCCTTAAAATTTCCTTTTGGCATACAAGTTTAATTTTCCCAAACCAAAAAATTTCCGCGCTAGCTTATACGTACCATATTCATTGACCCCTCCGCTCTTTAATATTACGTCACTTTTGACCAGATATTTTGTTCACAACCTAGGCACATTTTTTCTAAACTAAACCTATTAACCATAAGAATCCCACAACCTACTCTATTAGTACCTTGTTTATTTTTTTCTTCAAAAATTTACCCTAAGTATGATTACTTCGAAAGGGCAAAGGGAGTCATATATATCTCTGTGTTTAGCTCTGGAGAAGTGATTATACTTTTTCTCGAGTGACATCAGGTAGATTCCATCCATCTATCTCCATCTCCACTGAAAGCTCTGCCCATGGGCCAAGCCAAGACCAATGATGGACCAAACACGAACACGGTGACCTGCCACTGCGCCACGCCCGGTCATGCATCATGCATGTGATCGGCCGCAGGGTTTGGTAGCAAGCTTTGGATATTTATCATCGGCACGGCGGCACACACCAATTAATGTTCTAATCGCAAGGCTTAACATCTATATCCCATACGCTCGTATGTATGGATGATGCAGCTCCTTGGCTAAGCTAGTAGCTCACATCATTACATCAAATCGATCGGTACGTACGCGTCTTACAATTTGTGCTAATATTAATTAACCCCACTCGTACGTATATAGTAGGATCGAAATCCGATGAGCGAGGTACACTGGGATTTTTTTTATAATCGATGTACCGATCTTTTCTTGTTCATCGAGTGGGAAAAGGAATAATCTGCTGGTGCTAGATGCATTTTTTTATAAAAAAGAATAAGTAGTTGCATTTTTTTTAAGAAAACGTACTCTCCAGATCTATCTCCTCGGCAATCTTGGTCCATGAATAACTTTGATCTGAGAACCCTATAGCTATTTTCTGATCTTATGGATGGGACGTCCTAGTTAATTGATTCTTAGGTTTTTCCACTGGCACGCTATGCTTCAGGTACCAGATATTGTACCTAGCTAGTTCCAACTTTGTTTACATGGTTTTCTTAGGTAGTTGGGTAAAAATGATTTATTTTCTGTTATGATAATAGATAATTTAGCTTACTGTTGTTCATCGTTATGAATTATCCTTTATCACAAAGGATTAGACTATATATTAATAAAATGCTATTCTAATAAACTGTACAAATTAAGTAAAGCCGTTAATAGTCTTATATATTTAATATAATCAATGCGATGATGCAATTTAGCTACATGCACTTTATAGCCAGTATGATCAACACGTTGCACGCAATGGCTATGGCGAACACATATAGAAGATATGGGGTCAATTAATCCAGATCTTTTTCACAAAAGCTCAAAACCTTTAGAAACTTACATTGAAGTCCAAAAACTTATGAAGATTTTTATGGCCTCACAGGGTGTAATGTTTAGAATATGTCATTTGTACAATAGGACCATATGTATTATACGCATGCACCATTATAATCACAGTGCCATTGTTACATATCCTTTAATGATTAAGGAAAATCGCTTGATTTGGATCCTAATTAATCATAATGGCGATGAGTATATCTAGTACTATTTGTTAACGAGGCTACGAATTATTATAAACATTAAGAACTTGTGCAGGAAGCAAGGGAAGGGTCTTTCTTTGTCACAGTAGTCCTAGTTGAAGTGCAATAGGATGGCCGTAGTTTTTGTTACGGATGGTGCACCGTGTTAGAAAAAACAAGGGGCAAGGTGCGGTAGGTGGGGGTTAAAGGGTAGCAAGCATGCACCGAAAGGAAATTATGGGACAAGGTTTGTATATACATGCATTCAGGGCAGTCCCAATGGAAGAAACTGACACAATTTCCATAGCACAAGAAATCATCTATAGAAACTATCTTCCACAGTGGAGGTGTCTTCGAGTAATAATTATTTTCTCTTTCTCTCTCCCAACTCTATCTTCTTCCTCCAATGAGAGTGTGCCACGAGCCCCCTAGAAACTGGTGGTTTCTTCCCAATGGCGATTTCATAGTTTCTTGGTGCATTGGGTGGAGTGAAGACCTGATTTCTTCATGAGGAAACCGTTTCTAGGATTTGTGCTCTCTTTCATCATTAATTACGTTGCCATGTCAGCATTTTGCCTACGTGGCAAGTCATTTAATGAGGATAGAAACCATCATCAATACACCATTGGGACTGCCCTCATAGATTACAGGGAGAAAAATGAAGTCAATTTAGAGAGAACTCACTCTTACGTTGGCTATTAAAAGCAACATTAACATTTATAAACAAAGGAAAACATTTTAGAAATTTTTTTAACCATACATCTTAATAACCCTTCAAAACTATTTTTCAGTTAATACTGTTGTTGTATTTTATCATCTTGTTTTCAGTAAGTTAAATTTAGAAGAAGAAAAAACATAAAACTCACTCTCGAGATAAGATTAGGAGTTGATTCAACATAAATCTCATCAAGAGTTGACTCTATTTTATCTTATCTCTAAAAAATTAATTCTTCTAGATAAACCTACAACAACACCATATCTATATGAAATCACCGACTAAATCGTTTCCCTTAGCTACTGTTATTAATATATGGCAATACAAGGTGTTGCTTTCTGAGGTGCACCGCTGGTATGCACCTTGCAACGGCAAAAATGTAAAGTTGCCACAGCAGCAAACCACCACCACTGTTTTGTCCTTTTGCTTGACAGAGTCCCCTCCTTGAATGCTCCCCCACGAAGCCCCACAGGCCACGGCACTTTCATTTGGGTGCTGGCCCCCCTCCTCTGGTTAGGGCTCGGGTTAGGGTTAAGCTTCCTCTGGTTAGGGTTAGGGTTTCCTTTTGGTCTGCATAGGCTCGTGTGGGTGGAGTAGAGATAGTGGGATGTATGTATGGATTGGGTGGCGTGGCATCTGATTCGCCTCCTCCCCCCCACCCATTTCTGGCTGTGGATTCTCCGTGCTTTCGATTGTGTGGCACGCCGTGTTTCTGCGTACCCGATTGCTTGCCGTGTGACTGTGCGCAGCACCATGCGACTGTTTTCTGCTGTCTTTCCTTAGGAAAAGCCGTTTAATTAGGGGAGAAGATTCTTCAGAGATCTAAGACATGAAAAGAGGAGGGTAACCTTACTATTTACTTTTCAAAACTCTATATGTATTTTTTAAAAAAAAAAAACCATAGCTTTGATTGGAAATAGATGCACACCAGGCATGGTGAAAGAATTTGTATTTAAGCAAATTTTGAGAAACATATATATATATATATATATATATATATATATATATATATATATATATATATATATATATATATATATATATATATATATATATATATATATATATATATATATATATATATATATATATATATATATATATATATATATATATATATATATATATATATATATATATATATATATAGACGATGAAATAGGGCACCATGATATCTTGGCACCAAACCTCTCTGTCTTTGGATTGCTTTCAGATACGTGCAAGTGCACTAATATATAATATATCATGATGGAAAATTTCAATCATGTAGCCTTATATATATATATATATATATATATATATATATGAATGAACATGAAGAGTGATAAGCAAATGGACATATAAAACTATTCACGGGAATAAACCCATTCGGTCATGTTGTGTTGAAACAAAGCGAGAAATATAATCTTAGGATTTATGTTCGACTATCTATTCCATTTTGTTTTTTTTAAAAAAAACTACTTTTCGGCATATCATTCCAAATCACCACGCTCCAAATTCTTGTGGAAGCATATATGTCAACAGATCTCTTATCACAGTTGTCCGCCAGTTGTGCTCCCGTAGGTCAAGCACACGATCTTCTTGGATTAAGACTTGATTGCAATCGTGCAGCAACTAGACATTTGTACTGAAACATATATATGTAATCTTAATATTTATATTTCCACTATCGGTTTCAATTTTTTTTTTTAAAAAAACTATTTTGGCATACCGTTCCAAATCGTCACACGGTTCAAGTACTTCTTATGGAAGCATAAGTGAACGGATCTTTTTTTTAGGCTGAATGTAAACAGATCTCTTATCACAATCTTCTGTCAGCTCACTACCCTGCTCCGAACGATTTCCGCTTGGTTTCTGGAATACGTGACTTCTTAATTTCGTCTTTTGTTGTTTTTTAGTTTTTTAGGTATTTTGTCTTTTTTTTCTTTTTCCTCTTATTCCTTTTCATTATCCATTATAATATATTTTTTATTTTAAAATTTAATTACTCAAAAAAACAAACAGTTACTATAGTACTTTTTCAGCTAGAAATTAATTTGAGCACTACCGTAGTCCAATAAGTAAAGCACACGGTTTTCTTGGCTTAGACTTGATTGAAATCGTGTAGCTTGCTATACATTGTATATTTTTAATAAATTTCCTATTGGAAAAAGTCTTTAGGTAATTAAGTAAATACCATTCTACCTACCTCACGTAATCATGCAGATTGCTCTTGATTTTATAAAATCTATGGAAGATTGAAAGATACCATTACAGAAATAGGGAAAAATCCACTCGCATGCTTTCTTACAACGGAAAAAAGTCAACAGATTCATCCAAATATGTGTCCGCTCAAATAATCCAGCAGTAAAAAATGATAGGGAGCAAAATAAAGAGCAATTCACACAAACAAACAACCTATTTTACAAAATCTCTACCATGCGTCATTGTTGACAAACATACCTCACTGATAGATGATAGATAAATAGAAAGAACTCGCTCGATCTTGAGTCTTGACCAGCCTACATGCCTTCAAACAGGGAAGCCAAAATTCTAGCCATATGCATTGTAGAGACCCGGATTTGGCGATTCGGACCTTCTATGTATTCTAAGCTACTCACTAGATCAATAGTTAGCTTGTATAGTACAACAATGACGAATATCATATCTATACATGCATATAAATAAAGTAGTAATAAAGCGTAAACAGGTCAGATGACCAAGATCTTACATCATAGGCCAGGGAGGCTAAATACAAATGAAGTCTTACAGTGAAAAAGACACATAGTAGGGGAGACTCTCAGGATATGCCCACATGCAATTGACTAGGGTACGCAGCCTAGTATTTAGTGTCACCTTCAACATTCGATGGATTGTGACAATATTCACCGCCAGATCGTTCCTTAGGCACTAAATTTATATAGTTGAGCATCAATGAATACAAAAGTACTCAACAAGTCTTTATATTAGAATGCAAATGTATATGTATATATCTACATACAATGCTTAACCAAAAGAAGGTCTAATATTTCTTTAGCATAAAGCCAGTTTGTCAAATATCAAACTATAGCTAGTTTTCAAACCCATGACTTAGCCCTTTCAACTTAAAATCAAAGTGTCTAGTTTAATTAAGTATATGAGAGCGAACTCTCTTCATAGTTGTCCACCCTACCCATTCCGTAAGCACCATTCCATATCCATTTTCATACCAAGATACCATATCCATTTTCATATCAAGATACCATATTCACTTCTCATACTTGTCAAACCATAGCCACCATTAACCATTATTTTTTATGAAAACTACGTGTGGTATTTCTATACTTTGCCTATAACCGATGGCATGGCTATTCGAATATATTATAACACTCTACAGAAGTTGTATAATTTTATCCACGAGATTCGATTAACTCACAATATCGGCCACTACACGTTTCCGTAGGTGTGCAACTGAGAAAATCATAACAAGACTTTTACAATGATTAGTCCCAATGCTTCCTCCCACTCTAGGATGTCCCCCCTCAACATTGGCAATAGTGATCGCTCCCTTTCCGGGTTACGCCTCATCCAAAAGGTTCCCTTCCTGAGCTACGTTTCAATAAGGGATCCCATTGTTAGCGAGCCTACGGCCCTTCACATTAAAAGAAATCCACATAGGGGCAGTGACCAACGTGGGTCACTCCTAGAATAAATCACAATAGGAATCCATAAATCCATCTACCAATCTAATGCGCAGGAGTCACACTGAAAATAAGAAATTAGTTAGTCTAGTCAATCCCATACTTTACTTGTGGTTGCACGATTAGGGTGTAAAAAAGAGTGGTACATAATTCGTCCTTAATTAACTCAGGCAAGATAAACCAACAAACCCAGATCCCGTGCAATCTCTCCACCGGTCTCATACCAACCACTCGCCCGAGTCTCCATCACTTTATAAAATATTTTCCCGCCCCTAGTGGTAACCCACATTACCATTCCCATTGCTACGCAATGTTTCAAGTGTCTGTTGGCAATGTTTGTATTGTATTCTAATTTACCACTAATGTATTTCTAAACACAACCATTGTTTATTAGATTTTAACTAAGGTGGAGTATTACTATAATAAGTATCTTAGGATGACATGGTAAAGATAATATCAACAACCAAGCAATGGGATAATACACATCCAACAACATGGTATAACTAAGCATCAATATTTAGCATAACCTTTAATTGAATAATGATGATGATAAATAGGCATGCAATTTGTAAGTTAAAAGCAAAGTAATTGCATTTGAAAACTAGGTTCAAAATAATTAATCATAAATACTTGCCTTTGTCAGTTGTCGATAGCGTAGGTTCTTATTCGGCAATGACAAAGGATATGAATTCAAATAGGATCCAAATAAAATTCAAATGAACTCTTAAAATTATTATTTTGGTACTAATGGAAAGATCTTGAATTTATATGTTTTTAGAAATAAAAATAAAGTTATTTGTATTTAAAACGAGAGAACGAGCTCTTCAAATTTTGACCCAAGAGGAAATTCTAGAAAACTAGAAAATCCTGACAATTGCGGTCAGCTAGGATTTTATTTTCTTTTTTAAATTATTTTTATTAAGAAAAACATGAGAGACTGACAGGTAGGACCATAGTTCATATTGACTAGGTCTACACGGCGGTCTATAGGAAATGGGGCCCACGTGTCAGAGACTGTGGTCCACAGACTGAGTCTATGCAGCTAGTTTCAAAGGGTAGGGTCCACATGTCATACACTTGTACTTTAAACCAGGGCTTAATTAAAATTTGTTAGCTACCTCAGGCTCATATATCATATTAACATTAGCTAACTAATAAATCGATAACTACTTACCAATTTAAACTAATTTACCTACGCATGGGCCCCACATGTCGGCATCACAGCCATCTTCTTGCTCACTCAATGCAGAGGAAGCAGGGGAGGTGCCATGGTGGCTCGGGTTTTGGGATCAGTACCAGTAAGGACGGGCAAAATGGAACATGGTGGTCTCGACGAACCTAACAGTGGTGATGGTGTGGCGGGAGAATCTTCGAGGTGGCGGCGTGACAACGAGGACGGCGGCGGTGCTACTATGTACTAGGGAAATTACAAAATGATGCGGAAACTTTAAATTGGCATGGGTGTGAATATCTACAGGGCAAGGCAAAGCTGCTAGTACCTTTTGCGTGCAAAAAGTTGTGGTGAGCCAGGCTATTTATGGAGGCCCATGGTAGTGTGACGAGGGGCTACGCATGGTGGTGCTACGACCATCTAGGCACTACATTGTCTATCCTACTAGGTTCGTGGCATAAAGGAGTACACGTGGATGGACTCACTGTGAGAAACAACGAGAATAGGGAGATCGCTGGCGGCGGTAGGGTCAGTGCATGCTCCGGGTTGGCGACGGGGATGAAGACATGTTCTGGCTGCTCTGGTGCACGATGAGGGAAAAGCAAGGGCGCATTATGGAGAGGAGACCGAGGTGAACATGACAGGTGTGGCTTTTAAGGTTGAAGTTCACTGAGGTGAAGGGGATAGGGCGGCAAGGTCGATGATGACACTTTGCACGGCGGTGACGTTAGGGCTTTGGCCTTCCTAGGGGAAAACAAGCATGAGCAAGCACACATTAGAAAGAGGGGAGCAAGGCAAACTCAAAGCGCATGATAGCGGTGGTTGGAGCTAGGGACCAGTGGCGGAGCTAGAGCAAAACAGAGGGGGGTGCAACGGGCCGCGCATGGGAGCATAGGACGGTGGGGGAATGGGCTGGACAGGGCGAGTGAGGGTATTTGTTGGGCTAGGGGTACACCATATTGAACCAAGGGGGTGCACAAAAGGGTGAATGTTTACTAGTAATAACTAAAAAAATTTTTGGACCCGGGTTCCTGGGAACCCCCTCCTCTCCATTGGGCTCCGCCCCTGCTAGGGACGATGACCAAATTCACCTCCGCCAAGGGCGGAGAGGAAGGGAAAGCTTAGGGGGAAATGGGGAGGAGGTGAAGGCTAGGGTTTTTATGTGCTTGGGATGGCTTAAATAGAGGAGAGGAGGGATAATAGTCGCAATGACATGGCTTGCCCTCGGGTGTAAGAAAATAAAGGAGGAGAGAGTGTGCAAATGGGAAGAAAGGGTGAGCGGTGATTGGACGAGGTTGTGGCAGCGGTGTGTTCGAGTAGTAGTGTTACAGGGAGGTCCATGTCTGAGCCGAACGGCGCGCTTGTGTACGTCACGAAAATGAGTGAGGGAGAGAGATGGCTTATTGAGGAAGATGAACAATGCCGCCTCTGCACTGATAAGTGGGGCCAAGGGCCCGCTCGTTAGTGAGTACGAGAGAGAGGAAGGCGAGACGATGCGGATTGGCTGGTGCACGTGGTTGGGCTGGCTGCGTGTGGGCCGTGAGAGGGGGAGAAAAGAGAGGTGATGTGAAGAAGGAACAGGCTGACTAGGCCATGGGGAAGAAAGAGAGAAGGGAAAGCGGGCCGATGGGGAAGGAAATAAGAAGAGGGTTGGGTTATAGCCTGGTTTCGATCTTGGGAGAGGAAAAAGAAAAGAAGTTTAGAAATAAATTTTTAATTAAAATTTTGATTTGAGTTTGAAATTGAACTTTGGGAATGGGTTGAAGCACAAAAAGATTTAGGGCCTGTTTGGTTCATGACCAGAAGTTGCCTAGCCACAAGTTAGGCGTGCCACAGTTTTTAGGTAGCTGTTTGGTTCACTGACGCAACTGTGGCATGCCACACTTTCTTAGCACCCGGCCCCACACGTCATAGACTCAGTTTCTTGCCAAACTTTGCCACAAGTGTGGCTTCGATTTTGTTAGCCACACTTTCTGTGGCAGCCACACATTGTCTAAGCTTAGGTATGGTAAACTTAGGCACCAACCAAACATGCCCTTAAAATAATCTTGACTAGCATACAAATAAATTATGAAAATTTTGCAATTTTTGATTCAGGGAATTTATTTTAAAATTTAAAGTCAAGACAAAGCTTTCAGAAATTCTTGAAATGCAACAAAAATTTATAAAATTCACGAAATTTTAAATTTTTTGATACAAATTTAGGCTGTCACATGCATCATCAGTATTTTCTTGCCACAGCAATTTCTGAGCGGTATGGGCGGCTGCTGACGTGGCGGCAAGGGCACATGCCGCACATCTCCCCAGGTAGGAAACATTCGTGTCCACACAGACGCCCCCCACAATTGATTACCCCCTCGAACTTTTCTCTCCTCCATCACCACCCCCCTCGTCCTCTCCCACCCCCCCTCTCGGTTTCCCAAAACCCTAAAGCACGCGCCTTTCCCCGCCTCTCCTCCCCAAATTCCCACCGGAGCAACCTCCGCCTCGCCCCGGAGATCCTGCCCCCGTCCCCGCCTCGCCGCGATCTGCCCCCCGGTGGTTGCGCCGCCTCCCGCCGTCGATCGGTTGGACCGCAGTGGCGGTCCATGTCCTTTTCGTCGCCTCCTTTTTCTTCCTCCCAGGTTTGATTTGATCTACTGGATCCCGTCTCTTTAATCCTTCTATTTCTCTTGGTGGATTTGGTGAGGACTTGGTTCCGTCGTTTTTACCCCAATCTCGATAGGCTTTTTTCTCGCACCAAATCTTTCCGTTTTCTGGGCTTCCTGCGGTAGATTTGCGCCGATGGGTAAAATTTTTTCCCCAAGGGTTTAATCTCGCTTTTAATTAATTATTAGGTTTATGCCTTCCTGGATTAATGATTTCATGGCGAAAGATTTGATCTTTGTGGCGTACGTGCGGAGGTGGGGTGTGGTCCAGGAAGAAGGGGTTCTTGGAAGGGGATCTGCTCGTCGTTCCTGCTCCCATCTATCCTGCGTTAAAGATTGCGGCTTTTGCGTAGGTTTCACGGCTATCATTTCATGGATCTTGCGAGGCTCGAGCCGTGGCGGTTTCCGGGAAGAAGCTCATGGGGGCTGTGCCTTCGCTGTACTGTTCGCTTGCTTGCTTGCTTTGTGTGGGGACTTGTCAGTGTAGCCAGCTGTGCATGGGTCTCTTGGGACTCGAGCTCCTGCTCCTGCACGCTTGCTGCGCCCATATGGAAGCCGTGGCCGTCTATATTTCATGTCGCGAAAAATGTTTATAGATAGTAGCGCAGTAGCGAGTTGTAGTTTCCAGGAGGGCACAGCTTTGCTTCCTTAGATATGCGTCAGCATTTGCATGAAGGGTACTATATCTGTCTAGCTATGTGTGGCTTGGGTAACTTTGCGTTGTTTTGTTATATATTTGGCGAAAATTAATTGGGGGTCTAGGTTTTATTAACTACTTGCTTGTTTCATCGACTTCACTTGTGTGTGATGTTTAGCTTTGTGTTGCTCTATATTCCATGAGCTTAATATGCATGCATGCGCGTACGCGTGGACTTACTTTGTGTTTGTTCCTCCTTTCTATTTATCTGTTTCAGCCTAGCTATCTATTGTGGGATACATATCCATTGTTCTCGTCGTGCAATGCCTCCTGTGTGCGCTTCCGATGTTTGAGGTGTTCCGTTCGGTTACAAGATCACAGGTTTGACGTGCCGAAGCTGTGCTGTTCTACTCGTAGCAATGGAAATGGTTGCGGTAGGGGAGAGCAATGGTGGTGGGAACTGTATGGTTGCTCGTGGAGCTTGTGCTGCACCAGTGGAACTGAGGCCTCAGGATACAGTTACTGAAACTGTTGACAAACCGGCAGAGCAGCCATGCGAGCATTTCTCCATAAAGTAATCTTTTCTTATTCAAATGCTGGTATTACCTCATTAACTGGAGTATCATGCCATATTGCACTGTTTGACCTTTGATGGGCGAGCATGATTGCTCATAGTTTTGCACAATCTTCTGTCCTTGCATAGTCATCTACTCATCTATTTGTGCCGGCAGTCGTAGCCATTGTGAGATGCATCATGCATATATACATGATCATCTGGTTTGATGTAACAAGTCAATAATCAACTAGAGCAATGTTTAGTCATATGCATTCAGTTATGACTTAGCAGCAAATTTTGAAAATATTTTGTTATATATTTTTATGTTTCGTGTATCTTTTGTACTCGACATCCATTTAAATCTTCAGTTTACATCTGAGCACATGATCGTCAGTGCTACACATATGCATGCCTATCTATATTGATTATGTGTTTGTTCATATTTGTCTTGCATGTGTGGTGCATGCATTTATTCAGGTCATGCTGTAGATTTGTATCTACTATTTTTACGGAACCAGCTGATCACTATCTAGATAATTTGGGTTCTCAGATTAGTAGGGCCTAACTTTATTATTGTTTTTCTTATGCCAAGGTTCCTTATAGAGCTTGTTATAAGGTTTGAACGTAAGGGGGTGTGCACTACTACAAAATAATCTATACTAGACGTCTCATCATAGACGATTCATGTGGAGTCGTCTGTGCTTTAATTATTACAGACGGTTAGGTTTAAAAGCCGTCTGTGATATATACATTATTACAGACGATTTTTAATTAGAACCGTCTATGAAACTATGACAGACGGTTTTTATTTACAACCGTCTGTGTTTTGTCCTTTGTTGTATGAACTACAGAAGCTATTGAGACGAGAGACAAATTCAAGACAAATTTATTACAAAAGTCTAAAAAAAAGAGATTCCCAGATCTTAGTCTTCTGAGTTTCATTTGCTTCTTCTTCGACTTTTGAAGTTGGAGGGCCAGTCACTGAATTCTTGAATACCGTGAAGATTGTCCTTACCCTCTCCACTTCCTCTTCTAGCCTGGACAAATCATTAGCATGGCCCATGATCTCAAAGAGGATGCCATGATATGTTTCCTCAGAATCGACCGCTTCTGCTTGATCGGCAATATTATCCATGTGTCTCTCCACTGTCGCAAGAGTTTCTTCCGCTTTGTGCACATTGCAGAGAAGAACGAGGCTAAGGGCAGTTTCCCTTTCTTGAGCGGCAACGAGACACCTCCGTCGATGGCAGATGATGAGGTCCAGCTGACGGATGGAAGCGAGTCGAGGAAGGAGAGTAGGGCGTGAGCGGAGGAGCTTCTCCAGACGTAAATTGTTGGCCGCCTGTGTAAGATTGCAGTCAAACAACTCATGATGGATAGATGAGAGGAAGGAGATCAAAAAAAATATTAGATGCCATTATTGAGAAATCTGTTGAAGAAGATGAGAGAGAGGACAGTTTAGAAGACCTGGATTAGGGCGCGCATATTTAAGCGTTATCACAGATGGTTCGTATACCGAACCGTCTCTGATATTAATATCATAGATGGTTCATATAACAAACCGTTTCTGATATGTGACTTATCACAGACGGTTCGTATAACAAACCGTCTCTGATATGTGCATTATCACAGACGGTTCGTATAACAAACCATCTCTGATAATGACACGTCACCGATCCATGGCGTATCCCCTAGCATTTCGATCTCACCTGTCCATTCTCTCCACATCGAACAACAGGCACCGGTTCCTCCCATCGCTTGGCCCTTATTAATTACTCCTCTCCTTTTCCGCCGGTAGTCACGCGTGAGTTTATCCGCTAGCTTCCTGCATCCCTGGGCCCCCTCGATGATGCTGACTACCACCGTGAGCTAGCTCCTCGCCTCTTGTTGTGATACCACGGTGCACTGCTGCTCCTAGCTAGTTCATCCACTCCTAGCTAGTTCATCCACTTCTAGCTTGTTCCTCGATGACGCCGACTACTGCCGTGAGCTAGCGCCTCCGTTGTGACACTACGGTCGACTGCATAACACACTCTTGTTGTAAGTGTCATAAGAGTGTCTTATGCAGTCTCACCGTCGTGACACAAAGGTGACGCTATCGCCGCCTCTCCATTGCTGGTGATGTCCGGCCGCCATCCGATGCCCTTCTCTCTCTTCCTTGATGGCAGGCGTCAAGGACATCGCGCGCTGCATCCAGCTTCTACTGTCTTCTAGGATTTCTGTTTCTTATATATTCTTGCCGTGTTAAAGAGTTGGGTTCGTTATTTTGTTATGCTGTAATGGTGGATTCTAATCTCAATGAAAATGGAATCTGCTATTGTGTTTGACACTGTATTTGCTTGTTTTCAAATGGCATAGGTAACATTATTTGTTGAGGCTAGTTAAAAAACAGAAAAAACTTTAGATATAGAATGAACTATCACAAACGATTTATGTTATAAACCGTCTATGAAGGACTATCACAGATGATTCTATATACTAACCATCTGTGGTACTCGTCAATCATAGACGGTTAGTAACTAGAACCGTCTATGATGTATATCACATACGGTTTTTGGTTCGAGCCGTCTGTAATAGTTTTCTTCACAGACGGCTTTAGTTAAAAAGCGACTGTGTTGTTTTTATCATAGACAGCTCACAAACCGTCTGTGATAATTTTCGATTATCACTGACACATAAATACAGACGGTTCAGAAAACCGTTTGTGATGACAGTTCCGAACCGTCTGTGATAACCCTTTTGGTAGTAGTGGTGGTTACTGGTTAGAGTAGGTTGCTTCTCTCCAAATTTACATTTTGTTTGTTTTAAGACTTCCATGTTTAGTCATTTGGAGTGTTCAGAGATTTTAGAGTTAATATATATCAACCATTCGCCCCATTTAGGTTGCTGGAACTAATTAACCAATCCTTTATTAGTCAACTCCTTTTTTGTTGGTATGCCAGCTTTTGGCTCATTAATATATTTCTCCCACTATTCTGGTAAATCAACTGACATATGTTTTTTCTTAAAAGGGAAACTTTTTCATTTGTTCCTTTTCTTGTTGATGAGAACCATCTGGGCCTCTGGGGGCCTAGTTGGTTTCAAAATGTTCTATGTTTGTTTTAGTGGATATATTAGACATATCCTTTGGTGTACTACCCAGGGATAGAAATATCAGTACCGAAGAAGTTCCCGCCCAGCGGCCGATAACAGTAACCAGCCGGATACCGGAAAAATCAGAAAAAACCCGGTTGAAATTTGAATATCAAAATTTGAATTTGGGCTGTTTTAAAACCGGTAACCGAAAAAAACTCGGGAAAACTGCTAAAAAACCGGAAAAAACTTGAGAGTGCAATAATTTATGCATATTTAGTTCATACAATAGGTAATGTAGTGTAAAAAAAAGATCTAAACCAGCCTAGGAAGTGCATTATGCAGTCATAAATATAAATTTATATTTGAAAATTTTCGGCCAGTTTTTTTGCTATCAGTTCTCACCGGTTTTTCCGGTTACCGGTGGTTACTGGCCGGTAACTGCCGGTTTTCTATACCTGATACTACCTCTTTTTTTCTTCTTGTACCTTAGATATGCCTAGAGCCTAGTACTTTCTGAAACAGCTTACTTTGGTCTTTACTACAAAATTGGTCAAGAGTCCCTATACTTTCAATAATTATTTATCTGTGCCTCTGCGCTCCCACTTTGCATGTGTTTGGCATTAATATACTCGATTATTTTAGTCATGCAACCTCAATTCAGTTACATACGAACTTATAATTTATCCGGTTGTTTACAAGGAGAATTCATTCTAGGAAAAAAAATAAAAAATGCCAATAATTTTTGCTTATATGCTAACACGATGAGAGGGCAGGCATTTTTTTTACTTTGTAGAAATTCTCTCTCTTGTGTTCTCATGCCCATCAGAATAGGATATTTATCCAGTGTGTTAGTTGTTGCGCATGTGTCAATGAAGGCCCTTTTTCTGGACAACAAGGTTTGTGGTACAAGCTATGAATCAAACTGTTTACAATTGGTGTTGAAGTGTCCTTGTATATTCATTAAAACAAAAGATGTGCTATGCCTAAGGTGTGCATCTTATTGATGATTTATTTTTATGTCAGAGGTTATGTTGCTCTTGTTCAGAAGAAGGATCCAAAGTTTTGCTCTCTATCTCAGATTTTCCATGACCAGCAACAATATGATGAACTCTATAACAGTTCGTGCCCATTTTCGGTAGCAAAGTTTCGACGATGGGATTGCTTGAAGTGTTTGGATAAGGTGAAAAATTCTGGTCATAGCACAACATCTAGAACCGTTTCTATGAGGCAGGATGGCACAAGTGATTGTTGCTCTATTTCATTTGTTCGAAGTGTTGATTCCAAAAGATTATTTCCTGTCACACAACAATCATCTCAAGGGAAGAATGCTGATAGAACAACTTTTCCGAAGAGTGCCCAAGAAAGCAATTCCAAATGCAACTCACCTTCTTCTGGCAAGAAAGGAGTTACAGAGGCGAATACTGATTCACCCACAAAAGGTATGGTAGAGCTTGGTAAATTCCTAACTAGGATTTTTTTATATAAAATAAGCTAATGTTGTTGTGTTGTCCTCAGATTTACAGGGGTCATCCTATAATCATGATGCAACCGCAAATATCTCAGATAATGCTTCTGTGGATGTTACGGCTTTACCTAAAGTTTCCCAGATTAGGGCACAGAAAGAAAGAAATGGCGCGGAAATCCCATGCAATCCAAAACTTTCTGAAGTAACTCTGAAGCCAAATGCAGATGAAAATGGAAAAACCCAGGAGATTCTGATTGTTGACTGCAATATGACCAATGTTTCTAAACCAATACCTGGGCAGAAAGGTGATCAGGTCTGCAACAGCGGTCCACGTGCAGCAGCTTCAAAAGGAAGTGTTGAATCTAATTGTAAGAAGAAGAAAGATAGCAAAACCACTGCTCTGGTTGGTGCTCCAAAACTTTCTGAAGTGACTCTGACACCAAACGCAGATGAAAATGGAAAAACCCAAGAGATTCTGATTGTTGACTGCAATATGACCAATGTTCCTAAATCAATACCTGGGCAGAAAGGTGATCAGGTCTGCAACAGCGGTCCACGTGAAGAAGCATTTCCAAAAAGAAGTGTTAAATCTAATTGTAAGAAGAAGAAATATAACAAACCCACTGTGCAAGTTGGTGCTCCAGATGCAAAAATTTGTCGGAGAAAGCCAAAAAAGGTGCGGCTATTATCAGAGATCATAAGGATTGACAAGGTAGGGCCGTCTAGAAGTGATATTGAAGTTGATCATGAAAAGGTTGCTGATCTCTATGAGGATGATAGAAGTAGCGATGATGTACCTCCCGTAAGACACCAGATAGTGGGCGAAATCCAGTTGAAAACTACTAAGAACAAGACAAAATACAAAGGAGTTGATGTTGTAGATGATGGATCATCACTTATGAACTGGCTGAAAAGAACTCAGAAGAAATTAAGAACTGAGAAGAAAGATTCAGAACACAAGGATTTTGATTCTTGTGCTGCTAATTCAAAGTCTAGTGTGGAAATCTTTGCTTCTAAAGATATGCATCACGATTTTCTACTCTCAGTTGGGAATTTGAGCAAGAAAAAAATGCTACCTACAACCAGTACTCAGCAAGGTGATGTAAATATTCAGAATAATAATCTGGAGATAAATATGCAGAAGACAGATAACATGCAGCAAATTGAATCTGAGAATTCTACACAGAGGTGCTTGTCAAAGGCAAACAACATTAGTTTGAGCAAGAGGAAAATGCCTTCAACTGCCAAGGCTCAGCATGGTGATGAAAACAATACTGGAAAGAGAACTATACTCAGGACAGATGATCAATGCCAAATGGAATCCGAAAACTCTATGCAGAAGTGCCTGTCAAAGGTAAGAATTATGAATAGTGTGTTGCTTATGGATAGACACTCGGCTTCTCTCTTTTTTCCATGTTCCCAATTTTCTGCGAATCATGTGGCATTTTGTTCTATGTAAATTGATAAAACCGACATTTATCAGAAGGAAAGAACAAATTCCTACAGAACTATGTCAAGAAAGATGCATACAACACACACTGTTTATTTACCTTCTTCCCCTGTTTTGCTTACTTGTGCTTTGATGATCTTTTGGTTTATAAGCATACATCATAATATGTTTGTTTACCTTCTTTCCCCTGTTTTGCTTGTGCTTTGATGATCTTATGGTTACTAAGCAATTTTTTGCCAATCTGTGCTCAGTATAGGATGGTTTTTATTTTCCTTTTCATTTCATATCATGTTTTTTTTACAATGGTGCATTATTTGTGTTCACACTGAAAAATTATAGTACTTCCTTGCCAAATATTATAAAAGATATGAATTTTGCCTCATTAATCATCTCAGGTTTCTCTGGGTAAGCGTGATATCCAAAATGTGACTGGTCTTCTTGAAAAGAAACTACCCAAGAAGAGAAAGACACAAAAGCTAGAACTGATGCATGAAAAACAGGCCATAATAGATGACATCCCCATGGACATTGTTGAATTGCTGGCAAGAAATCAGCATGAGAGACAGCTTATGACTGAGACTGATTCTTTCGACATTAGTCAGACTCAATCCAAGATGACTGCAGATGATGATTGTCCTATGTTAGCTGCCGATGATGGTCCAAATTATGCATCAACTGTGCTTGACACTAATTTCCAGCAGAAGTCTTTGGCATCAGAAAGTAAGCAGAAGGCATTACCGGTTCGTGTAGCATCCAGCACAGAGGCTACCAGTACACATCCTCCGAAACTACAGATTCCTTGTCATTTAAAGTCTACCCAGGAACAACAGCCACATTTGCGCATGGAAGAACTAGTCACTATTGCCGCAAGCTCGCCAATATTTCCACAACATAAGGATCATTATATTGCTGAAGCACCACCTGAGTCCTGGAGCCATAGGGGAACTAGGAAGTTAATGTGGGACTCTTTCAAGGCAGTTCCAAGGGATTCATGTGGCTCTCAACTCAGACCTAACATTCGAGCAGTTGATTTAACTTCAACTCATGCGACAGGAGCTTCTAATAATTACTCAATTCACCATCCAGTAATTACAGCACTCGACCACTGTACAAAGAGACCAGTTAACCAGGTCCCGGCAAGAAGTTTTCCAAGTGCAATATCAACCATGGAAGCTGGTAACTTGTATGATCGAAGAAATGCTGTACAGTTGGGCTTCTATCCAAAAGAACCTATGCCAGCGACTCATCTACTGAGACTGATGGATTCATCAACGCTAGCAGGCTTTCCAAACTATGAAACATCTAACAGGAACCAGATAGAATTTCAGCTTCGTAATTCACAATACACACATAATCAGTACAAAGGATCAACTAGCACATCGTATGGAAGTAACCTAAATGGAAAGGTTCCATTGACGTTGGAAGACTTATCACGTCGTAAGTTACAGCCATTGACATGGGAAGACTTATCACATCATCAGTTACAGCCAAATTTGCACAGACCTTTGCGCCCAAATCCTAGAGTTGGTGTGCTCCCCTCCTTTCTGCAGGAGGAAATTGCAAACTGGTCGGAGAACTGTGGGACACAGTCTGGTTATAGAATAGGGGTGTCCAAAGGGATAACGTCGTTTGATATGAACAAAAAGGAAAATTTTGAGGCCTTGAACTCGGGAATGTTTTCAGCAAAGTGGAATGCGCTGCAGTTGGGTTCTATTAGTTCCAATTCAGAATTTTTGTCAGCGAGGAACAGTATAACTCAATCTTGGACCAGAGGCAAGGGGAAAATGACCCACACCTTGGATAAGTTTGTAAAACAGGATATCTGTGTGACTAACAGAAATCCAGCTGAGTTTACTGCAATTAGTGATGATAATGAGTATATGATGAACCTTTGAAGCAGACAGCGGTGAGCATAATTCCGAAACACTTACATACATTTCATCTTTATGGCGTCAACCAACCGATACTGTAATGCTGATCTGTTGTAAGGTAAGTAGATTGTTTTTTTTGTAAAAAGATCACTTCGATGCAAATGAAAATACACTTAATTTAGTAAGGATGGTGCATGCAGGCTCTTTGTAACATTGGGATGCTCCGTTTCTGGATGGAAGGCTAACAGTCACCATGGGCTTTCAAGCTGCAGCCTCCAGATTATGTATGTAATGCAATAGGCCAAGAAATGATCCTCCCGTGGTTGTGCAAAAGCCAATGAAGTTTGTCCTCATATTGCGCTTGTTTTGTACAAGAGAAATGTTTAAGCTTGCGATCATAGAATTGCTTGCCCGTTTTGTAATTATCATAAGGGTTTTTTATAATGTTTGTGACTGATGGGAAGGATGATTGGTCAAAGACTCGGTGTTATGTTGTAAACTACCAAATTGCTGTGTTATGCTCCAACACCGGAGAAGATATACTTCTCAATTTCTGTGTGTCGTTTATTGAATGTCTCTGCTCTGAATAGGCAGGTATGCATCTAATCTCTTGTAGTCCATTCCTGTGTAGGGACTAGGGAGTGTCGCATGATCTTTTTCCACTATGTTCATGCTCCTTTTGCTTCAGTAGCTTGTTCTGATGCTAACATGGATGATAGTTTCACGGAATATAGTTTCCTTCGGTTCTCTTCAATGAACTTTTCTAATATATAAGCGAGGTTGAAGCCTATGTTTCAAAGTTTTTTTTGTTTAGTTACTTGTATAACTTACAATTCCAAAACTATCTTCCCCTGTCCCCACAGAGAGAGATTTGAAATGTAGTCATCCACAAGAGCACATCTTATTACCGGGGCAAAACTTTTTTGAGCTTTTACAGCATCAAGGGAGCAAAACGGCTCCACTACACTACCACAGTGCACAAGAGAGCTAGGAGTTACTTCTAGCTACTAGCAATTATGCTTCTACCATGATCTTCCATCCCATTTTGAGTAGAATAATGGACCATCTGAGCATCATGTTGAGGAAACAGACCACAATGTTCTTGGCTATACGAAACAAGCACTTCCGTAAATGTACTGACTACAACATGAAGAGGAAGTGTCAAATATTTCATTGGAAAGTAAGATGCACAACTGGAAGACATGGTGCAAAACTAGTGATGATCAGTTTGAGCAAATAGAATAAACTTGAATAATACCTTAATGTCCTATTGGAGCCTGTATGGATTTTCTTTCTGGTTACCTCCTTATGTCTTGGAGGTTGAAGCACCATTTTGATCGCGGTGTCGAAAACAGCTTTAATGTTCTATAAACAATCATCAAGAAAAGAATGCATCCCTTAGCTAATACTCTTCAGAAAGCAATCGAGTAAACAGCCATATTAAGAGAACAAGAAAATTCAAGGCTTTCCTTCAGAGGATGTAGCAAAAGCATACTCTTTGTGTCTTGGAGCTGCATAAAGGCCACCGCACCTATTTGCTTCCTAAGCTCTTCTCCCTAACACGTGAAAAGTGAATTTGGTATTTGTTAGAAAATGACTGGTAGTCTGGTTACTGAGTACAAACCTGCTCAGTTGTTATAATGGAAGCAGCTGGATGATCAGCAATATAAGCCCTATCTTCTCAGAGATCTGCGCATATGGGAAATTGGTAATATAACAGCAGTCAGACTCAGAGATATTTACTATACCAAATTCCTTGGTGGAGTTGACTGGCATTCAATAAGGTAAAGAACATATAGCATACTTCATACCCAACTTGGCTCCAACAAGAACCACAGGAACACCAGGCGCGAACCGGCGAAGCTCTGGCATCCACTGTTCAGAAGAAAGGCAGGAAGAGAGCTTCATTAAAAAAATGAGGTAAAGAACAACGCAATGTGATGTAGTGATGGGTTTGCTAGGTGTGAGCTTCATGTCGATATCTTATCTAACATTAGGAAGCTAAGAGGTCAACAGAATGCTAGCTTATGCAGTGCGTTTCTCTCATCAAACTTGAGCGCAGAAACAAGCATGATTGTACTTGTAGAAGCAAACGGAAGTATGGTACTATACAATATCCAAGTAATACAGACTGCAGAGACACGCACAATTCTAACAATTTTGTCGCGATGGGCATTATTAAAAAGCATTTCCTCTGCTCACTTTTTTTTTTTGGAACTGGGCAGGAGGACTACTTTGTATTGCATTCAAAGGGAGATCAAAGGGAGAGCGAAAACAGGAGAAACAGTCTGAGAAAGAACAGGGGGAGGGGGGATGCGGCCAGAGGTGGCCTAAAAGGAACCTAAGTTGTTACAGGTAAAATTGTGAGCTCTTGTAGACTCTTGCCCCCCCCCCCCAAGTACTCTGGCTCCGATTCCGTCCTTAATGGTAGCGATCAAGAGAGGGGTGCAGTTGCCGTCGAACGGAAGATGCAAGCGTTCCATTCCTTCCAAATTTGCCAAGTGACCAGCATCACTAGTGATGCCATTGCCTCTGTGGTGTTCCAGGCGAGAGAACATCCTCCTCCCACCACTCTCGGACCGAATGAAACGTCGGCCAGGAGGCCAGGTTAATGGAATCGTAAGCGGTCCATTGTGCTATAGAGGTCCAAATTCTTGTGGTGAAGAGGCACCCAACTAGCAGGTGTATGGCGGATTCTGGTTCCTGTCTACAAAGGGGGGCACATAAGTTGATTAGGCCAGCCGTGTTTATCCAGGCGGTCTGCGGTCCACGGTCTATTTTGTAAGGCCAACTAGGCAAAGATTTTACATTTCTATGGCACCCAAGATTTCTAGATGAGAGGGTTCATGGATATTTGAATCGTCCCAAAGAACCGTGCTTTGTATGCTGAGGTGGCCGTGTACGTGTCATTGGTGGTTAATTTCCATGTGATTGTGTCATCGACTGCCTTGTGTAGAGTAATTGCGGATGTGTGTCCCCAGATGGTGATTAGCTCGTGTATATGCTACGGTGTTATGTCGTCCATCCATGTTAGGTGATGAAGCCAACTGTTCCCTATTAAGGTAGTTTGTAGGGTGCTTTTTTTTCCCTTCTAGAAGCCTTGAAAATCATAGGCGCGATGTCACATAGTTTGTTACCGCTAGCCTAGAAGGAAGTCCAGAACAATGTCTTCTTACCGTTGCCAATTGTTATGGTTGTGGCCACTACGAAGAGACAGCGGTCTAGGTCGTCGCATGGGGTTTCCATTCCTTGCCAGGGTTTGGTTTGGGCTCCCTATTCTTGCCAGAGCCATCTAAGTCTGAGGGCCTTGGCGGAGCGCTCTAGGTCCAAGACGCCCAGTCCTCCCATTTGTGTAGGTCTACAAACTCTATCCCAATTGACCTTGCAGCTTCTGCCTGTTAGCTGTTGCTCTGCCCCAACCTAGAGGAAGCGTCTCATCTGTCTATTAAGTGTTTTGATCACGTATTTTGGCGCCTTAATAGCCGTAAGAAGGTAGATCATTTGAGGTATTAGAACGGATTTTATCATTGTTTTCCTACCCACTAGAGTCATCAACTTGCCACGTCATCCTGCAAGACAGCTTGCATATTTGTCTTGCAATACTTGGAAGTCAACCTTGTGAAGTCTTTTGATTGAGAGCGATAGGCCTAAGTACTTCATTAGGAAAGAGGCTTGTTGTGTAGATAAGTCAATCAAAATTTGTTGCATGTTGATCTGGTCGCAGCTTATTGGTGCCACCTGGCTTTTTTGAAGATTGGTGCACAAGCCTGTTGCGTCGCCAAATTGCTGTAGGATTTGGACGAGGTTGCAGACATCTTGTTGCTCAGGTACCAAGAAGATGGCGGCATTGTCTGCATAGAGGGAGGTGCGGAGGGCGACGGAACGACCCCCTAGGGGCCGTAAAGCACCAAGATCGGTTGCGATGTCTAAAGTTTTTTTGCAGTGGGTCGATCGCTAAGATAAAGAGGAAAGGAGATAATGGGTCACCCTATCAGACTCCTCTGTGGTGTTGTAGTTTATCCCCTAGGACTCCATTTAAAAGATTTTTTGATGTAGTGGTATACAGGAGGCATAATATCCAATCTCTCCCTCTAATTAAGACACTTGGGAAATAAGCTCATTCATATAGGGTGTCAGACGCAGTGTCAGGATTTTTGCGATGATTTTGAATACATTGTGGATGAGACTAATAGGTCTGAAGTGTCTTGTAGAGGTGGATCCAACGTTTTTCGGTAGCAAGATCAAGTTTGCAGTATTCAGGCAAGAGAAGTTGTTTGTTCTTAGATTAAAAAGGCATGTAGGGCAGCCATGAAGTCATCCTTTATGATGTCCCAGCATGCGTGGTAGAAGGTTCCATTGATCCCATCGAGACCTGGAGCTTTGTCAGGTAGCAATTGATGTATCACTTGATGATGCATCTCATGTTCAATGAAGGGAGTAGCTAGAGGTTGCAGATCTATTGGGGGCAGCTATAGAGTCTTCCAATTGAAGGAGGTGGTTGCAGGTGATCTCTGTCCCATGAGTTGGTTGAAGTGGTCGAAAAGCATATTTGGTTTGTGTTCGTGTGTCACCTCCCATTTCTGGCTCGTGGATAGTCATTGAATAAAGTTCTTCTCTTGCGACAATTCATTCTAATGTGGAAGAGTTTTGTATTTGCATCTTTCTCTCGTAGCTAATTGATTCGTGCCACCTGTTTCTTCCTAACCTTTTCAATTACGGCTAGGCCCAGCACCCTTTTCTTTAGATGCATTCGCGGGTTCCTCTCTTTTGGTGAAAGGGGCCTATTATCTTGTGCAATGGCCAAGAATAGGATGATCTCTTGGGCCATATGCAGCTGAGATTTGTTTTTCGAGAGCATTTTTTACTCTAATTCTCGAGCCTTCTCACTGTGTTTGTCAATTGATTGTTTAGCCTTATAATGGGATCAAGCCCAAGCTTGTTGCACTATGTGTGGGAATTGCGGTAGTCGAGTCCAGAAGTTTTCGAAGTGAAAACTCTTTGGCATCTGCAGCCACTTGTGTTTGAGAGGAGTAGGGGGCAATGGTCTGAATGAGATATGGATAAGGCATGCAGTACATGGTTGCTGAAGGTGGCATTCTAGGAGTTGTTGCAGAAGAATTTATCTAGTTTGACCAGGGTTGGATTGTCTCTTTCGTTGGTCCTGGTGAAGTTGCGGTTATGTAGGTGTACCTCTTTTAGTTGACAATTTTCTAGGGTGTTTCGGAACTGAGCCATTAGCCATCGATAAATGTTTAGGTTGTTGCCTTATCCACTCCAAACTGCACAACATTTCAGCTTGGGTATCTGAGAACAACTGTCATGCGGTTGTTTGCCACATTCGTCTCCCACTGATAGCAACCAACGATAGACATCTTCTCTTTGACAATAACTGCCTCCCCAATCATGTGTTGGTTCCATAAGGCATCTTCCCTAATGAATAATTGGCATATCTTCATTGGTAGTTAAGGCTGGATGAGAGAAGACAGAAGTAATTCGACAATACAATTTACATCTCATTCAATTCAATGTAATTAGGGCTAGTCTCACATTTTATTAAAGACACCCTGTAACTAGTTCATAGCAATAAAGAGCATCCCTATTCTCTCCCAAGAATTTTAGCCATCTTTCTCATATTATTTTGTAAGATCAGTGACTCCATTATTGGTAGCTAGCACCGTCCGTGGGGGAAGAAGGCACTGAAATTTTCAAGTTTTCTTCATTCAATAATCCTCATCCTTCCCTGTTCCCTATTGTCATCGCTCATGCGATCATGGCAGGAAACTAGAACGAGCAGAACTGATTTGACATGGCAGACTATGCCGACCTTGACATGGACGTATGCATATGCACCATGGAACATGATGCCTCGTCATCATTCTCTTCCATTCCAGGCTAATCGTTCGCTAAGACTAGTGAGATTGACTAGATGGAAGAAGATTCATCGCCCCTAGCAACAACGCCTCCAAAGGAATCGGTTATTCTAACTAGGTCAGAATACCCGAGTACCTCTACAAGCCCAATGCTTCTGACCGGCAAACTTGGTGACAAGAGTACGATGCCATGATTCGAGGGTTCAGGGTATTTTCGATGCAGTCGTAGGTGACCACTATTCGTCGATGGCTCCTATGTATTTTGGGAGCCGACCGACACCTAGTCATGGTGTTGATGAAGTTACCCCGGTAGAAAGATGAGTGAAGATGATAACACTCAACATCCGATTGGCAATCCATCAGATCAGACTGATCCACCACAAAGCCCAACAGAGGTGGTGATTTCCAATCATTCCCTATCGTGGAGGCTTCTTACCAAAGCGGTGGAAGACTCTCCCTTAGTTTTGATGGGAGCTCATCGGGAGATTCATGCTAGAGGCATGAAGTTAATGCAATTGGTGATACCGATCGAGATGCCATGCACAATTTTTCACGACAGGACCTACCAAGACCCACTAGTCAAAATGGTGCAAATGCTCCTGTGTCACCTTGAGAGGATGGAGGCAACAGAACTGGTAGACATCGATCAGCTAATCCACCTGCTTCTACCCCACCACGTCTTATGGGTCTAACGGGACATGCTCTGAGGCCCTCCGCAAACCAGTGGAAGTTGAGTCATTGTACCCCGCTCACAAATAGAAATCCTCTGAGGCCCTCGATAACTATTCAGAACATGTAATGAGTACATGATATTTTAAACAACCCAGACCATTCGACGCATAGAGATGTACAGGGAGCAAAGGAACTCGCAAAGTCATATGTTGACTTCATTTTAGCACTCCTTCCTTAGCAGAAGCCAGTGTGGTCAGACTGGAAACAATCCGATGTTTGGAGCAAGACCCCCTCAAAATTTCCAATAGGGGAGTCATGAGGGAAGATGGCTTTTTGATAATGAAGCCACTCCTCCTCGTTGTGAGGGACAAACACTTGGATCGGGTGATTTGCGGCATCACCTGAACCAAGCAGCTGGTGGGAGACACCATGTAAGTATCCGTGATAGGTTTAGAGTACCAGTTCCCCAGTACGATTACCGAAGGAACTGGTCTCCCACTGACTATAATCCAACGCCATTTTAACGAAGGCACTATGACTTGATCACAGGTTATTGGGCTTTCTCGGTAGACTTTCAAGTAGTATGCTGGCCAAACAGGTTCTAACCATCAAATCTAGAGAAATTCGATGGAACTCAGAACCCATTAGAATTTCTCCAGATTTACACCACTGCCATTAGAGTTGCAGGAGGCAACGATAATGTGATGGCAAACTACTTGCCCACAGTCCTCGAAGGGTTCACTCGGCCATGGTTGCTTAACTAACCAGTTGATCAATTTACACTTGGGAGCAGCTCTATGACCTGTTGATCGCAAACTTCCAAGGGACATTCGATCGCCCCAAAAAACAAGATGATCTCCATCGAATCAGGCAAGAACCCGATGAGACTCTCCAATAGTGCATCAAGAGGTTCAGTTAGGTTGTAATTTTGTTCTAGAGGTTGCAGATTCCTTTGTCATCTAGGTTTCCAAAACTGGGTTGAGGAACCAACTATTTATGGAGGACATTGCAATGAACCCTCCAAGAACGATCGTCGAGCTATTCAACATGGCTGACAAGTACGTAGCCGCTAGCAAGGCAATTGAATGGAACAATACCATCGACTGGAAAGAGAAAAATTCCTCAACGCGGCTTAGAGAATAAAGAGAAGAAGTCCAAAGGAAAAAAGAATCGTAAACCCAATGCTAAAGAGGTTCTTGTGATCCAGAGAAGTATATAAGGGCAAAAGGATTATTCCAGTTAGAACAAGGAAAAAGCTCTGACCGACGAATCCAAGAAGAATAAGAAGTGGTGTTTACTCCACCAAGTAGCAAGGCATGATCTACACAATTGCCATGCATGGCAGAAAAAAGTTGGAAGACTATTACTTAGGCAAGGGTCATTTCCCTTCCATTCAGGAGGTCAGAGAACCGATCTCTAAGAAGAACAAGGATGGCGATGAAGAGATGGACTATCAAGAGCCACAACATAACGTCAACATGATCTTTGGTGGGTGTTCCTCCTACGAGTCTAGATGCTATCTGAAGACTGTGGAGTGGGAAGTCAACCTTACCGAATTTTCAATCGCCATCAAACCTTCTAGGTGCTCGGAAACAACCATCTTCTTCAACTGGGAAGACTGCCCCATTCATTCACTTGACCTACCATAAATAATTAAAAAGTCAATCAAGTTTTAGTAGATAGTGGTAGTTCTCGCAATATTTTATTTACGGGAGATTTAGAAGAAATGCAAGTTCTCAAGTCAAAAGTAAAGCCCTTGAAGTATGTCTTTCATGGCATAGTCTCAGGATTTACTGTCAAACTAATAAGGCAAGTTTTACTACTGGTTACATTCGGAAGTCCAGATAACTTCCTAATAGAAAGAATCTCATTTGATGTGGTAAACTTTGAGACCTCATACAATGGGATTCTTGGTCGATGGGCATTGGCTAAATTCCTAATAGCCACGTATTACATCTATTAGAGTCTTAAGATGCTAGGACTAAAATCGGTCATAACAGTTCGAAGGGATAGGAAGATGGCATATACATGCAATTGTAAATCCCTAAAACTAGTCGATGAACTTTAGAAATGCTAACCCACCTTCTATGCAAGCCAAGCATTGAAGACCAAAGGTGGACCCAAACCCTCTGATCAAATCAATGAGGTTTTACTCAACAAGGACAATTCTCCAAAAATGTCAAAGTATCGTTTGGAGTCAAAAATGCTAGTGCCACCTTCCAAAAGATATTGGTTGGGGCAGGGCTCAATCCCAAAAAGGAAGAGTCATTCAACTCCTTCCTCCAAACAAACGTTTTATTTAGAGTAATAACAGTAACAGGAACCTCATAAAGTCTGGAAATTGTATTCCAAATATCACTACCTTGAGCCTCAATATATGCTTACATATGACACTTCCGAAAAGTAAAATTAGTACCATCTAGTATGGGGACAGTTCACATACCTCTCTGATGCCATCGCAACTAGCTTTAATACCATTTGTAGGATCGAAGTGTACAACTACTCGCTCGATTACTCGCTTGACTCCTTTGCATGTAGTCGTAATCTTCCTCCGCTCGAACGCTTCGACGCCTATGTGCTCGGAATGAGAACGAGCCGAAGACTACGCACAGAAAACACGTCACTGGCGCCGACTCACTTTTTAGGAATAGATTTGATCTTTTAGTTCTGACTCATGTTCTGTGGCTTCAAAGTGCCCTCACGGCACCCCTCAAACCCTAGCTCAAAAACACTAAAAGCTTTCTACCGAAAAACCATCTTCAGTCCTCTCAAAGCCACATGTTAACTCTTAACCTCTCCCTCCTTTTATATGCTAGAGCCCCAACCTGTGTCCACATCAAACACAAACACCAAACTCTATCCATTCTGAAAATCAAGGGACCAAAACCCTTCCAAACACGGATTTTTCTAAATCTCCAAACCCTCCAGTTATGGACTCCTTCCATAACTCTTTCCAACTAACCATGTGTCGAAACCTCTAGGACCGCACTTCATATAGCTTCTCCACGCATCAGCCACCTTTAATCTCCATGTGCACCATGTGAGCCAGACCACCTCGTAACATTCTCAACCGCCTGGGCCTCAGATTTTCCCTTCCTAGTCCCAGTCATCCTCATCATCGACCATGATCGTCTCCACACCCAACCTGTACATGCAAAGACCAAAGAACTTTCTCCCCGACACAAGTTCTTCTTAACTTGACCGACATCAATCCACACACGCAAACCACACCCTTAACCATCAATAACTATGAACTAGATCATCCATAATCTCAATTTTCACGCTCTTGAAAAATCAACCTTAGACCACCTAGTAAGACTAGTATAACTGCCATGCACAGGACGGTCAGACCACTGGCCCATCAGACATGAGCACTCAAAGATTACTAGAATTAAAGCACTCAAAGTCTATGAATACCGACCGTAAAGCCTATGGCAACCAATCACAAAGCCTACGACTACCAATCACCAAGTTTATGACAACAGGTCGCGAATTCTATGACTACCGATCACAAAATCTACAGCTACCGATCACCGACAGGTGCTATAGCTCTAACTATCGACCGGTTACTGTAGCTACGACCATCCAGAAAGCATTGTAGCTACGTCCATCGACAAGGTACTGTACCTACGACCATAGACATGGTACTATAGCTACGACCACTGATCGGTTACTGTAGCTTGCACTATCGATCACCGATCGCGATCGACGCCTCCGACTACCGACCGTGGTCGTAGTCTACCGATCGAACAGCCCAACACAAGGCTATGACTATCGATTGATTCACTATTACATACGATCAGTTCATTGTTGCTTGCGACCGGTTCACTGTTTCTTACGACCGGTTCAATGTTACTTACAATCGGTTCATTGATCGAGGTTTAAGCCTACCGACTGCCAACCTGGTCCACACCTCCGACTACCGACCATGGTCGTTGTGCCGCGCTCGACCTGCCGTAGTCGTTCTTTCGTGGTCGATTTGTCATAGTCAACCTGTCATGGTCAATTTACCATGGTCGACCTACCGTGGTCGTAAACTCTTAGACTTATGACCGTGGTCGAAGTTTACCGATTGGACCATCTAACACAAGGCCGTTTGGACCACTGACTACCGATCATAGCCAACCGATCAAACCGCCCTATACAAGACGGTCAGACTATTTAACCTGAATATTCTAGCAATTCCAGTTTTCCAAAAGCATATCGACCGAAATTTTCACAAACGTAAATTTCAATGCAAACCAAATATTAATTATTCATTATCACTAAATTCACGATATATCCACATGGTCTAACAAGAATATTTAAAAATGCTTTATTCATCATGTTATCAGAATTTCAATGTTCGTATGTACCAAAAACGGAAGAATTTTTTTAGTTCTTTCAAAAGTGTTATCTAACTTCAGTTGTGCTCAAACTCTTTTGATTAGGTCCTCAGGCTTTGGCACTGACTGCAGAGCAAGACATGACCCCAAGGGCATATATCATTCATGAAATCTGCATATATGACAATATTCCTTATAGTAGACCATGAGGTGATCTATGACGAATGAAGCAATCAACATAGGCTTAATCGATATGTACACTTTGCAGGTCGTGCAAAAGCGTGCAAAAAAAAAAAGAAGAAGAGAGAGACACGTGTGTGATTTGTATTTCCTCATTTTATTCACCATCCTGCACAATGAAAAGCTACTTATTCCTTGATTTCCCTCTGTACCCAATAATCTGCATCTGCTCAAATCAATCCCCAAGCCTGCAAAAAAAAAAAAAAAAAAAAACTCCCGATGTCAGTACTAAAACGTAAAAACATGTCATTCTAAGTAGGTCTGGTCTCACAATTCTCTGTCAGAAATTGAAGAACCTGCATTTGTGAATAGAGCATGACCCTAACCTGAATTCTGCCGTCAGACGTTCCGACGACCAGGACATCGCCGTCGGCATCGACCGCCATGCACTGGACTCGGCAGCCGGCGCTGCCGGCCTGGAGAGCGCCTATCTTGGTGAGCTTCTCCCTTGACCAGATCTCCACGGCGCCATTTCTTGAGCCCAGGTATATCAGGTCCGCACTGACCACCAGCGACCGCACTTCCATCGACGACGGTATCGATCCGACGAGGTTGTAATTCGAGCTGTTCCATATCTGCAGCCGCACCCAACCGTCAGAAACCTTACAACATCAAATAGCTAGAGAAATTATACTGAGAAATGTCAGTTCATGTAACAGTTCAGTTTCCTTGGGTACCTTGACTGATGCGCCGTCCAAAGGAGTGCTTCCGGTGTAGAGCAACCCGTCGTAGACTTGCAGAGAGTATATCGGGTTCGCCTTGCCCAAGATCCTCTTGTTGCCTGACTGGATCACTCCCAATGTTCCACTCGCCAGATCGATTTCCTGCCACCAAGAGCAACTCTCGTTTCTGCCTGCTTCTCTCTGACATGGATGTACTTGTTCGCAGCAATTGAGCAGTACGAGTTATTATACCTGAATGCTACTGTCGTTGCAGCCGCAGAAAAGCTTGCCGTGCGCAAGCGCCATGGACCTCACGTACTTGTTCGGGTTCAGGAGCTTGGAGTTCCCATTCCAGCTTAGTACCTTGACGAGCAAAACAACACAAAAGAAGGTCTAAAACTATTAGAAAGATTATTCACCTGTCTGAACATTTCGCACACCAAGTATTGTAGTACCGAAGAATGAAACAACAAAAGTAATGGCACTTGGTCGATCACCTTGACGCCTGCGCCTAGCGGCACGAAGCAGGCCACGGCACTCGCGACAGCGAGATTCTGCACCGGATCTCTCGTGTCATGAACCTCAACGCACCGGAGACTGTCCCGGAACTGCCACACCTGCTCAGGGTAGGAACACAAGTTAAATTCTGAATTTACGCGATGTTTTATGTAGCTGTCTCCTTGATCTTGCCAAGAAACATACCCTTATAGTTTTGTCCAGCGATCCACTGTAGAGTTTCTCCTCCGAGTGCAGGACTGATAAACTGGTTATTGCTTTCGTGTGTTCCTGAGCCTCATGGACAAGGCAAAGAATATTTTCACTTCCCTCCCAGACCTGGATGTTCAATTTTCACAGATTTCAGAAACTTAAACTACAATTGATACTTCCTCCGGTCACAAAAGAGTGACGTTTTGGTATGCATACAGTAAAACTTTGTAAACTTTGGTTATCAATATCTTTATAAATATTTAGATTGGATACATAAAAATAATATGTGTAGATTTGTCTCGAAAAATGCTTTCATAATATTATAAATTTATAAGATTTAAAAATATATTTACAATATAAACTAATGGCAAAGTTGTGTTTTAGATACCGTGTCTATGTCCAAAAATCACTCTTTTATGACTGAATGGAGTAATAAGTATGGAGTATTTAAAGAGCAACCTTTAGTGTTCCATCAGAGTGGCCGGAGAAGATGTAACTCTTGAAGTAAACAATTGATGTGACTTCACCATTCGAGCTGCAGTCTGCGTGTTTAAGCTCCTTATGATTCCACATGTCCTGCCACAAGAAAAAAAACATTCTTCAGTAAAACTAACTCTTATACTGTAAAAACACTGTGAAATGAAGCATTTGATGGTAAATTGAGAATTACAATGCTGGATTCTTGGCCATCAGACAGCAGCTTCAGCATCTCGAACGCGAGACCGGATGATTTCTTCAGCTCTCTCAGGATCTTGAGCACATCCTTGATGTACGTCGTGATGTCGTGAATTCCCTCTGAAATTTGACACGTTTCGAAAATCAGAGGACAAAAATGTCTGCAACTTCCGTGTCAAGATTGATGAACAGTAACCAACCACGGTCGTTCATGAAACTTCTTAACGCCACCATTGCAAGGGCCCTGTCACTGCCATGCTTTGCAGACCTGAGCACAAGCACAAACTGCCGTAGTAAGCAGACCCTCGCAGCCCCAAGCACGCCGGTGTCAGGAAGAAGGGATAGCATGTGAACGAGCCAAGTTGCGCACACGAGACTTGTCGTAAACAGATCTGCATTTTTGCTCTTCAGGCATTCAGACAGGGCCTCAAAGACCAGCCCGAATTCATGGCTGACCAATGCATAGGCTGTTTTCCTCTCCCACTCAGAGGCAGCCTTCTCTTCCTCCTGTAAAATGGCCAACATATGTGCACAACTGTTTCAATATTGCTAATGAACATTATGTAAGGAATGCAGTTGCGTGGAAATCCAGCAAGTTTTGTAGATCATATTTTTGGAAGTTTCTATGCCTGATACTTCAGTAAGTATATATATGTGCACCTACCATTTCATCTTCACCGTCGCCGCGAACAATGCTCAATTCCTGCGACTGCCGGTATCTCTCTTTCACCCTGGCAAGCTTCAGCAGGGTCGATCGAGCGAGCGGCCTCCCCGACGACGAGAACTTCCCCGGGAGATTCATGATGGTCTCAGCAGCAAGGAGCTGGCTCCTCGGGAAATCTGAATTCTTGAGGCACTGAATAAGGCTATCCACCGCTTCCTCGCGGTACATGCTTATCTTCCTCGGCTCCACCTGCCAAGTAAGTAGACACATTGCTCAGAACTCAGAAGAGCTATAACAACTCTACAAACTGAAGATGTGCTACAGAAATACTACTCACCAAAAGATCAAGCTGAAGAAGTAGTCCTGCAACCACAGGGCTCTGCTCAGGTGTTGTGGACTGCAGATACACAAGGAGCGTATGCATCATGCTGAAGGAGCCTCCCTCTTTGATCGTCCGAAGAACACGATCTGCAGTCGATCGCCTGAAGAACGGTAGAATCGAGAAGTTAGCACACAAAGTTAGAAAGAAGAAATGCCATGCAGGGATTACCTTTTCAGCTTGAGCAGTTCACAGAGGAACTTCACGATGTCGAACTTGTCGGCGTCGCTGACGACATGGAAGGCGTCGAGGACGGCGCCCAGCGCCGACTTCTCGTCAATGCTGCTCCGGCAGTGGCCGTCCTCCCCGATGCACCTCAGCAGAATCCTCACGGCAGCCACCCTCTCCTCGACCTTCTCAGCCTCCAAGCTCACAGCCACACTCCTCACAAACCTCTCGGACACCAGTGCAGACCCCGGCACCGGTGACGTGCTGCCCCAGCCGCCTTCCCCGAGAATCTGGCTCAGAAGGATAACTGACGCGGCCTTCGGCTTGACGCACATCTTCAGCGCGTCCTTGTCGCCTCGCCGGATTGTGGAGACCAGCGCGTCGGCCATGTCCATCTCGACGAGCTCCTCCGGCGAAGGAGACAGGAGGTAGATGAGAACGACGGCCTCCATTAGCCCTTTCTTGAACAGCGCAACAAGGCAGTCCACGTCGGAGTCCACCCTGGTCAGCGTCTGCACGACGGCGTCGTCCCGGGAAGCGAGCTCGGCGAGGAGGAAGACGGCCACCTGCAGGACCTGCGCGCTGACGGAGTTGAAGAGAATCTCCACGAAGCCGTTGATCACGGCGGGCTTCGCCAGCGTGCAGAAGAACGCCTGCTCGGCGGCGCCGGCCTCGCGCCAGAGCCGCTCGATCCTGAGGACCGACTTCTCCGACTCGGCTAGCTCCTCGGACGTGCAGAGGCAGGACACCGCCGCGCGGAGATCGCCGACGGCGCTCTCCAGGGAGGCCTGCGCAATGACGCAGGTCGGCGACGGCGCGCTCGCCTGGCTGCCGGCAGTGTCCGGCGACGGCGAGTTGATCTTGAACGGCCCGGGGCTCTCCATCGATCTCGGGGGCGTCGGCGCCGCCGCCGCAGGGGCGGGCGTGGTCAGCGTGGCCGTGTTCTGGTCGCGCCAGGCGGCGATGAGGCGCTTGAGGACGTAGTTGGTCTTGGGCAGCTGCGCGCCGTGCAGGCGCTGGCGCGTGATGGGGCAGGTGGCGTTGCCGCGGTCGAGCCACTCCTGGATGGCGCGGCGCTCGTACGTCTGGCCGGTCTCGAGCGTGACGGGGTCGTCGAACACCTGGGTCGTGATCGGGCACACGAAGTCCTTGGGCGTCGCCACCTGCTGCTGCTGCCGCCGCCCCAGGTCGGCGTCGCCGCCCATCGAGGAGCTGTATTAAAACCCAACACCTCTGATCAGCCCAGCGCGTCGGTATCATCAGCCGAGGCTCGAGAATGGTGTTTTGGAGGCGCGCGGACGGCTTACCTCGCGGTGTCCGGAGAGAGCCGGGCGCCGTCGTCGTCGCCGCGTAGCTGCGCTCTGCGAGGCATGGACAGCGGCGACGCCGTGTGCTTTTCCTATGAGACAAGACAGCAGCATTGGGAACTCAGCTTTCGGAAGGAAGTTTTGCATGATTTATGTTGCTTACTTCCGTAGCATTGGATGATCAGCAGAAGAAAGTAAATGAGGATGTATTTTTCCAAGCTTCCGAGCAGTAAGAGATTTACGCTTTGTTGCTACAGTGCTACTTGGTTTTAAGTAGTTTGGATTTTTTTTTAGATTATGGAATAACACCATTCCAGCTTTGATCATTCCACGGGAATGACTACAGCCATCAGTACCAAACAAAATACAAACCAATCCACAACCAACAGTGATATAACACCAAAAACACATAAACTCAAGCCAAAAGACCTTAAGAGTGTTCCTAGAATCCAATTGACTAATTCAGCAATTTGTGTTCCAATATAAAGTAGCTAGAACCTAATCCTGCTGCGATCTTCCATCGTACGTGGCTGCTTCAGCGCATACCATGTCTTTTTCCACGAGCACCATACACTTCGTTTCTACATTTTTACCGAAGTGGTGCGATTGGTCATCCTTAACGTTCAGTAACATCTATCATGTGTTCAAATCCCGGAAAATCAAACAGTGGCCGTTAGCCATAAGTATCATACATTTCACTTCGACTACTATCATGTGGTATTTGGTGTTTTTTCAAACATGAAATAGTTAACATCAACCTCCATGGAGTAAAATAAGAATTTTTGACTTAGTATTTCAATTTGACATGCGAAACTCTATTTAAATTGAAAGTGTAAAATCTAGACGTATTTTCTTTATAGTAGGAACATTGCAATTTTAATATCAAATTCGAATATTAATGGCAGGTTTTAATGTTTTATTATATTTTGAATTTAAAATATTTCATGAGAATGTACAAACTATATGTCAATATTGCTGTGAGAGAGGCCCCTGCTATGCCCCCACTTTGACTGAGTAGACCAGGCATGGATCTGAGACGTTGGATCCCTCAACGAGATGCCTACAGTCGTCGATTTGGGCCGGTCTAGTGGACCACGGCCACCTCACTCGAGGGAGAGGCTTAGTCCACCGGACACAGTCCATAAACACAAGCCAAGCCAGGTAGGTAGGGCCTAGACTGACATGGGTGTAAGGGGCCCACACAGGTGTCTATAGGGGAAATACCCCTTTCGTCATTGTAATGTAGCATCTTTTAGGGGCGCACATATAATTTATCAAACCCTGGATGACTATAAATAGAACCCTTTAGGTGTCATTCAGGGGTTGGATCACTTGTACTCAAATATCCCTAAGGCCAGTCTCAGTGGGGGTTTCATGGAGTTTTATAGTCATTAAATACGCTAACATGGCACTGTATTGATAAAGAGAGAGATGATAAAAGTTTCATGGGAGTAGAGAGAGTTTCATGGGGATGAAACTCTTCTGCACTGTTTTCAAAATATGGATGTGTTGGAAACTGGGACATGAAACCTCCATTGAGACTGGCCTAATATACGACATTTCACTCGTTTCCCTTAACTCCTACAGGCTTGGATACACCCCTTCCTTTCTCTACTGTTTGATCTCATAACCACAACAAATACATTGTTGAAATAAAAAAAGTTTTTATGGTACAATATACTAGGCAAGATTATTATCACTAAATATTTACCTGATTAACAGCCATGTTTTTAATGACATGCCAAAGTATGATTTGTTTCCTTGTTTACTGCGTAGTAATTGACAATAGTAACCTTTGAATTGAAGTAGATAATGTTACCTCCCATGAGGTAACTGGAATACCAGCCCTTGGAATAAGCAAAATGGATGGTTCAAATTAATTTGGGTGTACCGTAAAAAAAATCCTTGATAGAATTGTCCTAGTTCTGCATCATCGCTAATTAAAGCACTACGGCTAGTCTAATTAACAATAAACTCAAGTGCTAATCTTCCTTTGAGCTCCAGATTCTATATTAAACGACCTGCTCACAAATTAACTCAGCTCTTGCGTTCTGACTTTTGAGCAGCGCCAAGATCGATTCAGAGCACAGACCTCTTTGCCGGCGTAGAGCTCGGACGAAGAGTCCTCCATGCTGTCGTCGGAAGGCGCGGCCGTCGACTGCTCCGCTCGGAGCCTGGACGTCAGGCTACCTCTGCCGATTGGCTGCTGCTGCTGCTGCATTATGAGGTGCGGCGGCACGCGCTGCGGGTACAGGCTCGGCGGCCTCATCAGTTCCCTCCGGCCCTTGTAGCTGCCCTGCCGCGGGTACATGTCGCCCGGCTCGTCCGCCTCCGCCCAGATCGGCTGCAAGCAAAATTCAACGGAAATTGTTGTGACTCTGGAGTCTCCGTTGAGCACGCTGAAATGGACGGGAAAGAACGGATTGCATGCGTGACTATGTGTACGTAGAGCATTATACATTGTACCGTACGCCATTCTGCGAACTGACCGCCTCGTCGGTCTCCGCCGTCGCTTCCTCGTCGGCGTCGTGATCCAGGCCGTCTCCGACGGTGAATACAAGCTCTGGAGGAGGAGGTGGTGGCGACGACACCCTCACCGCCTCGCCGGCTTCGAGGATCTTCTTCAGGTAGAGGGCGTAAGCTTTGCAGTTCACGTCGAGCACTTTCTCGTACTCCCGCTCCAGTGCCCTCATCTCCTGTGCCTGGGTGCCGCTCATCAGCGACAGCACCCTCATCGCCGACAGAGCCTTCGTCTCCACGGACTTTTCGTCGTCGCCCTGCGCCGCGGCGGCCGCAGCGGCGGAGGCGCGGCGGGCGGCGAAGTGCCGCATGACGGGGAGGAGGCGGGGCGCGAAGAGCGCCTCGAAGGCTGCGGGCGCGAGCTCGCGGCGCGCGAGCGCCGGGTCGAGGGCGAAGAGGTCGAGCACGGCGGCCGCGGCCGCCGGCGCCCCGCCGTGGCGGCGCGCGGCCGACGCGAGAGCGAGGAGGAGGCAGGAGAGCGGGGTGGCCGCGGGGAGCGACTGCAGCAGGCGCTCGGCGGCGCGGAGCGACGCCGGCGACGGCGTCGCGGACGCGGCCGTGTCGAGCGCATCCGATAAGAGAGACAGCGCCTGGAGCGTGGCGGCCGGGTGCTGGTGCCCCCCGCCGCCGTCCGCGGCCGCCGCGGTGGAGAGGAGGTGACGCCGCAGAATAGGGTCGGCGATGAGCTCTGCGAGGAAGGCCGCGGTGTGCGCGACGACAGCGGAGTACGTCGGGGTCGGCCCTGCCATGGCTGCCCTGCCGCGCTTGCCCCCGCGGCACACGGCGATGGGGATGGTTTTGCTTCGAGGGTCTTGGACTTGGAGCGGGCGCGAGAGGTCGAAATGACCGAAATGGGCATGTGGTTTTGGTTGTTTGCGAGAGAGGAGAGGGTTAGGACGGGGATTTTTGAGTCCTACGGGGTTTAAATTACGGCGGGAGGTGGTGGCGACTCGGTTCCCGGCCGGCAGCGGCCGGCAGCGCGCGGACGCGTGGAGAGAGACGGGCGTTGGTCCGGTGAAAGGGTGCGTTTTGGCGCGGCTCGCCGTGGCAGTAATGGGAAAGTCAAATCTTGTTACTGGACTTGGACGTGTTTTCCACTTTATTTTGTGGCTTTGTATGCATGATCCGGAGGATTCTTACATGTAAGATCTAGGCAATGAGAAGTTGTTTGATTTTGGAAAAAAAAAAGTTGAGATTTTTTAGAATCCATATGGAAAATCTTGATCCAGAGGATTCTTACATGTAAGATCTAGGCCATGAGAAGTTGTTTGATTTTGGAAGCAAAAAAGTTGAGATTTTTAGAGTCGATATGGAAAATCTTGAGGAGTTAGTTCTCAGTCATTGTCACCAAAACCTTCGCAAATAAGGAGATGCCATATGGAGCTAAGAGAGAAAAGATTAGATAACAAAATCAAGACTAGTACGTTCACTTGGAATATTGTTGGTATAAAAAAATGGCTTAACTATCAAATTGTTATATGCACCTGCCGTCTTTCTTTCAAAGATAGACCTGCTGAGTCAGAGCTCATTCGGCCGTTTTGCTAAGCTTAGCTTGCTAAGGGTTGGAAGAAACGATTTCACATAAAATTGTTTAGTTTTCTGAAAGACCATATAAGAAGGTCCAAAATAATATTATGATGAATCATTATAAGTTTTGGGTAGTGGTTAAGTGATTTTATAAAGATCGTATTTTGTCTAGACTACTTTCTAAAATTTTCAGGAAAAACGGTCATACCGTCGTTGTGTCAGTGGTCATACCATAATGTGGTAGTACCACAGTGAGAGCGCGATCATACCGCAAAATGGTAGTTTTAGTTTCTAGTTAGCGGTACGTTATTTTCAGAGAGGTCCAGTTTTGGTGTACGAAAGTGCGGTAGTATCATCTCGGGGAGTGATAGTACTAGCATATAGGGAGCGGTAGTACCGGTCTAGACAGAAAAATAGGATTTTACGATTTGAGTGATGGATTGAGTTGGGGTGGCGTGGGTCATTACATTAATGTTTCATGGCGTATGTTTTGGCTAATGTAGATCGTCTTGTGAAGAACGTATGCCTGAAAATGATTTTTTTGTCCTTGGATGTACATGGACACTTGAAGTCACCATGGTCAACAATAGGGATCGATACTACATTCAGGGAGGAGCCAAGGCTTAGAATGATCAAGGATACCGAATGATGTGGTGAGCTCAAGCATGGCACAAAAAAGCGAGAAACGTTGAAAGCGAGTTCAAATGGCGGGTTTGCACCATGTGGCTTGGTTGATCCAAGTGAGGCATGATCCGGTGGAACCGGAGCGGGAGGGACTTACCGACATGTAACAAGCCAATGGTAAATTTATGTGACAAACATGGCGATTGCTTGCATTGAAAGAAGATGACCCAGTTAAGAAAGGGTATTTTGGTAGTTTGGCCAAAATACCAGAAACCGCCGTGGATCAAAACAAGGCACTTGAGCAGTGTTGGGAGAGTGGTTTAGATCAAAGAAAAGCTAGTTTGATCGAGATGGATCAAAGCTAAGGACTAGGTTCGGGCATTTGCGCTTTGAAAAGTGTGTATAAGTGAACATGTGTAAGTAAAACCCGTGTGTGTCGGATTATCGGGTTTTCCCCATTGTGCTAAGTGGATAGTACCCACTAAGGGCTAGGTGTGGCTGGTTAGCCCACCTATATAAAGGGATTGAGATGGAGACATGTTAACAATCCAATCCAGCTCTTTTGTGCTCTCATGTTTAAGGTTAGGGTTTGAGAGTTGAGTGTGTTGTGTGCTCTCTGTCTTTTAAGGTGGAGCGGCTGTAAAACTTACATCCTCAAGTAAGCAATACATCAATTTTTAACCATCTCAATGGTCCCTCATGTTTTGATTGATTTGTTTTTAATTTGATTGGTTTTGATCTCTCATCTTCCCTCTTCTTGATCTTGTTGTGCCAAGGATGTGAATAAGATGGAGATAAACTCATAAAATAAATCTACTATCATATAGACATTTTGATAGTAAGTTCATTAAAAAACTCAGTTTTGGTTATTTTCGGTATCACCAGGTGATATCGTGTTTCAAGGTATTTTGGATCGTGTTCTTTAGTGTTCCAACTTGTTGTGATATGTGGAAATACATTTAGAGCCATCTTAGCTATCATCTACCACGATCAAGTTCTATTCACCGTTTTTGATTTTTGCTCGATTTCGGTGTAACCTTTCTTCAAACTGAAAAGGTCTTAAGTTTGACCATGATTTTCATGATCGTTTGTTGGAACACCCTGATTTTACCGTAGCAACGATAGTACCGTGCTTACTATAGTAAGCGGTAGTACCGTAGTTCTGAAGCAGTAATACCAATTTTGCTTATCTTTTCTTTGTTTTGCAGCATTTCGTTTTGCTAGGTTTTGCATTAGCTTTCAATCCAAATCTTCATAACTTTATAGCTATTGGAGTGAAGAATTGGTGAATACTTGGGAGAAAATTTTGAGGCACAATTCACCCCCTCTATTGTCACCTTCTGTCCTATATTTTCTCATGATTTGGAAAATAATTCCAGCATTCAAAACGGGCTATAAGTATAGGACAAGATAGTGGAATAATGTGGTTTACAGCTCGATGTGCTTTCAGGTCCTCCGCTAGTTTTTTTAGCTATTAAATACAAGAGTATTTTTTTCTTTACAAAAACATGCAAGATAGAAACTTCTAGCATTTTTTGAGATTACGACGATGAAACACACGTGCATGCATGGACACACTCTTTTCCACTTTGACATATATGCGTGAAGGTGGATAACCATAATATGAATACTGGCAGGTAAAGTTGTATTTCCACATATTTACCACCAATCTCTACTAATATAACATGCGAGTTTGTCCGTTCACCACCCCTCCCTCCCCAGCTTCCGTACAAGCATGCAGTGCAGTGAACCTGCTCCATAGACCAGCGAGCACCTTTCCAACAGACGGCTCCTCCATGCTTTCTGATCCTTGTAGACCAAGTGCACCCCCACTCCCTTCGATATCTCCACTCCCCATATTCCCATTCCCCTGACTTCTCTTCCCTCTCTCCCCGTGAAGCCGCCGACCGTGTCTCCGGCGATACCTGACTATGGCGACCCATCAGCCCCTCTCCTCCCTCCTCCGCTCTACCTCCCGCCTCAACCCCCCTAACTCCCCTCCACTCTTCCCCGGCCCTCCTCCGCTCCACCTCCCGCCTCAACCCCTGACTCCTATCCACTCCATCCGGCCCTCCTTCGCTCTGCCTCTCGCCTCAACCCCCGACTCCCCCCACTCCCTTCGTCCCTCTGTAAGATCGAGGAGGCCAACTAGAGGGGGGGTGAATAGGTGATCCAATAATCTCTTCCAATTATTATTGACAATTCAAGACTTTTTCTATTTGTTTAAACTAAGTAAACAATGCAGAAGCTTAAATCAATTTGGTTTAGCACAAATAATGCCTATATCAATTAAGTTCACCTAAGTGCACTAACAATTTTAGGCTATGTCAAGGTTTGCAATCCTAGGATAATAAGCAATTAATTTAATTCTATATATGTAAATTTCTTGAATATAAATTGAGCACAAGGAAATAAACCACAATTGACATGGTCTCTTTTTATCGTGGTGATCGGAGACTTGCCAATCTCCCCTAGTTCACGTTGAGGTAAGCCTAAACTAATTGGACCGGCTCCACGAATTAAGCCTTCCACCTAAAATCCACTAGTGGTAGCTCATTCCTGCTCCGGGTAAGTGAGCTCCAACCTTCACACTTTGCTGGGTCTTCTCACAACCTTCTTTGAGAAGATCACCATGCACGACGCCTCCAACGACGTCTAGGAGTCGGTAAACTCTAAGAGTAATAAGTCAAGCCCCTCACTTGACTCTCACCACGTGCAACTAATGCACATGCTCAAATGGACACTAAGTCCACCTCTAGATGCAACACATGCAATCTAGATCCTCTCTCCTTGCTCACAAAGTATAACACATGCACAATTGAGTGGAGAGCCTTACACTAGCTCAAGGGAATAGAAATGGGTCCAACAACATCCTCTCCAACTAGCCACAAGGGGTATTTATACCCCACATAAGAAAACTAGCCGTTGGAGCCGAATCCCTGAAAAAACAGGGAAATCAGAAGTACCACGGGCTTAAGATTGGTACTTCCGCTCCCCTCACCAACGGTCAGAAAACTAGCCGTTGCAATCAAAATCGAAAGTTCCACCATTCATTTTCCAGTACTTCCGATCATCGGAAGTACCGCTCCACACATGCGGAATTACCGATTTCGTGGGGGAGGAAAAGACCACCACACAAGTGTCTCTCTGGAAAAAATGTACTGCTAGAATATCCAGAGCTTCCGAAGTACGGTAGTACCTTACAACACACGCTGGTACTTCCGCCTTCCGGTATCACTGCTCACACAGAGCTAGTACTTCCGACGGCCGAACGAGCCGCTCACACAGAGCTGATCAGACCACTCGCATCCGGTAGTACCGCACAACACATGCCGGTACTTCCGATGTTCGGTAGTACCACTCACAGAGAGCCGGTACTTCCGACCTTCGGTAGTACCGCTACACACACAGCGGTAATTCTGATTTTCCTGACAGGTGTAGATATCTCAATAGATTTTGCAAAACACATTTGCAAACTATAGTATCATGCACACAAGGATCAAACATGGTTCCTAACAAGTTGCAAAATATATTTGCACACTTTTGCAATCATGATAGAAATAATAGGTACACGGACTCCTCACATTTGCAAAACACATTCGTAAACCTAAGTCACATGCTACAAGGATTATATATGAGCTTTATCTGTTTGTAAAACACATTTGCAAATATAAGCCTCATACAACAAAGAGTAGTAAACATGGACTTCAAACACTTACAAAATACATTTGCTATGTATAGTCCCATATTATAAGAATTTCACATGAGTTTCAACTATTTGCAAAACACATTCACAAATATAAACCTCATGCCAAGATGAGCTATAAGAGGTGAGGTTTAGCTATCAACACATGATGAGACTCAAACTACTAGACATGACCCCTCTTAATAGTACGATAATCTATACTAACAATCCGGTCTTCCGGCCAAACACCAAGACCGATAAAAGACTAGGAACACATCCTTAACCCTAACTAGTCATACTTTTGCCATAAGTCATTGTCTTGATATGCATCAACTCGTGATGCATCATTTTCTTCAACTCCAACAACACATGATGGTCTTCACTTGACTTGATGATAAACACATAATCATTTTCTCTTGGACATGCATCAACTCATGATGCATCTTCTTCTCGATGTCCTTCAACTCATGAAGCCATCTTCTTCTCACATCTTGACTTGATGATCTTCAACACACGACGTTATCCCAAGTCATCCTCATTTGTGGGATGTAATATATTCATCCAACTCATGAAAAATGTTAGTCTACAAAACAATTGCTATCAACTACCAATTTTCACCATTAACTCATAATGGAGAAACTAGATTTTACAATCTTCCCTTTTTGGTAATTCATGACAATATCAACAAATAATGTAATAAAGATTGATTTTTAAGTATACAACATATACACAACAATTGTATACTTCACCTGGAGTTGGTCTTGCGTACCTCGCTCGGGGTTAGCCCCGAATCCCTTCGGGGTTGGTCTTATGTACATCGCCCGAGGTTTCCCGGACCCCTTCGAGGTTGGTCCTCACTAAGGTTGGCCTAGCAAACCTCAACAAGGTTGACTTGGGGACTTGGCTTGGGATATACCTTCCAATGGGTGCCATTGCTCAGAGATGGTCATGGGCCCAAGGTGGCACGGGGACCCTCCCCTAACAAACTCAAACTGCAACTTGACATTTCTCAGATGACTATGCAAGCAATTGAACCAACAGTCACTCAACACATGGAGCTCTGCAACTCTCGAGGAATCATCGACATTGTCATTGAGCATTAGTGCAATCTCCTTTGATCCACACCTATTAAATAAATCCATAGACACATCAAATTCTAATTCCTCCGTACTTCTGGAGCCACAGCGGCTTCCAAAATCCCAGTAACTCGTTCACAACATGAGGGATCATCTAAGAAGGTCTAGAGTTATTTGTCATGAATCATTATTAATGTGTGTTGAGTTTAAATTTAAATTTACTAAGGATTTGGATATTTTGTCTGGTGGTTTCAGCCTCAAACGGTTAGATTGGCCTTGTTCAGCAGTTAGACCAGTGGTTAGTAGTTGGGTTTTTGGGCTTAGAGCGGTCAAACTAGCCGTAAACGGTGATCAGATCGACTAAGATCTGAATTTCAGAAATTTGATTGTGGATCAAGGAGATGCTGAGAAGATCAAGTTGATCAAAAGCTATCTCCTCTCTCCTCTTCTTGATATTGTTGCATGCCAAGGTTATGTAAGTGATGGAGATATCTCATGTAGATCAAATTCGATCCATGTAAGCACAGTGGTTTGCAAGATTTCGAAATTGCCCGGTTCTTACTTGGTTTGGAGACTTTCTTAAGGAATCTTGATATGAGGGTTTTGGGTTCGAATCTTAGATCAGTCTTACTTGCTGTGACATATGAGAATTCATCTAGAGCCATCTTGACTATTCTTAACCCACAAGCAAGTTGTATCTTAAGTTTTTGAATTATGCCTGAATTTTGTGCAACCTTGCATGTTTTGAGAAAAATTTGGAACTTTGACCAAGGTAAATGTGATTCTTATATGGAATAGGTTCCTGAGACCCTCAGACCCTTAGCAAGGTGTGTACACAGTTTCAAATCTTTTGAACATGGATTTTGAAGTTTGCACCAAATTTGGCTTTGGCTCAGATTAATTTTCTATTATAGGAATAGAGGAGTGATTAGACTGCTCCTAGGTCTCTTCTGGGTTAATAATTTTGGTGAAAGTTTGCACCAAATTTTTTGTTTGTTTCGTTGCCCAATGAAAGAAACAATGTCCAGTCAAATTTTTCCGTCAGTATTTGAATTTATGGGCCCAGCCGCCTAGTTACATGTAAGCCCAACACTCCCACGGTGTAGCCCACAGCTCAGCAGCTTGGTCCTTCGCTCACTGCTCACGCTACACACATTTGCCCTAATTCCCCAATCCCATTTGCCCTTCCGTGGCGCAGAGCAGCAATGTAGTCTCCCTCAGTCTCTCCCTCCCTGATCAAATCGACAGCAGCACAGCCCCCCCCCCCCCAATCTCCCCCGAGGAAGAAGAGCTAGAGAACAATGGGGAGCTACTTTGGTCATTGCACTGCCTGGCGCACGATCTGTCAGTCGTGGAGACACCCATGCCATTTATGTGCACCGCCGCGCTCGCGTCTATCTTGACTACATTATCGATTTCTATTACCAAATTTTTTATATGTTCACTATACATTACCCACTTGAGTACATCTGCAAGGAAATGCCATTCTTTTCATCCTTCTTGAATCCTCTCATCTGTGATCCTTCATTCCTGCTGGCCTCTATTAGAAAACCTTAAATGAATTGGATTGATAAGTCCAAGTTGTGATATCAGTGAAGAACTGAAAATTGTTGGTAAATTGTTGGCATCATCCATAAGGGCCATAATGCCTTCAGGAATGTTTCATAGATTATATAATTTTGGGATGCTGGTTGATCATTGTAGACAGTTAAGGCTTCCTACTGTCTACTTTATCTCGTTTGTATTTTGGTGATTTTTAATGGACTTTCAAAAGTAAATTTGGTTTATATTTTCTTTACTCAGTGCCAGGCAGAGGGAAATGGCAAAATTTCATATAGATTTTCATCCTGATTTTGGCCAGATTTCATCCGCATTTCAGCTAAAATTCATCCAGATTTCGCCTAGATTCTGGCCTAGGATTCAAATGGCATTCAAAAATTTCATCCAAATTTTCGTCCATTTCATCTGTTTCACCACCTAATGATTTTTTTTCCAATCCAAAAGAGTTTTCCCTGGGTCTCGATCAAACCGATAGTTTTGGCCAGTTAGACCGCACCTTCAATGATAGTACACTAGTGAGGTGCTGAATCTATGAGACCTTGCTGTTTTAGGTTATTGTTTGGATTTAAGTTGTCAAATTCAATCTTCTTAGCACTTTAGTTAGCTACTAGAGTGAAAGATTTCTGGATGCTTATGAGAAAATTTTAAGAAAGCATCATTGACCTCTCTGTGGGCATTGCCAGTCCTACCCAACCTAAAGTGCAAATCACGCATCACTGGGCGGCAATGAAGCAGGATTGCAATGGCATCAGTTGCACCGTTTCTGCGGCCTGGATCATAGGCCCCTTCGAGCTCTAGGCGCTCTAGACTGAGCGATGTAACCAGGTGCGCTCATCCTGCAGGTCCTTGTCGACGGCAATGTCCTGCATGCAGAGCACGTGCAACTTCAAGACCTTTGTGTGGCGGAGGCGAAGGAATTGCCAGACGAGGGCGACGCGCTGTTTGCCGTCTCGCTCAATGTAAGAACGGAAGTCCAAGTTTACTCGTGCCAGGCTCGACGTCGCGTCGGATTCCACGGAGAACTCCGTGTAGTGCCCAGTGTAACTGAAGGTGCGCAGGCATGGCGCGTAAAGATCGATGGCTCTGTTAGCCCAGTCCAACGTGAGGGCAGTGAGGCTTGGGCAGTGTAGCGCGAAACGGTCGCTGCCGGCGGACCTAGGATAGCAAAAAAAGTCCTGGCGTCGGATGCACAGGCTGGCGAGGCTCGGCGCGGATCAAGGCCTGGAGATGGTGCATCGGCGACGAGCACCTGTCCAGCCGCAGCTCGGCGAGGCGATGCCGTGCGGTGGCAGCTCGAGCCTGCAGCACGCGAGGTCCAGCACTCGGAGGTCCTGTACCGCAGGCCAGTACTGTTCTCCTCCCTGAACTCGAAGCCGACGCGCGCGCAGCTCCTCCATGCGCCGCAGCGCCGGGTCGGCGAGCAGGGCGTCCACCCCGGTATATGACACGGAATTAATTAAGCTGCCTTCAGGCTCTAAGTTTGTCTATACTGTGTACATACATATCCAAAAGAGGTACACCAGCAGCTATATATGTATATATAGTCTGTGCATACATGCATAGCATCAAGAGCAATCAGCCTTACACACAACTTGCACAGAATGACTGCTCCTGATGATATGTGTTTCCATCGATCTCTCTCAACCGCTATACATACATACATATAGGTAACATAGGCATAGCTAGATAGACTGATCAAGCAACCAATTAAGCAATCGATCGATACATGCATGCTAGTTACCGTACGTTTATATTTACGCATGCAGTTAATGGGAGCGATCCATGTGTGTGCATCCTGATCGATGCATGCATGCATGATCCTATCGCAGGATGATGCCGCCGAGCGGTGCCGGCGCCGGCGCCCAGAGGTCGGAGCCGTTGTCCGCGGCCAGGTGCGACAAGCACGACACCGGCACCAGGCACAGCCCTCTGCTCCCCAGGTCCTTACTGCCCTCGCCGCCATCTTTTGCTCCCTATATATGCACATGAAACGGCATGCATGATCAAATGCATTAGATTTACAAATACATGCATGGTCAAAGGAAAAAAATCTTTCACTTGGAGCCAACTGCACACGAACCTGCTCGGTCTGGCCTGCTTCTGCTGTGGCATTGTTATGGTATCCAATATACAATTTGACTATTTTAATAATAATAAATTTATTGATATAGTTTTTATATAGCCGAGAAAGTTTGACGGCACACGAATTCTACGAAGGAAAAATAACCTAAGGAGTAAAACATTCTAAATTCATGTGCATACGACGAAGGAGAGGTCATGTGAAAAATGAGAAACGATGTAGATATGTACATGTAAACATATGTGTGTACGTACCTGGCCAGGGAATTCTGGGAAGAGGCCAGGATTCCTTTGTCCAGCCGGTCCCTGCATGCAGATGCAGCGAGTAGTAAAAAGCACGGACACGTACGTACCGCTTGTCAGCATCACGTACAGGCGTGCAAAAAAGTTTAGCTGAAAAATGATCTAGCGGACGTGCCAGAATCATGGGATCACATGGGATGTATAGCTGCTAGCCCAATACTTGTCCCTACTTTAATTTGTTCCAGCTGTAATTTTGCAAAGTTAATGTGATATTGTGATCATCAGTAACAATGTCTGCTACATAGGCAGCTGGGACTGGACAAGTCATCATGCCTGGATCTCAACTCAGGCAATTAAATTCTGGCCTAGTACATTGATTTCAGTACTGCGGGTCCCTTAACTATGCGTTTTGCAAGTTGCACGTGAGATCAAACTGTTGTTTCTAGGGTTTAGCTTTCCTCCGGATCAACCACACAAAAGAGCATTATCCAGAGTCATGGGGGCTTAATATTCACTATCAAGCCAAATGTGGCTTTAACATTATCCAAGAAGCTAGCTAAGCTACTCCAATTGTTAGAGTTAGTAATCTTGTTTTTAGTTTGGTGGTCATAGTCGTCTATGAGTCAGTGGTCTCGTAGTCGTGTACGAGTACGAGTCAATTTTTCGAGTTCATGTCGTAGTCGTATAAGTCAAGTCCTAGTCAAGTCCGATTCCGACTTATATGTTTTTCGATTTCTTAGTCGTAGAACCGAGTATAAAAGAGAGCAATATAACAAGAGAATAGCAAGAGAGTCGAAGCGATCGGTGTGATCGAACAAGAGGAGAGAAAAATAAAGAAGAGAAGAAGGAGCGGTTTTGGCCCCAGGAAAACTATCGAGTACGACGTGGTTCGCAGACGTGGTTGTAAACGAGTTACGACCACGATGATCAAGCGGAGGTGTCGCAGGAGTTGAAGACGTGGTTGTAAACGAGTTACGACCATGGTCGCGGAGCAGAAGAGGTGGTCGTAAACGAGTTACGACCACAGTGATCAAGTCTTCAACATGGTTGTAAGCTTTACGATCACGGCGGTCGATAGAGTCTTCAACGTGGTCGTAAGTCACAGCGTGGTCATAATCAAGTTACAACTACGGTGATCAAGCTTACTACGTGGTCGAAGGAGCACAGCACAGCGTAAACATGATCATAACTTTTGTCAGCTGATGTTATGAGTATGTGGTCAAAGCTAGGAGGTGTTGTCGGAGCAGCTACAACATGGTCGTAGCCAAACTTTGAGTGGTCGTAACGACTGCCAAAATGGTCATAAACCGCAACACCAATAATATAGCTTCTTATTTATGATGAACAAGCCAAATTTGCCGTGCATGCAGGGCAGTTTCCATGGCTAGACAGTAGTATATTATGATACATATGTTTATATTGAAAATAGAGTTGTATTTTTAGTATATTCCTAAATTTTATTATTACAAATATAGACGTATTTCTTATACAATTGTAATTCTAATTCAATTAATAATCTAGACCCCAAAAAGGTTTGTAGATCTTTGTTTCTTATCTGATTCATGTGGGAATTTGTTGCCTTTCAGGTCGAGCAAAGGTGGAAGCTTCTTTTAACATCGCTTTGATAATATAATGAACAATTTAGGTCTGCAACAACTTTAAGATTGAACTCGAGGTATCTCGGAAAGATTAAAACACTCTTATATCTTATAAATTAAAGGAAATTTTTTAGTTTTATGGTTAATTGCATTATAAAAGTAGCTAGCTATTGAGATGTTGAAATGTTGTATGGTACTTAGTGTTTTTGTTGGATCGTAAGGGCCTTCTCATCCCCAAAAGCTAGTTTGTGAGGTGAGAAACTCCTTCACTTTTAAGATAGGTCTCTTGCCCATCCACAATTAATATAGGACTATTCCAACAATCTTCCTCTTCACACATTGGTGTCCCTCAGCCGTTCACTGTCCCCTTCACTATACACCGACGATCTCTCAAGGTCACGGTCCATCGGATTTTCACACACTAGTGTCCATTAGACCAGAAATATTAGAACTGGGCTCTGATACCACTTGTTGGATCGTAAGAGCCTTCTCATCCCCCAAAAGCTAGGTTGTGAGTGAGAAACTCTCCCACTTTTTAAGATGGATTCTTTGTCCTTTCATAACCAATGTGGAACTATTCTAACAATTTCCATCAAATCATCACATAAATTTCTTTGTATATATGCACAAGTGATGTGTTGTAAAGGCAACACTCCACATATATCTCTCACTCGAGGCTCCAAGGGAAAAAAAGCACCGACAGATCTGGGACCATCCCCTCACGCTATATATGTTGGTTTTGTTCTTGAACTGGTTTGTTCTTGAACTGGCAATTCTACAACTCCTTTTGTCACCGCAAATTTTCAAAATCCTCAACCCCATATGTCAGTGACACAAGAGATGCCATATAAGGGATTTGGGAAATTTGCAGTGGCATGCAGGAATTTATCCCTACAATGGAACCCAGCCATAGAGGAAAATTGGTTTTTGTTGGGATCACGTGCAGATTATATAGCATTAGCATAGATATTTGCATGTTGCAACAATGAGTGCTATTTTTCTTTTAGCAGCTACATCTCATGTAGTTCTAAAACTAAGATATGACGTCTCATGTAGATCGTCCGGATTGTCTAATGTGCAATGAAGTAATGGTGGACCTATATGTGCAAGAGAATATGTATAGCATAGGAATGGGCCAGCTATAGCTAGTCTAAGGTTTCGGCAAGACACAGTAATTACTAGCTCATTCTTATTTGTTTCTTGTGAAACGATTAAAAGTCGAGCAGGCCTGTATATCTTCTGATCAGCAGTAACTTGAAGTGGTTGGAGATGGGAGTTTCATTTCATAAAGCTTTTGATTCCTTCGAAGAGAAAAACAAATGGTAGTTCCTGTAAAGGACACTAGAAAGCTTCAGTTTCTTTTCCTACTCATCCCATGCACCCCGTCTGCTAAAGTTTCACTAACCTATCATCTACAAGAAGCCAAAGTCGACCAAAGTGCTTGTCGAAACTTCAATTTCTAAACACCTTTGCACGTGCCTACGCATCTTAATAACTGTCACTCTTGCACGTACACGTGCAATTACTACTGTATGGTACGTGCATGTTTCCTAGCTTTATGCATGCTTGAGCTTGCACGCGTGCTTGTGTGTGCAGAGAGAGAGAGAGAGAGAGAGAGAGAGAGAGAGAGAGAGAGAGAGAGAGAGAGAGAGAGAGAGAGAGAGAGACTTACAGTTTGCTGATGCATGGAATTCCCGGTGCCATGTCCCAAGTAGGGGTAGCTGAGAGCCTACGTAACACACACAGAAGAAGAAGGATTACCGGTCATGTGCATGAGACGGAGAAGAGAGACGATATATGGAGCAATATAATAGAGAAGAGAGGAAGGAGATCAAGAGCGGCTGCTATCCATGCACTTTAACACCGTGCTCTTACACCCAGTCCCATCCTTCCTCTTTTGTTGTTTCACCTAGCTACTCACCATCACGCTTTACAGGTACAGGTACATGTAAATTCTCCTGCCCCACGCACACCTCCTATATATCACTGTAACACTGGCCTACGCATGCATGGATGGGGTATATCACAGGGGCACCACATTCTGCTCGTATTGGGTTATAATATGCATACATACTTGCATTGCATGAAAAATGCCACCAATGAAGCAAGAAACCACACTGAAAAACTTCCCAATGTGTTGCATAATTGCATGCGTGAAGAATGTTATATGCCTCTTCGAATCATGCATCCTTTTGCTAGCTTTAGCCTCTATTCCAAATAGCTTGTGGCTTTTAGTTTTTAGAAGTCGGTTTTTAAACGGAGTAGTTTTTCAAAGTGGTTTCTATAAATTGTTTGTAGGAATCGCTGTAGGAATCGTTTTAAACAGTACGATTTCTTAACATGAATGTCTTTTATTCCTTCAATCTCTCTCATATCAGCCAAAAGCCACAATATTTTTGAACAGGGCCTAGATGAGTGCATACAGTTGTGAGTTTTCCTTTTAAGATCGAGAAGCACGCATAGAAATTAGAAACTAACATTTCCTGAACTGAATATCTGCATATGGGAAGGAAATTAATATGAAGAGAATTAGAGACGCAGAGGGAGGGATGGACCTCAATTTGACCGAGGAGGAATCTTATATAGCCATTAGTCTCTTGCAGTACGGATGCAGTGTCAGTCTGTAAAAAGGAACAGGTACGCGTGTCAGAGAATTCCTTCACTTTCACTCACACGACTCCTAAAGTGAAAGAAGTTGCAGCCGAAAAATCAAGGGGATGGGCAAAAACTATACACGTTTGTATGTGTCAGCAATATCCACGTGTGGATATAGAGGCTGGATTTCTATCCATTATCTAAAAATTTGTATGTGTCAGCAGTTGCAAAGGAACAAACTTTTTTGAATTTAAAGCTTGCATGCATATATGCACGAGAGGTTGAGCTAAGAGATCATGCATAAGTATTCTGCATTACTATGCTAGCTAGAGTGCATGCTCATGCAAATTAAGTTAATGCACTGTTACATCATTATAGCTAAGTTGGTGTATATATTAGCACCTTGCCAAATGGAGAAACTATCTGATGAAGTGCTGTTATTCTATCCCCAAGCCTCTCCTTCCTTACCTGAAATAATTAAAATGTTGGATGAGAAGCTTAAGCAAAATATACATTCTTATGGTAATGCATGCAATGCAATAACGACTTGTCATTGTATATATATGATGCCGTTCTCTGCTCTACATAAGTGAAAAAGCCCTTGTATACAGTTCCTTGACGAAACCCTTCAGGTATTTCCATATATGCTAGTCTAAATGAAAACATGCATGATGGTAAGAACTATAATTATCAAAAGAAAAGATCCATCTGAAGCTGGAAATTAAAATCTTGAATTGTTTTTTATTTATTTTCTCTTCATCTTTTTACAAGATAGATCGAACCATGGATGAATGTGTAAGTGCGTGCATGTTTTCTATCTTGTGGACGCAATGCAATGCTTGGTGAAGTGTGTCTCAGAGAAGGAGGTGAGAGGCATATCCAGGGTACAGAGGAAATGACACGCTCCAGAGAGAGTGAGACGTAAGGAGTGCATGAAGAAACCTTTAGGGTAGATTGTGCTGAAGAAGAGGCTTGAACCCTAGCCTTCTTGAGAGCCGAACCAGTTGCAGTGCTGTTACTCTGGAGCAAAGAAAGAATTAACAGAGCGCCAAGCAAGAACTATCATGAGGTCATTTCATCTTTGTCCCAACAACAACACTATTACTAAGTTAATTGCCCATTATACTTTGTGTCAACATTAGCTTGAAGTAAGCCCGTGTGGCATACACAAAAGTGGATCTCTACACCGAGACAAATAAAAAGTTTGGAACATGAACTTCAGAGGGTAGACACACACATATGCAGCTAACTAAAGTGAATTTCTAAGGGACATGAAACATACAGCTATTCATCGAAAGAGAGAATAAGAACTTGCAACTCATTCAAGGAATACATTATGCACCATAATTACCAAGAGACCACATCTGCAAGCCAGCAAAAAGACGAAACGTAGAGGATTACTAGTCAAAAGGGCTATATGCGATGTAAGATAGCTTATATGTTTTGAAAAGATCATGCCATAAGTTTTTTTCGAAAGTTTGCAAATAAAAACGGCTGTACGTTCTATGCTGTACTGCGTACTAGCTATCTCTATGGATGGACCCAGGGAAGATCATGTATTTTTTGTAAGATTAACGGTCTGTTCTTTTCGGCTGCGGCTTATGACTTTTAGTTCTAGTGTAAGCGCTCGTGCACGAACTAAAAGCCGATAAACCATTTCTAAAAGGCTATCTTAATAAGCCGCTTTGAAATGCTATCCCGTTTATTTGTTTGAGAGAAATCATAAGCTATAAGGTATAAGCCATAAGCTAAAAAGAATAGACCCTAAACATCAATCTAAAAAGCGATGTGTTCTTATATATGTACAAGAAACAGCCCAAGAAATATGGATTTGTAATTAACTTGAGTGAAAGAACAAAGAGTACCTATATATGGTTTTTTTCGGGATGAAGATTTTTGTTTCAGTTTATTTAGTTGCTCACCTCAGAGGAGTTATCGGAATGATGATTCCTCAACTCCGCCACCGGCGCGCTGTTCGAGAAGTCGAGCATGTTGCTGCCGAGGCTCGTGGTGATGCATGACCTAGGAGAGGAGGCCAAGAGCATCTGGCTCAGCTGAGCCTTGGCCCCTGATGTCTGGATCTCCTCACCACCACCATAGCCATGGAAGTTATAAGCTGCTGCAGCCTGAGCAATAGGACCCTCTGATCCTTTTGACAAAAGAGCTGTGGCAGTGCTGTATCTCTCATGATCTCCAACTAATCCCCCACTGCTTTGTAGTTGCCCAAGGCAATATATACATACATATGCATCCACACAGGCAGAAACAGCAAGTTAGTACTAGGAACATGCATGTGAGGTGATAAGCAAAAAACATTAGAGAAGGGGTTGATCTACAGCTGGACAAAGTACACAACTACTTATCTCCCTAGATAGCCGGAAGCACCTAATTTGTACTAATTAACAAAATTTACATGAATTGAAGGGCTCCTATAGCATTAATGTTGCATTAGCTGATCATAGAGAATTAAGGACGGAGATAGAGAAAGGTCTTTACAGAATCAGCTGGCTCCATGACTCTGGCATGTTGCTCTCCTGCCCACCATGCAAACTTGCAGGAGAAGTGGCAGTGCTATTCACCTCAGGAATTAGATCTGAAGAGAGGTGAAGGAGTTGATGGGGGAAGAGCATGGAAGGAGAAGACAAGGGAGGCATGTTGGTGGAGGCCTCTTGCTCCTCAGCACAAGGCCTCAAACTACTCATGATACTTCTGTTGTTTGTACCACCCCACACCATCTGTTGCATCAAGGAATTCTTGAATTTTCCTCCACTCATCATCCCTGATCACAAAATAAGGGGCAATTGATCCCTATCTAGGATCTTTCTTGCAAATTCCTATGCAAATCTCAGGTCAATCTTTAAGGACTGGTCGCTTTGCCTGTCTTCCTTTTTCTAGGGATGGGGTCTAGTGAGAGAGAACATCAATAAGAGAGAAGAGAGAGACAGAGAGAGAAGGATGGGACCTGTTTGGAGAGGAATCTGGGCTTTGTTTTGTTTTCCTTCCTTTTGCTTCACTCCTTTCATTTGTGAATTTTCCCTTGCAATCTTCTCTCTCTCACACACACTCTTCTTTTGTGATGTTTATTTGTTTTCATTTCCCCCCTCCTCAACCCACTTTTGCTTTATCAATAAAAGTGATGTCCGAAAGGTATGTTCGACACACAAATTTCAGGCCAAAAGGAGCGGTTTATGCAGGGGCGGTATTTGTTAATTGGCGCTATGCTAACTTTCAAATATAATTAAGTATTGTTGACAGTTACCAGTGAAGACGAGCCTTACCCTATCCCAATCAAGGTTATATGGATTTACTCTGAGTGGATATGATAAAGTTAGCGCGCTCTCATGATGTATCGTATTTTGATTTAGTTAATGTCCAACATCTAACTCCATTTGCCAGAGCAAATTTGTTTCTGTCTATTTAGAAATCCAAGTCCGGACAGTTAGTTACGACGTATGTGCCGGCACAAAGGAAGGTCATGAGTTCAATTCCTAACCCCCTTACATGATTTTGTGCCCAGAAATCAGCCAAAATTTTCTACCCTTGGATGCCAATCCAACAGATCCAGTGCCTCCCCATTGCTATAACAACTACGTCCGATGCCAGTGACCCTTCCCCCCACTGGCACCTTCACCTTCGACGAGGAATCTTTAAGTAAATCATAAGATCAAAAATTCGAATGGTATGGACAAAAATTATCATTGGTAGATGTATAGAAATCCTGTCAAATTAATATATAGTTGAAGCATTCATGCTTTTTTTCAGAAATAAGAAGAAGAAATCTTGAATAAATGCCCGCTTATTTCGGCTTTAACCTTTTGTTTCTGGCTTATTTTTCACTATTCCTAATTTTCATCTTTTTTCTACCTTTTTGGGTTTTTTTTAGCTTTTTGCCGGTTCTTTTTTCCCGTATTCATTTGCATGTCCGAAATGGGCTAACATGTTTTTCTATTTTTAAATTTAATTACACCAAATAAGTTACCATCAGCTACAATATAATTTCAACCAGCTACAGTACAATTTCAGCCATAAGTCATATTTTTTCAACCCAAATGAGCAGGCTCTATGCCTTTCATACATCTATTAATTAATTTGGAGTAATGAATGGTAGAAAATCATGCATGTATTGTAACCTAGGCCAAATCCGTCGGTTCTTGCATGGTCGGAGATGCAATAAATTGAATTATATATGGATAAACAGGAACGAAATAAATAGCTAAGTGGAGTTGACTCATGATGTGCACATACACGTACGTTTCCTGAGGTTGCAGTGTGTGTGCAATGATTTTACTTTCTTATCAAGTCAGAAGGCAATTGATCGGCAGATGTGAGAGAACAATGCTGCTAGGTGCATCAAACATTTGGGGTCCCTTTATGGGGTGTATGGATTGCTCATAGATTGTACTTTAGGTGAAAGCCAATTTAGATGATCCTCGGTACATCAAACATTTGGGCTCCTCCGTAGTTTTGGGACAAGGCACATTTTACCTCGCATGATCGGCATCACCGTACTTTTATATGCATGGTACAGGTGTACAACTCTTATATGCATGGTACAGGCGTACAGCTCTTATCTACAGTAGTTATATAAATCTCCTTGATTAACTGAGCGGTCATGTAAGAAAATCTAGGATTATTTGTGATCGATCACTGTCAATGTATGTGGACTTGAAATTTAAAACTATGAAAAATTTGGATTTTCAGTAGATTTCAGTCCCTAGACCGGCCATTCCATTCAGACCGGTTGGGCATATCGGTTTGACCAACTCGGCTGAGCGATCAGACTAGCCGCCCTCTGATTCCGACAGTGAGTTCTGTATTTTGGGAATTTGGCCGTGGATTGAGTAATTTGGTTCTAGGTTAGTGCATTCATGTTGCATGAAGCATGGTCGAGCTAATGTGGGCCAAGTTATGAAGAACTTGTGTTCGAAAATAATTTTTTTATCTTTGGATGTGTAGGAAAACTTGGAGTCAATTATAGTCAACGACAAGGACCAGAATTACGCTCATAGAGGAGTCGAGGTCCAGAATGGTCAATGTGCTGAGTGAGATAGTTGAGCTCAAATATGACATAAGAAAGACAAGGAATATTGAAGGAAAGTTGAAGCAACGGGTTGCATCAAGTGGTTTTGTCAGTCCAAGTGAGACATGGTTTGGTGGAACTAAAATAGGAGACTTGCCTATGCGTCGCAAGCCATTGGTGCACCTACACGTGACAAGTATAGCGATTACTTGCAAACGAAGATGAAGACCGGTCAAGGCAAGAGTATTTTGGTAGTTGGCCAAATACCAAAAACTTCATTGGATCGAAACTATGGCACTTGAGTGGTGTTTGGGAAAGCAGTTTGGGTCAAGGAGATGCTGAGAAGATCAAGTGGATTAAAAGCTAAAAACTTAGTGGGTTCAGGCTTATGTGCTTTGAAAAAGAGTGCACGAGTTAAGTGTGAGTGTAATGCATGTGTTGTGTGGGGTTAATTGGTTTATTCCATTTATGCTAGTGGATATTATCCATTAGGGTTATATATAGGCTAGTTGCTCCATCTATTTAGAGTTAGGGATAGAGGCATATGGCTAATCATTCCAACCATCCTTGAGTTAGGGTTAGGGTTTGAGAGAGACGAGTGAGTGTTGTGGTGTGCTCTCTTGTCCTCCTCGTGGAGTGGCTATAAAACATTTATCCACAAGTAGCAATAGAATCAACTTTGGTCATTTCCAATAAAATCTTCTTGTCTTGGTTGATTTAATCTTGTTCTTGTTTGTTCTTTGCCTCTTCTATCTCCCATTATTGATCTTGTTGTGTGTCAAGAATATATAAATAATGAAATTGACTCATCTAGATCATATCCTATCCATTTAGGCACAGTGGTTCGCAATATTTTGAAATTGTTTGGTTCTTGTTTGTTTTGGAGTCTTCTTGAAGTTTCTTGATTTGAGAGTTTTGGCTTCGATTCGTTGGGTCATTTTGCTTGCTATGACATATAGGAACACATTTAAAACTATCTTAGCTATTTCTAACCCACGAGCAAGTTATATCTCAAGCTTTTTTTTATATTTGCCTGATTTTTGTACAACCTTGCATGTTTTGAGAAAATATTAGGGCTTTAACAAAGATCTTCCCAATCCTTGGATGGAATATGTTCCTAAAACTCTTAGTAAGGTGTGTGCAAAGTTTAATTTTATTTAATCATGAATTTTAAACTTTGAACAAAAAGTGGTTTGAACTTGGACTGATTTTTTGCTCTGGGAATAGGAAAGCGATCAAACTGCTCCTAGGCCTGACCAGACTGACCATTGGTCAAACCGCTATCTAGTAGCCGGTCAGACTGCCGATCTACCACTGGTCAGACTAGTCAGGTGAAGATTTCATGCATCTCCCTGTTTCGGGTTGTCGCTTGGTTGTAGACTGTAAAATCCGATCTTCTTAACTATCTAGCCCTGGAGTGAATGGTTTTTGATATTTGAGAAAATTTTGAGAAGATACCATTTACCCTCCCTATTGCCATTGCGGTCCTATAATAACATTTTTATTAGAGCCTAAAAACATGTTGTTTAACTTGCAAGTGGTATATGTATGAAGTTGTATGCAACTAAATAGAGCCTGCTTGGAACACATAAATTATGTAGAACAAGGTAATTTTACAAGAATAATATATTGCAAATACCCGTGTTCCAAATGATGCTTAATATTGAACGAAGTTGCACTAGTCACAAGGTTGAAAGTCATATTTTTCTAAGGCAAGGTTGAAAGTCATATTGATAGCTACTACCTGATAAATTAAGGAGCAATAGCCAACCGTAGTATAGCCTAGCAGTGTGGGATCTTGTTTTCTGGTTGATGACTGGAGTTCAACTCCCATCAACCACGAGTTAGGTGGATTATTTGAGTGGATTTTCTACTTTAATTGTCTAGGATTTAAACCCATGACCTATGGGTTGTGAGCAGAACCAATTTTAATCCCCCAAAAAAAGAAATAGAGAGCTGATGAGTTCATCAATTATGGGTTATGAGACTTATGATGACTATACTAGCCAATTATCCCTACCCTCTAAAGAAAATAAGAAGCAAAAACAATTTTAATCCAAAAAAGAAAGAAATAGAGAGCCGACCGGTTCATCAATTATGAGTAGTGAGTCTTGAGATGACTACATTAGCCAACTATTTCCACCTTTCAAAAATTAAGGAGCAGAACCGGTTTTAATCAAAAAGAAGAAGAAGAAGAAGAAAGAAACGGAGAACCGGCCGGTTTATCAATTATTGGTTGATCTCTAACGGGCACGCGGGCGGCACATAGATACTCCATCCATACTTAGAAGGTAAGAAACTTGGCTTAATCATTCACCAAACCCTACGACTACTATAGCCGGCTATAGCTAATTAGCTAGCGTTAATCATGCATCGATCGCTTTGGATTAGCACATATTGGCCGGCCGGGGCGTATAATCCATGCATGATTGACTTAAAGTAGACGTTAGCTACACACATGGAGTACTACATCAGGCCCATCTGTATCGATCAATCAACGAACACGTCTTCTTGCCTCAGTCCACAAGATGATGGATGATCAGTCAAAGTAGTTATAATTAAGGAAGCACGTTTGAGATTCCTCTTGCTTGCTCCTTTCCGGGACATTCTCCCTCGCGCGCCTGTATATAATTGAGCTAAAGAAGAAGCAACCTCCGGTCCATCGCCTAACGTGTTATATGTACCTAAGGACCATCATTATTTGGACAGACTATATAATAGTATAATTCGTAGTATCCAAATCTTTGTCGGGACGGTAGTGTCATTGTGACAGCTCTATTTTTAGAAACAAGGCCATCGTAAATCCTGTAACAGCTTAGAAGTTTAGCTACGAATAAAAAGAATATCATGTTTGCTCATGAACATTTAAAAAAGGTTAACTTGATTAAAATACGACTTAATGGTCAACTTTAGAAACTTTACGGGTGTCTAATCCCAAAACTTAATTTACATTCAGAAAAACCAAAGAAAATCCCCATAGAAATGCTTAAGTGCAGTCGTAACTCTAACACGAAAACTTGAAGCAACCTTTCTTCTTCTGGTATTTGTCTGATGAAAATAAAACAAGATTGAGTTCACTAGATACTCAACAAGCTATATAGAAAAAAAAATACTATTTGACTAATTACCAGTAATTCAAGAGATGGGATGGGTTGTTTTACTATTATATTTGTGGATGCAATTTTGTTTGTAAACAATTTTGAACATAAAAGACAAAATGTTGACTTGTTAATTGGAAAAGAGATTCAATCATCTCAATTGCCAATTTGAAATCTCACCAAAGTTGCTTATGCTTATTGTTGGAATCACCCACGAAACATAGCTCCACTATCCAGGAGTACGGCGTACTCGAATACTATTTGAAATTTTGATTTTATAGAGTTGCCCAACTTTACTCACAAGATATCTCAGTCTCATCATGTCAAGCTAGACATGCAACATGTTAGCATTTGATCGAAGCAGGCGTATTCAAATACTATATGAAGTTTTGACTCTGCATAGTTGCCCAGCTTTACTCACAAGATATCTCATGCTCATTATGTTAAGCTATAGACACACAACGTGTTAGCGTTCGACTAAGTTGAGATAACAAGGTATTTCACTACTCTCCTCTCTATATAGTCTCTACCCAATAGGGACTAGGCAACACAGGTCACAGGCAGACAACATTCACTGGCCAACACAGAAAGTGCTAATCCTACCATTGTTAAGTATGATTTTACCGTTTTCATACCACCCCCTTTATACACAGGCCATTCCACTTTTCGAATACTATCATCATGTAGATATTCAATTGATTTGAGCAGCTACTGGACCAGATTTAACAAATCAAAACTTGTGGTTCAGCGATCACTATGTTATTTACTCAGCATAAAGCACTAGTCCTTATTTTCAACACTGAGGTATCCATCCACAAACAAATAACCCACCAGTGCACCACGGCACTGCCACCACTTCAATCCAAGCCCCTCCTTAGGGTAAGGTCGTGGACTTCAACCATCCCGTGGCTCTCCATGTTTTATCCTTTACCCTAGTATCATTTTGTAAAGCCACCAGCAAGACACCAAATTTCTCAGTAGTGTGAAACATTTGAATTTATATTTTTACCATAGTGTATCTTATAGTAATATTACTGTTACTAAGGCTTGTCAAAGCGAATATAGCCATCAGATAAAACAGGGCTTTTCCAGTGGTAGGACATAGCTAAATTATCATGTCATTATAAACATTCTTTTTAAATAAATAACAGTACATAAATAAGGAATAATGAAAGTATTGATATTTAAATAATTAAAGATCGTAGGCTCAATATGATCAAAACACATGTGACTTGTCTCTTTGTCCATAGTCTCTGATTATTTACTGTAGTGTTTAGGTTGGACACTAACTTCTTTAATAGCTCTTCTATCGACCAACTTGATGGGCACGAATGCTAGCGTGGGAAAATGAATGTAAATAAGTTTCTGCTTTGCTGAATGCAAGTTGGAAACAAAATACAATAAAATAACCAAAAAGACATAGATAAGGGGTTTGGACGATTGGGGTTTAATCGGTGCTTGGCTTGGCTGAACGGGGTTGAAAATGGGCTAGATGGGTTCGAGACAGTCAAAATGGCTATATATGTGATAACAGGCTTTCTATGAATAGTAACAAGCCTAAACAGAATTGGAGCTAGGTTCGAAATAGCATTTGAGCATGTAAGGGTTTTATTAGAGTCTATTTAGGTTAAACAGAGTTGAGATTTTCGGTGAATAGTCAAAATTGTCAAAACGGATATAAATATGCTATTGGGATTTTTGATGAATAGTAACAGGTTTCCACTGTTCACTACGGACCCATGGAACAGTAATGGGTTTGAGGTTTAAACATTAGCGGTTTTAACAGTGTTAGGTTACTATTCACCGTGGATCAGATATGGCTAAACAGTAATGGGTTGATAACTGTATCGGGTTGGGTTGGATCGGTGAGCAGTAACCTATAGTTCTGGGCCTCAGCCCGACGTGGCTTGGAGTTTTGGGCCGCCACTGTGTGGCCCACGGCCAGTTACTGTGCATTTTCAACCTCTAACCGAGTACTGTAGCGACCAAATAGAAGGAAATTTTGGCAAGCGATTAGTGATGTTGCAGTGGCTTCCGAGGGCGACCAACGGTATGAATGAGATCAGGGGACCAAGTAGAACCCATTTGTGGGCTTGGTGTGCTTCGGGGATCACCGTAGATGACCGACGACAAGGTGGTCTTCTCGGAATAGGACCATGGCACTTGGGCGACTCCAGTGGGTTGCATGGGTGTTCAATCATCCTTGGGGTGTGAAGAGGCCAATGGTAGGGTTGGCTCATGTCATAGGGGTTTGTAGCGAGCCTCCCGCAGCGGGGAGGTTCGGTCAGGAGGAGACAAGCGTCGCCGGCGAGCTAGGGAGTCAGAGGAGCTAAGGTGAGTTCACGCTAAGATTTGTGAGGTCGCAAGGAGGCTAAGAACAGAAGGAACTAGGAAATGGTGAAGCTTTAATCCAAGATTGAGATTTGGGCTTACAAACAATTTGCGGTAGTGGTGGCGAGCTAACGACTGGCGAGGGAAGTGGGGGAGTTGGGGGTGAAGTTGGGCGTCGATGTGGGGTAGAGGAAGTGCTCGGTGGCTTTTATAGCTGGGCTGAGGAGGTTGTGAGCAGTGGAGGCTCTTCAGGCAATGGCACATGGCATGGGGAGAGATTGCGCGGGAGGTTTTGGCCAGGTTCGATGGCTGTAGGGGGAGGTCAGCGGTAATGTGGCTACTTCAGCTTGGCATCTCCTCGATCGGTGGGTTGCGGCAGTCAAGTATTGCAGCGAAGTCAGGTCGGCCATGAGACAGCGGTGTGTAGCAGCAGCGAATTTTGGCCCGGCTGCCCCTGTGCACGATCACGGCGCATTGATGGCGTGGCAAAAGTGAACGGGGTCATGGCGGCGGCAAATATGGTTGAGCGTGTGGATAAGGGGAAACAGGGAGAAAGTGGGTCCAGGAAATGTGCTAAGGCTTGAGGGAAGCGGCAAGTCCAAAAAGAGAAAGCAAAAAAGGTTGGGAGCTACCAAATTGAGAAGGATTCGAATTAGACCAAATTTCAAGCAAAATTCAAATCCAATTGAGTTTTTTGGTTGCAGCAGCATGTCGGTGTCGAGAGATCGATGCGTATTGTTTCCTAGAAGTGGATGATATTTGCGGGTGGTAGTGTAGAGACTCGGCTCATTCATGATCAAGCAAGCACTAATACACATGAGGGGGCCGTCGGGCAGCGCGAAACGGCCCAAAACAAATCTTGAGCTTTCGCAGCTGTGCCACTTTACATATGTGCCATATCTTGGATGGATTTTTTTGTTGGGACTGATAGTTTTTATCCTAGTGTGTATTTATGTGAATGAACTAAATACTAATAAATTATTTTGAAAAAACTTTTGTAATAAACTGTTTTAAAAAACGATGAAAATCGTTCTATTTATTTATATAAAAAACCATAAATCGAAAAGAAGTCGGCCAAAGGTAGTTTCGTCCAGTCCCTGCTCATGATCCGTACAAATGAATGGTAGGAGAGGCTGCGGCCCAAAATGCTTTCGTGAGTGCAAGCGAAACCTGGCCGAAAACGTTAAGACTTTCCGGCCCATCTGGAGACAAGCGCGGCCCATGCAGACTTCTGCCTGTTCTCATCTGCTGATTGCGCCCCAACTACCGGTCCAAGCCTCCAACGACCTACCTACCAACGGTCGCTCCACGACCCATCGCCGTCTCGCCGGTGCCAAACGCGGCGAGCGGTTTCGCCGTGTTTGATGTTGCCGGTGGCCAAATTTGGCGCTGTGTAGTATTTAGTTTTTATCTCTCTCTTTTTGTGTCAGGCGCACCGATGTTACGCTTCATCATAAATATATCGGTGGTGCTGTGTGTGTCTAGCGACAGTTAGATTCCTAACTAGCAACGATTGGTCCAGTGGATTCATCCATCCATATCTGCTCACTGTATCAAGGTGCTGATGCTATCTTCACGCACCATGGTCACAATATGGAAGTAAAAAAACTATTGATTGTTACAAGTATTGGGGAATTATTGCTGAGGATCGGAAATTTCAGGCAACTGGGTCCATTAGGGATGTCTAATGATTACTAAGAAATCATAGTGGAAAAGTTCAAGGACTTCTTTGCTCACCTGATGGTAGGAATTAAGACCCTGTTATTGTTTTTCCATGTTTTTGCTCCGTGAGTCCATACTACATAGTAGTACGAACTAGGAAGCAGTCACAGAGGATAGCAGTCGTTTCTGAACAATATCGTTCAGGCAGCAAGCGTAGTCAGTACCTCCTTGTTAGTAACAAGAAGTGGACATTTAAGAATGCCTTATTGATTTTTCCAGTGGCGGAATTGTAAGAAAGACTACGACGTAAGTATCTCTAGAAAACACAGATTGAATTCTGTTGACTATTGTTCTAAATATAAAAAGTTCTATTGACTATAGGCATCTAGTGTCCTTTGAATGCGTCTTATACTCTCTGGCACTTTAGAAGGGTCAATATATGTTATTTTAGAAGCTCTACACTGTTTGATTTGCATCTCTATTAACGAAGTTATGTATTGCGTCAATTTACAATTGATTCTGTTTATTATGTTAAGAACAGCTCATACCATTCAGCTTTATATATGGCTTTTATATACATTTATATAGTTGCATTAGTAGCTCTGCTTATTTTATAGGAACCATGGGACAAACTGTGTAACATGTCTGAGCTGGTGTGAATCACCTGTAATTCAGTATAACTCGACAAATTTCCATCGCTGTTTACCTAGTACCTGCCATCTCCTGAAAATTCAAGATGCGGCGGCAATTTCTGGTCAGTCATTCTGGTTTTTCCAACCCTGCTTTATCCAAGAATGATAAGCTCATTTTCATTGATATGTTCACTTTGCTATACAGTATTTATAATCTAATGCATCATATGTTTGCTTATACTTGTAAACTTTAAAGTATTCTGCGCCAACTTTTGCCCCATTGAGTATTAGAGATTGCTGAGTGCTGACCTTCAAATAGCAACCTTTTGGTTATAATTCAAGTAGTACTACCGTACTAGGCTTGTTGTGGTCGATAGTTGGATATGACTTTGATGACCGAGGGTAGGACATTTGTTCTCATCTAGTCATCGGTAGAGCTCTTCCCTGACATGGTAAAGAAGCTCTAAGGCTTGATTTTAGATAAAAAAAAAGACAGACAACGAACTTTGTTTATTTATTGTTTGCTTATGAACCTCTCTTTATATAGATGAGGTTAACCTCTAACAATATAAAAAATAACATAATCTAATACAACTAACCAGCTAAAGATAAGATCATATACATACTATCTAAATATAAATATATGCATCTATCTATTTCTAATATGAAGATATATATCTAATTATTTCTAATATAAAGATATGTATTTAACTATTCCCCATATAAAGATATGTGCAAGATTCTATCACTAAACAATTGCTATAGTACCACACGGTACTGTTACACATGCTGCCATATGTGGTACTGTTCACGCATGCTGCAGTACCCAGTGTTGTTTACGCACCTGCTGCAGTGCCTCGCCGGGAACATAGACCATAACAAGGTTGGACCATTACCTGATTTAAATTCAGTGTGAAATCACCTTGGGCGGTTGCAGCTAAATTATATGTTAATGATACTTCCTTACCTGAGCTTTTTCTTGACACTTTTCTCGACCAGTTGATAAGATGTCTTCGAGATATTTCAAGCTTTATTGAAATATTCTGAGACAAACTGCTTTGTTCCCTTGAAAATTTTATGTCCCGAGCTGATGTGATGTGCATGCCTCTTAATAAAATCTTTTTGTGGCATGTCTTTGCCTCCACGGCAAAAAGAAGTGTATGCCATGAATAAAGTAGCAAACTATTTTAGTGGCCCATGGAGATAATAGAAATTACCTCAGCTACATTTTTCACTTTGAATATTTCCAAATCTGCTCCTTTTAAGTACAAAAAATAAAGAGTATACTGAATTACTGATACTACATGCGAAACCAAAAAAGAGGGTCTTTTCTTGTGAGAAAATTGATCATTTGCCATTTTGAAGAGTGTGCTTCGCAAAATTGTCACTTTCAAAATTGGCTTCGCAAAAATGCCATGCAGTACATTTACCTCTTGATTACCATGCCATTTGAGCCATTTAACTCATTTAATATTTTTTTCTAATTTCAGGGGCTGAAAAAGACCTTTCTACCCTTGCTAACTCGCATGTTATTAGTCAAGATATAGTAATTTAAAAAAGAGAGAAGATGATCCTTGTGTCCGTCAGCCCACATAGTGAAAAAAAAATAAAGAAGAAAAGCATGTGCACAAAAGAAACACGAGATAAAAGCATGCAATGACAGTCAGCCCTACACCGTGCAAAACAAAATAAAAGAAAGAAAAAATATGCACGCAAGCAAAAAAAGGAGGGAAGACTGTAAATAAAAAAACAAAGAGAGAAGGGAAGATGTGCGCACCTAAGAAAGGAAAGAGAAAGCACGCAAGGCAAAAAGAGAGAGAGAAATGGTAGAAAGGTCTTTTCCAGCCTCTGAAATTAGAAAAAAATATTAAATGAGTTAAATGGCTCAAATGGCATGGTAATCAAGAGGTAAATGTACTGTATAGTATTTTTGCAAAGCCAATTTTGAAAGTGGCAATTTTGCGAAGCCCACTCTTCAAAGTGGCAAATGATCAATTTTCTCGTTTTCTTGTATTACCTGCTTCAACATAGATGCAAGTACTTCACAACTTGGCTATGTTACACCCTATTTTTACAGAGAAGTGACTTCGTTTCCACTTCTGTATATTTGTGGATACGCCTATTGTCGAATTCAACTATAATTTTACTGCACTATCCCATTGTTTTTGCATTATGGTTTATACTTTAGTGGTCGACAGTTCCATCCATGGAAGATGAGTATATGCTTTTGATTCATCCATGTATCATTTGGCCGACTACTTGTATTAGTGGAGCATAAGAGCATCATTCATTCTTCTGACATGATTTCGTTTGTGCATTCCTATTTGACACACACTCTTCAAGTGGAAGGCCTAAAAGGAATTGCAGCAACTCTGTCTAAGTTGGAATACACTGCTCTCGATCTCATGTATGGAGTGGACGATCCTTTTTACACTCGCCTTGCTCCATCAAGGATCTACAATGATCTACAATCCCCTCACTAACGAGCTCCGCTATGCGTTTCTTCTCATTGCAATACTGCTACTTTTGCTGCTGCCATTATTGTTCCATGGATTCAGCCAAGAAAAAGGGATTGAGGGACAAGTGGAGGTAAGTGAATCCTCCACATTCTACTGTCGGACAAAATTTTGGGCTGCAGTCCACTTTTCTTCATCTTTTCGTTATTCCTCGTGTTGGGCTTTGTTTCACTTTTTACTACCACTTAATTATGCGTGCTATTTGACAATAAGCCCATCTGCTAAGACTCAGTCCGCACTAGTCTTAAAGGAGAACCAACACATGCAGTGAGGAATGCTGCATGTGGCAATAAACAACTAGCAGTGGGCAAATCGCACGCATGAATCTCTAAGAAGTTGTAAAATGTGCCATTGCAGATTGCACTCAACTTTTGTATCAGACTTGTGGTGATATTGTCTTATGAATAGAACATCTCCCTTGTAATGCATTGAAGCCTATCCTATTTCTATTGCAAAATTACTTTCCTAAACTAACTTCAAATTACACGGCAGTTTCGCTTTCCTCTTCCTGTTGTTCTTGTTAGATATTGCATTAATTGTATGATTAGTCTCTTGTATAGGGTCTTCTTTGCTTAATTTTGCTTAATTCCCTACACATGTACATGTACATATTTTGGCCTTTGACCCATTGCAATTGACTAAGGTCCATTAATGATAAGCGAACGATAGACACTCCTATGAAGCTTGGAGTTCACCTTCGGTCCACTGACGATGAACCTCTTGAGGATCCCACTTGCTACCGCCGCCTTGTTGGGAGTCTCGTCTGTTGGAAAAAAATCAAGCCTTTGCTAGAAGACTAAGATGCAGCGCCGGAAGAACTGGACATCGTGGGGTGTCCGTGAGAAGTGGTGATCCGTCAAGTGCGCATGGAATCCAGAATAATCGGTCAATGCATGAGCTAGCAGCGGTGTGCTGCATGTTGAATGGATCAGAGTTGTAGGAGTTAAAATAGGATCGTGGGAAGGTAGCTAGTATCTTTAAATATCTGTTTTAAGTCTTGTAACCAGTGAGAGAAAGAAATAAAGAAACGCAAAGCAGTTACTGCGGCCAAAAAAACCCTTCTGTTCATCTTGAGTGCGTGTGTTCCTCGTTGATGCAGAGATGTGTTTCCGTCATTAGTTTCTCCTAGGCTATTTCTAGGCGTCTCTGAGTGTTCCTTGTTTTCATTCTCTTTGAGTTAAGTAGTACAGGACAATAGTGAGTGCATGTACTCTCTCTGAATACTCTAGGCTTGCTCTTGTATGTGTGCGTGTTCTTGTAATTTCAGTGTCCACGGGTGAGTAGTTCCTGGAGTGATTCCAGTAGTTCCTGGTGTGATTCCAACATTTGGTATCAGAGCGAGGTTGAGTTCTTGAGCGGTGTATGCCCAAGTACCTGCGGCTTGAGAAGATGTCGATCGTTGAGACGGCGCCGGCGGCAAGCAAGGAGGGAGGAATGTCTCTCCAGTACCCGGTGTTGAACAAGACGAACTACACAGCTTGGGCAACGAGGATGAAATTCCTCATGAAGGCGCAAGGCGTGTGGGAAGCAATTGAACCCACGGGGAATGTTGCTGTTGATTTGAAGAAAGAAGAAAAGGCCATGGCTATCATCTCCCAGGCGTTGAGCGATGTGACGCTCATGCAAGTTGCAGCCAAGAACACTGCCTTGGAGGTGTGGACAGCTCTCCGCACCATGCACGTGGGGGCTGATCGAGTCAAGGAAGCGAAGATCCAAACGCTACGCTGGGAGTTTGAAAATCTCAGCATGGGCAATACGGAATCGGTGGACGATTTCGCAACGAAGGTAACATTGCTTGTTGGCCAGATGCAGGCACTTGGAGAGAAGATAGAAGAGAAGAATGTCGTCAAGAGGTTTCTGCGAGCCGTCTCCGATAAGTTCATCCATATTGCGACAACGATCGAGTATTTTGGCGACGTCAACAACATAGCTCTTGAGGAGGTTGTTGGCTCCCTCAAGGTGTATGAGGAGCGCACCCAGCACCGTCATCGCAGCAATGGGGATGAGGAGCATCTCCTTCTCACGAAAGCCCAGTGGGAAGCTCGATCATCAGGACAAGGCGGTGGTCGCGATTCCAAGATGAAGCGCGACAAGAGCCACATCAAGTGTTTCAATTGCAGTGACTACGGGCACTATGCATCCGAGTGCCGCAAGCCAAAGCGTGACCGTGGGGATCAGGTGAACCTCATGTGTGCACAGGAAGATGAACCAGCTTTACTTTAGTTGAGTTTAGAGTAGAAGGAATATTAGCAAATAATTGAGTCTAGACTTAGTTTTTTTGCTTTAGTATATTTGCATGTGTGTATGGTGCAACAGGTGGTGTGCCTGAGATTGTACCAAGTAGTATCGCACGGAGTTATTCTAGGTGTTAGAGAACCGGAGAGTCCGGATTAGCGGGGAGCCACTTGAACCTGCGGATTGATCCTAGATAATAGGTGCAGAAAATAATTACCAATGGCAAGTAGCCAGGATGGCCGGGTCATCAGTCATGAGTTACATGTAATAGGAGTGAAAGATTTGGCATAGCAAAGTCTTGATTAGGGGGGAGATTGTTGGAAAAAAATCAAGCCTTTGCTAGAAGACTGAGATGCAGCGCCGGAAGAACTGGACATCGTGGGGTGTCCGTGAGAAGTGGTGATCCGTCAAGTGCGCATGGAATCCAGAATAATCGGTCAATGCATGAGCTAGCAGCGGTGTGCTGCATGTTGAATGGATCAGAGTTGTAGGAGTTAAAATAGGATCGTGGGAAGGTAGCTAGTATCTTTAAATATCTGTTTTAAGTCTTTTAACCAGTGAGAGAAAGAAATAAAGAAACGCAAAGTAGTTACTGCGGCCAAAAAAACCCTTCTGTTCATCTTGAGTGCGTGTGTTCCTCGTTGATGCAGAGATTTGTTTCCGTCATTAGTTTCTCCTAGGCTGTTTCTAGGCATCTCTGAGTGTTCCTTGTTTTCATTCTCTTTGAGTTAAGTAGTACAGGACAATAGTGAGTGCATGTACTCTCTCTGAGTACTCTAGGCTTGCTCTTGTATGTGTGCGTGTTCTTGTAATTTCAGTGTCCACGGGTGAGTAGTTCCTGGAGTGATTCCAGTAGTTCCTGGTGTGATTCCAACATCGTCTACCTTGGCATCACTCGATCTAATATTTCTCATCCAATTCATATTTTGAATTAGTTCGTCTCTGCTCCTACTCAGCTCCACTTCGGTCACATTCTTTGTGTTCTACGATACATTCACAGGACCATCACTCGATGCCTTTTCTTTCTTTGTTCCAGCTCTCTATAGCTGTAGGTGTACTCAAATGCGACCTGGGCTAATAATTATTCCGATCGCCGGTTTCTTTCTGCCTATTGTGTTTTCCTTCATTCCTCTCTACTTGCCTGGAAGACCAAAAAGTAGATGGTTGTTTCTCGTTTGAGTGATGAGGCAGAGTTGAGGGCTGTAGCATTGTTGGCAACTAAGATCATTTGGCTACGGTAGCTACTTGAAGATTTTGGTATTTCTATCTCTACATCGACTCCCGACTCCTCTCTTGTCGGACAGCACCGGTACGATCAGTATTGCTCAAGATACAGTGAAGCATGAGCTCACCAAACATATCGGTGTTGATGCTTTCTACATATGATCACAGGTGCAGGAGCAGGTTATCACTCTTCAGTATGTGCCTTCGTAGCTTCTCATAACAGATTTCTTCATCAAGGCATAGACTCGAGCTCAGTATAGTTTCTACCTCTTCAAATTCAGTGTTGTTGATCTATCACGAGTTTGAGGGAGTATTAGATATTACATTAGCTGTGTGATTAGTCTCTTATATATGTAGGGTCTTGTTTGCTTATTTCTTTACACATGTAGGTGTACATATTTTAGCCTTTAGTCCATCGCAATTGACTAATGTCCTTTTGCAACAATTCTGTTGTTAGCTGACGTTTGGCAAGTGCTAGGGGATCCTAGATGTGGCCGTCTATTGTTCTTGGCTTGCTGCCGCCTAGTGCTTCTCAGCTAGGAGACTTGCTCGGCCTGAAGACGTGGTAGCAGTGTAGCACCGACATTCTGGAACTATGATGAGCATTTCCTACATCGAGGCCCATCACTGCTGGACCACAAGCCTGATCGGTGATTCGGTGATCACAACATTTGCAAGGGTACACTGTCCAGCGATCCCCACACAAGCAGTGAGGAGAGTCGCAGGATACCTTCTGAACATCTGCAGTCCTGCATGCCATTACCAGGTGCTTTCTGATAAGGACGCGTGCACTGAACCTAGGCCATCTGCTGCCTTCCCCAGATCTGGATCTTTATGCTTTAATCTTTAGCTGTTGGCCCAGTTGCTCGGTATGGGTCTCTCAAGATGCATCTAATTGGATTCTGACAGCGACGGACGTCGAAAGCGAGTACATTTGCAGCCAAAGTGGTTCCGGTGGTGATCGAGCTCGCACCGGTGCCGGAGCTCCCAATGATGGGTCGACACAATGGCCGATGTGGGCGTCACCGGAGAGGCCTCGGCACATGGTGGCAGAGGCGCGGGACGTGAAATGTTGGCCATGATATGATAGAGGAAGGCATGCCGAAAAGGCGCGAGCTTTTCCTTCTCATCAGCCGAAGCAAATGGCGGGAAGAGGAGAAGGGAAGGGAAGTGAAGCCTTTGAGCCAGGCAGGTCACGCAGCCGGAGGCGTCAAATCCGTCCGTCCTTCGGGCTGGGCACGCTTAATTCCCTTTTGCTTTTGCCTCCCTCCAGTCAGTGCTTGCTAGGTTCTCCGGTTGCTGCTGCAAATTCTAACTTCCAATCAATCAGAATTCAGAGAGCCAGCAACAGCATGGATGGAGCCTACCACAAAGGCACAAACTCACGCTTCCGTCGGGGGCTCGTTTCTGAATTCTGAAGCCATGATTTGATGCTGTCCCTTCCTAGCAACAGAAAAATGACTCGTTTCATCAGGGAACGCAGCGTGTCGAGCTCGTGGTCCATCTGAAGGTAAACTGCACTTAGCCGCACCGCTAGAACGATGCTCATTTTCAGGTCCATTCCCTAGCAGCTCATCAGGATAGTAAGTACATTCAGATGCCCTAGCGGATTGCTGTTCGATGTGATGCCTCTCGTGATCCATGGTTCTGCCCATACGTACGCCACATAATTGTGCGCATATCCTGTTCGAACAGAGAGCACCTTGGATGATCCTCCTGGGAGTGAGATTTCTCTTCTTCTTTTCTTTTCTTTTCTTTTCTTTTCCTTTGTGATTGGCGTTGATTCATTGTATGGGCATCTCTTGGATTCATCTGTTGGCCCCATGTACGCCTTTGGGTCCATGCGGTGCTGCGGTTTGTTTGGTGCAGTTGCTTGAAGGGCTGCAAGAACTGCTAGTTGCTGGATTTTTCAGCAGAAAATGGGGATCAGGAACGCGCCAAGGTACGTCAAGATGTGCCCAGCTATGAGCATTGTTCTAGATGCTGATTGTAATCGGTTGATTAAGGAAATAGAAAAAAAATCCCAATGTAAAAAGGTTAATAAAATACAAAGAAAAGGGGGGAAAAGGAATGAAGCGCCAACCGTTGGACATACAACTGGTGTGGCATCTTGGTCTTCTAGCGGATTGACGGCCAGTGTTCACTTCTCACTTAGATGTTACGTGAGTCATTTATGTAGATTTTTCAATGTGAATACAAGGATTTGTTCGTGTAAAGTGTGAGTTTTGAGACTTAGTGACTACACTGGGTAGCTATTCCCGCTCTTTAAAAAAATGAAATGAGGTTGATAAAAAAAAAGAAAGGAAAACCTACGAGTTTCTAGTTCGCCTGTGAGGAGTGGGTGGTGTTCTCTCTTTTTTTGTCAGTTGTTTTTGCTTAAAATTAAATTACTTTTGGTCAATTTTGTGATTATGATAAAAATCAGATCAAATTAAGTGCTAAAAACTGGTAGGAAACCACTAATAGCGGGCGCCATGCACTGGTCCAAAAATGGAATAGTTGCTCTAGTCTACTATTCCAAACCGGGGCAAACACTGATGGTTAACAGAGATGATGAGCTTATCGTCCATCTGCAGACTGCAGTCTAGAAGAGTCAAAAGCAGCCGTTTCCTCGCTTGAACAAAATTTTCAACTGAAAAATTGTGACATATATTGTCATGCTCAGAGCTTAAAGTGGATTGGAAAATCTCGTCTAGTGGTAGCGACCAGAGTAGAAGTTTGCTCATACTTTCTTCGCCGTTTCAAATCAGTGGACTTTGGCGCCATTGCCTGTGGTGTTTGGGTTTCGAATGGTCCATTTGAGGTTTGCACATCAATGTCTGAGGTTATATCAAGTGAAACTTCCATCATACCATCCTGCCTTCAACAAAGATCTGTTTATATTAACTTACATTTCTACCTTCTAATTAGAAAAAGCAGAAACCAATATAAATATCTGACTTTCTGAAACAGCTTCTATTTCTACCTTCTAATTAGAAAAAGCAGAAAACAATATAAATATCTGGTTTTCTAAAACAGCTTCTCCACTTCTTTCGCTCATGACCTGCTTCGAGGAATAAGATAGGGGGCTACGGGCATATCGGGTACCCCGCTCCTCCCGCTCTCGTCTCGCGGACATATTTATCTTAGCCACTATTATTCATTTCCAATCAAAATTATTGGCCGCAATTAATACGAAACAAAAGTCCCACCAATGTAGCACATGTCACGTGCCTGCTTGCAGGCTATCAGATGTTCGCACAATGCCACCTTACACAAGGATAGTCGCGTGTCTGTTTGTGGACTAGCACATGTTTATTCCATGCCCTCTTACCTTACATAAGGATTGGTCTAAAACTTTGTTTGTGGGGTCAAACGTAGAGCTATATACGTTTTTGTGATGTCATTTTCTTTAAATTTTTATTGCGAGGATTTTCTTTACAGATTCCAACAAATGTTGGGCTTTTTTCTTGAAAAAGAAACCGTGGCATCGAGAAACCAATCCAATATCGCATGGCATGTTTGCTAGGATGCTTGGCAACCGATAGCTCGACCATGAACTTCGCCATACCCATATATGTTAGATTGTCAGTATTTGGCTGCCAGGGATGGGCACCTTTAATTTCTGATCCTTTTTGTTGCTGCTTCTGTTTGCCCTGCCTCTATTCGTTCTTCTTCTGCCATCTGCGATGCCATGTAGCAAGAGTACAGTTGGCAATGTTAGATGGGACGAGCAGAAGAGGCACAAAGAAAAGAGGAGTTGCAAGGAGGGTGCAAATGAGACAAGGATGAGCAGGATTCCGACGGTGTTGCCGTGCCAAATGCGTCAAGGAAAAGCATGGGCGCTTCTTGGGACTCATCGCGATGCTGCCCTGTGCAGTGCAGCTGCTGGTTGGCAGTACGTACGTACGTACGTGCATGCGTGCGTGCGTGCTTCTGGAGGCCTGAGAAGTGCAGGTGCTGCAATCTATGAGGTCGACACTGCCCCCTCGATTCCAAAGGAGGTGTGCTCCTTCCAAGGAAATAAACTTGCTTAATTTGTAACCTCTGTAATTGGACTAGATTACATGTATATATACAGCACTGCAGTGGCTGTAGCGGCTGTAACTAGAGAAGAAGACAATGTATTCTACCGGTGGTTGGTCTTTGTACGTACGTAGAGTATTTGGTCAGGAGGGAATTGAAGTGATGTGTTCTAGGACTGGTGGTAATGAATAGCGGAAGGTGGCTGTCGGCAGCAGCGACGGGGTGAGATGACTGGTGGCAATGAGCAGCGGAAGATGCTGGATTATTTTTAACATATGATTTATCATTTATAATTTTTTAAACAAATAAATAGATGATTTGTCTATCACTGTTTTAAAATAATTTATTCATGTTTGATAAGTGCTTTTGTTGGAATAAAAATCATAAAGGCACGATGGAAAAGAAGACACGGAGCGCGAAGTGATGAATGGTGGCCGGCATCAGTACATGCCCTCCAGTCGCCGTGTCACCCCGACGCGTGCTGTGCCCGCTACCACCGTAGCTAGGGATCCTCTGCGCCCTCCGCATGAGTCTTCGACCGTGGATCATCGCCTGGCAATTTGGCAAACGAGCCTTACGTATATATCAGAGTGCGAGAATACGATAAGATTTGAGTAAGAGGTTTTGGTTCCAGTCGAATATAAAGAACGAAGATTTAAAGACGAAGCAAGCTAGCTTGGAAGCTGAAGGAGAAGAAGGTCCACACATACCATGCATGGGCAGATGGGCTAGAGGAAAAACAAGGCCAAAATTGCATGAGTTTGTGTTTTTCTTACAAATTTGATGTGGAATTCGTATGTTCTAATGGTGCGACTAACGAGCCACCGCTAGCGCATCAGCGCTACCCTTTCCTTGCGGCTTCCGGTCCGTCATCTCACTCGGCGTCCTTCTGTTGCTGACTTACTGCCCACTGCTCTCCTCCGATCCTGCCATCGCCGAGCTGCCCCCGCTCCAGTGAACCTCGATCCTTAAAACCACTGCCGCTGCTGTCAGAGAAGGACACAGAGATCGGTATAGTGGCAACGTAGAGTTCTTCATAGGGCCTCCAACCACGGAGTTGAGGAACGGAGCTTCCCTGTCCCCATCCCTGCTTGTGGTGTTCTCCTCCGTGTTCTCTCGATCTGAACACCTCTATATTTTTTTTAATTATTTATGATGGATTAACCTATTTTTATTTTTAAATTTCAGGTAAAAATGGGCATATGGTGAAAATATAAAAACTTCTGATGTGGACCGTTGGATCAATAGCGAGTGGTCCAGATCGAGGGAACACGGAGGGGAACACCACGTGCGGGGACAGGAAAGCCGTTTTCGGAGTTGAGGAGAACAAACATTTCCCTCGGAAAAGCACACACACAAGTAGAAATACAAATGAATTGAATACGGACGGATAATATCTTTATCATATTTATTTTTTTTCTTGGGTGCGAATATGAATACGGATTCCTCGGATACGAATAATATCAAATACAGATACGAAGCATATACGAATCGAAACGAATACGGTCACGAATATTTATCGAAACATGAAGACCCCTTAAACTATATATCCAAAATAAATAAAAACACATAAATAATTTATCTTCTCAAAACATTCATGAAGTCTAAATAAGCATAAGTATTTTCATCAACAATAAAAATATACTCGATAGTCGATCAGTACTAACATAAGTACTAACAACATGCAATTTATGGAATACACATGATAGCAATTTGAATAAGTATAAGAACAGTACTAACACACATACTATTCAAGCTTAGATGCCCTTGATTTGTTCCAAACATTTAATTTGTCTCTCTTGTATTTTCTTCTTCTTGTTTCCTTTTTGGTAGCAATCTCTTTTCAATATTATATATATTATGAATCAAAGAACATTTGTCGACATGTTAGTCTTCTTTATGCTCATATGAAATGTAGAATAATAGTACTTTTCTATACTGTAAATTATGCATAGTCATACCATTGTATAGATTTTAAATCTTCGAATGGCAATTAATTTTTTCTAGAGTCTTAAATAATTCTTAATGGATTTCTACCATTTACATGTGACTAAAAAATTAATTATTTATATAAATTTGCATCAGAGTGATTTAAACGGTAGTACATCAATTTAATCGGTATGCGTTAAATTTTATTCTACCGATGATACTAAATTTAATTTTTAATAAACATAAATATTTGCTAGTGTTGTTTGGTAATTTAATATGACTAACAAAATTTTATCAATAAGTCAACCATGCCACAGAATATCCAGTATAAAAACTCGAGAATAAAATTCATTTGCACATGATTTTTCTTTCTCTTCTTCTCTTTTCTCCCCCTTCTCTCTTTTTTTTCCCTCTAGCCGAAGCCTTTTCTGGCCACTCGTTCTTCCTCTCTTCATTTCTTTCTTCCTCCCCTTCTTGTCCCTTTCTCCTCGCTCTTCCTCCTCCCCAAGTCCCCCACTAGATCCGCCCAGCCTTTGCGCCTCTCTTAACCTCCAGTCCCGCCTCTACCTAGCTCCGCCTCCAGCCTCCTGGCGTCGGCCAATGGTTCAGCCCCTAGCCCGCTGCTCGGCCATGGCCGCTCCCCGAACTTGCCCCTGAGCTTGGCCCCGACAGGCTCAACCTCCCGACGCCACCTCCTACAAGCTCCACCGCCCGCCTACAGCTCGGCCCCGCCTCCCTCTGTGCTGCCCTTCGCCCCGGCCCCTAGGCCATCACCCTCTACTCCAGCTAGCTCGGCTCTGGCCACTACACCTCCGGCGTCGCCAATCTCCTCCCCTGTATTGGTCGCCATTGATAGCCCTTCGGTTCGGCCCTCGGCTCTTCCTTTCCCGACCCTTGCCACCACAGCTCAGCTTTTGCAATGTCACTCCTGGCTCTGGCTCCTCACCAGGTGGATTTATCCCTACTGTAGGACTTCTTGTTAGGCCAGATATCTGGACTCCATCATTCTCGGATAGCCTAAGTTCGTATTTGTATTCGACAGATAGTGTACTACCGTATTCGTTTTCGAAGAAATAATCCGTATTTATTTTCAATCCGAAACTATCTGAGAAAAATCTAAATCGAAATATTCCGTATTTAAAAATTATCTGAATCGGTCGAAAACCATTCAATCCGTTTTCGCCCTTCGAGACAATTATAGACCGCAATATATGGCACGGGCACGGCCACGTGAGCTGAGCAAAACGCAAGCACGGAACGGTGATCTCGGAGCATCCGAGCTCACGAATCCTCGCCACGGGTCAACCGTCGCAGCGAGGGAGCAAAAGCAACAGGCAATTACCAATGTCCAGTGACAGGCAGCCGCCGCAGCTCGGGGCCGCTTACCCTCCGGCCCACACGTTATCTGCGGAGCATCCGACGGTGAGGCGCGCTGCGGAGACGGCGGTCCTGAAACGCGTGCCCGTTGGTCCGAACATCCGTGCGCGCGCGCGCGTATACGGCGTGTAGTGACTGACTGACTAGCGAGCGAGCTGCGTTCCGGGGGACAGTGAGCTCGAGCGAAATGATTGCGCCGTGTCTAGCGCGATGCCCTCCTCCCTCCCTCCCTGGTCGGACTCGAACGGACGGGCCTCACCTGCCGTATCCGTATCCACCAGCCACCGACACCCCCGTGCTACTACACCGCCTGCTGCTCTCTGCTTGCCTCAACTCGATCAGCTCGTTTACTTTGTGTCCACACGTAACGTATGCCTACGACGAACACGGGCACGGCGGCTCCTGTCTCATGATTTCGACTCACTAGCTAGCTACCTAGCTAGGCCGTACCGTGGATCCATACGCCAACTTGGTCGACAAGTGGATTTTAGTGACCAGCTTTCTCAGAGTTTCTGATCGAACGGGTTTATACCACCATATTTACGTGGCCATCGAACATGTTTGGTATTATGTGTTAGATCGTTGTGTATTTAATGTTAATGAATAATTGATGGTTAGATTTTATAAGAATTTATGTTTAGTTGATGCTTTATTGTTGCTGGAGTTTTCAAGCTGATAGGTCTAGTTGATAGGTCAATCACATCAGATGACCAAGTTAGGTCGACCACAACAGAACAACCATGGCTTTCTCGTAGTCGTAGACTTCGAGTGTTTCAATTCTGGATAGTCCTTGAGTATCTCGAGTACTCGTGTCTGATGGGCTAGTGGTCTGACTGATCTGTACATGGCGGTCAGATTGGTCTTACTCGATGGTCGTTGCTACAGTACCCGGTCAGTACTCAATAGTTGTTACTACAATACCTGGTTGGTAATGGATAGTTGTAGACTTTGTGATCGGTAGTCATGGACTTAGCGATCTGGTAGTCACAACAAATCTGTTGTACATATTTATTAAAGGCACAATGTGATCACAGTAAATATCTTGTAACGGTGCTGTAAACACAGAAGGGGGTTGCAGTAAATCTATTGTACAAGTTTGGTAAACGCACAATAAGATCATAAAAATCTTTTATAACAATACAGTAAATGCATATAGAGGCTACAATAAATTTTTTTTAGTAATACAGTAAGCATTAGGAGGTTGTAGTAAATATACGATATAGGTGCAATGAACATACAAAGAGTCGGTAATTCTGTTGAATGACAAAGTAAATGCACAATGAGGCTTTATTATGTTGGGATATACCCAATTCTTTTATTGCACTCTTTTGACGTGTTACTGTATTCTCCTTCAGTTTTTGTTACAGAGCAAATGCATTTATCATTTTATTGATGAGACATATAATTCTATTACTCTCTTCGTCAGTAAGCTACCGATAAAACCGTTGATAAATCGGAGCTGTAAGTCAAAAGTTGTGGCTAAAACAAGAAAAAAAACATTATAGTACTAATAAGGAACCAATATTTATTGGCTGGTTGGCTATGTGTTATTATTTGGCTTCCTCCCCGTACGAAGTGAATGATGGCCCTCTAGGTTTTAGGATCTTCTAGGTTAGATCTAGCGGGGTCTTTTCTCTAGGGTTCGAGTTCTTGAGAGATACATTGAAAGGGATTGGGGTACTAACCGTCGGACGACGTGGAGGAGGAGGAGGCCATCTCAGGTTCGGCGGTGAAGATCTGCGCACGGGCAGCGACGGTCGGGGAAGAGGTGCTGGGCTCCTCTGCGGCGTGTCCCGGGCGGCGGCGTCTCCCTGGCGGCGGTGAACTGCGGCGGTGGCGCTTCCAGTCGGCTCAGCGCCCCCTCAACAGATCGGGCTTAGGGTTTGTCGGTGGGGTGACGGCGGCGCGGTCAACCTCGTGATGCGTGCCGCCCGGCCCCCACCTCTGTATTTATAGCGCTGGCGACAGGGGCCCACCAGCCAAACGGGCTGGGCGCCCCCGATCAGGGCGCGGTCAAGGGCTGGGCTTTGGCCGTTGGGCCAAAGCCCTGAGATCACTCTAACAGTGAATGCACATAGGGTGGATTGGACTCGCTAGTGTAGCCGCCATGTAGAATAAGCTATTCTATGCTTAAAAATAGAATAGTGTCATCGTGTGTATACATACATATAACGTGTGTACGCGTGCATGGTAAGTGGGTTCGTTTATCTTTCTACCCCCTTTCCATAGAGAGTATCATAATGGCAGACAACACGAGCATGGGAAGGAGAAAGATGGAAGAGAAGCAAGTAGGAAGAGAAAAGCGCCTTGTGTTTTAAACCGTCCGTAGCCGTGGTTTGCTCCCTATTATACTCGGCGTAGGGGGCAAAAGAGCGAGCACTTTTTACTCCAAAGGCGTGCGTGCATGTGTTATCTAGCTAGGCAGGCATGCTATTTCTACCACACACCTCCAAAGTTGTCAAGGGACTACTCGAGCAAGGCCCTCTCAAAGTGAGCAAGAACGCATTTTGATGGCCATACAAAATAAATTCTTCAGGAAGCACGACGAAAGATACTGTCGATCTGTGCTTGCACTTGTAGTTGGGGGCGTCCATTATTGCAGTGATCTCTCTCTCTCTCTCTCTCTCTCTCTCTATATATATATATATATCTCTCTCTCTCTCTCTCTCTCTCTCTCAGAAAAGGCACACAACCGAGTTACACTTTACAAGGAACGTTCGTCCGATATATCGTTGCTCTCGAGCAAACTAACCAGCTAACAGTGGTTGTTCTCTGAGTCCTCAGCACCGGCCACGGAAACGAGTCCAGGTAACGTGCACCCGTAGCGCGCGTCGCATGCATTTCGTCCCGCTAGGCCGGCGCTTCCGCCTTCAATTCCTTGGCTCTCTAGCTAGCTCCACCGGTCGCCATCGGTGCGTCGCTCTCCCGCGCGCGCAGGGAGGGACATGTACCTATGCGTGTGTCCCCCGCCTGTCCCCTCCGTATGCCGATGCCGCCCGAATAATTCTCACCCCGTGTCCAGCGCAGGCACTGCGCAGCCGTGCGTGCTGGAAGTAGGAGTACCACGTACGTGGTATCCATATTAGCTATGGTCAATAGTTTTTAGATACGACTGATAGTATTTTTATTAAAAATAAGTAATAGTAATTGAAAAAAGTGACTTTAGAACGAGAGCGCAAGCGATGGAAAAAGCAAAGAAGAGTTACGTACATGAGACGGGAGCGAGAGGAGTGGAGTGCATAATTCGTCTATGACTTTCCGTCTTATTATCAAATCGAGACGAGAATGAAAAAAGTAAAAAAGCCATTTTAAAAAGTTATGTGTTCATATTAACTTCTGACTTTTAAAAAAATCAATACAAACACACTGTAATAAGATTAAATCTAACTAGTGGGCGACTTGGCCCTAAGGAAGCACGGGATGGTCAAATAGTACGCACAGGCACGTGTTGGTGTAGGGAGATCCATCACTCCATGCCAACTTTGCACAAGTACTTAGTCGGGAAAAACACCTTTGTTTGGGGAGTTAAGTGCGCAAATAACATTGTAGCTAACTTTTTTTTACAAATCTAGTACTATACACACGAAATTATAAATCTAATCACATACTTAAACTTACCACGCTTGAGGACCGCGGTAGGAAGCTACCACAGTAGCCGACCGTGGCAGCATTCATGTATGCATTTATATCACTAATTAATCACATGCATCGTCTTGTCGTTGTGCCCCTAAACAGTAGATTGACTAGCTTGGCCCATGCCGCGATCGGGTGACACGACAGCTTCATGGGCCCCATTACCTGTCGCATTGGGCTAGCCTGTGTCGTGCTCGTCGGCAGTGCCGCAATGGCTGGATCATGTCGCGCCATCGGTAAGAGCCACACGTCGGTTGCTGGTTTTTCCACTCTTGGTAAGAGTGCTAGATTTGCATTTTCATGTCATATGAGGCTAATTTTAAAATTAAGGTGAAGAAATTCTTGTTTGGGCATGTGCACTTTTGTTTTCTGGAAGAAATGAGCATGTATGCATACTGTTTTTGTTTTTTCCCACCAAAAGTTGCGAAAAATGTAGATACTTTTGTGCCATTGAAGTATACCCTGGTGATGTGACATCATGTATCCGAGAAAAATTCGATTTATTTGTGCCGATTCTTCAGGATGATTTTCCAGGATTTGAATCCGTAAGTTGTGTGATTTAAAATAGTCGATTAGCCATCCAACCCTCTCCAGAAAAATGTATTAGGTGATACACATAAAAAGGTTTTGTGAAGCCTTTCTTCCCTTTTCCTTTTTCACATTCACATGCACACACATAAAAACTTATTCAAATCATCAGATGGTTCCTCCGTTTACAGTAGCACACGGACATATCCCACTTCGATTATAGCACGGTTTGCTTAAAATTTCAGTTTCTAGCTTTTAGTTTATTTATTTTATTTTTTTCTTATTTTTGGGCTCTTTTTATTTCTTCGTATTATATGAGTTGATATAATTTTTCTCTATTTTTTCAAAATTAATTACGCTAAAAAAATTATCAACAACTACGTTGGAAAAAACTAGTACAATACCAAAACTAGGCAAGCTTAAGCTTCAAAATCACGTATGAGCACCCAAAGAACAGATCTGTCTACTTTGCATGTAAGGCACTGTTTGGAATGCGGGAATTTTTCCCGATTCCTGCGGGAATTGAACTGTTTCCTGCAAAATTCCTGTGAAATTCCTCTGTTCCAAACAGACCATGTTCGGTGAGATTTCCTGTGGCGTACGTCCTTTCTTTTCGTTTCCAAATTCCAACCATGCACAAAATATTCCCTCAAGGATCGATCGCCACCCTACCGGCCATCAACTCAACTCGATCGGGGTATATAATAGCTTTGCATGTGCGTTTTATCTCATCATTGAGCTTCGTTGGGCATAAGTACCGATCAGAAGTGTATTATTATAGTCATCTGTTTATTGTTAAGTTGGGTTTAGGTGTTTTGAGCCTTCTTTCCTCCAGCTTTCCCTTTGTGTTAGGTGTTCGTGGAATAGAATGTCAAGAATTAACCAAGTTTTATGATGATATAAGTTTGAGATCCGACGGTGCAATTTAGTCTGAAACATTTGTTGTCAAGGTTGGTACTATTTTAGCCAGAGCTAGTTGGGGTACTAACAAATGGTTATATTTTTTGGCTAAAGTTGATAATTTTTTTGCTGTACTTTTGAGATGATGACAGACGACAAACATGTTGACACGGATAGTGCACACGCTGATGAGCTAAGAAGCTGTTTGTAGAAAACAGCTTGAGAAACTACTTAAAAAAATCGATCCATTTATTTCGGTTTGTGGAGGAGGTAAAGTTAAAAATCAAAACAGAAAAAGACCATAATATTCGCAGGTAGGCCTTGGCTTTGCCTGCTCTTCTTAACAAATATGGTCACCTTTTAGCCGAACTTCACTTCCGGCCTTTGTTGGCTGGAGTTTACGGTTGTCAGGCCAAATGGAACCAACTCCACCTCATTCCTTGTTTGGAGCAAGCCGGAGCTAGAGGGGTTGGGAGTGCCGGTTTTGGTGCTTCCGAGTGTTCATCCCTGGACAAATATATAGCTCACCTTAAAAATTGCACGGAATCACTACACTTATGGATTGAGGTCGAATTTGCATGATTAGAAGTATCAATCGTGAAGATAAAAATGAAGCATCACTGGAATGCTCCTATATGTTACAAATCCAAAATGCAACCTGACCATCACTTTCTGCTACAACGTATTAGTAGAACTTAAAAACGTGCTATACTACGAAAGTATTAAAAGGAATAAATCTACCCACACTGTTTTGTACAAACGAAAGCATACTTCTTACGGTAGCACTTTTTCTATGACAACAGAAGCTACTGCTTTAAGCCCTATTTAGGACACTAGAATTTTTCTAAGTTGTTCTAGGAATTAAACCGTTCCATGTAAATTTCCTACGTTGCAAACAGATGTTAATTGCATTTGTATCTTCTGAACAATTATTTTTCGCTGGCCAGCCCATCAAAGGCGGACAGTCGGTGGACTAATTTCACACAATAGTTTGCTTCATTTCAGAAAAATAAAAATAAAAATGTAAAGCATAAAATGCAGTAAATAGCACTGAGCAATAGAGCATCAAGTAGCCGCCCTCCACTCTAGTTTCTACACTTGCTCATCTCGCTCACTCCCTCCTCCTATAGCAATCACACCACCTCTACTCCCCTACGCCTCCTCCGGTTCATGTCCTGCTGCTCCCCATGTCGCCGCCTCTCGAGCTCGACTACATAGGCCTCTCGCCGCCCGCCGCCGGCGGCGGCGGCCGCGCGGACGACGACCTGAAGGGCACCGAGCTCCGCCTCGGCCTCCCGGGCTCCGAGTCGCCGGACCGCCACCCGGCCGCCGCCACCACCGCCCTGGAGCTGCTGCCCGCCAAGGGCGCCAAGCGCGTGTTCTCTGACGAGGTCGCGACGCCGGCCCCCGCTGCCGCCGCCGGGAAGGGCATGGAGGCCGACGAGGATGGGGACAAGAAGGTCGCCGCGCCGCCGCAGCCGGCTGCGAAGTAGGTGCCTGGCTCCTGATAACTCTGTGGATTTCTTGGTGTTCTGCCGAGTTCTTGGGAGATGCGGGTGGGTGGCTTGTTGGTTGGAGCGCGAGTGGGTGGAGGGTTTGATTCGCAATTTGAGGAATTTTTTGGTGTGTTAATAAATCCTAATGGTTTGGTTAGCTTTCGGAAGAGGGTCTGCTTTGCAATCTGTGCCATGTATTTGAGGGAGTTCTTTCTGTGGATTCGGAAAAAAAAACTTTTTTTGTAGGAATTTGGTGGCAACAAGCTCATTTTCAGGTTCTTGCGTTGGTGTTTGTGAGTGGGCGCGCGTTTTGAATTTAGCTTGACCTCTTGGGCTGAGGAGTTTGGAGGAGTAAAAAAGCTTTGCAGTGTTCCTTTACTAATTTGCTCTGAAAATTACACTTAATTTTACTTCCTTTTTTTTTGTCTAAGGTTAAATAACTGTGATTTTTTTCCTTTGAAGTTTCATTAGGAAACTCGCGAGAGCCTAATATTTCAAAGTTTCTGCATGTGGCTCGAATTGAAATGGTCAAATTTCCGCCTTCATTTTTTACTTCAAGGTTTACTCCGCAAACTGTAAAGTTTCGCTTTGAGCTTTCTTGGTTGCGAATTCTTTAGTTTAATCTTGAACTTGGTTGCTTTTACCTCACATTAATATCAAAACCAAATGCTGGGTCGCCTCCATCAGTCCATTTCTTGTTCTTACACTGAATTACTGATGCGTGATAACGTTCTTGTGCAGGGCTCAAGTGGTGGGATGGCCACCAATCCGCAGCTACCGCAAGATCACTATGGCAACCAACCAGCTGAAGAGCAGCGAAGAGGATGGTGATGCCAAGCAGGGGCAGGGGTTTATGTATGTCAAGGTCAGCATGGATGGTGCCCCGTATCTGAGGAAGGTCGACCTCAAGACTTACAAGAATTACAGGGACCTGTCTTTGGCGCTTGAGAAAATGTTCATTGGCTTCAGCACCGGTGAGGTTTCTCGGGTTCTTTACAAACGCTTGCTATTCTAAGTTGCAATTAAATTTGACCCGAAGTTGCAATTAAATTTGACCCGGAGTAGCAGAAATGCATCTTTACACATCTATAGTCACCTTTCACAGCGGTGAGATTGTCTATTCTAGTGACTTCCATTTTGTGATTGTTCCTTCCTAAATTTGACCTTGCTATTATCTGCCAATTTGTTTTGCACGATGCCTGTTTTGAGCATATAGTATTTCTGGCGGAATAAAATAAAATGTCGCTTCTAATTTTAGGAGCGTTTCTTGTGCTTAATATTGATCAGTGGAGCTACTAATACTGAAGAATAGACTGTTTTGATGTTTATCCTTAATTGCTTATGTTCGTTTTCATGCAAGGGATTCCGAATTTTTGAACTCTCATCCTTTGGATTCTGGGAATACCACTTTTATCATTCCTCAACCTTTGATTAGCAGCAGTGCCTCATCACCATGGCTTCCTACATCCTTTGAGCTTTACGGTTATATTTCTATTTTAAGTAGGCTATTGAAGGGCAAAGCCTATTCCCAGTAACTTATGGCAAATCTCTGCAAGAGCATTTGTGTGACTAATTAAGGATCTAAGTTGCACAAAGGTAGATTTTCTGGGTTCTAAAATGGAGGACCAGTCTGCAGTTTTTGATATCTCATTCAGTACACATTAGATAACATAAAATAATTGTGAAAATAAGAATGTCGTGCCTAGAAGTTTTAGTGTGAGGAGAGCGTTCTTTTCTGTCTGTTTATTTGGCCTCACAGGTAGTAGTGTGTCTAATGTCATACCAGGGAAGGATGGTGTGTCTGAGAACAGAAAGGATGGCGAATATGTGTTGACTTACGAAGACAAAGACGCAGATTGGATGCTGGTCGGTGATGTTCCATGGGAGTAAGTACACTGATCCGATCTAATTACAATAACAACAAACGGAGAAAGGAGAAGTTTAAACTTTAAAGGATAGCTTGAGGCTCTGTAGGGAACTTATAAAGATTGATCAATCATAACAGTTGGTGAAGAATTTTGCTTTTGAATATTTTACAGGATGTGCTGATATGCTTCAAGATAAAATGAACTTGTATTGTAAAGCAGCCATGATTAGAGGATCTCTTAAGATTATACCCCCTCCATTCTATTTTACTTGTCGTTTTAGAAAATGTGCAGGCGACCTTTTAAATTGACCACAAATATACATAAATGTCTTTAGGTTTGTCACATGAAAATGATGCCATTAGATTTGTCATAAAAATATACTTCTATATTATTAAACTTTTAACAATTTGCTAACATATAATTAGAAAATAGAAAAAGCAAGGGTCAAAGGCATGTATTAGAAACCGTGTCAATGTCTAAAACGTCAAGTAAAAAAGAACGGAAGTAGTACTATTTTTTCTTAGTTATTGTTTCAATCCAGTCATAATTGCTCTAAAATCTGCGCTTACTTAGTAGACCTCATGTTTTACTGCTGCCTTCTAATGTATGAACAAGTGAAAGAGTCTTAATGCGGTCATTATTGTTGTTCTTGCGGCTTTTTAATTGTTATAAACTTATAATTCCGTTGACAAGAAAATCATGTATGTTCGAGACTTCGAGTGCATGATTGTTTATGTTACCCCCTCTCTGAGCATTTCATGTATTTGTTACCTTATTATTTTGGTGTAATTGCAGGATGTTCAGCGACTCTTGCCGAAGGCTCAGGATCATGAAAGGTTCAGATGCAATTGGACTTGGTATGTTCAAAGTGTTGTTCAGTTTAATGTTCATTTTAGGCTTAATATTACTGGACACATCCCGTGCATATATCGTGAGTTAATTATTTCACATTTGTTACCATCCTATTACTGCTTTCTTGTTCAAGCTGTTTCTCAGGTTTGTTTCATTCTTTGAACTAAACCTTTAGAGGGGAAGCTGTTTACTCTGCAACCCCTTGGACTTGAAAGCATGTTTTGTTGGAGCTTAAATATGTTAAGCATAGCAACATTAATTTGACAACACTCCTTTGATCACTGGAATGTTTCTGTACTACCAAAATCCTTTTTAGCCAAGCTCTTTCTTAGTGTTTCAACTGTACCATGGTGAAGCTGGAGCCATGAAGTACCAGCTCCAAATGAGTAAACAAAGACTTTCAAAACCATTTGGACATAGCTCCCAGCTTCTCTAGAAAACCACAGTTAATTTTGTTATACCATTGAAAGAGGAAAATTTTTGTTATGCCATTGAAAGAGGAAAGTGTCTTGCAGGAAGTGGTAATCATACCGAGTTTGGTCTTTGGGGGGCAAACCATTAATTTGCTTGTTCTATTACTTCTGTCTGACCCAAAAAAAAACATAAGAGGCTTGATGGAGTCTGGCCAAACACTCCCTGAACAACCTAGCTAATTAAAAAAACATTAACTAGTGTTAGGGAGTTAAAAAAGCTTTCACCTTGACTTGCACAATTTTTTCTAATAATTGATTTTATATTTTTATACTGCTCCAGACAAAGTTTCAGAGTTAACATTCATGTTATGTTTGTTCATATGTTTGATGTTTAAAGGTTGGAGCCTCGCCTTTTACACTGTGGCACTGCCTCTCTGTGTGCAATTGTTCTTGCTACCTTTTGAAATGTTTCCTCTCTGTGCACAATTGTTCTTGCTACCTTTTGAAATGTTTCCCTTTTTGTTTTACTCCGGAAGTTCATTTAGGTAGCCCCCACCTACCGACATGAAGTGCATTTCACATTGATTTGATTGCGTTTGTTATCTTTTTTTGCAGCTCCAAGGGCAGGGGATAAGTCCAAGAACAAGAACTAAAACGGTTGCTGCCCACAGTCAAAGGCAAAACGGAAGATCAACTGACTGTAGGGCAGGTTATCAGAACCAAGAAGTCTTCAAAATGAGATCGTCATATTGTCTGAACTACATGGTTTGCTATTTCGCAAGTAAAAACTCCTAAGACTCTTTTATGTTAGGTTTGTGGTATCTCCCTGGAGACATGCTCTATTTGATTGTGCCCACGTCTTTATATGTATGTTATTTCCATCCGTGTAAATGGTTGGTGCACAGTGCGCTACTGCTATGATTGAGCACTTCTACTTATTTTGCTAGTGTTGTCCTGAACTGTTCGTTCTCCACCACGTAAATGTTTAATGAAGGTTTCAAGTCTATTATTTATCTGATTTCTTTTGAAACAAATTTATCTTAGTTTTTGACAACACACTTATCCAAATACTGTTCTGAAAGTTTGGTGAGCTAGTTCAAGTTTAGGGTTTCTTTTCATTTAAAATCTAGGCATTGCATGGTGAAACAATGATTCTTTGCCAGCTTTGATGTGTAGTTGCTGGTGGGGACCAATGATTCAAAACCGGAAATGGGAAAAATATCGGATCCCTTGTGGTACCGGTTACCGTTTTTAAACCGGCTGAATTTCATCAAATAGAATTTAAACTCAAGATTTGAATTAAGCAGATTACTGTCTTGAATTACTGTTCACCATTTTAAATTAAAATTTAAAATTAGAACTTTTTCGAACAGTTTTTTTTTACCGGTCTGGACGCTAATAGCCAATTTTTTTTATCGTTGGTGGGGGACATGCACTGCACATATCAGTATCTTTTGAAGGTTGTGATGGTTGTTCTATAATACGGCTTAAAAGGCTTCCTCAACCATCATTCAGGTAGTATAAAATATCATAGCTAGTATAAAATATCATAGCTAGATGGGTTAATGATGGCTTATGATCCCTTGGAATCAGGCTTTTCGTTGCCTGCAGTATCTGCTTCCTTCCTAGACATGATGCTCCACTTTGGCCTTCTTTTGTGTTCCTTCCCACTTCCCCTTGCTAGTGTCTGCTAGTTGGTGTGCATGTGAAGCAGGGCAGAATGTATTCCATGAACACATTTAAGAATAAGATCCTGTCTTAGTTTAACTGCAAAGGTGCTTTTCACTACACCAATCAGCCTTCATCTGCACTTGTTTATCCCATTGTAGCTTGCAAGATGTTGCATTTCCAGTGTCGAATTTATTCGCGGTGCCCGAGGGTGACCCCCTAGGTTTTACTATCAGTGCCAAGTGGCTGGTTTCAGAATAATTGTGGAGCATATGGTTCAGTTGTGTGGCATGCTAATCCTTTGTTCTACCCTGATATTGCCCACATGTTCATATAATACCAGCAGCATCCAGTACTATACTACCTACTGCCTAGGGAGTCCTTTTGATGAAAGATCCCTTTGTTCCTCTGTGGTCCTGCCCTGCCACTGTGCTAGTATGCTGGCCTTATCATTCTAAACCAATCTCTGGTCTTTTCTTACCTTATAAAGTTAGCTTGTGAGGATTTAACAAGGCAACCAAGCACTGCACTACTTACCCTACCAAGTAATTTCCACGCGCTTAGATTCAGGTGTTACCCTACATACTGTGCGACGTAGTGTAGCATATTGAGGCCCTGTTTGGTATGTGAGACTTTTGTATTCTTGTGGGAATTTAAACTATTCCTGGTGAAATTTCTATATTCCAACTTGCAAACAGGCCAATACTGTTGAAATATATAGCAAGTCTTGATTTCTGCAGATAGTTTACCTTCTGTATAACTGCCGTATAATCTGCACTTGGTTAGAGCAACTCCAATCGGTCCTTTATCCTGCTTTTTATTGTATATTTACCTAATATGACTCAAGAAATGGACTCCAATCGGTTCTTTATCCTCCTCTTCATTTTTATCGAGTCGCTATTTTCTCCCGGCCGCTAGCTAGATTTGGTGAGCGCCTCCTCAGTCGCTTCTCAAATAGCTAGGCCATTGGAATGCTAACTCAAATAGAGAGCTGAAAATAATAGCTAGCCTCTTCATCCTAGGAAATAGAGAGGGAGAAATGATTAATGGGATGGAGTTGCTCTTAGTATCTTTCTGTGTTTAGTTGCCGTGATTACGGCCGTGTAATCCGGCTCTGCCGGTTGCATGCAATCTGTAATCCTTGCTGTGCCGGACCACTGTTGTATATCCGGCAATCGCATCAAGCAATAAAATCAGCTCTCAGGCGTACAGCCTGTGTACCGAGCAAACGCAAACACATCTTTGTTTTTCTTCATGGTATCGGAGCTCTCAAGCATCTCCGACGAGATATCTTGGGGCTGTCGCTGCTGCTGGTCATGTTGCTTCATCCTTCGGCACCTTGGTGACCATCTGACTAACCGGCACCAAATATCTTCTATGGAAAGTACAGGTCACTGCCGTTCTTAGGGGCTAGGACTTGCTCGGCTATGTTGATGGAACGAAGCCAGCAACAAATGCGGTGATTGCATGGATCATTGGCACCGAAATGACGCAAGTCATCAATTCAGAGTACCAGAGGTCGGTGCGACAGGATTAGCAGATTTTTAGTAGTAGCACCTTACATACCAATATGAGATATTACTACGAAACGTCATCACCAAAGTAAGAAATAAAATAATAAAAACAGCAATAGAAATTACAAGGAAATTAAAACTTTAAGATTACTTTATCAAAGAACTAGTGGAAGCTAAAATAAATGTTTGAAACATGGGACCGATCTACTTCTAACCAAATGAAGATTAAATGAAATGACATAAATAGTGGCAAGTCACGGTGCCGAAAACTCGAGTACTTTCACTCATGATGCTATCACTTTACTGGCCTTTTACCTGAAAATGAAAAGAGTAAGCGTGAGATTAAGAAATCTCAGCAAGTACCCAACAACGGTTGCAAGCAACGTGTGTAAAGGATAAGTAACGCAAGCAAGTAATTTAACACAAGTCAAGTACAATGAAACTTGGTTATCAGAAACGTTGATAAGGATCAGAGACCAAGATAACATGAATGGTGGGATTAAAGGTAATTGTTATTTAGCAAGTTATGGTAATGACACTAGCGATTACTTCCTACATACTCGATTATATGAGAATAGTCAGGCACAACACTGTCATTGACTGTATAACCGTGGATGGGGTGTAATATCCTGAGTAACGAGAGTGTACGGTCCCATATATGTTACTAGGTAGGTAGCAATCTCCCCTATATGTGGGTAACCTTAGGTCAGGTAACCATTATCTTATTAACATATTATATGATAAGAGCTTAAGATAATTAGGGAAAGGCTAAGATAAGATCATGATAAATGGAAAGATTTGCTAAGATTAGAAACAGGAGGCATAATTCCCGATGTGGAATGATGTGGAATAATAATTTGGTGATCGAGATCTAGGGATTATTCTAAAAAGAGTATTAAAGCTTAGCTCACACAAAGGTTGTCAACCATCCAAGTTTTATTACGTGACAAGTGGTTATTAGTTAGATTAACAGATATTATATATAAATCCATCATGGCTCACAACATCATACAAGTAATGGTTCATGTTATCAGGAACTAAAACAACCCTAATACTAACAAAGTGCTAACGGGTTAAACCTAAATTCAAACAGGACTCTAAGTATCAATATATATCCAAAATTCGTCTAAGTCTTTCTCCTCTTGGCTTTTAGTGCTTGTTTCTCCCTTCTTGATTTTGCTGGTTCCCAAGGATGCATGGATGATGGAAGAACCTCCTAGATGCTAGATTCTATCCATATAGAAAATCTTAAAGCAAGTTCTTGGTGTTTGCTTCGTTTGCCCGGTTTTGGCTTGAAAAAGGTGATTTGGGGGGGGGGGGGGGGGGGGGTTGCTCTTAAGGGCTTTTGAGCTCAAATCTTATAATGGTTTAGCTTGTTGTGATATGTATAAACCCATCCAAGATCATCTAGAAAACACGAGCAAGCCTAGATCGTGGTTTTTCTCTTTGACCTAGTTTTGGTGCAACTTGTCCTTGGTTCAAAAAGATCAAAACTTTGGCAAGGTTTTTTTTTATAAATGTTGTGATATAGCTTTGGTCCAAGTTTTTTGGAGCCTCCGTGTGAATGCTGTGTCGATTTTGGTTTGGATCGAGCTGTTATTTTCATATCTGTCTGGAGGGGAGAGGTCTGACCGGTTTGCAAGGGTAGTTTGATTAGTTTTTAAGGGCGAACAGACCGGTTTGCATGGGATGTTAGACAACTTGAGGGTATGAGGGCTCATTTTGCTCAGTTCTTCTGGGAGTTTTCATCTTAAGTATTTTGTCTTTGATCTTAATAGCTTTCAATAACTATTAGAGTGAAGATGTTGGATTTCTCTTTGGGAAAAGATTTTACAAGGCCATTATTTGTGTGACGCATATTTAACCCCTTTTAGTCATCTTCTTAGTCCTACTAAAACTTTTCTGAAACTTGTTTTTGAAACATGTATAGACCAAACTCATATGAAACTTTTATGAAACCCTGCTTGAAATGTTTGAAATAGGTTCCTTGTTTTTATTCTCTCCTCAAAAGTAAGGAAACATGTTGAAACCTGCATTTTTGGAACATAAAACTTACAGAAACTCACATGAGACTTCTATTTTGTAATCTTAAACCTCCTGAAACTCACATGATTGTCTGATTTTTTTATGGAACTTATTGAAACTTTTGTTAAAACTTCTTGAAATTCTCTTGTTGAAACTTGATGAAAGTTGAGTTTCAAAATCTGAAATTTATTGAAACTTGGGTTTGAAACTTTTATGGAATCTTCTGGGAACTTCTAGAAAGGTGTGAAACTCATTGAAACCTGGAAGTGCATGTGCATCCTTCCTCAAGAAGCGCATGTGCATTCTTTCTCATTAAGACCCTATTCATTTGGGCTTGAGCTTCTGGTTTATTTTTTACTATATTTAAATTTTTGTCTTTTTCTGACTTTTCGATTTATTTTAAGCTTTTTTGTTGGTTCTTTTTTCCATCTTCATTTGCATTATACATGATGGGCTAACCATTTTTTCATTTTTAAAATTTTAAATTTTAATTATGTCAAATAAGCTACCATCAAATATAGTAAAAATTCAACCATAAATCACTAAAATTCAATCCAACTGACCACCTAAGCTGCACCCCTCGTCTGTGTGTACTAACCTGGTGCCGAGCCTAAGCTGCTAGACGCTAGGTACGAAGGCCCACCGCTCTCCCACTCGGCGATGGTGGCTTCATCCTAATGGGCGTTGTTACTCAGGGTACTAATCGCAAAGGCTAAACAAAAGAAAAAGGGGAACGAAGGTGCAAATTAATCAAAGCACATACCCACGCGTTATGGTATTCTTGTGATCGATCTCTGAGTTAGATCTACCATATCTCCCATGATCAACGCCCAAATTAAACCTGCGGACATTCTGAGCCCATGCAAATCTCGATACGATTTTCCTGCTTCCCGTTTTGTTTAGCATATATCACTGCTGCTGTTAATTGCGTCAACTACACGGGTTGGCACCTGTTAATTAATCTACCATGATTACCGATCCAGCTAGGGCGCATGCACGATGGGATCGATTCATCGATCCGAATTGCAATTTGCACAGCTGTGACAGTAGTGTATGGATGCAAACTGCACAGCTATTGTACTCATCTCGCGACATGCGTGAGGCTCCTTAAAAACGCGCCACACCGGCCGCATGGGCGAGCAAGTATATCATATGATTCATCTTGAGCTTGCTCGCGAGCGAGAATCCTCGACGAGATCGTCGCGAGCAGCCACTGACATGCGGGTCCAGATGAACCGCGTCAACCGCTACAGCCCCACAGATCGGGGGGCTGATTGCGGTAGCTAATCTGTGAATTAAGAAGATCAACCAAGCTCACGAGTGCCATCTTACTGGACACGATGGCACAAAAAGTCGTGTGCTTGACCAGAGAGCGATCGTTCTTGGAACCGGGGAGATCGGCATAGAAAATCGCTGCGGCAGATCGGCCTGAATCTTTCTCAGGATCCCACACAGCTCGCACTCCATCGATCGACTCTTCCTTCTCAACATGTGTCCCTTCTCTAATCTCTATATATAGTTGTCGTTGTTGTCACATCGCTATCGATCGGTTATACGCACACACACACACACACATATTTAGGAAACATATATATATAGAGAGAGGCAGTATATGGGGAGCAGCCACGCCGGCGAGATGTGCCTGGAAAGCGGCACGGCGGCGCCGATGAGGCGGGGGAAGAAGGCGACAGGCGCGGCGGAGCAGAAGGCGGCGAAGCAGCCGCAGCGCGGGCTCGGCGTGGCGCAGCTGGAGAAGATCCGGCTCCACAACCAGATGATAGCCACCTACCGCTCCGGCCTGCACGCGCCGCCGCCGCCGCAGCAGCAGCAGCAGGTGCCTTTCGCCGCTCCCGTGGCCAGTGCTGCCCCAATGCCAATGGCCGCCGGCGGTGTCTCGTCTTTCCAGCCCTATGTAACAGTAAGATACAGTACGTCAAGCATTGATCGCTGCGTGATTAACGCATGCAGTCACGTCGTATCTAACTAAACTTTGTGCGTACGATTATGTGTAGGATTGCTTCGAGGCGACGGACCGCAGCATCATCGACGTGCAGTACTACGAGAACCTGCCCCCGTACAGCTCCAGCCGGCCGCCGGCGACGAGGCAGCCGCCTCCGGTGTTCGTCCATGACGTCGTGAAGGACTCGTCGGGCCAGAGGCTGGGACAGTACCACTGGATGAGTTCGAGCCACGAGTCCAGCGGCCGCAGTGGCGCGGCTAGCACGGAAGAGCTGGACTTGGAGCTGAGATTGTAGAGTAGCTCGCTGAATAGCTAGCTACAGCATTTTTGTTTCCGGGTTCGACCGGTTTGGGGTTTACAGGGGAGAGCGTAGATTATTGACTAGTTATCTAGCCTAATTTCTACGGAGCATTTGATCATGATTAGTCGTGGTATTAATTACATATTTACATTTGTGCTATCAATATGCTAGCTGCTGCTTGCTGACAGAATGGCTTTATATATATACAATGTGCGTTCTGGATCTGGGAGTTGAATAGCTGATAACGTGCGTACGATGCTGTAAATGTTGTTTAACATCTTAATTAAAGGTCACCAGCTTGTAATTGTTGGAGGTAAGCTTATGTTCAGTTCGAGCTCGAAGGGAGCTAGCGTTCTGTAGTCCATGGGGATAATTTTCTATGCGTTTTTTTCTGCCTAAGTTTTCTTTCTTTTTCCTAAGAAACCGTGAGGAAATCGAAAATCAGTACTACATCGACTCCTAACAAAACAGTTAGGGAACTGTCTCTTGGTGGGTTGTTCAAATCCTAGTGCTCACAAATTTCGTATATTTAAGGGCGTTTTAGTAGGAATTTTATGTGAAAAATCTATTGCGCTACGATGCACGTGATAATTTAATCACGCACCCACATGCTGCACCGCCGTCTGATCGCGGAGGAAGACAATTTCTATGGGTCCTACCACCATTACCTGAGTGAGCATGAGTCAAACTCATGTACTGGCCCACCTCCGCATTCCGGGCTTGTTTGGATAGAACCCTGGGCTAGTTGCCTGGGCTATTCACCTGCCTGGGAGCTGCCTGTCTTCACTTGCAAGAATGCATGGCCAGGCAAAGCTAAAACATGCTGTGTTGTTTGGTTGATGCCCTGAAAGTCAGCCTGGGCTGGTAGAGAAGCCAGGCATCGTTTGGTTGTTTAGCTTGCCTGGGTTACACTCACCATTGTGTACGAGTGCCAGGATTACTTTCATATTATAGCCAGGCAACTCCGTGGGGAGGCCCAGGCGCTCGATTTCCTACGCCTGGCGCCCGGCAACCGGGTGCAGGCAGCTTCCACCATGCAAGGATAGCCAGGGTTCCAACCAAACAGAGTCCAGGCAATCTCCAGGCAGGGTCCAACCCAAGCAATTTTGGCCAGGGTTGCATCCAAACAGCCCCTCCATGTCTGAATAGGAGATGGGAATCCCTCAACTTTTGCATGAAGCTCCCTTAACCTTTCTATTACTCAATATAACATTTTTTCTCATTTAAATAAAGAGATTCAAATAGTCATATCTTACAAGCAGTTCTTCCAACTTATAATCATTGTATTTTTTTGTATTCTATATGATGAGATCAACAAAATAATACTAATATTGAATATGTTTAAAGCTAGTTAGAAGTGTTACTTTTTATGTAGTAATTTGGATGTTGACTTAGGGTCGTAAATTCCTAACTGAACATGGTAATTTGTTCGAGTTATAGATGGTAATTTAGAGTGCAAAGGATGGTAAACTTTGAGCTATTTTTACATACAAAAATGATGGTAAATTATTAACTTAGGGTGGTAATTTTTAAAACTACAAGTAATAATTTATGGCACTAATGATGGTAAATTTGAATTTTTTTACACAAATTCAAAAAATGATGTTAAATTCTAAAATTAATGTGGTAATTTATTAAAGTTGATAATGATAACTTTAAGGTGCAATGGGTGATATTTTTTTTAGCTCTTTTACACTCACAAAATGGTGGTAAATTCTTCAAATTAGGGTGATAATTTGTTAAAGCTAACAATGATAACTTACGATGCAATTGATGGTAAATTTTGGATATTTTCAAATTTCACAAAATTGATGATGGTAATTTTGAAAACTCATGGTGGTAATTTTCTAAAATTGTAGACGATAACTTAGCGTGCAATTGATGGCACTTTTGAACCTTTTTCAAATTCACAAAAATGATGATAATTTTGAGTTTAGGAGGGTAATTTATTAAAGTGTTCACATTTGTAGCAAAATCGCCACCTAAAATTCTATTAAGTTACCATATACCATTTTGAAAAATTACCACCTTAAATGCAAAATATCACCTGTGTATGAAGTTGAGAAAAAAAAAATTCAAAACTTATCATCAGTTGAAACCTAGGTTATATATCTATTTTTAACTATTTACCACCTTATAGTTTAATAATTATCCTAGGTAGATGGTAACTTAGGCTCTAAACTCATGGTAAACTTAGGAATGAAACATGGTAACTCTGTTTCTACCCATGGTCATATATGGTATTAGACTGTTTGAGCTTGTATTTCACACAAACAAATGATAAGATGCAGGACAACATAACATGCCTTTTTCTCGACCTGGAAAAATGTAAGCAGCCTTGAAAGATGAGCGACATGTTGATAGGCTGCGCACGCTTAGTTAGAAAAGAATGTAGCCTAGAGGGGACACGCGTAACAAGAAAAAAATCACGGTCATATTAGTCTTATTTTGTTGATCTTGTCATGTAAAATACAAAAAAATACAATGATTATAAGTTGAAAGTACTATTTGTAACGTATGACTATTTGAATCTCTTTGGTTAAATGAGAAAAGAATGTTCTATGAAATAATAAGAAGGTTAAGGGACCACCATGAAAAAGTTGATGGATTTTCATCTTCTGTCCAAGCGTGGAATGTGAGGGTGGAGCCCACACATAAGTTTTGCCCAGTCACAAGGGGCTACGCCATAAGCCTATAGCGCTCTTAGGAGCGCCATAGTCACATCCAATTTTATGATGTTATGGATTTATCCATGACCTTTGTCTATCTAGATGTATGTGTCTATCTAAACATGTGGTATGTAGTGGTGTGTACAAGTCTTCCTTGTAATTGGGAAAAATAGTAAAATGAATATTGGATTAACATTTGAATCGGGCCTCTCATCCATTAAAGTTCGTTTGGGCCAGGCCTAGCTCGTTTTCCATACGAGCCATCCGACTAAGGCCCGAATTCCAGCAGGCCTCATATGTAAAGGCCTACTTAGGACTAGTACTACTGGTGAGTGGTGACATGGCACGCCGTGCCGCGGCGCACACACCGATACGGCGCAAAAGATCACCAGGTGAGCTGGGATCTTGCAATGCAGGCAGGCAGAGACGAGAATCCAAGTGGCGACGATAGCCACTCAGGATAAGAACCCGCAAACCGCGAAGCCGGCCACCATCACCGAAAGCTACAGGCTACACACCAAATAATTAATTATGGTCCTATTTTTTAGCTTTTAACTACTCCAAAAGTCAAAAAGTCTTTTGAACCGAATTTTTCAAACAGCTTTTCGAACGCAAAATCATGTACGCCATCTACGTTGCCGTCTCTGTTATCCGCTGCTGTGTCAAAAAGTATAGATAAAAGTCATCAGTGTTTTCAAAACTATCAGACGCAGCCCAAAAGAACACATCTGCTTCGTTATTCGCTTCTCCTCTCTTTGGAACTGGATTATCTGGCTCTATGAAGCAAAGTCACTGTATTACATAATCATAATTTTACTTCTTAATTGTCGGATAAAAAACAAAAGACTAAGATTAATTTAGGTGCTATAGTAAAGATGACACGGCAGTTATAATAGAAAATTACTATAGTTTGGGATCACCATCATTCTTCTCGACTTTGTTTTCACAAAGCAAGGCTAGAGGATCTTAGTCCCCTCTCCCTCCCCACTTAGCTCAACTCACACAACCTATGATCTAGCTATGTTCTTTTTGGTTTCAGGTTATGATTTTTAAGTTATTTATGAGAGAGAATATGAAGTAACATAAATTTAAGTGTGATTTTAGTCGATATAAATAAAATTACTATATATATACACTATATTTAACTTATAGATATTAATTTAAAAATGCACTTTATTTAACAACCGGTTATACAAGAAAAACTGAAGATGAAATGAAATGAACCCTGTTCTTTTCAGCTTCTAAAAGCTGCTTTTCGACTTTTCTACAGTAACTAGCTTTTAAACGGAGTATTTTTTTAAGATAAGGTCTACTAATTAATTGTAGTACATACTTTACTGACTTCATTTATATCAGCAAAAATCGCACGTGGGTTTATGTTATTCTATAATCTCTTATATAAACAGCCCAAAAATCACAAACCGGAGCCAAAGCCACGTGCCACAGCCAAAATAACAGGACCCCGCAGCGAGCGACGCAGCGCGAACCCCAGCGCGTCTATTCTCCCACCCGCAGCAGCGACGTCGGCGCCAAGCAATCGGAACCCCACCCACGGCGGCGGCTCCTCCTCTATTACCCAATCCCCAACCCTAGAGCTCCCCGGGGACTCGTCGCACGCGGCGCGGTGCGGAGGTTTGGGCCGCATGGACCGCGTCGGCGGCGGCAAGTTCAAGCTTGGCCGGAAGATCGGCTGCGGCTCCTTCGGGGAGATCTACCTCGGTGAGCGGTCCCTCGGTCCTCGATCGATTTGGCTAGGGTTGCGGCCGATGGGCGATTGATGGTGGGGTGGGGGTGGAGGTTTTTTACTGTATCGTCTGATCATGCTGCTGCTGCTGCTGTTGCAGCCACGCACGTGGACACTTACGAGATCGTCGGCTCGTCGCGGTGAAGATTGTGAGTCCAATCTCTTCTGCCCTGCCATGTTTGTTGTGTTTGATTGGGTTGCTGTTTATCACGTGCGATGGCATGCGTGAGGTGGAATTAAGAGGGGGAATAGATTGCTGGATTCCGTGCGTGCGGAAACTGCGGATGATTTGATTGCTGTGCTGAGTTTTTATGTCGGGTTGCTGCTCTTCGATGTTTTAGGTTGATGGGGATGAGATTAAAATGCTGGTAATGATGCGGTTACAAAGGTCGGGGCTTTACATCTTTTTAGTTTAATTGTACGGCTACTAGTTTTCTTACGTGATGATGGACACGGGTGGTGGTTGGTCATGATTATGGTATGGCGTAGCCCAATGGTTGCCCTTCAAGCAAAAGTTGTGATAATAGCATTGGGGCGAGAGCCGAAATTTAGCATTGATTGATTTAAATTTGTTTTATGATTAAAAAGCTCAGTGTTGTCCTGTTTTTCCCCCTTACTTCTTTCATGGCTTATATGCACTGTCTAGAGAAGCTTATTTTGGCTACCTCACTGTCAGGAGAGTAGCAAGACGAAGCATCCCCAATTGTTTTACGAGGCAAAGCTCTACAATGCCCTCCAAGGAGGAAGTATGCCATGTCGGCAAATTCTGCATTGCCATAGTGCGCTTATTTAGATAAGATCTTGAGTTGATGGGAGCAATTCTGGCATCCAGGTGGCATTGCCAACGTTAAGTGGTGCGGTGTAGATGGGGAGGAAAATGTTCTTGTCATCGATTTGCTGGGGCCGAGCTTAGAGGATTTGTTTGTCTATTGCGTCAGGAAATTCACTGAAGACTGTCCTAATGTTGGCAGACCAGATGGTAATTAATAACTGGGCATTGCCTATTTTGGCTCATTTCATTACCTTATGCATAATATGCGAACCTTTGGGAAAATGTCAACATTTGTTAGGAAGTTTGACTCCTTGTGAACCTTTGCTTGTGCAACATTTTTCATTTATGATAGTAACCGAACATTTAAAGTTTATTCCTGAGGATTATTTAAAGGAATTCTCTGGAGAAATTCCCTATTGTCTTGCTCATTTCACTAAAAAAAAAGAAGTATTGATTTTTTTGCTAATCATAATATGATTGAAAAGATCGATGATACTTTCCTAAATGGTGAGCAGTGCAGCATAACAGTACCCCTGTACTGTGCACATAACAACTAAAGTTTTTTGGCTGCTTATTCTGAATTGGGGAAGGGGTGGTTTAAAAAGCAGATAAATTTTGCTAGTATTTGCCTTCATACATTTTCTCTTTCTTTTATTGCTCATCAATCTCACATATTTCTTCGTGTATCTGCAGATAGACTTTACACCCCCCCCCCCCCTTTCTCTTATTTCTTTGCTGATTAATTTGATTGTTTACTAGTTTCACGTATTCCCTTGTATTTGTTGTGCAATTAATCTTGATGCTAGAGTTTGCATGTATGATGTAGTTAACTGGCCGCATGTAGAACATAGTTGCATAACTTTCTGCCTGCATTTGTCCTTGTCCCAACTCCCAACTCAAATCTATGTTTTCTTATTTTTGCATTTATGCATTGAGTAGCATTGATGATTCAGTAAAGCTATTTTTCTGTAAATAATTCTGACAGATTACAAGGGTAGAATTTATGCATTCAAAAGGATATTTGCATAGGGACATAAAGCCTGACAATTTTCTGATGGGTCTCGGTCGGAAAGCAAATCAGGTACTGGGTGTGATACAATGAAGCTGCATACTAATTAAGGATGTCGATGTACCGAACAATCTAGTGAATGATGTCTGTGTGTGATCATTAGGTATACATAATTGATTTTGGGCTTGCAAAAAGATACCGGGATTCTACTACAAATCGCCATATTCCTTACAGGTACATATATTTCTAACTTCTAAGACAGTTTTGTTTTTGGTGTAAAAGATGATGCCATAGGTTTACTTTTGTACAAGTGTTAAATTCCAATTATATTCCCCTCTAAAATATATTTTTTCCTTTCCTGAAAATGATTTAGGCTATTAGCTGACCTCTATGATGCACGGACACGGATACGTCGACACGACACCGACACGGGAATTCGCCGTTTTCCCAAAAATACCGATACAGCGACACGGCTATATATATTTAAATAATAAATTATATATATATATATATATATATATATATATATATAATTATAATTTTCTATGTTTCCCCATACTTATTAAACTGAAAAAATGTAAATTGTAAACTTGTAATTTGTAAAGTGTACACTCGGAATATGTACTTCATGGATTGTTTTGTTAATATTGACGACAATTGTTGATGTGAATACCATTTCCAGAAATAAGAATTCCATTAACATGGGAGGCAGCAGCGGGGATGCCGGGGATTACAGGGGTATATCGCCATTGATCTTCGTCTCCAGAGGCGGCGAGCTTCGAGCACGAGACAAGGTATGATCGGCATATAAACTGCGCAATACAATTCACAGGACATTTGATATAATCCAAGCTGTGACACGCACGCATTGCAGGTATACTCCACTGGAAGCTAGTCACAGTGTTCATAAACTCCAACTTCCAGGTATGAGCAGAACCATCTGACAAACAAAACACTACACTTTGCCGCTATTATCAATCCATCAATGTTATTGTGAAGTTATCAACCAAACACAATTTGAATTTACAGGTGGTCATCAAAATGAGGAGCGCACATATGGCCGGCACCTTCATCAAAACCGAAAAGTGTGAGGTTCTGACATGTTTTGTTACATACCTTGATATGAGACATGTCATTATTTATCGGGGAAAGTGTATGAGACTGACATTATTGACATGTGCTGTTTCATTTTCAGGTGTTGTCCTTGATGCCTGCTCTGAGATACCGGCATGGGCGGGGAGGGAGCTTGACGATGGAAGCCACAGAAGAGGCTACTTCGGCATCAAGACGGTCGAAAGGGTGATCGAATTCGAGCGCAGGGACAAGTATGACCAGCATAAGTGGGTTCAGGGCATAACGGAGACGCTGAACCGCAGCGATAACATGAACATTGCCTTGTAAATGTCGAGAAACTAAGCAATCAATAACAAATGTTCTTGATTTGTGTGGGAAGTGCATATACGATTTTACCCTGACCAAACGAGCTAAAATGGATCTCACACGCCTCCGTGTCAGTCTAGACGGTAGTTATCTACTAAACTGGATGGTTACTTTGCTGTTATGGCTGATAGCTATGGCCGATGATTTTTAGTCTTAGTATGAACGTTTGTACAAACGAATCGAATGTCAATAAACTGATAAGTCGCTTCGAAAAGACAATGGAGAAACTGTTCTATTATTTACTTAAAGAAAAGCATATATATATCATAAACTATAAGCTGGAAACAAAGATACCAGTACGGTCTATCAACTTCCACTGCCACACAGAAACCTCACCGGTTAACAAGATGTTGCTTCTTTTGGAACAGCAGAGACGCAGCTCAGGTAAACCGTAAACCCCTCGGAAGCATGCACGTAAACGACGCGCTGAAGTCGATCTTTGGCAACTCTGGCGGATCAGGACCACTCGCTCCTATTCCGTGACAAAATCTAGTGGGTCAAAATTACTAGATGCTGGCGATTTTCGTCACTGATCTGCATTGGTTCGGTATCCTGGATTCCAAGGATAGATCAGATAGATGGTTGCACACTTGTCGCCTCCTTGGGATAGAGAGGAACAGCGTAGGAAGTGACGGACGAGACGCGCGCGGATGCGGCCGGGCCGCTGCTGACGGCTGGGGACGGGACGGACGCTAGATGCGAACGGTATCCGGCTATCCGCTTCACCCCTAACGACGGGAGTCGGGAGCAGTAGCCGCCGCCCGCCGCTGCCGCTGCGCCGCGCCGCGCCGCGTGTGCCGTGCATACCACTACCACTACCAGGCGGCCTCAGGAAAGGCTCGAGATCAATCAATCCTATCTCGGCCCATGTCATGTTCGCTTACAGGTCTCTCGCGAGGTACGAGCTCCCCTCCCCACCCTCCAGCAGCCGCACATAGTAAAAAATCCGAACTTTTCTCTCCAAATCGAAGCGCAGAGAGCGAAGCCGAATCGCTAGGTCGCGGCCGCTCGCTTCAAGCTCAAAAATCACCCGAGATTACTCGCGCGTATCTCCTGATTTCCGCCCCCTTCTTGCTAGGTTTAGTCGGCTCGCTCGGCCCCCGTTCGCCGCTGGCGCTGGCTCCCCGCTTCGATACTTGCAGGTCGGTGGTTACTTCCTCTGGCCCCAACAATCTTTTCCCCTCGTATTCTTCCCGATGTTACTTTCTGTTACGGATTTTAGTGATTCTATAAGCTTCTCGTTCTGTTTTTTTTCTTATCCTTAGCATGTTGGTTAAGGGGAGAATAGTGAGGATTCCGGCTGGGGCTGATGGCGCCACTAGGAGATTCGTAACCTTTTGGGGGGTTACCAGCTGATTACATGTCTCAGTTTATCATGTACAATCTGTTGTGGTTTGTGATGCTGGACATCTCGTGCTTAACAATGCTCTTTTAGTACTTGGGTGGTAGGTCTTGGATTGCTGGACCGGCAATTTGAGTGCTAGAATTAGGTCAGGATACCGAGAGCGCTTTGTACCGGTGAACTTTGGCGCCTGGCCTCGCCTTTGTCATTCATTCTTTGATCTATCCGCTTCTACCTATTCCCCGCTTTCGCCCACATCCGCGCTTCTGCATTACATCCCTGCGGTATGGTGTTTCACATGATAGTGCTTTTACCATGGCAGGGATCAGTTGGCCAAAATAAATCTCCCTCATTTGTAATGGAAGGGGCACGAGGAGCCTCAAATAATGCGGCAAAGCACAAGAAAAGAAAGTCTCCTGTGCAGAGATGGAGGCCAGTCTCAACAGAAGCAGTTCCCCAAAAAGGTATGCCCCATTTGTTACCTGTCGTTTTATTTCACAACTTGAGTTAGGGTCATCAAGAGTCATAATGCATTTCAACCTGGTCGTGTGTCCTAATTCTGATCGATTGCTAGTATGTGAAGATATCCTATGCCAGTACACTCTCATCAACCTTTCTATGAACTGTTCAATAAACTGGTCCTTTTCAACATGTAGTAAACTTAAATGTATAAAACTGGGTTCTTTCAATTGCCTACTGAGAAAGGAGCGTGAATTTGTTCCAGAAGTTGTAGAGGGTTTGCCTTAAGGAAAAATAAAACAAGAACTAAAGTAAATGTTGCATACTAGGTGCAATGAGAAGGCCCTGGAGTGCTGGAACCAGCTGAAAATTCATCCATACTGCCATATTGGACATTAATAATTGTGGTCCACAGTAATTCTATATGAATTTGGTAGGAATGCATAGAATAGTGATTCTTGAAAAGGTACCTTTTCATGTTGAAATAATGTCCAAAGCTTTTCAAATTCAAGTAATAGTCCTAGGCTATGGGCCTTTTTTCATGAGTTATACTTTTGCGATGGCCATTGAGCATAGAGTTTTAGGTTAAATTAAACAAATATTAATAAAACGTAATACATATGTGGTATTAGCATATCAATGGCATTCTTAAAGAACATTCCGTACTTGCTAGTCAGATGAATGACATATTATGGACATCAGTTTAGGAGCTCAACCCTTTGGCAAGCTGGCTTTAAATTTCTCCTGTATTTTCTAATCTTCCTGTCATTTTGTAATTACTTCTTTGATAACTGTAAGCCATCGATAATTGTAAATTAATGCAAAAAGCTTCAAAAGTAATTTCAGAAGCTGGCTGCCCTAGTTACCTTTTCTCTCAAGACTTATCCTTACCTTCCTGTTTTACTTCCATTCCTCTCTCATTTTACATGTTTGTGTGTGTGTGTGTTGTCATTTTGGACTAATCTTATATTTCCACATGATGCAGCTGACCTTGAAGAGACAACAAATTCTGGAAGCAAACAAGTGGTTGAGAATTTCATTACTGGTAGCGAGAATTTGGCCTCAGATGGAACAACCAATGTTGTCATTGAAGTAACCACCAATAATGCGTCGTCATCAGAAAAAAAAAATTTTTTGGTTCCAGTACAACTAAAGTAGTTATAGAAGACGGTATGGAGATAACTGGCTTGAAAAAGGATCTTGATGGGTCCAATGACTCCAATATCTCCAAAAAATATTCCTCTTCTCTTGAGGTATTTTTCAACTAAGCTATTTTTTCTATAAGCTTGATATATGAGCAACCTTTACAGGTACAGTCTCTGAACACTCTTCATAGATTCAGCTGTTCTTTTTCAGGTAGATGCTCCTCTGATGCGTTTTCTGAAAGGAAAGGGGTATTGATCTCTTGAACCTTTTTCGTATGTGTACTATTCTTAGTTGGGGATAATGCTTGGCCTTTATCTATGGGCATAATTTGTATTCTTTGGTTTTAGTGGATCTATGCAGAAGCAGATTGAACAGGAGACCGGAGTCAAAATTATTTGTCCATCTTCAAATGAGGAAACACTTGTTGGTAAAAATATGCCCGTCTTTCTTTATGAAACTATGTTCCATGAAGTAAGCTGTTACTTGTTTCCAGACCTAATAAAAGTTACTTTATGATACTACATGGAGTATTCAGGTCTCGAAGGCCAAAGTGCTGAAAGTATTAGAAAAGCATCAGAGAGAATTGCAAAGGTCCTTGAAGAGGTAGATATTCAACGCACTTCTGCTATAGATGATTACTGTATGCTATGTCATTCACTGAATCATTGCACATGTTCATTTTGTCTTTGTTGCCATGCTGTTGAAGTATCATAATTCGTTATGTTTGATTTTACATACTATTTTCCTGAGGTTTGTAACGCTTCCTATCAATACCCTCCATTATCATTTTATGTCAATCACAAGCTAGTTTACTTATCAAATACCTAAGTTAAACAAGTTGACTGTTAACTGGTTAACTCTGTAATATATCAAAGTGCAAGTGCAGTACCAACATAGCTCCTATATCTGTTGCAGAAGCATCAGTGCCAATTATCAAACACGTCATGTAGAAGTGACGGTGCTACTGTCTACTAGCTACTGTTTTATATCCTGCTCATCTCTTTGTGTAAAGTTGTCAATGAAGCATCCATTACCATTGGGCAACTCAAAACTTCAAAGTCCGCAATAGGCGACAACCAGTTTTGTCATATTCCTACTTCTATTCATTACATTTACTTACTAATAATAATCACTCTGTACTGCTGAATGTTAGAGTAATCCTGTGTGTATGTAATCTCTTAGTATTCTGCATGCATGTCTCTTAGTATTCTGTATGTAATCTCTTAGTATTCTGCATGCATGTCTCTTAGTATTCTGCATGTAATCTCTTAGTATTCTGCATGGATGAGTTACTAAGGCAGTTACCAAGGCCTTATCTATCTGTGGGTTTCTAGCTATAAATAAAGGGGAAGAAAGAGCAGAACGTAAGCAGCACAAAACCAGTCCAAAGTTTGCTCTCTCACTGAACTTGTGCTATGTTTCAGGCTGTTGAAAGTCCAATGCTAGATTACTCTCATTTCATATCGCTTCCGTTGGCAATCCACCCGGATCTTGTCGAGAAGCTGAACCACTTCCAGAGCTCGATCCTCGGGGCTTCAGCTTCTAATGTAGATAGTGATAAGGATAGGAACATAAGTGAAGGTTCTATTGATGAAATTGATCAAGTAGAGGGCCCAAGTGTTTCAATGAAGCTGCGAGTCCAAGAAGAGTCCGTCAGAGTGAAAATGGATATTAAGGGCTCCCAACCAGGTCTAAAAGCTTTGCTGATTTTTTTTCCAAGTGCAAAATGCTCCTTCTTGGAGTTATTCCTACAGTCAATACTATGAACTTTGCTTATGGAACTTTGATTCTAGATCTATGTGTATGTTTAAAAGAGCTGCATGAATCTCTACCTAAAATATGCATGTTTAAAACTTATGCTCTAGATCAGTAGGAATGTTCTATGAAATGCACATAGCATCATTACAGGGTAAAGAAAGAAAGACATAAAAAAGGCATATCTCTACTATTATATAAAGATGAGTTAGTGGTTGATGCATTCTCCCCTCCCCTCTCTACAACCATCCGATTTGATCTGGACCATTCATCTCTCCTTTTCTCTCTCAGGATACAACCACCCACCCCCTCCACTTTCTCCATTTCCTTGCGCATTCTGGTCACCCTTCTATCTTTGTTGTTTACTCTCCAATATTTGATGTGTGAAGTTGGCCAGGCAGTAAGTTCCATCTCGCCATTTTTTGACTTCGTTGCAACACACGGGTCTCTAACTAGTATGTATTATAAAATTTTATGAATGTGCTCCAAGTTTGGATTATGAAGTTGCGGAACAGAACAAACATGAAGGTAGCCATGTTTTCCTCTCTTCCATTACAAATTACGAAGCAATTAATATAGAGGGCCATTGCGTTTACGAAGAAAGCAAGATGTGATATTGTTTTATCTTAGTTTTAGTCTCAGGAAAAATTTTGGCATCTGAAGTTGTTTTTGTTTATGCTGGCATGCCACACAGTTTATTTTTGTCATGACTCTTGGGAGCTATCATCGGCAGAAGCTACATCAAATATTAAACTAGTAGTTCACTGTTTAATAGTGAGATGCAGTATTTTGTTGTATGCTAGTGCTATCCTGGTGACACTGCATGTTGTTATTATTATTCTATGCATTTCTAAATTACACTGTTTTTGTTCCCTTCAAGCAATGAACTACTCTTATTTATCACCTGTAGATATCGGCATTGACAAGTCAATATTTATTAAACCCAAAACGTTTCACCTAACGGTTCTTATGTTGAAGTTGTGGAACAAGGATCGTATAGCTAGGGCTTCTGATGTGCTCCAGGTATTGTCATTTTAGGACGATATGGCTTTATTTGCTGACAATAGCAAGGGATTTAATGCACTGCCTTGACAATGCAGTCAATATCTTCCCAAGTAAATGAAGCTTTGGAAAACCGACCTATCTCCATACAGCTTAAGGGTCTGGTAAGTCTCCTTTTGAGCAGGAAGATGTCATTCTTGAATATTTGTTGTTAGTATCTGCATCAGAAGCAGATTAACACATGATAGTTGGACGAAAAAATTTGAGCAAAAAAAAAAAGAACATTCATTTCTACTTTCTAGACACCTTCACAGTACTATCTTTTATGGTTTTACCAAAAGGGAAATTTCATGTCAGAAGCATTATGACACTTGCCTATAATTGCAATATATTTGGATAGTTTTTCCACAGCTTTTCTGATTCAAAGTTCCTATGAATATTTCATTCCAGACGTGCATGAAAGGCTCGCCAGCTAGGGCTCGGGTGGTATATGCTCCAGTACTGGAAGTTGGTGGAGAAGGGCGCCTGGTGCGTGCTTGCAGTATCCTTTGGAATTCCGATAAGTAGTAAGCAGTAGCAACAACAATAAAGCCTTTTGCCCCAAACAAATTAGAGTAGGCTAGGAATGAAACCTCTAAGAAGCAATCTGTGCGTTTACTGTTGTCATTGTCAGTATTTGTTTATTACTATGATAAAATTAAACCATCTTTGTGCAAATGTTGCTTCTTCACTTCCACTTTATCAGAAGTCATAATTGACGCCTTCGTCAAGTCAGGCCTAGTTCTTGAAAGGGATGCAACACAAGAATTGAAGGTGAGTAAATATATGTGAAATTAGTTTTCTTTTGGTCTCTTTAGCTTTTCCATCTTTGCCTATTTGCTTGGCAGCAATATAGAATTATTTTGCCCATTTTAGGCAGCAGTATTGTCTGCCAAAACATACTGAAATTTCAGATAGCATCTGCTTGTAAAAATTAGCTTTTTATTGCATTTCTATTTGCATAAGTAATTGTTGATAATTTTTCCATGATTTAGATTCAACATTCCAAGAATGTGATTCTGGAACTTTTTTTTTAATATATGCTTCTAAAATTGCCTTTTCCTTTTGCAACTGCAGTTGCACGCAACCATAATGAATGTGAGGCACAGGAAGAGGTGAAAGCAACAAACCCTTTTTCTGCATCTTGGTAATGTGCTGTCCACATACTGTTCGCTTACCTTGACTACTTTGTTTCACTGCAGCAAGAAATGGAACCGAAGAAACGATTCATTTGATGCTCGGAATATATTCAAAAAATACGGGGAACAGGAATGGGGTGAATATCCAATTCCTGAGGTTCACCTTTCTCAGAGATTTAAGTTTGACGATAGTGGATACTACCATTGCTGCTCCTCAATTCCCTTGCCCCTGGAGATGCAAACGGAGTGAGGTCTTTATGTCTTTGGGAAATGCTGTTGTTTTATAATTTTCGCCATGTGGCTTGCTTCTATTGTACTGAACATTTTGCATGGCAATAAGTGTGACATCCCTAGTATGTACAGTTTCTAGGCCTTGTATGGGTCTTTTGCAAGGCAATGAATGTGACATCCCTAATATGTACAGCTTGAAGGCGTCTTCGGTTCTTGATGTGCATGGGGTTGTGAATAAGGCTATAAAAAGGCTCGAAGTTCATGAGCTACTTGAATTCAGCTCGTCCTAGGCTCTGTTTGAGCTCGACTCGAATTTTAAACGAGCCGAACTCGAGCTTAATCTTAAGCTCGTGAGATTCATTGAGCCAAGCACAAATAATTTGCGAGTGATATATATTAACTCTTACATAGCTTAAGCTGAACTTAAGCTCGAGCTTTTCTTATTGTTGAAAATTAGTGTATGTTTGAATTATTTTAACTGTTATCAAGTTTACTAGAGCTGAGTTTGAATCTAAAATTTTCTTATTATTGAAAAATAGTGCATAATAAATTATTTTAATTGTTATCAAGTTTCAACGAGCCGAGCTCGAGCCTACTCGAGCTTAAGTCAAGCTCAAGCCCAGATTTAGGCTCGGACCCTAACTCAAGCTGAACTTGAGCTCGAGCTTTTCTTATTGTTGAAAATTAGGGTATGTTTGAATTATTTTAACTGTTATCAAGTTTCCTAGAGCTGAGTTTGAATCTAAAAATTTCTTATTATTGAAAAATAGTGTGTAATAAATTATTTTAATTGTTATCAAGTTTCAACGAGCCGAGCTCAAGCCTACTCGAGCTTAAGTCAAGCTCAAGCCCAGATTCAGTCTCGGACCTAACTCAAGCTGAACTTGAGCTCGAGCTTTTCTTATTGTTGAAAATTAGTGTATGTTTAAATTATTTTAATTGTTATCAAGTTTACTAGAGCTAAGTTTAAATCTAAAATTTTCTTATTATTGAAAAATAGTGCATAATAAATTATTTTAATTGTTATTAAGTTTCAACGAGCCGAGCTCGAGCCTACTCGAGCTTAAGTCAAGCTTAAGCCCAGATTCAGGTTTGAATCCTAACTCAAGCTTGATTCGAACTTGGCTCAAGCTTTTACTAAGCTTGAGTCTAGAAGAGCAAGCTCGCCCGAGCTCGATTCATTTACCACCCTAGTTGTGAATGGCAGTGGCTAGTGGGGCTCCCTGGAGATGGATCTGTTGGTTCACGTTGTTTTTTATCTGGCCCATCGTGTACAATCAACCAACAATTTATCCACCGTTGGCTTCAACTCATCATAATTCCCTTGTGCTATTTGTCTCCGTTTAATAGTAGTGTACTAGTGCTTCACACTGTTCTTATGGTGTCTCATTTCTTTCTAACAATCTGTTGCTGAATGTGAAGTTCACTCTTAAACACCCCAATCTTATGTTAGGTGAGAAAGATATATAAAGGGTGCATTTTTTTCGGCTATGACTGATAGATTTTAGCTCTAGCATGAGTGTTTATATAAATAAACTAAATGTTGATAAAGCAATTTTGAAAAAGTTGTCATGATAAGTCACGTTAAAACGGCAACAGAGAAAGCATCCTATTTGTTTGTTCAGGGAAACCATAAGCGGACTTTGTTCTTTTGGCTTTTCAACGATTTAGCATCTTTTAGTAATCACTATCTATTAGATTAATCAGCTGTAGTCAAAAACCAAAGATTAAAGCTACATCCTAAAGAACATGCCAAGCCATAAGTTAAAAAAAAGACCAAAAATCACCGGCCTACTGTCCATAGAGCTTTTTCGTAGTACCATTTCATTTCACTTTGTCAGACTCTGCGCTCTCTGTCTTGCAAATGGCCAGGCGATGGAAATTTGCACGAAAAGCAGCTTTATTTCTACCCAAATTCGCAGCCCGAAACGTAAGGACAGGCATGCGTGTCTGCGCCAGTCCCTGGGGTGAGTGAACGCTGCAAATTCGAGCAGTTGGCCGGAGATGTGATTGCCATTCCTACTTGGCAATTATTGGTCTTATGTGAGATCCGACGACTACTTGTTACTCCATCTTAATCACCAGCAAAATCCATCGGACTAGTAATCCAGATTTGGCAAACACAAGATGATACACGCCAAGAGTTAAACACTGAAAGACACCACTGAGGCACTCGGCCTTATAGCGCTAAAAAAAGTTACGGTGCATCACAACTGTGGCCGTTAATACGTGATCCGAGTGCGCCCAAACAAGATGTCAACCTTCAGTATTAAGAGCTTGTTTGGAACGTAATAATTTCAAAAAAAAAACAAATATTAGGGTGCATTATTTTTTGCTGCGACTTATGATTTTTAGTTTAGCATGAATATTTGTGCGAATGAACTGAATACTAATAAATCGATAAGTCACTTCAAAAATATTTTAACAAGCTACTTTTAAAAGATAACAAAAAATCGTTTATTTGTTAAAAATCCAAAAATCGTAAGCTATAATTGGAAAATAACTGGGCCGCTCAAGATGTGTGCCCCACGCGAAAAGCAAAACCGCTTTGCGGATGTGCACCACACAACGTGGACGATGCCATCTCGTGCAGTCAGCCTCACTCACTAGCCAAGTCGCATCTCGTGCGGTCACTCCCGTACCTCATTCCAACCACCGAGACTTGTATGGCTATTGTCATCGCTACGCTAATCAGACGGTCGGGATGAATTTTTGGTATATATCACGTTTTATACTCGTATTTGTAAAAAATAACTGTATGTATATGGTATTGATAAAAATAACACTTCTACCGTTCGGTCACCGGGCGGTATGTGTCTACGGTGACACGTGGCCCGACCGCCCCAGCAGGTGCTTATCTTATAGCTATCAGACGACAAGTGGCCTGCCGTCCCACCACAATACGGCAGGTGGCATCGAGGACTCCCAGATCGTGTGGTCCGTGTGGTGGAAGATGTCCGGATCTGCGGTGATGGCGTCAAGGGCGACGGATTCAATGGCAGCGCCGCGGGGGATGAAGAGGGCATCGGGGATGGCCGGATCTAGTTTGCCGGCGTTTCTTTGGCTTGTAGGCACCAAAGACGACAGTGCCGGAGCAGGCGTGGGCTCGTGGCAAGGAAGAGGTGGAGCCAGTGGGGTCTCGCAGAGAAGAAGAGGTGGAGCCGACGGGGTCTCACTGTAATAGCAGCGTGAGCTCATGGTAGGTGAAGGAAAGCGATGGATAGTGAGGACTAGGAGAGATGAGAGATCAAGAAATTGAGAATGAGAGACGGTGGAGGACTGCAGAGGATTGGGAAAATGAGCAAGGGGTCTTTTTTTTTTTGCAAAATGGACCGGTGAAGAAAGTGCACAAATTTCAAAGCACAACGAACGAACATGATAGTACATATAGGTGCATGTGTGTGTGTGTATTTGTATGATAAAACCACATTCACCTTTTTCTGTAACTTTTTCTCCGCAACTTCTACAAGAAGCCAGTTCGTGCAAAAGGTTAACCGACGAACGATTATCGCGATCAGAGCAGTTGAGCCATCGGATTCCATCTTACAGACCACGATGAGAGCTCCACCAGCGAACAAAAGGTTCCGATTGGTTGAAATTCTGCGCAAAACAGTTCAAATCCAGCGAATTTTCCCAAGCCAATCCATTTCGCACGGACTTCGCCCATCAAAAGAAGACGACCAGCTCTATTTGCCGACGACCCTTAGCTAGCTACTTAACATAAGCCAATGGCCTCCTGTTGCTTCTCTTTCCAGTGGAGAGTGACACGGCGATCAACTTGCCAAAAGAGAACGATGTGTCCTAATGCAACGGGTTGTTCTTTTCCGTCAGTCCAAGGCTCCAAAGATCTCAGGATATACGCTAATTAAGACAGGGAGCACGACCTGAACCTAACTGACCAAGTACAATTGAATTGTTCTCTTTTCACGTTAACTTAAACTTTCGGTCTAAATTGATTAGTATATATATCTCAATATAATATCAGAGCTAAGGGATCTTAGACTCAAATTCAGCTAACGTAATTAAAAAAAATTAAAACCCACTTCTATTTCGTATCCTAGTCCTACGAAACCTACATGTGAGACAGAGTGTTAAAGTATAAGTGAATTGCCATTACCCGCCTCGTAAGATGGGAGTATTGAAGTATAAGTGAATTGCCGTTGCCCGCCTCGTGAGAGGGAGTATTGAAGTACATGTAAATTTCCATTGCCCACTTTTCTTTATCAGCTTAAACTTTTAGGCGAACCAATTGGTGCAGGTAACTTAATATAGTATTAGAGTCAAGAGGTCTTGGGTTCAAGACTCGGCTGGCGCAATTAAAAAAATAATTACAGCCCATTTCTATTTCATATCTTAGGCTTGAGAAAGTCTATATGTGAGGGAGAGTGTTGAAGTAAGTTTAGGGTTTTGGGTGAACTGGTTAGTGCATGCAACTCAATATGGTGTTAGAGCTAAAAGATTTTACATTCAAGACTCGGCTAGCACAATTAAAAAATAATTACAGCCCATTTATATTCCACGTCTTTGGTCTGAGAGAGTCTATACGTGAGGGGAGTGTTAAAATATAATTGAACTGTTTGTCTTTTCTCATTAATTATGCATTTGGGTGAACTGGTTAGTGCATACAACTCAATATGGTATTAGAATCAAGAGACCTTGGGTTCAAGACTTGACTGGTGCGATCATATGGGAGCTGATATGCAACCGACCCAAGCGAGCAAGTGAGTACCACTCGAGTGAAGTCCTGGAGTTGATCGTATATGTGACACTGTAGCAACTTTTTTCAAATCTAGCTCTCTAACGCATGAATTTGTAAATTTAGCCCCCTTCACGACCATGGAAGCAGTGCCAAGCGACATGTGTACATGCCGAGCTCCCGCATCGCAGTAGATTTAGGACATTGCGGTACCACCTGCCAAGCTCAGTAGCCATCTATAGGACATGCATTTTTAATGCTTAACTTGTGCACTAGTGCTTAACTTAAGCATGCTTACACTAATTTAGTGCTTAGTTACCTCCTACCGTGGCAGGTGCTCCTTCCAAGCTAGTCGAGCTCGATAGGTGGTACCATAGTGCTCCGAACCTACCGTGATGCGGGAGCACGGCGGATGACACGTATCGTTTGCTGCTGCTTTTACTGTTTTGGAGGAGTCTAAAATTAAAAATAAGTATGTTAAAAGGTTAAATTTGAAAAAAAAAATGCTAGGTAAGCAAATATTAGGAAGTACTGAAGTGTATAGTGTTTTCCCCTGTTTTTTTTTCCAGCGAATGCGACTGCAGGCTTGGAGCTGGACGGATTGGTTGGAGATTACATCGGCGTGCGTGATTGTTTATTCATGGATAAGGAAAGGGCGAAAAACTTGATTAGGCCAATCAACAGTCGCTCGATTCGACGTGGTGCAATCCTGGCTCGACAGATAAGCCACTCGGCGTGATTGTTTCTTCATCGATCAGAGCGAGGTCCACTCGGCTTCATGTCTGCCGGCTCGCTGTTCGGTTCGAGAGTTGCATTTCTTTCGCCGTTGGGCCAATCAATTTTGAATGTGCCTAGAGGTGATTTAAGTGTTTTTTATGGTTTAAAGTATTAAGATTTTTTATATATATAATATTTTTCACTCATGTTTACAATATTTGTTGTCTGTGTATACAACATTTTTCTTATGTATGTAATATTTTTCCTATGTATGTAACATTTTATAGCCAAAAAATGTTGTATACATGAAAAATATTGCATATATAGACGAAAAATTAAATGTTGTAAATATAGGTGAAATATATTGTATATATAGAAAAAAATCAGAGTACTTTGAATTAAACAACACTCGAGTGTTGTTTAGCAATTCACATGAATATTTTAGCTTTGCAGGTGAAGTCTTAATACCCAGCAAGATACCGTCTTACGTGAACAGTTAAGGCGACATGGCATGGGCATAGAACTGAGCTCAAATTTGGCCAAACTCAACGTCGAAACCCCAAAAGATGTTCCAATCGGCATGTACAAAAGTCAAGAGGCATATACACGAGCCGTACGTTTAGAGGCCTACATGGAAAAAAGCATGCTTAGAGCAAGTTTAATAAGGCTGACTGTGCTAGCTATAAGGGAATCTATGTCAGCATAGTCCTATGTGGAGGGGAGAGAAAAGGAGAGAGAGAGCCAAGCCGGCTCCCATGCAAGAGTCAGACTATAGCACAGGAAAAGAGGCGTTATCCATGCATGTACCAATAGAACTAACTGCTATACCCATGCATGTATTAAATGACTAATACTCATGTATGTATTAAATGATTGAGAGCTCTTGTAGAGACAACTTATAGCCAGCTTATTGTATGAGTTGGCTGCATCTTACCTTTTGATGACATGGAAATGTATTAGAGGTAGCAGCTATCTATACTATTAAACTTGCTCTTAAACGCTGCACTTCTGTTGCATATCCAAAACCCCCCAACACAAAAGCAAAAGAGGTCGTGAAAAGAAGATACTTTGCAAAAGTAAAGCCTTGTTACTGCTGCAACAAAGAAAACCGTGCGCACGTGTTCCTGCTGACGCACGTTACGTGCATAGCTCCTTGCAGCACATCGAGAATTTGAGGCGCACCATTATAATTAAAGTTTTTGACTTCTCTAATCCCCGTAGAAAAAACATCATCGCTATATATATAGCGTTCTCCGGTGAAGTAACAGACGGCTTCAGTGCGCTCGATCTTGTGCGCCATCAAATCAAGGTCGATCGATCGATCGCGCGCCTTTCCCCTCTAGCTATATCGAATTATATATCGACTGCCTATGCCTCTGCCGATGACGAAGCTGGAGCTCGGCCACCGCGGCGAGGCGTCGGAGCCCGGCTGCCTCCGGGGTGTGCTCGGCGAGCTCGTCCTCACCTTCCTCTTCGTCTTCATAGGGGTCGGCGCGGTCGCGGCTGCCGGTACGGTAACTTCATTTTCTGCGCCTTGATTTTTCGATCGACTCCCTTCCAAAGAAAAGAGGTGTCGTACTACGGTCCTGTTTGTTTCCACTTATGATTATTATAATCTAGCTTATAGGTGAGGATTATGGCCCTGTTTGGATACGCTTATCTGAGAATCGATTTTAATTTGATCAAGATTTTCTGATAAGTCGCGATCTGAAGAATCTGCGATCTGAATAATCTGAATAATCTTGATGGGGCTTGCGGTACAGGATTTTGGATTCTCAGTGCAAATGCTGATTTTTCCCACCGCGGCGGTTAAAAGAATCGAAAAATAATCAAAGCGTTTGGGTGGGATTCTCGCTTAATTCTACCCAGAATCGGATTTTAAGCGTATCCAAACAGGGCCTATATAAGCTAGCTTATAATAAGTTGGTGGAAAATAAGCTGTCAGGTGTTTGGCAGCCTGGATTATCAGAGTTATGGATTGTTGTATTCGAATGATTAAAAACTACAATGCACTGGGAGAGAGAGGCACGGGAGTTGGGGGTTGGATGAATGGCAAAGGTGGGCAATATTCCTAAAGTTTTATGATCATTAAGATAAAAGGTGGATCTATAAGCTGAAATAAGCTTCTTTTTTGAGTTTATTAGATTACAATAATCTGAGCTATTAGATTATAATAAGTTACCTTATAATCTGGGCTGTTTGTTTCCACTTATGATTTATAAGCTAGATTATAATAATTTTAAGTGGAAACAAACAGGGTCTACGTTCGCTGAATTATCTGCCAATGCATGCATGAAGATCTCATCCTTGCCGGTACAAGAACAGCCAACCTGATATGCCGTCCTCCGGTCCTCGTTCGTTCTACTACTGATTAGATCTGTTTGCTCCGTGCGGTGCGAGGTATTTGGAGCAGTACCCTGCCTGAAGCCACTGTTTGATATCATTTAGTATCTGCATTTACTACTAGGTAGTGCACACGTGGATTACACGTAGTGCCCGATCGACACGTGTATGCTTACGGGACACTCTGACCCCACGGAAAATTCAAAACATCTATGTAACATTAGGGCCCCGTTTGGCATAGCTCCACTACTAACTCCTGGAGCTGTTTGGAGCTGTTTTGTGCCAAACGGGGTACAACAAAATAGCTCCACCCAAGGAGTCCCTTAAAACCTGCTGAGATAAAAGTAACTCCTTGGGTGGAGCTGAAAAAGGTAGCTTCACCCAGCTCCACTTGTGAAGTCAAAAAAATAGCTTCACTTGTGAAGTGGAGTCGTGCCAAACGGGGCCTAGGATAGAAAGTTTTGAAAGAAGACGTAGGAGTGCTAGTATACGCATCATTTCATTAACATCAAGGAGGTTCGAAGAAAGTTAAAACCATGCTCGAGGACACTGGCGGAGCTACAGGGTGGTCCGGGTGGTCCGCGGACCACCATGCGCTCGGCCCATATAAGGTCCATAGATATAGGAAAATTCGGATCCTCGGCAGCCAAACATCGAATACGTGGGAGCGTCCGCGGCCTTTCGCGAATACGCATTGTGCGACACTTCGTATTTCTCTGTGCGGCCGGCCTGCGCCCCTTCGTATCCCTTGCTGTGTTGTGCTTCATAGAATACGAATACGATTATACGAACGATAGCGGCGGCAGCGGGCCGGCAGCAGGCCGGCGCCGGACGATGAGCAGCAGCACACGTGAGTCCTCTGCAGGTACGTCTCAAAAGTCAAAATCTTCATCCAATTAGCCTGCTCGTTTAGTCATGTTTCCTTTTTTCTCCCAATCTCTCCCTAGAGCTAGAGACTAAGCAAATAAGCCCTAACTCGAGCAGAACGCATCAGCTATTGCTGGTGGCCACCAGCCGGTGATCAGCGACAGCGATCCACCATCAGGCATCAGACGTTCACAGGCCGCAAGTCACAACACACAAGGTACACAAAACCTTATTTTATTCTGTGTCATTAGATTATATTATTGGAATGCACGGTCGCATTGGACTATTTAATTTTAATTGTAGGATTGGATTTTTTTCTGTGTCAATTGATTATTGGAATGGTAAATTGAAACAATATTTTATTCTCTTGCAGACTTATTGAAATATGAAGAGGAGTGGTGATATTGCCTCTTTTTTTCAAAAATATGCATCAAAGAAAAATATGCTGCTGTTTAATTCTCAAGAATAAGTTGAGAAATAAGATGGGTGATAGCCTTTTGGATGATTGTCTAGTGACTTTTATTGAGCGGGATATTTTCTTACAATTGAGTGAAGAAGAGATCATCAACACTTTCATGGCTATTAGAAGGCGCAGGCCTGACAAGAAGTAGTGACATATTGTTCTTCAACTATTATGGGTATGTAATATTTCAATTCTATGTTAAGAAAGTTATACTCGTCTATTTTATGAACTCTGTATGTCCTTTTTTTTCTTAATTGCGTTTTGTAATTCATATACTTGTGTACCGACATGTTAAATTTATAGCGGTTAAAAAAAATTTAGACAATGGACCACCTTAGTTACAAATCCTGGCTACGCCACTGCTCGAGGAGCAGAGGGTAATAAACCACAAAGTAGATTCAAAGTAGAAATGCCTTAGTGAACGTGTTAACATCACTCGTGGGCAGGAGTAAATTTTCGGTATATATATGGAACTGACAGGTATATATGTTGGCATGATGCCCAGGGCAGGCCAGGTGCAATTGTCAATGGGTGTTATCATACACGAAAATTTCAGTGCCACTACATAAATTCATTTTTACGATGAGTACTGTTACGTACTAGGGCTCGATATTCTCATGTTACCATACGGAGATTTTCGTTAGCTAGCACGTGATTTCGATAGGTACCAAGTACCAACTGATGGATGTGCGTGATGGCCGTTTCCCACGCAACTCAAAACTAAGCCAGGTCAACAATAGACCGGCCGTCACATGCTTTAGGGGGGTGTTCTTTTGGGCTTTTAAAAGCGGCTTTTGGCTTCTGCTACAGTACTTAACTTTTAAACGGAGTATTTTCTCAAGACGGGGTCTACAAGTTAAACGATCTACACGTTAAAAGCCCAACATCTGTACCAGCCAAAATCGCAAATGAGTATCTGTCTCTCCGTAATCTGTACCGTAAACAGCCAAAATTCAAAAATTTCAGCCAAAAGCCATAAGCCGCAGCCAAAAAGAACAGACCCTTAATTTCTTGTTCGATCATTAATGTTTGCCAGGAAAGACGGCCGGAGGAGCACATCAGTCGTCGGCCTTGACGGCGGCGGCTGTGGCGCAGGCGCTGGTGGTGGCGGTGCTGGCGACGGCCGGATTCCACATCTCCGGCGGCCACCTCAACCCGGCCGTCACGCTCGGCCTCGCCGTCGGCGGCCACATCACCCTCTTCCGCTCCGCCCTCTACATCCTTGCCCAGCTGCTCGGCTCCTCCCTCGCCTGCGTCCTGCTCCGGTGCCTCACCGGTGGACTGGTACGTACACGTATTTTCTATTTTCCCCCACATGCATGGCATCGCTAGCTGTCACATATAAATCCTACGTGTCACATCGCAGGCCACTCCGGTGCACACGCTGGCAGAGGGCGTGGGCCCGGTCCAGGGCGTGATCGCGGAGGCAGTGTTCACCTTCACGCTGCTGTTCGTCATCTGCGCGTGCATCCTCGACCCGCGGAGGTCGGCGCCGGGAATCGGCCCGCTGCTCACCGGCCTCCTCGTCGGCGCCAACACCATCGCCAGCGGCACGCTCACGGGCGCGTCCATGAACCCGGCGCGGTCGTTCGGGCCCGCGCTGGCCACCGGCGTCTGGACGCACCACTGGGTCTACTGGGTCGGCCCCCTCGCCGGGGGGCCCATCGCCGTGGTGGTCTACGATTGCCTGTTCATGGTCGTCGGGACCCACCAGCCGCTGCCCCAGGAGTGAAACGTCGACATGCTTGGGAGCTTTCGGTAAATTTTGGGCCGTTGGATTGCTTCAGCAAGCTGTTTCTATCGGTCACGTGGCTATGCGAGTTTTTCTTGCGGTAATTGTGGATTTGTGTGCTTGAGTTTTTCTTGGTCCATTTGGTTCGGCGAATCAGCCGTGTAAGTAGCAATTTTGGGTGTGTATAAGGAACACCTAGATGTTTTTTTATGTAAAAACATCCAAATTTTCATCAGTTTGATCTAATCAACAATTGTTGGCTCTCCTCCACCCCTATTTCTCTCTCTCAACTTCACCCTGACCCCACCGCCTCCTATCTCGACCCTGCCACCTCCTCGTTGCTCTTCGCTCTGCCCCCTCCTCGCTGCTCCCTTCGCGCCGCCTCCTCCTTTCTCGCGGGAGAAGCTACGCGTGCCTCTCCCCACCACCCCTGCCCTCCTCCACCACCCATGCCCGGTGGCACCCCCACCGCCCCCTACCCTGCCCCGTTGTGCTGTCCCCGCTTAACCTAATAACTAGTACTTTCTACTGCCACCGCCCTCCGACACCGCCCACCACCCTCCTACCCCGCCCGTTGCCCCCACCGCACCCCCCGCCTCCCTCTATGCTTGGGAGGAATAGTGACCCCTGGGTGCGGAGGGTGGAATTCTCCCCTCGGGCTCGCCAGCGAGGAGGAAGAATCCCGACAAACCTCGCTGGAGAAGACACCACCCAAGCCCTAACCTCGCTGGAGAAGATGAACTCACTGGAGAGGACACTGTAGCCTAAGCCAGAGCACGAATCACAAGGCGAATCAAAAGATCAGAAATTTGGATGCTTTTTGGGTTGACTCCATCCGAGTGAAGTCGGCAGCGTGACAAAGACCTGACGCGCGTGGTCTGTCCCCCACCCTTTGGACTCGGAATAAACGAAGGCAGCAACAAGATGAAACTGTGGCGTGCGTGGTCCGTTCCGCACCCTTCGGACTTAGCGTCGATGAAGTCAATCGTGAGATGAATCTCCGGCGGGCGCAGTCTATCCCCTACCCTTGGGACTTGGGGTTGACGAAGGCGATGGCGGGTCGAAGCTGCGACGTGTGCGGTTTGTCCTGCACCCTTCAAACTTTTTGTTGATGAATTCAGTGGCAGGATGAATGTTTGACGCGCGTGGTCTGTCCCCCACTGTTCGGACTTGGGGTCGACGAAGGCGGCGGCGAGACGAATCCTTGCGCACGGCATGTCCCCTACCCTTTATACTTGGCATCAATGGAGTTAGTGATGGGTCGAAGCCTTGCGCGCACGAGAAGCATCTACGATCACGAGGTGGCCAGACGAAGCGTCTAGGACTACAACGGGGTCGGACGAGGTCTCGACTGCGAGAGGGTCGGATGAAGCATCTACGACCATAAGGTGCTCTGTCCCGCACCATTCGAGATGAATCCTTGTGTGCGTTGCCCGTCCCCCACCCTTCGGACTTGGTGTGACGAAGTCGGTGGTGGGTCGAAGCCTTACAAGTGCGAGAAATGTCTACAACCATGAGGTGGTTAGACAAGGTCTCAGCGGCGATGTGGTCGGATGAAGCGTCTACGACCACGAGGTGGTCGGATAAAGTCTCGACCGCAAGGCAATCGAACGAAGTGTCTACGACACGAGGGGGTCGGATGAGGTCAGGACCGCACAGCGGTCAGACGAAGTCATGACCACGACTTGGGCGGACGATGTCCAGACCACGGGGTCAAACGAACGTGTACGACCACGATTCACTCACCTGAAGGTGCGGAGGCGCGGAGCCAAGGCCAAGGGAGGTTGGAGGGCGTGAAGGTCGGTAGAGGCAATGCGGGGTCCAGCAGAGCCGAGACCGACAGAGGCTAGAGGGCATGAAGGTGCAGAGCTGAGGGCAACGGAGGCTGGAGGGCATGAAGGTCGATGGAGGCAACACGAGATCCGGCGAAGGCCACACGAGTTCTGGCAGAGCCTAGGCTGGTCAAGTCGAAGGCGCGAAACCAAGACCGATGGAGGCCAGAGGGCGCGAAGGCCGGCGGAGGCCACATGAGGTCTGGCAGAGGCGATGTTCGCACGAAGTCTGGCAGAGACCGAGCGAAGTTCGACGAAGGCGACGTCCATGCAGTGTTTGGCTGAGGTTCAGTGAAGTCCACTGAAGACCGTGGAAAGTTTAGTGGAGGCAGGCGTCGATGAGGACACAACTACAAGGAGTCGATCAAGGGCCGATGAAGCCATGACCATGAGGTGGTCAGATGAGCATCGGCGAAGTTTCGACCCCATGGGGTCGGACGGCATCGCCGAAGGTGCGACAGGTGTCGACAGAGTTGGTAGCAGGATGAAGACTTCATAGCACGCGCTCCATCCCCATGCTTTAGACTGGCGTCAATGAAGTTATGACCACAAGGATGTCACAGCTATCCCCATGTCGTAGATGCAGCCTTAAGCATCTATGACTACGGAGTGGTCGGTCAAAGTCTCCGATCACGCAGTGGTCAGACGGGCGTCTACAACCACGAGATGGTCGGACAGAGTCACGGTAGTTGGAAAAAAGCTCTGATACTACGGAGTGGTCGGACGTTAGAAACATGCTCTGATACCACTTGTTGTATTGTAAGAGTCTTCTCATCTTTAAAAGCTAGCTTATGAGGTAAAAAACTTTTCCACTTTTAAATTAGATCTTTTATCTTTCTACAATCAATGTGGGACTATTCTAAAATACATAGTTTCCTAAGATTTATAGATTAACGTGGTTTGAATGTAAGGTACATATATAGCTTTCCCAAGATTTACATGTGCTTGTGGTGGTTTCTGACAATTGCAAATGCGAAGGATCGGCGGGTCTACTCTATATTATAGATGCGAGTGTGTATCATGAGAAGGGGTACTTTCCATGTATCATGACTCTGGACTCCAGAGGAGGGGTAGGGGGAATCGATTGGGGAATGCATGTAGAAGGGGCAAGGGAGGAGCGCATCTAGGTTGGACTGGTGGAATACAACGACGGTGAATAGGTTAGGAGAAGGCAGTCAACAATTACAAAATTATTTTTGTTCACAAAAATTTTAATTCCTAAGTCACTCCTTTGCACATCAACGGTTGATATTTGTTTGATGGGAGATACCTCAAATACCTTCCAAGCACAAAAGAAAGTCCCTTAACCGTACATATATGTACTCTACGATCCGGAACTCACCAAGACCCCAGAATACACGTTAATGTTAACAGATCGAGAACACGTTAATTGAGCGTTGGCAGAGGGCAGAGAGGTCCCTCCCCGGCCGGCCGGCCGTGCTGGCGCCCACGGCAGCTGGGAGCTTATGGGCCTGTTTGGTTCACGTACAAGTAGAGTCTGACTCGCATTTGAGAGTCAGGCTCTCGTGGGACAGGTTGAGCGCATACAACGCTGTCGTGTTTGGTTCACGTACGAGTAGAGCCTGGCTGAGAAGAGATATTGTTTGGTTGCCTGTACGAAGATATGTTGCATGAGATAAAAATAATATAAGATTATGATTATGAAGATATGTTATATGAGATGCTCGTATCTTATTATATCTTAAACTTCTTCAAAACACGTTAATAATACTTGATATTTACTAATCTACACTAATAACATCATCAGCTGACTAATCACCTGCATCCCGCGAGCCTGGCTCCCCAGAAACGCCCGATTTCCACGTTTCTCCAGAGCCTGGCTGCGGGGGGAATCTTGCATGAGCAGAGCCAAGCTGAACCCAGCAACCAGGCAACCAAACAAGGAGATCCTGCATCCGACCAGTCTGGTTCAACCGGATGCAGGCAACCAAACACGCTCTATACGTTCGCCGGCAAAATCGCAGCAAGTTCAATCAGCATTATTCACGGCGTGTGTGGGCACGCGTGTCTCGCTGAAGGCTTGGGATTGATTCGGCGACCGTGCGTCCTGTTCAACTGCACGCACTAGAGCTGACAACTCTAGTAGTACTACTCAAGATTTGTAGTAGTAGCATACGTAAACTCTAGAGATACTACTGTTGCCGTTTGCTGATTGCTGAGGACGCTAGTGCTGTCGCACTGGCCGGGTCCGTGCATGCATTTACAGTACGTTCTGTGCCGGGAACGTGCGCGAGACGATAGCCCTGACGCCCGGCCGGAATCCGGAAAAATTTTATTGTGCGACGATGATATAGTTTTAGCTAGCTAATCGGGTGTTGACATGTGGCATGAAAAAACACTGTGACAGAAAACACTGTAGCACAAAGCTTTCTCTCGGGAGATTGCGATGTGTTCCCGTGCTACAGTGTTCTGCAGAGTTTGATACATATCTTTGTGTCACGTGTCAATATTTGATTGACTCATTCAAAAAAAATAACCCCCTTAAAAAATATAATCTAGGACATTAGATCTCCATCTAACAGCTCAAAATCTGATTATTTTTATCTTCAAAAACAGTCGAATATTATATAGACACTCTCTAAAAACTAACTACACAATAAATTTTTTCGTTAAAAGGGGCAAATCCGCGTCAGATCGATAGGCTGCTCCGAACCCGTTTTCGAATCTATGGAGCTGTTAAATTTAGGGAGCGGAGACTTCATTGCTCTGGTCAGTGGTATGCTCAGATTATATCTTTGCCACTTGCAACTTGACTGTCAGACGGGTAATATAGCTGCTGCATGCGCCATGCATGCCGCAGAAGTACCAATCAAGGAGCACGTTCAGCAAAAGATCGCGCCCATTTGATGCCACAGATTTTAGATCCCCTTGTCGATGCTTAATAAATGCAGAGCACGTACTTGCATGCTACCGATTGTTCGATAGCGTCCACAACGAATAAATAGGCATGCTCTTTTTGGGCTTTTTTTTTAGTTTTCAGCTTTGGCTTTTCTAAAGTCAAAATAAATAAAATAACTTTTTCAAATGGTTTTTTTGAAGTCGTTTATCTGAACGGCTGTTTCAACCTAAAATCATGTGCGATATTCGTGTCGATGTCTCAACCGTCCATTGTCATCTTGAAAAACACAAACAAAAGCCATCAGGCATCAGCCACAGCCTAAAAAAATATAGCTAATAGCTAACGAGAGATCAGAAGCAAGAAAGCCGCAGTCAGTATACACACGCATAAATGCATGCATATCAATCGACACCAAGGTAAGGCCAATGCCCCACCCAATTGGCAATGACAAAACCATGATGGCCTCTCCAGCCACATGTCGTTACACGTCAGCCACCACTGTCATCGTATATGTAGGAATACGAGTAGATTACGCTAATGCACAATAAAATTTTCTATCACGTAAATCAGAAAGCCATACGAGTAAGAAATTATAAATCGTTACAACTAGACGCGCAGTGCAGCGGAAGAAGAGTTGGAGTAGCCCGGTATAACATCGCACGCGTCGATGTAGTGGAAGTAGTCGATCGTCTAACGTCCTTGGCCACCAATGGCCTCCTCCATAGCTCCTCGCGTTTGGTGGGTGATGCGATCTGCTATCAAAAGCCTCATGCCTTTCCTTATAAAGAGCCTCTTTAGTGGAACCCAATGCTAGGGGCTTATTAAGTTTCGAAGCCCACACGAACGGATCATGTTTGAATCGGTTTATTTCAACTCATTAAGTATGCGAACTTGTAGATTTATGTGTACTCGGCCGTGATCTGAAAATCTCTCTCCAATCCACAAGTCGGTAGAGACTTTATCAATAGATCAACAATATTTAAATCCGTGTGTGCTTTGTATATCTTCACATCACCTCTTTCAACAATCTCATGAATAAGGTGATATCGCCGAAGCATATGCTTGGACTTTTGATGCAATCTAGACTCCTTGGCTTATACAATGACTCTACTATTATCACAATAGAAATCCATCAGACCAGAAGTACTAGAAACCACACTCAACTCAGAAATAAACTTTCTTATCCAAACCGCTTCCTTTGTAGCTTCAAAAGCCGCAATATATTTAGTCTCTGTTGTAGAATCAACAATCATCTTTTTGCTTGGAACTTTTTCAACTCATTGCTCCTCCATTAAGACAAAATAAAAACCTAGACTGTGATAAAAAAATCATCTTTGTCACTTTTGGAAGTTAGCATGGGTGTAATCATTTACAACAAGCTCTTCCTCAACCCCCATAAACAAGGAACACATCCTTAGTCTTTCTCAAGTACTTTAGGATGTTCTTGAACTACTACCTAGTGACATTCATCTAGGTCTGACTGATATGATTTGCTTGTAACACTTAGAGCATACGACATATCTGTGCGTGTACAAAGCATGATATACATGATAGATCCAATAGCATAAACATATGGAATCTTACTCATTAGGTCTCGCTCACCAGGTGTCAAAGGATATTCACTGTTGCCGAGACTAATGCCATGTGATATGGGCAAAAAAAACCCTTCTTGGAACCCTAGATATAACAATATCTACTAAAGATTCAGACTTATGCATCATGAAAATAGATATAACAATATCTACCAAAGTTATTAGTAAAGTTATGAAGTATTGAAAACCACCTCTGGTCGTTGAGCTTATTGGTCCACATATATCCGTATGTACAAGGGTCAAAAAGTTATTTGGCCTCTCATCTAAACCCATGAAAGCGCATTTATCATTTTACAAAGTAAACAAGATTCACATGTATCAAATGATTCAAAATCAAATGAATCTAAAAGTCCATCTTTATGGAGCTTCACCATACACTTCTCCTTTACATAACCTAGATGACAATGCCAAATAAAAGTGTGATTTAAATTATTAGGTCAAAGACTCTAAGCATTAATGTTATATACAAGCGCATCTTCGAGATTCAAAACATATAGTCCATTTACCAATGGAGCATCACCATAAAAATATTATTGAAATATATTGAACAACAATTATTCTTTATTATAAACTCATAAACTTCTACTCCTAAACATGAAGCACAAATAATGTTTTTACTTAAAGCAAGAACATGATAACAATTATTAAATTCTAAAACTAATCTTGAAGGTAAAGATAATGGTAAAGTACCAACGACCAATGTAGTAACTCTTGATCCATTGTCCACATGAAGATTAACCTCATGTCTTACCAAACTTCTATTTATTGTCAACCCCTTGTTCTTTTTCAACTGTACCAAGTACTTCTCACAATTCCTCTTCCGATGCCCATACTCATGACAATGGTAGCATTCAGTGTCAGGCTTAGGGCCTAGTTTGAGCTTATTGAGCTTGGCCTTGAAACTTGTGATCTTATCTTAAGCTTTGCCTTTGCCCTTTCCTTTGCTCTAAGCCTTACTATTCTTCTTGAAGGTAGTAATTTTTGAACCATCATCACATGAATAGAGCTCTTTTTGATGCTCTCCTTGGCACCCTAAAGCATGCCATGCAATTTAGTTAATGACTTCTCCATGCTATTTATATGAAAATTCAAGATAACTGGCTCAAAACTCATAGGGAGCAACCCGAGAATCACATCAGTAACTAACTCTTGGCTGAGGGGAAAATCAAAATTTTCCAAGCTCTCAATGTGCCCAATCATTTTTATCACATGAAGACCGACCGGGCTACCTTCTGATTCTGCAAGCAAATAATGCTTTGGAGGTATTGTACCTCTCTGCCCTTGCCTGATCTAAAACATGCTTTTATAACCTACAATCATATTGTAGACATCGTGGTCTCATATTGCTACGTTAAATCAACATTATGCATGTGAATGTCCAATACTCACCCCATGTTATTAAGATAGTTAATGGCATCCTATTTTGATAGAACAATCAAAACTATCATTGGTGCAACAATTGGAAATACATCAAGTTTTACTTAATTTTCTTGAGGGATGATATTCTATCATGTCGAGAGTATCTAATGATAAGAATGTGAACAATAGCACAATAGGAATAAAGATAAATATTCATAGATAATCATACCAAATTGTGAGATAGTATGGCCATTAACATAGCAATCTTCATCAGCACACTTCCTATCCACCAGGCCATCATGCTTGAGGTCACCATTTTCATCTACTAAGCTATTCCTCATAACAACTAGTATGGATTATATATGAGAATATCAAGCATCATATGTCAATACGTAGGCTATTGTACAATAATATGTAGCCCTATGGTTATAGTTCAACATGATGCAGGCCATGAAAAAAATCATACATGCATTATATGCACAATGGGTCATGTACTATTCATATTAATCCCTACAAAAATGAGTTATACATAGAATCCAATTCTACAGGGAGATATGAACACATAATACTATACAATGCGCTAACGAGTACCTAACACGACGATCCCAACTCGTTTTTTACATTGATCAATCACATTAATCAGTGCATGAGGTTTGCAGAAAGGATATCAACCCATAAAACCCGATTTGCTAGCTCCATACGGCTAAATATCGTAGTTTACCCTGATGGCGGAATCCCATCTAGTAGAGATACGGTGCAACACGACCGTCAACGAGCGTAGCTAATCATCGGTGCTATCAATTCAGTCCTCCCGCGAATTCATCCATATGAACTGATATAAGTGCCTAAACCAATCCATCCATATGAACTGATACAAGTTAATATACCAGAACAACAATAGACCTAATATACTACTACAATATATCAACTATATGTGATAAATCCAGATCAAATACTACACAAAATAGCTCTGATACTACTGTAGGAATATAGGTAGGCTACACTAGCATGTAATAAAATTTTTACCATATAAATCAGGAAACCATATAAGTAAAAAATCATATATCGTTACTACTAGATGGACAGTACTGTAGAAGAAGAGTTGGACAACCCAGTTTAATGTCGCGTGCATTGATGTAGTGGAAGCAGTCGATCATCTAACATCATTGACTACCAATCGTCTCCTCCGACAGTCCTCGTGTTCCTCATGTACGTTGCATATCATCCTCGATCATTGTAGCTGGTGTACTAGCACCAGCATGTATGGCGCAGGGCTTTCGAAAGGAGGTGACTAGGATTTTAATGGATGACACGATCTGCTACTAAAAGTTTGTAAATATAGAAATAATATAATTATCTCTATAATTACCTCTAGGACATATAGTATCTATGGTGTTGCACTTATCGCCGGGTCAAACGATGAGATGTTCGACCGGCTGATCCAATCCAGTCAGATAGGGCAAGCTGCATGCTAGCTTTTCGATCGACACGAAGAAATGGCTCTGCATGCGCCTGCCGTATCGCCGGCGCTTCCTGACTAGCCTGTCGATCGATCGACCGATGGTTAGCAGGGTACGGGATGGAAGACTTGATTTTGCAGGGATATATAGGAACAATCAAGCGTCGCGTTACGTTGGCAGAGGTCAAATGAGATTTAAACTCGGGCGGTAGAGAGGTCCCTGTCCGGCGGACGGCTGTGGTCCGCCACGGATGTCGCCGGCGTCCCTGGCTCCCTGCTGCAACTTTAGCGTCCATGGCGTCATTCGGTTGGCGTATATGCCTTCTGCAACAAGGATTGAATCGAATCCAGTGGCCACCTCGTACGTCAGCTGCATAAAGCTGGCTGCAGCTAGTACCATTCGTTTCTAGGTCGCTCTATTGTGCGTATACTGTATGTAGAGACATGCACGTGTTGACAAAGCTGTACTTAGGTGACATTCGTATTAGCCGTGGCTGATGATTTTTAGCTAAAAATAAATAATATGTTGAAACCAAATCTATTAGCTCCGATCGTTACTCGCCGAGAGAAAATGCACACATACTTTATGCCTTAGAACTGTTGGAAATTAAGTGGTTTTAGCAATATTTTCATTTTAATTCCAATAATAATAAAGCACAAGAGTACATATATATGGCAATATGAAAATGATATGATGGCACATGTATTATCTCTAGAAGTAGATAAAAAATCTGAACATTGATACATTGCAATATATTTAATAGAACAAGCATATATGTGAGCATATAAATTCTGCATAATGCACAAATTTAACATTTGACATATTGGTCTCAGGTGAGGAATTGCACAAGTTATTAGAAACTTGGCCTTCTACAACTCTTGGTCAATTCTTCACGATCACAGTGACAATTTCTCAAAATCTGCTAGTCTGACTTAAGCAAATATTACCTTAGTGTAGTATCAATATCAAAAGCATGTAAAGATTTCAAGTTCTGTCCGAAAACAATCACTGGAAACAGACCAATAAAACTGCAGTAATAACATACAGGTTCGGCTATTACAGAAGCGTCATGTACATATATATTTTCTGCAAGATCTAACAACAGTATGTAACACTGAGTAGGAACAACAGAATAAACAATTGACAAAGCTACAAACTACACTCAAACAAAGATAATCAACTAGAATATGCAGAATCACACTAGCAGAATGGTCTAACTTGTCCCTGTGATATCGATGTGATAAAACAACTTCATCGAGCAATTCACAGGCCACAGTCCAACATTCAAATGTCCTCCCAGTGCTAGATCTAACCACAGATTTCAGAAGTATCAACTAGCACGGCTGATAAATGCACAATGGACAGTAAAGGAGTAAAGATCAAGCTCACAGAGCGGCGGCACTCGAAGCCACCGTGACGGACGAACAGAGGCTAGGCTCATCGTAGACGATGTCTTAGAAAACCAAACACCGGGAATACCAAGGTATCACCAGGAAGGCAATTGGAGATACAAAGCCCAACTTCTCAATTCGATACTCACCAAATCAAGAAGCCGAGGTGTTGTTTGTTGCTGCATAAAGATCACAGAGAGCTCGGTAGGTCACCAAGGGCACAAGCCACACACCAGATGCCACACTCTCCAGAGATCAGAGAGCCATGCCATACAGCCAGCCAGAATATGCAAGAGCGTAGATCAGTGCTAGACTCTTTGAAGTAAAGATCAGGAACTCAAAGACTGGCGAGGCCCCCGAAACCAAGCTGCCACCGATGCTGAAATCAGAGACAGAAAGCAAATTGCCGCCATTAGATTTTAGATCAGGTGATGAGCTCTCCGATCTCCCTCTCGGCCTCTTCATCTTCTGATTTTAAGTGGAAAAGCAACCGGAGATGAGGCAACGGCGCAGCCAAACTACTGTCGCTTTTCTCGTACAGGAGAGGATGAGGGGAGAAAGAATCGAGCCGCACCGAGATGAATATTAACCGAAAATTTGGGGAATTCCCAAAATGGCCATCAAGAACGACACACGCATACGAGTACAGAGGGCGAACAAACATAGGAGGGACTTTTTTTTTGCGGCGATGCACTTCTTCTTTTCCTTCCCTGTTATTCACTCGTGTCTCCTCAAATTGCTCAACAGCTTACATGGCTTAAATAAGCCTCACACATGCACTAAGTCCAACAACTAGGACCTATTTTCACGCCACTGTCAGAGATCTTCTCCACGATCCACATGACTCACACAGTGTGCATTAACCGAAAGACTCGCTCCACTAACCAACTAACACAGCTAGTGGATACGACTGATATAGATATACTGCTACCTGACCAAGTCTACGACCATACATAGACTTGACAAACTTTGAGTCCTTCGACCACGCCACTTCGACCACAGATACTCGACCACGGCTCTACGACCACAGCATCTCGACTATGGCTTCTTGACCACGGCTGCTACTCAACTTACGAGCACTTTGACCATGGCTTCTCGGCTGCATCTCCGGTAGTACTGCTAACACAGATCCAGTACTACTGGTCTTCGACCACAAAGGTCTTCCGAGAACCGACCGGGTACTGTAGCACACGAGTATCGATTGGTTACTATAGCTCCGACTACCGACTGATTACTATAGCTATGACTACTGACTAGTTACTATAGCTTACGACTACTACACAGTTCGACTTACAACTACGACAACTACGATCGGTTCATTGTAGCTACAACCGGTACACTATACTATAGAGTCTCCGACTGCTCTCCGACTCCGGGTCTCAACTTTTACACGTACTTGGATACACGAGTATTCGACACACAACTACACAGTACTCAACACACGAGTACTTGACACACGACTACACAGTACTTAACACACGAGTACTCGACACACAACTACACAGTACTTAACACACGAGTACCCGACACATGATTATACAGTACTCAACACACGAGTAATCGACACATGATTATACAGTACTCGAACACATGACTACACACACAACAAGATTAGTTCCAAGAATCAACCCCCTAATCTTGTTATCAATCTTTGATGCGTTCAAGTGCACTGTCTTGCTGCACGTAGCAGCTTTCTCTTCTTGCCGCACTCAGCAGAATCTTACCACACACAACAGCCTTCTTGAACAACTCACGCGCCTTTATCGGTCTCCCACCAACACATCTGACACCAGCATTACCTTGCCACACATAGCGGCTTCTTGCATTGCTGGCTGTCGATGTTGAACGCCGACTTTCATGTAATGATGGCTACAACCACCATCATTGGCCTCATGCTGACTCTCCCCATGGTTTGTCCGCACCGGCGTCCTTCGTTACCCTTCACTGCTGACATCACCACTACGCACGTCGTGTGCAATGTCGGTACACAACCGGACTTGTCGTGGCCGCACAGACCTCCATCGTTGTGTTCTTGGCGCCTTGTGCACCTCCGCCCGATGCACGCCACTGCGTGCGCCATCACACTGACCCGAACACACATCACCATTCAACCGATACATGGTCTGCTGCGGTAGCCTCTCGCCTCGACCCCTCGCATCCGACTGATGCACGGTTAGCTACGGTAGCCTCTTGCCTCAGCACCCTCTCCGACAAACAGAAATCACCAAGGCTCTACTACCAATTGTTAGAATTGAACCCATCAGCTCCGATCGCTACTCGCTGGGAGAAAATGCACACGTGCTTTTTTTCCTGAGAACGACACATGCACACGAGTAGGGGGTGAACAAACACAAGAGGGACTTCTTTTGCGGCCACACACACCTTCTTTTCTTTCTGTTATTCCCTCGTGTCTCCTAAAATTGCTCAACAGATTACATAGCTTAAGTAAGTTTCACGCATGCACTAAGTCCAACAACTAGGACCTATTCTCATGCCACTGTCCGGGATCTTCTTCATGATCTGCACACTTGCACTAACCGAAAGACTCGCTCCACTAACCAACTAACACAGTTAGTGGACATGACTACTGCAGACACATTGTTATCTGACCAAGTCTAGGACCACACACAGACCTCACCAACTTCGAGTCCTTCTTCGACCACAGATGCTCAACCACAGTTCTACGACCACGACTCTTTGACCATGACTTCTCGACCATGACTCTTGGACCATAGATGCTACTCGACTTTCGAACACTTCTACCACGGCTTCTCGACCGCATCTTCAGTAGTACCATTCACACAGAGCCGGTACTACCAATTTTCAACCACACAAGTCTTCCGAGCATCGACCAGGTACTATAGCTTATGAGTACCGACTGGTTACATAGCTTCGACTACTGATCAATTACTATAGCGTACGACTACTACGCAGCTTGGCTCACAACTGCGACAGCTACAACCAATTCACTATAGCTCTACCGGTTCACTGTACCTCTAACTACTACGCAGCTCGACTCACGACTGCGATTGCTACGACCAGTACACTATACTCCGGGTCTCCGACTTCTCTCCGACTCTGGGTCTCGACTTCTATACGTACCCGAACGCACGAGTACTCCACACATGACTACACAGTACTCAACACATGACTACATAGTACTCAACACATAAATACTCGACACACGATTACACAGTACTCAAACATACGAGTACTCGACACACGACTGTACACAACAACAAGATTAATTCCAACAATCAACCCTCTAATCTTGTTGTCAATCTTCAATGCGTTAAAGCGCACTGTCTTGCCACACACATCAACTTTCTCTTCTTGCCGTACTTAGCAGTATCTTACCGTACGCAATAGCCTTCTTACGTGACTCACGTGTCTTGATCGGTCTCCCACCAACATATCTGATACTGGTATTATCTCACCACATATAACGGTATCTTGTATTGCCGGTTATCGATATTGCGCGCTGACTCTCTTGTGATGGTGCCCCCGCGCATGCCGTCTTGACTCTTGTCGCGTCGCCTAGCGTTCGGCGGCAAAGAAAAAGGGTCCGCGCGCGCCCGCGATGTCGTGCGCACATCCTTCGTGCGGCTCTCGGGGGACGCACATCCTTCGTGCAATCTGCCGGCCGGATTGCCGGCCACGGCAGCCCAGCCTGCTAGCTCGGCTGCATCGGCGTACACACTCACGGAATCCGATGCCGGCGATCGAGGCGGCGACTGGCCAGCTTAGCTAGCGTAGGAAAGAGAGGTTGAGACTTGAGACGGTGCTAATTTAATTAGTTTGAATAGATTTCCCATCCTTTTCCTCAAGAGACTTTCCTAAAAGAATTACACGGGCACATCCATTTGCATGTCATACCTCCTTTCTGTCACAAAATAATACTGTGTTATAGTAGATACGTACAGTCAAATTTTCTAAATTTTATCTATTGATATTTTTAATATTTAGATTGAACACGTAAAAATAATATATGTCTTGAAAAGATCTTTTATAAAAAATATTATTTTATTTTATTTTGTAAATCTATTATAATATAAATTAGTGATTAAAGTTGTGTTTTGTTGATATTCAAAACGAGGTTATTTTTGTGACTTGGGAGTAGCAGCAAACAAGACGACCTGCATGCAGATGCAGGCAAGCAGCTCACTAACCAGGAGATAGATTAATTGAGCAGTGATGGCCAAAAGCTATAGGTTGTAGCGAGCTGAGAATACAGTACATGCACGCAGATACGTACTGAGGTCGCTCGCCTAGTCGTCACCACCTGAATTCACCCACGACTCGTCTGCCGCCGCTTTTCCACCCACACCGGCGACAACACTGGCGTCGGCCCGAGCCCGACCACCTCCTCCTCCTCGGCCTCCACCTCGTCTCTCACGGCCTCCCCGTCGACCTTCCCTGCTACTATTTCCTCCACCTCCTCCTCGCCGCCGTCGTCGTCGTCGTCTTCCTCCTCCTCCTCCTCCTCCTCCTTCCCCACCACCCTTATCCTCCACACCTTCACGCTCTTGTCCAGCCCGGCGCTGTACACCACCATGCTGCCCTCCACCTCCCCGGCCTCGCTACCGCCCACAGCCAGGCACCGCACCGGCCCGCGGTGCCCCTCGATCACGGCCAGGCACGTGTGCGTCGCGCCTCCCTTCCCCTCCCGCCTCCACACGCGCATGGTCGCGTCCTCCGACCCGCTCACCACCACCCACCCGCCGCACCCGGAGGCCAGGCAGAACACCGCCAGCCGGTGGCCCTTCAGGAACCCGACGTGCGCTGGCCGCCCCTCCGTGGCCTCCTTCTCCCACACGTTCACGTAGCCGTCGGAGGAGCCGGCGTAGAGGAAGCACCGGCTGGTGGTGCCAGTCGCGGCGTGGCAGAGGGTCAGCGCGTTGACCGGGGACAGCTCGGAGCGGAGCACGATGATAAGGGCGTGCGTGGTGCCGCCGTACACGCGGCGCCACATCTTGACGGTGCCGTCGGCGGAGCCCGTGAAGATGCAGTCGTCAGCCTCGTTGACGAGCATGGCGTTGATGGGCCCGTCATGTGCGATGAAAGAGTCGACGCAGCTGCCATCGGAGAGCTTCCAGGCCTTGACTGTATGATCGTGGGAGGCCGTGTAGAGGAGGCCCGTGACGGCGTGGAGCACGAGGCAGGACACGGTGTCGCGGTGGTGGTGCGGGCGCTTCTTGGCGAACGGGAGGAGTGAGAGGCCGCCCTTGGCCGGGAGCGTGGCCGCCTTCTTGGCGCGGATGTGGTCGCATACGGCAGCCGCGCACACCGTCCACACCCGGACGTGGTGGTCGCGGCTGTGGGACGTGACGAGCGTCCCGCCGCACGCGGCCAGCGCGGGCACGCGGCCGCGACCCACGTCGAGGTACCCGCGGTTGAAGCACCCGGGCGCCGCCCACGCGCGGACGCGGCCGCTGTCCGACGCCGTGAACAGCACCCCCCGCGCCACCGCGAGCGCGTGCACGTCGCCGTCCAGCCGGTGCAGGGCCGCAAGACAGTGGTAGATCGCCGCGGGCGACGGCGGGAACCGCATCCTGGTGTGCAGCGGCGACTGCACCCACGGCGAGCACCCGCCCCCGCCCGCGCCTCCACCTCCCTCGAACATCGTCGGCATCTCCACGCCAGACACCGACGAGAGGCTCAGCCGCGCCGGCGACCGCTCGCCTCCACGCGCATGGTGGTGCACGGGCGTGTGCGCCGGCCGCGCGAGCTTCCGGTCCTCCTCGAAGAAGCTAAGGCTCTTGCGCCGCCCAAACTCCATGCCCTCTCCCACTCAGAAGCCGCGCTCCAACTCACTCTACCAGCTACGACGATACGATCGAATTGAAGCTCTCCAGCCTAGCATCGATCGCACGCTGCCGCGCTGCACTAGCTGCTGCTGCTGCTCCTACTACCGCTTCACTTTATTAGAAGCAGACGTATAAACGACCGCGGCCATGGATGGATGGTGGCGGGTGTGTGTAGCGCGCGCTCGTACCACGGCGCCATAACTCGGGGAAGCGCCGAAGTTAAGGAGTTGAGTAAATGGCGGCTGCGTACGTAGAGAGGTACGACCCCATCCCATGTAAATTTTGGCCTTGCAATGGATGGATTGGGTGGAGGCCACCAGGATCTTACGAGATCACCCTACAGGCTACAGCTGCTGCCGAACTCCGGGCTCAAACGTACCTTCTGCGAGTATGGACGAAGGCATTGATGTGATGCGCCCCCGGCGTGCAAGATTCAGTATGTCTCTATAGCATGTTTATATTAGTTTTTGACGATAATAGGTTGTTTTTAGAAGAGAGTGTGAGCAATAGGAAAGCGAGTGAGATATATGCGTGAGATTCAGCCTTATCTCTGTAGCGAGAGGAGCGGAGAAGGTGCTTCGGGAAACTGGATATTTATATTGGCTTCTGGCTTCTCTAAACATACGCTGCATACGAATTGAATTTTCCGTTAATTACGTGCAAGTGTAATATATCAGATAAATCCGTTACGATTTTGCTATTGCACAGTCGACTGAAATTTTTTTCTCCCAGTCATCTGAAGTTGCATTATCAGATACCTAAAGTTGCAGTGTGCTAATTCTCCTCTTCTTGAAGTTGCACTCTCAGTCACCTAAAGTTATAGTATAAAAAAGATACTGAAGATGGAGGAAAAAACAGTCATCTATGCAATAGTCATTCCCAATCCGTTAACATTCATTAATTTAAAAAGGATACGTCTATAAGTATATCGAGTTAACAGTTCCGGCCGGTAAAATTTATAGTATCATCACACGAATAGTATGCAATTACGCACGAGAAAATAAAAAAAATGCATGATCATATCCCTGCATACGAATTAAATTTTCCGTTATGTAGATCATCGTATCATTATTCATCAACGAACACTCCATACAGCTTCTGCTGCACCGGCCCTGCATGCTGCCCGGCTGCCCGTACGTAGACATGTGGAGTATGTATCGATCTCGATCGGCATCTCGATCTATGATCTATGCATGCTTCAATTGGATATAAATGTAACCTGCAAGTAGAATGAATGCTCTACTCCAGCTTCGTACATGTACATTAATACTATTCCATTTTCTATATTCACTACATGTTGAGTCTGTTGATCCGTTCGTTTCGACTTCGATCAGTTTATAACTTGTGGCTTATATTAATCTAAAAAAACAAAAGAAAAGAAGCGTTCTAGCTGTGGCCTGCATTGACCAGCAATCCACGCATCCACCATCACATCATATGTTGAAATGCTTAATTGAACATTTCCATTTCAGACTGAAAATAGAAACTTGGGTCCCCATGGGCTAGCTTGCCAGCAAGGGGATCCAACGTTTTCATTTCAGCCTGGGAACGGAAACGTTGGATCGATCCCATGGGTTAGTTCAGAAAAATGTTGAGATGTGTGAGCGGACATGATTCCGCTCATACATCTAGCTAGTCTCTACTAAAAGAAGATCGGACGGTTAATATGAGAGTTCGTTTCCTATTTTACGGTCCATTTGTACTCGGTATATACGCCTTTTTTTTTATCTATATACACCACTTGGTTTGTGAGCGTTATACTATCATAGGGAAATAAGTCGGTCTAGAAAAATAGTAATTAAGGAAATTAAGCCGTGACTCACATGAGAGGCTGAGCCCCGTTGGCTAATTGCATGCAAGGCTTTATTGTACTTGAACCACTCCTCCAACAGCTGGCTATTTAGTTAGTTAGATCTGATGTGGCAAGAAAAAAGTAGGAGAGAGAGTAGTCACTAGCGACGAGCAAATGGCTGATCTATTTCACGTAGTCCAAGAACATGAGAGAGGAGCATGTGGGTCCAACAGTATAAAATAGTCTTTGCTTTTGTCTCTCACCTCCACGTCAGCTGACTATATAGCTAGTACTAGCTATTAGGGCATCTCCAATGGTTATAGCTAGCAACTAACTATAAGACTTCCACATCATCTATATAGTACACACTAAAGTTAGCATTCTAAAGAACTATCTATAAGGATAGCTATTTGATGCTTACATGCACACACAGAATTTATGGAGGCTGCCTCGTTTGGCGCTATAGACTATCTCTAGAGCTGTAGAGAGCTGTGTTCTCTTTCTTCATTTAATATCTTCCACGTAGGACAGTTGATGACATGGACTCTCTTGTAGATAGCTGCTATAGACCCATTGGAGATGCTTTACCATTGCGGACGCCCTAAGACGCTACTGCTGGACGCGATCTGCGGCGCTTTTCTTGGATCACGCAGAAGCTAGCTGCGGGGTTACTCTAGCTAAGAGCCGTGCATGGTATAAGCGCTACTGTTGTAAGTACTACCAGAAGAAACTTGGTGATTTTTTGGCCTCTTGCGACAGAAAAAATTTTCTCTTTGGTCCTCCTCCCGTGAAATTCCCCTTTAGCCTCCTCGCGTGACCGCCGACCGTAGGAAGCACGTGGCGTGGCCCCGAGCGCGACACCCCCTGCTGGTGTGGTCCCCTACCGCACGAGGTGCCTCCCCCTCAACTACTTCGACCACGGTTTTGATCATAGTTTCGACCACGACACTTTGACCATAACGTTTCGCCTCATCTGGATAGGAACATCCCAGCAACTCAACTTCCTTAAGCGGTATCATCTGAATTTTAACATTCCAGTAAAAAGTTACAGAAAGACAACTACTTGATTCTTGATCAGGCTAGTAATGTATCTGGTAGTAAGATGATGATCGCCAATTCATCATGGCAGTGATGGCCGGCTAGAAATGATGTAGCGGTCGGCGACGAGAGACCAGTGGTGAAGCAGTGGCAGGCAGCAATGATAAATCCAACGAAAAATTTATTGTCCTTTGGTATGCAAATGAAGAACTATTTGGCATCATCTGCTTCTCTAGTGGTGATCTTCGGTAGCCACACACACACTCTCTCTCTCTCTCTCTCTGTCGCCTCTCACCACTATGACCTTTTGCTATGCTTGATGTCGGCTTGCTGCATTTGGAGGGAGCATGACCATGGGGTTAGGAGGAATATGTGAAGAAAGAAGGTCAAGGGATATGACGATTGTGACTTCAGAAGTTCAAACTATAGGCAACAGTTATGGGAATTCAATCATGAATGGGATAACAATTTACCCCGATTATATCACATGGCCATCAACTTCCTCTAGATGGCATGTGGGTAATTATCTCTATCTTTAAAGGGTACTTTTCTATGAAGAGAACGGGCGACGACCGCCAACGCCTATCTTCTACACTAATAAACCACCAGTTAAAATTATCCTACATCCACCCAACAATTACCTTCTCTACAGTCATGACCTTAACTACATCCACACCACAATATGCACCCAGAAATACACCATTCTAAAAACGTGCGCACCAGATTAACTCTCCTCCATTCTCTCTCCTTACTCAACCATATCCGACGGTCATCCTTCAATGGATCTGCAGTACCCCTCCTGCATCCCGCTCCCCCACTCGCGAAATATCCGCCGATCCGCTCCGTCCTCGCTCCTCCTCCACCCCGCTCAGCTGCCGCCTCCTCCTCCCCCGTCTCCCCCGCTCCTCCTCCTCCCCCGCTCAGCCGCCGCCTCCTCCTCCCCCCACCCCTCCGCTCCGCCGCCGCCTCCTCCTCCCCCCACCCTGCGCCGCCGCCGCCTCCTCCCCACCCCACCCTGCGCCGCCTCCTCCTCCTCCCCTCCCCACCCGCGCCCCCTCGATTTTTCCGCTGCTCCTCCCCACCCCCGTGCCCCCTCGGTTTTTCCGCTGCTTCGCCGCCAGATCCGCTCCGCCCTCGCTTCTCTCGCCTCCTCCCCCCGCTCCGCCGCCTCCTCCCGTCGCTCCTCCGCTCCGCCCCACCCCGCGCTGCCGCCGCTCCTCCGCTTCGCCCTCACCTTCTCCTCCCCACGCCGCGCTGCCGTCGCCACCTCCTCCTCGGCTCCTTCGCATCCATGCCGCCTCCTCCTCGGCTCCTTCGCATGCAGGTCGCGACGATTCAGTTTTGCACATCGCTTCGTCTCGCGGGTACGGCTACGAGCTCCGATCTTCCCGCGGCGGACGTCGCTTCGTCTACGAGCTCCGAGCTCCGAACTTAGTGGACGCGGTGCGGGGCGCACACGCGGTGCGGCGGGGAGGACGCGGCGCGGCGCGGCGGGGCGGACGAGACGCGGCGGACCCGCGTCCACATGGTGCGGGGCGCGTACGCAGTGGACGCGGCGCGGCGGACCCGCCTCCGCGCGGTGCGGGGCGCGCACGCGGTGGACGCGGCGCGGCGGCGCGGTGCGGCGGGCCGGACGAGACGGACCCGGCGGACCCGCGTCCGCGCGGTGCGGGGCGCGCACGCGGTGGACGCGGTGCGGCGGCGCGGCGCGGCGGACGAGACGCGGCGGACCCGCGTCCACATGGTGCGGGGCGCGCACGCAGTGGGCGCGGTGCGGCGGGGAGGAACCCAATTATCCAAACAAAACATATATGGCCATTCAAAAATTGGCTTTGAAAGCAGGGAACAAAACATGTATGACCATTCAAAAATTCGTTTGGTTGATTTCGTGTGCATCTCTAAAATGCCGCCGTGGCGTTAGCACGAACACTTTTTTATAACAGTAAAGAATATTGTTTTGTTCAATTTATCCATTTTTATCAATTGTTAGGGAAATTGATTGGATGCTTACAAACGCTTTCTCGTTAGGGCTTTCCCTGGATAATATTTTGCCTGAAAAAGCTTCATGGTTGGTGGATATTTTTCCACGTAATCTTGTTTTTGTCATAATATCAGCCTATTAGGTTTGACCATATAGACATTTTACCTGAATAAGTTCTATTAGTTGTGGAGTCCTATTAAGGCCTATGAGACATGGCAGTCTAGCTTAGTCCCTTATTGATCATTTAATAATAAAGGGAGATCCTCTCCGCTCATAAGAGGAGAGGCAAGGGGCTCTCATTATATACGCACCTATGGATCTCATATTCATGCATCAATAAAGAGAGAAAGGCTGGTCAGGACTACTTTTTGTATCTTCTATTTTGTATGCTTGTTTGTCAACAACACAACCACAACTCTAACAGTTTTTACCTATGAACTCGATCCCACTAACAATGTACTATGGTTTAGTGTAGCCTGATTAGTTCCTCACCAGCAATGTGCTATGGTGTAGTGTAGCCTGGTTGGTTTCTTCATCAGTATACGATGTTTTTTATTTGGAAAACTAGCTCAATGCACGTGCTTTATTATGGATAAAAAAGAAGATATTACCTTAGCACGTCAAGTCAATGTCATCAGGATTGGCCTGATCCATGCCCAGCTCTGCCTCCACGCTTGCTCGGCCTATACTACTCATAGTCGAGCTTTGATGTGACCTAGTCACAATTATGAAGTTAATTTGTGCTGTTGGGAGGTAATTTTTCTATTTTTTGTTAGATATTTTTTAAGGAGGTGGAATTTATTTGTTGGGAGATGGTTTTTCTGTTAGAGATTTTTCTAGAGAGGGATAATGGGAAGAGAGTGACCTACCATCACCACCAACTCCATTTTTATAAATATAAGCATGTAGTAGTACTAGTTCTTAATTTTAATATCATATTACTTATAAGAGTAAATTTTAAAAAATTATCACACTACTTTGGTAAAATTATCACAAAACCCCAATTTTAAGCTTCATTTTTAGAGAACCACATTTCCCTTTGCATAACATCTTAAAATCCATACTTTTTCGGACTGCCGCCGTATCCAATAGGTCTGATAAACATGAATCACTCGCCAATCTCATAAGACTACCCATTTCCATTTACTAGCATGGAGGTAAATGTACTCACATTAGATAGGAGCTAACATGGCAACATAAATGATGATTATGTGACTGAGCGAAAGGCCCACCCAAATACAATGGTACTTTGCCTCCACCACCTGCTACAAATAGCTAAATTGCCTTCCACTGAGCCACACCACACCACGCAATCATGTTGACATGTTAGCAATTATCCAGCGCAACTACTTTCATGTTTGCAAACAACAATGCGATAGTCTTGTGAGAATGGCAAGTGGGCCCGCCCTATCATGCACGTTGGATACAACAGTAGTTCTTAAAAGTGCGGTTCTGTGAAATGTTATGCAAATGAAAGTGTGATTACATGAAACTGATGCTTAAAAATATGTGTCGATGTTTCAGTATCGATCTTACATATGATTTTTTGGATTCAAGAGATCTCTCGCTACAACCTGGCTATGATTACATAGAGAAAAGACACAGAGATTTTTATATAGATTCAGGCTTTCTCTTGAGAGAATAACAACTCTACTCCTGTATGGATATTGCTCAATGAAATGATTACAACTGAGAAAGGAATGAGAAATCTCTTTCTCTACTCCTATTCTCCCTCGGGTCTGGCTTATCCTCGTCTCTTCTCCCCGATGTTCACTTTTATATAAATTGCAAAGTGATGATAGTTATCATGTCAGAAGACGCCCTAACGCTTCGGATGATAACTGTCCGATGGGAGTTATTGTCAGAGAGACTTGGTATCTCACTCATTATGCAACAGTTATTGGTAGAGGGAAGTTATGCACAGTTATTTTTGAGAATAATCACATATGTTAACTGCCTTGTCAGATGGACCCACTATGTGGCGGGTTGTCTCAAAGATTGGCTAATCGTAGGAATATCTACAACCACAAAGTGATCGCAGGATAACTTATGACAATGTTATGGTCGTAGAAAAGCTTATGACTATGAAACGGTCGTAGAAGAGCTTACGACTAAGGGGTGGTTGTAGGAGAGCTTACGACTAAGGAGTGGTCGTAGAAGAGTTTACGGCTACCTTGTGAAATTTCCTTATAGATAAGGGGTATATTCAAGGAGTATAATGGCGTAATAATATTATTTACAGATAAATAATTATTTAAGTATTATTATATCCTCGTAATATGGTTTTGTGATAAACTTGCCAATGGTAGTATGGTTTTTTTTAAATTTACTCTATTAATTATATTATTATATGATACAGGTAAGTGTGGTTATGCGGTTTTGTGATAGCTTATTTGGGAGGGGACTTCTCTGGGGTCAGACCCCAGAGAGAGGAAATGGGGACACCCTCGGATGGCCTCCACGTGTTCTCTCCGCACGAATCTCCGCGCGAGCGCTCAGCCGTTTCTTTCCTCCGCGCGAGCGACTCAACCTCGACCGCGTCGCCGCCGCCGACCCGCGCGCCATCAACTCCTCCGCGCCGACCTCTCCCCGCCGCACTCGCCCGAGACCGCTCCGCCTCCCGCCTCGATCTTTCCGTCGAGCGGCGATGGTGGCACGCGAGCGCAGGCGGGCGTGGGCGACAACGGTCGCGTGCGAGACGGCTGGCGACCGGGAGAAGGCGGCTCCCCGGGGCCCGGCGAAGGCGAGACCTGGCGGCGGCGGCCACGGGAGCGGAGACACGGCGGAGGAGGCCAGCAGCGACCCGCGGCGACCGTCCTGGCTGAAGAGGCGAGCGGCGGCGGCGATCCAAGAAGAGGACGGCGGCGACCTGCTCGCCGGATCCGGTGGCGGGTGGCCAGATCCGACGACGGAGAGGCCGGATCCAAGGCAGCGACGGCCGCTTGTCTGGAGACGGCCGGATCCACGGGCGAGGAGGCGGGAGGCGGAGCGGTCTCGGGCGAGCGCGGCGGGGGGGGGGGAGTCGGTGCGAAACGGGCGGAGGATGCGGCGGTGGTGCGACTCGGCGGCGTGGCAGGCGCGGGAGGAGGTCGGCGCGGAGGAGTTGACGGGCACGGGTCGGCGGCGGCGACGCGGTCGAGGCTGAGGCGCTCGCGCGGAGGAAAGAAACGGCTGAGCACTCACGCGGAGATTTGTGCGGAGAGAACACGTGGAGGCCATCCGAGGGTGTCCCCATTTCCTCTCTCTGGGGTCTGACCCAGAAAAGTCCCCTCCGCTTATTTGGGTGATGCACACGCCCACACGGACGGAGACAGGCAAGTGCTTGATATAGTACTTTGTATGTTCCTTTTTCCAATGCAAAATTGCAAAAAAAAAGAACATATCAAGGATGCAATGTGTGGTAGAGATAAGGTATGCTATGCTCTTGGGTTTAGATTGATTTTCATTTCCAATAATTTAGTTCATGCTATATGATCTCTCACTACTACAGAAAGCCTCATAGGAGACGCCTCATCACAGACGGTTTTGTGAAACCGTCTCTGATGAACACTATTACATACGGTTGTAATTAGGAGGCCGTCTGTGGTATTTGTGGCGGGAAAATGGATTATCACAGGCGGTTATTACCTAAGTATCACAGACGGTCTGTATTAAAAACCGTCTGTGATAATCCCAGATTATCACAGACGGTTTTTAATAAAAAACCGTCTGTGATAAGCTAGTTATCACAGACGGTTTATTATTAAAAACCGTCTGTGATAATTCACAGACGGTTTTTAGTTAAAAACCGTCTGTGATAATGGCTAAGGCATTTATTGCGCTGCTCAGACCGCATCTGTCTTCATTTCGATCCACAATCTAGCTGGTTGCTTTACTCTTTCGCTCTGGAGGCAAGCTTGGCGATTTCAGGCCACTTAATTTGGTGGGAGGAGGCAGATATTGAGCTTTGAAGCTACTTATATTTTCCCGGTTGCTCTAGATATGGTTAGTAATGAATTTCATTTTTTCTTTGCATGCATTACAAATTTGCTCTAGATTTGGTTAGTAATGAATTTCATGCTCTAGATATAAGTAATTGGTGAGTGTTATTAATTGAAGATAGTTTGCAATAATAGTTGTTGTGTTTATAATATGAATTGAGCTAGCAAATTAATAAGCCTCAATATAATACATGTGGCCGATATATATGTAGTAATAATTAGTTAATTTAATTTGTAATACTAAGTTGTTATATATGTACGTAACGTAGGACCGAAGCTGGATGTATGCCGCTAGCCGTGTGAGTGAAGAGTACATTAATGGCGTGTCTGATTTTACAAGAGCTGCCGAGGAGGATATGTTGAATAAGGGGGTGGAATATATGTACTGTCCATGCACTAACTGCGAGAATTTAAAGATGTTTAAGAACCGAGGGCAAATTGAAGCGCACTTGATTCGGAGGGGTTTCAAAAAGGGTTATACGTGTTGGACCAGTCATGGCGAAGTCAACGATCATATGCCGCCGGATGATATTGCCGGTGAAGTTAATGAAATGCCGCCGGATGACATCGCCGGTGAAGTGAATGAAATGCCGCCGGACGACATCGCCGGTGAAGTGAATGATATGCTGCCGGATGATGTCGATTGTTGTGCGAATTCAGATAGGTTGCACGACGACAATCTGGATCAGATGCTTCGCGATGTAGAAGAGAACTATGATGAGAGAGAGTATGTTAAATTCCGGGGCTTGATGGAGGACTCGGAGAAACCTTTGTTCACGTGCTGCAGGTCAAAGTACACGCGGTTGTCGGCCGTGCTTGAACTGTTGAAATTGAAGGCAAGCAACGGTTGGTTCGACAAGAGTTTCACAGCACTGCTAGGTCTTTTAGCCGACATGCTTCCGGAGGGAAATGAGTTGCCTAAAACCACGTATAAAGCCAAGAAGGTTCTTTGTCCATTGGGAATGGAAATAGAAAGAATGCATGCATGTCCGAACGACTGTATCCTCTACCGTAAAGAGTATGCAGACATGCATGTATGTCCGGTGTGCAACGCATCCCGATACAAACGTAATAATCAATCAGATGACAGCGAGGGAACAGAGGCGAAGAAAGGACCGCCTGCTAAGGTGGCATGGTATTTTCCTATAATTCCCCGTTTGAAAAGGTTTTTTGCAAATCCAAAGGAGGCAAAACTACTGCGTTGGCACTCGGAGGAGCGGAAGAAGGATGGAATGCTAAGACACCTTGCGGATTCTGCCCAGTGGAGAAACATCGATAGGAGTTTTGCAGACTTCGGTGCAGAACCAAGGAATATTAGGTTTGGACTGAGTACAGATGGAATGAATCCTTTCAGTAGCATGAGCAGCAGACATAGCACATGGCCCGTGACTCTCTGCATGTATAACCTTCCTCCTTGGTTGTGTATGAAGCGAAAGTATATCTTGTTGTCGATACTTATCCAAGGGCCGAAGCAACCTGGGAATGATATCGATGTGTACCTAGCACCATTGGTGGAAGATCTAAAAGTACTGTGGAACGAAGGGGTACAGGTATGGGATGCATACAAACGAGAGAACTCAGGCCTGATGTCCATATCAGCCAAGTCCAAGGCCGAGCAAAATGCATGTGTGTGATGTATGTGGCAAATGTGTGAAGAAATATATTGTGTTGTATGTTGGCATTTAAGCTGGTTGGTGTTGTAATGCAGCTGGTAGGTGCGAGTGTAAATGATTATCACAGACGGTTCCACACTTTAGAACCGTCTGTGATATTAATATCACAGACGGTTCCACATTTAGAACCGTTTGTGATAATAATTTCACAGACGGTTCTAAATGTGGAACCGTCTGTGCTAATCCCGCTATATATTCCCTCTGGCTAGGGTTTTTCGCTGCAGTGATATACATCTAATTAAACTCGCGGCTCTCCCGCTCCTCCTCCTCCGTCGCCGCTGTAGGCCTCCTCCTCCGTCGCCGCCGCCATCCCCGAGCCCCCGAGCCCGTCGCCGCCGCCATCCCCGAGCCCCCGAGCCCGTCGCCGCCGCCTCCTCTCCTCCTCCGTCGTCGCCTCCTCGGACGAAGACGTCGCCGCAGCCTCCTCCTCCTCCGTTGCCGCCTCCTCCTCCTCCGCCTCCTACTGTGAGTGCATTCAATCCTCCGTCGCCGCCTCCTCCTGCTCTGTGATGATAATATCGAAAACAGAAATAATCTGGTTGAGTTAGATTTGAGCTCCTTGGTATTTCGGCTATACTGTTAGACCTTATTTCGGCTGGGCATATAAGTTTACATCTTTTGAGATCTGTTTGTGATGCAGTATTATATTAATCTTGTGATGCAGTATTAATCTTGTGTAGAACAGATCCTTTTATTCAATTGATCTATTTGTGATGCAGTATTAATCTTGTCTAGACATGTATTTTTGTGAGCTCAAATCTTTAATAATCAGATTATTGATGATGAGTGTCGATATTAGCATGAGATGGCCAAGATTTTCAATCTTGCGCAACTCTGTACTGAGAGCAAATCTAAAACAATTAATTTGTGTAATGCTGGATTTAATTGTTTATTTGCTTAGAAGACAGATTGTCATGTTATTTCAGGATGTTGGTGTTTATATTCATTGAATATTTACATGGTTATGAATGGCAAGATAGAATTATATGTTTACATGCAATTTATGTCATTCATGTTATGTTGGAAATATAAATTGAATTTAGTTGGAATTAAATATGGAACTAAGATAGGCACATTACCTCCTCTCTCTGTCCACATCACCCCCTCCCTTCTCCCCCTCCCTTCTCCCCTCCCCTCTACTCCTCTCCTCTCTTCATATCATTGAGCATCATGTTTCCTCATCCTGTCCTAATAGAGCAACATGTCTTCCACTCATTCTTCACCATCTTCGCCGGAGGAGTCCGCTCCAAAAGCAAAACGCCAAGGAAGAGGGCTATCGAAGAAGCCTGAGGGCCGATTTATCATCACACAGGTCAATGTATCTGGGGTGCCTCTCATTCCTAAGAAAACAGTAAGCGCATGGAGAAGAATGATCGGCATAGTTGCACGAGAACGAATTGAGATCACATTCAATTCGTGGAAGGACGTGCCTCCGACTCGGAAAAGCGAGCTGTGGACAGAAATTTTGGCGTCGTTTGAGATCCCAGAAGAACATCAAGACGCCGTGCAACGACAAACCTTACTAGCGGCGTGCAAAGCATGGAAGAACTTCAAGAGCACGCTTGTCAAGAAATATGTGGAGACAGACGAAACGCCTTATCATAAATACCCATTCTTGGAATCACAATGGGAACAGTTCAAGGCGATGAAGATTACCGACGAGTTCAAAAGTACAAGTGCGGCGCACAAGGCCCTCCAGGCAAAAAACACCCACCCCCACAGACTTGGCACAGCTGGGTATGCGGGTAAAATCCTGCAGTGGACGAGGGAGGATGAACTGGCAGCCCAGCAGGACATCGCCCCGCCATTTTCAAATATCCCGGATGACCGCGCTCGAAATTGGATTAGAGCAAGGTCATCTACAACGACATCGGGGGACGTCTCCTTTCGAAACCCTGCAGACCAGCAAGTGTCCCAGCGCCTGGTAAGATATCGAACGAACTACGTAGCTTGTAATTACTCCACAACCTCCTACGAAGTAAAATGACATGTCGTGTTCTTGCAGGAAGAGCTGAGTTTTGAATCTACGCTGGGATCATTCCAGGGACGAAGGGAGAATGATATGCTCTCCGCTGCCCTGGGAAACAAGGAGCACCCAGGCCGTACGAGAGGCCTTGGGCTTTATGTTCCTTGGAAACATGGTTTCCAAGATGACTCTGACCAGTATCGGCGTAGGAAGAGAAGCAAAGCCGATCGCGAGGCACAGCTACGAGAAGAGATCAAGGCATCTCTTAGAGAGGAGCTTGCTGATTATGTTAGAGATGAGGTGCGGAGAATTACAGAAAATCAGCAGGCCGCCGCCGCCGCTACTGGTCTAGCTAGCCCGCGCAACCATCCGAGTAGTTGTGCGTCCAATCCGGCGCAAAGCGAGGGCAGATTTCCGGTGGACGACATCCTGGTAATAATTATTATCTCTCGAATGCTTGCTCCATTGATATGCCTATTAATTGAGTAGCTAATTTTGTATCGTTATGTAGGAGCCTATGAAGTGCACGCTCCAAGTAAGATATGCCTCCGTTGCGTTGAGCGCTGCGTGGGGCATGGCATATCCGTCTGGTATCGAGGCCAGGGTGCACAGTCAACCTTTAGCAACAGGCTTCGCGAAAGTGTCAGTAGATGGGGTAAACACCAATTTTGAGGTCGTCCCACTACCGAAGCCCACCAACGACGAGCTCGTGACTTTAGGGCAAGCCATTGGATCCTTCATCCAGTGGCCCAAAAGTGATATCTGCCTGGAGGCTTATTCACCGGTGGCAGATCAGCAATGTGCACTGGTGCCTTCTCCACAAGGGCAACCGGAACCGGACCCGCTACCTGAACAAGTGCAACCTCCACCACCGGTGCTACCTATAAAGTCGACCAACAGTCGGGGCAGCAAGGGCAGCAAGGGCAAAAGCAAAGCAAAGACCAATGATGAAATCTCGTACAAGCCATTAGCTCGCAAATTCGTGCTTGGCGAGCCGTTGCTCGAGGAAAAGGCCCTCCAACGCCTAGCATATAGTTGCGTGCAATTGCACATGTGGTACATGCAACAGTCCAATAAACCAGAGCAAGAGCGGATCTCAAGTATCTCTATCAAATTCTTGCCGAGTGATTTACATCACAATATGCAAAACGGTGTCTTCGTAGTCACCTTTGATGATTTATTCGATCTTTACACGCTCAACACTCTGGACGTCTCTCTCATGCGATGCTGGACGCTGTAAGTGTGTACAATCACAGTCTCAGTTCATGTCATACCGATAAATTTCGTATAATTTGTTGATTTCTTGTGTATATATGTAGCCACATGCTGAGTAAAGCTAGGGCATCCAAAGCATCGGTTGGTTTATTGGACCCACACATGGTCGCCAAGTATACCATCGACGAGGATAGACCCTTCGTCCAGAGGTACATTGCAGCTGGACTGCTGGATTACCGCACTGATGAATACGTACTTATGCCCTACAACCAGAGCTATCACTGGATTTTAATAGTGATTGTACCAAAATGGAACATGGTATATTACCTTGATTCCCTAAGTAAGAATAAAATGGACTTCACACTTATCAGCCAAGTAATCGATGCGTAAGTACATTTTCTCCATACATACCTATATTGAACTCTTTCTTTCCTTCCGAATGACTAAGGTTAATCTTTTCGAATCACGTAGGGCGTTCGAGATGTACGTTGCAAAGGGAGGTGACTCCAAGCCAGGGGCCAAAGGCCTGACACATGCTCGAGATTTTAAAGTATTCGCTATTACACATTAATTAATCCTATGCAACAGTTTGTAGTAATTAATGCCTCTTGAATTGACACATTCTATTTTTTGCAGTGCCACCAGCAGCCGCCGGGCAACACATGTGGCTACTACGTTTGCCACCATATGGAACTACTCCTCGATTCCTCGAGGATTACCAATCCCAAGGTTTGTCAATCTTCCCATAATTACTTCATACTTATCATGTTATATATACGCACATTGATATTCCTATCGACAGGCTGCATTTATCCCGTCATCTGCATTGAAACAGCCTGACCTTGGCCGAATTCGATCAGAGTTAGCGTACTTTTTGCTGACTCAAGTTATAAAGCCAGAAGGACGGTTCCACTGCGCACCATGAGTTTTTATTGCTCTTATCACTCCGGATTTGTAATTGTATATTTCTAAATGGATATTTTATTTCAATTATTTGCTTTGTGAAATGGATGTTTTATGTTTGTCAAATGAGTGAGATGTGAAGTGCATGTTTTATGTTTGTGAAATGAATTGAGATGTGAATTGGATGTTTTATGTATGTGAAATGATTTCCCATGTGAATTGTATGTATATATCTGCTTGTTTCAGAGGGCATGGCTAGCATTTCCTGAGGCTAGCCATTTAAACAGAAATAGATTTAGGGGTAGAAATCAATATCACAGACGGTTTTTAAGTAAAAACCGTCTTCGATATATCAATATCACAGACGGTTTGAAATCAAAAACCGTCTGCGATGTATCAATATCACAGACGGTTTGGAATAAAAACCGTCTGTGATATATTAATATCACAGACGGTTTTTTATTAAAAACCGTCTGTGATATCGATACATCGCAGACGGTTTTTGATTCCAAACCGTCTGTGATATGTACACCACAGACGGTTCAAAAACCGTCTGTGATAACCTTCGACTATCACTGACCCATAAATTCAGACGGTTCATATAACCGTCTGTGATGACGTTTTTCAACCGTCTGTGATGATGATTTCTGTAGTAGTGTCTGGGTAAAATTTTCTAACCCCGTCCCTAATGATACACGACGCATACTGAATGGTTACTTTGTTAGAGGTGATAATTAAGAACCATGAATCCATGGCATATATGTAAGAAATTAAAATAAATAAACTACATACCAAATTAACAATCTCTAACCACATGATTTTTCTCTCAAAATGGAAACACATGATTTCAAAAATGCTCAGTACATATTATTTTTGTTTTGAAATTAAAAATGCTCAGTACATATCGATATCACTGCATGCTCTGGATTCAGGACCAATATATCAATCCATCCATGTCCTTTTTACCTCTCCACGTGTCATAATTAATCAAAATATAAGTGTGCATGGTTTGGAACACCCGGGCTGCATTAATATATATTCAACTCTCCTATATAGTTTTTTTATGAGTTTCGCAAAACTACACTACAATTGTTAAAAATATTACAAAATCACACTTTTAAACATTAGTTTTAAATAACCACACTTACTTATGGATAATAATGTTTCACAAAATTGCACTCCGTCACATGAAACGGGCTTGACAGGGAAGGCCCACCAGTTAACCACACACTTCGACAGGGCAAAGGACTCTGACAGGTGGGCTTGACTTGTCATGCTCTATTCATGTGATAGAAGTGCAGTTCTACGAAACATTATGTATAACTGTGGCTCTTTGAAATAGATGCTTAGAAATATGGTTCTATGATAGTTTTGATAATGGTAGTATAGTTTTGTGATATTTACTTTTCTAGATGCCATATAGTTTGTACTTAGTACTTGTACGTATGTTTGTACTTGTACGTATAACGGTACGTGTCGCTGTCATTTTTTTTATCGGGGCCGTGCCGGGCGGGCTTTAGGTTCAACTTCCAATTCCATCCGCGCGCCCAATGCGATATCACTCCTAGTACTAATAGTATTGATGACTTCAATTAATTTTATAGTTTTCTTAATCATACCAAATCTAAAACTGAAAAGACTATGGATTCAAATTGTTACATTAAAACTTGGTACTTGAGGTACTACATTATTTAAACGCACGAATCAAAAGCTCCAAATATCATAACGGTTTTTTTCCTGTTGATAAGTCATGCCATCTTGAATTATTTAGAGGTGAATTCGAGATATTCCAACCGCATTTGATCGATTTCGAATCTCAAGTCGATTCGGCAGACAACAGTTAAATCCTACATACATGCATACACTCACGTACAAAAGAGCATATGCTATGCATTTAAGTTTACGGTACAATCGCAGTACACTCTAACTAAAAAAGTCATAAAAAGTTATAAAAAATTTACATATACTTCTAAACTTGCTCTATCCATGTATAAAATTTCAAATTCGAATTTACTCTATGTTAAGGGCAACAAAAAGAGAGAAATCTAACAAATGTTAAACTCTTAAAACATTTATTAGATTTTTCTCTTTTTTGTTACTCTTAGCATAGAATAAATTTGAGTTTGAAATTTTATATATGGGTGGAGTAAAATATAAAATATATATATATATAATTTTCACAATTTTTACGATTTTTAGTTAGAGTGCACCGTAAGTTTGAGTGCATAATATATATAGAGAGAGAGAGAGAAAGAGAGAGAAATAGGGCACTATGGTGTCTGGACACCAAGCCTCTCTGCCTTTGGATTACTTTTAGATGCGTGCAAGTGTAATGATATATAATATATCAGGCAAACCCGTTAACATTCATTAATTCAAAAAAGCATCAATTTGAAAAAGAAGTTATTGATTTATCATGTTGAATCAATAATGGATGGAAAGTCTCAATATGGAGCCTAGGTAACATGTTGCCCCTATTATTTATACTATATATACACACGCACATGTATATATATGTATATACACACACATATATACACACACATACATATACACACATAATACACAAATATACATACATATATACATACACACACTATTATATGCCTGAGCATAGAATAAGTTATTCTACGCGCCAGCCAATACAGGCCACGAACCCACACCCCGCCGCTAACATTAGATGGAGTGTATGCACCACTGGTAGAGTTTGACCTTAAAAGCTTACATCACGTGTAGTAATTTATGTGTTACCACCATAGGATGGTCACCGCACTTTATGTGGGAGTTTTTGCTTTTGACTGTAAACTTATAATTGTAATATCTCTTTAAATCAACATTCGGTTTACGATCTGTTTGCACCGTTATGTTCGAAATTACAAGCTTAAAAAAGATATCTATGTTGAATATATTTTAACACTGTGAAAGTCGTTTACTATATGAAATACGTCGTTTTACTGCACTGCCACAGAAGATTTACTGTACTTTTTTAAGTACGGACAGATAACATATACGTAGAATAAAACTAGCTGAAGTCAATATTTTATTTTACTATACTTTTCTAAGTGTCCACAGGTGACTAAGTATAGAACCGGATGGTGCTTGACTTTTTATGGCATCTTATATGGACTTTTACTGCATGCCATGATACAAATTACACGCAAGGCTAAATCTGTATTCTCTGCGATCAATCATTTATTCTCTTGATTCTAAACATCCATATAATTTTAGACTAAGTTCCTGTAGTGGAACGCTCAGCCCCATTCAATATTAATCAACGGATTTGGAACAAGACAATTCAGAGATCCATTGCACTTCTACCTACACTCAGTTTTCTGAAACCCCTCGCACTCACGATTTCTTCTCCGAATTAATCAAACACTAAGAGTTTGTAAAATTCCGAATAAATCCATACTAGGTACACACACATATACAACAAAATTCCAGTCCCTCAAATGACTAAACAGATGTGGTTTTAAAAATGTTTGGAGACAGGCTTTCTACATTTTTCACAAAACCATTTGGATTTGTAACATGAAAATCATAATATTAGGTTGATAATCAAAAGTACTTATGTTTTATTTTTTTATGTATTACAGTTAGGAGAATTAATGATCAAAGTTGTAACGAAAGAACGTGCAAATTAAATGATTGCTCGGGAGTAATACACTGAGAAAGTCAGTCGATCTCAAGCTCAATCTTGACATATCGTTGCTCCACAACAAAACAATCAATAGATCCCATCCGTTGTCACCCGTAAAAAGCCAGTAAAGTGTATCATGGTAAAATTTTATATTAGATGCCATAAAAATTCAAATACCAACCGGTTCTATACTTAGTCATCCGTTCATGCTAAAAAAAATACAATAAATTTATTATGGTAGTATAGTAAAACAGAGTATTTCATGCAATAAAACGAAATACTAACTTCAGCTATAGTCTTATTCTACGCATATGTCCCCCGTCCAAGCTCAGAAAAATACAATAATTCTTCTATAGTGGTGTAGTAAAATATCGTATTTCGTGCAATAAATAACTATTGCAGTATCAAAACACATTTAACATAGATTTTGTTTTGTTAAGCTTGTAATTTTGAACACAACGGTACAAATGGATCGCAAACAGGACGTTCGGTTAAAGAGATTGCAATTCTAAGTTTACAATAAAAAAACTTCCACATCTCTATCTGCGTTTAGAAAAGTGCAGCAACTTTCATGCAGTGGGTTACTCTTGTGGTGGTGCAGTAAAATGGCCGTGTAGTTTTATGGTCAGGTCACGTGGCTTCTTTCATGGCCGTAGCATAGAATAACTTATTCTATGTTTAAATGCGGAATAGCGTTATCGTGTGTGTAAATATATATGTAGAGTAGTCCCATTCCACGCAGCCGTGCTACTTCACTTCTCAACGCATGCGTGGAGCTCATGCCCCCTGCACTAAGGCCCCGTTTGGCACAGCTCTAGCTCCGAGACCTATGCTGGATCTGTAGTTTGTTGACTAAATTAAAGTGATTTAAATATTTTTATTTAATATATAATATAAATGAAATGAGTCATGTAAATGCACTTAACATGCCTGTAACTCTAGATTCAGGATTTCCTAGAGTTACAAATGACCAGCTCTAAAAATCTATAGATTTTCTAGAGCTAAAGTTCTGCCAAACGGGACCTAAAGTCACACGCCATAGTCCGTGCATGACCCAAAAAAAAAGGAGGACGAGCACACCTCGACACCACCGCTCACTGCTACAAAAGAGGCTATACTAGACGGCTACATCACAGATGGTTTGACAAAACCGTCTGTGATTGACACTAACACAAACGGTTTTAATTTTGACACCGTCTGTGTTAGTGGTCGAGTATCACAGACGGTCCTTACCAATGAACCGTCTGTGATACTTTAGTATCACAAGCGGTTTAAAATACAAAACCGTCTGTGATAATCTGAAATTATCACAGACGGTTTTTTATTAAAAACCGTCTGTGTTGTGTAGACTATCACAGCCGGTTGTTGTTAAGAACCGTCTGGGAATGTTCACAGATGGTTTTTTACAAGAACCGGCTGTGATGTCCCTTTGTCTGTCATATTCTAGATCAGAGGTTAATATATAAGTACACATTGCTTCTAATAACTTAACTACAGAACTACTGAGACAAGAGGTCACAAATTAAAGGCAAATTTATTAATTTCAATTAGAGGGAAATTCATTACATAAGTCGCACAGGTAAAGAGTTTCCCAGATTGTAATCTTTTGGGCTTCGTACGCTTCTTCTTCGACTTTGGGACTTGGAGGATCAGCCGCTGAAATCTCGAACGCTGTTAAGATTGCCCTTGTCCTCTGCACTTCCTCGTGCAGCCTGGGCAAATGATCAGCAGCATCCATCATGTCGTACAGGATAGCATTAAAACATTCCTCACAATCTGCCGTTTCTGCATGAGCGGCAAGGCTATCCATCAGTCTGTGCAATGCGAATAGAGCTTCTTCCGCATTGCGCACATTGTGGAGAAGAACCAGGGTGAGAGCTGTTTCCCTTTCTTGAGCGGCAGCGAGACGCCTCCGTCGACGGCGGAGGATCAGGTCAAGCTGACGGATGCAAGAAAGTCGGGGAAGGAGAGCAGGGCGGGTGCGGAGAAGCTGCTCCAGATGCAAATTGCTGGCCGCCTGTGTAAGGTTCCGGCCGAACAATTCGTGATGAACAGATGAGAGGAAGGAGATGATCACAAGAATAGTAGAAGGCGCCATATTGTACGTACGTAGAAGAGACCTGGATTAGGCGCGCATATTTAACCTTTAGCACAGACGGTTCGTATACCCAAACATTAATGATATAGATGCTTCGTATAACGATCGAGAGACGTTAATTAGACGATCGAAACCCGAAGCGTTCTGGCAATCGAAACACGCGCGAAGCGTTATGACAGACGGTTTTACTGGCAACCGTCTGTGATATTTTCATAGACGGTTACTAACCGTCTGTGAACTTTCACAGACGGTTCTTAATACGAACCGTCTATACCAATCGAGATAACACAGACGGGTCCTGTTAAGAACCGTCTGTGAAAAGCCAGATAACACAGACGGTTCCTGTTAAGAACTGTCTGTAATAATCCCATGTCACTGATAATTGGTGTGTAATAATCACATGTCACCAATAATTGGCGTATACACAGGATTTCGATCTCACCCGTCTATTCTCTCCACATCGAATGGCTGGCACCAGTTCCTCCCACGGCCAGGCCCTTATTAATAACTCCCCATCAACCTTTCCACCGGTACTAGTCACGCGTGAGTTCATCCACTAGCGAGCTTCCTGCATGCATCTCCCCTCCGTTGTGAGCTAGCATCTCCATCGCGGCACGACCGGTTCATACTAAACAACACACTCTTGCCGTAAGTGTGTCTTGTTTAGTGTGAACCGTCGTGCCACGAAGGGTTTGTTAGCTTGTTATCCTGTAATAGATCGATCTGAATGTGTTGTTGAGTTTTTGTGCTTGCCTCTGTATTTGCATGTTCCTCGACCAGCTCAACCAAGAATCTTGAAATGTCTTTTCTTTGCACTATTGTAATAAAATTGCCTTGAATTTTGTCGGGAAAGATGAACTGTTTCGTCAGGGCATGACTGCCAACTCGAAGCATATATAGCATAGCATTCGAGGCACATCCGAGGCCTGCAGCTGTGTCTTGAGGAATGCCAAGAGCTGGTCTTCAGATGTGGCAGCCACATCTGAAGACCAGCTCTTGGCATTCCTCAAGACACAGCAGCAGGCCTCGGATGTGCCTCGAATGCTATGCTATATATGCTTCGAGTTGGCAGTCATGCCCTGACGAAACAGTTCATCCCCGTGTAACTATCACAGACGGTTTGTAATGTAAACCGTCTGTGAAGGACTATCACAGACGGTTCTATACACTAACCGTCTGTGATACGCATAAATCACAGACGGTTGATATTTAGAACCGTCTGTGATATTATGTACATCACAGACGGTTCGTGTTACGAACCGTCTGTGATAATGAGACTATCACAGACGGTTATTGATGCGAACCGTCTATGATAGGCAGAAATCACAGACCGTTTGTAGTTGGAACCGTCTGTGATATTCTGCGTAGTATTAATTACTTGGCGTACTTGCTTGAAGGATGTCGACACCGATCTGTCTTCATTGCGCTGCATCGGTGGAGCAAGGCGGCCGGCTTTAGGGGGTTGGGGGTGAAAAAATATCGCCGTCTTCTTATTGATCTGATCAGAGGTTAGCATACTCAATTACTTAACATTCTTAGTGATCTGATCAGAGATTAGTATTCAATTACTTAACATTCTTAGTGATCTGATCAGAGGTTAGTAGTAGAGGTAATAATCATTTTTGACACCCATTTTTCACTTGTGTAGCGTAGATGGACCGAAGCTGGATGTATATTGAGAACCGTGTGAGTGAAGAGTACATTACTGGCGTGTCTGCCTTTAGAAGGGCGGCCGAGCTGGATATGTTGAAGAAGGGGATGAAATATATGTATTGTCCATGTATTGATTGTGATAATCTCAAGATGTTTAGCAACTCAGCGCAGATTGAAGCTCACTTGATTCGAAGGGGTTTCAGAAAAGGGTACAAATGTTGGACCAGTCACGGTGAAGAGAAGAGTACACAAGAAGGTAGTTATGACATAGTCGAGGGAGGCAACGATATGCCAGTTGTGGACTGTTCTTTCGATCATGAGGAAAGGTCGCAGGATGACAATCTGGATCATGAGGATAGGTCGCAGGATGACAATCTGGATCATGAGGATAGGTCGCAGGATGATAATCTGGATCAGATGTTACGTGATGCAGAAGGGAACTATAGTGAGAGAGAGTTTGGTAAATTCGAGGGCTTGATGGAGGACTCGGAGAAACCTTTGTTCCCGGGCTGCAAGCCGCAATACACGAGGTTGTCATCAGTTCTAGAACTGCTAAAATTGAAGGCAAGCAATGGTTGGTCCGACAAGAGTTTCACGGCATTATTAGGTCTCCTAGTGGACATGCTTCCAACGGGAAATGTGTTGCCGAGAACCACCTACCAAGCCAAGAAGATTCTTTGTCCATTTGGAATGGAAGTAGAAAGAATACATGCATGTCGGAATGATTGTATCCTGTACCGTAAAGAGTATGCTAGCTTACATGTTTGTCCGGTGTGCAAAGCATCCCGATACAAACGTAAAAATGACTCTGATGATGGGAAGGGCATCGAGGTGAAGCAAGGACCTCCTGCTAAGGTGATGTGGTATCTTCCTGTAATCCCCCGTTTGAAGCGTTTATTTGCAAACCGCAAGGATGCAAGATTGATGCGTTGGCACTGCGAGCAGCGTAAGAAAGACGGAATGATAAGACATGTTGCTGATTCTGCCCAGTGGAGGAACATCGATAGGATGTTTGTAGATTTCGGTGTGGAACCGAGAAATATAAGGTTTGGGTTGAGTACAGATGGAACGAATCCTTTTGGTAACATGAGCAGTCGACATAGCACCTGACCCGTGACTCTGTGCATGTACAACCTTCCTCCTTAGCTGTGTATGAAGCGGAAATATATTTTGATATCACTACTTATCCAAGGGCCGAAGCAACCTGGCAACGATATTGATGTGTTCCTAGCCCCATTGGTGGAAGATCTTGCAACACTGTGGAATGAAGGGGTACATGTATGGGATGCGGACAAACGAGAGAACTTCACTCTACGGGCCATGTTGTTCTGCACCATTAATGATTTTCCTGCCCTTGGTAACCTGTCAGGGTTTAGTATAAAAGGAGCCAAAGCGTGTCCGCACTGCTTAGATTATACGGAGAGTGTGTGGTTGAACAACTCCCGAAAAACTGTGTACATGCGTCACCGTAGGTTCCTTCCAAAGTATCACCCATACCGCAAGATGAAGAAACAATTTGACGGAAAAAAAGAGGATGACTCAGTACCAAGACCTTTTAGCGGGAAAGAGGTGTATGATATGGTCAAGGATATAAATGTTGTGTTTGGAAAGGGACGTAAATTGAGGAAGAACATGTGGAAAAAGAGGTCAATATTTTGGGACTTGCCTTATTGGGAGCACTTAGAAGTTCGCAATTGCATCGATGTCATGCACGTAGAGAAGAATGTATGTGACAGTTTGATTGGTCTCTTACTGAACATTCCTGACAAAACAAAGGATGGTGTTAACGCAAGGCGTGACTTGGTCGCTATGAACATCAGGACCGAGTTAGCACCGATAGAGACCGATAAAGGCCGGACGTACCTTCCCCCAGCATGTTACACTCTGTCTAAGTCCGAGAGAACTGAATTGTGCCAGTCCTTAAATGGTGTGAAAGTTCCATCCGGTCACTCGACAAGCATGAAGAAACTTGTTTCCATGGAACATTTGAAATTAATTGGCATGAAGTCTCACGACTGTCATGTGCTAATGACTCAAATGCTACCTGTTGCAATTAGAAGTATTTTGCCGAACAAGGTTCGAGTGACAATCATAAGGCTATGTTATTTCTTCAACGCAATTGCTCAGAAGGTCATTGATCCGGATGGACTAGATGCTCTGCAAACCGAGGTGGTGACAACTCTATGTCATCTAGAGATGTATTTCCCTCTATTATTTTTTGATATCATGGTCCATCTCATTGTCCACCTTGTGAAAGAGATAAAAATATGTGGCCCCGTATTTCTACGTCATATGTACCCTTTCGAGAGGTACATGGGAATTCTGAAGTCCTATGTACGCAATCGATCTCGACCGGAGGGTAGCATCATCGAAGGTTATACAACAGAAGAGGTCATTGAATTCTGCATCGGCTACATGGCTCAGGTAGAGCCGATAGGTGTACCTCTATCTCGTCACGAGGGGAGGCTAGAGGGTATCGGGACTATCAGGAGGAAAGCAATAACTCCGGATCAAAATACGTATACTCAAGCCCATTTCATGGTTTTACAACACATGACTGAAGTGACCCCATATATTGAAGAGCACAAGGACATGCTACGTCAGGAGAATGCAGGCCAGTCAGAAGTTTGGACCACGAGACAACACAACCGTCACAGGCGGTTTATCAAAAGAAATATCACAGGCGGTTTATCAAAAGAAACCGTCTGTGATAAAACATCACAGACGGTTCTATAGATATAATCGTCTGTGATAATATAAATATCACAGACGGTTATATATATAGAACCGTCTGTGATAATATTGATATCACAGACGGTTATATTGATAGAACCGTCTGTGATAAGTGCATATCACAGGCGGTTATATTGATAGAACCGTCTGTGATAGCTCATCTTTAAATACCCGCAGCTAGGTCTGCGGAGTCCGCTCTGGCGCAGTCTCTTGTCTCCACCCTGCAGCGCCCCTGCTAGCTAGGTTTTGCTCCCTCCCGACGCCGCCGCTCCCTCCCGACGCCGCCAGTCCCTCCCGACGCCGCTCCCTCCCGACGCCGCCGCTCCCTCCCGACGCCGGTCCCTCCCGACGCCGCCGGTCCCTCCCGGCGCCGCTCCCTCCCGACGCCGGTCCCTCCCGACGCCGGTCCCTCCCGACGCCGCCGCTCCTTCCCGACGTCGCTCCCTCCCGACGCCGCCGGTCACTCCCGACGCCGCTTATTTTATGTTATATGCTTCACATGAATTTTATGTTATATGCTTCACATGTTATATGCTTCACATGAATTTTATGTTATATGCTCCACATGAATTTTATGTTATATGCTTCACATGTTATATGCTTCACATGAATTTTATGTTATATGCTTCACATGAATTTTATGTTATATGCTTCATATGAATTTTATGTTATATGCTTCACATGTTATATGCTCAACATGTTAGCTTTATGATATATGCTTCACATGTATTTTATGTAGCATATAATATATGCTGCAGGTGTTTAGCTCACTGTAGGCACTTCATAGAACCTTGTAACAATAATATATGCTGCACTTGTTAGCTGCAAGGTCTATTTAGAAGGCCCATAGCTCACTGCAATTAGTTAATCGTTAGAACTTTGTCAAAGAGCATAAAGCAAGTGACACACTCCAGTATATCTTGTTCAATGAACTTGATGCACTGGTTTGTGTCACTTGATTCATAGAACTTTGACAAGTTGGGTCCATAGCTCACTTCAGTTAGTTTTTTCTTAGAAGAGAGATGGCGTCCACACAGTCTTCGTCGTCGTCATCTGGGTCTCATGCTCCCAAGACTGCGAAATCTAAACGTGGCCGAGGAGTATCGAAATGGCCAGAGGCCCGAATGACCATCACGGTGGTCTCTCCGAATGGGGTCCCTCTGGAACCGTCGAAAGCAGCGTCATCATTTCGGACTACCTGCGGGATAATTGAAAGGCAACGGGTCCCCATCACCATAGCAAGCTGGAAAGATTTGACAAAGGATCACAAAAATCAGCTATGGGAGGAACTTACAAATTCGTTCGAGTTCCCAGCAGAAGCACAGGGACTCGTGCAACGGCAGGCGCTCCTCGCGATGGGAAAAGCATGGAAGAATTTTAAGAGCATTCTTGTGACGAAGTACGTGGCCGAGGATGTCACGCCCTTCACGAAGTATCCTTTCGTGTCGCCGGAAACATGGGAGGCCTTTGTGCAGATGAAGACGACGCCTGAATTTGTACAACAAAGTGCGGCGCACAAGGATCTCCAGTCACAAAACACGCACCCTCACAGACTCGGCACTGCTGGGTACGCGGGTAAAATCCCGCAATGGAGGATGCAGGATGAGGTCGCAATCCGATCGGAGGCCTCTCCGCCATTTTCCGGGATCGCAAACGAGCGCGCTCGAAACTGGTTAAGAGCGAGGTCATCAACCACATCTTCGGGTGTCTCTTTCAAAAACCCCGCAGATGAGGAAGTGTCCCAACGCATGGTAAAATATGTTAAACAACATAGTTGTTAACACCTCTTGAACTTCATGGGTTCAAAAATAACATGATTAATTGCCTCTTGCAGCAATCATTGACTACCGAATCTTCTCGTGGCTCCTTTGAAGAATATAGGAAGATAGATTTACTATCACAGGCCTTGGGAAACAAGGAGCACCCAGGTCGCACACGAGGCATGGGGGTTTATGTACCTTGGAGGCAAGGATTTCCAGATTACTCCGAGACATATAGGAGTAGGAAGAGATCCAAGGCGTACCGCAGCGAACAAATAAAACAGGAGCTTCGTGCTCAACTCGAGGAACAACTATCTGCCTCACTTCAAGAGCAGACTGCCTCACTTCGAGGAGAGATAGATTCGTTGCGGGAAGAACTGAGACAAGTCCGCAACCCACTCCTAGTACTGCGGTACCCAGTCCCCCTCAACGTCGCAGTAGCTGCGCGTCCACACCAATTTCTGAACATAGCGACGACCACTTACGTATTGATGACATTCAGGTAATGTACCTCTTTAGAATGGTACATAGATCTCTCTGGTGGACGCCTTAACTCAGCTCTTGTATCGTTATGTAGGAGACCATCCCTTGCAGCCTCAGAGTCAGGCTTGTTGGCTCTATTCCCGTTGACGCTGGGCGCGGCATGGTGTATCCATTGCTGCCAGGGACGTTGGTGCACGGTGTACAAGTAGACACCAGTTTTATAAAGGTCCAGGTGGACATGATTAATGATATTTTTAAGTCCGTCCCTCTTGAGAAGCCCCCAAACGAAGAGATTAAGACATTAGGGGATGCCGTTCACACATTCGTTCAGTGGCCCAAGAGGGACATCGTCCTCGACATGTCCGTGCCACAATCTTCACATCCAGTGGCCCAAGAGGGACGTCGCCCTGGACCTGGCACATCGGCTCCGGTGGCTCCACCTCCACCTCCAAATCCAGTAAAGTCTGTTGCATCGGCTCCCGCCGAGACGCCACCGAGAACATATCATAAGCGAGGCTCCAAGGCCTCCAAGGCTCATGCGAAGAAAATTAAGCCGGGTCCTGTGCCATGAAAGTTTATTCTAGGAGTGTCGTTGGTGCCCGATTCACAATTACGCCAACTTGGTATGATTTGCAATACATTGCATGCCTGGTACATGGAGAAGTCCAACATGAAGCCAAACCGGCAGAGTGCATTCACTGTGAAATATAACGAGACGTATTTCCTCCATGACTTGGGCTACATCGTCGTGACATTCGAAGATTTATTCTTACTATTCAATCTCGACGAACTCGACGCCTCACTTTTACGATGCTGGACACTGTAAGTGTACTGTACAATGAAGTTCTACATTCACGTTATACAGATAAATGTGATTACTCTTTCTTTATGTATAGATACATGATCCAACAAGCCCGGAAATCGCGACGACCGGTGGGTTTCCTCGACCCTCACTTGGTCTCCGAGCAATCTATCAACGCAGATGCATCCTTCGTGGAAGGTTACATAACGAGGGGATTGATTGCTCACACCGACAAGGAGTACGTCATGGTACCCTTCAACCAAGGGTAAGTGCTTCACTAGTTGCCACACATATGTTTCATTTGTACTTTACATGCAGCATGAACTTAGGATTAATCACTGTGGCGACACATATGACTAGGAATCACTGGATTTTGATTGTGATTGTACCAAAGTGGAGCAAGGTAATATACCTTGATTCCCTCCTTAGGAGCAACCACGACTTCAGTCGTGTGCAAGAAGTACTTAACAGGTAAACTCATTTCCTCCATACATAACTCTATTGTAATATTTCTTTTGTTTGCCACGGCCGAGGCTAAGTTTTTTGAATCACGTAGGGCGTTTGCCGAATATGTTGCCCAAGGAGGAACACACGACAAATCCAGTGACACGTTACGACACAACACGCGATTTCCGGTACCCGCTACAACACAATAATCCTATATCATACTTTGTAATAATACCTCTAGAATTGACAATACCGATGTATGTAATTCTATTTTTGCAGTGCCACCAGCAGCTACAGGGCAACGTATGTAGATTCTACGTTTGCCGCCATATGATGGAAATCATGGGTACTAAGATCAATGATCCAGAGGTTTGTCATGTCCTTCCAATAATTATTATTTTCTGATTATATTACACACACATGCTAATTAATGACTTAACATTGCTCCTAGCGACAGCGGGTGAACTTCGACGGAAGTGCATATGATCTTGACAATCTCGTCGATATTCGTGCAATCATCTCCCAATTCTTGCTAGCAGAGGTCATAAATAAGAGGGGAGAGTTCCACGCCAGCGATGATGATAATTAGATGTTGAAACATTGGATTCAACTGTACAAATCAAACAATTCCTTCAATTGAATACATTTGTCAGATTTTGTGTAACAATTTTCATTCTATATATGTGATATTGTTACATTCATCTGTGTATCGAATTTTGTTGTAATTTACTATGAGTTACAATTAACTTATATAAGTCATTTATCTGTAATCTGCTTGCTTTCAGAGGGCATGGCTAGCATATCCTGAGGCTAGCCAAGAAACAGCATATAAGATGGATGATGCACTTGGTATCACAGACGGTTCATTGTTAAAAACCGTCTGTGATACCATATCACAGACGGTTTCAAAGAGTGCCGTATGTGGTGTGACTGCTATCACAGACGGCTTTACTACTGACCGTCTGTGATATACACAATATCACAGACGGTTAGTAATACAAACCGTCTGTGATATTGTGTATATCACAGACGGTCTTGATTACTAACCGTCTGTGATAGGCTAGTATCACCGACGGTCACAATATCACAGACGGTTTGTATTACTAACCGTCTGTGATAGGCGAGTATCACAGACGGTTTTTTATAAACAACCGTCGGTGATACTCGCCTATCACAGACGGTTAGTAATCAAGACCGTCTGTGATATACACAATATCACAGACGGTTAGTAATACAAACCGTCTGTGATATTGTGTATATCACAGACGGTCTTGATTACTAACCGTCTGTGATAGGCGAGTATCACCGACGGTTGTTTATAAAAAACCGTCTGTGATACTCGCCTATCACAGACGGTTAGTAATACAAACCGTCTGTAATGTTTTTATCACAGACGGCTCGGGAACCGTCTGTGATAACCACCAACTATCACTGACACCTAAACACTGACGGTTCAGGAACCGTCTGTGATGACGGTTCCGAACCGTCTGTGATAGGGCTGTCTGTAGCAGTGGCTCCGCCGCACCACCGGTCCCCAATCTGCCACGTCACCGTGACCACCCCAAGCACGCACGCCACCCACCCATGAAAGAAGCTTTCAACTCAGGAAGAATTTGCTTTAGGGCGCGATCAACATGGCTGCGCTACAGTGCTGCGGGTTTATTTGGCACTATTCATAAGTTTCGTCTTTTTCTGAAATTTTGGCTTTTTGTTGAGCTTTTTTGCCGGTTCTTTTTTTCCCGTATGTGTTTGTATTATACGTAATGGGCTAACATATTTTTTATATTTTTAAATTTTTTTAAATTTAATTATGCTAAATAAGCCTCTGTCAGCTACAGTGCTTTTTCAGCCAGCTACAGTGTTTTCAGCCATAAGCCACGAGCTTTTCAGCCGAACCGATCACCCCCTTAAACTTGAAGAATTTGCATTCAACTGAATGAAAATTCAACTTTCAGCTCACAGGATTTGCTTTCAACTCAAGAAACTCGAACTTTCATCTTGATGAATTTTACTTTCAGCTTGAGGAATTCACTTTCAAACTCCACTATTTGAACTTTCAACTCGACAATTTCAAAAACTTCCTACACAAGAATTTCAAGAAAAATCAAACTCTCAGAACTTTCAACCACAAAACGTTTGGGCTTTCAACTGAACAAACACAAACTTTTTACCGTGAAATCAAACTTTAAACAGCAAGTTTGAATGTACTTTCAATTGCAACAAAACCGACGATGGCACTGGCACCGCCACCACGCATCTCGGCGGCGGCGCGGTGGACACATGCAGTCGAAAATCTTCTTGTTTGCTCCCTAACACGCATCGTAGCCGTTCACGGCCGCGAGGCGCGTGGGACGCTTGAGGTGGCCCCCCGCTCCGCTTTCTAGGGTTTCTTTCTGCCAAGGGAGAAGGCGTGCCAGCAAAATGGGATCTAAGATAAGGGTCTAAGGCAGCGGAGGAGGAAGACGTCTCCGGCCAGCGGCGACGGATGGCGACTCGTTTCGACGCACCGACACAAAAAATAGCGCGTCCCGATATATCATGAAGGGTGTTCCTCCTGTATATACACTACGTGCCTAGTGCTATGTATGCCAGTTGCACTTCTCTGTTTGATTTATTGCCATCTTAATGCACTTATATTTTAGCTTTAAATTGAGATGGTATGACAAAAAAATTTATTGTAGGTACTGAAGCAGCGGCTAGCTCTCGTCGCCACAAGGCGAGTCGCATTGAACAAGCACTCAAGCAGGCAGCTCCACATTGAACAGTGAACACCTGCCTCGTAAGGTTACGGTCTCGTTCATTTCGGTCGAGAAAACTAGCTAGAGAATGCAAGCTCATGGTCTGGTTTACTAGCGAGTGGCCTAGTGCTTCCACGGTCTCTCAAAACCTGAAGTACAGGAATGAATCTTACAATGATTAGAAGCGGAGCGGCGAGTGACACCATGCTTTTCACCAAGGTTATCCCGAAAGAGAGCTAAAGCACACTTTCCGCTTCTCTCTGCACTTTTTCAGTCTACAATGTTCGATTCAGCCTCAGATGGCTCCAATCAAGGGCTCAAGGCTGATCGCCCACAGACAATAGTCATTTTTATTTTCTCAACAGAACCCGAATTATTCTATTTTTACACCTATTCCCCCTCCAAACCCTCTATTCTCCGTTGCCTGGTCTGAGGCATCCAAACCTGTAGGGCCGATGATGAAGATCATAGAAGAGGGTGAATGATCTTTGTCTCTTTTTTAACTTTAATAAAATCAATTCTTTTTAGCTTTTTTACTCAATTAGTTATAAGAAACTAATAAGATATACACAATAAAAACTAGGAGAAAATAGAAGTCAACAAGCCAAGAGATCAGAAGACACAACAAACATGCCAAAACCTCACAGGGCCGGTCTGACCGCAGGCTGGGTGGTCTGATCGGTCCTGTAGGATTGAATACAACAATTAAAGGGGGTAAATGATTGCCTCACTTTTTGGAACCTAAAATCAAGACTCAAATCGGAAGAAAAACAATCTAAACAATAGATTACATCTACTGGAACCGAAGAAACAAGCCTTAAACAAAAAGCAACAAAAACTCAAAACCAAAAGCTTCTAGTCGGTCAGGCCGTAATGGTGAGAGCGATATGACCTCTAGCACTATCCACTGACCGAAAAACAACGCGACTGACGAGAATGAGAATCGATGTAATTTCAATAAATCAACTCCAATTGACCTCAAATTTGACATACGCAATGCTAAAGATATCTAGAACCTATTCCAACAAGAAATTACAAGAATCATCAACTAGATTCGAAGAAATCCAAATCGCAACAAAAGGAAAACAAAAATTCGACCAAACCCAAAAAATTGCAATGGCTTTCAAATGACTAGGAGAATTCTAACGAAACTTTGCAACTCGGTTCCTAGGCCTATTTGCAACCTGTTCCTCAAAAAGAATCAAACCAAAATCACATGGATCACGAAAACAATCATTCCACAAAACGAAACAAAAGACTAAGAACAAATGGAAGATTCCTTCATGGATTGAATCACATGTTGATTTGCATTGCTGGACGATTATATTCTGTGGCTATAAAGTACCCTCATGGCGCCCCTTAAACCCTAGCACAAAAGCAGCCACCAAAAGTCGTGCCTCCACACTTAGTCTCTCCCTACTTTTATATGCTAGAGCCCCAAATCGTGCCCTCATCAAACACGGACACTAAACTCTATCCGTTCCAAAAATCAAGAGACTTGAAACCCTTCCAAACACGGGTCTCCATAATCTCTAACCCTTCCCAGTTATAGACTCCCTCCATAACTCTTTCAACTCAGTACGTGTCAAAACCTCTAGGACCGTACCTCCTGTAGCTTCTCCACGCATCATCCACATTTGATCTCCACATGCTCCAGTGTGAGCCCGACCACCCCGTGACATCCTCGACTGCCTAGGCCTCAGATTTCCCCCTCCTAGTCCCGATCCTCCTCGTCACCGACCATAATCGTCTCCACGCCCAACCTACGTACATGCAAAGAACAAAGACCGCACCTCCCGTAGCTTCTCTATGCATCATCCACCTCTGATCTCCACGTGCTCTAATGTGAGCTCGACCACCTCGTGACATCCTCAACCGCCTGGACCTCAGATTTTTCCTCCTAGTCCTGGTCCTCCTCGTCATCGCCCATGATCATCTACACGTCCAACCTACACATACAAAGATCAAAGAACTTTTTCCCAGCATAAGTTTTTTATAAATTGGCCGACATTAGTCCACACACGCAAACCACACCCTTAACCATCAATAACTATGAAACAGATCATCCCCGATTCTCAACATTGGGGGTGCAAATGGGTCAAGTTTTTCCCGACCGATCTGCTACCAATCCGTTGGTACCAAATTCTGTAAGCTGATTCAATATATGGCTACATTCGGTATGGTATCCAGATATTTATAGACGGATTCGGTAGCGAATTCAGAATAACTTCTATATGACAAAATAGCTTTGATATTCGATAAATCAGGTTCTACCCAAGAGGATATTCGGCATTGACATCAAGGGACGAGACGAGGTAGGACCTCATGCTTGTGGTAGAGTACCAGCAGGTCCTCTGCACTGTATGGTAGCTGTACTCGTGGGGCGTCGGAAGGTGGATCTGGAGGGTAGTGTCGGTGAGCACATTGAAGAAGCGGTGCGGCTCGTCGTCCTCGTTGTCTGTGAGCATCATCCAATTTCATCGGAAGAATCGAGGCTGAAGGAGGATCGGTCGGCGGTCGCACCTCTCCATGGCTTGCAGACAAATCTCAGGCGGATGTACTCCGCCGTGTCCGTGAGCAGCAGCCATCAGCAACCTTGGAGAAGAATTCTGAGAGGAGCACTGCCCAATCCCTCTAGTCAGCACTGAAGCATCGAGAAAAAAGATCAATCAGATGGTAGAAAAATCATGAGAATAAAGAACAAGAACAATCAAATGAAAATCAAATAGGAGATTGGGAAATCGAAGAACGAGAACAATCGATATATACCTTTTAGCCTCAGCATTGGCGCCGGAGAGGGACGGCTTGCGATTCGCTGCTGAAGAAGTGGTCATGGCAGCCGTAGTGAGCCACACTTGCTTGCTGGTGCGTGCCATTGTTGGGATTTTTATGTGGCTTTTAATATTTATTATGGTTATTGTTTGTTTTACTCAATGTGAAATTATTTATATTATTGATGCAAGTGATAGGGAATATTTTGATTTAGAACTTAACTCGAGGAATTAATACTCGAGGTGTCGAAGATGGCTATGCTGGAATATGGTAGACATAAATATTGAGATCAAGTCTACTGGAATTTAATATGCATGTATTTGTTAACCCGGATACAACATAGGGTGAAATAGCTGGGTTTGTTTTGCAGGATCGGCTCTGCAAACTGTTAACCCACATGATCAGATTGGAATTGATCTCATAAACAATCTGATCATGGCGCACGGCTCACACATGTGTGCTTGGGACTAATATATTTTAGACTCATAAAACTGGCATGTCTGATCGTGGTTGGTGACATGGTTCAAGAGTCTCATGGGATACTGAAAATAGGTAGGCCATTTTGTAACACTTAAAAGTGAAGTCTATAAATAGGTTCTATCATCTAGCCTCATTATACTTGTGAGTGGCACCACAAATAAAACAGAGGAATAGAGGGTAGACCAAAAGCCTCTATAGAATTAATCTAGGATTTGAGAAAATCCAACAGCCATGGCGTTGAAGCTAGGTTTGGGAGTGCTTGGAGAGGGGATGAATTTGCCGCTAGAAATGGAATCCGGTGTGCAAACGCGAGCAATAGCAGAAAAAGGAAGGATGGTATAGAAACATCATAAGTGCTAAAAACCAGTCGACTATTTTTTGGATGAAATTAGCTGATTTTACTGTAACATTTTTATTTCATATATGCAACATTTTCGTCTATGTTTGCAATATTTTTCATCCATATATGCAATATTTCTCCTTATATGCAACATTTCTCGGCGAAAAATTTTGTATACATAGGAAATCCATATTTGCAACATTTTGCGCCCATGTTTGCAACATTTTTCCCCATGTATGTAACATTTCTCAGTGAAAAATGTTGCATACATAAGAAAAATGTTGTATATATGAACAGAAAATGTTACAAATATGGCAAAAAAATGTTGCATACATAAAAAAAAATATTACAGTAAAATCGACTAATTTCAACTCAAAAAATAGATAGCTGTGCAATAGACAGTCCCTAGAAACATGCCATTTGTTGCATTCATATGTTCTAGTACTGAAGATCCCAAGAGCTAAGATACGATACATGTTGGTGGATGATCATCGTCTCAGCTGGAGGTATTCGTAAGTACAAAGTTGCATTTTAAAATCAATTTTCTTATTAATGCCTTTTCTTTCATCTCTTGTTCTCCGAATTTATAGTCAACCGATTATATGCAAGTTAAGATCGACTATGTACTATAGGTACGTATATCATATCTAATCTTTCTAGAGGGTTTTCTTCAAATATGTTACCATAGTGCCCAGCTTTATTGTGTATGTTTGTTCCCTTTTTGTATGTTCGTGTTATCTATCTGTATTATTCTGAAACCATTATGTATCCGTTCTGACATTATGTATCCTGATGATATCGTATCTAAAACTCTGAATAGTCCAGATTCATATTCGTATCTAGTCTTACCGTATCTGACTCCGAATCCAAAAAAAAAGATTAGAATACGATACAAACAATATTTGTCCGAATCCGGCCGTATTACACCCTTACCCCCACATGGTTCTTCAGTCAAGTATACAAAGAGCATTGATTAATTCTGCATGCTGCACAATATATAGAAGGACACAGTAAAGTCTAACCCTTTGCAAGCCTGCACGCAGAATCTATAATTGGCAGTATGATGACATGCATATCTCGTCGAATTAATGTATCATCAACGTGCTACATGCTAGGGTGGTCAGCACCCGATCAGTACCAGGTTGCAGAACCAGTAAAACTAACTGGCATCCAGATGTGCAGCACAAATTAACCATTACACATGCCACATTTAAGTTCTTGCCAGTGGAACAGCACCAGGTAGTGCTGCTACTTCACCTTTGCAATTCTGGCACCAGAACACATATGGAGACATTAATACTGTTGATAAGATTAGCATTACTGGATTTTCCACAAGGCGTTTACGTCAGAGACGGTATGTGACGATCTACTGTGTGCCAATTTTAAAAATGGCACTAACATAAAGGAAGCATCATAGTTGCTCTAAAATTGATGCATTTTGCCTTCTACATAGTGGGATCAAATGGAAATCCTTCTGCAAATTTACATGGCTAAGTACTTTTTCAGCGTAAACAAGGCGAAGTTGGGTGTACATAGAGTACTTCTTGGGGGATATATAGGAGTAAGGGGTAAACGAAAATTCATTTTTACAAGGCACTAGTCTAGTCGATGTGGTAATAGCGTTTTTTTTTGTTTGCAAAATAAAGTGGTTGTAGGTTATTTTGGATTTTATTTAAGTAAAATACCTTTATAAAAAATCTTCACTGACAAGTCTACATACAAACTGACAAGTCGCACCTCTCCATGGCTTGCAGACAGATCTTAGGCGGATGTAATCCGCCGTGTTCTTGAAAGTTCTGCTCTGCATCTGATAGAAAAAAAAGGGTGATACACAGAGCCGGTCTTAAATTCAGAACAAATTTTTTGCACATGAGCTTGGAGTGACAGAGAAGTAAGAACAAATCTTGATCCTCAGACATGTTTCACTTTCAACTCTGAACACAGTAATATCTACTTGGTTAATTAGCATGTTTGACCTTGTGTTGTATGTCAGCCAGCTTCCACTTGCTATCGGTGGAATAGATGGGTTGCCTCAAGACTTGAACTACTAACCCCCAACCTGCCCCACGCGGTTAGTAACAGCCCCCTAATCTAAACCCAGATACAATCAGCTGGTGAATAATACTGTATAATACTACGCTTACATGCAAAAATAGTGGGGAACAGGGGAAGTAAGTAGTAACCCATAATAGATGTGAGTCTTTTTGGAATAAAAAACCCCTAACGTAGCAGTTTTATCAAACCCTAAACAATATTGTTTATAAATTTTCGATACTGTTTAACACATCCATTAACTACCAGTAAATTCTGGTTTGCTGAACTCAGCTTGGGGCATTGACAAATGGGTCTGTTCTTTTGTGGCTTTTGGCTTCAGTTTTTTGCTTTTCTACAGTAACTAGTTTTTAAACAGAGTATTTTTTCAAGATGGTGTCTACTAGTTAATTATAGTACATACTGTACCGACTTCATTTATATCGGCAAAAGCCGCACATAAATTTCAATTACTCTGTAATTTTTCACACGAATAGTCAAAAGTCATAAGCCGCAGCCACAAAAGAACAGGCCCATTATATATCACGGACGTGGACCATCGGTAGTTGGGCTGCAGGACTAACAATCAACTAGGCCAAATGGACTGGCTCTTGGCCCATTCAACTCAGGAGTGGCAGCGCTACAAAATTAAGGGAGCAGCCGCATTTGGGAAAGGATCGGAAACCATCTAGAACAAGGATATTGCTTCTTCTTCCTCGTCACTCCTCTGTCCCCCTCCTTGTATCCCTCCTATTCTTCACAATCCTACCCCCGATTCCCCTCTAATCTCCCCAATTCCTTCTGTTACCTGCGTAATCTGTACTCATTAGTGAAGGATCGTAACATTATTGTTGCTTCAGTTATATGTCAAGCTGTTGTGCAAAATGATTATGAAAAATCGTAGGTAGCACGGTCTCAAAAAACACACATTAATCTAACACTGATGACTATGTTGCAGGCTTGCAGCCTTGCAGGAGAGCTTAATCATGACATCTAGCAAGACTAGGCAATGCTTAGATATAGGACCCCCAAATCCCCAATGCTTAGCTACTCCTGTGATAACATGACTCGTAGTAATAGTTTGATGCAAATCCTAGTGTGCTTATGGATGCAGTCAACTTACTTTGGTATGACTTATAAAGGAGCATGCTTGTTACCTAAGTTAACATGGACATATTATAACTCGTACCAATAAGGTACATTAATTAAGTCACACTGTTTCTCTATTCTTCTTTTTTCTTACCACAAACAATGTAGATGCGGACTGGAAGCTTCTGTATATGTATGCTTGGTTTTGCTGGTAACCTTTTATTCATCACTTATGTATCCTCCTTAAGTAGTTTTGGTCCCTTTCCCTTTGTTTTGCGAAAATTGTTACAGACTTCAGAAATTCTTTTCCTTGTTTTTGTTGCTAACAAAGCCCGAAATTGTGCAACTTCAGAGCTCAAGGACTCCCTCTGAAGAGACAACTCGAAAAAGAGTGCCCTGTTACTGAGGACGCGTTGCTTCCTGTTGGGATTTGGGACAACCATCACGCGCGGAGCATCTCCAATGGGTCTATAGCAGCTATCTACAAGAGAGTCCATGTCATCAACTGTCCTACGTGGAAGATATTAAATGAAGAAAGAGAACGCAGCTCTCTACAGCTCTAGAGATAGTCTATAGCGCCAAACGAGGCAGCCTCCATAAATTCTGTGTGTGCATGTAAGCATCAAATAGCTATCCTTATAGATAGTTCTTTAGGGCGTCCGCAATGGTAATAGCTAGTACTAGCTGTATAGTCAGCTGACGTGGAGGTGAGAGACAAAAGCAAAGACTATTTTATACTGTTGGACCCACATGCTCCTCTCTCATGTTCTTGGACTACGTGAAATAGATCAGCTATTTGCTCGTCGCTAGTGACTACTCTCTCTCCTACTTTTTCCTTGCCACATCAGATCTAGCTAACTAAATAGCCAGCTGTTGGAGACGCCCTTAGAGCATCTTCAATGGTTATAGCTAGCAACTAACTATAAGACTTCCACATCATCTATATAGTACACACTAAAGTTAGCATTTTAAAGAACTATCTATAAGGGTGTCTCCAACAGCTGGCTATTTAGTTAGCTAGATCTGATGTGGCAAGGAAAAAGTAGGAGAGAGAGTAGTCACTAGCGACAAGCAAATAGCTGATCTATTTCACGTAGTCCAAGAACATGAGAGAGGAGCATGTGGGTCCAACAGTATAAAATAGTCTTTGCTTTTGTCTCTCACCTCCACGTCAGCTGACTATATAGCTAGTACTAGCTATTACCATTGGAGATACCCTAAGGATAGCTATTTGATGCTTACATGCACACACAGAATTTATGGAGGCTGCCTCGTTTGGCGCTATAGACTATCTCTAGAGCTGTAGAGAGCTGCGTTCTCTTTCTTCATTTAATATCTTCCACGTAGGACAGTTGATGACATGGACTCTCTTGTAGATAGCTGCTATAGACCCATTGGAGATGCTCTTAAAATGCTAACTTTAGTGTGTACTATATAGATGATGTGGAAGTCTTATAGTTAGTTGCTAGCTATAACTATTGGAGATGCCCTAAGCCAATTTTGTCCCTGGGACTTGTGTGCCATGTTAATCCAAGTTGTGGACTATTTTCAATGTTCTGGCTTAATGTTCCATTTCTATATATCATTCAATTCCCCATGAAAACATTGCCATTACGAAACTTAATTTCATGTTGCTGCTTTCAAAGAGGGCAAGCACTTTCGTTTCTTGGAACGAACCAATCATGTCAGACAGTATCCCTATTCATCAATTCTCCTAACCATTTTCTTTAACTCTTGTAGGGTGGAATTAATGAGAAGACACGCATGTACCTGCATCGCATGGTGTGTCCTTATCATAATCGCAGTATCGGTTCTACTGTTCAAAGAAATGCTCGCGATGGAAAGGTATTCATGTATACACACCTCTCATCTCAGAAAAGGTATTCATGTATTCATGTTTCTGGTGGTCTCGTCCGTGGCTGGCCGGACGGCGTGGTGCTGATCGGCGACTCGTGGCACCCCATGACTCCCAACCTCGGCTAGGGCGCGCGCTAGCTGCACGCGCAAGTACGCCGTCGTCCTGCCCGCTCCCGCGGCCACGGCAGGGGCTAGCTGCCGTCCTCTCCGCCGTCGTTCACCCCGGCCAACACCACCACTGATGCCCTCCACCACCTCGCCTCCCAGGCTCCCACGCTGTTGAGGTCTTAGACGCTATGGCCATAGCATGGCAAACCAGTAAACACGTAAGACGAAACATGCATGGCACATATTTGTTCTGAGGCCAGTCTCACTGGAGGTTTCATGTCCCAGTTTCCAACACATCAATATTTTGGAAACAGTGCAGAAGAGTTTCATCCCCATGAAACTCTCTCTACTCCCATGAAATTTTTATCATCTCTCTCTTCATCAATACAGTGCCATGTCAGCGTATTTAACGCCTATGAAACTTCATAAAACTCCCACTGAGACTGGCCTGACAGAACGCCTGATTTTTGTTCTGCCTGGAAGAAAGCTTGTGGGCCTTGCAGCTGGTGGAATAGGCCAGCTAGACATGCAATGGGATAGCAGCCAACAAAACTCTTGACGAGGTGCCTAGTTGAGCACGCAATACACACGCGTAGTGCCTTCTATCAGATGGTGAACTTCTAGACATAAAAGGATAGAACAAATAATCATCATTGACCATCCAAAATGATCATCGTTGACACTGGGTGATGCATATTGATGCTACCAAAAAAATTTACCATCAGTTTGCGGTTTGTAAGTTCAAAAATTATTCTCAGTTGCACCCCTAAGTTATCATATGTAGTATTAATAAATTACCACCCTAAATTCACAATATTGTGAATTTTTGTGTCTAAAAAATTTAAACAATTACAATCAATTGTGCCCTAAGTTGCCATATTAAGTTTAAAAGGTTGTGATCTAAAACATGAAAATTACCACCATTTTATGAGTTTGTAAAACATTCAAAAATTATCCTCAATTAGAACTTGAGTTACCACCTACTGTTTTAACAAATTACCACTCAAAAGGTGAATTGGACCATTATATTGTGAATTGATAAAAAAAATACAAATTATCATCAGTTGGACTCTGTGTTTCCATGCACAGTTTCAACAAGTTACCTCACAAAAATTGAAAATTACCATCCTTTGTGCAAAAGTTCAAAAACAAGCCACGGTTGGACCCTAAGTTACCATGTGAAATTTTAATGAGTTACCACACAAAAGTGTAAATTTACCATTATTTTTTAGACTTGATAAAAAATATTAACAAATTACCATCTGTTGGACCATATGTTACCATCTCTGTTTTAACTAGCTGCCACTAAAATGTGAAATTTACCATCATTTTTTGAGTTTTGAAAAGAGTAAAGTCCATTACCGGTCCTTAAACTTTTTATGCTGTGTCATCCCGGTCCATAAACTTTTAAAGTATGTCATCCCGGTTCTTAAACTTTCAAAGTGTGGCAATATCCTATGTAGTTGTAGCAGTGAACTTTTTATGCTGTGTCATCCCGGTCCATAGACTTTCAAAAGAAATTGCCACACTTTGAAAGTTTAAGGACCGGGATGACATACTTTAAAAGTTTATGGACCGGGATGACACAGCATAAAAAGTTTAAGGACCGGTAATGGACTTTACTCTTTTGAAAAAGATTAAGACTACGGTAAATTGTTTTAACAAATTACCATCCTAAAATAAAAAATACCATTAATTCCTGAGTTTGAGAAATTAGAAAGTTACCATTAATTTGCACCTGTGTTACCATATGCCTTTTTGAAAAATTACCACCTAATGTGAAATTTACGACATTTGCACCGATTTTGATATTTGGAGACGAAAAGTAAATGATTTTGAAGACAAGAGGTGAAAATTAGACACCAAAAAAGTTATGGATCTAAAATGGACTTTTTCCTATTGTAAATTGTAGATAATACGACAGTCACACTAATCATAGAGCTAACTAATATCATAAACTCGTATACATCTATCCCTTCTCTTCAGATAATTTCCTATGTACCTATCTAACAAAATGTTTTCTGTCTATTTATCAACTATCAACATCTCTGAAGCTCCAATGTAGAGTTTTTGCACCAATTTTAACGTTTAGATCAGATACTTTTATATGCAACTATTTTATCAAATGCTTCATGTCTATCAACTATCAACATCACTGATGCTCCAATTCAGAGTTTTTTGCACAGTTTCGACGCTTATATAGAAAGAAAGACACAAAATTTAAAAACTGATAATTGCAATGATGCTTTCTCTTCCTTAAACTTAGTCTCTTTGAAACACGGGAATTTCATAGAACATAAAACAAATTCAAATTCAAATAGACACGAAAGATAATGCGTCAAACAACGAACAACCAGAGCCCCCTACCGGGCGGCAGCATGGCAGCCACGAGGGGAACCTTCTGGCCGCACGTGCCGCTCAACCCCGCCCGCCTCCACCTCCACCCCAACCTCCCCCTCTCCTCGTAGACCCGGTCCACGGCCGCGTCCCCTCTCAGATCTCTACCTCCGGGCGGTGCGGTGCCGCGGTGGTAGCCTGCCTAGCCTTAGGGTTTCGGCCGTCTCCGATTGGGGGAGAGGTAGGACGCGATGGATCAGAGTCGGCGGGCGGTGGAGTCGTACTGGCGGTCGCGGATGGTGGACGGCGTCACGGCGGACGACGACAAGGTCGCCCCCGTCTACAAGCTCGAGGAGATCTGCGAGCTTCTGCGCGCCTCCGACGCCAGCATCGTCAAGGAGGTCGCCGACTTCGTCCTCAAGCGCCTCGACAACAGGAACCCCGTCGTCAAGCAGAAGGTGGGTCCTGGATTGCTCCTTTCTCGTGCCTTCCTTCCTTTTTGCGATTTGGGATCGGGTTGACCTGACGGCAGGATGAGGATATACTAGGTGGGCGCCGCGGCGGCGGCGGCGAGGAAGATCGTCCAATTCATGGCTAGTAGCGTAGTACTGATTGATTTCGCGGCCGTGGTTATGATGCCTAGAGCATTCTGATCTCAATTCTGGAGTGGTTAAAAGAGCAGGATGGCTCACGTGTTGGTGTTGGGGAAGGCGCGATTGAATCTAGTTAGTGCGAGCATGTGCACGCTTGATCGGCAGTCGACCGCGAGGTGTGGATCAGTGGATGAGAGGGATAATGCACGCTTAATCCAGCCCATGCGCATAAAATCGTAGAGAATAGTGCCTAGGTGAAGGTGTAAGGGGGAAAAAATCGACAATGTTTTTGTTCTTCGCTACTAGGTGTCAATTTCTCCACTAGAGAGCCCTCGCTTTACTGGAGGTGCCGTTACCCCCACACACGTCCTCACCCTGTGGTCCCTATCCACCCCCAAACCAGATGAACTGTACCTTCTACACAAAGTAGCTAGATTGGATTTATAAAAAAGGCTAGTTCCTGCTGATGGAAATCAAACTGGCCTTCTGCTTCTTCTTCTTCTTCTTCTTCTTCTTTTAAATAAAAAAACTGAGAACACAGTCCCCATTCCCTTGCACGTAACTGCTCCAAATCGTGGGTTGTAGTAGAGTAACACTTGCAGACTAGGTTGGTTTGCTCTGAAGGGTTTTGTGTGATTTGTTACACAGTGGGTTTCATGATTGTTTTTGGTGGACTCTGTTGTCAAAAGAAGAAACCTGGTGCGGCTAATTTGAACTGCTACAATTATTATCTCTTCGATCCAATAAAAGGTTTCTTTAACCTATATATTTGAGGTTGTTTAGCAAAGCTGAATGGGCTGGGTACTTCACACTAGAATTCGTGATCACTAATGCCTTTTAAAAACTGAATTACTTTTTAGTTATGGTGTGGGTGCGTTCTGACTCCTCATCTCACTGATAAGCTGAACATCTTTATTCAAGATTTCTGAAATATATCAGACTTATGAGTAACCCCTCTCCAGGTGAACCAAATACTTCCTAAAGACATAATACTGCTTTGCCAAGCGTTTGTACTAAATACTCCATGTCAGTTTGAATTCATGCATTTACTGGACTTCATGAAATTATGTTTTATGTAATACTGAGCACAAAACGCTTTCTTTCAATCTTGATATGGTGCCCCCCTCCTCATTTACATTCAGAGGAATGTTTAATGTTTGCAGCGTAATGTTGCAGCTACACTAGCTTTTGTCTAACTTTTCCAGTACATTGGTTTGTTTAATCTTTTGGAGATGTGCCTCCAATTCACTAGTATATAACTTCTCTACCCTTTACTTGTTTTCCAGGCTTTGCGGTTGATTAAATATGCTGTTGGAAAATCTGGCACTGATTTCAAGCGGGAAATGCAACGGCACTCAGCAGCTATGCGCCAGCTTGTTCACTACAAAGGACAGCCTGACCCCTTAAAAGGGGATGCCCTTAATAAGGCTGTCCGCGAAACTGCAAACGAGGCTATTGCTGCTATTTTCTCCACAGAGGACCCTAAACCTGCTGTTGTGACAGAAGGTCTTGGCAAGCGCATACAGGGCTTTGGAAATACTAATTTTGAGCCATCAAGAGATGAAAAAAGGTCTTTTCTTAGTGAACTAAGTGAAGTAGTGGGCATCGGGAGTGCTTCCATTAAACAGGGCTTGACCAACTTTGCTACCGCACATTCAATGATAACAAATGATAATGGTGGTACATACAAGAGCCCAAACCTTCGTAGGTCTCTGACCACAGAAACTGATAGATATGGCAGGTATGATCCAAGTGAAATTCAAGGTGAGAGCCATGCTTCATCTGGTGCTTCAAAGAATGTGACTTCTGGCTCTTGGGGTCCAATTCCATCCAGTTCTGCACTGACTGATGATAATGGCTCAAGTCAACTAGGGGTTAAAACACGTGAGGAGAGACTTTTGGAGACAATTGTTACTGTAAGTGGTGTGCGGTTGCAACCAACACGAGATGCTCTGCAGATATTTCTAACAGAAGTCTCCAAAATGGATGCAGTCGCTATGAGCCATGCCCTTGAGAACAAACTAAATTCTCCATTATGGCAGGTGAGTTTAGGATTATCATTTTTGGGGGGTCTACTTTAACCTTTTTAGAACACTCAATTACAACTGCAATAAATCGGCTAAAATTCTAGTCTAAATTATGGTCCTAACTCCTAACTCTCTTGACAAATGACAAGTGTATATTCCATGGACAAGTCAATTTATTTGTCTTATTTATTCATGGTTACATGTAGGCACTTTTGATAGTATGCTAATGTGGGAATTCTGGAAAGTGCAAATCTATCCAAAAGTTAATAACTGCATCTTCAGATTTAGAATGTCAAAAGGAAAACATTAGATATAAGAAAAATATTTAGAATGCGGAATTGCGGATGATGCAGACTAATTTCGTTTCTTACCACAGACACTATGATTATCAACATCATTAGACTCTGCGCATCTCGTATATAATTAGAAGTTTAGAACTGTATGTGGTAGAATAGGTTAATGTATAAAGACATGTTTGAGCATATTTTCCCAGCAGGGTAGCGTACTGGTCCTGATAATAGGTTAAGCTGTCAGGAGATATTTATTAATTGGCCAGTGGATTTATAATGTTTTGCCTTGTTTGCCGATACAAGCCAACTATTGCTGAATCAAATCAGGTTTATTTCTGGCAGGGGTTAGTGATATGGAGTATGTTCGTTATCTGTGATGTTTGTTGACCACTTGACCTTGTTGAATATTTTTGATACAACAGTATTTCACATCATTAAATTACCTGGTTGATCATATGGCTGTATCCTTTTAGCTTTACTAAGCATAGCATTTTCACCTATAGTATATTAGATATTCATAAATATTTAATATATTTGTTTACTACTCAGGTCCGCATGAAGGCTATCTGTGTGTTGGAAGCCATTGTAAGGAAGCAGGATACCGATCCTTATTCCATCATTGCTTCATATTTCATTGAGAACAATGTTTCTGTTGTTAGATGCTGTGAGCTGCCACAGGTTTCTCTCAGAGAAAAGGCTTCAAAGGTGAGTCAGTTTGCAAAGCTGAATCCCTTAAAGTAGAAATTTGTGCGTATTCCATTAATCAAAGAAAATGCAAAATAACTTACCTTTTATTTCCAGCAAATCACTATTTGCAATACATTTTTCCCCAGCTTTTAATTCTCTTGGCCAACGCTCTTGCTACCAGCAATTGTCAAGATGTAATAAGCTGTATCACTTTTATTAGGTGTTAAATCTGCTGGTTGGGGATCAACTTACCGGAACCAACAATCTTTCAGAAACAAAAACTACAATACCTGCTGCTGTTCAGATGCCTGATTTGATTGATACGGGGGATCAAAATGATCCTGGAACTCAAAGTTTAACTCAGGAAAGCAGTGAGCAGATTATGGGGAATAGTACATATGTTTCTTCGTTTGATGATTTGCTTGGTGGTGAACCTATTGCTGATATAAATACCACTACTAATGGTAATGGAAGTGATCCATTTGCAGATGTATCATTCCATGAGGCAGAGATTAAAGAGACTAATGACCTATTCTCAGGGATGACAGTACAGGAAAAATTATCAGCCACCATGCATGATAACACTTCAATAAACAAAAATGAATTGCCAGATGTGTTTGGCAGCAGCCCTGAGCCATTCTTCCAAGAAAGAGTTGAGGACAAAGGAACTGTCAATGATTTGATGGCTGGTCTGAACCTTAATGGAACTGCCCAAGCTCAGCCTGGAGTTAAAGCAGAATCAAACAGCAACCTCAATAGTTCACAGTTCTTTGACATTAACAATAAGACTAGCCATCTGGCAAGTGCTGAAGCATTGAATGGTATTCTTGGTCAAAGCTCCTTTTATCAGCAAGTTCCATTGCAGTACAACTTGCCACCACAAATGATGTTTAATCAAGCATTTCCTGGGCAGCAATTAAACTATGTTGCTATGGGGGTTCTTCTTGCTCAGCAGCACCAGTTGCAAAGTTTAGGAAATTTCAATGCTGGACTGGGACATTCGGCTTTCAATTCAACGAACAGTGGAAATGCATCTGTGCTTCCGGATATTTTCAATTCAAGTAATCAACCTCAAAATCATGTTGCTGTTGTGACCAATTCAAAGAAAGATGAAACTAAAGCTTTTGATTTTGTCTCGGTATGCATTTTTATTTAGTGCTTACTTTCTCATGTTTTATTTCGTGCAGACATCAGTTGCAACTCACAATAAGTACTACCTCCAGTCACAATTAAGTGATGTTTTGAACATGGGCATGGTCTCTAAAGCATAACTTTGCAACCAATTTCTATTGTAAACATTTATATAACCTAAATATTAATAAAGATATTGTTAGTCAAAGTTAAAATAGTTTTAACTGGATGCTAGGACGTTACTTATTTTTGACTGGAGGGAATATTAGATGTGTTATTTCGTTTCCTTTCTGTGTGGTATTTAATTTCTAGTTTGTTAATGCCCCACTGCAAGGTTGTATAGACTATAGAATCTGAGTACTTGATATTATTCTTAAAAATAAGGAACCTTGTCAGTCCGATATATATTTTATACACCGGAACTTCGAACTTTGTTCTTTATAAGCTCTTGTGCCTTTTGGAATTGCAAGTGGAGAGCTATAGCCTATAGGTTTGTGCACAGAAGAAAGAAAACATGGTTGTTCAGGGGAAAATTGGGCAGCTACTCCACAAGGTCGTCTAGGCTGGGCTCAGTTCGGCTGAAATAAGCTGGCTTATAGCTTATTTTGCACTGTAGCTGGTTTATTTTGCACTGTAGCTGCTGGTAGCTTTTTTGACATAATTAAATTTAAAAAAATTAAAAATAAAAAACAAGTTAGCCCATCACGGACGATGCAAACGAATATTAAAAAAAAAGAAGGCAAAAAGACCCAAAAAAGCCAAAAACTAAAAAAGACAAAATTAAGGAATAGTGGACTAGAAGGTAGAAGCTAAAGCCGAAATGAGCGGGTAAATAATCTGTAGTGTTGTGTTGAACTGTCAATGTTGATGGGATGTTATGAGGAACAGCTGGTAGAACTTATGAGGAACAATGTCTGGGCATCATGCCTATTTGTGATAAGATGTCTAGATCGTCTAGAGTTTGTTCAATCATAAGGGTGCTCGCTGCTCCAACATGTTAGCTTATACCATTTTATGCTGCATTCATTTTCCAATATATAATAAATTATCATACAGTACTTCATGTTAAATTTATTGGACTTACTCTGGTACCTCTATATTTAATACTTTAATGGTATTTGCTATTGCATAAGATGTATTACCGACGATCTGACATTTAAAGCATCCCTCTTTGTTGTTAACAAACAACTTTGCTATTTTTTTCAGGATCATCTTGCAGCAGCACGTGGTTCAAAGAAGTAAACCGAACAGCAATGAGCATATCCAGATTGTGTTAAGAACAGAACTGTTAAGCTTCACGGAAATGGTGCACATCTCGTCACAGCTTCACTGATTAGCTGCTTGAATCACACGGCTGGTTTCGCACACCGTGCTTCAACAAATGGTTGAGGATTCTTGCAGATGGTTCGAAGACGGGATATTGTGTTGTATTATGTATTTAGACAGATTTTTTGTTGAAATAAATTGTGTCTTCCGAGATTCTTTTGATGTCTTGTCCTTTTTTACAAGGTCAGACATTGTATATTGCTATCTGCAGGCGGGATTTTGTTTTATTTTTTTGTTAGTGTACAACTACATCCTGATTCTTTTGATGGGAATTGTAAAGTTTGCTAAATCAATAAGAGGCGCAATATGAGAATAATGACCTGACACAACTACATATCTAATGGTTCTAGTTGCTAACTTACCATAGTTTCAAAAGTAAATCGACAAAAAAGTATAGCGGACTCACCGTCGACGATACGCAAACCATCGCCTGTCGGCCGCGCTGCCAGCCACCACTGCCACCATGGCCCACCACCGCCTGCCATGGCCGGGCGCTGCCTGCCACGGCCGGCCGCCGCTCGCCATGGCACGCTGCGCCATGGCCGCCACCTCCATGGTCACCTGGTGCCACACCGCTGCCTCCATGGCCGCCTGGTGCCGCGCCGCCGTGCCTCCTTGTGCCGCGCCGCCTCGTGCCGCATGCCCGCGCTGCTTTGCGCCGCGCCGCTACCGGTGGCCGCGTGCCGCCAACGTGGGGAGGAGAGAGAGAAGAGATTGGAAAGTTTTGGGAAGGATAAGAGAGAGAGAGAGATTACAATTTTTTTTGGGTGCTACAGTCGGGTCTTCTTACAAGCTTCTCGTAACACCCCATCCATGCTCAGGGCCTAGAGTGCCATCACCATTGCAGACTTTTACCAATTTCATCAACTGCTAGTAATTTTAAGCAAACACTACTTTATTTATATTGAAGTGACTAGATAAACATCATACCAGTTTAGTTCTAACTTTAGCATGGCATGCCAGTAGAGTCAAAGACATACTAACAAAATATGAAACATAAAGTGCTGCTGGTACGTGAAATTATTCATGTGCTACTCCTGCCTGTGCATGACGTCTTTACTGATCATCTAAAAACAACAAAACAAGGGTGAATCCAAAAACTCAGCAAGTACAAAGTAAAACAGAAAATAACATGCATACGTATCAATCCATAACCATCACAGTCTCATTAACCACTCGTTTTCATTTAATCTTTCTCTATTTTCATTAACAACTCAATATACATTTGCACTTGTTCTCAGTCATAATGCAATTACATATGCACATGCACTTTTCTCTTATCTCTTTACCCTATACCAGTTTAGCAGAGCGAGCACCCATCGATGCCCACCCAAGCCTGTTCTGTTTCCATACGGGGATCATAAGCCCATCCTTTTTCATACAAAGGCCTCAATAGCCCGTCATTTTTATACGGGGACCACAAAACTATTCGTAAATGGAGGACTTGCATGTCATGAAAAGAGATACCATAAAACTATCTCTTTTCATGACATGCATGCAATACAAGTCCTCTATTTACGGATATTAACATGTCATGTCTCAACAATCATTATTCATCATTTCTCATCATGCAACCATAAATAGTTAACTTACCATAACATGATATGCAATGCCTCAACATTTAACTAAAGGCAAACACTACTTGGAATTGCTGCTTTACCATGCACTTTTCTGGTTAAACCTCAGGGACGAAGCGTGGACGGCTTTGATTAGGACCTCCACCTGTACAAATGTTAACCCGACTCAACACATCATATCAAAATTAGTGCTTAAGCGAGCAATGACAACCCTATGCGCATAACCTGACTCTAGCATAAGAATGCCCGGGATTAAGGACGTGACACACAGGTACCAAACCCTTTTTCTTTTTCTCCTCTTTTCTTTTCTCTTTCTTTCTCTTATCTTTTTTTTCTTTTCTTTCATTCGGCTCATCTCTTCTCTCTATCTCTTTTCTTTCTCTCTCCCTCATTTCAGTTTGACCGAATGGCCTGGCTCCTCCCCAAACCAGGTATGGGGGAGGCGGTCCCTATGCCATCAGCCACCAGTCACCAGCCGCCGGATCCCCCTATGCTGTGCCTCCCTTCCCCCTATCCTTCCCCCTCTCTACCGATCGGATCTGGGGCGCGGCCATCCCCTTGGGCCATCAGCCATTGCTTACCGCCACCGTGGCCTCCCGGCTCCCAATCGCCACCCACGGCTCAGCTCCCACCGACGCCGCTACCCGGCCGCCTCCTGTGCGGCTCCTCCTCCCGACCTTTGGCCCCAAGTCGCCACCGCCTTGGGTGCTCGGGCACATCGGTCCGGTCACGCTGCCACCCTTAGGGCTCGGCGCTTGCGCCTCCGCCCGTCGCCGTCGACCGCCTCCCCGACTGGGTCCCTCCCTCGGGCTCATCGGCCACGGGACACAGCTAGCTAGGAGCCTGGTGCCTCCTTCACCACCGGCTGCTCCACCTCTGATGTGACACTGTCGCCTCGGCGCCCTCGGGGTGCACCGGCTAGGAGCTCATCGTCCTCAATGCTAACCTCCCACCACTATACCTTCGCCCATCGCCACCAAGAGCCCTAGGGGCGGCATTGGTTCACTCTTTTGCCCTCTTTACTTTTGTGCTTTTAATTTAGCTACTATTTTTGCCTTGCTCTAGTCTTAAGAACGCATGGATGGAAAGGCTCAAGGTGGCCACCATGACGGGACTTGGTGGAGTGCATGCGCCGGGAAGCATGCACTGCCATGCAAGGGGGCACAGCGGTGCTATGGGCTTGCCACCGATGCGTTGGAGGAAGAATGGAGGCTTGCTTAATGTTGGCTGAAAAAGGGGCTGGGGGTGGACGATGACTTGGCGTGGTTTCGATGGTCACCGGAAGTTTTGTGCCTCCGAGGTTGTCGTTGTCCCCTTTCTCCTCTCCATCGTCTTCCCCTCCTTCCCTAGTTCTTATCCTTCGAGCGTCTTCCTCACTGCTTGGGTATGGCTGGCAAGGATCTTGGGTGGTGATGACGTTGAGCTCGGCTTGTGCCTTACTTTTGGCCGAACTGCAGTGGTGGTTGGCTCTTGGTTTGGTTTTGGGTTACCTCTCGGTTGAGGAAGTGAAATGGCTTTGTGTGGGGCTTGCTTGAACTGTGCTAGCTTATAAAGGCATGGTTGGGGTAGCTCTCTGGCTTTGTGAAATGACTATAATGTCTTCACCTTACTTCCATTCTTCTCGCATATGGCTGACTGCCCCAAGGGCATTTTGGTCCAAGGGGTTCCGCACTGTGCTTTAGGGGTTTCCAACTGCAGCACAGTGCAGAAATGACTATAATGCCTTCACCTTACTTCCATTCTTCTCGCATATGGCTGACTGCCCCAAGGGCATTTTGGTCCAAGGGGTTCCGCACTGTGCTTTAGGGGTTTCCAACTGCAGCAGATAAGTCGACAAAAGTGGGCGTTGGCTAAATTTTCTACCAGATAACGAAGCCCGCGTTAGCGAGAGGTGCCAACCGGCCTCGGATGGACTGGAACCTCTGTGAGCACTACTTTTATTCAGCATTCTGAAGCCGATAGGTCTGACGGCAAAACTCTACTTTATTTCCTTTATTCTCCCTTGGATTGTTTCATTTCTCGCTTTTCTTCTCTTTTGCATTCTGGTGGTATTACACTTCTTTGAGAAGATCGCTTGGCACGACGCCTCCAAAGCTGTCTAGGAGTCAGTAATATCTAAGAGTAACAAGTCAAGCCCCTTACTTAACTTCTTACCACGTGCAACAAATGCACAAGTTTAAATGGATACAAAATCTATCTTTAGATGCAACACTTACAACTAAAGATCTATCTATTTGCTCATAAGGTGCAACACATGTATAATTGAGTGAAGAGCCTCACACTAGCTCAAGAAGGCAGAATAGTGCATCGATAGCTTGTCCTCAACCGACCACAAGTGTTTGGTGTTTAATTTCCCAAAAGTCCTTGGCCGATCAAACCACCTGCTCTATGACGGTTAGACTGTTGACCATCTACTGGTCAGACTACCAATCCCATTGCGGTTAGACCGACTGAACCCTAACAGCATAAACTGATAATTGAATTTTCTAAAACTTTTGCAAAGTATCAATTGTTCATCAAAAACATATAGTAGATCTTGTACATGGTCTCTCCAATATAGTTTTAAACTATATTTTTATTTATTTAAGTTGAGGTTAGTTGCAGTTTCAAAAACAACGTTGAACTTGATTACATTACATGTTGTTATGCACACATCTAAAGAAGCCATTGTATATATAGCATTGTAGCATATTAGAAATAATCTTGACTTCGGGTCCAAGACATAGTAAAATCCGTCTCCATGTGTAACTCAAGTTGAAATTGTGTCCAACTTGAAGTCCGAATACGTATGCTAGTAGGAGAGTATTAACCTATATATTGAGAAAACTTGTAACCAGTTTTGTAAGAAAAAAAGGGGGAGCAAGTAAGAGAATAGAGAAATTCAGAAATTCTCCTGTGTTCTCTCGGTTTATTTGTTATGTGTGTGTGTTTTCGCCTGGAACAAAGTTAACAAGTGGTACCAGAGCCTAGCAATTACTGTGTAAGACGAGAACCGAGTCGCTGGAAAAAATTGTGCCGGCGATTTCTGTTTTGCGCTCATCTCGCTCAGTGCTCCAAGGTGAGCATCGCCTTCCGTCCATCGTGTGCACCTCGTCTCCGTCCATGTGCAAGACAACAAGTTTCAGAGAGGTTTTTTATTGTGCAGGAGAGAGAGAATAGCCAGCAGGGCCTGCGCCAGAAGGGAAGCTTTTTCTTGCGCGAGCGTAGGAAGAAATGGCTCGTAACCTATGCCTTGTGACAAGAGATAGAAGGATTTTTTTCTTGTGTTAGGAGAGTAAGAAGCAAGCTAGAGATGTTGATTGGTCCTCGGTCCGTGCTCAGCAGAGAAAAGTGAATCCAAGCCATATTGCTTTTTCAATCACCAAGTCAGAGCAGCAGGCAGGAAAGAGAAATTTCTTTTGGAGCCAGCAGCCCAACGCCACACAGAAAAGAAGAAAAAGCAGACGTGACTGCTGTCTTGCGTCATTGGTCCAAGAGACAGAAGCTCCATCTTTGTTGCCGAGATCGAAGCACAGTGAAAGTCGCGGTGTCCTTCTTCGAGCCAAATTATTTCCGTTTTTTGTCTCCAAGTCAGAGGCAAATAGCAACGCAAATAAAAGTCAGCCCAAGGAGAGCATAGCAATTCAACAGAGAGCGGTTCCAAGACAGCAAGAAAAGTCACCAAGAGAAAAAGAAAAAACAGCGCAATTTTTTTCTTTGTCCCCTCAGTCCAAGGGCCACATCAAAGTAGCCCGAGTTCTTGATTCGTGCTCAAGATCATGTCACATTCTCCGGGAAGTGGTGTGACCGGTGACGAAGTATCATCTAGTATGATGGCGAAGGAGAGTTCCGCTGTCTCGCTACATTATCCAATGCTCACGACGAGCAATTATGCAGCCTGGGCAATCAAGATGAAGGTGTACATGAAGGCTCAAGGAGTGTGGGACGCGATCGAAAACGGCAACGTCGATGTACGCAAAGTTCAGATGGTATTGGCGGCCATCTATCAGGGCATCCCAGAGGAGACGCTCTTCCTACTGGCCGAAAAGGAGACGGCCAAAGCCGCGTGGGAGGTGTCGAAGACGATGCATCTTCGTGCCGATCGTGTGAAGGAAGCAAAGGTACAAACTCTCAAGACCGAGTTCGAGGTGCTGCGTATGAAGGAAATGTAGACGATCAATGACTTTGCCATCCAGTTGACGATCATCGTCAACAAGATTCGGGCCCTTGGTGAGAAGGTGGAAGAGTGGTACGTAGTGAAGAAATTTTCCTTTGTGCTATTCCCTCATAGTTTATCCCAATTGGTTCGGTCATAGAACAATTTGGAGACCTAAAGACAATGACCATGGAGGAGGTCATCGGTTGTCTTAAGGCGTATGAGGAACGCATCCGCGATAATAGTAACAATAGCGATGGACAGGTCTTGTTAACCCACGCTAAGTGGGAGATCCGATCATCAAAGCGTGAAGACAAAAACACTTCCAGCGGTGGTGGCCAAGGCCGTCATAATCGGAAGTTTGATAAGTCAAAAGTGAGGTGTTATAATTGTAACGATTATGAGTACTTTGCTTCAGAATGCCCCAAGCTAAGGATGAAGAAAGCGTTTCTTGCTGAAGCGCTCAGCGATAATGAATCAACAGTACTCTGATGATGAGTTGAGTCAGTGACGTTGAGAAGATATGTCGTCGTCCAAACTCAAGTAAGGTGAAAAAAAATTGGAACGTTGAGGAGATGTGTCATCGTTCTGTGTCAAGTACGAGTTTAGTAAGTCGTAGTTGAGACCGACTGTCTCAATGTTTTAGAATCTTTGCATCCGGATGGACCCGTACCAGTTGAGTTGAGTTCCTACATGTAGCTTGCATATAGAACGTTTTCATGTGGAGGCGTTACTGGTAGTTTATAATGCATTTAGACTAAAATTAGAGTATGTCAAGTCAAGATTAAGGGGAGATTTTTAGAAATAATCTTGACTTCGAGCCTAAGACGTAGTTGAGTCCATCTCCGTGTGTAACTCAAGTTGAAGTTGTGTCCAATTTGAAGTCCGAATACGTATGCTAGTAGGAGAGTATTGGCCTATATGGTGAGAAAGCTTGTAACCAGTTTTGTAAGAAAAAAGGGAGCAAGTAAGAGAATAGAAAAATTCAAAAATTCTCTTGTATTCTCTCAATTTATTTGTGATGTGTGCGTTTTTTTTTTCTAAAACACGGTAGGTGACGAATGAGTGCAGCAGGAAGTGGTGGGGAGCTTGGGTGGCACGGCAGGTGGTGCCAAGCTCGGGTGGCGCGGCAGGCCACCCGCCTCCTACAGCGGTGGGACGGTGTAGCAAGTGATATGTGTTGTCTGTTACTGCAGCTGCGGTCACGAAGGGAGTTAGATATGCAAATTTACGTGCGAGAAGACTAGATTTGAACAAAAAAAGTATGCTCCATGGGTCGTATGTGCGATGGATTCCACATCTAAACATCTGTACTTAGCACTCAACATGGAATTTGTTTGAGCCTGAGTTCTGCTGTTCTGCAGGTAGATAGATCGAATTGACAGGGACGTCGCCCATATATTTCGCACTCTGAATTGATGTGTCCAGATAGATTCATTGATCCTTCCGGTCGGCTCCTTTTGTTATGTGTTTCTTTTGAAATAGCAAAGAGAGAAAAAATAGGGGAACATGGAAAAGACGCCATTATCTTTTGAAACATCAATTTCTGTAGACTCAACTGCGGAAGCAATCCAGCAAAATTTGGTACACAGAGGCAGAGCCTTCTCATTATCTTTACTGAATGGGAAACTGCAAGAGCTTATTCAGAACGAGCACTGTTAAAATATGGTGCTCTTATTAAGACACCAGACTAACAATGCGACCACATTCTCATACACGGGCGTCACCCAACTTGCCTTGGCAGCTATGTTTCCAACATTCCAAGTGACTCCAGTATTATGCCATTACAAACAAGATGTTTATGATTTGCTGCAGGACTCCGATGTACATGCACCTGAAAACATGGGTCTAGGTACAGAAAAAAAAACAGCAGAGAGCAGGAGAAGAGAGAGGGAGGGAAGGAAACACACCACTACCATAACATTACCACAAACACAGGAGCATCGATCTAGAATCTACGCTCGGCCAATCACCTGAAACAACAGGGGGTATCAGCATGTCTTGCATCAAGCAACCATCCGCACAGATCTGCGGTGCAACTCGGCATTTGAGCCGCAAGAGGAAGAATTCAATAAGCAACTGTAACTAGTCCTGAGCTTCTTGTCTAGCATGTCGCATCTCGGAAGAATTCAGTAGGAACTGATGGTGGACAGTGCTTCTTTGCGACAAATTTGTACTGAGGAAAGAAAGGTAGAGGAGGACAGCATTAGTAACAGTATAGCTAACTGAAGAAAACGGGAGCACATCCAATTACCTTATGTTGACTGTACTTCTCTCTGATTGCAGGAAGGTTACTCCCAGGACCAACACTGAAAAGGCGATGCAGTGTCTTCACACAATCGCACAATTCTGACGGCCTGTATTGCGTGTAATGGGCAAGGGTTGAATTCTGCTTCCAATTTACAATGGGATGTACATGTTAGCTCATGTAACAATTTGACTTGGGAACAGACAAATATTTATGGAAACGGCATGATGAGACCACCTACCCAAGGATGCTTTGTTGGCTGGAGTATGAATTTCGCCAGGAAAATAGCTGAGGCCGCTACTAGTGACGGAGGGTAAGAAAGTAGGTTGTACTCCAGCAGTGATAGCTCAGCGACATAATTGGCAATGAACTCAAGATGCAAAGCTGGATCCTGTGGAAAGAAAAGTTGTTAATGCAATGCAACAAAATGTATACGATACGGAATGGCAGTAAGTAAGCAGAAGCTGATTAAGAGAGCAGTACCTCGTCACATACTTGTGCAGCCCGAACAAATCTCCTATTGTAAGTATTAAGCAAGAAAGAGAGTCAGTGGGATACGGTTGGTATAGATGCAATGAAGTTTATTTAGATGAAAGAGAGCAGAACCTCAAAAAGCACTTTGCCGTAGGTGCGGTCATTTCAAACTTCAGGTAATTCAGGACGGAAGCTTCCATCTCCAAAACCTGTTTATCTATTGAGTTAGAGAACGGCGGAGACAAACGAGGAACTGCCCAATTTGATATTTTTCTTTTAAAAGGGGGGCCTCTCAGCAAACCCTAATCAGCCCAAATCTAGATTTAAGGGCCCATTAAAAAGAGCAAACCGTCCCCACCCCCCGAGGGGCGGCGCAAGGATCTCGGCGGCGGGCGCGGGCGGAAGTGCAAGGGGCGTGAGGCGGCGGAGCAAGGGCTCGCAAGCGGCGGCGCAAGCACAGGCGTATGGCGACGCTGGAGGTGACGACAGCTAGCAGCGGCGGGTGCTTGGCGGCCGGGTGGCGCAGGTGGCCGGGCATGCGGCTGGGAGCAGCAGCGCATGGGAGGCGCACAGGCGGCGGCTGCCGTGGCGGCAGTGGCGTGGCACAAGTGACGGCGGCCAGCGGCGGAGGTGACCGTGCGGCCGTGGCACAGTGACCGCACGGCCGGGCTGGCCAGAGCATGGACGAATGTAGATTCGCATGGGAAGTGCTACACCGATGTAATAGATCACAAACCTCATCCCTGAAGTACGTATTGTCAGTGATGTAGCAGAATTCTTCTACTTGGGGTGCACATATCTCCTCATATTTGCTGAAATTTGACCATGCAAAGTTAGTAGGCTAACAATGAAATGTAAACCAAGAATACGTGGAAATAAATAAACTTGCTGGATCCTAGTATCTTACGCAGCTATAAGCATGCAAGCAACACCAAGTAATTGCAGCCTTTGGCGATTGATCTCATTGCCAGAAAGATAACGGTCAATGTAGTTGACTGTCAGGTATAAGGTATCAGGAACTAGACGATATTCTTCAGCAACCTGCAAAAGGAATACATTAATATAATGGAAAGAGTGATCTTCAGTCTTTTAATTATTATTAAATTTGCTTTGTGCAGCAGAAAAGCTTACTTCTACAAGCCAATCAATCAGGATAGCCCTCATGCTTTGGTTTACATCCTTTTGAATTGTTTCCATAAAATCAGTTGATGGCCTTTTCTTTGTCTGCTAAAGAGCAAATACAACATTACAACAAAATATATGTAGACAGGCAAGAAACAGAGCTTCTAGGACTCTAGAGCATATATATGCATGTGTATATCAAATCTAGCCTGAACTGATGATTTTTTGTCCACATATCAGACATAGACATCCATTTGGTTGAATTTAGTTTAATCCATGCATAAGACATCAAGGGTATTGATCACAGCAGAGCTATAGCCTGTAACAACTCCTCTATCTACACATTACCTAACATCATTTTAACACTACTTGCAGCATACTCACAACAATTTGCGAAATTTCAAGTACAGTAATGCAAGGTGTTTCAAAATGGATTGACAATAACTTAATATATATTTAATTAAGAGACTGGTTGAGCTTTAATATTAGATAATGTCATAGTGTCTACATGTTATCTACTTTTCAAGCGATGCTTTCTATACAGAATATTTCGACCAAAGTAACAAACAGTCAGTGGTCCCAAAGCATTGCTGGTAATTGACAATAAGGTGCATGAAGTAGCCAAGACACCAAAAGACTTCTAGACCACAAGCTGAGAAAGGCAAGCAAAACCGAGAAACATGTACCGGGCTGAAGCATATCAGCATTCAGTCCAATGCTCATGTCATGTAGAAGATATGCAAAGTAACATTCTAATCAGAATAGTACGTTGTTCTATTGATCTAATCTAACATGCGTTAATCAACAATTCCCATTGGGAAAGTGCACTGATCTGTTCAAAGACAAGTAAAAAATTCTGGTCATATTGGTTTGGTGCCATCAGTATAAAGTCTTTCCTTCAAATTACGGATGCAATTGCAATCTACCCCATAATTACCAACATGCAAAGTGATTTTGCTCTAAACACTGCAACCAGAACAGTTATGTTCACTGCTTGAGGGAGTAAAATAATTTTGGCAGAAACAAAGATACAGAAGAAAACAATGGTTCACCTCAGCCTCACGCAAGTGCATGTAGATATCAGAAGCAAGAGTAGCACACAACTGTGGATCCTCATAGTTATTGTCAACATCACAAATGTGGTCGATTTCCATTGGGGCAGGATCATCCTTCTTCCGCTTAGTTCCTACTAAAGAAACAAGCAAATACATAAATCAACAAATATCTAACAAAATAAACTATAAAGCACACATCCTATCATTTCAGCAAGCAAAACAAACCATCATCTCTATCCTCTGAGATACGCAGGTTTTCATTTGCCCGTCGCTGCAAGGAAGCAAGCATTGAGGAGTCCCCTTTATCAATGTATTCGAAGTCAGGGCTTTTCATAGAGTCGCATGTCGACATTGTCTCATCAATGGAAATGGAATCTCCTGAATGTACAGGAGACACGAAGCTGCTGCAAGGTACAATGGCAGGCGTGACAATCGGCACGACGGTAAGCACTTTGGGAGGAGGAACACTCCCCTTTTTCGTGGTGCTGCCATGGCGAGATATGAGCGGAGCTGGCTTGGTGGGAGCCGATTTCACCGCAGAGCCGCGATTCGAGCTCACGTTGCGAACACTTGCCAAGGATCCCTTCTTCACAGGTGCAGCCGAGGTAGCTGAATTCAACTTCTGCATGGGAATTGAACAAAAGGAAATAATTTATTTCAAATATCTTCATTTGGGACTCCCCACCAATTCGAACGAGATTCTCTGACGTAGAGTAGCTAAGTCACAGCTAATTTTGTTTTGATTTTTTTACTTTTAGTTTTTAGTTTTTTAATTTTGTCTTTTTCTATTTTTTATCTTTTTTATTTTTTATATTATCTGTGTTAAAATAACCTATTTTTTATAAATAAAAAATATGTTATTTTAACACAGATAATATAAAAAATAAAAAAATAAAAAACTAGAAAAAGATAAAACTAAAAACTAAAAGTAAAAAAATCAAAACTAAAAAAAATTTGGGCCATCCATCTCAAAATGAATGGCGTAGAGGAGCTAAGTCACGCTGTGACTTAGCTCCTCTACGTCAGAGAATACGCGCCGCCACCAATTAGGCACAAAATGAATTAAAAAGTGCACAAATATTAGAAATGTATAATACTATCATTATCATATTACCAATAGAAGATTCCAAAGCAAACAAAGATGAAAAATCGCCACTTCGCGAACACCAAGAAACTTTCTTTTGGAATTTACAATAAACACTATGCTAAACTATTCCAGTACAGTCCAACCTTTTGACCATCAACGCTCACCAAGAATCCAATCAAGAAAATGTACCAAGCCCATGAAGTGCAGCCTCACAATCAGCAGTAGAAATAACAGTAGTGATAAAGGTGCAAAACTGAATGAGAAATGCTGCATCAAATTGAGGAAGAAATGGAAATTCTTGCAAGCCAAAAGAACCCAAGAAAAGTTGCATCAAGAACACAGATACACAAAAACACTACTGATAGGCTAAAGGAGCGAACAAATCGAGGCGCACGTCTTCCGATAGCAGGAAAGACTAAATCCCCCACAGATCGCTTCGATGGACACCACGTCACCGTATCAAGAATTCCCCTAACACAAGAACAAAGAACAATGTACGTGATCCATCCGTAGAACAACCAAGAAGCGACAGAAAGCGACGAACCCTTGCGCCCGTAGCATCTCCAAAGTTCAAAACACTAAATCGAGCAAAAGATCTCAACCCCCCCCCCCCCCCCCCCCAAAATCCCGCAACGATCGCTCACGCTCGGAGCCTTTGTATCACTCCGCATATTGAAAAGGGTGCTACAGACTTACCGCATTGCCCGCCGGGGCCACGCCCTTCCCGGAGCCGGCCCTCCCTCCCGCAATGACGTTGGTGATGTTGCCGAGCGCGACGCGCTTCTTCGCCTGCTGCGCGGCCGCAGGACCCGCGGCCGCCTTGGCTCCCTCGGCGTTCTCCGCCATGGCGGGGCGCTTCGCCGTCGTGGTCATCGCCGACGAGGAGGAGCGGCGGGAGGCGGCGCCGTTGCTCGACATCGACGGATGGCGGGAGAGCTCGCGGCCACCACCACCCCTCGCGGAACCCTCCTCGGGCTGGGGCTAGGGCTAGGGTTTGTGGGGGGCGGAAGGGTTTGGGTCCCGACAGCGCCCAGGGGATTGGGAGAGGAGGACGAAGGGACTTGAAGGGGGGCGAGAAAAGAATAGGAGATGGCAAGAGTGACGCAGGAGTGGCTATTTTAAGAAAACACCCTGTACTTTCAAAATCGTTTCCTTTTTAGGAGCTAGTATTAGGCAATCTGTTCACATTGTCTTCTAACTAATTATTCATTTATTCGAAATTCAAACAGCGTGTGTCTCATATTGAACTTCCATAATCCAATCCGGAATCGATTTTCTACTCATAAATAGCATTCGTCTTTCCCTCAACCGTGTTTACGTCACATGATCGGTTTCGCATCAACTAAACTGGCAACGGAGAAAATGCAACGTAGACGTTAGTAGTAATGTCGTCGCACACATGTAATAACTAACAGCCGCAAAACAAGATTAACACCAACTGACTACTTAAAAATAACCCGAAGATTTCCTTTCATACCACAATGTAGTTTCGCGCATTATGCTCTTTAGTGTTTAGATTAGAGCACCAAGTTCTCAAAAAAAAATTAGAGCACCAAGATTGTCACTTTGTTTCTTGTGTGTGTTTGTTACCTAGAGATTTTCTTTTGAATTTTGAAATTTGAATCCGCATGTGGGAGGGTGGGACTCGTTTGCCAGAGTCCAATTTAGGGAGGAGCGAGAGGCGATTAATGTACTCCTACGTGGCATCGCCAACGCATGGGGGGAGAGCAAAGCGAAGGCTGCGCGTTTCTTTATTCGCCATTTCCCTTTCTTTATTAGCATTAGCCAGAGGAGGGAAACGAGCGTGTTTGAATCCCCATCCGATCTGCGCCGTCCGTCCGCTCCGCAACGGCTGGACCGTCCCTCGTGGGGGAGCGTGTGGGGGCGCGGCTGGGACCCACCGGTCAGCTTTGTCCTCGCAGTTTGACTCTTTGCCGCGCGCTCTCCTCACTACCCGTAAGACTAATCAAGCAATCACATGTAGGCACAGGTCACAATGCTTGGGCCTTGGGATCCGGACGTGCTTTATGTGAGGTGAGGCTAGGTTTACCTGGTCGGTGAGCGGAACCGCGGAGGGGGCCTCGGTTTTAAATTTTTTCGAACTTGGGAGTAGGGTTAAAAACGAAGATCTCGGAGTGTGCAAGCAAGATGCAGCAGAGAAACGTTACAGAAGGCACGTGGGGCCCGCCTAATTGTCTGCTGCTGGTGCTGCCATGGCTCCGTGCCATATTGTTTCCGAGTAATGCTTCGTCCATTCTTTTCAACCTTTTAGGCCCTGTTTGGAATGCGGGAATTTTTCCCGATTCCTGCGGGAATTAAACTATTTCCTGCAAAATTCCTGCAAAATTCCTGTGAAATTCCTCTGTTCCAAACAGGCCCTTAGCTGGTTTTCAGTTTCAACCATTTTTCAACAATTACTATTTATTAAAATAATAAATTATAATTAAAATTTATAAGTTACGGCCAAAAGAAGCCCCCGATGCAGTTGGTCAATGATCGTTCATTCATGCAGTTGTAATTCTATGGAAAACTCGTATAGTTGTGCAGAGGTAACCGAAATTACAAGAGAAAGTGGTTATAAAATACTATACTACTCCTGCTAGTACGAAGGAGTACATATTTCCAATTATACTGCTACTGGTATGTTTGGAACCATAGAATTTCGTAGGAATCTATTTCTTAGGAAACATACTAAGAAACAGATTATGTCCCGTATAAATCGAGAGAAATTTTCGCATTCCAAACAGAGCCTAAATTTACTCACTGTCTTGTTGGCACCCGTTGCAAAAGTTCATAGCGAGAGTGCACTCCTTAGTGGAAAATTGGGTGGTACATGCCCTGGCAGTGGATGTACGAGGGTGGCCAACAATAAGGTGCTGGATTGAGTTTGATTTTGATGTGACCTAGCCAGTTTAGGAGGTGTTATGTGGTGCGCAAGAGGAGGTTGAGTGGCAACTAGTAGAGGCGTCGCTATATGCAAAAGCCGTAGAAAAGGTGACCCGTGTAGGCGAAGGTGGTGGTGCTGGCGGGCTAGAGAGTTACATTTCAAGTATGTTTTTGGTGAACACATATCAAATAGAAGTGCCCCATGAAAATTATTGTTTTTTGTTGTATGGTCCAATAAAATTATATATTCGTAGAACGTCACTTCACACAAGGGTGATTTCAATACATCACTAAAACATAAATATGGGTGCATCCTGGATGTATGCACAAAATGATCATAGTTGTATCCTTGGGGCATGTTTGGAAACAAGAATTTAGGGCTTCTTTGAAATGCAAGAATTGAGAAACACATGAATAGGAAAAACACTGGTGGCCAGTCCACTCCACTCATCGCAGCCACTATCCCCTTAAGTTATGTGTTGCATTTATGTCCCTCCTCTTTGGTGACTCTCCTATACTCACCCCTTCTAATCCCCATGGCCATCTCCACAATAGGTCTTCGACGTGGTTGTTGCTATTGCTGCTTCCTCCATTTCCTATCTGTTGCTTGTAAAATAGTTGTGTATCTGAGGTAAAATCCAATCCTTTTTTGATTTATCATGGATATTTAGTAGATTGGTTACTTGGGAGACCTTGAGATCTCTAGTAATTTGAAAATTTTGTGAAGCAATAAATTGTTGTGCTGGGAAGTACTCTGATACAAAATGGCTGGTTTTTGCTGTGTTATAGAAGCTAATGCAAAAAAAAAGTCCAAATGCTATGTGTTGATTTTTTTTGCCAATATTTTTACTACTTAGATGGGCCAAAGGAAGCTACTTTATGTACAATATTACTTCAACCACTACTAGCACTCCTACGTGTGGAGGAGAAGGTTGCTTGCTGCTCTTGCTTTCTGTCTAGCTAGTTATTCATAATTGATTAACATGCGAAAGAAGGAGCGAGAAAATGAAACAAATGCTTCCCTGTTGGATAGAGATGTGCCGCGAGAGGCACAGCTAAATTGTTTGTATAATGGTGCTAAGGCCCATTGAATTTCCAAGCTACACATGCAAAAAGACATTTTTCATAGGCTTTGTGGTCATCTCAGATCATGTGGTCTTTTGGTGTACACCTTGCATGTCATAGTGGAAGAACATGTAGCAATGTTTATGCATGTAGTGGGACAAAAATGGTCTAATGGATCTATTGGTTTTGACTGGTTTTGACTTTAACCGATTGGCAAGACAGTTAGTGGGTATTTCAATGTTGTTCTAGATGCACTTGGTTTGCTTGCTAAAGGACTCATATACATCAAAAGCACTGAAACACATCCAAGAATCACAAGTAACCCAGGCAAGTTCCATCCTTACTTTGAGGAACAATCACAACATTCCTTCTACTAGATTTTTCAAGAATAGGTGAATTGCATTTTTCATCTAATGGAATATAATTTATCTTCTCTTAGGGATGCATAGGAGCATTGGATGGTACTCATATACCAGCATCTGTCCTTGCACATATTCAAGATAGATTTAGGGGTAGAAAGCCTGTTTCCCACTCAAAATATCCTCGCAACCATTAACTTTGACTTGTGGTTCATCTATATCTTTTCCGGGTGAGAGGTATCAACCTATGATTCACATGTACTTCAAGATGCTCTAAGTTGTTCCAATGACCTAAAAACACCAAAAGGTGGGAATTCATATTGTTTTACATATTAAACATGACGTTAGTTTATAGCTAACTTTAGGGGAAATATTCATGTTGTAGGAAAATTCTTCCAAGATGATGTTGGATATGCAGCAAGACCTGGTATATTACCTCCATACCGTGGTGCCTAATACAAAGGTGCTAGAGAACCATAAGATTATAAGAAAGTGCTCAATCTTCGCCACTCCTCACTTAGGACATCGATTGAACGAGCGTTTGGTATCTTGAAGAATCGATTTAATACCCTTACAAGTCAACCAAATTTCCCTTTGAAAACACAAGTGAAGATTGTGGTTGTATGCTATGCGCTTCACAATTGGATCATAGAGAATGGTGATGATGAGTATGCCTATGATGATGCTTCTTGATATAGAGCCCTACCAAGGAACAATAGGGTCCATCGTGATATTCATCATGAGAGTTGGCTTGGGTACATAAAAGAGACCAGCTAGCATGTTCAATATGGTGAGATAAAGTAAGGCGATCTATGTTAGAGGCTAATCAAGACATAGACATAAAGTGCCAACAATCAGGGTGGCATGTAGTTGTTATGCACATGGGGCTTGTGTACATATCACTTCAAGTATTCCTTAGCATGTGTTTGTATTGAGGACTAGCATGTAATGAAATTCAATCTTGCTCTTATGGGCACATTATGGTATTGATCTATGTAAAACCTTTAACTAAACTGTTGTTGTTTGCTCATGCTATTTCTATCTATTTTTTACTCCATTTTGTTGATTATGTGACTTCCTAATGTTACTTTTGCTTCTCCTAATTGATGTAGAAATGGCAAAGGGGAAGGTGGATGGTGATGGCTTTTCTCGTGAGAGATCCATCAGTTGGGAAGATGAACATACCAAGTTCATGCTAGATTGTTACATTGAGTACAAGAAAGACCAAGATGTAGGTTTCGTGTGGAAAAGGCAACATCATATGAGGTTTGTTGATGCCTTTAAACAAACAATTTTCTATAGGGGTAATGCTTGCTCAAGTTTTCCATCATTATAGGCACTACTAAGAGAACTGGAAGATAGTGGAGATGGCTTTAAACAAGAGTGGCAATGGTTTTGACGTCACTAATTGCAAGCTGACTATATCTGAGTCTGAAAAAAAGCCAAACTCAAAGTATGCATAATTGGTTTTCTTTCAAAAAAAAATAATCACATACATAAACCTAACTCTTGTCCTATATTCACATGTGGGATAGGGATCTGTTGGTGAAAGTGAAACCTCGCGGTGTTCCTCGTGAATTCGTGGAACATTATATAACTAGGGACAAGGTCAAGATATCGTTATGATGAATCACTGTCAAGTTTGTATAGGGGAAATTTGAATTTTGCATTATTTATATTTTTTAGTGGGTTTTATCATCAAACGTCAGTTTGACTATTGGCTGTTGCCGGTCAGACCACCGGTGAGTTGCCAGTTAGATCACTGGACAATCGATATGACCAGGGATTTAATGCCGGTTGTATTTTTTCAGAGAGAGATGTTTGCTCTGTATTCAATCGGCCTGATCGGTCCCTAGCTAGCGATCAAACCGGTCCTGAGGATTGTCTCTTGGATTTTGGGAATTAGGTCTTGAGTTGAATTGAATTATATTTGGTCATTACATTTCTATTGTAAGAAGCATGTTTTAGCTAATGTATGTTAAGTTGTGAAGAACTTATGTCTAAAAATGATTTCTTTATCTTTAAATGTGTAGGAAGGCTTCGAGTCAACTATGGCCAATGGCGAGGACAGAGACCACGCTCATGAAGGAGCCGAGGTCCAGAATGGTCAAGAATGTTGGGTGACATGGTTGAGTTCAAGTGTGGTACAAGAAAGGTAGAAAATATTGAAGAAAATACTCGAGTGATGGGTTGCACCACGTGGCTTGGTCAGACCAAGTGAGGTGTGGACCGATGGAACTGGAATACGAGAAACTTGCCGATGCATGTAGTGGTGGACCCAAGATTTTCAAGATGGATGTTTGGAGTAAATAAAATATTGTTCAATAGAAAAGGTTAAAGATCCACAATAGCTAAAATCTCTCTTCCAAAAAATAATAGCTAAAATCAAAAGACAAATTGCTTGTACTAGAGATAGTACTAGAGACAACATATGAAATTAATTTAGAGAAATTAAAAAATAATTAAGAAAAAAATAATTTGACTCGATGATTCTTCATGCATTAGAAGCATCTGTGTTGTTTGAACACTGATGTGTATGGCATTCGTGTAATGGTACAACCCCTGCCCCGCTCTCGCTTGCCCAGCCGCCACCCCATGGTCTAGTGGCCAGGCCGTGCTTGTTGCTGCTCACTTGCTCCTTATGACCTTATTGTGTGTCGACACGCCATTTCAGGCATGTCATGGCCTCCTCATTGCTGCTTGAATTTGGAATGGAATAGTGGAGCGTGAGATGGGGCTTTTGGATGAGCCAATGAGCCAGTTCGAGGAGGAAGGGGATGAGTTGTTTGCCCATGCTACTTGAGGCGAATTGGGGAGGGGGAGGTGTCGGAGTGGGCTGAAATTAATCGAGGGATATAAATATGAAGTATTTGGCCTAATTATCAGTATATATTCAATATACCTAGTAAATACTAGATATTTTGTGACAAATTTTGGGTGTTCAGCTGAACACCCTTGAACCATGGTAGGACCGCCCATGCATACATGGTAAGCCATTTGTGCACCTATACGTGGAGAGTATAGTGATTGCTTGCAAAGAAAGATAAAGATCGAATTAAGGTGAGGGTATTTCAGTAGTTTGCCAGATACCAAAAACTTCATTGGATCAAAACCACAGTGCTTGGGAAAGTAGTTTAGGTCAAAGAGATGCTGAAAAGATCAAGTGGATCAAAGGCTAAAACCTGTATTGACAAGCGTGCATGTGTTAATCGTGTAAGAAAAACCTGTATTGTATAGGGTTAACGGGTATCCCCAATTGTGCTAGTGAATTGTATCCATTAGGTTAGGTGTGGGTTAGTTGTCTCGTCTATTTAATGGGTTGGGATGGAAGCTTGCAAGCTAACTATTCCAACCATCTCAACATTGTGTTTTAGGGTTAGGGTTAGGGTTAGAGAAAATGAATGTTGTGGTGTGCTCTCTTGTGCTCCAGGTAGAGTGACTATAAAACATTCATCCTCAAGTAGCAATAGATAATTTTATTCATCACTCATGGTGTTTCCTTGTTTTAGTTGATTTGCTCTAGTTTTAATTGGTTTTGATCTCTTCTCTCCCTTCTTGATCTTGCCATGTACTAAGGACGTATAAGTGGTGGAGATAACTCGTGGAGATCTAATCCCATCCGTTTAGGCATCAAGTCTGGCAGGATTTCAAAGTTGCCTGATTTTGCTTGGGTTTGGCACCATCTTTAGATTTCTTGATCCTAAAGTTTTTTGCTTCGAATCTCTGGGACAAATTATTTGCGGTTATATGTGGGAATACATCTAGCTATCTTGGGTACTTCTACCCACGAGCAAGTCATATCCCAAGGGTTTGGTTTTTACCCTATTTTACTGCAGTTTTGCTTATCTTTGATAAATGTAGGAATTTTGATAAGGATCTATGCGATCCTTAGATGGAATAAGTTCTTAAGACCCTAAGCAAATTATGTGCAAAGTTTCAACTCGTTTGGTTATGGATTTTGAAAGTTGCACCGTTCTTAGTCTTGGCTTAAGCTGATTTTCTATTCTGGAAATAGTGGAGCGATCAAACTACCCCGAGTCTCGGTCCAACCAACCACCGGTTAGACCGCACTTTATGGCGATTAGACCGGTGAGGTGCTGAAAACTTCCTCTTTTTGGTTTATGAGGTTGTTGCTTTGTTCTTCATTTTCAATTTTGATCTTTATAATTCTATAGCTACTGGAGTGAAAAATTTGTGAATATTTAGAAAAAAAATTTAAGATACCATTCAATCCTCTATTGCCATTGCGGTTACATACAAGATGTCGAGATGAGCGAACATGCTCTATCTCTCTCTCTCTCTCTGCATGTTTCCCCTTCAAATTCTATGGAGAATAGGGGCCCTGACCAGTGATTGTTCATTTGGTTGGATTCTTTTCAGCTGCGGCTTATCCCAGAACTTAAAACCTGCTGCCCTTTGCTCGCACCACAGAGTTTTGGGCGGCGTCGGTGCTTCCTGTGGTATCCACGTCATCCCAAGCCCTTTGCTCCTCGCGCCGTCTCTCTCTCTCCCTCCAGATCTCCCCCGCTTCTCGCAGTCTCGCACGCCCCCTCCTCCCCCTCCCCCGCCGCCCCTCCTCCCCCCTCCCCCGCCACCCCGTGCTCCCTCCTCCTCCCCCCTCCCCCATCGCCCCCTCCTCCCCTGGTCTCCCCTCCTTCCCCGCTCCCCCGCCGCCTCCCCCCAACCCCTCCTCCCCCGCTCCCTCGCCGCCTCCCCATCCCCCGCCGCCGCGGGATGGGATGCTCGCGGATGTCACCCCCACGACCCCTATAGGTTGCTCCTCTCCACGACCCCGGCCTCCTCCGCGGCGGTGCCCCCGACCCCGGCCTCCTCCGGCATGGCGGCGGCGCCCCTGACCCCGGCCTCCTCCACGGCGGCGCCCCCTCTCCAGACGCGGCCGTTGGCGCCCACTGCCCTGGCGTCTCATCTCCCGACGGCGGCGCCCACGACCCTGCCCAGTGACGACCCTTGCCTCGGCCTGCTCTCTTGGTGTCGCATCTCCCGACGGCTCAATTGAAGATTCAGAAATGCCCAAGTCCGGCCAAGGAAGCAATTGGCCGATTGCCACCGTCCGAGTTTGATTCTTCTCCACCAAGACACCCCCCTTGGATGCTAAACAGGTGTATTTGAAGAGGTACTCAAATTTCTCCTATGTGCTTTTGATATGGACCTATGATCTGGAATCTATTGCCTCAGAAGCATGAAAAATGCATCCTCTCCTGGCTAAATTAAGGGCAGATGCTTCCCTCACAAGTAGCAAAATGTGCATGGAGGTCAACACCTTTTACCTATATTTGGTACTGAAGCCTAACAAAATCCTAATGAACAACAGTTCTTCTCAGATGCATTGTTTGGGAGTCATCCTCATATGGACTTCCCGAATGACCATACTTGAGAATTCTACCATACTGCGTTCAGCTAGGGTTGACTGGTTATTAATCCTACAAAGCTGACCCAAAGGTTCAGACCGGATTGCAAGTTTTAACCACACCCATTTTTCCAAACTTTTTAACTATGTGCAGTTTCCAAAACATAAACGTAAATGACATGGAAGAATTATACCAAACTCAAAACATCATTGTCAAAACATAACCTTCTGATGAAAGCTGGCACAACTAGACACATGAAATCATTTTTTTTTGGTAAAAACCTTAAAAGTGGTCAACTATGGGGTCAATAAACAGTAACTCATACTCTTCAATCAACATCTCTCTAAATTCTGCAATTGCAGTGTCATTCTTGTACAGGGCAAGGCAGCTAAGCAAGTAAGCACATTAGACATATCACCAAAGCTAAGCAGCTAAGCAAGTGAGCAGATTAGACATATCTCGAATTGAAATACATTCTCTCTAAACTCTACAATCGCCGAGTCACTTGTGGCAGGCAGCTAAGCAGCTTAGACATATTAGCAAAGGCAAAGATTTCTGATGAAATTTACTGTAACTTTACCACCACCGCCACTCCCAAGCCGTACCAACAGCCATGGTACACTCCCCAGCCCACCTTGATGCTCTCCTGTTGTTTAATTGAACGTAGGTGCCATAAATCGCCGTAACCGTAGTCCTCTATTTCGCCGCTTGTCCGCCTCGCTACTGACCGCACGTGGTCAAGGTAGCAGCGGCCGTGGTCGAAATATTGACCACGGTAGAAGTCGTAAGGCCTAAGTAGTGGTCGAAGAACTACTATAGTAGCCATAGTCGAAGAACCAGTGGTCGTAAAAGAGACCTGGGTGTAAGATAGTTACTTACGACCACATGGTCGAAGCTACAACCGCGCGGTCGAAGTTACGACCACGTGGACGTTCATGATCTAGGGATCAATGTCATGACCGCGTCATCATTTACGACCATGCGGTCGAACAACTCGATCACATTTAAATCTCACAGTCGTAGCTCCCTATGATCACACAGGAAGTCTACTGACCGCACTCGCTCCTTCACGCCGTGGTCGAAACGCCCTCCGACCACTTATACCGTGGTCGAAGCATCCTCTGACCACTCACACCGTGGTCGAAGCACTCTCCGACCACTCACACCATGGTCGAAGCACTCTCCGACCACTCACACCGTGGTCGTAGAAACCTCCGACCACTTGCAACGTGGTCGAAGTGCCTTCCGACCATGTTCACCCTGTTACAACGTGGTCAAAGCATTCTCCAACCATGTGCACTCCTTCACAACGTGGTCGTAACCCCTTAGCATCATGTCTGCAAGTACTTGGCTGTGCCCAAGGTCGTTTACGACCACTCTCTGTCGTTTACGACCACACAAAAGCACTTACAACCACTCCAGGTCGTTTACGACCGCTCTGTGTCATTTACGACTGCTCCGTGCAGTTTACGACCGCTCTGTGTCGTTTACGACCGCTCAAAAGCACTTACGACCACTTCATAGCCATTCACGACCACTCAAGGTCGTTTAGGACCACTCTGTGTTGTATACAACCACTCCATGCCATTTACGTCTGCTCTGTGCCGTTTACGACCACCCAAACCTATTTAAGACCACTCACTGTCAAGCTGCGACCATGCAGTCGGACTCCCAACCACGCGGTCGAATTTACGACCACACAGTCGAAGCTATGACCACGTAGTCGTTTATGACCATGCGGTCGAATGGATATACGACCACGTAGTCGTCCCGACAATCGGCTATAGGTCCCGCCTGTCAGATTCTTCGCCATTTCTTGAATTTATTCAAACAGAGAAGTTCACATGGTCATAACTAAGTCATTTTAACTCTGAATTGAGTGAAACAAACTTCTAAATTCATCTAAAATCAAAATCTAACCAATAGAACCGAGATCATGAATTTTAGAGTTCATTTGAATTTTTCTTTGGTCTCTCAGTTCCTCTACATGCACTTTGTACTATTGTTTTATGATCTCACTTCAACAACGTTGTAGGGCGCCGCGAAGCGCGCTTCCTTTTCTAGTAGATTATGATTGTGGCTTATGTTTTTTGGCCCTAGCGTGAGCGCTTTGTAATAGAACCGAATGCTGATAAGCCGCTTCGAAAAAGTTATCTCGATAAGCTACTTCGAAATTACGACGAAGAAGTCGTCCCATTTATTTGTTTAAAAAAGTTATAAATTATAAGTCATAAGTCGAAAAGAACTCGACGAAGCATTAACAAATTGGCGAACCTCGGGCCCACCTCTGAAAAAAACACGTTGATGGAGAAAAACTCATCCCCATCTTCGCCACCCTATTGCTCGTCCCCTTCATCAGTGTCCACCACAGCCACCGGGGCCGCGGGTGCCCACCGTGTGCTGTAGCCTATATCTAGCCGACAACGCACTCACCACTCTGCCACCTCTTCCTCGCCTGTGGCCGTTGCTGCTATTGAAACCAAACTTGACTGTCGTTGCTGGTCGACCCAGCCCTGTCCATCACCGATCCTGCATGTTGCCCGGAGGTATGGTTAGAAATCTTGGCACTAAACACATAAACCTAACCATAACTCGAAACTCGCAGCCGATCACGGCTTCGTCACTGCCGGAGAAGAAGAGGTCGTCAGAGAGAAAGCGGCCGGTGGTAGGTAAGCCCTCGACTTTGTCCCTTCCCTCTCTTGATTTCATCTATCTCTTCCTAATTTGGACATGGGCCGTCGAAACATGTCAACCGAAGATAGGGCTCGAACGGCTGTCCTGTTCTCAATTTCCAAACTTCCATCGCAGACACGGTACTCCATTCCCAATGCCGGCTCATCCGATTCAGGGCAGGCCGGAGCCTTGGAAACAACGCCCCTCCCGTCTCCTTGTGGCGACCCTTTCCTCCTCTCCTCTCCTCAGGCCGTGGCCACCGTACACAGTTACACGCCTCCCACTCCTGCTGCACGAGCGCGCGCGCGCCCGAGCCCGCCTCTTAAATTTAGCAATGCCTCCTCTCGTCCGCTCCATCCATTCGTGCTCCCCGCTCCCCGCGCCTTCCCTCCCCTTCCCCTCGCCACCCCACGAGGCCCACCTCCTCCAGGTCGTATTGCCTCCCCACCGGCGAAACAGTCACCTCGTGCGGCGGAGGCCTCTGCTGATTGATTTTTCTCGCGGTGTCGTTCGCATCCATGGAAGGGCGCCTTCGCTTCTCTTCTTCTTTCGAGACGGTTTCTTGGTGTGGTTCTTTCCTGACGGTTTCTTTGTGTGGCGTTTGAAGGTGGCGGCGTTCGTCAAGGTTTGGTCTGATCCCCGATTAGGTTTGTGCTTCTTGCTTGATGATCATGTTCTTCTCTAGGAGGACAAAGAACTGAGATACCGTGTTATTGTTCCATTGTGCTAGCTCAAATTAGTTAGCACGATTTGTGGAGCCTAATTGTCAAAGTTAGAACGGAGGATGCTTAGGCATGTTAATATTGGTTTTTACTTTTGACCATAAGCAGAAGCTAATATGAACACCTCCGTTTCTATAAAACGCTTCTATCAGCCGTTACTATTCGTCAGCCACTACTTTTCGCTTTTATATATTGTAACGTACTTTATATTTTATTATATCATAATTCCGTAAATCACGTAACGGTCCAAATGTTATAGTGTCTTTTGTTGCACCGTCTTTCTTAAATAATGCACTACTATTCATTAGTTGTTTCTATCAATCACTTCCATCGGCCACTACTATTCGTTAGCTGTTTCTATCAGTCGTAACCAAAAGCCATCAGCAAAAAGCAATATGAATATGCCTTAATTTTTCCATGCATTGTAAGAATTATCCATCTGCTTTGTTCAGTACTTCAATTTGATTGATGCCATATGTTCATTTACAATTTGTTTGGTGGGTATATGTATGATCATGCCAACATGCTAGTTCCCTTGCTATTATGTTCGAAGCTAGGGGTGCAAACGGAGTGGAAAATTTTCGTCCGACCGGCCGAAGGCTCGTGGAACGAATACGGAAGGGGTAGATGGGTATCCGGTACTATCCGTGTTCAACTCTGACTTCAAGGAAAAATATGGAATATGATAAGGAATAAATGATATCCGTCTGTATATATTCGTATGTCAAGTGATATGAGAAAGTCTGTTGTGACTTCACTTAGAAACAAGATAATATATAGGTGAATTGTCACATCTAAATAGGTGTGGAATACTAAGTATTCTTCCTTCGACATCTCAATGATTAGTCGCTCTGTGTTCGTTCTTATTGCACCCTACTGTCCAATGTTCTGTACAAAAAAAACGGATAATTTATATCTGACCGACCATCCAAAGTATTATGGAATGGATACGGAATGAAGAAATAGCATTATCTATGTCCGACTTCGACTATGAGGAAAAAATATAAAATACGATACATGATAAACAATATCCATCTGTATCCGCTTCAATTACACCCCTATTCAAAGCAAGTCAAAGAATTATGTATAGGTGTGCCTTTTATTATTCCTGGCCCATCCAATTTGCTACTTAAATAGTTAAATACCTTAAGAAAACACACCATCTATTCCTATTTTCCGTGGCTTCAAGATGTTTGCTCAACTTATGCTGTATGCCACATCTTTTGTATTCTAGATCTATAAGTGTGTCCATTTGGTCCGATACTTAAATAATGTCATGATGGCAAAAATGTTATAGTTAAGATAGGGGACAGGCGGATGCAGAAATCCTTTTGGGAATTCATATAGTTAAATGATCTATATGCGCATTTTCCGCATCTGCACTTGCGCTTGTTCATTGGTCTTGTCTGTTAGAGTTGCATAGAGTAATTCATCTGGAATAAAGCGTGTTATTTCAGTCTTTTATGGAAAGGAACAACTAGAAGTCTAGCAGAAGCTAGTAAAATAAACTGAAATATACCCATGATTGATATAGCAAGTACTTCCACATGAATATGCATAATTATACAAGGCTTCATAAACAACATCATCATGATAATTTGAGGACTGGGATGTCTCCACAGCTTATGAAATTATTTTTCATTCCTGGACAAATTCATTATTAAATAATGTATTATATAAGAAGGGTTTCTTCCAGGAACACAGAATTAGTCCACTGTTAATGGCAGTAAAAACGTTCTTCAGTTTTTTTGATACTTTTTCCTTGGGAAGTAGATGGCTTTTATTTTCTGTTTGTGACTGGCACGAGCTTAGGCAGTAATGACTAGTGACTAATAATCATTATAATTGCCAATTAGTTGTTGCCTTTGGAAATATAATGGATAATATTTGCTCGTTTGGTCTTTCAACAACTATTTTACCCGTTTCTTCTAAAGCTAACGATCCCATTCTTACCCATTTTTTTTACTGTCCTAATGAACTACCTTGTGAAGTTCCAGATGCACTCCATGTCATACAACAAGCTGTCCACCGTGAATGACAAAATGGATTTCAGTACTTGTGGAAATACTGGGTCCAATGGCACCTTACAGCGAAATCAATCGGGTGTGTCAGCCAATCCAACCACACCATCAAAACCAGCTGCACACTCACAAATCCCTTCTGATAAGAAATCACGTCACAAGAAGAAAGCGGATCCAGCTGACAAAACAATCCCAAGTCCTGAGACAAATCGTAAAACAAATCCTGCTCAGAATCCCGTGCCGACAATTGAAACAGCCGGAACTGGTGCTGCACCGACAATAGCAACATCGAGAAGCATGAAGAGCAAAGACGAGAAACCCAGTGATTCCTCGGTAACAGTTAATCCAGGTAGCCTTGACAGTACTAGAAGTAACAGTTTGGACAGTTGCACTTCCGGTCAGGTCAAGCGGCACACCGGAGGCGACTGCAGGTGGGAGGCCGTCCAACTGGCCAGCTCCAGGGACTCCCCTCTCAGCCTTGTCCACTTCAGGCTTCTGAAGCGCCTCGGATACGGAGACATTGGCAGCGTATACCTCGTGGAGCTCAGGGGGACAGACGCATTCTTCGCGATGAAAGTGATGGACAAGGAGTCACTGATCAGCAGGAACAAGCTGATCCGGGCACAAACCGAGAGGGAGATACTCGGCCTTCTTGATCACCCCTTTCTGCCCACACTGTACACTCATTTCGAGACCGACAAGTTCTACTGCCTCGTCATGGAGTATTGCTGCGGCGGCAACCTCCATTCGCTTCGACAGAAGCAACCTAACAAGCGTTTCAATGAGCAAGCGGCCAGGTTGGTTCATTTCAGATCACCCTAATTATTTGGTCGCTGCTTCATACAATTTTTGCACACTTACATACAACATCTGCTCATCAGAGTTCTCTTTCCCCCTGATTTTTTGTTTGTTTTGCGTAGATTTTATGCCTCTGAGGTGTTGCTTGCGCTTGAGTACCTCCACATGCTAGGCATTGTGTACCGAGACCTGAAGCCTGAAAACGTCCTGGTCCGAGATGGGGGGCACATCATGCTGTCCGACTTCGACCTGTCACTGAGGTGTTCTGTCAGCCCGACACTTGTCAAGTCCTCATCGGTGCACGCAGGCGCCAATGGCGTCGAGAAAGGCCTCGTCTGCAATGCGGGCAGCAGCCAGGGCTGCATCCAGCCGTCGGCGTTCTTCCCGCGCATACTCCCCAAGAGGAACCGCAAGACCAAGTCGGACCTCGGCCTCCACGGGTTGCTCCTCGAGTTCAACGCCGAGCCGACGGACGCCCGGTCGATGTCGTTCGTGGGCACCCACGAGTACCTTGCGCCGGAGATCATCCGAGGGGAGGGGCACGGCAGCGCGGTGGACTGGTGGACCTTCGGCATCTTCCTGTACGAGCTGCTGCACGGCATGACGCCGTTCAAGGGCAACGGCAACCGCGCCACGCTATGCAACGTGGTGGAGCAGCCGCTGCGGTTCCCCGACGGCCCGCCGGTGAGCGCCGTCGCGCGGGACCTCATCCGCGGGCTGCTGGTGAAGGACCCCCAGAAGAGGATCGCGTTCAAGAGGGGCGCCACTGAGATCAAGCAGCACCCGTTCTTTGAGGGGGTGAACTGGGCGCTCGTCAGGAGTGCTCATCCACCTTCGGTTCCTGACCCTGTAGACTTCAGACAGTTTGGAGCCAAGGAGAAGAAGGCGCCGGAGAGTGCACCGGCGACTACTCCGGCTAGCTTGTCCGCAGGTGCTGCAGCGGCCAAGCCGGCCGCGAGCGATTCCTCCGTCGATTTTGAGTACTTCTAACTGCACACCGTCAGTTTTGAGTGAAGGTGTAACAGATCTCCGTATCGTTGTAAACTGCCATTGCTCCTGATCCTCTTTTACTGCTATGATGTTCCTTACCATACATGATTCTTGGAATCCTGGTATACTTGAGATGTCCTGTACAGACGCAGAACGCGATTACTCGTTTGCTAACAGCTGCTAATGAATTATGGAACTCTTGTACCTCTGCCGTTTGCAATTAAACCGTCGGAAGCAGATGTTCCTTTACTATAGATTTGCTGATAAAACTTCTCCCGTGAGCACGATCAATAAGTCCTTGCAATCTGATCAAACTAATCTGCAATGAAGCTACATGTTTACAGGAACAGTGCCACTTTAGGTTACCAAGTTGGGTTTAAGATAGGGTGAGATAAGAAAGTTCTTGGTTGCACTAGGCTTACAACATACACACCTAGTATGCTGTAAGGCTTCTTGGTCACCCACGATGTAGACGGTGTTTGTTTTTCTATGTCAATATTACATCTCACAGGTGCTAGATATACCTTCTCTCTTCAGTGTTGTATAATTAAGGATAACCGACTACAGAAGGGTAATAGGAGATTCTAAAAATTTACTCCTTAAGTACAACAATTTTAAGCACAATGAGCTATATGATAATTTATCACAATGTAAGAGCGAATTTCTATAGCACCACAAAAATATATATCTACCAAATATAATTTTTAACTTCACAAGATATCAATTCAATTTATTTCAATGGCTTAGAATATAAATGTGGAAGAGTAGAGACAAACAAATAACTGATATGGAGACACACAATGTTTTTGCTATGGTATCAAAGACTTGCTGGTCTTCACTAGTCTTCATTGAGGAAAGTCCAAACGGATTGAACTGGCTTCACGAATTAAGCCTCAAATCCACTAAGATTGTTCTTCCTCCATTCCATAGATAGTGAACATTGAGCCACTCACAAATGGCGCCGAGCCTCTTCACAATCTTCTTGAAGAGATCACCGTGCAAACCTCCACCAAGCCGTCTAGATGCTGGCAAACACGAAGAGCAATAAACCACAGCGCTCGCCTGAAGAGGATCAAGTGCCAAATGATCAACAAATGACTTAATACACTTCAATGCTCTCAACTACCTCAAATATATGCAATATGAGTAAATGAGGTGTGAAGAGTACACAGGGCCTGTTCTTTTTGGCTGCAGCTTGTGGCTTTTGACTACGGCTTGTAGCTTTTAAGCTGTTTGTACGAGAGATTACAAAGTAACAGAAACTCATGTGCGATTTTTGCCGATATAAATGAAGTCAGTAAACTATGTACTACAATTAACTAGTAGACCCTATCTTAAAAAATACTCCGTTTAAAAGCTAGTTACTGTAGAAAAGCCGAAAAGCAGCTTTTAGAAGCTGAAAAGAACAGGGCCACAGTACACAACTAGCTCAAATGTATTCAATGCATGTGGACTCTTGTTGCTATCCAACAGCTGGTAAGGGGTTATTTATACACCTCACACTCAAATTCGACCATTTGGGAACAATTCCTAGAAAATTCAATAGGGGTTGTAGTACTATCATGTATGGCCGATACTATCTTACCTACTATTCAACAGCTATATCAGGTGCATTTAATGCGAATCAACTAGCGGTTAAACCTGGGGTGCGGTACTACCGCCAACTAGAATCGGTACTACCGCTCGGCGATAGTACCGCATGGGTCGATCGGTACTATCATTTTTCCAAAACTTCGAAATGTCCTCAAAAACATGCTCTCTAAAAAAACGTGCCGCATGAAAGTCTGGTACAACCGCCAGCCGGTAGTACCACAGTTACCGGCTGGTACTACCATTTTTCCTATCAGTAGTTTTCAAAAACTATTTTAGATGCATGTATGACTATTTGTTGATCAAGATGACACAAAAAATACTTCTCAAGTTACTAGCCATGATTCTCCCTTATAGTATGGTGTCTATCCTATCAATCTGGTATTTTTTTCATTCTCTAAGACCAGTAAAATTTAAAAGAAAGCAAAAGTTAAACTTTCACCTTTGCCTTAGAGCCAAGTTGATCCTTGTTAGTCCTTACATACCATTGTTCTGTTGTCATTTGTGCTTCGTGACTAAACCTTTTATCACATCGTAGCACACATATTAGTGTCAAACACAAAATTGTCATTAATTAACAAAACCAATTTTTATAGACCTACATGTTTTAAGTGTTTAGCACCTCTTCTCTGTCTATAGTAGGGCAGATAAAGTAAATTAAATATCATATCTTTTCTCCCACCCTATTTCACTTACAAATAGGCCCATACCCTTTTTTTGGCTGGAAACCAATGCAAGTTGTTGTACTGAAGCCAACATTTTTTTCGTGGTACCGTTACCTGCAGTGGATAGCACCGCCTTCCCTAATGTTGTGTATAGCCTTACAGGAGATTGCATGATTAATTTTTGAAAAAACTACAAAATTAAACTTTGTCCATTAATATCTTTTATAATGTATTGTTAAATAACTACAAAATCATAATCGTATTATGTAGGATTGATATGGCGAGTCAGAGCGAGGGTGAATGACCTTTTCAAATCCCCCCCCCCCCACACAAATATCATCGATAACATGAAGTGAAAACGCAAACTCGCAAGCTCACCAAAGCCAAAGTCCACCTAAGACACATTGTCTCCACTGGTCTGACCATAGGCTTGAGTGCGGTATGTAGGATCGTAAAAGTCTTCTCATCCTAAAAGCTAGCCAATAAGGTAAGAGATTTTTCCACTTTTAACTTAGGTCCATTGCCCTTCCACAACTAATGTGAGACTATTCCAACAATTTTATCCTTCACACGTTAGTATCCCTCAGCCATTCACCACCCTTTCACCACACACCGACGGACCCTTAGGGTCCCTTCGCTATACACTAAGGTCCCTTAGGATCACAGTCCATCAGACATTCATACACTAGGGTCCATTGGGCCAGAGATGTTAGAATCGGGCTCTAATACCACTTGTAGAATTGTAAGGACCTTCTCGACCCAAAAGCTAATCAATAAGGTGATGAACTCCCCCACTTTTAAGTTAGATCGTTTACCTTTCTATAGCCAATGTGGGACTATTCCAACAAGACCGTTGGCTAGTCTAACTATTGATCACATCGGTCTAACCGAGAACGACTAGTCTGATCGCTCGGTTTTGTGCAGTTGACCACTCGTCAAGGCACAGTGCAGACTACACTGCACACGATCCAAGAAATGAACTCACTTTTAAACCACTAATCCAATGCAGTAAAACTTGGCAAAAACCTTTCCTAGGATGCCAGGAACCTATTCCAATCATGGATCATGAAGATCGATGCCAAAGTTCTAACTTTTATCCAAAACAAGAAAGATTACATCAAAATCAGGCAAAAGAGAGATACATTGATCTTTTCTTACTCATGAGTCTTTAATGATCTAGATGACCTTTGATGGGTTCTCATATATCATAGCAAACTAAATCACTGCATGAACTCAAGCTAAAACGACCAGAAGAGTAAAACCTGAAAATCACCTCTCTTGAGGAAAATCGGGCAAAAATCAAGAGCTAACCCTAGAGTGTGCCTAGATGGATGTAATCTAATCTCCAAGAGACATCTCCATATCTTACACGTTCTTGGCATTAAGAGAGATCAGAAGGAGATGAAATCCAACAAAGAAAACTAATCAAAAGCACAAGGAGGGATCCATATCACAACTCATTTGGGCAAACTTTAGATGTTCATTTCACTTGGAGAGAAATATTTTACAGCCACTCACTCAGGATGCCAGAGCTTTAACCCTAGAGCACACACATAAGGCTCCAATATAAGAAAACATTAACCCTAGACTTGATTAGTGCTGCCACTCTTAAGTCACACAGGGCTTATCTATTGGAGGCTCTCACCTCTAACCAAAACCATAAACAACCAGCTACTTTTTAGTGGATCACACCACTTACAAAATGGGAAAATGCAGTAACCCACACACAAATGAGTTTTTCAGTCACACGCTTGCACATTTTTCAAAACGTGACTTCCATGGCTCTGATAGTCTGATAACATGCTCTATCTTATAAGACGTGACCTTAACCACTTTGGTTAATGCCACAATTTTGGAAACCATCACTCCACCTGATATTGGACAATTTTGTCAGTTGTCACCGACCAATCTTCATGAAGATGTGATGTCCAACGATTCACCGCCAAGATCGTACATCTATTCCAAGGCTGACACCACTTGAAACGCTCGAGTCCTATGGCACATCACATCACATTTCAAGTGATGTCCCAATACTTGCTACTAAGATCGTACGCGTACTTCAAGGCTATCATCACTTGAAGCACCCAAGTCCAATTGGCACACCACATGCATACATTTGCCTTCTCATGATCATTGTCTTTCTTTCATAGTTCTCCACTCGAGATAATGCTCTACCTGGGCTTATGTGACAAGCCACGACCACGAAGCTCCAGTCTTGTCCTTGATCGCAACAATCACTAAGTACCCTGCACATAAAAGACTAAGCAACTGTTTCGAACACAAATAACATTCAATTGCCTCTCATTAGCAAAATATATGCATGAACGCACACCATGACTCACACTTGCGTGGACTTTAGCCATGATTAACACTTACATAGGCTCCGCCATGACTAACACAACTGAAACCAACAACTCAGCCAAAAACATCAGAGGCCGGTCTAACTGCCAACAACCGACTCTGGGTAACAAGGGATCAGTCTGACCGCGGCAACCATGCTGTCAACCGCGACAACCATGTCATTTAGACTGCCCAACACTGGCCGATCAGACTACCAGAACAAGGCCGATCAAACCGCTCGACACACCAGTCAAACCGCCATTACAGGGCTGGTCAGACTACTCTTCGCAACTCAATAAGGATCTTTCTGAAAATAGCTACCGCCAACAAAAGGCCAGTACAACCGCACATCGATCAAACTACCACCACTGCCGGTCAAACCACCACTTAGGGCCAGTTAGACCGCTGACTACCTGACAACAAAACAATAGAGATTAAATGGCACAAACTCAAACTCAAACTTTGATATCAAAAGCATAAGTAAAACAAAATACTTATCACAAACATGGAATGGCCTCCATATAGTCTTACATATTAAAGTATGGGAGATGTTTCTATACTTTTCTCAATAGTAGTTTCTATACTTTTTTCAATATTAATTTGTATAATTTTTAAAGCATAATGAATGATGAATAGATGTTACTCATCTCTTCATTTGTTTTGATATTAATGTTACTTTGGTTAGAGAGGAAAGTATAAAAGCACTACTCTTAAAGTATATTTCAGATACAAATCTAACGGTACTACTTTTATGTCACTAAACATATATATTGTTGATCTAATTATTGATCAGTTTAAATCTTAAAATACATAGACACCTTGTGAAAATCATGGGAGGAAGTAGTTTCTGACCATTAGTTAGATGAAGCAGGATGACAAACTCATACTGGACGGACCATCCATTAGTTAGATTTGCTTACTTTTATCGCATATTTGAAACTATAGGAATTCTACAATAATAGGACTCGTGGACCGGAGAAATTGCAGTGGCCTATTTGGATAGGAGAATTTGCAAAATAATTTTAGAGCATTTGAGTATTTGTATTATTTCCTTTGTAACATCCTATAAAATTTCTGGCTGATCGCTCATTTCAAATAGAACTTTAGATAGTGTTTAAAGTAACTTTTGGTTGTTTACTGAAAAAGTAATATAACGTCTGTTAGCCTTTTCTTAGTAATTAAAATTTAAAAAAATAAAATATTGAAAAAATTATATCATCACAAACAATGCAAATGAATAAAGAGAAAAAAGAAAAACCAAAAAGTAAAAAAGATAAAATTAAGAAACCGATGTATTCCAAAAACCAGAAATAAAAATTGTTTGGAGGGAGACCATAGTCTAACATAGAGAATGATCCGTTTCCTATGAAATTTATATTATGATATTTATCCATTCCAAATATGGTATAGCTAGATCATTTTTTTCCCTCAAAATGGAGCTTTCTCGAACTGAATTTAGAGATTTAGAGTTAACCCATTTCCAACCCTTTCTTAAAAGTTAAGAAAAAACGAATGAAAAATCTTTCTATATATGGAGGGGTTTTTCAAAATGCCCAGTTAAATGAAAAAGAATGAAAAATCTTTCTATATGTGGAGTGTTTTTTCAAAATGCCCCGTTTTGCACTGAAACAATGTTGGATGCGCTCTTTTACACTGATGACTTATGACTTATAGTTTAAATATTTAGATTTTGACTGTTCGCGAGAGACAGTACAAAAATAAAAATAGTCTCATGCGATTTTAGTCGGTACAACTGAACTCAATATACTTTTTACTATAATATTCCTATTGATCCCACATTAAAAAACGTACTATTTAAAACTTAATTACTGTATACAGTATAAGCATAAGTCAATTTTACGCCCTGCTTATTTTGGCTTGAGTTTCTGGTTTATTTTTCACTATTTATAAATTTCGTTTTTTTTCTGAACTTTTAGTTTTTTTTGAGCTTTTTTGCTGGTTTTTCCCGTATTCGTTTGCGTTATCCGTGATGAGCTAAGATAATTTTTCTATTTTTTAATTTAATTATACCAAATAAATCATATTCAACTAATGTAGTTTTAGCTAATTATAATGTAATTTCAATTATAAGTTACTATTTTTCAACCCTACCCAGGAAAGCGCAAGTAAAAAAACCCTATAAATCACCACGGACATGGCCGCCGTCCTGTCAATCAATCACTGTAGCTGAACGGTCGGCTGTTTCTAGCTTCTATTCTTCCATTTTATATGTCGGAGCACTACGGTACTAGCACTGCTGCTCCCTCCTCCACACGAGCACATTTCAAAGTTTCAAACTTGTGAACTGAGCCCCAAAATTTCGAAGTGAGGTGAATAGAGAAGCCCGCCGAGACGTTCGAGCTCCAGGGTTCCAGGAGCGCAGAGGCGATGGCGATCGATCAGCCCCTCACGGCACGTTCCCCTCTCTCTCTCAACTCCCCTGCCATTTGAGTACTTTCTTTCGTTCATTTATTCATCTGATTCGTGATCGAGGGTTCTTTATTTCCCAGAGTTCTCTTGAATGTCGATTAATGGCAGATTTTGTACTGCGGTTCTTGAGTTTATCTGTTTTATCTTTTTCCCATAGTTTCTTTGTTTTGCTTCATATTGTTAAGGTAGTCTTTTAAGAAGTTATTCTTGAACATAGGACAGGTGATTCTTGAAAATTTTCCCCATGTTTTCCCCCGATGACCCGGTTAGCGCAGATGTTTCTTTAATATTCGATTATCCCTTCTTTTCAGCTCAGTTTTCTTCCACAATGTGTGAACATGTTCTTTTATTTTGGTGAATCGGTCGCATCGTGCCTATGTTTCGGGCTATTGTTTCTTAATTTCTTTGTTTTCTGCGTCATCTTGATCAATTAGGTGTAGTGTTTGATGTTTCTTGCATCTTTCTTCCTCTTTTGATCGCAGAAGATTTTGCTTCCTCTTGGTTCTACTTATTGCCAGATGAGAATTTTTTTTCGATAATGAAAGTATTGATCTTTCATTGCATAGATAATTTTGTATTGAATTCGTTGGTCTGCTTTGATTTGTTGCTCTTCAGAGGAAGAGAGGGAGGCCGGCGGGTTCCCAGCCCGCCAAGAACAAGATGGAGCAAAAGGTGGCATTGGTGAAGCAACGGCTCGTCTTGCTTGGCAGCGGCAGCAGTAGCAGCAGCACCAGCAGCAAGAGCGAGAGCCACAAGGATGATGATGATTTTGTGCCGATGGTGAGGTCCTGCATGGAATCATTTCACATTTCTGTATTTAAGGAATTGTTCGTTCGAAGCTTCAGAGTATCACATGTTCATATATCATAATGACAAAATAACACGATACCATAGTTGGGTGTAAGCAGAGCAATATGTATGTCCGAATCCACATCCTAAGTTTGATTAGTTTAGTAGACTAGTAGTGAAGGGACAATCTACTGATACGTCAACACTTCCTCTCTAGGCGCAACACCTCTTCATACTTCAACAATGTAGACTGTGCTGTTGTTCTAGGAGACGTAGAATCCCTGTATGTTGGTTGGCCCATGATTGAACCTCTGAACTCGTCACTTCTCATAGATTTTAGTCATGTGTTGTCTGTTTTCAAGTCTCTGACTGCTTAAACTCGGCTTAGATTGTTATGAGGTCACTTTGGTAGTCTTTATGTCAATTATATCTTTAGTTTTTCTCTTTTGTTTGTTGAGATTTATCACGCGTATTATGTGAAATTGTCCCTGATAAACTAAAATGTAGTCCATAAATTATTTGCTTATGTTTTTCTTTAAATGCTCATTAGCACATTATAGTACCGTGAATACTCAATGACCTTATGCATTCTCCATGTTATCAGACTATATGTTCCCATTTGCTCCTGTTGAACTTGATATTTTCATGACACAAAAAATATTTGGTGATTGCAGGATGAGAAGCTCGCTATTGTTGTTGCTCAACAGTCTATAGCAATTGATCGTGATGATACAGTTGACGAGATGGAGGTTGTTCCTTTGCAAGTAATTTCACTGTTTCTTTAGTTCTCTTGTATACATTAGGGTGTTAATTTCATGTAGATATACCCTACAGGAGCATCAGTGGCTCCATTTAGAGCATCACTACCAACGATACTACATGACCAACAGAGAACTACATGTAGCAACAATAGTTACACATTGTCGCAACAGCTCCTTGTTGAATTCCTTTTCATCTCATAGATCATGAATACAAGTGTACAACTAATTGATCTAACCATTCTGATATTTGGTTTCCTTATTATGGAAGATCGTAAAGCCAAGCAGAGAGGAGTGTGAGCAAATAAAGCTTCCTGGCGTTCCTCAAACACACAATGCCCAGAATACTAGCACCGGCCTGACCAACACTATTAAAGTAAGATACACTTTCTAGTTCCATCCTTGCATTTGTGCATGCGATATGAACGTTTCTTATCATGGAAAATTAGAACTAGTAAAAAGAACTTCCAATTTTCATTTATGGGGTGGGTTCTTTTGGGCTGTGACTTATGACTTATGGTTTAAATTTTTGAATTCTGACTGTTCATGAGAGGCAGTACACAGAGAAAAATAATCGCATGCGATTTTGGCCGGTATAGTTAAACTCAGTATACTTTTTACTACAATCTTTTTTTGACCTCGTCTTGAAAAACGCACTGTTTGAAAACTAGTTACTGTAGCATAAGTCATAAGCCACAAGTTATAAGTGGAAAAGAACCTAGCCATGAGCTTATAATACGCCAAATATTTTGATATATACAAAAATTAACTTTTTGGAATTTGGATGGCTGACTCAAATTTTCTTATTGGATTCAATGGCAGAACAGAATATTGAATGTGCTTCTAAGAGCAACTCCATCCCATTAGTCATTTCTCCCTCTCTATTTCCTAGGATGAAGAGGCTAGCTATTATTTTCAGCTCTCTATTTGAGTTAACATTCCAATGGCCTAGCTATTTGAGAAGCGAGTGAGGAGGCGCTCGCCAAATCTAGCTAGCGGCCGGGAGAAAATAGCGACTCGGTAAAAATGAAGAGGAGGATAAAGAACCGGTTGGAGTCCATTTCTTGAGTCATATTAGGTAAATATACAATGAAGAACACGATAAAGAACCGGTTGGAGTTGCTCTAAACATGTATTTTCAATGGATATTTCTATGACCCTTTTCGTTGCTCTATAGTCTATATAAAATTGTTGTGTTTTTAAGCTCCATTTTTCTTGACTTTCCATTAGTTCATCACTGAACGAATGGACTAACTATGAACAAGTTGTGACTTGACAGGTATCTGCTGTTAATGGCCAAAAGATACGTGCAAGGTACTTCAACTTTTCTTGTTTTTCTCATGAGTAAACTGCATTAAAAGTTCTCGAGCTTGTCCGGTTATGCACTTTGCCACTTACATCCTAAAACAAATTACAGTGTTCAGGACAACTGTGGGTCTGCTATGGCGAGAGCTAAGGAGGTACAGGCAAAGTTACCAGCAGAACATCCCAGCTTTGTCAAGAATATGCTACAATCACATGTTGTTCGGGGTTTTTGGCTGGTAAGTTACTATTGATTAGTGATTTAAATGTTTGCCTAATGCTAAATAATCTGGCAATTATTCTTATGAATAGCATGTGTACCCAAATAGAGAATGGGAAGATACACCTCCTAAAGAAACATTCAAATTACCTTTTTTATTAGACGATCAGATTACCAAACAAATGCTCTCCCTAAAAGTGGAAACTACAACCTTAAAAGCATGTTGAGATTCATGAAATGTAGTTTTAGGTAGTGTATAGAAGCCAGTCGCATAAATAAAGCATATGCAGGCTATGGACATTTCCTGAATGTCTTAGGCTCTTAGCTTTTACCACTTCATTGAAAGAGTGGTCGTGTTTAAGAAAATAGCTCCCAAAATTTTTTTCACAAGCCACCTGAAAACAATCGTTTTTTTTTGCTTCCTCTGCATTTGACTTTTGTGTTCCTCTCCCAGGGTCTACCATCTGACTTTTGCAACAAGCATCTCCCAAAGCATGACGCTGGAATTGTGCTAGAAGATGAGGATGGGCACAACTATGATACAACTTATCTAGGTACCAAGCAGGGACTTAGTGCCGGGTGGAGAGGTTTTTCAATTAAGCATGGCATTAAAGTTGGCGATGTTGTGGTTTTTCAACTTGTGAGATCAACAAAATTTAAGGCAAGTGTTTCCCAATGTTTTGGTTACTGTTTACACGGTACCCATTTCTTGAATCCTTTCTTGCGTGTGCAGCCCTCACTTATCTAATAATACAGTTTCATCTCGTTTTTGTATGTCTTCCATTCAGGTCTGTATAATAAGAGCGAATAACTTAACAAGCAATTGTGAATCCATTATACATGGAAATAGGCTAACTATTGAATCTCCTGAATCATGTTCCGTGCTCCACATGCCAGAAGAAGAAAGTTCCGATAATGCCAAGTCTAAGAAGGATCCGAAGGTTATCAGACTCAGTGACAAGGTTAAGGAGGATCCAAAGGTTATCAGAGTCAATAGAAAAGTAGCTCACAATGATAGCAAAAATCTAGTCAGTGAAGCAATTGAAGGCATCAGATTTTTAGATTCAGATGTCGATTTTGACGATGTGACAAGTTTCAGTAACTTCAACATCGTCGTGGACAGTTTGGTTATCGACTGCAAATTCCCGTATCACCTACGCAGGACGTACTACGAGCTCTGCTGTGGCCAGAAGTCGTTCCTTCACAAGCATCTGCTCAAACAATTAAATCTTACTCTTGTTGTAGGAGTGATCATGGAGACGATCAACATCGCTCAGGCTATCAGGGCCTGCAAGGCGCATGCTTCCTCTCATCAGGACTTTATGATCTGGAAGAAGACCTTGGAATCCTTTGAGCTCCTGGGCATGAATGTTGCATTCTTGCTCAAACGTGTCAATGTTCTTCTTGGCCTCCCTGCTCAATCAAAAGATCCTGCAGAGTGCGAGAAGTACAAAGAGATAAAGGTCGAGCGGGCTCGTGCCTGGGAGAAAATGAAAGCTCTTGAATCTAAGCTGTCGAATCTGAAGGATGCTCTGAGCAAAATGGACGTGGAGATGGAGGAGATGGAGTCAAGTGTGAAGAAAAGTGACCAAGCTTTGCAGCAGATAGCGACTGCACCATGGTGATCTATACTGGCAGCTCGCGGTTACTAGTTTCTACTGGCAACATTTTGGGTGTCATCTTTCAGCATGCAAAGAAAGATGCATTAGATGAGACGGTGGCGTCTGATAAAAACCGGAGAGATCTAACTTTGCACAAGATAACCACTGCATCGTGGTGATCATGCTAGTTAGAGCTGACCACATTTTGTAGAGTAACTATTTTACGTGGGCACACTTCTTGTCCAGCAACTAGGAATCTAGGATGCTGTTTTGGTATATAACAAGTGCTGTAACCCACCTCCCCCCGTGTAAATTTCTGGGACAAATGCACCGTAACAGTGCTGGAAATGGAAGGAAGAAATGCAGTATGGCTTGAGTGCCCCCCTTCGTTTTCTTTCTGCAGCTGCTTTTGGTGCTTCTTGGGTTGTAGATAATCACGGAAGCTCGTCTTGTACTCCCGTGTGTGCAAACCAACCGCTACTGTGCCCGTCCAGGGACCGAATCAAGATGATCAGGTATGATGGCAGAATGAGGCTTCCCTATTCCCCCTCTCTATTCCCTCAATCTAAACCACTCACATCTCATCCAATGGCTAATTTTTTTTTGATATTTTCACCATTTGTCATCCACCATAAATAATAAAAAAATACAGGAAAAAAATAAAATTTATTTTTTATTATAGTTTTTTACAGAAATTATAATTTTATTTTTTTCTGTAAAAAAATTATAATAAAAAATAAATTTTATTTTTTCCTGTATTTTTTTATTATTTATGATGGATGGCAAATGGTGAAAATATCAAAAAAAACTAGCCATTGGATGAGATATGGGTGGTTTAGATTGAGGGAATAGGGAGGGGAATAGGGAAGCCTTTTCATGATCGCAACGACACTTGTATCATTGGTCGGATTCAGGCGAGCCCACCCAACGCTCTCAAATCGCGTATTGATTTCAGTAAGTAGGGCCGTTCAGATTTGCTTCTGGTTTTTAGTTCCTACTTTAAAAAAGTCAGGAATTAATATCTAAAACGGCTTTCTGACTCTTTTTGCTTTCGTCTTGCATCATTGATAACACAGAGGGTTACAAACGTATCTCGCACCTCACTTCTCTCGCTCCTGTCTCACGTACGTCACGTGTCGCTCACTTTTCCGCACCGCTCATCTCATTCTTCTAAAACCACTTCTTTCAGTCACTACTATTTATTTTCAGTCAAAAGTTATCAGTCACAACTAAAAACTATTGTTGTAGCCTTGGTACAACAAGAAGTACAGGCACCACTTTCTCTATGAGAGGAGGTAGAGTTAGAGAGAGTTAGAGACATGACAGAGAGCGCGTGTGTAAATGAGTGGATCACCCTTCTTATACCCCTTTTGGGGATTTATATACATGAATATGGTAGGATGAGAAACCTCTTTGATAATTACAAAAGGTGAGGTTACATTGATATATTTTTCTATACTATTATGCCTATTATATATTAGGCCAGTTGCAAGGCCCAATCACGGGGGTTGGCTCACCCCTACAACAGTACTCCCTCGACAACAAGCGTGGGGATTCCGATGGGCGAGCTAACGTGACCAACTATCCCAGCCCTATCCCCCGCCAACAAGCACGAAGATCCCGATGGGCGAGCAAATCCAATTGGTACCTCCAGCCCCCGGGGGTGTGGATGCTATAAGTCTGTTAGCGCCGGGTTCTTTCGCTCGGCTCGGACTTGAGCAGCACATAGGCGCATGCGAGGAAGTCCCACGTTAAGAGCACAGTAATGTCATCGGTGTTCTATTTCCGATGTGGGCGGCACATAAAGACGAAGTCGTGGGGCGGGTCGTCTCTTCAAAGTGATGCCTACAAAGAGGATGTTGAAGTCCGGTGTTAGTTTCGTCTCGTTGTCTGCCCTTCCTTGCCTGCGGAATTCACTCACTGCAGTCCCAGCTTCCCAGCCACGCCAATCCCTGCCGCAATCCACTCCCCATCACATGCCAATCAACGCGCTCTTCTCAGATCGCCGGGAATCGAATGCTTCTCTTCAGGCATGTATAGTTGTTCCTCGCGCATTTTCCTTTTCAGTGCTCCTACATTGCATTGCATTGCATTGCATTGCATGGCGCTCGTGTTGCAGCGACGGAGCAAAAGCACAGAATGGTTCGTATTTTCGGCGGTGCAAATGACGCCGCCGCTCGCGTCGAAAGCACCGAAACCACGGCGCAGCCGGCACAGGACAGGAGGAGTGGCGTGGCCCGAGCCGGTGACGCGGCGCGCATAATGGCGTTTGAGACAGGCGCCGATTTTGGCGAGATATACCCTCCGCCACTAGCGCATCGACATAATGCGATACCACATCACCATTTACTCTTATCAGCATCGCATCCCCGGGGCCTTTTGTTTTTGTTGCTTTCTTGCAACTTCTTTCTTCCTCTTCTTTGATCGTCTGGTTAAAAACTTGTAGCCTGCAACGCCGTACGTAGCATTTCCCAGCTTCCTTTTGCGGATTTCCTAAACGATTTACACATTGGCCTATCTAAGTATCAATCTTTTTTTTTGGCAAAAGATCAATAAGATTTTGTGACCCTTTGATCTAGGTATAATGGATCTCGTCTCTCCCACGCAAGCAGATCCGAAATCTACGGTCGGGGCTTGATGAGCTCAAAATCCTGACCCCAATCGAGGTAAAAAAAATTGTCCCACTTTGGTGAAGAAATCAGCTTTGGTGTTTTTCAAATGCACGAGAGTAATGAGATGGTTGATATATCGGTGCATAAAAACAACGTGGTATCAACCAAAATCGCAAGCGAGTATCTTTCTCCATAATCTTTGTCTCAAATAGTTAAAATTTAAAATTTTCAAGCAAAAGCAATAAGCCGCAGCTATATCAAACATGTCCTAAATATAAGGAAGAACGCTTTTTAAATATGTGCTCTTTAGAGGAGTGCGTTGAAGCCACACTCACAAAGTAAAATGGCTTAGATGCTCAGCCTTTTTCAGCTCAACGGCTTAAGCTCTCGAGACAAGATGGTTAATGCATAAAACTCTACATCCATCGTCATCGAAAGGATGAAACATGATGCCCAGCATCTAGTATGGTGCAGTGGTACTTATGCCATTGTTCCCTGACTATATGATCTTGTGGACTCCATGCATAAAGCAAAGAAAGGCCAATGTGAGGCCAACTAAGTGGCAAAGGCAAGAGAGTAGAGACCCCTGACCAACCACTCTCTGCATCTCCCTCTCCCTACAAATTCTCTGCGTAAATAGCTATCCTCACTTTTGCTCCACTTGCAATCCACCAATAAGCATTCACCTAGCATATATTACATGGCGCATGCCAAGCTCGGCTCGCCCGAGGCGACTCGGCCTCGACTTGGATGCACCGAAGGCCGCCGCCGCCGCCTGCTCGTCGTCGTGTCGATCATCGGCGTGGCGCTCGCCGTCGGCCTCGCCGTGTCGGTGGCGGTTGCCGTCGTGGGGAGGTCGAGATTGACGTCCCGTGGGCGGCCGTCCACGGGCAGGACACCGACCGAGGCGATCACGCGCACGTGCGGGGTGACGCTCTACCCGGAGCTGTGCATCAGCGCTCTCATGGGCTTGCCCGGCTCGGCGAGCGCCGGGGAAGCCGAGCTCGTGCCCATGTCGCTCAACATGACGCACCGGCGCGTCGTGGACGCGCTGTACAACGCGACGGGGCTTGGCGGCGCCGCCGCGCTGCTCGCGGGTGCGCGGGCGAGCGCCGCCTACGGTGACTGCGTGGAGCTGCTCGACGCGGCGGCCGAGCTCCTCGCGCGGTCGGTCGGTGTCGTCGCCGCGCCACCAGCGTCGCCGGATTCTACTGACTCCGCTGGTGCCGACATGGCTGGCCAGGACGACGACGTCATGACGTGGCTCAGCGCGGCGCTCACGAACCACGACACGTGCTACGACAGCCTCCAAGAAGTCGGCGCCGATGACGACGAGGACGGCCGCATCAAGCCGCTGATGCTCGGCTACCTCAGCAACCTCGGCGAGCACCTCAGCAACAGCCTCGCCATCTACGCGGAGCGCGGAAGGCCGGACGGCGACCTCTCCGGCGTCCCCGTCCATAACCAACTCCACCGAAGGCTACTAACCAGCGACATCAACACTGGCGACGACGACGTTAGCTTCCCAAGGTGGGTAACACACAACGACCGCCGGCTCCTCCAGGCTGCGGCCGCCGATATCGAGCCCGACATGGTGGTCGCTAAGGACGGCAGCGGGACGCACCGGAAGCTCCGCGACGCCATCAAGGCGGCGCCGGAGAGCAGCCACCGACGCGTAGTGATATACGTCAAGGCCGGCGTGTACATGGAAAACGTCAAGGTCGCGCGCAAGAAGACCAACCTCATGCTCGTCGGCGACGGCGTCGGCAAGACCGTCGTCGTCGGGTACCGCAGCGTCCACGACAACTACACCACCTTCCACACCGCCACGTTAGGTACGTACGTAGCTTTGTACATGTACAAATGTACGTGCACAACACAATATACGTTATTGATCGTGCCGGAGTAAGTATCGATCGTTCGTTGGCTGCATGCAGCGGTGGCCGCAGAGGGGCTTATCATGCGGGACATGACGGTTGAGAACCGGGCGGGGCCGGCGAAGCACCAGGCGGTGGCGCTGCTGGTGAGCGGCGACCACGCGGTGGTGTACCGGTGCGCCGTCCTGGGGTACCAGGACACGCTGTACGCCCACGCACAGCGGCAGTTCTACCGCGACTGCGACGTGGCCGGAACGGTGGACTTCGTGTTCGGCAACGCGGCCGTGGTGCTGCAGAACTGCACGCTGTGGGCGCGGCGGCCGCTGCCGCAGCAGAAGAACACGGTGACCGCGCAGGGCCGGCGGGACCCGAACCAGAGCACGGGCATCTCCGTGCACGGCTGCCGGCTGCTCCCCGCGCCGGAGCTCGCCCCTGTGCGGCGCTCCTACCCGACGTACCTCGGCCGGCCGTGGAAGCCGTACGCGCGGGCGGTGTACATGATGTCGTACATGGCGGACCACGTGCACGCCGCCGGGTGGCTCGCGTGGGACGCGTCCGGGCGCGCCCCGGACACGCTGTACTACGGCGAGTATCGGAACTACGGGCCTGGCGCGGCGGTCGGGAGGCGCGTGGCGTGGCCGGGCCACCGCGTCATCAAGCTGCCCGAGGAGGCCATGGAGTTCACCGTCGGGAGGTTCATCGGTGGCTACTCGTGGCTGCCGCCCACCGGGGTAGCATTCGTCGCCGGCTTGACCGTGTGAGGACAGTATAGTTCATACAGTGGTGTATTTGTGGGTGAAGTTGGTGCCATTCTTTTGCTGCATTGGACTTCTTTAGGATTAGGTGCCAGCGACAGATGTCATGATGATTTTCATATGCTAAGCTGATCAGTCAGGAAGATTTTACGTTATGTATGCGTTCGTCGGTACATGCCTTTTTAATGCTATAATTTCACTAGATTTGTGCCCAAAAAAAGCAGTAAACAGTTTAATTCATGTAGCTAATCATTCTACCCTTTCTTCTTCATTTTTTTTTAAGAGAATACCCTTTCTTTTAGTATACAAAACTTAAGATGGGGCTAATTACACTGTGCCTATCATTGTGCACACATAATCTATAGTCTCATCAGTGCAGGTGCAAATGCTTTGTGAAATTAAAGATGCCAAGCGAAAAGCTCCTTTAGATCGTCGCATAGGCTGATTACACTAGCACAGAATATATGCTCTGTCTTTGTGTTGGATTCCCAGAAAATAGTACTAGCTAGAGCTACCCTGGAAAAGATCAGTGGAGATAACCATCAGAAAAGTTCAAAAAAAAATCCTGGAAAATCATAGAAGGAAGAATACGAGATGTTGGTCTTAAGCGATCAACTTACTGATGAGGGTGATTGGAGAATTAGGAGAACAGAACTTATTTACAGATACACATACTGTTTTCCGTTGAAGAAAATTAATGTATCTACACTACTCCCACTGTTCGAGAATACCGATGTTTTGGACATGTATATAGTCTCTAACATTCAACTTTAACTACTAATTTTTATATAAATATGTTCATAAAATATAAAATTATTATATTGTGAAAATATTTTTTATAACTAATCTAATGATATAATTTTCACATAACCAATATAAATAGTTTTTTATATGTTAGTAAGTCAAACTTAAGAAAAAAGTTTGCCACCGCGCGGAAGCCCGAGCAGAGCTAGCTGCCGGCGTGCTCAACTGATCAATGGTTCAATGGGCTGCTTGCCGGTGAGCCCGAGCAGCTGTCTAAGGTCGTCCGGCGGTGGCTCCGCCCCTACGTACTCCCATGGGGTTGAACTGCATTGTTGTGCATGCAAGGCAAGTGTAAGACATTCACGTTAATCCATCCTTTGGTTTTTGTGGTCCGTCGTTTCCTACTTAACCGAAAAGCCCTGGGTGCCTTTCGAAAGATGCCTTTTTTTAATCTCAACTAACCAAAACGAAAGGTGCATCTTCTTTTGCCAAAGCAAAAGGATATGTTAGATCGAAGATCAGAAATGTGGGGGCAATATAATGTGGACCCCTTGGAAGAGTCTTGAGCTCAAAGCTGAGAATATGGCAGGCTAGGCTTAATTTCTTCACAATAGCACTTACACATAATATTGAAGGTTCGGATTTAAGAAGATACATGTAATTGATGGGACTCTAGCTAGTAATATGGCAAAAAAAAAAAAAAAAAACGGGTGCCACACCAATTGTGTCAAACTTGTTGAACTATATTGTCATTTTCTAACGGAACAATTTAACTTTTTAGCTCAATAAAAACAAAAATAACAGATTATTTACTTGTTTATTTATTGGAATGGAAAACAAGGTATGCAGCAGTGCACAAGATTGTGAGTAGTGATTAGTGAAGGACCAACCTCGTCATTTTTGGATATATTTCATCACGATCGAATAAATCCGCAGCTAGAAACTGTAACGAATTATATTTAACAAATCAACCGAGATGCGTTATTAAATCACATCGCGTAATACATAGCGGAACGGGGCATTAAACTTGAAAAGTAGAGTGATGACCAGGCCGGTTCCCAACTCAGACAGCCGAGAATCAACGCCTCTAGTTTCAGCAAAGAACAATAGAAATGAAAGAAAAAAAAAAGAAGGAAACAAGTTAAGAAAGGGAAGATGCATCGGTTGATTTCCAAGTCGCATCAGCGATCTCGATGCACGTAGGTACGCGTCTAGCTGCAAGCAAGGAGCCAAGGATCCATCCAAATCCAACGGGAGGCCGGAGCCATGCATGCAGGGCGCGCGCGCAGCGGTCGATCGGTCTAGTTGCCGCCCATGCCGGTTGCGTTCTTGACGGCGTCGGCGGCGCTCTTGACGGCGCCGGTGGCGCTCTGCGCGATCTGCTGCACCTGCGCGCCGGCCTGCTGCACGAGGCCGCCGGCCTGGCTGGCGCTCTCCTGCGACGACTCGTGGGCGGAGTGCGCCGCGTCGTGCGCCTTCTGCACCACCTCGTCCTTCCTCTCCTGCGCGTGGCCTGCCGCCTCGCCGGCCTTGTAGCTGAGGTTGGATTGGTCGGCCATTTCTAACTCGATATAGACAGGACAGGAAGTTGCTCGTCCAAAGTAGGAGGTGGTTTGGTCTCTGTGAGTGCTTTAGGGGGGAGACATGGCCACCATTTATAGGTGTGTCTCGACCGTGGGCGTGGTTAGTTTGGCCAAGTGTCGTACATACCTCGGTCGGAGACGGCGGGCGTCCGGCGAGAGAGCGATTCCTCCGCATGCACTGCATGCCTGACGTACGTACGTCCTGGGTTGGGCCACCACCTCTCCATTACTTCCGGCAACAACGAGAGGCGCACAGACACGGGCATTGCCGTCCGCTCGTCGTTCTGCCGTAGTAGTAAGATAGGGTGGCCCGGCTCGACAGTTACTAGGGCCTGTACGTACTGCCAGCCAGTGGCGGATCCAGGAAATTTTTTTGGAGGGGCTGAAGTACCTTCAACTCGACCTCAGCCCCTTCTACATTATACATCCATGGCTAAAAATTTAGGGGGGGCTTCAGGGGGGCTCCAAAGGTCCGATAGCGGTAGGGGGGGCTCGAGCCCCGCCCGCCCCACCGCTAGATCCGCCCCTGCTGCCAGCTACAGCTAGGCCGCCGGCGTTGTCCGTCGGGCCGGCCACATGATGGGCTTCCTCGCTCGCCAGTCGCCGCGTACATACATGTAACGTCCCCGTTTCTAGGGATGTCTGGACTCGGCATTCCACAACTACCTAAGCTTGATCAGTTACAGAGCGTCGAGCAAGAGAATATCATCATAAAACATGCTTACAGCAAAAAAGCCAACTTATATTACATCATAAGGTTTATCAACCAAGTTTTAATGCAGCGGGCGTGCAAACCCGAAATAAATTACATTACATAAACACCAGGAAACTCGAGCGCGACTGAGACCTAGAACCACGAATCCTTGTTGAAGAACGGTTCTTCTGGGGCGTCCTCGACGGCCAGGCCTTCACCCGCTTCTTGAAACTCTGAAGGGTTTTAGCAAGCTGTGAGCCATACAGCTCAGCAAGTCACAAGGGAAAAATCCTAATTTAGCCAATTGCACGGATTACCAAGGGATATGAGTATACTTGTTTTATTAATTTGAGCAGATGCACTTTTATTTGTAAACATTTTTGAAAACCCCAAACCAAAGACTACTCCTTAAGATAAAGGGGTTTCTTTCCAAGTTGAATAACCAACTAATCAATTTAAAACACTTGTGAAAACTACTTATGCCTCGCTGCTGGAATCACCCAATAGACACAACTCCATTTACTGGGAGCACGACGTATTCGAATACCATTAATTTGACTCTGCAGAGTTGCCCAACTTTACCCACAAGCATTCTTAACCTTCAGGACCGAGTTAAGGAACCGGATCATTTCACTGCTCAAACCCTTATATACGCTCTACCTGATAGGTTAGGGACTCGCATAACTTCGGGTATCCGCTGGTCCACACGGAATGCCAAGCCCGAATTATGGTGACCTATCGTTGTTGGGCATGGATTTGCAGGTCCACACACTAACTCCCAATGTAGAGTTCCACTTAAGTTGAGTAGCTACTAAACCAGGGTTGACAAGCGATCAACACCTGTGGTTAAGCGATCAATATGTCATTTGCTCGGCGCAAGGGTCTAGTCCTTACATTTTCCACGAGACAACCTGCCTCCATCTTTGGGTAAAGTGGTGGGCGAAGAACGACTCGCGGTGTCCCACAGCTTCTTTACCCTAATTCCCAATTTTCTAAATCTACCGGCCTGCGGCCACAACCTTAGTAGTGTGAAACTTTGTATGAAATATATTACAATTATTTATACAATATTTAGATATTTCTAGGTTTGTCAAGGTATGGCTACAATTTGACAGGGCATTTACCATGGTAGGAAATATCTAATTAACATGTCATTACAAGCATTTTATTTTAAGCAATTAACAATTCACAAGTAATACTAGTGCAAATACAATAATTAAATAATATAGACCAAATGGGAAGCCACATGATGGGCTTCCTCGCTCGCCAATCACCGCGTACGTACGTACGGTGCGCAAGCCACGCGTTGTGATCGTTTGCCTGGTCGGTCGCCACCCACCCGCCGCGCCTCGACGCGCCCATGCCACGCACGGTGCGGGGTAGCTGAGTGCGTGTTGTATTTTTCAAAATGTGACACTGTACATATATACATATATGTGAGAGACCATGTGGTCTAAATCCCGTGTTGGTGATGAGTAATTGACTCGTGGTTTGGTTAGAGTGAGTTTAGTTTGAGTGATTCGTGCCTTTTTGGCATTTGGCGAGGTCGGGTCGTGATTAGACAAATTTGACGCGTGGGCGTCGTCCCGGTTGGCCACGTGGGTCATTTCTCGCTTGAGTAGGATTTGTAGGTGCTAACCATGTTTACATGTTTTGTACTGTGCTATGCGATGTGTTTCTTGTCTGTGTTGGCTGCAGGACATCGAGACGGAGTCGTGGTGAGACACGGAGGACCGGACTAGGCGCAGGTGGCGTTGAGGTCAGAACGGTCGGGATGTGTCGAAGACGACGTGGACTCGAGGTGGAGTCGTGGCGAGGCACGGTGGACCGGACTAGGCGCAGGTGGCGCTGAGGTCAGAACGGTTGAGGTGTGCCGAAGACGGCGAAACTGCGTAGCTTGCAGGGCAAGGAATGAGGAAGCTTCCTGGAAGGTGCGCGAGGGGCGTTTCGGTAAAAACGCAAATCTGCACTAAAGGAAGTGGATTATGGGTAAAGCGCAAAAGCTAAATGGGTAAAGCACTTGGTGAACCCATTAGTGGAGGGTATAAATAGAGAGGGAGATGGTGTGCTGAAATTGGAGAGAGTGGATGTAAAAATTAGGGTTTCATTTGGGTCTCTCCATGTGTGTATGTGTGTGTTCCTCCCAAGAAGCATGTGTGGCTCTTGGTGTTCTTGAGGATTAAGAGGGAGAGGATGGATTGAGATTTCTTGTAATCATTCCTCCGAATGTCCATGCGTATGGGAACGTAGTTCGTTGTATCTCGTGTTTTTATTGAAATGAAAATCTGAAGTTCTATTGATTTTTGTGTTCATTGCTTTTCGGCCAGAATTTCTAGTGCTCTCTGCTTGCTTCTTTCGGCTGTGCATTTATTTTTTATTGTTGCTTTTTCTGCTCTTGGCCGAATAGTTTCCAGTCCCTATCAAGCTTTCATTTCTTGGCCGAACTGCTAGGTCTCCTCCTGTACTAGTTCTTTTTGTTGTCTTGTCTCTTCTGCTTTGATTGATTGACAAGGGAGATAATGAATATGCAGCCACACACAATGAAAGCAGTCCGAGACCATCTTCGTGGATGACGAGGACGATGGAGCTGAGAGTTGTCTACCCGATCCAGTCCCTTATCCACCCCTTGAGGTGCCGTCTTCTACCGCACCTCCAGGTGATCAGCCCATGCCTTCTGCTTCCTCTGGAGGTAGTGGCTCTGTTCCTACCTCGTCAGCTCACGAGGTAGAGGCCACTTCTTCATCTCATCCTGGACCTCCCCGACATATCCAGAAAAGGCATCCTTCTGAGCAGATGATTGGAGACCTGTTCGAGCGTGTTACTCGCTCAAAATCTGGCTTATCTCAATTCTGTCTCCACTCTGCTTTCATTGCCTCCTTTGAGCCCAAGGATATTTCTCATGCACTTTCCGATGAGTCTTGGGTCAATGTCATGCATGAGGAGTTAGAAAATTTCGAGAGGAACAAGGTCTGGTCGCTTGTCGAGCCCCCGCGAGGTCACAATATTATTGGGACTAAGTGGGTGTTCAAGAACAAGCAGAGCGAGGATGGAGTGATTATTCGGAACAAGGCTAGACTGGTAGCTCAGGGGTTCTCCCAGGTTGAGGGTCTAGATTTCGAGGAGACCTTTGCCCCTGTAGCTCGACTTGAGGCCATTAGAATCCTGCTTGCCTTTGCAGCTTCTAAGGGTTTCAAGCTCTACCAGATGGACGTCAAGAGTGCCTTCCTTAATGGAGTCATTGAGGAAGAAGTTTACGTCAGACAGCCTCCAGGTTTCGAGAACCCCAAATACCCGCACCATGTCTTCAAGCTTTCAAAAGCGTTGTATGGACTTAAGCAGGCCCCCAGAGCATGGTATGGGAGGCTTAAGTCCTACTTGTTGAGTCATGGGTTTGAAATGGGTAAAGTAGACAAGACCTTGTTCATCCGCCGTCATGGCAATGACCTTCTGCTCGTCCAGATCTATGTCGATGACATTATCTTTGGCGGCTCTTCTCATACTCTGGTTTCACAGTTCTCGGATGTCATGAGCACCGAGTTTGAGATGAGTATGATGGGCGAGTTGACCTTCTTCCTTGGGTTCCAAATCAAGCAGACTCGGGAGGGTACATTTCTTCATCAGGGAAAGTACACTCGTGACCTCCTGAGACGCTTCGACATGAGTGATGGTAAGCCAGTGTCAACTCCCATGGCTTCTACAGCCTATCTTGACCCAGATGAGGACGGCGAGCCAGTTGATCAGAAAGAGTTCAGAAGTATGATCGGCTCCCTTCTTTACCTCACGGCCTCGAGACCAGATATACACTTCTCTGTATGTCTGTGTGCTCGTTTTCAGGCTTCTCCTCGCGTATCTCACCGCCAGGCGGTGAAGCGCATCTTTCGGTACCTTCGAGCTACCATTGACTATGGTATCTGGTACTCTTCCTCTTCCTGTCTTTCCTTGAGAGCCTTTTCGGATGCAGACTTTGCCGGCTGTAGGATAGATAGGAAGAGCACTTCTGGCACTTGCCAATTCATTGGCACTTCTCTCGTTTCTTGGTCTTCGAGGAAGCAGTCCGGTGTTGCGCAGTCCACCGCAGAGGCCGAGTATGTTGCTGCAGCCAGCAGCTGCAGTCAGGTACTCTGGATGGTTTCGACCCTGCGGGACTTTGGGTTAGTTATCGACAGTGTTCCACTCTTTTGTGATAACACTTCTGCGATTAACATTGCTAAGAACCCAGTGCAACACTCTCGGACCAAGCACATCGATATCCGTTTTCACTTCCTTAGAGACCATGTAGAGAAGGACGATATAGTGCTCCAGTTTGTGGAGAGTGACCACCAGTTGGCTGACATCTTCACCAAGCCATTGGATAGTTCGAGGTTTTCAGCTCTGCGGGGAGAGCTTGGGGTGGTTTGTCCTTATGGACTGTAGTGAGGGGGAGTTTTGGGCTTTACTGCTTTACTATATTGATTATGCTTCTGTCTCATTTCTATCTCTTTGCATTTGGGTGCATTGGGTTTAGTCCTTCTAGCATAGGTTAGAGTGTTTCTCTTGCCTAGTTGCTTAGACTTCCTACTCTTATCTTATGCTTCCAGGATGCTTCTTATTAGCTGCTTCTTATCTCACTAGATTGAGCTCACTCACTTCTTGCAGGTTCTAGCGAGGGTTGGGCCACCCTCGGGTAGACAGGGTACGTGTTTGCTCTCTAGTGTGTGTTTTACGGTCAAGCTAATAGTCTTGGAGTCACATGGGGTAGATGATAGTCAGTCTGAGTCATAGTATCTTCTATATCTTATCTATACTTTAAGGACTACCCGTTTGGATTTTCTTTGCCAGCTTCTCGAATTTAATGCTTTGGTTCAGGGGGAGTTCATTTGGGAGCTTCTGGAGCTTAATATTGACTTAACTCAAGTTGAACTAAAAGTTGCATCTAATGTTGAGGGGGAACTGGTCTTTCGTGCATTTTCAGCATTCTAGTATTATAATCAATCTGCATTGAGCCTTGATTATTATCCTGTTATGACATGCTTCAGTGCTTTACACCTTGCCATGACTTGTGCTTAGCTTGCTAAATTTATCATGACTTCATATGTGTAGACTAGCGTTTGCCATGATAAGTTAAGTAAAATTGATCAACTTAAATTAAACTTGTCATGCTAGCATTTGAGTTTAGTCTTTCTTGAGCTATCCTTTTATGATTCATGACATGTCAAATAGGCTGAGTAGAGCGTTGAATCTATATTGAGCCTTAGTTTGAGCTGTTTTAGTCTCCTGATGATACATGAGTTAGTACAATGTGTTAAAAAGCAAAAAGATCTCTTTTGTGCGAAAAAACTGATCTCACCAATTCTTTCCTATGAGACGGCTTGCCATTGCACTTGGCATGAACTTAGGGGGAGTTTTGGATGACCTAGACTATCTTCTTAAGCTTCTTGCTTGGAGTAGTCGCATAAGGCTTGAGATCTAGCACATGATAAAACAAAATGTTGGTTGACAACCACCATATTTGTGCGAAAAAACTGATTTCACCAATTCTTTCTCGTGAGACAGCTTGCCATTGCACTAGGCATGAACTCAGGGGGAGTTTTGGATGACCTAGACTATCTTCTTAAGCTTATTGCTTGGAGTAGTCGCATAAGGCTTGAGATCTAGCACATAAACAAAAAATTGGGTTGAAAACAACCGTATGCTTTCACAAGACAATGTTTAATGTGCTCAATTTGCTTAATCTACAATCAGAACCAAGTACTTTAACCAATGTTTCAATCTTGAGCTTATAGCACTCTATTTGGACTCAATGTTAGCTTCTTTGTTCCGCTTAGCTTATTGACATGGCCTGCATCATCCTTGGATGTCTCTAGCTAGACTTTACTCATTGATGACGTGACTTGCTCACAAAATGCATTACATTTCAGAGTGTCATCTATGTGCTCTAGCTGGCTTATATATATGTTGTCATGATCTAGATAGCGTTTTATTGAGTTATGGCTTGGTGTATTACATTATGGTCATTATGGATAATTCTCATGGCTCTAAATGCTTAAATAAACAAACTTCAGCCATATTCATCCATTGACATGTCATATTCTCTCTATTGCATCTTGATGTGTTTATTGCCAAAAGGGGGAGAATAGAGAAGAAAAAGTCTGTTGGGATCATTTTAGAGTTTTGGAGATCAATTTGCTCTTTCAGTTGTTGCTCTAGTGGTTCCTTCTGTCGACATGGTCATAAGCTTCATTCCCTTCTTTGGACCATGTTGGATTCTTCAAACTCAAACTCAACTTCGTGCTTTTTCTGAGTTTGTCAATATACTCATCAAGGGGGAGATTGAGAGACCATGTGGTCTAAATCCCGTGTTGGTGATGCGTAATTGACTCGTGGTTTGGTTAGAGTGAGTTTAGTTTGAGTGATTCGTGCCTTTTTGGCATTTGGCGAGGTCGGGTCGTGATTAGACAAATTTGACGCGTGGGCGTCGTCCCGGTTGGCCACGTGGGTCATTTCTCGCTTGAGTAGGATTTGTAGGTGCTAACCATGTTTACATGTTTTGTACCGTGCTATGCGATGTGTTTCTTGTCTGTGTTGGCTGCAGGACATCGAGACGGAGTCGTGGTGAGACACGGAGGACCGGACTAGGCGCAGGTGGCGTTGAGGTCAGAACGGTCGGGATGTGTCGAAAACGACGTGGACTCGAGGTGGAGTCGTGGCGAGGCACGGTGGACCGGACTAGGCGCAGGTGGCGCTGAGGTCAGAACGGTCGAGGTGTGCCGAAGACGGCGAAACTGCGTAGCTTGCAGGGCAAGGAATGAGGAAGCTTCCTGGAAGGTACGCGAGGGGCGTTTCGGTAAAAACGCAAAGCTGCACTAAAGGAAGTGGATTATGGGTAAAGCGCAAAAGCTAAATGGGTAAAGCACTTGGTGATCCCATTAGTGGAGGGTATAAATAGAGAGGGAGATGGTGTGCTGAAATTGGAGAGAGTGGATGTAAAAATTAGGGTTTCATTTGGGTCTCTCCATGTGTGTATGTGTGTGTTCCTCCCAAGAAGCATGTGTGGCTCTTGGTGTTCTTGAGGATTAAGAGGGAGAGGATGGATTGAGATTTCTTGTAATCATTCCTCCGAATGTCCATGCGTATGGGAACGTAGTCTGTTGTATCTCGTGTTTTATTGAAATGAAAATCTGAAGTTCTATTGATTTTTGTGTTCATTGCTTTTCGGCCAGAATTTCTAGTGCTCTCTGCTTGCTTCTTTCGGCTGTGCATTTATTTTTTATTGTTGCTTTTTCTGCTCTTGGCCGAATAGTTTCCAGTCCCTATCAAGCTTTCATTTCTTGGCCGAACTGCTAGGTCTCCTCCTGTACTAGTTCTTTTTGTTGTCTTGTCTCTTCTGCTTTGATTGATTGACAAGGGAGATAATGAATATGCAGCCACACACAATACTTGAGATTGGCTCCTTGCTGTGCATACTTCATACGGCCAACTAATGTTTAAATCCATTTAAATAATGTTGGCTACTACCTTTTCTAGTCAATCTTATGCTTCGGATGGGAACTAGTACTTTTGATTTGTTTGTGAGCAGCAATATTTGTTCCATTCGGTTGGCTTTATTTTTCCCGTTTCTTTCTTTTGGCAGGAGAGGCAGGTTCACTTTGCAGTCTTATTCGGATGGCAGTCTACAGACCTTTCTCTTTTAAGTCTCGGCCAAACAAGCTGCTAACCATTTCCTGTGTGTTCGCCCAGGGACAGTTTTCAGCATTTTAACCCGAAAGCTCTCTAGCTGCTGTTTGATTACCTTTGTGCCCTTGATCCATTTCAGTCTCTTGTCAGTTTGGTTTTCGGTTTGAGTGAGCAATCATCTCCTCTTGTTCATAGCTTTATAGCCATCGGAGAGTAGAGATTTTTGCGAATACTTTTGGGGGCGATTTTAAAGCGAGCGACATTCACCCCCCCTCAGTCGCCATTTCGGTCCAACAATATGCATACATGCGTATATATACTAGGACACTACGGTGCTTGGGCACCATAATCTAAAATAGATATTTCTCTTACGTTTCGTGTGCAATTTTTTTTATTTTTTAGATGTCGAGTTTCTAGCTTACTAACTAGTTCAAATAAGTTTAACTGAAATTCAAATTATAGCTAATTTTTTAATGATAGTTTGATTATAGGTATGTGTTGATTATATATATAATGTGATCTAAATTCGTTTGAAACATTAAAATCAAGTATATTTTTTTAAAGGTATACATTTTATTTGAATTGTTATAGATGAATATATACTCTAAAACTGATATTTTTTAAAAAAAAACATACACCTGAATTTGGGTTGAATTTGCACATTTGAAATTATGGTGTCGTCTAAGCATTTGAAAATTGGTTTGAATTTGCGTATTTGAAATTTGGGTTGAATTCGTCCATATCTAGTGATAAAGGGCTTTTCAGTGTTAAAAACTCACCAGAGTCATCTGATCGGCTCGTGCGGCTCGGATCGAGAAGGGTGAAAGACTCACAACTCACTTAATCCATATTTCAAAAAACCCCGCGTGGATGATTTTTCGTGAATAAGCCCATCAGCCATTCACCTCTCTCCCTTTGTTTGTTCCCTAATCCCTCCACTCTCGTCTCCCTCTTGCCTACCACCCCGGCGCCACCCTTCCTGGCTTCCTGCGGTTCCCTCCCCAGCCCCCAGCGCTGCCCTCATTAGCCCTCGATGACGTCGTCGCCCTCCATCACCGCGCCACCGCCTCCACCCCCGCATCGCCATCACCCCTCTTCGGCTAGGGTTTGGACTGATGGCGCCGCCTCCCTCCTCACTGCACCGCTGCCTCCCTTGACCACCGCCGTTTGCCAAGCCATGCTTCTCCAACCCCATACCGCTGCCTCCCTCGACCACCGCTGCCTCTTCCACCCCAGTGCCGCCGTAGAATTGATGACTCAGATTCCCAAACGCCAAGACCATATACTCAAAGGAAAAGGTAAAGAGGGCATCCAGGTTCAATGAATGCAATCCCTGTCATTGCAGGGCATCTTTCAAACCCCACCTGAGAAGTTTTAAAGCGAGTCCCAATTACAAATCTGAACTTCGGGGTGAGAGGGAGATATTTGCAGTATAAGTAACTTTGGAGAAGCATCATCCCTAAAGGCAAAGATGCATCAAAGACTATTCTTCCCCAAGCTGTAGAAGGAGAGGTCTCACATGGCATGGAGTTCCCCCATTCACCTCTTGTTCTTGTTTGTTCCGGTCAGGTAGAGGGATTTTGGTTTTTATGATCTCCACGTTCATGGGCATGGGGAGATGGATTTGTCTCTCAACATCACACTATTACACATGTAGAAAATCATGCTGATTTCAGGTATAAGGATTATACATCATCATTACTCGAGATCAACCAATGACACATAAAACATAACAATATCAATGGTGTCTCATGTGGGTCAATCCAACATCATGTTCTCTAACATGTGTCTATATTATTGATGTGATATCATTATATCCATAATCTGTAAAATATGATCATTAATCAATATATGTGCTAATCTATAGATCATAATTGTTCTACATAATGATATAAAATCAAAAATAATTTAGAATAACATCAAAATATGAATAAAGAGTTCATGAATAAGCCACATACTTTTTGATTAATACAAAATATGTTTATTTGAGGAATAAAATAACATATTATTTAAAAGATTATATATATAGAAGTGATATAATCATCTTTATAATTGCCTCTAAGGTATATCACAGACATTGGGATCATGCTAACGAGTGTCAATGTGTCATATACTGTATTACTATGCTGTATCGATCCGTACGTCACTGGTTGTTTAGTTTTGGACCTATTAACTTCGTTGCGAAAGCAGGTCGGCAAGGGACGAATGCTGGTGGATGGAGCATGCAGGTCGCCAACTGTGAGTGTGACACTTACTAAGGTGTTCATCGCGTGCATTGGCTGAAATTCCACGGTGAGATCGTTGGGTTCTGAGTTCTGATGAACAAGCCGTTTCTTGCAATTCTAATGCCTCTCTCTGTCTCTGTCTCTGTCTCTCACTTGGTTAGCAATTAGGCGGTGAACTGGCCACTGCGTTCGCGTTGTTCTGGCCTTCTGGAGTTCTGGGTGCTGTGGACATATGTAGTGTGAATGTGTGGTAGCTCTATCTTCAATGAGCCACTGAACAAATTACTAGTTCTGTGGGTGCCTATCTTCTTTCTGAAGCAGCTGAACCTTGCGGTCGCAAGACGGGGTTTTTGTTGGTTTCTCTTCTATATGAAATAACAGATTATTCACTTGTTTATTTATTGGAATGGAAAACAAGTTATGCAGCAGTGCACAAGATTGTGAGTAGTGATTAGTGAAGGACCAACCTCGTCATTTTAGGATATATTTCATCACGATCGAATAAATCCGCAGCTAGAAACTGTAACGAATTATATTTAACAAATCAACCGAGATGCGTTATTAAATCACATCGCGTGATACATAGCGGAACGGGGCATTAAACTTGAAAAGTAGAGTGATGACCTGGCCGGTTCTCAACTCAGACAGCCGAGAATCAACCGCTCTAGTTTCAGCAAAGAACAAAAGAAAAGAAAGAAAGAAAAAAGAAGGAAATAAACAAGTTAAGAAAGGGAAGATGCATCGGTTGATTTCCAAGTCGCATCAGGGATCTCGATGCACGTACGTACGTAGGTACGCGTCTAGCTGCAAGCAAGGATCCGTGCATCCAAATCCAACGGGAGGCCGGAGCCATGCATGCAGGGCGCGCGCGCAGCGGTCGATCGGTCTAGTTGCCGCCCATGCCGGTTGCGTTCTTGACGGCGTCGGCGGCGCTCTTGACGGCGCCGGTGGCGCTCTGCGCGATCTGCTGCACCTGCGCGCCGGCCTGCTGCACGAGGCCGCCGGCCTGGCTGGCGCTCTCCTGCGACGACTCGTGGGCGGAGTGCGCCGCGTCGTGCGCCTTCTGCACCACCTCATCCTTCCTCTCCTGCGCGTGGCCTGCCGCCTCGCCGGCCTTGTAGCTAAGGTTGGATTGGTCGGCCATTTCTAACTCGATATACAGGACAGGACGTTGCTCGTCCAAAGTAGGAGGTGGTTTAGTCTCTGTGAATGCTTTAGGGGGAGAGACATGGCCACCATTTATAGGTGTGGCTCGACCGTGGGCGTGGTTAGTTTTGACAAGTGTCGTACATACCTCGGTCGGAGACGGCGGGCGTCCGGCGAGAGAGCGATTCCTCCGCATGCACTGCATGCCTGACGTACGTCCTGGGTTGGGCCACCTCTCCATTACTTCCGGCAACAACGAGAGGCGCACAGACACGGGCATTGCCGTCCGCTCGTTGTTCTGCCGTAGTAGTAAGATAGGCCGGGCCGGCTCGACAGTTAGTAGGGCGTGTACGTACTGCCAGCTACAGCTAGGCCGCCGCCGTTGTCCGTCGGGCCGGCCAAATGACGGGCTTCCTCGCTCGCCAATCGCAAGCCACGCGTTGTGATTTTTTAGATATCGAGTTTAACTAGTTTACTAATTAGTTCAGATAAGTTTGAACTGAAATTCAAATTGTAGTTGTTTTTTAATGATAGTTTGATTGTAAGTATGTTCTGATTATATATATGAATCAGTAAATCATGTGATCTAAATTCGTTTGAAACATTGAAATCAAGTATATTTTTTAAAAGGTGTATGTTTTATTTGAATTGTTATAGATATATATATATATATATACACTCTAAAACTGATATTTAAAAATACACTTGAATTTGTGTTGAATTCGCACATATGAAATTATGGTGTCGTCCAAGCATTTGAAATTTGGGTTGAATTCACGTATTTGAAATTTGGGTTGAATTCGCGCATATATAGTAGTAAAGGGCTTTTTAGTGTTAAAAACTCACCAAAGTCGTCCGATCGGCCCGTGCGGCTCGGATCGAGAAGAGTGGAAAACTCACAACTCACTTAATCCATCTTTTAAAAAAACCCCACGTGGATGATCTTTCGTGAATAAGCCCATCAGCCATTCTCCTCTCTCCCTTTGTTTGTTCCCCAATCCCCCACTCTCGTCTCCCTCTCCCTCTCGCCTACCACTCCGACGCCGCCCTCCTTGGCTTCCCGCGGCTCCCTCCCTAGCCCCGGCACTGCCCTCATTGGCCCTCGACGACACCATCGCCCTCCATCACCGCACCACCGCCTCCACCCCCGCATCGCCATCGCCCTCTTTGGCTAGGGTTTGGGCCAATGGTGCCGCCTCCCTCCTCACTGCACCGCTACCTCCCTTGACCACCGTCGTTGCCAAGCTTTGCTTCTCCAACCCATACCACTGCCACCCTCTACCACCGCCACTCCTCCTCCCCAGTGTCGCCGTAGAATTGATGACTCAGATTCCCAAATGGCAAGACCATATACTGAAAGAAAAAGGTAGAGAGAGCATCCAGGTTCAATGAATGCAATCCCTGTCATTGCAAGGCATCTTTCAAACCCACACCTGACAAGTTTCAAAGCGATTCCGAATTGCAAGTCTGAACTTTGGGGGTGAGAGGGAGATATTTACAGTATAAGTAACTTTGGAGAAGCATCATCCCTAAAGGCAAAGATGCATCAAGGGCTATTCTTCCCCAAGCTGTAGGAGGAGAGGTCTCACATGGCATGGAGTTCCCCCATTCACCTCTTGGTTCTTGTTTGTTCCTTCAGGTAGAGGGATTCTGGTTTTTATGATCTCCATGTTCATGGGCATGGGGAGATGGATTTGTCTCTCAACATCGCACTATTACACATATAGAAAACTATGCTAATTTCAGGTATAAGAATTATACATTATCATTGCTTGAGACCAACCGATGACACATAAAACATAACAATATTAACAGTGTCTTAATGTGGATCAATCTAACATCACGTTCTCTAACATGTGTCTATATTATTGATTTGATATCACTATATCCATGATTCGTGAAATATGATTATCAATCAATACATATGCTGATCTATAGATCATAATTATCATATATAATGATATAAGATCAGGGATAATTTAGAATAACATCAAAACATGAATAAAGAGTTTACGAACAAGTCACATACTTATTGATTAATACGAAAGATGTTTATTTATGGAATAAAATAGCATATTATTTAAAATATTATAAACATAGAAATGATATAATCATCTTTATGGCTGCCTCTAAGGCATATCACTGACATTGGGATCATGCTAACAATGTGATATTACATGAGTGTCATATACTATATTACTATGCTGTATCGATCCGTACGTCACTGGTTGTAGTTTTGGACCTATTAACTTCGTTGCGAAAGCAGGTCGGCAAGGGACGAATGCTAGTGGATGGAGCATGCAGGTCGCCAACTAAGGTGTTTGATCGCGTGCACTGGCTGAAATTCCACGGCGAGATCGTTGGGTTCTGAGTTCTGATGAACAAGCTGTTTAGAGTAAGGCTAATAATACAGTCTTCAGCTGGCTGTATGTATATTTACAGCCCACTTATCAGCCATTTATATAGTAGTTTATAGCCAGCTGAAGGCTGTATGACCCACCCCTTTCTCTCACAAAGTTTCTTGGTTCTTGTGCTTCAGCTGGCTGTAAACTTACAGCCCACCTCTCTTCTCTCTCCTCCTCTCTCTCCTCCACCTCAGCATACAGCCTACTAACAGCCTCTTATTATACTTGCTCTTACTGCAGATTCTAGTGCAGGAAGCCCCGCTCATTTCAACTTCAGCTTCTGGCTTATTTTTTACTATTCATAAATTTCGTTTTTTCTAAACTTTTGGCTTTTTTTAGCTTTTTTGCCGGTTCTTTTTTCCCGTTTTCGTTCACATTGTCCGTAATAAGCTAACATATTTTTCTTATTTTTAATTTTTTAAATTTAATTACACTAAATAAGCCACCTCCAGCTACAGTAAAATTTCTGCCGCTACAATGTAATTTCAGTCATAAGTCACAGCTTTTCAGCCCAACCGAACGCCACTGCGTTCTCTGTCTCTCACTTGGTTAGCAATTAGGCGGTGGACTGGCCACTGCGTAGGCTTTGTTCTGGCCTTCTGGAGTTCTGGGTGCTGTGGACATATGTAGTGTGAATGTGTGGTAGCTCTATCTTCAATGAGCCACTCAACAAATTACTAGTTCTGTGGGTGCCTATCTTCTTTTTGAAGCAGCTGAACCTTGCGGTTGCAAGACGGGGTTTTTGTTGGTTTCTCTTCTACATGAAAAAATGGGAGCACTGGAGGCGTGCGTCGAGAGGCTCGCTCGGTTCTAAAAAGAATTACTTATCTCAAGTTTCCCCTACGTGAACAGGTGAACCTCGTGTGTGTTTGATAGCCGTGCACAGTACTGTAACTGTCCGGCCGGACGCTCGCCTCGCGCGCTGACGAACTGCAATGCATTTGCGTGGCTGGTGCCCTGAGAACATGACCCTGGTGCGCTAGCATGCGTACAGCTTGCCGCGGATATTCGCCGCGCGGTGGTGCATGGCTCCGCGTCCGGTGGCTCGGCCGGGCGGGAAAGGCATATCCTCCAAACAGCGATGACTCCGTTCAAAATGTATTAGTTTCTTAACGTAATTTTTTCCTTTTTCCTTTATATTATTTATAAAGATATAATGATATTATTTTTACCTTTTCTATTTTTATTTTTAATTAAATACTTAAAAAGTTAACAGTCGCTGTAACGTCATTTCAAAAAAAAATCATTGGCCGAAATATAGGGCATATTCTTTTTTTTGCTGAAGTTTATGCTTTTGGCTGCGGCTTGTGACTTTTGGGTTGTTCGTGCGAGAGATTACGGAGTAACAGATACTCACGTGCGGTTTTTGCCAATATAAATAAAGTCAGTACAATATATATACTACAATTAACTAGTAGACCTTATCTTGAAAAGATACTCCGTTTAAAAGCTAGTTAGTGTAGAAAAATCGAAAAAAAAAATTTTAAAAGCTAAAAAGAACATACCTATAACCTAAAATGGGCGGCCCGCGGCCCGTGCGGGCAGAGAAGTGACGGCCGAGAATATAGGTACGACGTACTGCCGGCGGGCGGAGCGGTCATGATAGGAGAGCGGGCCATCCCTTCGACAGGACAGGAGGCAATGGGAGAGAGGGCCATCCCTTCATCGTACCCGACTAAACAAAGCCTCGCTTACCATTTGTCGTGTCCGGCTCCGTCATGGCCAGCATCTCTGTGAGCAGAGTTACCGTATCAAACAAACTGGAACGGTGCAGCGACGCCGCTGAGACGACGACGAGGTGCTATCATCACATTTTGCGTTGTGAACTACAAGCTAGGAGGGTTGTGTACTCGTAACAAAAACCAACGGCAACGCCGGATGGTACGACGACAAGAAAGGTGAGACCTTGCAGCAAGACATCGTCCATTGTGGTCTAGCTGGTTAGGATACTCCGGCATGGCAACGGAATTTGGCCGCCGCAGTTTTGGAAAAACGAGCAGGACACCACGGCGCTCACGTGAGTTTTTTGCCATGGGAAGAGCCGTCAAAAGGGAGGGAGAGATCAATAGGCAGGCAGCATCCTGCATGCTGCTGAGCCAAAGCCACGAAAGACGCCGGTTTGGCCTTTGGCTTGGCTCAGCAAAACGAGTGCGCAATCAACGCGGGATGTTGCTTAGAGACTCACGTCCCAAAGGAGAGAGCTTCACGTGACGACGTTTTGTGAGCTCAGCAAAACGACGTGCTTTTCTCTTCACTTGATCCTCTCTCCTTCACGCCACTCACGCACTTCGACAGCTTCCTCTGCGTTGCTTACGCCGGCCGGGAGCTCGGCTCCGTCTACATCCCCGCCGGCCTCATCGACGTCGGCCGCACCAAGGACATGTCGGCCAGCTTTGCCGTCCCGGCCTTCGCCGTGGCCACCCTTCCGCCGCCGGAGATCGCCGCCTCAGCGTCGCAGCAGCAGCAGCCGGCGGCGGCAGCGGCGTTGATAGAGGTCGACTGGTTGCTCGTGGTCAAGGGGAGGGTGACGGTGCCGCGGGTGCTGACGTACCGAGTGGAGGCGGCCAAGTTGTGCCGCGTCGGCGTCTCCCCGGTCGATGGCAAGGTGCTCCGCTTCCGGTGCTGAGTTATTAGTATTTAGTATTTCTTGGGTGATTCTCGATGGAAATGCAAGATATCAGGCCGGAATTTTACAAGAAAAAAAAATGCAATTTCTCAATGGACCAAGAACTATGTGAAATTCCCGTGTTCCAAACATGATTTAGTTGGTGGAATGGCAGATTCCCATGTTCCAAACAAGGTTTAGTTGGTAAAATGGCAGGTGCTGAGAGCCTGAGATGCATCCTCAGCGATCAGACTTGCTGTATGTGCATCCGATAATTTGGCATTTTGGCTAGAGCTAAATAGGCCCTTGATACTACATTGCTCTACATTAAAACCATCTCAACTTATTTCCCCCTCAATTGCATGTCACAATGTTCAACAAAACAAATTAGGTATCTGGAATTGGAAATGACCTGTCTCCAGCAGCATGTCGAACATATTTCATTGCGGCCAAAACGTCGCAAAACAGCCGTACAGTTTTGCATGCAGTATAGTATGCGACAAATATTTGCCCAACAGTCTGAAAATCTTTATTCTTAAATGGTGAGCTCGCAATACACACACACACACACACACACACACACTAGTCCGGAGATCGAAAAGCCAACTCTACATAGCTATTAGTAGGAATGTGCCGCTCCAACAATTCACGGACCCCATCCATCAGGATCAGGTCCATAGCCAGGGTCTATACTACAATGGGTTCACTTTTGGTACTCTCGTTTGGGGGGAAATAGGCAGCTAAAGTACTCGCTTGAATAGGCAGATGCGGGATAAGCCATCGAAGCACCTATTGAGCCAGAATCAACATATGGTGGGTGCGCCCAGAGAACTCAGGAAGTTCCAGCATTGTAACAGATGAGGTCCGAGCTTCACTCACTCACCATATCTTGTTCTTGGCCCAAAAGAGCATCAGTACTATCCCAATCACAATAGCAATAGGGGCATACTTTCGAATCACGGCCTGAAAACCAGAAGAACGCATGTCTAGAAATAAAAAACAGAAAGCAAAAATGAGGATGGAAGCAGCAGCCAAGGAAGAACCTATGTCTGAGAAATGAAAATACAATAGCAAAAATCAACTATGGCATCTTGAATTCCATAAGAAATTTGAGAAAAAAAATCAAGAAATTAGAGAAAAATAAGGCTCCCAGCGATGCTACAAACCAAACAAGCACCAGTAGATCTACCTCAAAACTCCTTTCCGTTCAGAAGGTTAATGAAAAGCCAAATGTGACAAAACTTCCATGAATAAGACATCATGCAATGCCCAATACAAATTCATCATTTGTTATAGAAGCACTCAACTCAGCTTAACTGCCTGGATGCATATACCGAAATAGCAAATGCAATCAAAGGGACCATACCTGGTGATTGAGATCCTTCGCTTTATCTGCATAGATTCTAGTGTCAGAGGTCAACCTGCTGGACATTTCGCTCACCTCTGCAAAGAGAAACCTTTTGGTGAGCAACTGTTTTGAATTTTGATTGACATGCCTGAGGGTTACAATCATGCAATAATACATGAGGGGGCTGCAACAGCCAACAAGTCTTGCTAAAAGATAAGTACTGGGACAACCCAGTTGAAAAATGAGTGTCATGAAAAAAAATAACATTAAGGCAGGCAGGAATACTTCCATATAAGGAGAGGCTAGGGATTCCTAAAAGAAGTATGTTTGTAAGAAATATGAATAAAATCTGGAACAGCAAGAAGGGCCTGTTGTAGGAAAGCATATAACAAAAACCTATAACCCAATGGAAAATTCATACAGCATAGTTTGTTGAAATCAAATTGATTTGTGAAGCCAACAGCCAGCCTACTCACTGATGCATTTTTAGGTAAACACTTACAGATAGACTCTAGTTAACTCTAAATATGCACAGAAATCATCCACAGGTCCATGATGCCCAAATATATAATAAAGCAACATAATGCAGATGGCAGTGGCAAACTCTAGATCAAGTTTTTCACCAACACCAAGAACTTCTTGAACATTGCGAGTCATGATCTGGTGCACCTCATAGAATTCATCATTCAACTTGGCAAGGCCATCAGTGACACGCGCTATCATTGTCAGCTTCACCATTTTGCAAATACAACAACAAAATAAACTAGCATAGGTAATCTGAAGGTGCCACCTGCATGGGGAAGGCAGAGAAAAAGTACTTCAGACATGTCTCACCATCAAACATTAGCTGCAGAGTTCGTTCACTACTTCACTACACCATAACAAATTCTAAATCTAAATATCTAATGGACCATATCTAATTTAGGTGAGATTGAATTTCAATCGGACTATTCAAATCCGAACAAGACTTAAATGCAACTTATAACATGACATAATCTCACTTTTAAACTAGTAAACAGTGTAATTTTTAGCAACCATCACAACTTCAGAGGCAAAATACATGAGCCAACAGGACAGTGGCCTAACAACCCCCAGGACCAGGAGAAACACATAAGGAGATTTCTATTGTTGAAATAACATTCTCCATCTATCCTGCATATGTTAACTCTATGAAACCAAAACCAGTAGCCTTAGATTAAATAAAGAAAAGGATAAATGCATCCATGGTATTCTTCTATTTGACTAGAAGAACATCAAACAACTATCAATTGACAAGGGCTGCATAAGAATGATGCAATGGAACCAGCAATAAGACTTTTAGAGTAGGTATATCTCTTTTGTATTTACTTATATGTGTAGAGTTGTCTTTGCATATATTCATTTCTGCACATACATACGTACGTACGTACGTACGTACATACATAGGAAAATTGTTTCATACTTCTGGGGGTATGTACTCCCACTTCTCATATACTGCTTTAATGATGTTGTTATACCACTTTATCTATTTGAGCTACTCTAATAGTGATTATAATATACTCTTAAGTGAGCTCTATAAAATTTTTTATAAAAATCTACTTTTTATAGCATAATTTGCGTATATAGTCCTTTTATGTATGGAAAAGTGTATATGACAAAAATAAAGTGTTCCGATAAAATTTTTCAACCAAGTCTTATTCGAGTATCTTAGAATTAGTATTTAAGTATACTAAAAGTGATAAAAAAGGTATAACATTTTCATTTAAGTGTATATTGGATGTGGGAGTATTTACTCTTGGAAGTACGATATGGGCCAATATACACACAATATTTATGACATGGTATCAAAGTTAGAGCACTAACCTAACTCCTTCCGCTGCCATCCTTCCACCACCACCTCCGCCGGCTATCGCGCACGCCATCGTCACCGGGTGCTGCGGCCACTAGATCAAGCTACCAACGCCGGCCGCAGCCTTGTAGTCGCTCGCGTCGGATTGCCCCGTCGCTCTGACACCGCCGTGCACTGGATTGGCCGCTGCCTCATCGTCTTGTGTGTCGGATCACCCCATCACTCCGATGCTGCCACCATTGTCACCGGATCGAACTGCCAACACCGGCCACCACTGTCACCGGCCGCCGCGACCCACCAAATTGCTAGCCACCAAAGCCACACGCCTTCCGCAAATAGAAACCGATCTAGGGTTTCTATAAAGCATGTTAGTTTTTTTTTGCATGCACTTTATAGAAACCCTAGATTGGTTTCTATTTGCAATCTGGTGGGTCACGGCGGCCGACGTTGGCAATCCAATCCAGTGGCCACGGCAGTCAGTGACAACGACGGCGAAGCGACAGGGCGATCTGGCGTAGGTGACAATGAGCCAACGGCCAATCCGGTGCGCGGTGGCGTTGGAGGGACGGGGCAATCTGGCGCGAGTGACTACGATGCGGGGGCCAGCTATGATTGTGGTGGCCGACGTTAGTAGCCCGATCTGATCTGGTGATGGCCGTCGTGCACGGCAGCAGAGGTAACGGCCGATCTGGTGCGTCACGGTGGCTGACAGTGGCGGCGGAGGTGGCGGTGGAAGGATGACAGCGGAAGGAGCTATGTTAGTGACCTAACTCTGATACCATGTTATGAATATTGTGTGTATATTCATGAAAAGACATACCTAACAAGTTGAACCTATAAATAAGCTAATTTTCCTTTTAAAAACTATTGATCATTCTTCTCGACTACAGTTATAAACTCTAATTATAGGTTATATAAATCAACGTCAGCGTACTATATAGAATAATTGCTTCTTCTTAGGTCTTGTTTGGTAGGGTTCTGCTCCTCATTTTTCAACTCCCAGCTCCTGCTCCTCCAAGGATCCACTCCTCTAAGAATCTGAAACTGCTTGAGGGAAGCGTTTGGTAGAAGGTTCGCTCCCAAAACCCTGAAAGAGAGGATTAGAGGCAAAAAGACCATGCTAACCCTAGTTTAACACTTAAGTCTATTTGTAATTTATTCTATTCTATATGTATACAAATTTCTGAAAATTCTTTGCAATTGTTGCATTCATTTTGGATCTGATCGATGTTTGATGACTTGCTAACGTATAAAATACAATTAGGCTTACTTCCTCATTACCAAATCAAAATCGTAACCTCTCTGTATACTCCAGATTTGGTTCATTCAGGCATACATATAACACAAGTTCATTCAAGCGACAGAATTGAAAAGGAATCAATATGAGCACATGCTCATTCAATGAATTCTAGTGTTCTACTCATTGCGCTCTACATTCCCTGCCATCTGCATATTTTTGCATAACAACATCACTGCAAGAAACGGCCATAAACAAGCTGCTGCCTGTGCACCATCTTACATCAATACTAGGGCAGCCAAGACTTCAATACAAGAGCAGCCAAGGCATCATTTCACAGTACCAGATTGGAAAGGGTATAGGAGGAACAATAGCTGGGGCATGTAAAAGATTGCAAAACCCAGAAATTGGTTGCAAAAGATTGAAAAGCTAGAACTAGTTTCAGAATTTACGCAATGGTAGATTTCAACCAATTTGACATTGCCCTCTGAAAGTTTTACACATCTCTGACAATTTATACATTTCTGAACTTTGGACTTGTTACAAAATCTTAAGTATCAATCAGTTTAACAGCTCTGAAAAAATAATGCATCTCTATGCAATTACAATATCTGAACATTTACATAAATCTGAGCAATTACACCTCTCATATCTGAACTACTGTCAGGTAATGATGCATCCATGAACATGTTATATCAATTAATAGTAGGCACATCTTGCAAATGATAATTATTATGTCCTTTACTTAGCAAAAAGGTCTAGTTTACTTAGCAAGCGGGTACTATGTCCTTTACTTAGCAAAAAGGTCTAGTTTTTATATTTTTAACTAAAGAATTATCCACGCACAAATCCATATTCAATGCCTGTGGCACTGCCACCAATCCACAGCCAAGCCTACACCCTAGGATAAGGTCTTGGGATCCGGCCCATTTATAGCCTTCTACGATCCTCGTTTACCCTAGATCCACTCTTTCAAAACTCTAGACAAATATCATAATTCTTAACAGGGAAAAGATTTTGATTAGTTCCTAAGCTACCATGATTACATTAATATTATATTTAATACTACTATGTCATGTCAAGGTGAATGTAGCCATCAAGTTAAACAGGGCTTTTTCGGGTGGTAGGATGTAACTAATATCATATCATTCAAAACAATAATTGTACATGAAATAACAACCTGTAAATAACATAATGAAAATACTGATATGTAGATAAATAAAGAAAATATAGGTTCAACATGTTCAAAGTATGTGCGACTTGCCTTGCGGGTCTACTATTTCAATTAGCTCGTACTCCTCGGTGGGCTGGGCTTGGACTTGAGCTTCTCCCTTCTGCTCCTGGGAGGCTTCGACTTCCAAAGCTAACGCAAAACAACCAAAATAAATTAATCCTATGTATGAAGGATTGAGCTAGGAATAAAGAAAGAAAATCCGAAAAATCCACATAAACCGGGTTTGGGGCTTTTAGGAGGGGCCAAATGGGGAAATGGGCCTGCGAAATGGGTTGACGGGTTCGAAACGGTTCAAATGAGTATAAATATACATTTTGGGTTTTAGGTGAACAGTAACGGGTCGGGTTTACTGTGCTTATCGAGTTGGCACTATTCCTCGGGCTCAGCCGGTCGGATCCGTTAAGGCTCGCCGGTTCGGTTCAACCGCTTCGGGTCGGATGAACAGTACCGAACGGTTACTGTTCATCTTCTCCATTCGCCCGCGCGCGTAGAAGGAACAGAGGAAAAGGCGACGGCTGTCGGCGGAGCTAGGGCAACTTGCGACGGGTTTTGAGGGTATGGACGAGTTCGTGGGAGTGTGGGGGTTTCATTTTGGGTGGTGGTAGGCCCGGTGGAGGCAGCGATCGCCGGCGGTGAGCCTCTCCTTTCTACGGCCATTTTGAAAATTGTGGGTGAGTGGAAGCTTCTCTAGGTAATTGAGCTGGCATTTGGGCATCCTTGGGGCTCGAGCAAGCTCATGGGATGGTTGGTTTGAGCTGGAGAGGTCGGGGTTGAGCTAGCCACAGGGAGGAGTTTCGCCCGTTGGGTGGTTCACAGCGCCGGGGAAGGAGGGTGGCCGAGGAGCTAAGGTGATGGTTGGGTGGTGCTTTAGGGAGCTCAGGGAGGCTACAGACGAAATTAATCAAAGAATGGTAGGTCAGAGAGAGGACATTGGGTTAGGGCTCACTTTTGGGATTTCTTGCAATTGCCGACAGTGGGAGGGATGAGGGGAGCTTCGAGGTGTTTGGGCTGGCTCTGGAGGTTGTTGGCTTCGACTAAGAGGTCTCAGTTGCTTAAATAGGCGAAGAAGGGCGGTTCGGCACTAGAGATTGTCCAAGGCGGCGACGGCGCGTGGCGAGGTCGGGGGTGTTCGGGACGGCTCGGCGTGGCTGCTAGAGGGGTGCAAGCTGGCGCTTTGGGTGGCGCAATGCGGCGGTCAAAAGGCGCTGGGGTGCTCAGGTCGGCTGAGAGAAGAAAACGCGAGAAAGGGCAGGGGTGGTGGCAATGGACGACCGGCGGTGCTGCCACGCCTTCTGGCCGAGCCAGGGGCTGTCAGGGCGGGAGAGGTGAGGCAGTACGGGGCCCTGACGGGGTGAATGCGGTGGCAAAGACTGGAAGGCACGGGAGGGCGCGGTTTTGCAGGGAAACCGGCGGCGGCAGCAGGAGCAACCGGCGGCTGCTGACACCAGTGCAGGGACAATTAAGGTTGTTGTACGGTGGCTGACAGGTGGGGGGGGGGAAGCTGGCAGCAACAGGTGAGCGCGAGAAGGCGTGGGGAGGCGTCGTTAGTGACAACAGATCAGCGGCGGCGGCGATTTTTCGGGCAGTGAATAATAGCCGCGAAATCCTCCTCCGTTCAGGCCGTGATGACAGGGATTAGAGGTGGCTTTGCATCAAGATTAGTGCGGATTAGGCTGGGGAGGCAAGAGGAACTCAAATTCAATTTTGATTTTTCAAAATTTCGGTTTTGTTTCACACATGTCATTATAATTTTACACAATATTTGCAAGTGCACATACGCTAACATGTCCATGTTTCAAAACATAAGTTAACATGTCCAGTTACCACGGGCACTCTCAAATAAGCCTATGAACCATGGAGTATCATGAGAGAAAATGTCTTATTATTATCTTGTTTATAAGATCTTCGTGTTTATCTATTTTTTTTAATTTTTTTCCAAAGGAGGGACTGTAGTCCATGTGCATGTGTTTTATGCACTTTACATATATTTTCGTACCACCAACTATTCTTCCTACAGGAGTTGAAAATGAACTAGTTTTCTAGAATTATATAAAAGAAAAAGGGTATTGATAAACATCATCCGGATGTTTTCTTTCTAATTATCATCCAGATTTGTAACCGTTGGATTAGAGATCTAACAGTCACAAATTCTCCCCGCCTTCTCCAAAAAAACTCCCCTCCAAAAAAAATCTCCCCCTCCAAAAAAAAAGAGGCCATTGGATCTCAAATTCAATGGTTCGAAATTTGGATGATTGTTAAGAAGAAAACATCCATATGATACCTATACACACCCAAAGAAAAATGACCCCATTCTCATCTTCTTTAAATGTGGACGGTCTTACGCTTCTAGTGAGCCTACGGAGTACGGACCATCCAAAAACATTACAGAAAAAATGACCCTATTTCATCTTCTTCCACATAAAATTCTTGTCAGTTTCATTAACGTTCGTCTAAGAGGAGCATAAAAGTTTTCCAGAATTATGGATAAAAAGTGTGGCGTGACAACTATATAAAATAGTTCGAGCTAATAGAATCGCTAACCTGGGCATCCCAAACCCAAAAAACTTTACTGGGGTAAAACCCTTTCATTAACAGCGATAACTAAACGCCAAGAAGACCTCTCCATTACCTCCTACACATCACTCTCTAACTCTCAAGTTCCTGCAAGATTCTGATCTGCCATTTGAGGCACAGTCAAAGGTAATTTGGCCATTTGAGATACGTAGCCCGTCTTGACAAGGACATTAATGCATTGCCTAAGTCACTAATCTATCAGAAAAGATTCTCCTGGAGCAAGAACAATACGTAAACTCCTCATTTGTCTCTGCGGCCGCTAGGGATCAACGATAGCCGGAGCAGCTTATTGCATTGCAACGTCCGAATTGGTCTAGTTCTGCCCTCGGCTGGTCTAGCCCGGGAAATGGGTGAAGAATTCCACTTGCTCGGCAGCAATCGTCTGATCAAGTAGCTCCGATGGTTGAGATTTAGGCTCGTAGATAAGAACACCCTAAAAAAATCTCAAATGTACAAAAAAAAATTGGTTAAGTTTCACATGAATGCATTACACAAAACATCATAACTTTCTGAGATTCAGTTGCGCGGCCATGGTCACCGGCAGATTTAATGTCGTCTGCAATTTGACTTGGTTCTACTTTCTTCCCTTGTGCCAGCAAATTGTGGAAGAGTATTATCCCTTTGAAAGCCAAGATCTTCACCTGGTTAGCACTCAAACGATGAGTCTCTTCCTCTCCGCACGACGCTTTCTCTTCGCTGCGGCCTGCGCAGGCCGCCGCCACCGGTCCCATACGTAAAATGCCCCAGGGGCATTTTGGTCCCTCGAGGTGCCAGTTTTTAGGAGAGAGAAAAAAATAAGGCAAATAGAAAAGAAAATGAGGAAAAGGGGTGCAATGGCAGGGAATACGAGAGACACACGTACTGAGTGGCTATTTTGCAAAGTCGACGATAGCGATGGCAATTTTGCGAAGCCCACTGTTAGCGGTAGCAAATATCCAATTTTTCTCCTCAAACGATGAGTCTGGACTTTCGCTAGACTAAACAAGCACGGCATACCTGCACGGACATCATGCTTGCTTTGTGATCAGGACCCTAAGACTATCGACTACCTTCTCATCAGCTGTTCAATTGCGAAGCAAATGTGGTATCACATCTCCTAGCTGTTGCTACCGATCTCCCTCACCAATCAGTCGCTGCTTGAGCACTGGACTAGAACCCGGAATATGGCACCTAGCTCCAAATGAAGAGGAACCGATTGCCTTGTTATTCTGGTTGTTTGGATGATCTGGAAGGAGAGGAATATGATGAGACATAGCCAAGGAAACCTTAATGTTCAAGAGTTCACAAAACGGATCAAGCAAGAGTTCAGTGACTGGTCATCCATTCCGAACTCCGAACTGAAAGACCTCATTCATATACCTGGGTCGCTCCCTCAGCTGGATAATGTTCAGTCTTAGTGGTCTTAGTTGGACTTCACAATCTACTGGTCGTTTACTTCTTGTAATAGCGAACTAAAACTATCAGCCATGGCTCTCAAGCCATGATTGTATTTCATGAATGAAACGTAATCCTCCTACATTTTCGAGAAATTTTTTTTGACTTGGTTTCCCTTATTATGGAAGCAGAAGTCCATCAATTTGACATGAACAACAAGGTGCGAAGTGCCCAAGTAACTGTCAAATGTGCTGTACATCAATCTTAAATCTCCAACTGCAAGAGTAGTACTACTACAAACTGTTGATATCATCGTAGGTCCTAGTCCAAAGTCCACACCGTGTTTCGCTGTCAACATATTACATATGGCTCCATCAGAATGACAGAATAAACAAAGCCATCACTTCAGAACAAAACAAAGCCATAGTCACCTCTTCATCTCATGACTACTCATTTCCCATGCGGGAAAAAGAATAGCATTTTCAACTTTCTGCTCTCAATTTTAAGGAGAGCTATCACATGTGCACAAGTTTATAAAGGAAAAAGGGTTACACGAACAAATAGCCATCTTTCCATTTTGCAAATCCTTCATTGCTAGCATCTTGTATCACAACATGGTTCAAGACGCTTAAATTTGCTGATGACAAAGAACCACTTAGCTCCAGTTTCCCTCTGAAGCTGTAAGACTGATAGAATTCAGTACTGAATAACGTGAAGCAAGAATGCAGTTTCCTACTGAAACATAACTGAAGACATCAGCGAGCTTGATAAGCCAACCTGTAATAAGATGTGGGATGCCATATATACACAATTTAATTTACAAGAGCATCCTACCCTCCTAATATTGCTTAACAAAGACACAGCATGAAACGTTGCCTCGGACCATACAAAAACAGTAAGACATGGCAGCAGGATAGACGATATCCGGCCAAATAATAGTCTTTTTTCTTTTCTGAAGATTTTCATTGCTTAGCTACAGAGATTTGGTATGCAGGCACCCTCCGGGGTCTGCTGCTCCTTCCAGATCCGGCCAGTGATCCTCAGCTTCAGCTTCTTCCGGTCGCCCCCTGAGAAGAACAGCGCCATGTTCCTCTGGATGATGAGGCCGTCGTGGCTGTCTCGCACCTTCTGGTGGCTGTCCCGGACGCTTCTAGGGATGCCCTCCCATAGCATCTTCCTGCCATTGGCCCCTACCTCAAGGCTGTAGCTGTAGTTCCTCGCCTCGTTCTCGTCCCCCATGAAACGGAGGAAGGCCATGTAGACTGGTGCCATCCCAAGCTGGAAGGCCTCGAAGTGCAGACAGAAGTACTGCCCGAAACAGTAAAAGACCTACTCAACAGGCACCAAATAAATGTATCAAAATTAGTATATGGAAATGTAATTTACAGGGTTACAAAGTTTTTGTATAAAAAACTACTATGTCTTGTGGGGGATTATCTTATATCCAGCTAGAATGCACTAATGTGGGACAAGAGAAAACAATCCTACTATAAAATACTTACCGTCAGCATCCAGGTGGCATTTTCAACCTCTTGTGGGTTGGATTTGACGTATCTATGGTTGAATGTGCAGCCGCTATGCATGTCAACTTTGTGATCATCCCTCAAATGAGCAACAAGATAAGGGATATCACCAGCCACAGCACACTCAGAACCAGCATAGGGACAATTATATGGTCTAAAGCCACACTGCGCTTCATGCTTTATCTTGCTGTAGTATGGAAAGATTTCTGGGCACCCCAAAGAGCAGTACTTGCAGGGAAGCTCAAGTGATTCGGCTACTTTCTCCAGTGCCAAACACCTGATATCGCCAAGCTCTCGTCTGCATGTAGGGCAACGATTGTGTACCCTAGCTTTGCATGTCGAACACAAAGTATGCCCATTTTGGCACTGTAAATACAGTCAAAGAGATGAGAGCCATATCCACAAACCAGCAGTACAATTCTTGAATTGCACACCACTACACCAATCCAACACACAAATAGATCGGCTATTACCATAATATTTCTCAACATTTATTTGGACAACCAAGTATATACTCCACCAAAAATTGCTTATTGATGTTCAGTATTTATCTTGCCTAGGACCAAGATATCAATGCTAACATTCAACTTCCCTTTTAGATTAACTAAGTTCCATCTAGTTAACTTATATTTCATATGCATCACTGATCTTCCCTTCAATATCTATTCCAAGCTTTGCAATCCAAGCAAGGGCCAACTCCCCATGCCTGAATATTAAGATGCTATTTTTACTATGACTTTTGTAGATGATAAGTTGATTGGCCTCTAGTCTACTCTGCGTCCTCCACTTAGGATGGATCATAGATTCACAATCAGGTCAAGGAAAGAAAACGGAGTTAGAAAATACATAAAGAATTATGAACCTCTGCAACTTCCACTGGGAAGAGTGTACAAAGAAACAGGTGTGGAGTATGATCATCCTATAAACAAACAGCAAAATACCATAGGAAGCACAAGTTTGTAGGTGGGATTGTTTTGGTAGCTCATTCCAGCAAACTAACAGTTTAGTCATCACTTACCAGTTTCTGTTCCACGATACTAAGGACAAACTTCTTATGTTCTACTCCAATTTTCACAAGCTATCTAACAGAAGACATCTAATAGAATGATCATTCGCAAGATCCTATTTTGTACTTTTTCTTGAGCCTAGACTACATAGCAGGAAGGAGCACTAAAAATTACAAACAAGAACGACAATAAAGGAATAAACAGCTATCGGTTAATTGCTAAGCTAAACCAATAATTTTTTCGTTGGAGGACGGCAGAACCAGTCACTGAAATTATCCCGAAACATGAGAATGGGAGTCAATCCACAACCGCAACACCAAGATCCCCAAAAATTCTTAACGAAGAGAAGTCAATTCCATTTACTCGATTAGAATTTATCCACGAAACGAAAGGAATCAAATCGACACAGTAGCATCGTAAAAATGCAACCTTTAACCCACCCCCGAAGTTCCCAAACACAGATCGCCATTCCAAACCCAAGAATCGCCCCAGTCCCGACATCCAGACCCACCCACACATAGGCATAGCGCGCCAAATCAAGAACCGCCCTCGACCTGGTAGATTGGCGGGTACATGGAGCTGGTGCAGACGGGGCACTCGAGCAGCTCGTGCACGCCGCTCGCCGGCGCGGCGCCCCCAGTTCCCGCGCCTCCCTTGGGGTAGGCGGCCCGGGCGGCGGCGAGGAGCGCGCCGTGCGCGTGGAGGGCGAGGCCGACGTCGTCCGCGTCCATGGAGGCGTCGGGCAGCGAGAGGCACTCGACGCTGTCCACGTCCATGGCGCCGCACCGCTCCCCCCCCCCCCCCCCCACGCCACGAACTCCCGCGTCACGTCGTGTGCGTGCTCCGGTGAGGGTGGGAGGAGAGGACCGGATTGCGTGGGCTCCGGCGCTTTGTTGTTGTGGCGTGGGGCTCGCGCCGCGGATGCCGAGGCGATCTAAAAAGCGCGTGGAAGCAAAGCGGCACGATCTCTCTCTCTCTCGCTCTGAGATTAGGTGAGGGAAGCTGCGGCGGATTCCTGCCGTCTCCTTCCTTCGGCACGGGCTCTTGAGTCTTGACCTTCGTTACGCCGGTGACAACGTGAGGCTGGACTGGACTGGACCCCGGCGAACACGGCACGGTGACTTTGGTGGCTTTGCTGACGCGTGTTATCTGATCTGCTTCTTGATTGGATGACTTGGTTCAGTCAGTCTATGCTGTGGTCAGTCGAATAATTCAGTGTGTTTTGTCCGTCGAGTGCAGAGATGATTTACATATGATATACTGTGCCAACTAAGGGCCTGATTAGGAGAGCTCCACCAACTTTAGATTCATGAAAAATAGCTTCACTCTACGAAATTTTACCCAAACGCTCCAGCTCCGCGAAATCTGGATCCACCAAAATCCTGTATCTGAGGGCCAGATCCATGGATTTCATGGAGCTCCTCAAAGGGTGCTCCACCGTGGAGTTGGGTGGTAATTACCCACCAATGCCACTGGTTACACACTATATCCCACCAAAAGTGGTCATTCCCACCAAAACCTCAATTTCGTGAATCTGAAGCTGATGTACAAGCCAAACACTCCATGGTGGGATCCCAGATCCACGGTGGAGCTGCTGCTCCAGATCCACGTTTTCAGTGGTGAAGCTCTCCCAAACAGGCCCTAAGTCTGCACCTGTAACGCGGAAGACGGTGATACGGGCTTTTTGGTACATTTGGGGCCTGTTTGTTTCAGCTGGAGATTCTGAGTAGCTAGCTGGTCTGAGTAGCTGGCTAGTCTGAGTAGCAGCTGGTCTGAGTAGCTAGCCTGTTTGGCATCCTGGATTCTAGCTGTCCAGCTGGTATCCTGATAGATGTATTGACTAAAATACCCTTAGGTGAATTGATGTCCTGACTATGTATTGATAGAAGAGATATCCTTCAAACATTGAAAAACTAATATTAAAATTTCATGACAATAAATTTGACTCCAAATTATAATTTTAAATATTAATATGAATAAGTACCATGTCTCCATACAAAGGAACGTACAAAAGGTGTTCATAGACATATAAGGCGCACATATCACCATCAAAAGGAACTTCTATGGTACTATCTATATTCTTAAAGTCATCAAGCCGTTAGCTATGAAATCACGAAAGGCACACATATCACCATCATCTTGTGCCGTGCCAATGTAACCGCCTCCTGTGTTTGAATCAACATGTGGCATGTACTCTTCATCATCATCACACCTCTCAAAGATATGGTCACTCAAAGCACTGTCTCGAATGAAATTATGAAGCGCCATACAAGCAATGATGATCTTCTTTTGCCTCTCAACCTTATATTCCGAGTATCGAGATAGAGTGTCATTGAATATACGAGAGTCATGGGCAGATCCAGGCCATCCAGCAACAACAAAAATGAACCTCATATCAAAGTCGCAAATCGCCATAACATTTTGAGTAGGATACCCATGACAACCAATGTGTGCAATTAGATCCTTGGCTGGCACTACAACTGGGATATGTGTGCCATCTATTGCTCCAATGCAATTGTTGAAATAGGGTGAGAACCGAGAATCTTGAAGCTTTGGGTGCACAGTAGATTGCGACTCCTTTGGTTTTATGTTGTGCTTGGCTAGCTCATTAACACACTTAATGACTTCTCTGAATTTTGTACTAATTGTTTCAGTTGACCGTTTAAATCGGTTCTCAGCTTGGCTAAATGATTGAGGTCCACCACACATCCACAAGAACATACCAAGAGCTTCAATGGAATTGCAATCTCTAGTTGATTTCAGGCCATAACTTTCTACTAGTGTGTCATGCAACTTGTAAAAAACTGCAGGGGTCATCCGAAACATACGATAACAATCTTTTGTTACCCTAAGTTGATCCATAACCCACTGATTCCCATATTGCCGTGGAGTAACTCTTTTCCTTTTTTGGAGATAAGTTTCAGCATGGTGCATACTTATGAGAGCAACTGTTGCAGCAGCTTGTAGAATTAATTTATGACGCTTAACCTCAACTGATGATCCATCGCTGTCATTTGAGTCATCACTCTCACTGGATGTGCTCATCTACAAACAACAAGATTACATAAAAACACATAGGTGTGAATAGAGTATCAAACACAACAAGATTACATAAAAAGGATAGTCTGAAACAAGTTTACATAAAAAGCATAGTCTGAAATAAGATTACATAAAAAGGATAGTCTGAAACAAGATTACAACCAGGTTCTACTTCTTCCTATCTTCATACATCCTCTTAAGCCATGCAACTCTCCCTTCATCGGTTTCAAATGAACGAAACACTGCACGATACTCTTGTTTAATACAAAGTTTGGTTGCAATGTAGTGTTCATCACTTCCTTCTTTTGCTCCACATCTCACAGCCATACGTAAGTGCTCTATGATCTCATTGTCCAATTTGTCATTCCAGTCAAATGTCACAGAATTGCTAGTAGCAATCACGTCAACTAGACATTTCACTTCCTTGATCATAGAGCTCTTCTTTTTATTTGGGCTAGGCGCAATGCTACCTCCCTTACGCTTTCCAACCTTGGTCTTCTTATCATGAGAGCTGTCATCATCCCCAATATCAACGATATCATCGTCAACATTAATTGGAGTTGTGCTTTCACGACTACCAGGAATAATAGAAGACGAACCAGACACATGGATGTTCTGGAACATAACTTCCAGCTCATCTAGGTTCTCCATTGGTGTGTACCGGAACTTGCCATAGTCTTTGTTGGCCTACAAAAAAGATATGCAGAATTATTTACAAAATGGTGCCACAAAGCATTGAATGGAAGATAATTTTACAAATATCAATGGCATACCGCTATTTTTTCTGTCCACCATTCGTCATCTGCAACAATTGTTCCATTTTGGACATCCCAACCAAGACCGGTTGCATTCCTTTTTAGCTCAATCCATAAGCTGTATTCCCTCTTCAAAGCATCCCAACGATTCTTTAGCTTGGTCCGGTCATAGTTTCTATTTGTCTTTGCATTGAATTTTTCTTGTAGATTTTTGTAACCTGTGACATTCAAGGCTGCATTTGGTCTATTTCCAGCTAGTACTTCATCCCTACATATTTCACAAAATATTTTGGTTGCCCAGGCATCCCAATTTGCTTTTGGTGTCTTCCCTTTCTCCATCTAGTTTCATACATACCACAGCATAACATTATAACACAAAAAATGATGGTTTGCCCACAGAGAATACATACCACAGCATAACATTATAACACAAAAAATGATGGTTTGCCCACAGAGAATACATACCACATCATAACATTATAACATACCACAGCAAAAAGAACAAATGTATAACAAATGTAAGCATACCACACCATAACATTCATCACCCAACCTATTGTATATACATCCCTCAACTTTTTCACATGACTATCAGAGCATACCAAGCAAACCAATGAGATACTGTGCTTTGTTTTCTTATACATTATTAAGTTTTTCCATGGTATTCTTCTGAAGTTGCTAACATTTTCATACTTTCACATGAAACAAATATCTGCCACCAGGAGTACAGCCAGTCAACATGTATCTTCCTGGGTGTTCAAGCAGGATTGTCCTTGTTGACATCACAACTGACTATGGTATTTTGCAGAAGAGCAAATGTAAGCATCTCAAGTAAGGTGCATTTTGCAGTTTCCAGTTTGCATCTCAAGTAAGCATCACTGTTTGTACAACACAAATTATTATCCTTTGCTTCTCCACCCTGAAATCTACAAATCAAGGCACCAAGCACTCAGATCTGGAGGATGAAGGGAGTACCTCACAGCAGAGGGGAAGGGGGGATCTGGGAGGGGGCGCCGGTGGGCGACGGGGCGACGTGTGGCGATAGGATGTGCCGGGGGAGGGGGGATCTGGGAGGGGGCGCCGGTGGGCGGCGGGGCGTCGGGGGGCGGCGGGGGGCGACGGGATGCGCCGGGGAAGGGGGATCTGGGAGGGGGCGCCGGTGGGCAGATCCGGCGGCAGGGCGTCGGGGGGCGACAGGATGCGCCGGGGGAGGGGGGATCTGGGAGGGGGCGACGGGGCGTCGGGGGGCGACGAGATGCGCCGGGGGAGGGGGATCTGGGAGGGGGCGCCGGTGGGCGACGAGGTGGCGGGGCATCGGGGGGCGACGGGATGCGCTGGGGAAGGGGGATCTGGGAGGGGGCGCCGGTGGGCAGATCCGGCGGCGGGGCTTCGGGGGGCGACGGGATGCGTCGGGGGAGGAGGGATCTGGGAGGGGGCGTCGGTGGGCAACGGGATGCGCCGGGGGAGGGGGGATCTGGGAGGGGGTGTCAGTGGGCGACGGGGCGGCGGGACGTCGGGGGGCGACGGGATGCGCCAGGGAAGGGGGCCGGGGTGGGCGGCGGCGGGGAGGGGGGAGAGAGGCGTGGGGGAGGAGAGGTAAGAGGAGGGCGCGGGAGATCTGGGGAGGGGGCCAGGGGCCGGGGGGTGGGGAGGGGAGTTTTATCCAGTGGCATTTGCGGGTAAATACTTTAACTTTCAGTGGTATTTTAGTGGTATTAACCCGCAGAATCTGTGAGAAGCTGGGCTATTGCAGCTTCTCGGTCCCAGTACAATTGTGGCTTCTCCAGATTCTCAGTAGCTGGCCCAAAAGCTGGACTGTTTGGGAGAGCGTTTGGCTACTAGAAGTAGCTAGCTAGCCTAGAATCCGAAACAAACAGGCCCTTGGTCTCCACTCCTCCGCGTTAGCTTTGCACGGTACATGCGGGCTGTAAGTTGGTGGGCATATTCTTTTCGGTTGCGGCTTATGGCTTTTGGCTGAAATTTTTAAATTTTGGCTGTTTACGGTACATATTACGGAGAGACAGATACTCACTTGTGATTTTGGTTGATACAGATGTTGGACTTTTAACGTGTAGATCATTTAACTTGTAGACACCGTCTTGAGAAAATACTCCGTTTGAAAGTTAGGTACTGTAGCAAAAGCCAAAAGTCATCAGCTTGTGAGGTAAAGAACAGGCCCACATGTAACGACCCTATTTTAAAAATAGGGTGTTTTATTTACCGTAACAGATCAAGAGTTAAGTTATAAACATAAAGAGTATTATATTTACTCACGAGGATTTTTAAAAAAATTAGCTTAATAAAAATATAATCTAATGGCCAAACTACAATAACTTTACAGGCGTTTAAGCCTAAAACTAATGAAATCTCGATGGAACATTTGAATGCGGCTGTAACCTAACATATTAGCCGATGCATCATTCTTTCTTCTGATGCATGTTCTAATAAAAATAAATAAGATTAAGTATATTAAGTACTCAATAAGGCACATGGAAAGACTTTAACTATCATACAAGATGTCTAACTGGATAGAGTCATAGGATGTAATATGAAGAATATACTCCCTCCATCAGGGGCAGGGCTACATCGTGGAGCCCAGTGTCACAAGACACTGGGTCCAAAAATCGTTTTTGCAGGTACCAGCATCTCCATTCCATGCGTGAACCCCCTAACCTAAAGTCGGTGCACTCGGTCTCTTCTTTGAAGCCAAACGAAGGGAGCACTAGCAGCCTAAATTTTTAGTAGCTAGTAGTAGTCCACGAGGAGCCTCCACTGTCCCTCAGCCCACGAGATAACTGCAGCAGCCAGCCCTTGAGCCAGCCCAAGAGGGAGGACCGCAACAGGTCATGGTGTCTATTTGATCGATCCTGAAGCGTGTCACCTTGCACATCACTCTACGCATGTTCATCTCGCAAGGTCGGGCAGAAGATGTGCACCACACCCGCTACAGCCGCACCCAGTCAGGCAACAACCGTTCACTAGAAAACGAGATAAATCGATGCCATTGGTCTCCCTCGTTTGCCATCTGGCTACAGTGCCGCCTGGTCCCTGTTGCCTAACGCTCTCGTCAACCGAAGGAAACTTAGACCCACACAATGAGTATGTACTTTACTCTAAATTTCTCTCAATTATTCCAATTTATTTAAAGCATAGGGGCTAAATTTAATAGTTAGGGTTTCAATGTGATGATTGTTGATTGATTTTTGTCAAATTGTAGGTTTAAGACTTAGTGTTTCAATTTTGATTTGTGCAATATTGTCCTAGCTTGTGGCAAATCAGATGAAAAATGTAGTATTTGACCACAGTTAAGTAAGTAAGCCACTGGACGTATTTTTCTATTATATTATTCTTGAATTGTTGAACATACAAATATCTAATTGACCTTTTTCAATTATTTGATGATGATTTCATGAATGATAGACTTATTTGTTATGTGGATAAACAAGAATTGTAGAAAATTACCAATGATATTGTGGATTATCGCTTTATAAATTTGGAAGAACGCAAATACAAGTAATGTTTTCGAAAATCTTTGTTTCTACGCATGCGGGTGTTGGTTGGACGGCACGCATACCTGTCCAAGCGAAGTCACTACAACACAAAAGGTTGATAGCACCTCCTATTGTTACATACCTTTTATTGAATTTTTGAATTGCGAGATGTGATTGCTCATCAAGAAAGTAAGGTCTACACCGCACCTCCTATTGTTACGTAGCTTCATTGATTTTTGTCATATTGCGAAGTCACTACATCACATGTCCCCTATTGTTACGTAGCTTCATTGATTTTTGTACCAACGTTCTAGTTATCTATTATTTAAACCAAGTTGAATTTTTGTACAAAATTTTACTTTAAGTAAATTATGACCTTTGATTCTAAATTTATAACTTTGCTTGAAAATTATATTCATTTTACTTTCATGTGTATCTCCAACTTGCTTTTGAATTTATACGAACTTGCCCCCAAATTTATGCTAATTTTATTCCCAAATTTAAATTGGTCTGATTTTTTAGACAAAAATTGCTTTAGATAAATCATGACTTTGCATTTAAATTTATGACCTTGATTGCAAATTATACTCATTTTGTTTCCATGTGATTTTAAAATTTATAGTGACTTCCTCATAAATTTAAAACTCATACTGACTTTGTTTCCAAATATAAACTAATTTGAATATTTTGTATAAAATTTGATTTAGGTAAATCATGAATTTGATTCCAAATTTATTACCTTGCTTGAAAACTATACTCATTTTGCTTCCATGTGTATATCAACTTGTTTTCAAATTTATACCGACTTGCTCCCTAGTAAAATTAAGGGTATGCATTATAGCAATATAATATACGTGTAACAAGGAGTGCATGTAGCAATATATGGAACCAGTTATACGGTGGACATATCAGCAATCACATGGTGGTATAGCAAGTGTGGGTATGCAATCAAAATCACGTACTCACATGCGCGCGTAAACGTAGATGCATCCAATGTTTTTACTTATATTTGATCATTCTATTTTTTTACTTGAAAATTTTAAGTAATTTTATTCTTTTTTATAGCCAATGAGATCGAATGATGTATTTTACTAAGGCCAACCAACTTTTTTGTCTGTGATTTCGCACTTAGTTCCTTCAGTTTGTTGCAACTAACTAATATTATTATTGGGGTTATTTATTTTGGTAAGCATTTCGATCATTGCTTCTTTATCATCATACATTGCTATCAGTTATATTGAAGTATTGATGGTAAAAATTGCCGGACATACTACTATTTGGCATAATATTGATTGAAAATTATATATGTTGTTATATATATGATGAAGTGGTGAACCCTAGTTATTTTTGTTCTAGTTCCACCCTTGCCCTCCATTATGTATTAATGGAACCATTACGTGTTAATTTGCTAATTTACTAGTATACATCATGTACACAACAATTGTATACTCTAAGGTAAGCTTTGGAAGCAATTAACTCATTTGAATAGGAGTATTTGACTTTAAATTAATTGATAGTAAAGCTACATAGGTGGTTATCATTAATCATTCAAAGCATTCTGTTAACACATAATGCTTCCATTAACACATAATGAAAGGGCTAAATTCTTCACCAATTTGACAGGAGAGAGGATAGAGTCGAGAAATTTTGTGGATGGCTGAGGCTTACCAGATTTAGGGATGATGTCTGTGGTGCAGCTTCATGTGACTGGAGAAGAAAATGGTGGCTCTGGTGTGATGGTGTGGAGAAGAAGAGGCTAAAGCAATCACTAGCTTTGACTTTATAGACCAAGCAAGGCGGTGGCGCTAGTAGCGGTGTGAGATGGGTTTAACACATGGATGGTGGCGTGGACGGTCCCGCGAGTTCAACACCATGACAAGGACATGGTGGCAGCATGGGAGTCGTCGCTCCTCCCTGGAGCATGTGCACGAGGTGGTAGTGAGGAACGACGGAGGTGCGACATGTCGAGTAGTTGGCGGTCATGGTTTGGCGACGGGTGCAATTTAACACTGAGAATGGCACAACCTAGCGCAGACTGAGTTTAATGCCAGAGTAAGGTGGCCGGCGAGGTAGCGCAGCTTGGTGCGAGTGAAGAAGACAGCGGGTTGAGGCGGTGTGGCACGGGTGAAGGTGACAGCGGGTTGAGGCGGCACTACACAAGGTAGGCGAGAACAGAGGAGAAAACGGTTTGCAAGAGTGCACCTTCTCAAGGGGAAATGCGCATTTGTAGAAAGAAAAGTGGGTTTTTGGCTGGAATTTTTGGATTTGGCAAAAACTTCCAAATTCAAATAGAATTCGATCAAATTCAAATTTTCAAAATCCTTGGTTGTTGCATAGATGCAAAGATATGTAAATCAAAAAGTAACATCTAATGTGAGGCTAACAAATAGGCCAAGCACCATGTGTTAATATTACAACTTATGAGATTTTATAGACCTTGTTCTTCTGGGCAATGGTAGATGGTTTATGGTTGTGGCTGATGGCTTTTGGTCCTAGTACGAGTATTTGTGTGAATGAAACGAATGTTGATAAAGCCGCTTTAAAAATCTTGTCTCGATAAGCCACCTTAAAAAGTGACAACAAAGATGTCATGTTTGTTTGTTCGAGGGAACTATAAGCCATAAGTTGAAAAGAAGAGGCTATAGTGGTATTGAAAGAACCATAACTTTAATTAACTCACAGCAGTACAATTAACAATAATTAAAAATAAATTAAGAATTATTACAATGCATTAATTACAGGAATGAATTACAACTCCCAATATCAAAATCTCAAAGAATTGAACTAGAACTAATTATTACAACTCTTTTTATAGAAGTGTTGCATAAAGAAAAACTAATTTCTAAAGTTGCAATTGCATTAAGAGTTAAGTCTTTCGGTGCTTTGTGTTATAGTTCCCTGTCATCGCATTTTGCTAGCATTAGAATCCCAAGCAGGCCACCCCTCTTTCTCTTTTGCAGTCAAAGAGCAAATCAAACAACAATCCAAGGGAGAATAAAAAGGGAAGAAATTAGATTGGCCGTCAGTACCCTCGGGCTACTAGAGCCAATTAGAGTGGCGTTCATCGAGGTTCCCAAACCGTTCCAAGCCGGTCAGCACTTCTCACCATTAGTGGGCCTCATCATCTGGCATTTAAAATCCAAAGCCCATTCCAAACTTACCTTAGCCCCTATAGAATCCCAGAATAGTGCATAGCACACATTTAGGACCTTCGATCCAAAGCAATAGAGAACTAAAACACAAGAGAGGCTAAGTTCAGCATTGCCTAGTTGGGCAATAGAAAGGAGCCAGCCAAAACCGAGAGGAGGAGGTCGAAACCCCCTTGTATATAAGCCTCAAATCCAGCCGATCGTGTCATTGCCATTCTCGGAAACCACCGAAAGCAAACCAGTCGAAAGTTCACAAGCCCACATAAAGCACCCAACCCCTCACAGCCAAGAACAGCTAAGAGCAACCAAGAACACCTGAGCCCTTAAGCCAACCGAAGCCCATCCCCCATCCATCTTTTGCTCTTAGCTGAAGGCTAAAGAGCCAGCTCTCATCGAAGCCACAGCAAATTGAGTGAGAAGAAAGGAGTGTCAGAGAAGGCGAGGCAAAATGTAGAGGAAGACGAAGGAGAGCGAGGACCACAGGACAAGGAGGCCGACAGGGTGGACCACCACAAGGCGACGGCCATCACAACACAGCACCCCCCACCGCGACAAGTACCTCGACCACACCTTCGTCCACGTCTACAACCACATGAGGACCACACCGCAGCCCCCACCAACTAGCTGGCACCTTTCATTCTCAACCCGACACAAGTAGGCCCACATTCCCTCATGTTTTTCTTCCCTTTCTTTTTCGGTTCTTTCCTTTGCAGCACGCAAATGCTCAACACTACTCCTCCTTAGCTCGTCTGGTTTAGCTAGGCAGCTAAGAAGGAGGGAGAACCTACCCAGCCCAACCGGTGGCTACCACAGCAACCAGCGGCCACCCCAGCACCATGCGCACCCTCGGGCTTGGAGAGCTGCTCCCAGGTACAAACACCCCCAAACCCGAGTCCTGTCATCACAGCCACTAGGATTCCCCAGAACCAGGTGTGGTAAAACGCATGAAAACGTAATGAAAACATTAACTAAAATCAAAGCGATTAAGCATAGAAGGAGGTAGAAGAGGAAGGTAGAACCGGAGAGTAGGCGAAGCCGAGCCCCTCAGCCATAACCACCGACCAAGCCAAGGCCATAGTAGCATACCCTGGCCGGTGGCATCCTCCTTGAGGATGAAGAGGAGGTCGAGGGAGCCGTCGAGCAGCCGAGTAGTCGGAGTAGTCATAGGAAGCAGTAGTCATCGGAGTAGCTGAGTGGCCAAAGTAGTAGTCAGAGCAGCCATAGCTAGAGTAGCCGAACCGTCGGAAGCCGAGAAGCCATAGATCCAGTGAGCAGCCACCAGATCTGATGGGTAGCCACTAGATCTGGCAAAGAGGAGTCAGTAGAAGCCGCTAGATCTGGCGAGAGCGACCAGAGGAGGAGAGATCTATCCAGATCTAAGCCAGGAAAGACGAGCATGATGGGTAGTTAGGCTAGGAAGAGTTGCAAGCCTCGAGAAGGAGGGGAGAAGGTAGCGTCTTCAGTGCTGAGAAGGGGGAGCGAGAGAAGAGGAGTGCAGTAGCCAAAAACTGAGCGTCGGTCGAGTGGAAGAGGAGAAGTGTTTTCCCACCGGCCGAGAGGGGTTGAGCATTAAAGGCAAGGAGGGAGGAGTACGAAGCGTCAACCGAGTGGAGGAGTGCGAAGCATTAGCTGAGTAAAGGAGGAGGCAGAACAATTTCTTTGGCTACTTGGCCATGGGCCAAGCGTGGCAGTGGGCCTGTGTTGGGCCGGGCCGAGAGGCATGGGCCTTCGAGGTAGTTTCAACAGTAGGTTAGCAAGCTTTTGTTTAGACTTTAGCCCATTAGATAGGTTAGAAATCCACCGATGCGGGAAAATGGGAAATTTTCCAATTTATTAGTACCTTAATTAAATAATTTCCTATAATAGAGCATCAGCTTGTAATGTAGAAATTGACCAGGCTCAAGCCGAGGTAGCAGAGCAATTTGCCGTTGATTCCAGCACTTGCTACTACTCGGGCAAGCTAATTCTTGATCACAAAATTATTTCCTGTATCATTATGACATACTTGCATTAGAAAACATTTTCGAAAAAGTGAATGGACTATGAAGATGAAGAGTTAAGTATGAGAAAAGAAAAGAGAAGAGAAAGAAAGAGAAAGAAAGAGAAAGAAGAGAAGAGTATGAGTTAGAGTCCATGGTCCGGCTGAGAGGAGCAGCAGGACTACAAATGTATGTAAATAGGAGGGTAAAGAGGACCTTGAAAAGGCAGAGAGAGGGAAGGCAGAACCTATTTAATATGGCTAGAATATAAAGACCTACCAAACTCTCACTCAGATCGGGAACCGTAAATAAAGTGCCAGCCATTTTTCCATCTCGAACGGGCAGAAATTAGTACACTGTTATGTTATTCATCCCTCCACATTGGGTAAGTAAATATGCGTGAGTAGAGATGGATGAAGCTCAAGACCAGTAACGCCAGTCTGGAAGTGAGTAAGTCCCGAGACGCTATATGCGTAGGTGGAGTGTTGGGCCGGGAGCCGATCTAGCCAAACATTATTTGAAGTCGGTAGAATCTGGGTGAGCGACCCGGTATACCAACCGAAGATAAATAGGCTAGAGAATTGAGCAACGTAACTTGGAAAAGGTTTTGTACTTTGAACTTGACTCCACACTAAAGGAAGTGTGGAAAACCTAGTTCTGATGGTTCAGAGTACAATAGCAAAACTGTAATTTTTTTTATTGTGGTGATACGCCTTTTTTTTAGCCCATCTATAGTTGACTGGGATAAGTTATAGAGAGCGTTGTAGGCAGGGTGTTCAGAGCCATCAGATGAATCAACGAACGGTCTAAATTTGGTGAGTGATAAATTGCTAAATTACTGTGAAATATTCAATTTCTCATGTACTATAATTCAGACCGTTTGATCTCGATCTAACAGTCTACAAAGACATGTAGTCGGTGACTTAGCTCTGTAAAGTCTAGAGGATCGGGATCTAGTTTTGAGTGATACAGTCACTCCTAAGAAAAGATGTAACCCAGTCGGGAGAAGAAAAGAGAGGCAATAGAATCCCTCCAAAAAATAATCCTAGGAGCAACCGAGCAACATCCACCATGCATTATCCCACCACAAGGTGGCCAGGCCACGTGGCTCCCACCATTTCCTTCTTCCTCCAGGGGAAGGAGAGCACAGGCAGTGTGTACACAAGCGCCGCCAATAATGGCAGCCTCCTTCTGGCTGCATATCCCTTCCCCTCCTGCTCCTCATCTCCACAACCCCCTCTTCCCCTTGAGCAGCCAATCCTCTTCTTCTGCATCTCCTCTGCTGTGCAAGAAGCATGCACCAGCCAGAGGCAATCTTGTCTGCAGTTCAGCTTCAGTTGTGGTTAGCTCCTCTTCTGTTGTGACCAAAGAGCAGGAGGGAGCAGCAGAGGCAGTACCTTCTCCTTCGGGAGAAGGATATGAGCTTGCACTTGTCACCTTCAGGGGGTAACTTACGTCTAGTGTCACTGTCTCAGGATGCAAGGATCGCAGCATAGAACATTAATCTTTTCTTCAATCGAATCCCAACCAAATGGTTCCATGGTCTAGCGGTTAGGACATTGGACTCTGAATCCAGTAACCCGAGTTCAAATCTCGGTGGAACCTCATTTTTTTCGTATTTTTTTCACACTAGTGCATCTATATTAAAATAAAAAACACTAGTTCGATTAAAACATTTGTCACCAATAAACTTAATACCCTCATCTTCTAACGATTGGATCAACTAAATCTAATAGCTAATATTACAAATTGGTCCTACCACCTCTAAATCTACACTGTTTATTCATTTTATCCAACGCCCACGATTACAAGTTGATCCTGCTAATCCCATCGCACGCCGTACCCCTCCCCCAGCCCCCCGTGCAATCACGCCCCTCGCATCACGCCCACAATCCATCACGCCGCCCCACACGCCTGTAATATGGGCCTGTTCTTTTTGGCTGCGGCTTGTGGCTTTTGGGCTGTTTATACGAGAGATTACAGAGTAATAGAAACTCACGTGCGGTTTTTGCCGATATAAATAAAGTCAGTAAAGCATGTACTACAATTAACTAGTAGACCCTATCTTAAAAAAAATATTCCGTTTAAAAGCTAGTTACTGTAGAAAAACCGAAAAGCAGCTTTTAGAAGCTGAAAAGAACAGGGCCTATATCCATCCATCAACACCGCCCCAATGCTCCCCCGCTCCCGCGACGCCCCTACTCCGCCCCACCCCCATGCTCCACAGCTTCGCCCCTGCGCCATCGCATCACACCCGCAATCCATCGGCGTCGCCCCTCACACGGGCAATACATCCATCGGCGCCGCCCCAGTACTCCCCCACTCCCGCGACGCCCCTACTCCATCCCACCCCCATGCTCCACCGCTCCGCCCCATGCTCCGCCCCCTCCGCTCCTCCCCTCTCTGTCGCTTCGCCCCCTCCGACCCCGCGCCGCCGTTCTGCCCCCCCCCCCCCTCTGCTCTCACTCCGCCCCATGCTCCGCACTGTTCCACCGCACCACCGCGCTCCACCCCACTTGGCTCCTGCTGCCGTTGTTGAAATCTTCGACCGCAGCCGGTGTCGAAATCTTCAACCGCTGCTTGTCAAAATATTTTACGGTTGCCGATGTCGAAATCTTCGACTGCTTCTGTTATCGAAATCTTTGACCGCAGCTGGTGTCAAAATCTTCGACGGCTGTCGTTGTCGAAATCTTCGACCACATCCCCTAGCCCAACGCTACCCGTGACCCACTACGTCGGCACAACACATCCATTCCTCGATGAACACAAGGTTTGTGACAACCTCTCCCATCTTGAATTTAGTTGATTATGGAAAATAAGCTCAACCGTTGTACTTCAACCACGGTCCTTTGACCATGGCGCCTCGACTCCAGGACTTCGACCACAGCGCCTCGACCACGGCGCCTCGACCATGGGGCTTCGACTACAGTCCTTCGACCACAACGGCTCGACCACGGTGCTTCGACAAGGGTGCGTCGACCACAATCCTTCAACCACGGCGTTTCGACCACAGCACTTCGACTACCGGTCTTCGAGGACCGATCGGGTACTGTAGCTTACGAGTACCAACTGCGACTGCTACGACCGGCCCATATGTGCATGACCGGCTCACTGTATTCATGATCAGTTCACTGTAGCTATGACTCCTACGCAGCTCGACTCCCAACAGCGACCGGTTCACTGTAGCTGCAATCGGTTTACGACTCCGAGGTCTTCGACTACACAGTACTTGAACGCACGACTACTCAACACGCAATTACACAGTACTTCGACCACGGCACTTCGGCCATGACGCTTTGACCACGGCTTCGATCACGACGCTTCGATCATGGCACTTCGACCACGGCTTTTACCATGACACTTCGACCACAGCGCTTCAACTACAATTAGATAGACGTCGCATGAGGGGCCAAAGGGGGAATTTTACTGGAGGGGGCAAAAGAGGAATTTCTCTGCCATGGGGGGTCAAGAATGACCACGCTTCGTCAAGGGTCCAGTTCCTCGACCTTCGGACTAGCATAGATATCCTATTTGTTCAAGAACTTCTACCCGCCCTTAGGGTTCAACTCATGCAACCTGAATTGATCCCATAATCTTAACAAAGGGATGGATTATTCGCTGCAACTGTCTGCTCCTCTACCTTTTCCTATCTCATCAGCCATCGAGACGGTCAAGTCCCGGTCACCGCCCTGTCTGTCATCCCTTCTTGGTCCGCCTGCGCCCCCTCTCTCCCCATCTTGGCGCGGATCTGAGGACGACACGCGCGGCAATGGGACGCACGAGCGTCGCATCCTGGCCCAATCCGACATGTCCAATACTTGCCACACAGTCGTCACGTCGCATTTACAGGGATCCAAGTCAGCGGCAACGTGTGCAAGTTGGAGTTGCTAAAATACGTGGTTTTATGTTACAAAGCTCATGTACATGTGGCTATGTGCAATAAATTAAAAAGCATATGCTTTTATATTACGGATGTTCGTACACATGAGGTCTTATGAAATTTACTCTCTTTTTTAAAAGAAAATTAGGAGGGAAAGCTAGCATTGGCTATTTTGCTGTTGGGCCAAAGAATAATTGTTTTCCGGCTGTATTTGATACTTATATCTGCAATTTCATCTCAAAATTTAATTTGACTCCTATCATCTCAAAAATTAGTTTGATCAATATGGTGTGTTTCCAATGCTTCTACTTGATGATACATTGGGGCTGCAAGGGCTGCGGCAGGGACGAGTTGGAGAGGGGTTGCAACGGCGAGGGGCGGATCCAGGGCGGCATAGCCACTGTCCCGGGCTTCGGCTTGTGGCTAATCAAGGCCTATCGGCCGTGCCCCGGCTTCGTCGCGGCCGGTGGTCGGTACCATCGCCAGCGGCAAAAGCATGGACGACGTTGCATCTGGCAGGGGAAAGAAAGTCTCCTCCAACGAAAAGAGAAGGCAAGTATGATAAAGCACACATTTATCATCTATGATCACCTGACTATCTTTGTGTAGTTCACCTAGATGAATGTTCCTCAACACTTTGTACTGCACCAGACCAGACACCATCCTTTGATAAATGTAGTTAGCATATTAACTGTGAAAGTGCATAAATCAACTGTTAACAACGATAGAATTAGGGGATTTAAACATAAAGTTGCATTGTTGTGCTCTCCAGGACCATGTAACACCCTTATTTCTGGGAGTATTATGAAACCCTCGCAATTGCCCAGGATTGTTCAGTTGCGAGTACACCCATCGAGTGTATAACATTGCCAACACATGCTTAAGATAAAAATCAACTTTATTACAATATAAAGGCATAGAAGCCAAGTTTTACAGAAGGGCAAGCGGCCCTTAGATACCTTGCAAACAAAAGAACGCCACAGGCACGCCTGAGCGGAGGACGACCCTAATTCCACGTATCCTTGACCTCGCAGTGTTCCACTCCTTTGCCTTCATCTACCTCCTTATTGCTAGTTATCTCTGTTAATGTTTTAGCAAGCATGAGTACAACTACAGTACTCAACAAGCCACACGGAGCTTAACAATAACTACATGCAAGGTATAACAAATAAAGGGAAACATGTCTGTTAATTTGTTGTGGATACAGTTTTAGTTGTAAACAGGTTTTAAACATAAAATCATAACTTTCTATAAACTTTAGGGGGTTTTCAAGGTTCGATTATCAGACCACCAACATTACCACATCCTTTCCAATTCTACTTATGCCTAGTTGCTGGAATCACCCATTAAACATAGCTTCATTTACCGGAAGCACGGCGTATTCGAATACCATTAATCATGACTCTGCAGAGCTGCCCTGCTTTACCCACAAGATTCCTTAACTCCCGCTAAAGAGTAAAGGAAACAAGGCTGTTCGCTGCTCAATTCTTTATATAGCCTCTACCTAGTAGGTTTCCTCGACAAGCCCAGGCCTCAACCTCTGACTCATCTCAGCCTACTATTGTGTGGACATCTGATAATCAAATCAATAACAAAAACAACAACGGCGCCAACTTCCATACGGTCATTCTCAACTCCCTTCCGTATGGACTCACACTTTGCCTTCACCTTGCGTTTGTAGAGGTTCAATCGAATTCGAGCAGCTACTAGACCATGTGCAACGTATCAACACTTGTGGTTGGGCGATCACTATGTTCTTTACTCAGCATAAGGGTCTAGTCCTTACATTTTCACCAGTGGCAAATCCCCTTCTACAAATCTGTCCAGTGCTTTAACACTCCCATTGATTTGTAACATTTGCCTTCACCCTAGGTCACGGGATCCAACGATCCTCACTTACCCTAGAACCACTTTCCCAAAGAAATACCAAATCTTTTAGTAACAGTAGATGATGATTCTCTAAGCTATCATATTCATATTATTACTATACTTAATATTACTATGTTGTGTCAAGGTGAATATGGCCATCAAATTTGACTGGGCTTTTTCGGGTGGTAGGACATAACTAGTATCATATCATTCTAAGCATTTATTGTAAACAAAATATCAGTACGCAAATAACGTAATGAAAATACTAATAAATAAATAGCGGAAATGTAGGTTCAACATGATCAAAGTATGTGTGACTTGCCTTGCGAGTCTATGATTTCAACAAGTTCAAATTCTTCAGCAGGCTGGATCCGGGCTTGAGCTTCTCCCTCCTGATCCTGTGAATCCTCGCCTCCGGAAGCTAGCGCAAAGCAAATAAAAGAAATCAATTCCATGCCCGAAGAAATGAGCTAGGAATAAAGAAATAAAATAAAGAAATAAAATCCGATAAATTCAAATAAATTGAGATTTGTGCTTGCAGGAAGGTCATAAGGAGAAATGGGCCTTTGATTTGGGTTGGCGGGCTCGAAATGAATCCGGGGAGTATAAACATGCATTTTTGGTTTTTGGGTCGGGTACTGTTCATTGGACTCGGGTCGGCTGGAACGGGCGCGACGAGTGGACTCAACTCAACCGAGACAAAGCGGATCGAGTCGGGCGCAGGCGGTGCGGTCGGGCGCGGGCGGGCGGGCGCGGGGCGACGCGGTCGGGCGCGAGGGCGACGCGGTCGGGCGAGGGGCGGGCGCGGGTGGCTCGGTCGGACGCGGGCGCAGGCGGTGCAGTCGGACGCGGGCGCGGCTGGCTCGGTCGTCTTCTTCCTCCGTTCGGCCCAAGCGTGCAGCGAACAGAGGAGGACGGCGGCGGCTTGCGACGGTGCTCCGGTGGTTTGCGACGGCAGTGGAGGGTATGGGCGGGTGCGGGGTGAGGTGAGGATTCCATTTTGGCCAGTAGTGGGTCCGGTGGAGGCGGCTATCGCCGGCGGCGAGCCGGTGAGCTCGGTACGGATTTTAACAGCGAAAGCGGATTTCTAGGGTTTTGAGGGCCGGGTTTTTGGCGTTTGAGCATACTTGGGACTTGGGTTAGCTAGTGGAATGGTCGGTTTGGGCCGGGAAAGGCCGGGCAAGGCTAGCCACGGTGAGGTGGATGCGGTCATTGGGGCTATCGGCACCGGGGAAGAAGGGGAGTCGGGAGGCTATGGCGGCGGTTAGGGTGTGCTTCTGGGGTGTCGGTGAAGCTATAGGAGCAATGAATTGGAGAATAGATGGCCGGAGTTGGGACATTGCGCTAGGGCTCGAGTTTGGGGATTTCTTGAAATTACCGGCAATGGAGATGGAGGGGGGAGGCTTTGGGGCCTCAGGCGAGTGGTGGGGGTTGATGGCTGCGGCCAGGAGCGCTTGGCCGGTTAAATAATGGCTTGGAGGCGGTTCGGCCCGAAGCTTATCCCTGGCGACGGATGTGCGTGGCGGCCGGCGGCGTTGCCACGCTTGTTTGGCCGGTGCAGAGCGTCAGGGCGGTAGAGGGGAGGTGTAAAGGAAGCTTGTCCGCGCGGGGAGGTGGCGAGATCAAGCGGCGCGGGGGTGGGGTGGCACGATTAGGGAAGTTGGGAGGCGGTAAAGCGGGGAGCACCGCGGCGGCAAAAGCTGATGCACGGCGCTGTAGCGGGCTGGCGTGGAGTGCCACGGGGCCTGGGGCGGGTGAGGTGGCCGTTCCACCGAGCGGGGTTGGCGGGAGATGACGCAAGGCGGCGATCATGCCGAATGCGTGAGCGGCGGCAGAATGAGGTGGCGTTGGAGATTTTCGGACAGGAGCAGTGCCCTCAGTTGCTCCCTCTCCTCTTCGGTTGATGGCAAAGATAGAGGCCAGCTGGGCTTTAAGATTTGTGGGATTTAGGTTAAGGAATTGAGATAGCAAAGCAAAAATGAGAATTCAAATCAATTTCAGATTTTTGAAAATTTTCAGAGCTCGATTTTGTTTCAGACCAGCAAATGCATAAACCCATTAAATTCCAGACAGTAAGGTTCTGCTTAGTTGTGCTTGTAGTTGTACAGCACCAGCTGTCAAAGGCGGTTCTAATATAGTTCATAGGTGTTTAGTTGAACATCCAATTTTTTTAACAATATCTTGTATGTAATATATATATTAGTCATATATACTGATAAATTGGTCTAAATGCTTCACATTTATATCTCTAATAGATTTGAGCCCACTCCTACATCTCCCTCCCCAATTCATCTCAAAAACTACAGTTCAGCTGAGGGTTAGGCTGACTATGGAGCTTCACTCGAAATTGATATAGATCGACTTTTATTTGTCTTTTAAGTGGTTGTTTTAAATTTAAGCTAATAAGGCACTATCAAGTTGATACTCATTTAACTTTTTTCACTCAAAATTGACTTATTTCAATTTTGAACTCATTAACTATTGTAATCGCAATAATTTTGATTCGAGCCCAAACAAACATCTTTATCAGCCGACTAGAGGGGGTTAATAGATGGTTTAAATTTTTTTGGCCAAAACCGAGTTTTATATAAAATTTAAATGCAATGTAGCAAGCGAGTGGTGGTGAGCACTAAGCAGGGCCTACCTGGACCGCCTAGGAGCCAGGGTCCTGAGAGGGAGCACGCAGCAGCGACGGCTAGACCACCGAGGATAGCAAGGCAAGCAGCACACATCAACAACAAGACAAGGGCATCCCTATTTCTAAATCTCAAACCACATATTCTCATTTCAACAATTTTTTCTTAATTGTTTTATAATTTCTCTAAATTATTTAAGATGTCTCTAGTACAAACAATTTGTACTTTGATTTTTGCTGCTAAACATCGACCTCTACTTTCTTCATTAAAACAATATCTTATTAATTCCGAACACACATTCTGAAAATTCTGAATCCGCCACTGCCAGCTAATCTCACTTGGCTTTCCAACTTCTAGTGCTGGAGAGGGGAGGACATAAGTTTACAGCTATATTCTTTTGGGCTGTAGTTGATGGCTTTTAGCTGCAGCTAATAACTTTTGTCTGCGCTTTTTGATATGACAGTGGACAGCGGAGTCGTCGACGCAGAAGGCACACACGGTTTTGGGTTCGGGAAGTTATTTGAAGAAGTAACTTCTAGAAACCACTTGGAGAAATCATCCCATTTAGTTTAGCTTTTCAAGAAGCTGAAGCCCAAAATAAGAGGAAAAACCAAAAAAGAACAGAATCTACACCTGGTTAAGGAGAAGGCTACCTGCAACACCGGAGCTTCAGATTTTGTTTCAAACCTAACATTGTCTAGGTCAGAGTGTTCGACGCAGTGTTGGAATCCAGCCAGCAAAATTATTGCCGATTAGGAGGTTCCATATAGTTCGGATTGACGGCACACTCCAATGTTCTCCTGGTAATCATGATTTGCATATTGTTGCCAAGTATAATAGCAACACGGTGTCGGAAAATTCCTAGAATCATATTGCCTGTCAGTGGTTTCTTTACTTTTCTGATTGCTCTTAGACTCTCGAATGGTACTCTCACCATCCATTAGCGTTTCCGTCACACGCACGACGAAAACTTTCAGCAAGCAAAACATGAGCTCATGTCGTCGTCAGATTAGCCAACCTAACGATCGGTAAAAGGAACCAAGAATGGGTATTTCTCACAAATCTATGTTGCTCCCTTGATAATATAAGCTGATCTGTACATCATTAGAATAAACAAAAGCTCCTGCCACCATCCAGCAGGAAGGTTCAGAAATGGAACATTCTGATCAGCTAATGGGGAAAAAAACTACATGCCATTTGCACGTTCCTTCAATTCATATCCTGAATTTGGTTAGATGGGGACCTCTTCTATCATCTTCCTTTCGACGAGATACGCAAAAGAGCTAGTGAAGAAAAGGAAAAAACTAAAAGAATAAGGCATCTGTTGCAAACAGCAAAGAGACAGATGCCCGTTTGTGCTTTCACCTTGTCGCAGTTCATACGGTGTCCAGAAACTAACATCAAGATTATTGCAAAATGCAATTGGTTCTGCAGTCTAAATGTTTATTCTGTCAGCGCAGGTGAGGCGGCCTGACTCCAAATGGATTACTTCCGGGAGTTGCTGGTGAACGAATTGTTGGTGAACCCTGCACCCTCTGCAGAAAGGAAATGACATAAGGTCCATTGTCATATCAGCATTTCCCTTCTAGGAACATATGGACAATAACATCATTCTTTGCTTGTCTTATCGAAAGTTCCAGTGTTTTAGGAAATGACTGCGAACTACTAGAAGCCTTTCAACACAAGTGGATAAAATCGACAAAGCTCCCGCATCACATGCACAGGTCATATAGAAGTGTACTTGATAAATGATTAAAAGAGAAATTCCGAATAAACCACTAGTGCAACCAAAAATAAATATAGAACGCAAAACTCTTGAACAAAGGATCACTCGTATGGTTTGTAAGAAATGAGGTAACTCTCAATTTCCCATTGATCACTAAAGCACAACATGACACTAGGCTGAACTGGTAATAACTTGTAACACAAAATAATGCGTAAGGAAACAAATGCTCACAAGCACACATTCAGTTCAAGTTTAGGACTCCCCATGTCCCAACAGTGAACTACAGTAAACACATGAGCAGAACTCCCGAGATTGAGAAAATGAAGAGAAGCATATAAATCCCTTGAAGCTCTTGTATGACATACTCCTTTGAAAGCATAGAAGTATTTCTTTTTTTGACAGATAGAGAAAAGGTATCTTGGTATTCCTTTAAGAGGCATGGGAAGAATGTAACACTGATCAATGACTATTGAAATTTGCCCCATAAGTGTGGACTGGAGGAGAGGCGTATTAGGTTTTGTGGTGAGGGTGTATGTATATGACTTAGTGTCTTTGGATTGGGCTGTTGAGCATCTGGCGCTAGAGACCTAGGTTTAAGCATTGTGTTGGGCTGACTGGGCTGGGTCGCCTCCCATATGTGTCCACATTGTGTCCTTGACATGTCGGAAAAGAAAAGTATTTTTTTCGCTCGGGAATATTTGGAAACATTGAAAATACGTGTCAACAGCGTGTCCGTGCCGTGTCCACAGCACCTCCTCAACGTGTCCATGGCTCCATGCTACATAGAGTTTGGATACTCCATAAACACCACATTTAAAACCAACAACTTACTGATGCAGCATTTGAAGGAAGAAAATGATATGTGATTTCTAGTTTTCTACCACACTACCGAGGAAAAAATCAAAGTTATGCTTTATTCTCTAGCAGACCCCTCCTGCCCTCCTTCCCACTTACAGTTACCAGGCCATCCAAAATGCATCCAGCAGATATCTAATTTCACAAGGAAAAAAACTAGTTATAAACCTAGCTAAGTATAACGGATTTCAGAGAAAGGTGACCAGTTTGTGCTAGGGCAGCATCAGTATGTGTACTTCCTCCAGTAGCACCTCACAGGAAGCTCTAATAATATATACTTATATTGCATTGTATTATGAATTATGAAGTAGCTGAAGTTCTGGAAGAGAATAAATTGGTATTGTAAATGTACCTGTGCCACTACTGGTTGAGTGAGATATTCCATGAGCTGTTGCTTTTGCTTGCTGAACAAGTCCTTAACTCGGTTCAATAAATCTTCTTCTCTTTTCATATCCTCAAGAAGCCTTTCCTTCTCCCAATTCTTAAGTTTAACTTGCTCTTCCATTTCAGTGATAGTTCCAGGTAAGTTTGAAACCCCATGGCTTACAGTTACAGTAAATTTTACTTCTATGTTTTTCCTACAAAGGTCATTTATAATAATTAATAAAAAGTGATGAAAGATATAAAATGAGTATAAAAAGATAGCAATACTAATTGTTCAAATTAATGTAATCGAACTGCTTTTAGTAAATAAGCCAGGGTAAAACAACCATGTAGGAGAGTGAAATTCTTCTTTTGAGAACAAGTAAAACTAGAATTTGGATTTCATGAGGATTAATAATGAAAATAAAAGGTAATTATATCATTTCTTAGAGTTTTGATTACTGCATAGCTTTTACTTTAACTGATATTATTGTTTCATTAGACATGTCATGGTTGGCTGTAAGCCTGTAACAAGTGTCTAATAAATTGAGCTTGTGAAAAAAAAAACTCATGATTTAAATAATCATTTTACTCTAAACAGTGAAAGGATCCATCAACATTATGAAGTGATGTAAAAGGATAAATTGCATATTTGCGTACCTGTCACCAAGGCAGAATGAGCCATTAGGCTTCAATATACCACCATCCAGAGAAATTGCACCATCATTTATCAAAGGAATAGCACGTCGCAAATCAGCTCTGGTCTTATAAACTTGCAAGTGAGAAAACAAACTGTAAAACAAAGTCTCCCTAAGACCATGGCCATTGGCTGTGAGACAACTCAAGTATTCCCGGTCCAAATGTATCATATTTACTGCAAAGCCCAGAAAACCAGGAGGGGACTCCCCGCTAGGCAACCTTGGTTTATGCAACAGAAGCTTTCTCTGCGGATCATCAATCATAACATCACCAGAAAATGGCCTACAAAGTGTAATAATGTATAATGTTAAGTGCTCATCCAGTTGAGTTCAAAAGAGAATAAGGGCATTAAATAATTAAAAAGGCACCTCATGTTTTCAAGACAAAAAACACTGAACCTCCCATCCAGAAATTTTCCGATTGAGCGACCCAGTCCATGAATGCCACTGGTCTTATCAATGATACCTTCCTTGTCATATGTTTCAAGACCCTTAGCACCATCATAAGTCTTGCAAACGAGACCAAGCATATTGTCCATTCCCAAGTACTCAGAGAGTAACCTAATTTACAAGAACAAAATAAATACAGACAAAAGTAAACAAACAAACATATCATGTCAAGTACCTTTGCATCAATTGAGGCACTAAATACCATGCCAAAACAAAGAGAAAAATTGACCTGCTGAGGTTATCATCATTTACTTTTCCCAAGGTAGCTACAATACCAAGGACATCTTTCATCAGTGGCATCTTTGATGCTTGCAGATAATGACGGACCTTCAGCTGGCACATAATCCCAGCTGCTGTCTTGTCCTGAGTGAGTATGCTTTGAATAGTACGTTGCTCAGCTTCTTGAACAGATGTATCATTATTTGCAATTGCAGCCACCGATGAATAATAATTCCCAAGTTTAACTGAGAAAAGTTCCAGGGTTCAGCATGTAAATAGGGGCAATAAGTTATGAAAGTATAGGGCAAGTTTGACTTCTTTTATCAAAGTGACACACATGTTTCTTGCACATTATAATTCTAATGTGCCACAGCCATCCAATGCTTTTTTTGAAACATGTCAGCCATTTAATGCAGTGAGCCGATCGTGTTGCAAACAAAAAGGAACTGGACACCAAGGCTCATGCAAACATATTCTGATTTCCAAGATGAATTTGGCATCAGTTGGCTAATCCTATAGCTACTGCATAAGTGTTATTCAAACTTACGATTTACTGTAGTCAAAGAGACCTAATATTGATTTACTTATACACATAATTGCATAGCATCTCAGTTAGCTTTTTGGCACACCATCCACTCGCAAGGATGTTGATTCAACCCCAACTATTGCGAGTTTCTCTTTAGAGTTTAGATGATTTCTAATTTCAACAACTAGATATGGACACCGCGATTTAAAACGGAACTCTGTACGAATGTTCGCAAATCAAGTTCCATAAATAACAGACCTTAACTACCAAGAACTGGACAACTTAAAGCTTTGACTTATAGACCACCACATAATTAATTAATAATGCTATATGTTCCATTGTCAGCATATGGTATCAATATACAGCATTCTCAGGCAAGAACAGCATGGCCAAGAATCCAAATAGCCGAGGTGGCACAAGGCATTAACATCTTACTTCCCAGGTCGACGCTCAACTCCTCGATGGCATTGATCTCGGACTTGAGGAACCTGATGTTCTCCTCATGGTGATTGACCTTGAATCCCAGCCTCTGCAGCTCATCCTGCATCACCTGCAAAGCACACGCACAGATACCAACACAAACATTAGACCAGCAATTTCCAAGCATTGTATCAACAACAAGATTAAGCCGGGGGAAAAAGGGAGCACCAGAAGCAAACCTTACTGTTAAACTCATATATCTGCAGCGTCAGCGAAGTCTCCATGCTGCGCTCTGCAGATTGAACCGCCACAGGTCAAAATCTGCGGGGGATGGAGAAGAAACGGGGCTCAGATACGCCAAATACGGTCAAATGTGTGCATTTTAGCAGCGCCGAAAGAAGACCGAGAGGAATAGGAATCTGGCAAGATAAAGAAACGCAGCGAAGCAAAATGGATCGGGTAAAATAGCAAATTTAAGCGTGTACGAAGACGGCGCTCCGGAGCAGAGCGTAGCAAGAAAACCCACCTCGACACCATCGCCGCAGGGAGCTGAGGCCACCGGCGTTGCAGTGGGGAGGGAGAAAAAGGAAGACGGTGGGCTTGAAGTTGGAGGGGCAGATTGAGATCAGCGTGGGAGGGAATCTCAAGAGTGGCAGAGAGAAATTGTGAGGGCAGAAGATCGGGTAGTGTTTAGGGATGAAGTTCGGGGAATATTTATTATTTAAGCTAAATTAGGGTTTACGAATACTCCCCATTCTTTTTATGAAAAATTCCCTATATGCCACTGAGTTTTAATCCTTCCTCTACCACTAGAAAAAGTATAATTTATCCTATGCCACTAAAAAGTTTCCACATCCCTTCTATGCTACTGCCATTAGCTCCATGATGGCAACTTGGCAAGCAACTATCAGTACCCAAAACCTTATAATATTTTTTGATAAATGTCCATCTTGTCCTCTCAAAATCAGGAGCTTACATGTCACTGCCCTTCTCCAATCTCCACACTCTTACCCCTCTCTCCTTCCTCAACGGCGGTAGGAGGTGAGGAGTCTGGTAGTGCAACCCCGACGGGGTGCGGTCCTTGCTCGTGTTCGAGGTAGGGAGGAATCAAGCGGCAGTGATAGGTGAGGAGCCCGGCGGCGGCAGCCTTGGCATGGCGTGGTCTGGTCCTTGGTTCCCTACTCGTGCTTGAGGTGGGAAGGAATCCGGTAATGCCTCTCTACCACCGGCAACACCTCCTCGGCCTAAGTCTTGGCTCCGCCAAATTCGGCAAGATTCGGCCAAATCTAGGATAGCGAGAGCAATGAAACAAAGAGGAAGAGGAGAGAGAGGAGAGGCTGACATAGGAATTAGGGAGGGGGAGCTAAATGGCGGTGGTGAGTTTGGGTGGTTGAGTGAGGAGAGGGAGAAGAGAAAAGAGCTGTCGGTTGGTGTGGAGGTATGAGAGAGGAAAGGTAAGGGAAGAGAGGAAGAAGATGAAGAAGGGCAAAAAAGTCTTTTTACAATCTACTTAATAGCACTCTCATGGATAGCTAACAGAAGTGGTATGTGAGGGCATAAAATAGAAACTTGATGGTATAGAAGGAACCAAATTTTTCTAGTGACAGATCAGAGATCGGGTCAAAACTCAGTAGTATACATGGAATTTTTCCTTCTTTTTTTATAAGTGATGCTATTTATTTCTCGAGTTATATAAACTATGACCATGAGAGAACCAATTGCGCTCCTCGCAAAAGAAAGAAAATCAATTCTACCCTTAAGAGCAAAGAGCACCGAGTTCTAAAAAAATGGGCATCGATATACTGCTAGGACACGTACAACCACAACTTTAGTTGTAGGGGCAATTATTGTTGTATGTGTCACATAGAAAAAGACATCCCATATGTGTGTGTTTTGAACCATTTCTTTTTTGTTTGTTCCAAACAACATCTCTTATGAATGATGATTGTAAAATTTAGAAGGTATAAAAGGAGTAATCACCCGCCTAAAGCATAAAATCGACGTCCCTTACACCATCTTTCCCATCTATTTTTAAAGATGAGTATAGCTTGTAAATGTAATGTCATAGTATAGCAAGATGCTATAATACATTGTAAAGCGGGGTCACGCGTGAGTCTACCCGTGCACCGTACGTTGTCGCCGCCGTCATCCTCCGCCCGCACCGCCATACAAGAATTTTGGACACTTTTGGACCCCTGTGCACATAAAATTCCCGTTTTGGCCCCCGAACGAAAAAATTTCCGGTTTTGGACCCCATCTGAGCGCGGGATTACGAGCTGCCGCCACGTCGCCCGGTCCACCGCGCGACCCCGCCGTCCACCGCGCGAACGCCGCCCCCGCCACGCGATCGAAAACCCGAGCGCGCGACCCCCGTTCCCCGCCGCGCGTTCGGCCGCCCGAGCGCGCGTTTCGTCGGTCGGAGCACGTGCGCTGGAGCCAAGTCGCGCGGTCAAAATTTGGAGTCGCGCGCTCGGGCGGGGGGAGCCGCGGTCGGGCGGCCGAACGCGCTGCGGGGAACGGGGGTCGCGCGGTCGGCGCGCGATCGCGCGCTCGTGTTTTCGATCGCGCGGCGGGGGCGGCGTTCGCGCGGTGGACCGGGCGATGTGGCGGCAGCTCGTAAATCCCGCGCTCAGAAGGGGTCCAAATCCGGAAATTTTTTCGTTCGAAGGCCAAAACGGGAATTTTGTGTGCACAGGGGTCCAACAGTGTCCAAAAGTCGCCATACAACACCACCGGCTCTTCTTTGTCATAAATATTTGAAGGGATTTTAAAGAAGAGTGGGATGGATAGGAAAAACAAAAGATGAATTAAAAAGTTGTTTCGGACCATGTTGTCTTGCATCACGCCATAATAAAACTGAACATGCCCAAGAAAACAAAGTTGGGTTATATAAGTTTTTCCCCGCACAAAAGTTTTAAATCGGATTTGCCCAAGCAAGCAAAGTTGAACTGGGAAAAAAAATTGAGTGTACACAAATCTTGTGGCATGTTATTAGAAAGACAAAAAAAGCAGAGTTTGGGTATGTGGATTCTCCGCAACTGTACAATTGCAAGGAGCACAGGCGATGCGCATTAGGGGCATGGCTCCACCGTCAATGAAAATCAATCATCCAGATCTATCTTTACAGGAACGCACTGCTATAGTATTTGTCTGTAGTTCTCTGCTGCTGTCAATAGTATGTAATAGAGGACTACAAAAAGACCACAAGAGAGCTATTTGGAGCCTTAAGTGCCGTGAAAAAATATGAAAGATACTTGTCTAGAATATGTGGCTCTGATCAACTCGGCTTCGACTTCTGGTTTCTGGCTTATTTTTCACTATTCATAAGTTTCGTCTTTTTCTGAACTTTTGCCTTTTTGTTGAGCTTTTTTGCCGGTTCTTTTTTCCCCGTATTTGTTTGTATTATACGTAATGGGCTAACATATTTTTTTATTTTTAAATTTAATTATGTTAAATAAGCCTTTGTCAGCTACAGTGTTTTTTTCAGCCAGCTACAGTGTTTTCAGCCATAAGCCACGAGCTTTTCAGCCGAACCGATCACCACCTGTGTGTTCTGTAAGAAAACGAATTGATCTTTCTCTCATGGTGCGCAGAGACATTTTTTTAGATCAAGGGAGAATTTCATTAAGTGAATGAAAAAGGTCTCAGCCTCTACAATCCGAAGATCGTATGCAGCTTTGGTGCGCAGAGACATATACTTATATCCATGAGAAGGAACATTACACAAATGACCTTATCTTGATCTATACTTAAGAGATGGATATGTTATTTTCCTAACGATCTATACTTAAGAGATGGATATGTCATTTTCCTAATTTAGAGTTATATGAATATCCTTATTTGGATCTCACTGTGGAGAGGTAAATAATTCTCCTACCTACTGTTAGGAAACCTGGACTCTATCCAAGAGTCCTGATCTAATTGGGCACCCCACCGTAGGCTATAAATAGGGACCTAGACCCCCCTCATTATGTACCTGAAGCAATCTAAAGTAATAAAGAAAGACCAGGAGTTCTCTCTACCTCTCTGTGTTCAATCTATTATTCTGTGATTCTGTGATTGATTCGTTCTTGTTCTAAGCAGAGGAATCGCTCGGACTGGTCTCCAGCGTCGGTTCCTCAACACGTTATCAGCACGACTTCGCTCCGGTGAACGAGGTAATCATCGAAGCACAGATTGAATTCTCTAGATCGCTTTTTGAATCTGTATTTTCTTTTGCGTTCTAGATTGAATCTCTACGGTGTAAATCCGCCCTAATCTACCGCGAGCAGACTTGAAGTCGCCGGCACAATGCCGATCGGTAGATTGTGAAACGGGGTAGATGTTGATTGCACTGTAGAGCGATGCAAATCCGCCCTAAATCTACCGTGAGCAGATCTGAAATCGCCGGCACAATGTCGATCGGTAGATTGCGAAACGGGGTAGATGTTGATTGCGTCCTAGATTGAAAAACGAAATCAGAGGAATATTTACATGATTCCGTTTGATCTTGCATGATCACTGCATAAAAAAAAATTTGCACCATTGTAGATTGAAAAAAAGTGGCATGTCTTCTATGTTCGATCAAAACACACAGGCGCTGGCTTGAAACCGACCATGAATCATCGGCTCGCCACCGGCCGCACGGTCGCCGCCCAGCATGGCTGCCGCCACCGGCCCCACCACGCCCGCGCCCGCATGCGCTCGCACCGGCGCCGCCCGCGGCCTCGCCTGGCTCCAGCCGCAGCCGCATCGCCGCGCCTGCACGCGCCCGTGCGCCGCCTTCATGGCTCCGGCCGCCGAAACCGTTTGCCCGAAGCAAGCCGCGCCCCCCTCCACCGGCCCGCAGCCGGACTCCACCGCCCGAAGCGGCCTCCCTGCAGACGCCGTCGCCGGCCATCTTGGCACCACCGGCCCCCCCGAGGCCGGCCTTCCCGTGCGCCCCTGTAGGCGCAGCCGCTGGCGCCTTGCCTCCCACGCCAGCATGCGTGTTCACCGTGCCGACGCGCTGCCGGTCGGCTCGAAGCCAGCCTTCCCATCCGCACTCGCTGCCGTTTAGCCCGAGGACGCCGCCTCGGCTTCGCGCCCGCACGCGCGTCGACCGACCGCCTCGGCTTCGGTGCCTCCCCGGCCGCCTAGGATTCGCGCTTGCACGCACGTCGCCCGGCCACTCGTCGCAGCCGCCGTCCGCTCGGCCTCCCCGCACTCGCCGGCGGCCCGAAGCCGCGCCGACATCGCCTTCCCACACGCCCGGCCGCCACGAACGGCGTTCCGCCTCCCCGCGCGAGTGCGCCGGCCTGCCGCCACGCCTCTCCGTAAGCACGCCCGCCGCGGCTTGGGTCTCCGCGACCGCCGCATCACCTCGCCGCTCCGGCTCTTCCCGAACCCGCCGCCGCCACCGCCACAGCAAGCAAGAGGGGAAACCCTAGCTGGGCGTGGGGGGAGGGAAGTGCAGCTGGCCGTATGGGCCAATGGGCCATATGTGCCGAGTGGCTGGGCCGGGAGGGGCGGTGGGGGGCGGTGGGGGGCCAAACGAATGGGCCGGGGCAAGGGAAAGACCGCTGGGCCGAGAGGAGATGGGCCGAGAGGAGATGGGCTGGGGGGAGGGGCGCTGAAAAAAAAAAGAGAAGGGGTGTTCGGCCGGAGGGAGGAAGTTGATTTTGGGAAAAACACCCTGAGGTTCGCATAATTACCGAAAAGCCCTTAGAATTTGCATATGGGCCCAGAATTTTGCATAAACCCCTCTATAAATCAGAAAATTACGTGAATTTTTCTCTGAACTGAAAATTTGCGTAAAACCCTCTGGAATTGCAGAATTTGCTGAAATTACATATTTTAGCATAAAAGGGCCTCGAGAATCCGAATTTTGCATTATTTTTAGCATTTGAAGCTTATTTATTTATGCCATTATTATTCTCTGTATTTTCTGTACTTATTTACTGTTTTTGGTTAATTGTAATTACTGAAAATTGCTTTTAATCTCTGAAATTAGCAGTAAAAATTATAGAAAATGCATAGAAAATTCTGAAACATTACGAGAATATTTTGTACCACTTATTTACCCGCAGTGAATTATTCCGTGCATGTCTACCAGCAGTAGACTTATACACATTTAGATGACTAGCATCGCGAACTGGGAGTTCGAGGAGCTGGCCCAGCATGCCCAAAACTATCTGATGTAGGCATCCGATGTCGAGATTGTGCTTGGAGCCAGGAAGCTCCGCGCGACTATTGGGATTGGCGGACTGAATGACGCCAACCCATGCCTAAAGAGAATGATCAGGCACTTCATTTTCTCAGGCACCACTTCTGCCTCACTCTCAAGAATGAGTACATGGCGGAGAAGAGCGCGCTAGCACTCTAAACCGCACTCAAGAAGCAGGTTTGAGAGGCTAAAGTACACCATTCTTCCTCGAGAAGAGTAGGAGTGGATCAGACTAAGATTTGCTGACTTTAAGACGGTCATGGGAAACAATTCTGCCTTGCACAGGATTTGTACCCCAATACAGAAAATTGAGAAAATCCTTCTACCCCAATGCAGTAAAATCCGCACGCAATTATCGTCAAGACGGCTATGAGGAATATGCCGAATTGTTTGATATGATGCAAGTCGCGGAGGCTCAGGATGAAGTTCTCCGTAAGAACTAAGTCACTCAGCCATCTGGGAACTCCACTGGCTATGAAGCCAACGTTGGGAGCAACAAGGTGCGAAAGCCCTTGATAGAGAAAAGGGGAAGGAAGGGTAAGGCCGCAGCCCAGAAAGGCGAATCAGATGCTCCACGAGAGAATAAGGCCAGCAAGCCAAAGCGGGATGGCAAAGGGCAGCATGAAGCCCACTTTGCATTGGCTGAGGGGGAGAGTTCGGAGTAGCTGCCTGCACTAGTGAAGGTTGAAACCATCACAATAGCAGCAACCCTTTCTCAACCTAGAAGCAGCCAACGCCATGATTTCTCCTGAAGAGAATGTCACCCCGAGAAAATAGCAGAAGAAGTCTAGTGCACTGAATGCATTTCGGCTTTAATTGTCATTTATTTTGTGTGGAAGAATATGTTAGAATTTGCATGGATGGTACTTAAGAATTGTTGTTTTCTCGTGATGGTTGGATGATTTTTGGAATAATTCATTCATTTATTCAGTTTATGATGGCATGACATGTTCTGATATTGGAGTGTTTTATTTATGTGATGATTGCCTTCTCATGCATATTAATAAATACCCTATATTAGAACACGTGTAGCGCCCTATGAAGGAAGTGTGCTTAGTTAGCAGCGGCACAACGCATACCATCTTAAGATAGACTAATGTTTCCAGTCGATCTGTAAGAGCACTAGTAGCCTTACGTCAATCGCCGGAAGCGATGCATGTATAATCGGTTCCGGAAGAGCCACATGGGCACAACTTTGGTCATTTAAGAAGCCTTATTGTACCCAGAATCGACTAGAACTCTCCAAAGTTTTAAGAATATCCGTGCAAATGGTTTTCGCGTTGAGACTGAAGAAGAGTACGGTAAGGAATTCCTGCTCATTACGAAGCGCGAAGCGAATAGAAAAAGGTATTAGAAAATCTTCCTAGGCTATATTATACCAACATTAAAGCGTCTGCAGCGTACACTGTTCTGAAGACAGTGATTAGAAGCTCTGAACTATTCTGTCTCTGGAATGACAGATTAGGCCACCCAAGTCTTAGGATGATGAGAAACATAATAAATAACTCACATGGGCATAGTATTAACGAGAAGAATTTCCCGAATCATGAAGATTTTGTGTGCCCTGCGTGTGCCACCGGGAAACTAATTACTAGACCCTCCACTCTGAAAGTGAAGGATGAAGTCCTTGCATTCCTGGAACGCATCCAGGGAGACATTTGTGGTCCCATTCAGCCCGTCTCAGGGCCGTTTAAGTATTTCATGGTGCTCATTGACGCTTCTTCGAAGTGGTCATATGTGGGTTTGTTGTCCACAAGAAACCACGCCTTTGCAAAATTGATCTCGCAGATCATTCGCATCAGAAATGCGTTTCCAGATCATCACATCAAGTCCATTAGAATGGACAACGCCGACGAATTTACTTCAAAGGCATCTGTTGATTATTGCATGGCGATAAGAATTGCAGTTGAGCATTCGGTACCGCATGTCCATACCCAGAATGGTTTGGCAGTGGCTTTAATTAAAAGAATTATTGCCCGACCCTCTTGCATAATTGAAATCTAGCAGCTACATGTTGGGGACACGCAGTCCTACATGCAGCGAATCTCATCAATTTTAGACTTTCGGCCTACAAACATCCATTCACCTATGCAACTAGCGCAAGGGTCACCACCGGAAATTTCCCAACATTAGGGGGAGGAAATCAACCCCTTGATGAAGAATGTCGGGAAAATTACGTGGCAAGCCACGATAATCCATGCAGATGACCCGCGCACTAGTGAAGCGAATAGAGGAGTCCAGAAGACAAGAGAAGTCTAGAAGACAATAGATTTGCAAGCACTAGCAAATCAACTGCCTGATCACTTTAGTGATTTGAAGAGCGTGACTAAGTCGCTTGTGCCTGCACGCACTGCACCGGAGAGGGTTGAAATACCAAATAAAGCAGAAGGTATCCCTAATCTCGTCCAGAGGCCTCAGAAAAATAAAAAAGAGGACGAGAACTCCGGTTCCTCGAATCCTAAGTAACCGGGGACGCCTGGTGAAAAGGGATAAGAGGGATTTATCACAGCCGATCATTGAAGTCCCCCATAATGAGAAGGGGAGCCAGTTGAGACCTGGCACAAGTATGACACCTTCCGAAAAGGACATACCGGATCTGAATATCCCCATAGGCATGGATGTGTGCGCACATATCGGAGCCAAAAAAACTAAAGGGCCTTGCCACCGCAATTGAAAGAAGCGATGCGCAAGGTGAAGCTCCAGAAGAAGCAACTCATGAAGAAATAGCTATAAATTATGTACACACGGGAGAGTCCCTGAATAGGACAACAGCTAATATCGATATCTACTTCGCAAAGAAAATTACCACCATCATTGATCTTGATCCCGAGCCTGCATCGCTCGCTGAATGTAAGAAAAGATCAGATTGGGAAGATTGGAAGAAGGCAATAGCAACTGAATTGCTATCTCTGAATAAAAGAGAGGTGTTTGGGCCCGTATGCCGCACACCTCCCCACATACACCCCGTTGGGCACAAGTGGGTATTTGTTCGAAAGAGAAATGAAAGAAATGAAGTAGTGAGATACAAAGCAAGGCTGGTAGCCCAAGGTTTCACTCAACATCCTGAAATTGATTATGAAGAAACCTACTCCCCAGTCATGAGTGGAATTACCTTTAGATACTTGATCTCAATGGCAGTGAACTTGAATTTGGAAATGAAATTGATGGATGTTGTAACTGCATACCTTTATGGTAATTTGGATTCGGAGATTTACATGAAAGTCCCTGAAGGAATTCCTCTCCCGAACCAAGACAGAGTAAATAGAAATCTGTATAGTGTGAAACTCAGAAAGTCACTGTATGGACTGAAACAATCTGGAAGAATGTGGTATAATCGCTTGAGCGACTTTCTCTGCAAGAAAGGCTACACGAACAATGAAGACTGTCCTTGTGTATTTATACGGCGATCCCAGAATGGATTCTGTATAATCTCTGTGTATGTAGATGATCTGAATATCATCGGGACAGCCGAAGACATAAAAGAAGCAAGCTCCTACTTGGAGTCAGAATTTGAAATGAAAGATTTGGGAAAGACCAAGTTTTGCTTAGGCCTGCAGCTTGAGCATGTCCCTGAAGGAGTCTTGGTACATCAGTCGACCTACACCCAGAAGGTGCTTGAAAGGTTTGGCTTTGAGAAGGCATTTCCCTCGAAAGTACCGATGATCGGTAGGTCTTTACAGCAAGAAAAAGATCCTTTCTGACCAAGGGAAGAGGGGGAGGAAGTCCTGGGACCGGAATTCCCATACTTGAGTGCAGTGGGAGCACTCATGTATTTAGCAAACTGCACTAGACCGGACATTGCATTTGCCGTGAACCTCTTAGCAAGGTACAGTGCAGAGCCCACCAAAAGGCATTGGCAGGGCATAAAAGACATTTTCCGATACCTCCAAGGTAGCAAGGACCTCGGATTGTTTTACAGAAAGAATCAAGATCTGAACTTGATTGGCTATGCAGATGCTGGGTATCTGTCAGACCCGCATACCGCTAAGTCACAAACAGGCTATGTATTCCTGTGTGGTGAAACTGCAATTTCATGGAAATCGTCTAAGCAAAGCCTGGTAGCTACTTCGACGAACAACTCAGAAATTATAGCACTGTATGAAGCCGCACGAGAGTGCGCTTGGCTCCGCCGAATGGTTCACCACATCCAGCAGTCATGTGGGATGAACATTGTACAGAACCCCACAATTATCTATGAAGATAATGCCGCTTGCGTTGCACAAGTGCAAACGGGCTATGTGAAGAGTCATCTCACAAAGCATATCAACCCCAAGTTCTTCTATGCACATGAATTGCAAAGGATGGACGAGATTAAAGTACTGCATACTAAGTCATGTGAAAATCTCGCAGATTTATTCACTAAGTCACTCCCCGCATCTAGCTTTGAAAGGTGCGTGCGTGGAATTGGAATGATGAGACTTAGAGAAGTACAGAATTCAGGGGGAGAATTCTCACAAGCCCACTAATAAATCTTGATCATGAAGATTAAGTACCCAAAAATAAAGTCTTGCAGACTAAATGAATTTGGGTGAATTGTACTCTTTTTCCCTTGACGAGTTTTCCATGAAGTTTCTCGACCGAGGTTTTTAATGAGGCAATTCGTGCATCGCAACATCACATGTATCATGTACTCTTTCTCCAAATTTTTCCCACTGGGTTTTTATGGAGTTTTAACGAGGCATGAGCATGTTGGGTGAGTGCCCAAGGGGGAGTGTTAGGAAACCTGGACTCTATCCAAGAGTCCTGATCTAATTGGGCACCCCACCGTAGGCTATAAATAGGGACCTAGACCCCCCTCATTATGTACCTGAAGCAATCTAAAGTAATAAAGAAAGACCAGGAGTTCTCTCTACCTCTCTGTGTTCAATCTATTATTCTGTGATTCTGTGATTGATTCGTTCTTGTTCTAAGCAGAGGAATCGCTCGGACTGGTCTCCAGCGTCGGTTCCTCAACACCTACAACTCCTTCTGGGCTGGCCGAATGGTTTATTAGCGCGATGAGCCAACTGAGTCAAGGTAGGGACCGCTCCGAAGACGTAAGCAAGACAAGAAAGTTTTTTCACGAGGTTCGATCTTACATTGGAATTCCTCCAAAATCCCTATAAATGAGTAATTCCGTAGGAATCATATAAGCTTAATCCTTTGTTGTAAAATGGCTACATAGGAAAATTTACTGTGGGATTGGAATTGGATTCCTCGGAAATTCTGCCATCCGAAAGGCCCTGAATGAATGTATTACACTGGTAGGATGTGGATTAAAGAAACAGAGGAATTTCCCTTGCAAGCTACTCCACTGTCTCAATCCTCTTCAGACTCCGTTTCTCCATTTTGGTGCACGCGTGTTCCCTCTGCATATTTTACTTCTCTTGCCGACCTCCCCAAGGCAGCAAGCAGTTGAACCGAGCAAGGACTGAGACGACGACCATGGAGAGGCAGCGTCCAGTGGTGCCCTCGCTCCTCCTCCTCCTCGCGCTCATCTCGCCGGCCGCCCGCGGCGCGGAGACGCCGCAGTACACGACGGTGCACGCGGAGTCGGACTTCGAGGTGCGGCTCTACCGCGACACCGTCTGGATGTCGGCCCCATCCGATGACATCTCCTTCCACGTCGCCACCAAGCTCGGCTTCCATCGGTAACCCATCTCGCTGCCGCGAAGATCTTGTTTGGATTGGTAGGGAATCAAGCGATTGATTCATTGAGAGCGAAAGCATGCGGTCCTGGGCTTGTGTTCCGTGGAGATGAAATCTTGGTCCTCTTGGATGGGGATTTTTGTGAGTTGCACCCTTCGATTTGTTACTTTTGGGCGTCGATTCTTGTGTAGGAATGGACATATGACCAAGAAATTCATGATGCGCTATATCTGGTGTGATGCCTATATATTTCAATTCAGGCTTGGGAAGTATGTTACCTTGAGTATTATGTCCAAATCTGTGATCTCAGAAATATTTGGCTAGGTAAGAGGTTCTGTAGCAGAAAAACATGAACGGTTAGCTGTTCTCTTGTTTTGATGAGAGAATGATTCAATCTTATGTGGAGTTTTGCCTTCCAAATAACCTGTGAAAACCAACTTGAGTAAAATACAAACCTGAGTCCTTAGCTACTGGATTTTGTTTGATCCCTTGACTTTCCCTCTTTTCGATGTTGATGACCAATTGCATAATTAGAGAAGATTTGCAAAAGTAACTGAACATAGTCCATTTTCCAACTGGCTGCTGGAATGATTAAACCCTTAGCATCTCTCAGCTGCCTTAGCTACTTGGAGCTTTCGAAATATGAAAAAGATCAAACTTAAAAATAATAAGGTTGTCCCATTTATGATAATTGGACTCAATTATATGATTCATTGCCTCCGCACTCAACAGGAAATAGTTTCTGTTAACTGCTATAAGGAAATATCCAGGGACAAATCACAGTGTTTTGACATCTTTTGTTAGCCATACATTTAGGACCTTTTCTTCAATTTAGGAACTGATATTAAGATCTTTGCTATGTCTTTATGTTTATCTGCGAAGAACTCTTGATGTTAAACAGAGAGAAAAGGCATATAACCTTTTGATTTGTGAAAGAACTGATCCAAAGGGTCCCGAAGAAATTGGCACGGTCCAGATTTGTCTCGCCACTTTCCTCCTAGCCTCACAGAACTCCAACCTATATTATCTCCAACTTTGCTAACTCATGAAATCTAAATATTTCATTAGCTTGGTATTTCCTGATGTAAATGTCTGCCAGCAACATGTGAAATTGTGTTGGTATTACAATCTGCAATTTGTCCATGAGTGTGTAGGTCATTTTATGTAAATTTGATTGTGACCTGGTTACATTGATCATTTGGATTCATTAATTTTCTCATAATTTGCTCTCTGTTTCTCCTTATTGAATTCGTTGTCTGCTGACTTTGCTTTACCGGATCCTACAAGCTCGAACTTTAATGTTGTTCACTTGTTCCTGCCAGATTGTTCCAGTACCTGATGGGCGCAAACCTCAACTCCTCCAGGATCAGAATGACGACCCCCTTCCTGACAAGCATCGTCCCAGGTGCAGGGCCTCTGCACTCTTCAGCCTACTTTGTCCGGCTCTACTTACCAGCAAAGTTCCAAGCTTCCCCTCCTGTCCCTCTCCCGGAACTGAACCTACATCCAGACAGGTGGCCAAGCCACTGCATTGCGGTCAGGAGCTTCTCGGGCTATGCACGGGACAACAATGTTGTTGAGGAAGCTGAGAAACTTGCCATGAGCTTGAGTCGGTCACCGTGGGCTAATTCCACGAACTACCCTAGCAAGAACGCTTACTCAATTGCACAGTACAGCAACCCCTTCCGCATCATTGGCCGTGTCAATGAGGTGTGGTTCGACGTTGACTGCAAGTCTACTGGTGTTGAGACGTACTAAAATGGCTATGCCGTGCCTCACCACCGTATACCAAGTTCAGTGTGTATCAGTGCCGTATAAGTTGTGCATATTTTTTGTATATACGTGTCCATGGTGATGATAATGCTGGCGATGGTTGTGGTTTATCCATCTAGCAGTGGAGTGACACAATGGATGTACTATATGCTGCATTTTGCATGCTCAACTCAGAATGATATTGCATGTGAATGTGTGATTAATATGGGTTTCCACTGTGATCATTCCAACCCTGTTGCTACTTTACTTAAATAACCCTGCCCATCTTATGACCATAGCTGAGAGAAAGCTTGTAATTTAATGGTATATACTCTACTGAAATTATGAATAGGCAGTAAAACCAAATATGCATTAAGTTGTGACATAACAACTCGAGGGTGGACTTGTACAGTTGAAGGAAGAAAAGCGTTGAACTGAGCCTATATTCAATTTAACTACTGGTCACTGGAGGAGATCTACATGCTGGTACATTGTCAGAACCCACCTATTAACTATAGTAGAAGACAGGGTATATCTGTGATTCTGCAAAATTGTGAAGAACAGTGTTTTTCTGTCACCTATTGACTATATTAGAAGACAGGTATGCGTCATGAATATGAAAATGTTGTCAGGTATCATGGGGGATGGAAAACCATGAGTATGCAAATTTGTGACTAATAGTCAGAATATTGGTTAAAAAAATTGTCGTACACACAAATATTGCAGCCAAATGATGCATGTTGGATCAACTAATAGTCAGAATCAGAAGGACATGGAGGAAAAAGGGATAATTTTAATCAGAAGAACATGGAGGAAAAAGGGATAATTTTAGATCTACAATGCTTCTACTCCAGATAAGGATGGGAAAGCTTGCTACGCAGAGTTACTGATACATATTTCATGCCAAGGCTGAAACACTTGCAACAGACACTACTACGGTTCTACCAAAATTGACTACAGTTCTCCAACAATTGAGGACAGAAAAAAGATAAACAAATGTGCATTATTACAAAACAGGAGCTATTTTCTATCTGGTACTACAAATTGCGTCAGTAGATAGTTCACGTTGTCACCTTATTGGTACAGCAAGTACACGAGAACAGCAGACAGCAAGACCAGGAATGCCACAAACATGTACTTCCAGTTCAGCAGTGTTGGTTCAATAGACCGCACTGTCTCAAGCATGCTCTCGGTACCAGATTCATCATCCAGTGGAGCAGTCATCTCAGCTTCCTCCTCTCCAGTAGTATCAGCAGTTGTCTTCACCTTTTACCACAAAAATAAACAGCGCAGCTAGAGTTTAGGTGATGTACCAATAAGCGGAACGTAGTAATCACTTTTGTCAAATGTTCAAACAGGAAGAGTCACTTAAAATGAAAGAAGGGCTGTATAGGATACAACAAGTTGCATAGTTACATTAACCCACAGGCCACAACCTAAGTTTTTTTGGGGTCTATAAGCCATTATTATGGACTATGGAGAGAGAGCATGGTGGATGGGTGGGAAGTTCAGAGTTAAGAGTCATTTTCTACTACAGCGGAACATAATAATCACTTTTGCCAAATGTTCAAACAGGAAGAGTCTACTTAAAATGAAAGAAGAGCTGCATAGGATACAACAAGTTGCATAATTACATACTTACATTAACCCACAGGCCACAACCCAAGTTTTTTTTTGGTCTATAGGCAATTATTATGGACTATGAAGAGAGAGCATGGTGCATGGGTGGGAAGTTCAGAGTCATTTTGTACTACAATGAATGTTCTTTCATGATGAAAAAAATGTGATAATGGTTCATTCCTAATGGTAGTGGAAAACCCCCCATAAATTCGCTGCTTCTACATGTTTAATAACAAAACAATTCACCTCAATGAGACCTTACCTTGGTTTGTGTTGATGAAGAATGTGGAACTACTTCCTCCGTTACTTTAGTGGGCTCGAGTTCACCTTCATTAGCAGTAACTTTTTTGCTCAATAACGTACCTTCATTAGCATCTTGTTTGCATTTCTGAGCCAACATCCTGTTCTTCTTTATTAGTGAAACAATCTGTATAGAACAGGCATAAGGGAGCAGGTTCAAAAATAGCCAAGATATCAGAGTACATATTGCAACAAGGTAAATTGTAAGTGCAGGATATAGGATCAATATCCAAACAAATTTCTCAATAGAAAAACAATGTTGATTAATTATAGGTCCATTGCAATGTCTGATGCAGCAAAAAAAAAAGGTGGTGGGTGGGGGTGGGGGCCTACAAAACGCGGTGGGAAAGTAGCAGGGGAACCTTGCAGAATAAAAAAAACTAGAGAAGACACTGGATACTATATGTGATAGAAATATGATTGCATATTTACACGCCAACCGAAATTCATAAGCTGGTTAACTGGATATTTGAGGAAAAATAAACAATTCCCTCCAGACATGATCCAAAACAGTTACTAATATTTAAAAATAAACATGTAAAATGTGTTATATCAAGCAAATGATGCAGCATAACGTTCAACCTTATATGAACCCGTAAATAAAACTCCAATTAATCATTTCTTTACCTTTCAAGAAATGTTCATCATATTGTTGTTTCTTTACTGAGTCAAAAGCGTTGGGCACATGTGTTCCCTTGTCTAAGTCCAAATTCATGTAATTGTATTCTCATCTTCAATTTTGCCATTTTTCACCTGCTTGAGATGAACTACAACAATAATAACTGTCGTATACTGGCAAAGGTGTGGTTCAGTCTGCCCAAACATGATATATCCTGATTCCAGACCAAACTCTGATACATTAAGAATCTCAAAGTACTAATTCGATTTTTTATCCTTTCTTATATTACTCTGTACAATGTCATTCAGACACAAACTTCATAGGCATTAAAAGCACCTATCCATAATTTCTTAACAACCATGTAAGAAACAGTTGCATAACATCCAAACTACATGCATTCACAGCAAAACAAAATAGCAATAATAGCGATTTTTCCTAAATAACAGCATGCAATTTTCCTGAATAACAACATGCATTTGTCCTAAATAACAGCATGCATACCTGTAGATGAAGGCACTCTCTTTCAAATGCAAGTTTTGCGACCAAGTCAGTGATGGTTTTAGTTTTAACACCAATGTCTTTTGCAGTCGACATCTTCAGTTGGTTAGCTTGACGTAACCAGTTCTCTAGACTTTCTACTCGACCTCTCAGAAATGAAAGCTCTTCACCTAGCTCTAAGTTAGTGTCTGTCAACAATGTGCATTTTGATTCAGCATTCTCAGCCCTGGTTTCAGCTTTCAAATACTTCTCCTTTAGATCTTCAATCATTTGCTCCATATCAGACATTGAAGACTTTAACATACCCTGCTGTTCAACAATAGCTTCAACTGATGTTTTTGCATGCTCTAATTGAGTGTCTGACTCCTTAAGTTTCTTCTCCAATAAGCCAGCCCTTTCTGACCCCTGACTCTTAAGAGAGTTTAGCTCCCCATTAAGTTGTATATTAGTGTGAGTGAGCTGTGCACACCTTGCTTCAGCATTCCATGTTATACTTTCTGCTGTGGAAATGGCACCTTCAAGATTATTGATAATATTCCGAAATGTGTTTATCTCAGACTGTGGTATATTCTGCGCGTTTTCATTTGCCCCTCCTGATACCATTGCCAACAGCAATCGAGAGCCAGATTCTCTCAACCATTCCTTTAGTTGCTGAACCCTATCCCGCAAAGTCAAGAACTCAGGGGCTGATAGCGTCCGACTCTGCACACCTTCCTGAGCAGCATTCTGTTCACTATCTCGCTGCATCTTCTCCGGTGTGCTTTTTGAAGCATTTAATTTCATCAAGCTTTGCTCTAACTTTGATTTAAGATCACTTTCCCTACAAATTGATGCACTTAGATGAAACTCGATGGTATTAATTTTACCAATGAGTTCCTTAGAAGTTCCAAGAAACAATTCGGAAGCATTTTCTGCTGCAAACATTCTTTCAGAAATTGCTTCAACTGATTCCTCCAAGAAATACGATTCATGTTCCACATGATGCAGCTTCGATTTGACTTCTTCCACAACCACCCTTGAATCACATAGCTGCTTTTGAAGATCTAATTCACTTGCTATTGACTGTTCTAACATCTGCAGAACATTTCTTTGGTCCTCAGCCTGCATAGTAGTGTGAGATGAAACGTGTCCATTTTCATACCCACCACCTTCACTAGTTCCTGTAAAAATGCAACGGTTAGGAAAAGGACACGGTCAATATTCAACAACAATAGGACCTAAAATGCTATGAGCATACCAGCTTTATCGCGGGAAGGGTCTATGACTTTCTCAAAGTTTGCAGACTCTCTTCTAATAGTGGCAATCAGCTCCTGAATCTGCTTCAAAGACACCGCCGCAGCATGCAGCTTACCCTTCAGCCTGTCCGCTGATTCTTCCTCGGTAACCTTCTTTTCGGCATTTCCAATATCGATTTGAATAGAACCGACCAACTTCTCCAACTCCTTGACCTCCGAATCCAGAATCCCATACAGGACGTCGAATTCGAAAGCCTTCTCGACCGACTCGGCCGAAATCGACTCAGGGTCCAGCATGAGAGGCTCGATATCGGTTGCGCGGCGAGCTATCTCCATCACCAGCATCTCCAAATTCAGCAACTTCTCGAAGCCGAAGGAAACATCGAGCTCCACCCTAGATATGGCTTCCGCGGTGTCCCCCCCTCCATTTGATCCGTCTCCGTGAGACAGGGCAATTTTCTGGAAACGATAATCGTCCTGAATGTTCTCAACGTCCATGATCCCTCTTCTCTATGCCTCCTGCGCCATATTAGATCATGTAAGGAAACAAATATAAACATGGTGCATGAGAAACAAGTAAGCTTTTCGTTTCTTGAAAAGAAATAAGCAAGACTAGCTTCAGAGGAACATATTTGCAGGAACTAGGATAGGAACACGGTGCATGAGAACTAAGATAAGAGTCGAGCGAGCAGGGCACCGGGGCGCCGGCCGCCGCCGAGGCGAACCGGCGCGCCGAATCATTGGACGATATGGCACGGCGGCGATCGAGCGTGAGAGGAGGTCGGGGGAGAGGGGATGGGATAGGTAGCGGGTTCGGAGGGGGACGGTTACCCAGCGGGGTGAGCGGATTGGTGGAGTCGCCGTGGCCGCCAAGCTCGCGCGGCGCCCGTTGATGGTGTGCGTCGCGATCCCCGGAGGCAGGAGGAGGCGGGATTGATTTGTTGTGACGAGGGAGGGGAGGGGGTTGGTTTTTGGTTACCGTTTCGCAGATTCGTCGGGGCCTCCGCCTGCGTGTGGCAGAGGGGAACGTTGGGGCGTGGCACGAGGGGATGATGTGGCGCGGACGTGGCCCGCGTGGGTTGGACAGAGCAGCCACGCAGAGATGGATCTTGGACTTGTTTGGTGGCGCCGAAAGCCGCCTCGGTGTCTGCAAAATTCGATTTTCTCATGTTGATTGTGCTCGGCTTGTCGGCTTCAGCGAGATTTGATGACAAAATTAACTAAGGAAAACAGATGTAAGATTGAATTCTGCTCAAACTTGGCAACAGTTTGCTTGAAATCAAATACACCCGACGAAAAATGCGACATCAGAACTGGCCTTATGTTAGTATGCTGCACATTTCTGGAACTCAAGAGCATGTAGAAGAAGGCCATTGCAGCAGGATTGCAACCTTCAAACCAAGACTCAAGAAACGAAGCATTTCAATTCAAGCATGGCGTTTTAACCCAACAGCGGATGACATCAATACATCCGCGATATTCCATTTCCCGTGCCAGAGCAGCCAGACAATTACAGCAAGTTCAATCGGGACAAGCAGACACACACACCATGCTGACAACATTCTCCGCCAGTATCAATACACTTTTTGGAAGAAGAAAAAAACAATCTCCTCCACACACAAAAATCCGGCCAAATAGACAAATCATCCACAAAGTTCATGTTTTTCCTACTGTATGATTTGACATCCTTCCCCTCCCATGACCAACCTACACGTACCACTAACGCAAGGATGAAACCGAAACAGCTTGACGGACGACTCCCAGAGACTCATCCATTCAGAAAACCCATTGGACAAAAAGCAAATGCCTTCCAACAATGCCATTGGCTCCTGGAATATTCATAGAATATGGGTTAGAGAACCCGAAATAAACAAAGTTTGTTTTACAGTCGAATCAAAACAAATGACATGTTCACAGTAAATTCAGTTCTTTTAATCCACACAAAGGCAAACAGTTCTGGAGCAAATATGATACTTCCAACTATTCCAAACAAGCTACTGCAATCGACAAAACTGAAATAAAACAAAAACAAAACAGTATATTCAGGATCAAGATAACTGCCTTTCAGTGGTTCTAGCCGAACTAACCACAAAAACATGCTGCTTAAGTATACCAAAAATTACGACATTTCTCTGCTTACAAAGGAGTTGGGTATTAAAAACATTTAGGGCTCTATTGTAAGTTTAAAAAATAAAGACGCTTTCAAACCTTTTAAAATGTTCAGATTGCTTCTCAAACCATATTTCGACCCAACTTTGTTGCTGATCTAGAACACCAGCTATACTTCAGTTAGTCCAAAACTCCCTACCTTGAAAATATTCTCAATTGTACCTTCTCAATGCTACTGAATTAATAAAACAGTGAAAGAATACGAATTCTCACAACGATTCAGTTTCAGGGAGACATTAGCATACTAGCATACTTAGTAGGTGCATTGATCTCTGCTCTTTAGCAAGTTCCATCCATCTCAAGACATGGAACACATAATTCTCAAAATAATTACGAATAGGATTCCTAATTCAATGTATTAGGAGAGTTCAGGATAAATTGGACAAGAGCTACCTCGAGTTTGCCTAATTTGGATTCAGCTTTGGACTGCCCCTCTCAAATCTCAAGCCTAACAGTATAATTACATGATGCATAATGAATTTGACCATATTATTATACTAGAATTTCAAGATATATCACAATGACATCCGTTAGGCTTGCAAGGGACGTTCTGATGTGAACCTATCAACCTAGATTCACATCGGGAATTCGGGATAACTACTGTGCAAAGGAAGGCCAGACAGCATGGCTTGAAGGGGATTAGGGTGTTAGAAGAGGGAAATAGACATAGGTTAAGATGACAGAATACTTGGGGGGGAATAGATTAGTTCTTCTTGCTTGCTCAGAACCTACGTACACAACACCCATATATAGGGGATTGTTTACCTCCTAACACATGGACTCAAAACTCTTTTAACTCTTATCTCCAACTTTAACCTTTCCTAACAGATTAGAAACTAATCTTCCTGGACGAACTTCCTAATCCGCCCGGACTGGACGCTGCTGCTGGACTATTGTTGTTGGTGTTGGATCCTTTGCCCACACAGCCGATGTGCACGTATGTGCTGCAGCTGCTGCACGCACTTGTTGATAGGGCCCTAGTCTACAACACGTTAACCCCCCCCCCCCCCAAACACACACACAAAAACCATGAACCAAACAATATTCCCTACAACAGTTTGCCAAACATTAATTCTGTTTGTCTGATCCTATTACCAAATAGGAAAATACACTAGTAGTCTAGTACGATTAGTCATTTACCATCTTTCTTCTATTGCATTGAAGTTTGTTGTTGCAATAATCTTCGGCAATTCTTGGATAAATTCAAAGCATATATTTAATTGTAGTACAATCACCATATACACAATAGATGAACGAAAAGGCAAAGGAAAATGAAAATTATAATCAAATGTGCAACAATGTCTACCAAAAGTTATCATGTAAATGATATTGGAAGGAGAACCTTATCAGCGAGATGTTAAGAGAACCTTATCAGCGAGATGTTAACACTTTTTTCTGTTGTGCCAATTGCCAAGACATCTTAAATAGGATTATGTTCGGTCATATTAGCAGAGCTAGAATGACTTAGGCCCCGTTTGGCAGAGCTCTAGCTCTAGGAAATCTGTAGATTTCCTAGAGCTGGTCATCTGTAGCTCTAGGAAATCCTGGATCTAGAGTTGCAGGCATGTTAAGTGCATTTACATGACTCATTTCATTTATATTATATATTAAATAAAAATATTTAAATCACTTTAATTTAGTCAACAAACTACAGATCCAGCATAGATCTCGGAGTTAGAGCTGTGCCAAACGGGGCCTTATAATATGAAATGGAGGGACTATCATTTAATTAACTTCTAATGATTATTTAGCAGTAGATTTTACACCACTAAGTGTGCACAAACAGCACCCAATCTTCTCAGTCCTCACAGAATTTTAAAATGAGATAACTAATCTAAATATACAAAATTTGTAAGCATGGGCTAAGGACAATGCACTTTGTAAGGCACCTTTGAGTAATGATAAGACACAGTAGGAAAGGTTTGCTGCTTCTGATATGACAAGTATTTTACTGTTTAACATCCTAAGACACAGAAGATGATAAGATATGCTACCATTCCTAGTTTCTGACTAAAAAAACTGTGTATGAAATAACTCATGGAATGCTAGCTCAGATAACATCTAACGGATAGCTGAATAGCAATTAATGTCTATTACATCCACAGTGTGCATAGTTACTCCAACTTCTACACAGAACAAGGCCTTTCAATTGTATACTTGAAGCAGCTATAACAATAAAGTTGTACAAAAGAGAACACTGCAGTCTACAGCATCAGCAAACTGAGATTTTGTTACATATGTCGAGTGGAAGGTTCACTGTGCAGCTGGTGACTGAAATGCATCCCAAAATAACCAAATATCACATTCAACAGTTTCTACTGTATTTGGGTCACAGATACGTACAAGGTTAGAGAGATTAATAATAAACTACAGAGCAAAATGGTACATTCAAAATAAATAAGCTTATAAGTATCAATGAATGATTTCCATGTTTTGACGTCATACATGAAAATGCATAACTCAACGCAAAAATGAATGGGAAGGAACTCAGAAGTTGTTTACCTAGACAATATTGGTATTGTAGGCAGCACAAAGTTGAATAAGAATGCTTTTGTTCACTGGGTCCACATACTGCTCAATGATAGGACCAAACCTCCCAGGAGACCGCGCAGAAAGTGTGGCCAAGGATGTGACCAGAAACTGTTTTGGATCATTTACTTCTTTCAGCAGATCATCTTCACTTTTCCCAGCATATTGAAGGCGTACAAACGAGACCGAATAACCTGATGTCTTCTGACTATCCACTGCATCAGCGCCGTCATTTTGCTCTTGTTGTGCTCCATCTTGGTCCGTTCTGGACAACAGTGCAACGATGCTGTCAAGCAATTTGCCCCATGATTGGGCTGCAGCAGCATCCAACAGCACTGCAGACTCACAAAGCAACTTTGTTGAGGCAACTGCTGTCAACTTAACTTCAGGAGACCCTTTGATCAATTTGAGATTGGGGATCCAAAAACGCTGAAGGATTGTGGTGAAAAGATTTGCCTGAATTGCATCGACAGAACTGACAAGAACACCTGGCCCATATTTGACCAACACTAAGGACATGAAGACCACAAGAGAATTCACAAACTTCACTGCCTGCCTAGTCTGTAGTCGAGTAAACAGTGCACTCCATATCTCACTTATGTATGGATTCATAATGTCAAAACCAACATTTTCCACTAGTGTGTTAAGCATGTAGAATGCAGAATCTTCGGTGCTGCTTCGCGAAAGGAGACTACGGAATATCACTAGGATATTTGGCAGCCGGCCCTCTTGGTTTAGCTCATTTGGAATTTTCCGAAGGAATGCTCGCAGCAAGCGAACCAAGGCAGGAACACACGGTGGTCGGTCCCAAGTAGCATTGCTCAGAAGGACACCAAACAGCTGCATGTAATTCTGTGAGAGAGGTGGTCGGCTCAGATTGACAAGTTGTGCGAATATCTGGAAAGCATATGGCCAGAACTCTGAGATGTCCTCAACCAATATCCTCTGGAGCACTGGGAAGAGGCTTGCCTCAAACGCAGGGAGTAGTGATGGGTCCTGCTCACCAGCCTGGCCAATCACAGCTGCCAGAGCCTCAAACAAGTAATGGTTAAAGTCAGGGTTCTTGGGGTTATTGCACACTTCCATGAGGATACCTACAAGACGAGCAGTAATCTCATGAACAATTTGGCCGGCAATATTAGCAATCCCAAGCACTCTCATCAGGCACTTCATCAGATAGGGGTTCTCATATGAGTCAGGAAAACTTAGCGCCTTGGACAGGTTCTGAATAATCTGCTGGGCAAATGGGTTGATATCAGCAGCAACATAACGTGGAACCCTGGTCACCACGTTCACCCTTGGTACCGGGACCACATCCTTGATGACCAGCAGGTTCTCGATAAAGGTTGCGGCATAGGAATGGACAACATTGGATTCATGCGTCAGGAACCTTATCACACTTGGAAGCAGTGCTAGTGCAGTGGCTTTGGGGATCTGGTCCTTAAACTCCTTCAAGAACCTGAGGACGGTTGCCTTCAGCATTGGTTCAGACTGCCAATCAGGGGCTTGCAGTTCGGGCACGATCACAGATGTAAAGAAGCTCTCCATGTCAACCACAGGTGTCCCACCACCTGTGGCACCGGGCTTCTGCATAAGAGCGATAACAAGGTATATTGCAGCATCCTTCTCCTTCCAGTTGTTTGCACGTTCAGCCGCATATGCAGCCAACATCTGCTGAACCTGCGCTGAAACGAGTGCAGCCACTTGCTCCCGGTAGTTCGCTGCAAGCCCCCGCAGCAACCGGCATGCAGCACGTCTCAGCGTATCCGCATCGCTCCCCTCTGCGTCACGCCTGACATATTCCACCCAGTTCCCCTCAAACAACTCCTCATCCTCATCTCGCAACCGCAGGTTAGGCACAACAACACTATCACATATCTGCTTCATTGCCTCAGGGCTCCCAAATAACGCATGGTGCACACTCTCGGCAACTGTTGTCAAGAACCTTATTGCAGTCACTGCAAGCTGCCCACGGGATGGCGAGACCGTCGACGCCATGAGGAGCCCCCACACAGCCTCAACAAACTCCTTCAAGTATCCCCTGAACTCCTCCTCGTACTTCTCCATGTACAGCTGCAGGTTATCACACACAGCTGAGCGGAGTGCATCCGGGGCACCATCTGCCTCAATGGGTGGCAGGTAGGAGGTGGTGAGGAATGCACGGAACTCCGTCATCCACTCGCGCATGTGGTCCTCGAAGAACTCAGGCAGGTCGACGGAGTTGAGCGAATAGAATATCTCGCAGCAGAGGCGAAGGCACTCGAACACCGGGCGGATTTCGAGCGGGTTGGCCGCGGCCGCGGCAGCCTGAAGGCGGCGGGAGGTGGAGAGGAAGACCTCGAGGAGGGGCGCGGCGAAGTTCTCGAGGCAGTACTTGAGGTCGAGGCGGAGGGCATTGTTGTCGAAGGCGTTGCGGAAGCGGGAGAAGAGGGAGGCCGCGGCGGCGAGGAGGGAGTTGGTCGCGGGGACGTCGCCCGCGGAGATTGCGGTGCCGAGGGAGGAGACGATGGACGGGAGGAGCGACTCCCACTTAGCGGGGAAGTCGGAGGCCGCGGCGGCGGCGAGGGCCTCGGAGAGCTGCGCCTGGATGAGGGACGGGGCGGTGAGGAGGAGCTGGAGGAGGTGGGCCTTAATGATGGCGCAGTCGGAGGGCGGGAGGTGGTCGGCGTCGTCGGCGTCGGGCTTGGGCCAGCGGCGGCGGAGGAGGTTCTTGAAGTGGACGGACGCGGCGAGGCGGGCCTGGATGTCGTGGCGCGGGGAGGAGGCGAGGCCGAGGAGCGCGAGCGCGAAGCCGGGGGTGGAGCCGGCGGAGGAGAGGCTCTGCTCGGCGGCGCGGCGCGCGGCGGTGTCGGGGGAGAGCGACTGCGCGAACCACCCCGCCAGGGTGTCGAGCATCTCCGGCGGCACCTCCATTTCGGCCGCCTCAGCGATCTGCGGTGGCTAGGGTTTGGGGTCGGGGAGATCGAGAGGAAGAATCGGGTGGGGGAGGTAGGGTTTTTGAAATTCTCGTGGGGAAGGGGTGGGTCGCTCCATCGATGCAAGGAAGAAATGGTAGAGGGGAGCCCTTTAATTTGGGCCGATTGGAGAAGAAGGTTGGGCCTGGTGTTGGACGGCCCAGATTAGTGGTTGGTGTTGAACCACAGTTATCATTTTAGTAGACGGCGTAGGCATAATTGTATATACTGCCTTTTATAATATTTGTTACGTGGTACAGAAAGAACCAAAGTGACGAATTTGTATGCGGTTTAGGTGAAAATCTTGTTTAAAAACTTTATCTCATTTGGATAACAAATGTTTTCTTGAATGGTTGACTGATATCAAAAAACGCGTGTGTTGACTTCCATTAATTTTGTTTCGTAGCATAGAAAGAATTCCAGTGGCGAATTTGTACGTCATATTAGTGATTTAGGTGAAAATATTGTGTGAAATTTTTAGCTCATTCATACAACAAGTACTCTCTTGAATGGTTGATGGAGACGAATGGCGTATGAAAAAATGCACGTGTTGAGTTCCATTAATTTGTTTCGCAACACAGAAAGAATTCCAGTGGCGAATTTGTATGGCATGTAAGCAGTTTAGGTGAAAATTTTGTGTAAAATTTTTAGCTCATTCGGACAATAAATGTTCGCTTAAATGGTTGATGGAGACGAATGGCATAGGAAAAACCGCGTGTTGGTTTCCATTAATTTTGTTTCACAACACGGAATGAATTCAAGCGGCGAATTTGTACGTCATATTAGCGGTTTAGGTAAAATTTTTGTGTGAAATTTTCATCTCATTTGGACAACAAATGCTCGGTTGAATGGTTGATGAAGACACTGGGTATACAAAACGCGTGTGTTGACTTAGCGAATTTTTGTTGTGCATCTCGGAATTAATTCTAACGGTGAATTTATACGGCAAGTTAGCGATGCAAGCTTGATTATCAGCTTATTTAGATAATGACTGCTATCTTATAAAATTATCATCTTATTTTAGCGGCATAAGTGTATATACTGTTTTTCACAATATTTGTTGTGCGGTAGAAAGAAGGTATATACTCACAAATTAATTTTAAAAGGTATGTAGTTGAAAATTCTAAAACGGAGCCCATGCTCTACATGTGAAAAAAGTGCAACGTTCCAAGTGCGATGGGAAAATGGGTGTTAGGAATAGAAATTAATAATGATTTTTCTTATTTTTCCCAACGGTTAGTAACGAGCTGAATTGTCCTGCAGCCAACATACAGCTAATTTTTCATAACTATCAGTATACAATCAGACGGCTATGGATTGAGATGCTCAGGCACTAAGGTGCACTCGTTATTTGTACTATATATATGTATGTGTGTATAGTTGCACTAATCTGCGCGCACGCTACGTACCGGTCGCTGGCTGCACTCACAAGTATTCTAATGCGGTTCATGTTTGATAATAACTTTATGTGTATGAGATAATAACTTTGACATCTGTAAATCAATCGATGATATCTTTATATTCAGAAGATAGTAACTTGATGAATTATCGATGATAACTTTATATTCAGAATATAGTAGCTTAACTTGCATGCATGCAATGCAACAGGGGAGAGAAGAGAATAAACGTACTTGACTTATGATTTTTTATCTTATTTATGAGCTAAAAAATACAGTGACTCTTTCACCAAAAGTCCAATCTGTGATCCGTTTGCACAATTGTGTTCGAAATTATGAACTTAACAAAACAAGTATTGAATATGTTTTCAAGTTATAAAATTCGTAGCATATAAAATTACTATCGTAAGTGAGTGAACTTACTATCAAATACATGTAGAGTTACTGTCAGTTTTATAGTGTTACAACGAACAGTAACTCTACATGTATTTGACAGTAACTTCACTCACATACGGCAATAACTTTCTGTACAAGTTATTTGTTATTGATATGCATGTCTCTTTCATCTCAATGCATGTATGTTAGCAGTACTCCACTCACACACGGCAGTAATTTTATGAATTACGGATGATAACTGTAAATAATTTCATGAATTATATATGATAACTTGATGTACATACGATAACAACTTTACCATAATTAATAAACGCTAATAAGTAGTAACTGTTCATAGGGTGGGATGGTAGAGCGGTTGGTTGGTTGGGTCGATCAGGGGCACACGCGTGTTCTACGTGTAGCTACTGAGTAGTGTGTGTACACATATGTGTGTGTATATAGACACACACAAACATCTATCTACTCTTAAAAGAAGGAGTTTAAGGTGATGGTGCATCCTACATTTCTTCCCTTTTCACTGACATGTGGTCCCCACCCCACCTCACGAAACACGCTGCTCCCCCGCCCCCCGAATCCCGCGGTTCCCCACGTTCTCCGCCCCACCGGTTCTCCGCGCTGCTCCCCCCTTCCCCCCCGCCCCCCCCCCACCCCGCCGCCCGAATCCCGCGCCGCCTCCTTCCCCTCGGACTCCTCCAGGTCCCTCCCCTGCATCGCCGACCGGTAGACCCTCTCGAGCCTGCCTTCGGCCTCCTGCAGCAGCGCCTCGTACGCGTCATGCGTCTCCTCGAGCCGCACCACCGCGCGGCACGCCTCCAGGTCCCCCTCCGGAATCTGCAAGTCGCCCGCGGTCGCGGAGGCGATGAGGGCGCGGGAGGAGTCGACGAGCTCGTGGTCGGGGCGCGGGCCAAGGAGCTGAAGCGCGAAGCGGGCGGCGGAGACGTCGGCAACGGCGCGGAACACGGAGGGGTGGCGGAGTCCCGGCATGCGCTCGACGAGCTCGAACTCGCCGGCGGAGGAGGGCGTCCGCGGGGACGGCGTCTGCACGGGCGGCTGCTCGATGTCGAAGTCGCCACCGCCGGAGGCCGGCCTTGGCTTGGAGAGGGTGGGGAGGCGGGAGAGCACGTACGAGAGGATGGGGTGGGACTGCGGCGCCGGATCCATGGGGAGGTGGGAGCTGGGGGATCGGAGGAGATGGGGATGGGAAGGCAGGGGGAAGAGTGGAGTAGGTTGAGGCTGTTTTATGGTGGGTTTGGGAAAGACGAGAGGAGGCGGCGACGAGTTGGAGGCGGCTGATGGAATGGCGCACCGACGAGATGCAGCCCGGCGCTCACCGGCGGCCAGAAGTGGAGGAGAATGGGGGGAGAAGCAAGAAGGCGAAGGGGAGACGGAGAGAAGAACCGGGCTCAAGAAGAATTCGCGGCGGCGCTAGGGATTTAGGCCGGTTGGGGATTTGGAATTTTTGCGATTTAGCCCTCGAAAGTTTCTAGGGTTTACAAGGAGATCCTTCCCTATTAGATTTCTTCTGTTTTGGCCTTCAGAAACTCTGATTTCATCGCGGTTTGATCTTACACATCCGTGACGACGCGTATATCTGTACAGAGTAGTCCCGAAATGCCAAATTTGTCGTTTATGCGCCTTAATCGTGCCCGCCTACGAAAAAAATATAAAAATGTAAAATGGTCTATTTTGAGCAATTAGATATTGGAAAAGTATGTAAATGATGATAAATGGTCTCAAAATGCGAAGAATATAAGGGCAAAATGACGGGTAAATGTATGTAAAAATGACGCATGTCACCGGGGCGCGGGGGCGGCGAGGGCCAAGCCGCCGAGGGGCTAGGGGGCCGGACCGCGGGAGAGCCAGATCGCAGGCAGGACGGTAGCCGGCCGGCAGGAGCATTGCGCATTCGCGCCGCAGGGAGTGGAGAGACCGAGAGGCGAGAGCGGAGAGCGGACAGGCGACAGCAGAGACTGCGAGAGTGATTTAGAGGAGAGACCGAGCGGACAGTGGACAGCGCCGGAATCAGTGAGTGGTAAGTGGTAATATTTTCTCCCTCTTAATTTACTATTTTACAGTTAAAGAGTTTATATTTTTAGTGTGTAATTGTATATAGATATTAGATAGTTAATAGTTTAATCTTTATAATTTATTTATAGATTTATAGTTTTATAATGACAATAATTAATTTATTTGTAGATTTTTCTATAATGGAGAAACGAACTTTGTGTAATTATTTCGCAAGCAATTCAAGTGACTGCTTCTCTAATTTTGATGTTGATAAACTTGTTTGACTTGCTGAGATTTATGCTGATAATTTCACGGATGCTAATCGGTTCTTATTAAGAAATCAGCTTCAAACTTTTATTCTCAACATTAGAAGAAGTGAAGAATTCAATGGATGTCGTGATATATCAAAATTTGCTCAATTGATGGTTCAAATAAGAAAAGATAAAACTTTTCCATTGGTATATCGCCTCATTGAGTTGACATTGATACTTCCGATGGCAACGGCATCTGTTGAGAGAATATTTTTAGCAATGAATATTATCAAAACAAATTTGCGCAATAAGGTAGCGGATGAGTGGCTCAATGACTTGATAGTGTGCTACACTGAGCGAGAGATCTTTAAAAAGTATTGATGATGATAAAATCATAAACCGCTTCCAAGGCATGAAGTCGCGTATAATGCATTTTCCCCGTGATTCAAATTTATCTTATGATTCAAATTAGTTTATTTGTGATATGTTTTATATGATCTAAATTTTTATTGTCTTTCACAAGTTTCTATTATATCACTAATTTTCATATGTTTCATACACAGGTGACTTATCGCCAATCTGCACTCATGGTAGAATAATTATATATTCTTGAGTATGCGTCTCGTATTATCGACTTTCGAAGTACCTACTTTATATTTCTTTATTTTGCATTATTTGTCTCTAATTGTGTGTTTCTATATGAATTTGAAATTCTATAAAAAGTAAAACACTATATTTATGTCAATTTAGTTTAGTCTGACAAAAGATTCAGCCTAGCCTTAATTTTATTCCTAGCTTCGCCACTGATCTATAGTGTTCTTGTTTGATAGACTAATTTTAGAGTATTTCCTTTGCTCCCTATCATTTTGCAATTAGACTTTTTAAATGTTACAATTATATTTTAATCCGTAGCAACGCACGGGCATCCAACTAGTAATATCTATGATTGACTGTGGCATCTCACTGATAGGCTGCGTGCGCGCGGATTGGCCAACAAGCTAGGCGACGCGTCCGTTTGATTGTTACGTAATACGTTTGACTCAGCGAACCGTGTTGTCTCGTTCGTTGCTACGTGACGCATGCCGTGGCAACCTTATTGACGTGGACAGACTTCAGTGCGCACTTCTAGACGTCGCCACTACAACTTTTCGATGTTGCGTCAGAGAGAATGTTGTAATGTACGGTTCTCTCTCTCTCTCGAGTAATGTACAAGGTTTTGAATTGGTGTAACAAAAACATTTTGATTGGTTTTCAACGGGGTTTGAAATGTCGAAACTCTTGAAACTTTTCGATATGGGCACTCTTCTTCAAAATGCTACACATGCATCTTGCTAAAAGAGAGAGAAGCAGATTTGACACGACATTTTCTAGAGTATTTATGTTTTTTAAAAGATATAAGGTAAACGTATATAACCTATGTACACCCACTCTCGGTTGTTTGTGTTGAAGCAAATTAATTCGCTTATCGGCTTAAGGCTTTGCTCAAAACAGCTTAGACTTCTGGGTTCTGATTTATTTTTCACTATTCAACAATATCATTTTTTCTGATTTTTTTTGTTTTTTTAGTTTTTTTACGGTTCTTTTTTGTTGTATTCGTTTGTACTGCCGTGATGGTCTAACCTGTTTTTTCTATTTTTAAATTTTTAAAATTTAATTACATCAAATAAATCACCATCAGGTAAAGTATAATTTCAACCAGCTACAGTACTTCTTAACTATAAATCACTCAAAAAAAAGACCTTTTGAGCACCCCTAACTCTCGAGGCAGCTACCACGGCCGAGTCACAGAACACGGCAACCGCATCCTCGTGCCTTTGGTTTTTGGTAGAGAGGTGCCATTGGTCTCCCTCAACGACCTTATCAAGCTTTGAATTGTTAGCATTGAGATGGAAGTGGAAATCTTTCTCGCGAGATATTGAGATTCCAAAATATCGCCCATGCTGATCTAGAGCCTTCATTCGGAATCGAACGGCCCACCCTTCGTTCCTTTTGAACACAACGTCAGAGAACGTGTCCCACAACATGCACCAGTTGTGGTATAGCATAAGAATGTCCATTTGTAAGATGATTTTGCTTTTTAAGTACAAATCATTTTCTAGAACCGGTGGATCATACTAGACACTCACGCATATCAAAGCTAACCCAACCAAAAAAAACCAGGCACCTTACAAATAACAAAACCATTAAACTCCGTCCCTCTCGTCCACCTTTTACTCCTAGCGGTCCGGTCCAGATGGGGCTTTTCCTCCTTGCTGTCCGGTCCAGATACGGACGTTTTGATTTCACATATTTCTGCTCTCCTTTTTCTCTCCCTCTGGTCTACTCTTTTTGTTCTCCTCTCTCCGTGGAAAGAACAATGATGTTTTGCTCTCATCACTGAACGTTTTGCTCTCATCAAAGTCTATACATAAACAAGAACAAACTTTGACTCGCTTAAGGAGCGAACTACTTCCTCCAGTAAAAAAGGGTCGTTTTGAATATCTACACGATGGCTAAAATACAACTTCGATAACTTATTTCTATGATAATATATGTATAAAACCTACTAAAATTATAATGTTATGATAGTATTTTTTTTTGAGACAAATCTATACATATCATTTTCATATGTCTATTCTAAATATTTAAAAAGATATTAATAGCCAAAGTTTATAATGTTTGATTATGCATTACCCAAAATGACTTTTTTTGTGACTGGAGGGAGCAATACATAAAAGACTATCAGAAAAGTAAGCAAATTTTCCAACTCATGCATGCGAAGAGATGTAAATGTTTATGGTTCTGCATTAAGCAATACACTAAAGAACATGGCATTCTTCCCAATAGAACATCAAAACTACATGGACCACAAGAACCTACCATACAACAATGTCAGTTTAACTTTGAGCTTTTCTTGCATTGCTAAGTCGGAATCTGAGCTTGCTTTCTCGACCTACAACTTATATCAACACTGAAAGGTGTCAAGCGGCTGCTGCTTGTTTGCAACCAGCAAAGTAAACCACCTCTACGACACCAACTCCGCAATGATTCTACACTGAGCTCATCACGCGAGACATCGCAGCAATCACTTTCTCCCTCGTTTGCTGTTCAGAGCCAGGGCACTTGATAATGAAGGAATGTACTACCGTTCCATTGTTGCCTGCGACCTTCGATTCGCCTACACAGACTTCTGCCTCTTCAAAAGCTTGGAAGACCTTCTTCACCGGATGGTTCTCCATGGGAGACATCACTCGGACAAGAACTTCATCTTGCACCACCTGGATGTCCACCTCGGGTCTAGATGCTCGCTCCCTCGGATCCACCATACCAGACTCGAGAAACCTTTCTCTCTCCACTTCCATCTCCTTGAGCTTCTTCTGGAGGTCAGTGATGTATGTTATCGTGTCACCCAGCAGGGAGGCCTTGTCCATTTTTGATATGTTTGGCACAACAGCTCTCAGTGCGTAGAACCGCTGGTTGAGCTTCTCCCTCCTCTGGCGCTCAGCCTCAACATGATTAAGTGGCTCCTCCCTCCCATTCGCAGGCTTTCTGCCCCTCTTCCTTGGCCGCCGGTCCTCTACAGCAGGGGATGGGCCTTCCTCTTTACACAAGCCATCCACCTCTGCACTCTCTCCATCAAGAACAGCTGTTCTTGCAACCAAGACACCAGACTTGGAACTGGTCCCTGCACTAAAATCTATTTGCCTAGGCGCCTGGGGCTGCAGCTGTTGCTGGTTGACTAGCTGCGGTGGTTTCACTATCTGCGCTGGTTTCTGAAGCTGTGGTAGTTTCTGAAGTTGTGGTGCTTTCTGAAGCTGTGGTAGTTTCTGAAGTTGTGGTGCTTTCTGAAGCTGAAACTGTGTTGCGGTAGGGCTGTCCGCAGCTACATTGCTCGCTTCATTACTCACAATCAGTATACCATTGCCAAACTTCTGCTGATGAGAATTCAGGCCCCGAGCCTGACTCCAAGTGAAATTCTGCAATCCTTTCTGGACATTGGGAAGCAATGAGCTCCCACCAGCAGCAGTCCTCTGTTCCCATGACCTTTCATCTGCCTTTGATACGCCAACCACTGGCCCTGCTGAAGGCCGACCAAGGTTCAAATCCTTCCCAAAAATCTTTGCCAAACCCGGTGACCTCTCAATAGGACCATTTCCCTCATGTCTCTGAACTGCAACCTTATTACCACTTGCCCCTGCAAACACAGACTTTATGGTCTGGAGTGTGTCAGAACTCTCCGCCACCTGCTGCATAGAACCCAGCTCAAGCACACCAGTCTCAAATGGCACTAACACGATAGTCCTAAATCCTGCCGTGTTTGCAAGGTACCCCCGGTAACAGTAATTGGCTGGGAAGATGTTGCGCTCAGTATTGGGAATCCAGAGGGGTACGCCTGCTGCAAATACTTGACCAGGGCCACCAGCACGACGCGGAAATGCAAAGTACATAGATGCTAGGAAGAACATCTCGGTATCTGTCACCTGATCAATACCTGGGGCATAATCCTCCTCATCAGAACCCCCGAATGCTGTGTGCAACCGCTGCAGCACACGCTTCCGCATCCGCTGCTTGGCATCATCATTGCCTGCAGAAGCAGCAGCTCCCACCTCACCGTCACGGGGCTCACGGCAAGAGCCATCCCCCCATCCAAGGACGAGATCACCAGACTTGGTGCGTGACAGCTGCCAGAAGATGGCATAGTTCCAACCAGCACCGGGACGCTCTGATTCGACAAGCTCCTGGAGTTTATTTTGCAAGTCTACAGGCAAAGATGCAGCAACAAGACCCTCAGATATGGCACCACCTCCTTTTGTCAAGTATGCAAAGGCATCTGTTCCAAGCACAGTGGCACTGAGGGCTCGGTCCTCCTCAGTCCATGCCCCACCAGCTCCTCCATCGGCACCATCCTCCTCAATCTCCATCTTCATCACCATAATACCTACTCAAAATAGTATAGATCAGGCCAAAAGGCAGTGAAGATATAAATAATTCTGGCAACAATCGGCTAGCAGAACACCAAAACTACAGTTTTAAACAAACATTTTTTTTGAAGTTTTAGGCGAACATAGGCAATAAAATTTCATCACAGATTCACTTACAAATACAGGGAAGGACTTATAACAACACAGAATAAAATCTATCAATCACCATCCAACTAACAAGACACACTAAAGTACATCCCAGATAGTAAGCAAAAATTCGTGCACACGCTTGGTAGTTGGTACCCTTCGAATCCATCAATTTAATGATAAACAGAAGACTAAGTAAAAAAACAAAAATTTGCTAATCTAGGACACACAAGTGAGTTAGTCACCACAGTAAAAGGGAACGTAGCAGTGTCTCAATACGGAGTATTACCCATGGACATGATGATGAAATGGAATCATGTAATAATCCACCCAAAGAACATAAATCGTCTGACAGCATAAGGGGCATTTTTTAACTATCTTGACATTTTACATGACACCATTCCTAAAATATCTCAGAATTTGCGTTGCCGGTTAAAAAACATAGAGGACACATAATTGAATTCTAATCCAAATCTAACCTAATAACAAGCTCTGAACAGCATATTTCCATCTGAAGCACACAAGGGTGTAGCCATACACTTATACCGATCGCAGCCATCAGATTCCAGCCTAAACAAACTCTCCACGCCCTCTACCGCACACAAATCACCATTCCACGTGAATCAGGTCATCGACCAAACACGACGACCCACGAATTACAACCGCCCCATTTCATGACACAACAGGAAAGTAGTAAAAGAAGTGATGTACTGAGGTAGTTTAGAAACAGAGCAAGCCAGGAATCTCACCGGACTGGGGCTCCCGAGCCCGAATCGGCGCCGGCGACGCGAAATCCAGCACGCCCACCGCCACAAAGACCCGATTTCTGCCGCCGAATCCGAGCCCGGGCGACGGCGAGGCCCGGATCTTCCCACGCGCGAATCCGGGGAGGTCGCGAATTGGCGGGTGGGGACGGAGGCGGCGGCGTGCGCGTAGGGGGAAGGGAGGGATTCGACGGCGGTGGCGTTTAATTTCTCTGGTGCGCGAGGGGATTTCGGGCGGAGGCGGCTTGGGGATGGGGGGGGGGGGGGCGTGGGGGGGGGGGGGGGGGGGTGGGAGAGATTGAGAAAGGAAAACGAGGGCGCTGTTGAGAAACCGTCGCTGGCGACCAGTCCGAGCGATTTCTCTGCTTAGAACAAGAACGAATCAATCACAGAATCACAGAGAGAATAGATTGAACACACAGAGAGGTAGAGAGAACTCCCGGTCTTTCTTTATTGCCTTTCTTTAATGCGTACATAATGAGGGGGGTATGGCTCTCTATTTATAGTCTATGGTGGGGTGCCCAATTAGATCAGGACTCTTGGATAGAGTCCAAGTTTCCTAACACTCCCCCTTGGGCACTCACCCAACATGCTCATGCCTCGTCAAAACTCCATAAAAACCCAGTGGGAAAAATTTGGAGAAAGAGTACATGATACATGTGATGCTGCGATGCACGAATTGCCTCATTAAAAACCTTGGTCGAGAAACTTCATGGAAAACTCGTCAAGGGAAAAAGAGTACAATTCACCCAAATTCATTTAGTCTGCAAGACTTTATTTTTGGGTACTTAATCTTCATGATCAAGATTTATTAGCGAGCTTGTGAGAATTCTCCCCCTGAATTCTGCACTTCTCTAAGTCTCATCATTCCAATTTCACGCACGCACCTTTCAAAGCTAGATGCGGGGAGTGACTTAGTGAATAAATCTGCGAGATTTTCACATGACTTAGTATGCAGTACTTTAATGTCGTCCATCTTTTGCAATTCATGTGCATAGAAGAACTTGGGGTTGATATACTTTGTGAGATGACTCTTCACATAGCCCGTTTGCACTTGTGCAACGCAAGCGGCATTATCTTCATAGATAATTGTGGGGGTTTGCACAATGTTCATCCTACATGACTGCTGGATGTGGTGAACCATTCGGCGGAGCCAAGCGCACTCTCGTGCGGCTTCATAAAGTGCTATAATTTCTGAGTGGTTCGTCGAAGTAGCTACCAGGCTTGGCTTAGACGATTTCCATGAAATTGCAGTTCCACCACACAGGAATACATAGCCTGTTTATGACTTAGCGGTATGCGGGTCTGACAGATACCCAGCATCTGCATAGCCAATCAAGTTCAGATCTTGATTCTTTCTGTAAAACAATCCGAGGTCCTTGCTACCTTGGAGGTATCGGAAAATGTCCTTTATGCCCTGCCAATGCTTTTTGGTGGGCTCTGCACTGTACCTTGCTAACAGATTCACGGCAAATGCAATGTCCGGTCTAGTGCAGTTTGCTAAATACATGAGTGCTCCCACTGCACTCAAGTATGGGAATTCCGGTCCCAGGACTTCCTCCCCCTCTTCCCTTGGTCGGAAAGGATCTTTTTCTTGCTGTAAAGACCTACCGATCATCGGTACTTTCGAGGGAAATGCCTTCTCAAAACCTTTCGAGCACCTTCTGGGTGTAGGTCGACTGATGTACCAAGCTGCAGGCCTAAGCAAAACTTGGTCTTGCCCAAGTCTTTCATTTCAAATTCTGACTCCAAGTAGGAGCTTGCTTCTTTTATGTCTTCGGCTGTCCCGATGATATTCAGATCATCTACATACACAAAGATTATACAGAATCCATTCTGGGATCGCCGTATAGATACACAAGGACAGTCTTCATTGTTCGTGTAGCCTTTCTTGCAGAGAAAGTCGCTTAAGCGATTATACCACATTCTTTCAGATTGTTTCAGTCCATACAGTGACTTTCTGAGTTTCACACTGTACAGATTTCTATTTGCTCTGTCTTGGTTCGGGAGAGGAATTCCTTCAGGGATTTTCATGTAAATCTCCGAATCCAAGTTACCGTAAAGGTATGCAGTCACAACATCCATCAATTTCATTTCCAAATTCAAGTTCACTGCCATTTGAGATCAAGTATCTAAAGGTAATTCCACTCATGACTAGGGAGTAGGTTTCTTCATAATCAACTCCAGGACGTTGAGTGAAACCTTAGGCTACCAGCCTTGCTTTGTATCTCACTACTTCATTTCTTTCATTTCTCTTTCGAACAAATACCCACTTGTGCCCAACGGGGTGTATGTGGGGAGGTGTGCGGCATACGGGCCCAAACACCTCTCGTTTATTCAAAGATAGCAATTCAGTTGCTATTGCCTTCTTCCAATCTTCCCAATCTGATCTTTTCTTACATTCAGCGAGCGATGCAGGCTCGGGATCAAGATCGATGATGGTGGCGATTTTCTTTGCGAAGTAGATATCGATATTAGCTGTTGTCCTATTCAGGGACTCTCCCATGTGCACATAATTTGTAGCTATTTCTTCATGAGTTGCTCCTTCTGGAGTTTCACCTTGCGCATCGCTTCTTTCAATTGCGGTGGCAAGTCCCTTTAGTTTTTCGGCTCTGATGTGTGCGCACACATCCATGCCGATGGGGATATTCAGATCCGGTATGTCCTTTTCGGAAGGTGTCATACTTGTGCCAGGTCTCAACTGGCTCCCCTTCTCATTCTGGGGGACTTCAATGATCGGCTGTGATAAATCCCTCTTATCCTTCTTCACCAGGCGTCCCCGGTTACTAAGGATTCGAGGAACCGGAGTTCTCGTCCTCTCTTTTTTATTTTTCTGAGGCCTCTGGACGAGATTAGGGATACCTTCAATTTTCTTTGGTATTTCAACCCTCTCCGGTGCAGTGCGTTCAGGCACATGCGACTTAGTCACGCTCTTCAAATCACTAAAGTGATCAGGCAGTTGATTTGCTACTGCTTGCAAATCTATTGTCTTTTAGACTTCTCTTGTCTTCTGGACTTCTCTTGTCTTCTAGACTTCTCTTGTCTTCTAGACTTCTCTATTCGCTTCACCAGTGCGGGGTCATCTGCATGAATTCTTGTGGCTTGCCATTTAATGTCTTCTGGACTTCTCTAGTGCGCGGGTCATCTACATGGATTCCCCAGGCTTGCCACGTAATTTCCCGACATTCTTTATCAAGTGGTTGATTTCCTCCCCCTAATGTTGGGAAAATTTCGGTGGTGACCCTTGCGCTAGCTGCATAGGTGAATGGATGTTGTAGGCCGAAAGTCTAAAATTGATGAGATTCGCTGCATGCAGGACTGCGTGTCCCCAACATGTAGCTGCTAGATTTCAATTATGCAAGAGGGTCGGGCAATAATTCTTTTAATTAAAGCCTCTGCCAAACCATTCTGGGTATAGACATGCGATACCGAATGCTCAACTGTAATTCCCATCGCCATGTAATAATCATCAGATGCCTTTGAAGTAATTTCGTCGGCGTTGTCCATTCTAATAGACTTGATGTGATGTTCAGGAAACACATTTCTGATGCGAATGATCTGCGAGATCAATTTTGCAAAGGCGTGGTTTCTTGTGGACAACAAACCCACATATGACCACTTCGAAGAAGCGTCAATGAGCACCATGAAATACTTAAACGGCCCTGAGACGGGTTGAATGGGACCGCAAATGTCTCCCTGGATGCGTTCCAGGAATGCAGGGACTTCATCCTTCACTTTCAGAGTGGAGGGTCTAATAATTAGTTTCCCGGTGGCACATGCAGGGCACACAAAATCTTCATGATTCGGGAAATTCTTCACATTAATATTATGCCCATGCGAGTTATTATGTTTCTCATCATCCTAAGACTTGGGTGGCCTAATCTGTCATGCCGGAGACAGAATAGTTCAGAGCTTCTAAACACTGTTTTCAGAACAGTGTACGCTACAGGCGCTTTAATGTTGGTATAATATAGCCTATTTTCTAGTGAAGGAAGTTTTTCTAGTACCCTTTTGCGCTTCGTAATGAGCAGGTATTCCTTACCGTACTCTTCTTTAGTCTCAACGCGGAAACTATTTGCGCGGATATTCTTAAAACTTAGGAGAGTTCTAGTCGATTCTGAGTACAATGAGGCTTCTTCAATGACCAAAGTTGTGCCCATTATGGCTCTTTCAGAACCAATTATACATGCATCGCTTCTAGCGATTGTCGTAAGGCTGTTAGTGCTCTTACGAATCGACTGAAAATACTTAGTCTCTCTTAAGATGATATGCATTGTGCCGCTGCTAGCTAAGCACAGTTCCTTCATAGGGCGCTACACGTGTTCTAATATAGGGTATTTATTAACATGCATGAGAAGGCAATTAACACATAAATAAATACACCAATATCAGAACATGTCATGCCATCATAAACTGAATAAATGAATGAATTCTTCAAATATCATCCAACCATCACGAGAAAATAATAATTCTTAAGTACCATCCATGCAAATTCTAACATATTCTTCCACACAAAATAAATGACAATTAAAGTCAAAATGCATTCAGTGCACTAGACTTCTTCTGCTATTTTCTCAGGGTTGACATTCTCTTCAAGAGAAATCATGGCGTTGGCTGCTTCTAGGTCGAGAGGGGGTGCTGCTGCTTGGATGGTCTCAACCTCCATTAGCGCGGGCAGCTGCTCGAAACTCTCCCCCTCAACCAATGCAAAGTGGGCTTCATGCTGCCCTTTGCCATCCCATTTTGGCTTGCTAGCCTTATTCTCATGTGGAGCGTCTGATTTGCCTTTCTGGGCTACGGTCTTACCCTTACTTCCCCTTTTATCTATCAAGGGCTTTCGCACCTTGTTGCTCCCGGCGTTGGCTTCACGGCCAGTGGAGCTCTCAGATGGCTGAGTGACTTAGTTCTTGCGGAGAACTTCGTCCTGAGCTTCTGCAATTTGCATCATATCAATCAATTCGGCATATTCCTCATAGCCGTCTTGACGATAATTGCGTGCGGATTATACTGCATTAGGGTGGAAGGATTTTCTCAATTTTCTGTATTGGGGTACAAATCCTATGCAAGGCAGAATTGTATTCCCCGACCATCTTAAAGTCGGCAAACCTCAGTCTGATCCACTCTTGCTCTACTTGAGGAAGAATGGTGTACTTGAGCCTCTCAAGCCGCTTCTTGAGTGCGGTCCAGAGTACTAGCGCGTTCTTTTCCGCCATATACTCATTCTTGAGAGTGGGGCAGAAGTGGTGCCTGAGAAAATGAAGTGCCTGATCATTCTCTTTAGGCGTGGATTAGTCGTCATTCAATCCGCCAATCCCAATAGTCGCACGAAGCTTTCTGGCTCCAAGCACAATCTCGACATCGGATGCCTACATCAGATAGTTTTGGCCATGCTGGGCCAGCTCCTCGAACTTTCAGTTCGTGATGCTAGTCATCTAAATGTGTATAAGTCTACTGCTGGTAGACATGCACGGAATAATTCACTGTGGGTAAATAAATGGTACAAAGGTTCTCGTAATGTTCCAGAATTTTCTATGCATTTTCTATAATTTTACTGCTAATTTCGGTGATTAAAAGCAATTAAAACAATTACAATTAACCAAAAACAGTAAATAAATACAGAAAATACAGAGAATAATAATGGCATAAATAAATAAGCTTCAAATGCTAAAAATAATGCAAAATTCGGATTCCCGATGCCCTTTTATGCTAAAATATGAAATTTCAGCAAATTCTGCAATTCCAGGGGGTTTTTACGCAAAAATTTCAGTTCAGAGAAAAAATCGTGCAATTTTCTGATTTACAGAGGGGTTTTCTGCAAAATTCTGGACCCGCTCGTAAATTTGAGGGCTTATTCGCAATTTTCAGAATTACGAGGCCTATTCTGCAAAATTTAGGACTGAAATTGAAAGTTTAAGGGCTCATCGGTAATTTACAGAGAACCGAGGGGTTTTTCTGCAATTTCGCCCCCCCCCCCCCCCGCACGGCCCTCTCCCTTTTTTTTCTTCTTCGGCCGGATACGTTTCTCCCGGCCCATCCCCGCCCGCGGCCCATTCTTTCCCCCACCCGGCCCACCATTCATTCGGCTCAAATGGCCCACTTAGCCCGGCCGGCCCACACGGCCAACTTACCCCATGGGCGGTAGGGTTTCCCTGCCCACTTCTTTTGTGGCGGCTGAGTTGCCGGCGGTAAGCAGGCATCAGGCCGGCGGCCAGCGTTGCACACGCATGCTGGCGTGGTGGCGGCGACGGTGCCTCATGCTGGAGGCATTAGTTGGCCAGCACTTTTTTTTTCTTTTGCGCAGTAGCCATGCAGAGCCGATGGGCGCAATATTTTTTTTTCATGCCATGATCGTGCAGAATCAAACAATACCATTCAAAATTCCGTTTCTAATCTACGATACAATCAACATCTACCCTGTTTCGTAATCCACCGATCGACATTGTGCCGGCGATTTCAGATCTGCTCGCGGTAGATTTAGGGCGGATTTGCATCTAATCTACAGTGCAATCAACATCTACCCCGTTTCACAATTTACCGATCGACATTGTGCCGGCGACTTCAAGTCTGCTCGCGGTAAATTAGGGCGGATTTGCACCGTAGAATTTCAATCTAGAACGCGGAAAGAAAATACAGATTCAAAAGTGATCTAGAAAATTCAATCTGTGCTTCGATGATTACCTCGTTCACCGGAGCGAAGTCGTGCTGATAACGTGTTGAGAAACCGTCGCTGGCGACCAGTCCGAGCGATTTCTCTGCTTAGAACAAGAACGAATCAATCACAGAATCACAGAGAGAATAGATTGAACACACAGAGAGGTAGAGAGAACTCCCGGTCTTTCTTTATTGCCTTTCTTTAATGCGTACATAATGAGGGGGGTATGGCTCTCTATTTATAGTCTATGGTGGGGTGCCCAATTAGATCAGGACTCTTGGATAGAGTCCAAGTTTCCTAACAGGCGCCACCCTTTTCTACTGGGCACCCCGAGCCGCCGCGGCGGGGGGAGCGAGCGGAGTCTGACCAGGGGTGTAAAAAAAACTCCTGGCTCACCGAGGTGCTCAGGCTCATTAGTTCTTCGCTAGCTCTAAATAACGCTGCGCTCAGTTAGGCTTCGGGCTAAAGACTGTGGGCTGATTCGGAGTTAGGGGCTGGATCCGTGTCGGTAGCGCTGGAGCCGTCCAGAGCCCCGAATTGGTATTTACCTTAGAGCCTATTTAGAAGAGTTCCATCAGCTTCAGATTCACGAAAAATAACTTCGCTCCACAAAATTTTACCCAAACGCTCCAGCTCTGCGAAATCTAGATCCACCAAAATCCTGGATCTGACGGTCAGATCCATGGATTTCATGGAGCTCCTCATGGGGTGCTCCACCGTGGAGTTGGGTGGTAATTACCCACCAATGCCACTGGTTACACACCCCATCCCACCAAAAGTGGCCATTTCCACCAAAACCTCAATTTCGTGGATCTGGAGCTGCTGTACAAGCCAAACACTCCATGGTTGGATCCCAGATCCACGGTGGAGCTGCTTCATGGTGGAGCTGCTACTCCAGATCCACATTTTCAGTGGTGGAGCTCTCCCAAACAGGCCCTTAGCCCACCCATCGCTTCGCTCGGTATTGCTTTCCCCACCCTCGAATGTCCCTCCCTGCAGTCCTCTTCTTACAATTGCGCCCTCCCCCCGCGGCACCGGCTGTGGCGATCGCAGCTGCGGCGGCCAATTGGGCCCTCCCCCAGCCGGCGGACCTTCATCCTCATGCCCGTCCGCAGCGACCTCGCCTTGGGTCACTTGCAAATTAGGGTCAGGGAGTCCCACGGCGGCCTCGCCTTGGGTCACTAGTATCTTGCGCCGATGTCCTCCCGGTGACTACCCCCCCCGCCCACATCAAGGTGTGCTCCTCTCTCTTCCCTGTACTTACATGTATGTCTTAGATCCCCTTGTTTGGAGAGACGGGTATGCTTAGCCGCTGTGTTTGCTCCGACATGTTACCACCTTTCCAACCGCACTTGGCCGCCATGGCTACATATGGCCCCGGCTACTTGGAGCGATGAGAGTACACATGTATTCCTACAAGTATGCGCCGAGGAGGTGGAGGCACAGAACCGGGTGTACTCGCAGTTGAACACACAGGGCAAGCAAAACCTTCTCCGCAAATTTGCAGAACAAACCGGCTTAGCACACACGAGCAAGCAGATAAAAAACAAGTAGGAGCAACTGAGTCGTGATTACAACAAATGGAAGGCACTAAAGCTTTGTGCGATGGGGCTTGGCGTCGACCCTGCCATAGGCTGCATCAATGCAAACGATGATTGGTGGGCGGCTACTGGTGGAGTAAGTTTGGTTTGCCAAGTGCAGTGCTCTTTGCATTACTTTTGCCGTGCAGAAAGCTGCAATGAGGGTCTTTGCATTACTTCTGCCGTGCAGAAAGCTGCAATGAGGGTCTGCAAGTTCGGAGATGCGGAAGTTTAGGGACGTAGTTGCTCGAGATGAGGACCTGCTGGAAGTCGTCTTCGGCAACACCACCACCACGAGCGAGTGCGCATTCGTGCCGGGTGTGGATGACATCGACCTGGACACCGAGACCTCGCGGAAAGCCACAGAGGAGATGCCAGCACCATGCATTCCACAATGCAGACCACTAGCAATGATGCATCAGTGCGCTCGTCCGAAAGCAAGAGGCCACGCCCTGCACTGCTGTACCCGAGTAGCAGTCGGCTAGTTAAGCGCAGCGACCGTGATGTCTAGATGAAGCGACTGGTGAACCTGTGCGAGAGGAGTCTCACGCCATCGAGCCGGTTGTCCGGCTCGAGTGTCACATTCCTTGGGAAGCAACACGCAAGGGAGGACTTGCTTCGACTCATGAAGATGGTGAAAGAGGCGGGTGCTGCCGAAGGAACCAATGGGCACTACTATGCCTCACAGCTTTTCATGAAGGCAGAGTGCCGCGACATCTTCCTATCAATGGAAATGAATGAGGGTTGACTCAATTGGATCAAGCTGACTTGGGAGAGGAGAGGAGACCTGTGAGAACTAGGAACTTGTGCTGGGTTTATTCATTGTCAGTTCGTTCACTTCATGCACTTCGTTAGCTATGAGTTGAGTATAATCGTGTTGTTTGTTCATTGTCAATTTGTTCTTGGTTTGTTCGTTGTCAATTTGTTCAAACTGCTGCGGTTTCAACATTAGACTATGTCTGTTCATACTCTTCTAATTACTCTGTTGGTATTGATTTCATTGCAACCAGTTCTGTTGGAACTTTTATTCTGTTGTATGAGTTTGTTGTGTTGAACTGTGTCGAACTGCTGACCTGTGCCGACTGCTGAACCGTGCCGAGTTGCTGAATTGTGTCGAACTGCACTTTTATTCTCTTGCATGCGTGCATTTGTATGTCAGTCTGATCGTTATGCCGACCTTTGTTTGTTCATTTTGCAGTGATGGCAGATAACAGTGGCCAACATGATTGTGATGACCAAATGCAAACCACTAGCAATGGGTTGCCCGTGTTCATCGCAATCGTGGCCTTTGCCGTGGGGTACGCCTATGACGACGAGACCTTGCCTGTCCCAAGAGAGCCGGTGCTGATTGGGTGGCAGTGGGTTTCCCAACAACTCGTATGTTTGGTGCACATACAAACGTCATGCACGCGTTGTTGTACATGATTTGCTGTTGTTTCTCACGTGTAACAAATGCCATGTGTATGGCCTTTCCAACAAATAAACATACTTGCCAACGGGTGCCATAGCTTCCATTTCGAATATCGCTACCAATTGCACATTGTTTGTTCGTCTCGTTTCAGCCTATTTCAACTCTCATTAGCTACTTTCAGCTGCCACAATGCACCTTTAGCCGCTATAGTGCTTTCTTCAGCTGCTATAGTAAAAAATAAGTCAAAAGCCTTCAGCCATAAGCCCAATCGAGCAGGGCAGCCTAAGCAGAGCCTCATGAGTTCTAGCAAATTCAGGGTGGAATAGCTCGGTATGACTTGAGTAGATGTGTAATAGAATTCATATGTTCTTTTTTAGCAGCACATCAAGCCTTTTACCTCTTCCCTCCATCAAATTTGTATTTTCCTGAGGCCCAAAGCCACCCGAGATCCAACTAATCCTCAAGTTGAGCTCGAGTTTACTCGAGCTTTATAAAAGCTATATGAGAAAATATGCATGTCACTTCTTCATAAGTTTATTTGAGCCGAATTTGAACTCAGATCTAAACTTAGACCCTAACTTAGTTTGACTCGAGCTTATATCAAACTCGAGCCTAGTAGACAAGCTCGCTCAAACTCTACTTATTTACAGCCCTATGGAGCTTTTGCCTTAGTTTCTACACTTTTTGTTTGTATAGAGAGGGGAGCAGATGGTTCTTGGGGTGTACGAAAATTTGGACACCAAAGTTGGAAAAGGCGTGCAGTGTAACTGTGATGGAAAGTGTAACTGTGCAAGCAACGGGATTGAGTACTATGCATGTGTGGAAAATGCAGCGGTATTTACCTGTTGTAAATTGCACCACAATATAGGTGGATTGAAAAAGACATCTCACTCAATTGAAATTTCATGTGCGAGGAATCAGGAATGCATCTTTGAGGAAGTCTTTGTATATGGTGAAATCCCACAATGTAAAGCATTGTCTAATATCTTGATAAACAAGATTATACATATGGTAGACATAACTGGACTTGAGGAAAATATAAACCAACGCATATTTTACGAGCCGACTGGAGGGCGTGGTACAGGCGAAGACGGATACGCTGGCCGAGCCTTCAGCTGGAGGGGGGCGCGGACACCAATGATCGAGTCGGGCTGGCACAGGGGTGGAAAGGGCTAGAGCCGATGATGGAGATGGCGGAGGACGCTAGAGACTTCACACGGAGAGGGTAGGCAGTAGTGGACGCCCGAGAGGCTGAACACGGACTGGGACGATGACACCTACGGAGGCGGTGACAGGGAGACAATACATGGGCACAGGATCAGACACACATGCATAAGGGAGACGGCTGCACGCTTGGGTGGAGAATGGGCAGACGAGGGAAGCCGAACGTAGATTTTGGTAGGTACAATCGAAGCCGCTTTGTGTTTGATTCGACTTCCAAAAGTTGAAACCGTTTTAACATCCTCGTGGTTATCTCAATGCAGCTTGAAGAGCCGATCAAGCCTACGCCAGGCCTAGTCTTAATCCTACTTGGTTAATGCAATTATTTATGAATTGTAGTTGCGTAAGGTAGTAATTGTAAGTTCCACACATGACATACCTATGGTTACATAAAAAGCCAAACTAAATTTAAGTTTAGGCCTTGTAAAGAAAATTTGCAGGTCATAGTACCCAAAAAGTCCATAATATCCCTTGAAGTTCTTCGTTATTTTTGCATATGTAGCTCACTTTCACACACCTGCTAGAATTTACTTTTCATCTACACAACTACACGTCATACATTACCATATTATAGGCTTACAACTCTGCATAATCTCTCTTAACTTTTGTAGTAGAGAACAAAAATACCAAGTTTTTGTCTTGCCCGAGGTGTCTTTTTTTCTTGAACAGGGCAAATCCTTCACAAGGTGACAATGCGTTTGGGTCCCGTCCGGTCCGGTGCCTCACGAGCCCTAGGCCCAAGATCGGATAAGCATAGAGCCCTTTCCACCTACACAGGAGATCCAGACATCTTACACTACATGAACCCTTCGCATGAATCGACTCTCCTTAGCTTGCCCGCGTAGCTCGGCTTGGCTCGGCTGGCGTCTGAGGCAGGAGCCGCCCATACTGTCATCCGCAGCGTGAGCACGTGCGCGCCACGTGTCCATGGCACTGCTGGGATTGGGAGGAGGCGATTCATCGGGGCTTGTGATACATCATGACCCGTGCACCCACCCGAGGAGCCCTGAGCGTGCACCCACTAACCCGGTGCCACACGACATCGACGAATGGGCCCATCACATCGGTGGTTCCGCACATAAAGCCACTGAGGGAGGCGGGCGGGTAGAGGGGATTGCTAGAGGGTGAGGGGTGGGGTGCGACGAGGTGGCCGGAAATGTGAGCTCTATTTAAGGAAAATATGAATGATCATTACAAATCGGTAGTATATGGTATATACAGTGGTTATTTATAATACATCTCTATATTATCTATAAATAAATATGAAGATAACTCATATAAATTATTTACATAGTTATTTAGATAGCTCATATAAATTGTTTACATGGTTATTAGTAATAGTCTCATATAATTAATGAGTTGTCTATATAATGGTATAGGGCATAAACAGTAAAAAAACGTCTATAAGACCTTTTGTTAAATATCGGACAATATATTTCTCTCTTCTCTGTATCAATCGAAATTCTACTTAGCATATATTTATAGACGGCTGACATGTAGGCTAACGCCTTTTCGCATCGCCCTCCCGAACCCGCCTGGCTTTTACCGACACTGATGCGGTGGTCCCATTTCCCACCTAAAAGTGGGAGCCACATTTTTGTGTGGTGGTGGGTAGATTTGTTGGTAGGCGGAGTGGTCCCGGGGTAATTAGCCCACTCTAATGCATGTGTTACTAGCGCATCCGAGGGGCATAAAACAAAATAAAACAAAATGGAAGTAAAAGAAAAGAAAAGTGTGGTCCAAGCGCACGAAAAGGCATGTAGGGGATTGGATGGATCCAATGTGATGGGTGTGCTCCTCACGAACACCCATGCCAAGGCGTGCACGGGATTGTCATGGACGATAGGACGCTCTCTCCTATGGGTACATGCTACATGTAGAGGTTTCCAGCGAGTCATCAAAACCTTGCCCCACACACACCATCGGACTGACCGGCTCTGGTGCATCGCATGCATAGGAACCTGGTTGCTGGGACTATTCATTGTTATGACAATTAAAGTGCTTTTTTGATACACCATCAATGACTTGTAGTGCATTGGCATGGCTGTTGAGATTGCTTGTAGTTGTGTGAGTTACCGACGTGAATAAAATTAAAGGGTTTTGAAATTGGTGACTCCTAGTGCACTACATGGTATGGTAACTCGATTGTTATGATTGTTTGTTCTTACATGAGTTACTATTGTGGACTAGATTAAAGGTTTTTCAGTATACATCACAACGACTCTTAACTAGTGTAGTGTCCGGTAACCTGGTTGTTGGGATTGCTTGTTGTTATGTGAGTTGCTAACTGGGTTGGATATAGAGAGTTATCATTACACATCGTGCGCGACTCCTAGTGCATTGCATGGTAACTCGGTTGCTGAGGTTGCTTTTGTTATTACGTGAGTCACTAGCATGAACTAGATTAAATGTTTTTCAGTACATCATCGACGAATACTAGATAGTGCATTGTTTGGTAACCCGGTTGTTGGAATTGCTTATTGTTACGTGAGTGATTAATGTGGGCTAGATTAAGGAGCTATCTACACACATCATTGGTGACTCCTAGAGCATTGCACGATAACTTAGTCGTTGAGATTGCTTGTTTTTATGTGAGTTACTACTGTAGAGTAAAATGAAGAGTTATATGTACACATCATCGATGACTCCTAGTGCATTGCATGGTAACCTGGTTGTTGAGATTGCTTGTTGTCATATGAGTTAGTGAGTTACTAACGTAGAGTAGATTAAAAGGTTATCAATACACATCATTCGTGACTCCTAGTGCGTTGATCAGTAACCTAGTTGTGTCATTTCTTGTATTTATGTGAGTCACTAGCATGTACTAGATTAAAGAGTTTATAATACACGTCGTCGGTGACTTCCAGTACACTACTCCGTTTGTTCCTTGATAGATGTCATTCTAGAATTTTGCATAAAAACCACGGGATACATAGAAAAGACCATCTTACTCTTATTCAATAGGTCGGTTATTACTCTTGGATGGTGTACTTTAATTCTTAGTAGTAAATGACCTTGGAAATAGCCATATACAATGAGTGGGAGGGGTATGCAAAGGAAAAAAATGGTACAAGGTTATCTTGAAATCATGGAATGACATGCATTTGAGAACAAAATTTGAATGCTAGAACGACATACACACACACACACACACACGAAGGGAGTATACTGTTACAAGGTGTTGAGATTACTTGTTGTAATATGAGTAATTGACATGGATTACATTAATGTTTTCCACACACACGATCAGATGACTCTATTCATGATAATTTGGTTCTTTATACTGCTCGTTGTTATGTGAGTCACCAAGGTGAATTAGATTTATGATTTTTCCACTTCAAAGAAAATTAAGAATGTTTAGGGTAGATTAAAGAAAATATGTATGGTCTATATTTATGCTTTTTTTTAAAAGCAGTCTCATTTGAAAAATAACAGATTAAATAAAAAGAATGCTACCGAAGTAAACATGACATGGGCAATAAACTCACTTTGTTGGACACATGCATGGCAATTGGCGAGGAGATCATCTGCAAAGTGAATAATGTAATATTGTAACATATATGAAACCAATTGGATCTGATAACAATCAATTTTGCTATGCACGGAAGGCAAAGTCGCAATACTCTTACCCATGTTTTGAAGCTTGTTGGTAGTATATTGAAGACCTGACCTTGCGCTATAGAAAGAAATAAAATAAATAATTAAGACAACTCAATATACTTCCATAGAAATATTGGATCATTTTCAATAAACTTGCTCACTAGTTAGATTGCCAGTGGTGGTGCAACATACAAAATAGCAATAAAAATAACTAAAGTACCAATACACATGTGAGCTAAGCTTTTTTACTCACATCAACTTATTCCAGAGCGAAATCCACAAAAAATACTTACTCACATCACCTTATTCTAGAGCGAAATCCATCAATGGACAAGGGAACCATCCACCTTCATCAGAACAACAAGAGTTGAATTGAGCCACACATCATCATAATTTTTCTCCATCTATCATGAAGATACCACCATCTCTCCGATGCAAAATTTGATAGTGTCTATTGCATTGGTTTTCTCATAGAAACTAGGTCTTGCATGAGACCCAATTTCTTCCTCTTTTTCTTCTCTCTCTTATTTAATATAGCGCCACATCATCTAAAACTCCTACATGACAATCTAATTAATGCCATAGACACTATCCTACGTGGAGCACTGGAACTGCCCTTAAGGGTTCGTTTTAAAGTACTAATTGCCATAGAAGCGGACTTTTATATGTCACTGATCAAATCTACGGGTGGGATTGGTTGGGCTTTGGCTTATCGCTTTTTGTTACAATAACTAGCTTTTAAACGGTGCATTTTTTCAAGATGAGATCTACAGGTAGATTGTAGTAGACATTGTATCAAGTTCAGCTATAACGGCCAAAATTGCATGCGACTATTTCTCTCTGCGTACTATTTCTCATGAACAGTCAGAATTCGAAAACTATAAGCCAAAATCCATAGCTACAGTTCAAAAGAACCCACCTTACAACATTAGTCATACGAAATGCTCATTGTTGCTGCCGTGGGAAATATTTACATACTAATAATACAAACTTTTTTGAACTGAACTAATAATACAACCTTATTACAGTATACTATATAACAAGTTAGGACATAATAAAGTTTTTTTTTGAAAGTTAAGACATAATAAAGTTTTTTTTTTGAAAGTTAAGACATAAGAAGCACGTATCGACCCATCCGTTGGGCTGGATGATGGCCCGAACAAAACAGCCCAGAAGCAACCGGGTCCGTCAACTGGGGCAGTCTGCTCTGCTCAGGTCAGGCCTGACCGCCGATCTCGTGTAGAAGAAGAAAAAAGCCCTCACCCTCGGCGCTTTGGCTTGGCTCCCCGTCGCGAGCTCTAGGGTTTCTCTCCCCCGAGGTGAGCGACCTCTCCCCTCCGTTCTCCTCGTCCCCAGCTCCGTTCAACCTTCTCCTGGGTGGTGCTAGCGGGTTCCTGTTTCGCGCCGTTCTAGGGTTTCGAGGACGCCTCTTGGGTAGGTTGTATTCCCCGTGCAGTTTAGATGGTTGGTTGATTTGGCGCGCGTGGCTAGCCGAGGAGAGGGAGCTAGGTTCAGGAACTCGGGGGTTTTTATGCGCTGGTCGCAATCATGAGTGGTTTGATTTGATCTTACGCCGCTGATGTGGCTGTGCCGTGTGTTCCGATTTTGTTATATGTATTTGGCAACATGCGATGCTGTTCTATTTTGGTTATTCGAGTGCCACCGATCTATTAGAGTGTGTGTTTCCATTCACCTTTCTTTTTCTTGTGACAATTGGGCCACTGGTATTTTTGATGCTAGCTGAATGTTTGTAATTTGCATAGTAGCTAATTTCTTATTTTCTTTGCTGCTCTCCGCTTGTCTGTCGGCTAGGGGAAGACATGGCTTCCCGTGTGACACCTTCCAAGAGACCGTTTCAAAAGAATTCTTCGGAGCACAACAGTCGGGGGAAGTGGCAGAAAACAAAACATGCTTCTTCACAGCAAACTCAGCTGAATATACAGCCCGGTGTTCCTATTTTTCGCGTTCTCTGCCCTGCTTCAAGATCTGGGAATGTCATCGGTAAAGGTGGTGGTATCATTGCAAAGATAAGGAAAGAAAATGGAGTAAGGATCAGGGTTGATGAAGCAGTCCCTGGTTGTGATGAGAGAGTTATTATCATAACTGCCATTGAGAAGGACAAAGAAGCTAGCCGTGGGCAAGGTAAAGTGAATGATGGAGGTGTTGCTTTTTCTGCTGATGGTGACCATGAGAAAGAGAAAGACCACAGGAAGGAAGAAAGGGACGATTCAGAGAAAGACCACATCAAGGAAAAAGAGGATGATGCAGAGAAAGACCACAGCAAGGAAGAAAAGGATGATTCCTCTGTTGCGAAAGATACAAAGTCAGAGTCGGAGAGGGTAATACCGTCACCAGTGAAGGCCATTTTGCTTGTCTTTGATAGGATTTTTGCAAGCGAAGATGAAAATGAAACTGGGGATGCATCAGGTGAGAGAATTCCTGTTTCTTTGAGATTATTGGTGCTTGATAGTCAAGTAGGTTGGCTTTTGGGGAAGAGCGGTAGTGTGATTAAGCAAATGTCGGCTGATAGTGGCTGTGAAATTCGAGTTTCAAAGGAGAAACTTCCTGCATGTGCTTTATCCCAAGACGAACTTTGCCAGGTAGATCTTTTCAGTATTGGATTTCATTTTATCATTCTCTACCATTATCTTCTGTAATCTTTCTTAGATTGTGCTTTGGAAGATCATTTCTGGCACTCCTTGATATATCATTTTTGCAGATCACTGGAGAGCTTGCCTCAGTTAGGAAAGGTCTGAATGCGGTGGCTCAAGTGCTCTTTGCTCACCCCCCTAGGGAAAGTGACACAGTTCCTGCTGCTCTTCCTTCTGGTTCATTATCTCATTCATTCTTCAATCGGTCAGAAGGTCTTCCTCCAGGAATGCAACCTAACTTCCATCTCCCTTTTCAAGGGCCATCCCATGCCAGTGGACCTTTTGATATCATTGATCAGCGACCAAATGTTGCTCCTTTTCCCACTTTTCCTGAAGCTCTAATGCATGGCCATACTTTAGTTCCTACAGAACCCCTCACCTTTAGGTTATTATGCTCAAGTGACAAGGTTGGAAGTATAATAGGAAAGGGTGGAAACAATATCAAGACTATTCAGAATGATACAGGCTGCGAAATAAAAGTTCTTGAGACTGTTCCGAAATCAGAAGACCGTATCATAGTTATTTCTGGACCTGCGGTAACCACCTTCCTTTTCTCTTGATAGTATAGTTTCATGAAATAAATCCATCAGCCTTTAATTAATACCTGTTTGGCTCATTTGGTGACCTGCTTCTTAGTAATACTGAAAATGCCTTCAGGGTCTGTCTGGGCAACATGGCATTCAAATGAACTATAGAGCATATATTTTGCAAACCACGCTGTTACTAAAGTTTTGAATATTTGGATTCTCTGAAAGTGTTGTTGCAAAACTCATATATTTTTGCACACTTCAAGGGTGCCATTTGGTAGCACTGTACGTATTGACATTAGTAGGGAGTGCAGGCAGCAACCAGCAATCTGGTTGCCAGCCTGCCATAAATCTCTATAAAATTCCAATAATGTTTTTTTTCTCTATGCATGGAGAGGCACATGATGAATGCATTAGAAAGTTGAATGGCACCAAACTTTTCAGGTACATTACCTGATTTTTGCACTTTTCTCATACTTTGCCAAAAGTTTTTGCAACTTTTGTTCTTTATTTTGACACATGAAGCATTCATTTATTTGAGAACTGTGCTTTAATAGCAAAACAATTTGTGATTTCCATTGTGGTTAGCTCTTAACGTTTTAATACTGTTATTACCGTTCAAAGTTTGAATGAAGCCATTCACTACCTGGAAAGTAGTGTTATGATCTAATGTGTTTTCAAGGAGAGATAGTCCCTAATGTATTCATTTGTCTTTATATCCTGTAGCATCCGGGTGATGGAATTTCCCCTGCACAGAATGCAATTCTGCATGTGCAGCGTAGAATTGTGTTGCCTATCTCTAACAACAAGGAGGGTCCTGCAATATGTAGGCTGATCGTTTCACCTAACCAAGTTGGTTGCCTTCTTGGCAAAGGTGGTAGTATCATAGCTGAAATGAGGAAGCTATCAGAAGCACATATAGTAGTGCTGAGCAAAGACAAGATCCCAAGGGGTGTCCCAGAAAATGATGAAGTTGTTCAGGTCTGCTTATGTTGTATTGTAGAACTTACACGCCAATTTTACGAATAATGCCTTAAGATCTTTCTTTGTCCTGATGAAATTCTACTTCATCTGTTATTTTGCATCTTGATTTTACCTACGCTTGACTCTTTTGTACAACACTTTTACTTCTTTTTTTGGTTAATTAACTGCAAAATCGCTGTTCTTTTAGATAAGTGGGAGTTCCGAAGCTATTCAAGAAGCTCTAATGCAGATAACTGCTAGACTACGTAACCATCTTTTCCGGGACAGAATGGCTGCAATTGGTCCTAACATGCAGCCACCTTTTGGTCTGCTAGATCCTCAATTTGGTCCGTATGTGGGAAGCCATACATCTACGTCTCCGAGGATTTATCCTAACGCGTCTCAGTTTCATAAAGATTTTAGGGGACGGCCATTGGATGAGATGTCTGCTCCTTGGACCACAAAGGTATTAACCCATTATTCTTTTCCTGTAAGATGTTCTTGAGCATGCAAAGAGGAACTACGAATTTCTTGAACATCCTAAGAACCTCTTATTTTTTTGAGGAAACATTTATAGACTGTGCTTATAGTGGTCTGTTTGGCTGGGAACCAAACTTGGTCACCAAATAGTGTTGACATCCCGCAAGATGAGCTATGCTTGGTTTTAGGCGTCAGACGAGTTACCTATTTTTTGTGAAGTATCTAAAAGTGGTGGCACCAGAGTGTGATAGCCACTACTTGAGTAGCAAAATCAATTGTGGTTCCCTACTCAATATGGCATGATGCATTGGATTGCAGACTAATATGGTTGCCAAGCGAATAACATGTACATTCTATTTCTATAAGTTTTTAATGCTTTTCCTTGTACCATTGTGGTCCTCACTTTGTAGGGAATGCAGAATGTTGGTGATCCGATGTCAATATCTGATATCCCTGGAATGGCACCTAGAGGAATTGGTGGATTTTCTGGGTTTGTTTCTTGTCTTGTTTTTTTTGTGTCATTTGATCAACAACATTGGGAGACTACCATGTATTTACCTGAGAAATTGCAATTGCAGTCCTGGTCAGTCATCTATGGTACCAAACATAACTGCAGATGTCATGGTTCCAAGATTAGTTATACCTGCTCTATGTGGGGAAGATGGAGGTTGTTTGAATAAGATCCGTGAGGTTTGTGTTTGACTAGTGTGTCGTGTAGCATATCCATTTAACTATGAGGTGTATGATTGACATAATTAATACTATGTGCAGTTTTCAGGAGCTAAGATAACTGTCGCTGAACCTATAGCTGATGCAATGGACACTACTATTTTGATATCTGGCACACCGGATCAGATGCATGCAGCCCGAAGTCTTATTCAAGCATTTGTTCTAAGTGAATCAGTTGGCCCATGATATTTCAAAATTCAAATCTCTGAAGGTGATGCATCCCCTTCTAATATTTTGTTCCTTTCTTCTGGGGAACTCAATACTTGGTGGAGTTTCTGGTGACGTCTGACTGTGTGGGCAATGAAGCTGGTAACCTGATATGAATATTCATGTCCTGTTTGCAGAGTTGCATAAGAGGTTAGTTATACTGAATAGTGACTAAAATTCCAGTCTGATGGAACTTCTCTATTGAGTAGGTTCTTTGGAAAATCTCCCAAACTCCCCCTTGTGGGTAGCTGCAGAAATCTATCACTATCACCTTTTGCAAGCTGTATGCTTGGAATTGGAAAGCTTCTAACCTTTTTGTATGAGAAAATCCATCATGTTAATGTTGTCAACTTCTATAAAGAAAAACTAGACTACCAGTGATTATTGCCTTTTTGTCTGATATTTGTATTGCTAAGAAGCACCAATACGGCCGCAAGTCGCTATACCAGTACCCTAATATTTATCAGGTACTGGTATGGACCCTACATGTAGGTTTACTTTCCTTTTGAAAAAATGAACAATTTTAATATGATCAGATACATATTGATACATGAGGCTGTCCCCACCGAACAGAACTGAAACTCGTCATCAAGGAGAGGAAGGAAAAATGATATGATGGACCTTACATGACTGGGAGGTGGAAGAGGAAGAGTGGTGAGAAGAGAAGCGGTGGTCGGGAGGAAAGAAGATATAGGCCATCTGCCCGCAAGCTTGTCACCGAGGCACCTGCAAACTCGTTCCTCTTGTCTGTCTGCAAGCTCGTTATTGAGATGCCCATCTACACTTCTGTTGCTCTCTGGTTCTCCTTCCCTATCTTCATCTTCCATCTCTCTTGCAGTTTTGATTGTGGCAGCAGGGAGGAAACTCTCGCTGGTTGGGTTTAGGGTTTGGGGATGCATATGGTAGAAATCTGTGGGCTTTGCAACCTTTTAGACTTTTATAGTAGAAGAATGTGTATTTTGCAACCTTTTAGAATTTTATGGCAGGCATCTGTGGACTTTGCAACCTTTTAGACTTTTATGGTAGAAATATGTGGATTTTGCCTATGTATCAATGTATGCTAGTTTCCAAAATGATTTTAATTTAATAGATCTAATCTATTCATACATTGTGAAAAAGACCTTAACTTTTTTCCCACTAGGCCTTTTGATACATTATCCATCATAATAAAAGTGTTCCTTATCAATACATAACATTGTATGAGTCAACCCAGCTCACTTCTTGAAGACAGTCTTCAATCCCTTGAGAGAAACAAAAATGGCTACAAGAATAATAAGAGATTTATTGGAGCTTGCCAGGACGGAAGCTTTACCGCTCCCGTAGTATACAGAGCTAATAGCCCCCAACTGAAACTTCCTCAGTTGTGAGTTGTGATGAACAAACTTGAAGGGCATCCCTGCCTTAGTCTCCGTGGCAATCCACCAATAATTTAAAGTTCATCTCATATGAATGTTATGTGATTCCTAATTGTGAGACTACTACAAGTTACTGCTCATGACTCATTGCTTTGTTAGGATATATGGGGAATTATGGTATTGATTAGTGATTGTCTTTCCAAGTAGTAATTGTCATGGGGGTTTGATTTAATCTATCTAGGTAAATTTAATCCTCATTTAATACCAGGATTATTTACAGCAATTTGGAGCAGGGATTATTCGTAATTATCGCTCGGCACCCCCACGGTGAAGTTTGGTACCACTGGAATTTTTTCGTTTTTGAATGTTTTCTTGTCAAATATAAGGGAGATTTGTAACCAATCCCAATCACATGTCTGTGCACAGCGCAGTGGTAAAGCGTTTCCTTTGGAGACCACAGATCTATGGTTCGAACCCCTGGGAATTGATTTTTCCCTTTTTTTCGTTTGAACCTAAAAAAAATCAAATTTCAATTTGAAAAATTCGGACGAAATTGACCGAAAATTTCCAAAAATTGGAAATATCGGGAATTTCGGTTCCCCCCCCCCCCCCCCCCCGGGTAAATTTTGGCATCTGATTTTGAAAACACTGATTTAGAGAAATAAATGAACCATATGTAGCATGTTTTATATTATTATAATGCTGTTGGATATTTGGATAATGACCGGACAGACTGATACGTTAATACTTCATTTTACCTGGTTATATTACTAATGAGCCGAAGAAGTCTTCAGTCATTATCAGGTGACAGAAGACTGTGTCGTAAATGACAATTCTGTGAGTAGTTTGGGACATATGTTGGCTTCTAAATTAAATAATATGGTAAACACAATGTGAACCTTGGTGATTTGCAAGGATGACTGTGTGGAGATGTGTTTTTCTCAGATATAAGGAAAGATTTGAAATAGGTGAGCTTATATAGCTCTGTTTCGTCATTAGCAATTCAGCATATAGTGACTATTGAGTTGAAATTGATAATTTAGCTTGTGCATGTTTATCTTCTCTGATATACATGCTGATGGTAGCAAGGCTACAGTCAGGGTTATCAAGTAGTTAAGCTAGTGAACCAATAAATTCTGTTATATCTAAAGAAGAATGGGGAATGAGCAATAAGATGAACATGTGCAGGAAAAATGGGAAATGCATGAAAAATATCGCATAAAGAGAAGATAGTAAAGTATATAAGGAAACATATCAAGGATTAAGCTTATGGGTATTGGGCTCTCTTCTCTTGTTGAAACTTGAGGGATTCAAATTGCAGAGGGATATGAAAAGTCATTTACCAGAATAGGTGGGGATATGGAAGGTTATTAAATGGAATAGATACTAATTGCTGTTAGAAAAAAGAGGAACAGCAATTATTCCAAAGGTAGTTGCAATGTTTTTGCTCAGTAGCTCTCTTGCAGACTATAGCGAGTGCTGGTTGCACTTCTTCCGCTATAGTGCGCTACAAACAACACTGGACTAACTATATGATCCATATTTGTATTAAAATAATTTAAGTCGGTCAATGAAATCTTAGAAATGCCCTCAGTGGTCGTTTAGTACCTTTCTATATTATTTATAAGAACAGAAATATCTACATATCAGCAAACTTCATTGTGTATCCTTGATAGCTCCATTTTATTTTCATATGGATGTCATTAGTTCACATGGTTAGCTGTTTGCCCAAATATTCTTGGTCTTGTTTGTTTTATGCTTTTCCATCAGCTTTTGTATTATGCTTTACATTAGCCCTTTACCATTTTTTTTTGGGAAGAGTCCCTTCACCATTTGCAAGCTGCTTTGTAGTTCATGTGAATGATTTCTTACTTCTTACTTTTTAGTGTTTCATCCAATGCTTTAAACTTCTATGTCTAAACATCTTAATAGTTGGTGAAAATTTCTTATTTAAGCTATTTGGTGACAAAACATCTCCCTCTATTTTTATATCTTTAGCTGTTAAAAAATTGACCACGTTGAGCACTTGAATGTTGTGAATCTGATAAAGGTTCTTCCATAATTGTGTTAAAATAGTGCAAGACTTCCAAGCAAATTTGTACACGAGGGACATATAGTGATTTTTTAACCTAATTTGCATTGTAGATTAATTAAAATAGACGGTAAAAATATTTTTAATTAGCTTTTATCTGTAGTTTTTTCTATTCTTTTGATTATTTATCTTTGTACCTACTTTGTTTTTCATTGCTTTTGAGAACTAGCTAAACAATGAGGATCAGTGACATTTGGTTGCTTGGTGACTTGTCTCTAAAGGTCAGGAATTTGATGAGTTGTCGACTGGTAGTTCGGTTCCTTGTATGCAGACAGTTGGTTGTCATCTGTGCATGGTTGTCCTTTGCTGTCGTGTCAGCATTGGAAGCTGCATCCTAAAAGGTATGGACACTGTAGTTCTGTTTGATAGCTTGACTTGTCCTCCTTAGAAGTGCTTCTGATCAATGAGGCTGCCAGAGTACCTTTTTTTGTTGGTTGGTGTGCTATTTGCACAATGGCCATAAATTTTAGTGACCTCTTATGTATACGTGGTTTATCATCTTGAAAAATTAAGGATTAGAGAAACCATTAGTCGTGCAGCTAAGAATGGCACTTCAGAAACAATCTACCATAACATTCCTTAGCTAAGTTCATGCAGTGTCAGCAGTTGATATTTTAGTCAAGACTCGAGAGAGGCTGCCCTATGGTAACTATTTTATCGAAAATTTAAGTTTGCAGTGTTACATGCCTTTAGACATGTCTTGAAAACATAGTTGCCTGTAGACACTTTGATACATATGTGTGATAAATTTAAAGGTAGAATGTGTGGTTTGATGGTTCAACAGCACAGTATTTGATATGGCTTTTTTTTTTGTAGTTTTCTTACACAATTACTTAATTTGATTATAGCCTGTAAGTAATCCCATGAAAATGTGGAGGACAAAGATAATGCAACATTGGATAAGTATGACACCTTTTTTAATTAAACAATGGATAAGTAAGATGCCTTTTTTAATTAAGCAATGGAACTATGGGTATTTAGATGTATTGTGTACTGACTTGACTGGACATACTAGTATGGAAAAGTCCGGATGAGCTATAGGGATAAGTTCTGCTGTTTATACTTGAAATTTTGTAGCTTATGGGGGAGGTACAGGGGGTAACATTTTAAAGCTGAAAAGCCAATGTTTTCCAAACAACTTTATGGCTCATGTCATGCTGACTTAATATGGTTGTGGGCCAAAAGCCCTAAAATTGGCCTAGAAAGAAACGAAGGCAAAACCAAACAGGTCTTATATATATTGTATATTACCAAGAAGGCATATTTGTCTTCTCTACTTACAAGAAACAATTTCACTTTACTTTTGACCATGTGAGCTAAATAAGTACATTACCAATAGTACTGTAGGCCCATTATGTCGTACTTGTAGTGGTTGCACACATTCATGACCAGCCAACTTTGGCTGATGGCTACTTTGCTTTGTTCCTACTGCTCCTTTACTGGTGGTTTATGGCAAATATTTTGGACTGAGGCATTTATGGTATTTATAATTGTTACCCTGTTTGCTATATATTTCTCAATCCTGTTTATTTTGTAACAAGTGTATAATGCAAATTTCGAATCTGTTAGGAACTATCTTACACTTGTATTCATAAACTCAGCCTGTTGGTTTTAATTTTACAGCATCCTGCTTTAGTAATAGCTTGGGAATTAGGAAATTAAAAAACTTCTGCAGTAATAGCATGGGCATAAGGAAATAAAAAACCTTCCTTAGTAAACAAGAATACCTAATGAAGGCAATTAGATGATACAGAAGGACTAGCTTAATGTATCATCAGTCTGAATGGTATTAGCCAGGCTTTGAGTTTACATGGGCATCTGGTGCAAATATTGTTATTGTTTATGCATATGGAAATTATTAGTCACGTGCCCGTGTATTGCAACGGAATTCATTGAATGTATAGAGAATTATGCTATAGAAGAGGGTTATTTTGATTGGTTGGGAAATGGAGAGGTGAGAAGTCGAAGGAATGGAACGGTTGTAGAATGGACGTACGACCACCAACTCGTTCTTTTATAATAACTAGTTACATGTCCGTGCGTTGCAACGGAATTCATTGGATGTATAAAGAATCATGCTATAGAAGAGGGTTGCTCTGATCGGTTGGAAAGTGGAGAGTGATGAGAAGTTAAAGAAATAAAGCGGTTAGAGGAGAAGGGACGTACGACCACCAACTTGTTCTTTTATAATAATAATGATAGTGATAATGATTTGCTGGGTGTTAGTTTAGTTTCTTTTTGGGAAAAATGGAATTTTTTAGGAGGCTTTTCACTCTGAATCATTAAATAGCCTGTTTTGCTTGTGTTATGATGTTCAACCCCAATGTTCTTCTAGTAGCTCTTGCATCCTGCTTACCAAAATCAGGGTTTAGGAAACTGGATGGCCGCAAAATCCAGAACCTGGCTGGTTTTGTTTTTCGCCCAAAAACTGGCCGGTATGTGGTGTGCTATCTTCAAACTTGGGTTTTCAAATTTTGATGTTTGGAATCTAACAAACAACTAATAATAAACTTTTTTAGCAAGAAGAAGCTGGCCCGGGTTCTGAACCTGGACTACCACTGCCAAGTATGTCAGGAACATTTCTTTGGTGTTATGAGTTTTGGACAGTCTTGAATATCTGTTGCTGACTTATTTATGGCAACACCGTTGATTTGTGATGTTTAAATATGTGCTATTTTTTTAAAAATAAATCTGTATGCTTTTGATATTAGCATCAGCAGTCAAACCATGTGATATTGTTTGGATGGCCTCGAAGACAAAAGAAGCAATAGTCAAAATGTTCTAGACCGATGCTTGCAAGTTCGTAACAATAAGCTGCTGTGTCATTTGAAGTTGTAATTTCTCATCGGGAAATCTAATATTGTGATGAAGGAAGAGATAATTCAATCTTACATTTTTCTTCTTGTAGACATTGTGCGTGTCATGTTCTCAAACTGCCATTATTCTGATATCCAATTTCCAGCTGTACATGGGGCTAAACGTCAAAGAGTATTACAGCCAGAAAAACAAGTGGCATGAACTACATGAAAAGGACTAACAAGACGCAGCCAAAGATGAAAAGGAAATTACTCCCATTTTTCTCTTAGTGGGCCCACAAAAACCAGGGCACGTCATCAGTGAGGGGGGGGGGGGGGCACAACCACATCATCGTTTGAAGGCGGTAGGCGCTGTTGCCTGTAGGTAACTGGTGCTCGAGAAAGGAAGGAGAATTAGCAGAGGGACTTCAGATGATGTATTAATTCTGCTTCTATCCCAGTTCTTCCTAAGTAAAAAAAGAAATACAGATTCGCTGTCAGAAGCCTGTGCACCAGTGCATCAGTCAATGGATCTCGCGTGTACTCTATTATGCTTTTGAAATGAAGTTTTTCTAGCTCACATGCATGTTGGTCCAGCCCAATCGGATTTACATGCACGATGGCGATATTATCTAATGTTGAGTCTGCGACTTAACTGTGCATCACGTTTTCGTTTCTTTTTCTACTCAACCAGGGGCTTATATTACTTAAGAACAGGAGTACAACAAGACAGTCCGGTGTTTCATTAATTTTCGTTTCTTTTATTTCGCTCCCCTTGCTTTCTGGGGTTTTAGCTCCTACAAATATCCGAATCTTAAATATGTAAGTGTCGAATTTGGACGAAATCTCTAAACACTTGCTGCAGCAAAGTTGTGTATCTTGAAGTAAAAGCTGTAGGTATGCTTTATATTCAATTATGCGTGTCATATAAATTTTGGTTTCGAAGACAGACGCAAGCAAAGACAGGGAATCTAATTCCTATGGCGCAGAATGGCAGAAGCAAGTTGCATGCAGGCCCGTCCATTCCATGCAATCATCTTATCTTCGCCAGGCCCTCCACAACTTCCATCCTCCACAGCCACAAAGGCAGAGCTAGGTAGCTAGCCAATAAGCTCACCTGCCTCAGCCATGGGGTGCGCGGGCTCCAAGGACCTCGCTGTGGCCGACGTCTACCGCCCGCCGCCCACGAGCTTCTCGCTCTTCGACATCAGTGCCGTCGAGGAGCCGTGGCTCATCGCCACCGACAAGCACAACGCTGCCAACGGCGACGTCGAGGCCGGCCAAGACGATGACGATGAAGAGGAGGATGAAGACGACGGAGACGGCGCTAAGAAGCCCATCACCGTCGTGCCGCTGCCTCTCCTCGAGAAGCTCGACAGCTACGAGCTCGCCCCGGCTTCCTGGTCCGAAGTGAGCAAGGCCCTGGAAGACATCAAGCCTACGCTCAACTCCAAGCCTCCTCCCAAGAAGAAGAAGAAGCAGCAGCAACCAGCAGCTCAAGTACAACCGCCGCCGCCCCAGAAGCAGCAGCCGTCCGTAGCTGGCACAGAAGACGTTGGTAAGAAGGCACCACCGCCGCTGCCGTACGGGCATGGCGTTGAGGATGCCGACAGGAAGCCGCCACCGCCGGAGCTCACGGGGCGGCGTGCCGTGAAGGACAACCCCTTCCTGACGCGTGACCGCGAGAACAAGAACAACGATGGCGCCGCCGCCGCGGCCAAGTGGCGGCGGAGGGACCCGTTCGAAGGGTACCCCGAGCGGCGCCCTCCGGGAGCCGCGGGCGGCGGGGTGGTGCTGTACACGACGTCGCTCCGCAGCGTGCGGCGCACGTTTGAGGACTGCGAGCGCGCGCGGCAGGCGGTGGAGGCGTGCGCCGAGGCGGCGGGTGGGGGCGTGTCAGTGGAGGAGCGCGACGTGTCGCTGCACGGTGAGTACCTGCGCGAGCTCCGGGAGCTCGCCGGCGAGGGCGCGCCGCCGCCGCGGCTGTTCGTTATGGGGCGATACCTGGGCGGTGCGGAGCAGTGCGCGGAGCTCGCGGAGAGCGGGAAGCTGAGGGAGATGCTGCGGTGGGCCAGGGCGCGCGGGGAGGCCTGCGCGGCCAAGGACGGCCGCCGCTGCGAGGGGTGCGGCGGCGCGCGGTTCGTGCCATGCTTGGAGTGCGGCGGCAGCTGCAAGGTAGTCGCCGGCGGCGGCGTCGAGAGGTGCGGCAAGTGCAACGAGAACGGCCTCATGATGTGCCCCATCTGCCACTGATGAGCTACTTCAACTAGAGTTAATTAATCTACATGCATGTATGCATTTGTACCATATAGTTTTTTTTACACTTGTACAGTACACGATGGGTGTTATTAGGGTCTAGCGATTCTAATGGTATTGTATAGCACTGCTCTCTAGCTCATGTATTTTGCAGCTCTGCTTCTTGGTTGGAATGAACGATCATGTTGTCTAACTGGAGTCACTTTGGTTTGGTGGTGCTAAGGGCAACCGGAGTGTATGAAAATAGAGGGTCATAAATCACCTTAAGATCGACCTTATACATTACAGGTTTGACCTTAAGCAGATCATAAGCAAAAAAGGTTTGAGACCGGTCCTCAAGTTAAAGATATGGTCATAAGCATTAAAATATAATTTTCTTTTAATCCCGTTGTTCTCTTTCCCCCACCAACCAATTACCAACTACCATACGCATTAAAATACAATTTTTTTACTGCCAAGTGGGACCCTTGTTACAGCCGAGCGGTGGCCTCAAACATAACGAGTCGGCCTTAACAATTAGGTGGGGTCCACCTTAAGATCCATTGCGATATATACACTTCTAATGCCCTAATTCCAATTTACTCTAATTGTTTTTTCTCTCAAATGGAAGTTATGAACTGAGAGAGATTAAGATTTCGCCTACTAAAATGTCGGCCCATAAAAGACCTGTTTGGAACACGTAGATTCAACAAGAACTAGCGTAATTCTTTCTCAAAATTAACATGCACTAATTACTGTCTAATCATGCAGTTTGTTGGGCCCGGCTGAGGAGGTAACCTCATTTCCTGCGTTTCCAGCTGGCAATGAACGTTGAGGTGAGATCCAAACGCCAACAGCTAGCTCCCACATGGATGCCCGTTACGAATTTAAAACCAACTTTATTTTTTTAGTGGGTTTATTGCAGCCGGCATGCGGTGTCAAACGTAGAAAACGCGTTGCCCGACGTACTTTACTATGAGGTGTGTAGTTTGATTTAGCTGTTTGGACACAAGTGATGTGAAAAATCTCTATACTGTGTGTTCTGCAGCATATGAAATGTAGTACAAGAGACATTCGCAATCTCAGCACACAACATTCCGATGCCCTCTTGAAAGAAACTCTCAACACCCAAACCTCGTTAATCCTTGCATCTTACACAAGGAACTACCAAACATTCTTGAATATTTCGAATTCAAATAGCCTCCTTCAAAATCAAGACGCATAACTAATAAAAAAAATGTAAACAGGTTAATTCAAACATGTTACGGAATCAATTGTTTAGGCCACCAGAACTTACTAAACCCTGTGTTTTTTTTTTTAATTTAGAAAACTCGACGTTCAATCATTTTTGCTGTTAGATTTATTATGTGTTCTTTTTACTACTATCACCCATATGGTTTTTCACTGTGAAATCTTTCCACAAATACCTGAAATAGACACCTGGTTTTTAATAAGGCAGATCCAAAACTATCACTTTTTTAATAAACATCCAAAAATAAAAAAGAGCAAAAACAAAAAAACAATTTGTTTTGTTTTCTTTTCACAAAACTCAAAACCAAACAGCTCCAGTCTGGCTTCCTCCGTCTCCATTCTGTTCTACCAACAAACACCGCCACCATCACCTCCTCTCCTCCTTCCCCCAACCTCCCCACGAATCCAAATCCTCGGGGGATCTCTCGCACCGCCGAGCTGCCTCGGATGCTCCCGGCCTCGCATCCGCTGCTCTACGCCTGCGTCTTCCGCGACAGCGCCCTCGTCGCCGAACTCGCGCACGCCCTGGAAGCCGGCGCAGGCGCCGACCTCCCGGCGGTCGCCGCCGCCCTCGCCGCCGCGGCGCCTCCGCACCACCGGTACGTCACCCACTCCGCGGCGGGGCGGGCGCACGCGCTGCTCCTCTCGCCGCCGCTCGCGCTCGCGGCGGTCTCGCTCGCGCCGCAGCTCCCGGCGTCCCACCTCCTGCTCTTCCTCCGCCGCCTGCGATGCCTCCCCGAGCCCAGGATGCACGACGAGATGCCGCGGCTGGCACTGCGCCTGCCGTTCCCCGACGAGGAGGCGCTCGCGCGCGAGGCCGGGGAGGTCGCCGCCGCCGAGGCCGAGGCGGAGGAGGCGGCACGGAGGGAGGGTGAGCTCGCGCGGAGGACGCCCAAGCAGGAGCACGGCGGCGGCGGCTGGTGGACGTGGAGGCGCCAGCTCTGGCTGGTCATCCTCGCGGATCTCGTGCTCCTCAGCGTGCTCTTCGCCGCCTGGCTCGCCGTGTGCAGGGGATTCAGCTGCATTGGCCGGTAGATACGTAAAAAAGGTAAGGATGGCCTCTCTAATTCACAGCATTTATCTCTCTTTCACTTTTATTGGTCTCGATGTGGAGAGTGTAGTGCCATGGTTTGGATTCGAGAGTAGAGACTAGCAGAAAACATAGTTGGTTAGTATTAGGAAACATCGGTTGCGAGGTGGATCCGTACAGGCTGAGCAAAACTGTCTCTTACTACTGAGTATGCTGTGATTGTTGGTGTTAATTACAGCTATTGAGTTGGTTGGATGGATAGGATTGAGGAGGCTTTGCTGAAAGTTGTCAGCATTAGGATCCTAGGTAGGATCATTCTTCATTTGACTGGATAGGGTTGTAGGATCATGGCCAAGATTGTCAGAATCGTGATTCTGAATCGGATCGGAGGCACTCTGTTAGGATTACATTCTAGGATCGAATCGTAGAATCTAAGATCCTACCCGATTCCACCAAAAATATATTTATTCTAATTTACCGTGTATTCTAAGAGTGATACGAGTGTTTATTTGGTCATTTGGTATCTAATTTGATTAATAAATATATCTTATTCATGACTAGAATCATGGTTTAAATTCTATGCCATTGAGAGCTACAACTACAAGAGTGATGTTATCAATATTGCCATCATCTGATCATTTTACATAAAAATGTAAAATAAATAGATAATTAAATTAATTTTTATTATTCCAAATCTCCAAATCTTAATGTCTAAGCTATGAAATACTTAGTATTTAATATACAACTTGAATTGAGGGATATGACACAACCAAACACCTAAGTCTTTCATAATCTTGGATGATATGCGATTCTACACGATTCTATTGCGATTCTACCACAATTCTACTGTGATTCTACATGATTCTACGACTAGAATCGTGATTCTATCAGGCACGACTCAAGGTGTGATTTGAGTCGGATTGGCTCCGTGGAATCGTAGAATCGTACGATTCTATAACTAGAATCATGATTTTAACAACCTTGATCATGACCCTACCAGAATTCAAAATTTACATATATTCTATATATAACGTCAAGTATATATCGGGATGTTTATGTCTGAAATAATATGGTTTTTGACTTAACTTTTAATGGAACTATTTATACAAGCTTACTTAATTCAATTTTAGTCCAATCTAAACTTATTTCAATATTATAGATGTTACTCGTTTTATATATATCCAATGTAATAAGGATAATATTTGTTTAACTTCGAACATTTAACAAGATAAAAGGAAGTCAATTGAGCTAACACAGTTAAAAGCTAAAATTAACATTAGTTAGTTGCACATTCGATACTTTATATGGTATATGAGTAGGATCATGATCCTGAAGGGTGGTCCTATGATCGTGGTATAAAGATCATATAAAATCCAGATCCATTGGCTGATCCAGATTATCATAGGACCCTGCGATCAGTATTGTGATCCTGACAAATATGGCTGTGCTAGATATCATGCCCAAGTGTTTTGGGTGAACCCGAATGCAGGAAGGTCGAATGCGTCTGTCCTTCTGCCACTTTGTCCCTGTCAGCAGCAAAAATGATGATGGCTTGTGTGGGTATTCTCTTTTCTCGATAGTCGAAATCCACCATCCATTATCTGGGTATTGTGATGAAGAATTTGTCCACAAGCTATTGCACATCAGCAGAATATGATACGGTAGAAGGGCAAGAACTGCTGGTTCACCATTTTGATGGTCAAAGTTAAATAGGATTATAGGATATTATGCTGACGATCTCTACTCCCTACTTTGAAACAATCGGCATCACATTAGCTCAAGGTGGGGCTCCTTCCCAACCCTTTTCTGTGGGTAATGAGATTGTAGCACTAGCACATGCAGTTCCTCCTGCAGAATGGCAAGCCAACCAACCTGGAAACACAAGTGCAGCTGTGCAGGTAGGCTGGCCTGGTAATAGTTATAAAACACTCTCCAAACTAGAGCAAAGGACATTGGTAAGGTGGCAGTGTTGGAGTTTAGTACTGAGGTTAATCCAGCAAAGGAGCTGGGTGATGAGGTGAGAGCTAGCAGAGTGTACGTTTGCTGAGTTGAATCTGCTGTAAGAGCTGCTGTTAAGGTCAAAACTGCCTTGTATTAGTATCAGTTCTTTTAAGATGTGGATGGAATGTTAGATTACAAACAGTTCTGTCTGGGAATATTGGCAGTGTCATGATATGGTGTCAGTTATGATCATGTTGACATTTGTTCTGTTCACTTGTTTCTTCTGGTTGAAAACTAATATTTGTTCTGTTGACTTGATTGTTCTGTGGGAGAAAATGCAACCCAACACTTGCAAGTTGCAACACTAAAACAGTCTATCCTAACTTCCAACTGGGTAATTCCAAGGATCAAAGTATCATCCCAAAGGTAACTTGTCATGTGGGGCCGTGTCTACCACCGGCGCCCTCGCCAAATCCCACCAGCGCCGGCTAATTAGTTTCCAATCTTTAGTTGATCCCCGATCTCCAGTTTCCTTTAAAGTAGAACTCCCAGTTGGATTGCTATTTGGTTTCCTTTATCTATTTGGTTTGGTTTCCTTTATCTATTCGGTTTCCTAAATCTTAGGCTGGTTTGTTAGGGCCTCTCCTATTTAAAGGACTTGGCGCAAGAGATTGAGATAAGCAAGAAATAATCAAACCTCTGTCTTCCTTCTTCTTCGCCACGGCGCCGGGCGGACGTGAAGCCGAGCGCTCTCGTCCCCCCGTCAGCCACGGCTACTCGCTGCGCAATTGCCCCCAGAATCCGCTATTAGAAGGCCGTGACATCTTGGTATCAGAGACCACCTTCCTTGGCCGCTCCCGCCTTCACCGATCTGCGTCTCCAATGGCCGGTGACGCTGCTGCCCTAGCACGTTCCGTCGAGGACATGCTCAAGGAGCTCCTGTTGGGCCAACAGGAATTACGCGACGCCGTGTCGCGCACCAGCCGCCGCGTCGAGGAACACCACGCCGCGATTGGCCGCCTGGAGCAGAACACGCAGTCAATCGCGGGCTCGGGCAGCGGCAACGGCGGCGCTCACCCCCCTACCCCGCTGCCGCACGTCGGCGAGGGTCGCGGCAGCATCCGCGGTGGCGCCCCTCGTTTCCACAAACTAAACTTCCCGACGTTTGATGGCGCCTCCGATCCGCTTCCGTGGTTGAATCGCTGTGACCAGTTCTTCCGGGGGCAGCGGACTCCCGAAGAAGATAAGGTGTGGTTGGCCTCCTACCACATGCTCGACGACGCCCAGCTTTGGTACTATCGCTTTGAGCGCGATAATGGTGCCCCGTCGTGGTCTCGCTTTGTCGCCCTCGTCAACACTCGTTTTGGCCCACCGGCGCGCCACAATCCCTTGGGCGAACTCGCGAGCCTGACACGCACTGGGCCAGTCGACGACTTCTGCAAGGAATTCATGCGTCTTCTCTGCCGCGACGACTCCCTCACGGAGCGCCAACAAATTCGCCTCTTCACCCATGCCTTGCAAGAACCCCTGCGCACCGATGTCGATCTTTGGGACCCCGCGTCCCTGGAAGAAGCAATCGGCCTTGCGCGTGCTTACGAACGCCGTGCCGGGCCTGCTCCGTCCGCGACGCGCTCCTCCACCCGTTATTCATCGACTCGCGCCACACCCCTCCTCTCCACTCCCAGCGGTGAGTCCACGGCGTCAACGGCCGCCAAGCCACCTCCGCGCCGGACACTCACTCCAGCGGAGATGCAAACCCGTCACGACCATGGGCTCTGCTTCAATTGCGATGAGAAATTCGTTCCCGGCCACAACCGCTCCTGCAAGCGCCTTTTTCTCCTGGAGATTTCGTCCGATGATGATGGCACCTTGGACCCCGACTCTGTTCCGGACCAGACCATCTCCCTTGCGGCACTTACCGGCATATCGACTCCATCAGGGCGGACTATGACAATGGAGGCCACGATCGCCGGCCACTCCCTCGTGCTCCTCTTGGATTCGGGATCCACGCACAACTTCATCTCCGACAAGGTGGCCCGCCGCATCGGCCTTTCACTCCTGCTGCGCACAGACCTCAACGTCATCGTGGCGAACGGCGACCGGGTGACCAGCACGGGTACCTGCTCTGCGGTTCCCCTTGCCGTCGAGACCGAACACTTCCTCATTGACTGCGTCGCCATTCCACTCGGTGGCTATGACCTCGTGTTGGGCGCCCAATGGCTCGGGGCGCTCGGCCCGATCGTGTGGAACTTCAACGCCCTCACCATGGTGTTCCTCTATGAGGGCCGCCAGGTTTGTTGGCGGGGCCGTCACGGCTCAGGGGCCGCCGCGCGCGCGCTGTCCTGTGATCAGCAAGATCTGATGACCGCCCTCCTTGAAGACTTCGCCGACTTATTCCAAGAACCACGAGGCTTGCCACCAGCTCGTTCCAGGCCGCACCGCATCTATCTCAAGGCTGGCGTGGATGCGGTCGCCGTGCGTCCATATCGGTACGCCCAGTTACAGAAGACCGAGCTGGAGAAACAATGCCACGACATGCTCCAGCAGGGCCTCATTCGTCGCAGCGACTCCGCCTTCTCCGCCCCGGTGCTCCTTGTCAAAAAGAAGGATGGATCATGGCGCTTTTGCATCGATTACCGTGCGCTTAACGATGCAACAATCAAGGACAAGTTCCCTATTCCAGTGGTGGACGAGCTCCTCGATGAACTCCGCGGCGCCCGTTTCTTCTCCAAACTCGACCTTCGCTCGGGTTACCACCAGGTCCTCATGCGTCCGGCAGACGTCCACAAGACGGCGTTCCGTACTCACGAGGGCTTATTCGAGTTCCTCGTCATGCCGTTCGGCCTCACAAACGCACCGGCTACCTTCCAAGCTCTCATGAACGAGGTACTCACCGACTTCTTGCGGCGTTTTGTCCTCGTCTTTTTCGACGATATCCTGATCTACAGCTCGACATGGTCGGAGCACCTCCACCACGTGCGCACGGTGCTCTCCACTCTCCGCCGGCACCGCCTCTTCATCAAGCGCTCCAAGTGCTCATTTGGGGAAACGTCCGTGGCCTATCTCGGTCATGTCGTTTCCGCCGCTGGGGTTGCCATGGATGACCAGAAGATCCAAGCCGTCTCCAACTGGCCGACTCCTCGCTCAGCCCGGGCGGTCCGCGGTTTTCTCGGTCTAGCCGGCTACTACCGCAAGTTCATCCGCAATTTCGGTGAGATCGCAGCGCCACTCACCAAGCTTCTCAAGAAGGAGGCTTTTGCTTGGTCCTCTGAGGCCGACGCCGCTTTTGCTCTCCTCAAGACTGCCCTGACAGACGCTCCGGTACTTCAACTTCCGGATTTCGCTTCCACCTTCGTCGTCGAATGCGACGCCTCCGGTCACGGCTTCGGCGCCGTACTCCACCAAGGCAGCGGCGCGGTCGCTTTCTTCAACCGGCCGGTCTCGCCACGCCACCTCCACATGGCCGCCTACGAACGCAAGCTTATCGGATTGGTACAGGCCGTGCGACATTGGCGCCCATACCTGTGGGGACGCCACTTCACGGTGCGCACGGACCATTACAACCTTAAGTTTTTACTCGACCAGCGCCTTTCAACAATCCCGCAGCATTTTCTCGAATACGCAGGAGAGCTGCGTATCATTGCATTAAGAAGAAGAACTCAGAAGAGTACAACACACCCAAAACACACACACCCAAAACTCCCGAAGGAGCGAAGACACCACAAGAACCGCCTGAAAAGAAAAGAGAAGACCAAAAACGACCCGGCTAAACAAAAGCCGCCATATTATCTAGCAGCGACCGCTAAGTGAGCTAACCCACTAGCACCAGCTAGACACCAGAGATTAGCCTCTTCACAAATCTGCATAAGAATACGTTGCACATTGAGAGCAGCTCCATTAAACACTATATCATTACGGTGCTTCCACAAGGACCAGGCGACCAAAATAATTAGCGAATTCAGCCCTCTCTTGCAGTTGTCAGGGAACAAATCTAGAATACGCATCCACCATACATGTAGGATCTTGTCATCAGGGAGTGGAGAGAAATCCGGTAGCCCATAGCGACGGAAGACAAGGGACCAGATTTGTCTTGCAACCACGCACCCACAAAGGATATGCTGGATGGTCTCATCTTCCTGGTCACATAGGGGACACTGAGCAGGATGAGGTAAACCTCTCTTGGCCAGCCTATCCGCAGTCCAGCATCTATTATGGAAAGCAAGCCAAAGGAAAAATTGACACTTCTTCGGCGCCCAAGTATTCCAAATGAGTTTCCAAGGATCAAACTGCACTGAGCCAAAGAAGAGAGCATTGTAGGCAGACTTGGCTGAGTACTGTCCAGAGGCAGTGAGGCGCCAATTGTGCACATCTGCTAAGTCAGGTTGCAGCTGCACATCCGAAACAAGATTCCAGACAACAAAATAATCTAATAGAGCAGCCATAGTGAGGGCACCTCGCAAGTCCCTGATCTAGTAATTGTCCAACAGAGCATCAAAAACTGTGCGTCTTTTGGCTGTCCTCTTGTAGACCAGAGCAAAAAGGTGAGGAGCAAGTAGCTCAATGGACTGCCCATGCAGCCACTTATCAGTCCAAAAGAGAGTAGATTTTCCATCACCGACAACAGTGAACACTGCCATGGAGAAGAAGGCATGTACAGAAGGGTGTAACAAGATCTTAAACTCCGCCCATGGCCTGTCTGGTTGGGTCTTAGCAAGCCACAACCATCTCAATCTCAAGGCCCAACCAAGGGATTTTAGATCATGTATACCAAGTCCACCTAGCTCTTTAGGCCGGCAAACTCTAGGCCAGGTGAGTAAACAATGACCCCCATTAGCTTCTCTTCTTCCTCTCCAAAGAAAACTCCTTCTAATCTTGTCGATTTCCTTGATAGCCCAAGGGGGAAGATCCGAAGCTATAGCCAGATAAATCACCATAGATGTCATTACAAATTGGACCATTACCAACCTCCCAGCTCTGTTCATTAGATCAGATTTCCAACATGGCAAATGGGCAGCGATGCGGTCTATGATGGGTTGAACTTGCCCTTTGGTCAATTTCTTAAACGAAAGCGGGAGGCCCAAGTACTTGCAAGGGAAATCTTGAACTACACATGACATATGTTGCTGGATTATGGCAATATCCTCATCAGAACACTGTATGGGGGAGGCACTACTCTTTTGAATGTTGGTTTTGAGTCCTGAGGCAGTGCCAAACAACTGAAGGACAGCAGAGATCAACTCCAAATCAGAGGCAACAGGTCTGAGGAACAGAACCACATCATCCGCATAAAGAGAGACTCTATGTTTGAGGGGGCGATTTGCAAGTGGTTGGAGGAGACCTTCGTCACTGGCTTTTTGAATAGTTGCATTCAACACATCCATAACCAAAATAAATAGCATCGGGGAAAGCGGGTCGCCTTGCCTGAGTCCCCTTTGATGTTGAATCTCCTCACCTGGGATGCCATTGAGAAGGACCCTTGTTGAAGATGCATTAAGAAGGCCACAAATCAAATTCCTCCAAATAGGTCCGAAACCACGATGCCGTAAAACCTCCAAAAGGAACGGCCACGAAATTGAGTCAAAAGCTTTTGAAATATCTAGCTTGAGGAGAATTCGAGGGGCCTTTTGCTGGTTTAGAAATTTTGCAGTCTGCTGGACCAACATGAAGTTATCTTGAATACACCTCCCCTTAATAAACGCACTTTGGTTGCTGGCCACAATCTCATGGAGTCTTCGCGCCAATCTGTTAGCAAGAATCTTAGTAACCAATTTTGCAAAGCTGTGGATCAGGCTTATGGGCCTAAAGTCTTTGACTTGGTCTGCATCTTCCTTTTTCGGAATTAAGGTTAGATAAGCTGAATTTAGCAGCCTAAGATGCCTGAAATCACCCAGCTGGACAGCAATTAGAGCAGCCGAGATATCTTCTTTGATGATATGCCAACAAGACTTAAAAAAACGGCCTGTAAAGCCATCCGGCCCAGGGGCCTTATCAGAAGGCATTTCTTTAATCGTGTCCCAGACTTCTTGTTCAGAAAAAGGGAGCTCTAGGTCCTGAAGATCAAAGTGAGGTAGGTTCAGATGTTCCAGATCAATAGAGAAGTCCCTTTCTTCTGCTGTTCCAATCAGATTGTGATAATAATCCAACACGGCTTGTGCCTTCTCAGCATGACCTGTGAGGATTCGGTCACCATCCACCAAATTAGGGATAAAATTCTTCATTTTTCTATGCTTTGCATGGAGGTGAAAAAAACGAGTATTTGCATCACCATCCTTGATGTAAGCAATTCTGGATCTTGACCGTGCCATGGTACGCTGCAGCGAGGTAAGACCAAGACAGTGTTTCTTGAGCATACAGTGCAGGGCTGCTTCTTCAACAGATAGAGTACGAAAATCCTGAGCAATCTCGAGTTGGTGTACAACTTCTCGAGCCAAGCTGAGCTGTGTTTTAACATGGCCGACCTGCTTCTGGCTCCAGCTTTGTAATGCACGGGATACTTCCTTGAACTTGAAGGAGAGGGTCTCAACCGGGCATAATCTTGGCTGGACTGAAGACCACGCCTGGGAGACGACCTCAGAGAACCCAGCGATGGACGGCCAAAAGGCTTCAAAATGGAACCTTCCTTTTCTCTTGTTCATATCAACAAGACCAAGCAGCAAAGGGCAGTGATCTGAGGCCTCCGTAGCAGTACTTTGCAACAGGGAGAAAGGGAATATAAGTTCCCAATCCACAGAACAGAAGGCTCGATCCAACTTTTCAAGTGTGGGAGAACTCTGCTCATTAGACCAAGTAAATTTTCGACCAAAAAGAGGGAGCTCTTTAACCGCAAGGTCATCTAGACACCGGCGAAACCTACCCATCATTGCTCGGTTAAGGTTAGTGTTATTCTTATCCTCAGCGCGGTAAATCAAGTTGAAGTCTCCTGCTACCAACCAGGGGCCAGTACATTGGGCACGAATTGTCCTGAGCTCTTGCAAGAAAAGAATCTTGTCATCTGAAGATTGAGGTCCGTAAACACATGTTAACCACCAATGCTGCCCAGAAGCAGAAGCAAACTGAATCGAAGCTGAATACAAATCCACACGCATAGATAGAGCTGCACCAAGCCTATCCCGCCAACAGATCAAAATACCTCCACTGGCCCCATTTGCCGCAAGAAAAGTAAAGTGGGGAAAAGAAGGCCCAAGCATAGAAAGCAAAAACCTCACAGAAATATCACCCATCTTTGTTTCTTGGAGACAAACAATATCACCCTTAACAGACTCAACCAAACTTCTTACTGAATTCTGTCTCGCGGCTGAATTTAAACCGCGGACGTTCCAAAAAATGATGCGGGAGGGATCCATAGGAAAAGAGGAAAAAGAAAAGGCGACCTGCGTCCAGCAACTAGACAACACAAGACAGGTCCTCCACGGAAGCAGCTTCAAGCTCCGAAGGTGCCCAGCCAAAGAGTGCTGCCAGTGCCCTGATATGAGACGCAGTCAGAGGCTGCCGGAAAAGTTTACCATAATCTTCCAAAGCCTTCTTGTTGTCCTGTACATCTTCTAAGGATAGGCCTAAGGAGCGCATCACAATCTTTTTTGAGGGATTTGCTTCAGAGGGATCAACGCCGAGTCCGGCCAACCTTCTGCTGCGACGAGGTGGACTAGCTCCCCTGGATGCGAGGGATCGGGGTAGCGGCAATCGGCGTCGCCGGCGTTCGCCGTCGCCTGGCTGTCCTTCGCGGGGTCCTGGTTCTGCGCCGCGCCCTCGGGCGTTGGCCCTCTCCCGGACTGGTCCGAGCCACGTGGCAAACATCCCGGGACAAGGTGCAGTGTCCCAGGCGTCGCCTCCAGCAGTCAACACTGAGCCCGGTGGTGCTGTACCCCAAGCATCCGCTGCCCCCATCATTTATTGCTCCTCTGATGATGGCGATTCTCCCACTGCTCCCAAAGATCTGCATGAGGATTTTATTCCAGTTACCACTTTGCCCCCGCTTGTGATCGCCCCGGAACCATCATTGCCTGGGCTTCTTCTTGATGGGCCTGGCCAAACTATTGCGCTCCCGGTGGTCGAGTCACCTTTGCTGACTCCCCCGGATTCTGGGTCTGCTCCCCGGGTTGAGCAGGTTGTTCGTCTTGATCCGGTGGACCCGCCTGCTTTGAATGCTCTGGTGAGAGGAATTCAGCTATGCCCTCTTGAGGCCCCTACGTCGAGTGAACATATTGCTACTCAGATGCTCACGTCAAGATATGCTATCTCGCCACGTGTGTACTCGCGACGACGCACTCGCCGTGGCAAACTGATGTCACAACCCCATGCTGAAACTTCTGCTTCCGGTGTGCCCCCCTCCACACCAACTTCGGCAAAGACAAGATTCATTTCAGATCTGACCAAGAGTGCAAGAGCTCTGCTGCCACCACCAAACAATCCCGCAGCATCACTGGGTCAGCAAGCTCCTCGGCTACGACTTCACCGTCGAGTACAAAACCGGTCGCTCGAACGTCGTCGCCGACGCCTTGTCCCGCAGGGACACCGAGTCGATCGCCATCAGCGCACTGTCGGCACCTCAGTTCTCTATTCTTGACGAACTTCGCAAGGAAATCGACACCGACACCACGCTTTCCTCCCTCCGAACCAAAATCATCACCGACGGCCTGGGACAACAGTGGGGCGTCACCGACGGCATCATCACCTTCACCGGCCGCGCCTATATCGCCGCATCGTCACCTCTATTGCCGACAGTCCTCGCGGCAGCCCATGATACCGGCAACGAAGGAGTACAGAAAACACTTCACCAGCTGCGCGCTGATTTCCATGTGCTGGGTGCCCGCGCGGTTGTCCAGGAGTTCGTGCGCGCATGCGTTGTCTGCCAGCGACACAAAGCGGAGCACCTCCACCCGGCGGGCCTCTTACAACCACTGGGCGATCCTTCGACGGTTTGGGCCGATGTTTCGATGGACTTTGTCGAAGGCCTCCCGCGCATCTACGGCAAATCCGTCATATTAACGGTCGTAGACCGTTTCTCCAAGATGGCGCATTTTCTTCCTCTCAGCCACCCCTACACAGCGAGTTCAGTTGCCCAGGTGTTCTTCACCGAGATTGTTCGCCTCCACGGCATTCCTTCCTCCATCGTCAGCGACCGGGATCCCGTCTTCACCAGCGCATTCTGGACGGAGCTTTTCCGCCTCGCCGGCACCAAGCTTCACCTCAGCTCTGCCTACCACCCTCAGTCTGATGGTCAATCCGAAGTGGTGAACAAGATCATCGTCATGTACTTGAGGTGTTTGTCGAGCGACCGTCCGCGACAATGGCTGCGCTGGCTTCCATGGGCGGAATTCGCCTACAACACGTCGTTCCAGTCGTCGCTCAAGACTTCGCCGTTTCGGGTGGTTTACGGCCGCGATCCTCCCACTATGCTGCGTCATCCCCAGGGATCAACGGCGGTTCAGGCCGTGGATCAGCTCCTCCTGGAACGCGATGAATTTTTGGCCGAGGTCCGCGACCGCCTGGAGCAGTCCCAGCAACACTACAAGCATCACTACGACAACAATCATCGCGACGTGTCCTTCACTGTCGGTCAATGGGTGTGGTTACGCCTCCTTCACCGCCATGCCACTTCGCTCCACGTCCACGGTCGCGGGAAATTGGGACCACGCTACTTTGGCCCATATCAGATTGTGCAGCGTATCGGTGAGGTGGCTTACAAGCTTCGTCTTCCGCCATCCGCCCGCATCCACGATGTTTTCCATGTCGGTCTTCTCAAACCCTTCCGTGGTGAGCCCCCAGAAACTATCCCGCCATTGCCGGTAACCGTTCACGGTCGAATCAGCCCTACTCCAGCCACCGTGGTCCGATCCCGGCTGGCTAGAGGTTGCCGTGAACTTTTGGTTCAGTGGGCCGGTGCACAATCCAGTGAGGCCTCTTGGGTTGCTTTGGAGGAGTTCCGCCGCCGTTTTCCGGACTACCAGCTCGAGGACGAGCTGCTTCTTGAGGGCGGGGAAGATGTCATGTGGGGCCGTGTCTACCACCGGCGCCCTCGCCAAATCCCACCAGCGCTGGCTAATTAGTTTCCAATCTTCAGTTGATCCCCGATCTCCAGTTTCCTTTAAAGTAGAACTCCCAGTTGGATTGCTATTTGGTTTCCTTTATCTATTTGGTTTGGTTTCCTTTATCTATTCGGTTTCCTAAATCTTAGGCTGGTTTGTTAGGGCCTCTCCTATTTAAAGGACTTGGCGCAAGAGATTGAGATAAGCAAGAAATAATCAAACCTCTGTCTTCCTTCTTCTTTGCCACGGCGCCGGGCGGACGTGAAGCCGAGCGCTCTCGTCCCCCCGTCAGCCACGGCTACTCGCTGCGCAATTGCCCCCAGAATCCGCTATTAGAAGGCCGTGACAAACTTAAGATGCATGACCTGATCAGCCCCAACATTTTAGAAGCACCCGTAGTAATTTGGTTGGAACTCATCCTATTGTCGTCATTTAGTCTCTTAATCTGCAGGGCGATCTTTAATTGTCATGACCTCTCTTTTTTCCTTGGGATTTTTGTTAATTTGCATAATCTGGAATCTTGTATCTCCTATTTTCTTGCATCATCTTCAACTTTATGTTCATCTAGTTCGCAGTTGAATTATGCAGGTATCATTTGCTGATAGCGGATCCAAGATGTCGTGTTAGGAGGAGCGCAATGAAAGAGAGCGATTTGAGCAACTTTAGCTATTTATAATTTACTATTAGCACTTCAAAATCAGAAAGCACGATAAACAATTCTTCTAAAAGTTGTAAGGAACATGTTTCAAAAACTATACTGTATGTGTACTACCAAATAATGTTATGGAATATCTCATGTACAGAGCTCTTTACATGAGTACACCCATATCTGCACCATAAGTCATGTCTTGTGGTGGTTTGTGGCGTAAACAACTTGACTAAACCTGATCTACAGCCTTTATCTTGTAGCATGTAAAGATTACAAACAACTTTGACATAAGAATCAGGCTACTCTTAGATTCACATTTGGATTTTTCTTCAATGTCGAAAAATGGTTGCAAAAATAACCTTAGAAGTTTCTGGGCAAGAGGATCAGTTATGGTCATGGTGCTACACATGGGCGTCTGTATTCATTTTGGACTGTCCAGCCCAGCCAAGTAATCAGCTGTTCAGAGGCCCCAATTAAACGCTCCCCCCACCCCCCCTCCAGGGTGTGGCAATATGACATGTAGTAGATCTTTTCTGTCATCTGCTGTTCACGCCCTAGTGTGTCAGCCCTCTACATTGTCCATAGTGCTCATTTAACTACTGCCTAGCCTACTACACTAACCCAACAAGTAGAGCCACTCAACAGACCACAATTATCAGTGAAATATTTGTAACTGCTATACTTCTTATCCCTTCTGCGGTGTGCAGTTGCACATGTCGAGAAAGAGGAACATAGTGCCTACAAACCACTTAGGCTCACCCAAGTCCTGGACCAGTATTCTAGAAGAGCACTCGTAAAGATCCCTGTTTTATTTAGTGATCTGGAGGACAGGGGCATGCGCACCCTCACAGACCTCTCTGTCTATCCATGTCCACTTGCCCCTGCTATTCTCGTACAGCTTTGTTGACTTTTTCGGACCAAGTAATGTATGCTGCCTTTTCTATACTTATTTATCTCCTACACACAACAAAATGATGCTTTAATGCCTGCTAAATCTATATTGCTTTTCTAGTCCATGTATCGTGATATGTGTCCAACTCCAGGTGTGGAAACATGTCCCTTCTTCATAATGAAAACCCTACAATTAGGATTTGTGGCTTCTAAAAAAGAAACAAACCATAGCTCATTTGGTGTGATGACTGGGTTCACTACTCTCTGTGGAGTTTCCAGTTCTGTTACCGGCCAACTAATGTAAGTACTAAGTACCATATATACGTTGGCGTATGAGACTTGAGCCTATTTCAATTGAACCTGATTGATGACTATGCACATCATATCTATACGACTATACCTATGTTGAATAAGACGCAAGCAAGGTGATAAATAATTAGTTGTTTAAGTGAAATGATATATTTTATTAATAGCGATTAGATGCATTCCTGGGGGGGTTGGGGGTAGGTGCTGTTATTTATTTTTTGTTGGACTGGTCGTGTCCACCATCTGTTGGAAATTCAATAATTTTTTAAAGGGGATATTCGGACACATCCAGACATGTATCAGCGGTTTGTCAGACCCGTGTCCGATGCAGGGCATGAAGGTTTCGTGAAGTGCCAGTGCAACCCAAGATTAGATGAGCTAGCTAAATGAAAAGGAGATATGCTATTCCACTTCTTGTGTAAAAGTTGTTCATAATCTTTATATGCTAAAAGATCAAAAGGTTCATATTAGGTTTGGTTAAATTTAATCAAGGCTTGATATGATCTGTGGTGAAGATAACTTTGTACTCTTTAAGTAACAGTTTGCACATACGTGAAGACATTCTAAAGAAAAATGTTAACAGTTTTTACTCACATTGATTATTTCATTTTTTGTCATAAGTGCCACGTTTGTACATATCCTTCCATAGCAATGCTTGTAAGCATGCAACTGCAAAAGTGTGAAACCATCATTGCACAGCATTCTTGTTTGTTTTCCCTGCTGACGTTTCCTTGATGTTGAATTTTTCAACTGGGAAAAGCCGAATGCAACCAAGGCTCCACTATCCACAATTAAACTCTTCTGGACCATACGTCAGTGTTGCCAGAAATACGACTTTGAGGAGATAACGACAAATTTTCATTTGATTAGTGTAATTCTTGGAAAAAAGTGAGAAAATAAAGCAAATGTTTTGGAATTTGAGAACACGCTGAATGGTGTTAAGCAGTTCAGAAAGAAACCACTTTAGTGAGAAAAGATACTGCTGTTATATTGAATTATCAAACTATTGTACTGAAATTTTCTGACCATTCCTATGTTTTTCCCTCTGCAGGCTGCTCAAGTTTCAAGCGAAAATCTGGAGGTTATTTATACAGTTGTTTCTTCCGATGCATGATGCAATGAAAAGTGGTGGTGATATGATATCATGGTCGCGAGTTGCCAAGATTTGCAAATTAAAGGCAGAGGGAAGGCACTCAGCGCCCACTATTACCTCGTTGTATGTAACATCTTTGAAAAGCGACGCCCAACGGTCTTGCTAGACTTCATATTTCATAAGTTTGAATTTGTTGGTTTGGTTGAGGACATCTGTAAACCCTGTAGTGTATTTTTTTGTTCATTTTCTATACAAAAGCAAATGTTGAAATTTTGCCCCATTCTGGCAAGGACAGGCTCAGATGTATCTGAATCATACTGTTGTACCTTGGGCAGTCCTGTTCCTGTTTTGCTCTTATTTGTCGCTTGTGTCAATTGTTATGTAATTGCTTCCATGTTCACTTGGGGGCTTTGGAAACTCAATCACATCTCTTGTCTTCTGGGACACGGTATTGTTTGTTTCCAAATCCAAGAACATTGTATTGCAATCTGTTGAACATCAGGTGGGAAGTACATGACCAGATGCTGAAGTTGTGCAAGTTGTCTCAGAAGCATATATCTGTCCCGTTCAGTACTAATGCTTCCTGAACGCCATTTATTCTGCTATACATTGTTTTTTTGGGTGCATTCTATCTGTCCATTGTCTCCATCCCATCCAAAACAACCTACCGAGTTTAGCATTGCGTTCTAAGAACTGGATATGGATTACGGTATCATCGATGAACCCTGAATACTCGATGTGTCGTCAACTGAAACGTTTCGCTACCCATCAAACTAATTTGCTGCGAGTGCTAGTAACAAGCCCATGGCACCTGCTGGTGAGGCCATGCATTATGCATTATCCATCCCAAAAACCGCGAGATATAGATGGCAACGCTAGTGCCCGCTTTGTTTCAGTCAATTTACCTTGTCATTTCAGACAACCAAAACTAGCTCGACAACGCACCTTGCGAAAAGGGACCATGTCCCCAACAGGTAAACCCTCTCTACGATAGATGAGCCTTATCAAATCAAAAATTTATCAGGGAAATGATATTGGTGTCATTTCTCTGCTTCCCATCAGGTCAATTCTCACACCTAACTATGGGATGCACATGCTGTTGGCCCATTTCGACCCCAGGCTTCAATTCCAGATCCTAGATGGAAGAGCTTTATACTACTCCCTATCTGCACTCGTGCTCATGCACATGCAGGAACAGTGTTCTTTCGTCGACGATAAGATCGGCTGGGCCAGCCACTGAACTCAGCAGGAGAGTAGCCCCTGTACCGTGACGGTCGACGATCGCCGCTGCGATGACAGGAGGAAAAGGAGTCACCAACAGAAGTTGGTTGCATATAAAGATCTCTGGATGATGAACCATCTGGTATGCCCCTAGCATTAACTTGAGAGAGACCAAGTGCAGTGCGTGTTTGTGCAGACAGTGTTGGATCCAACATTCAGATTCCTGGCAATTAACAAGAAGATGGTAGAGTTTCAATTCGTGCAGCTTTGGTGTGTCCAGCAGCCAATGGGTTCTCCATGCTTATCAGCATCCACTGCAGGGGGTCTACTGATGATAAACTTGAGCTCAAAACACAGGCATTAGGAATCAAAACATAAAATATATTAGCAGGATCAGAGCGGAAGACGCAAAGAAAAGGCGTCATTCGCTTTATTCTTGCGCGCAAAAATTGCTTCTGGAATGAAATATAGGCAATTGATCCCACTGTGCGTCGACAAGTGGATCGATATCAAAAGCCTTGAGCCATCCTTTAGTGGTCAGAGATGCAAATGCCTGGCCTTCCATAGAGCCTAACCTAAGCTTATTCATGCTTCTTTACCTCTATCTTTATATTTTCAAGTCCCCTCCACTAGCCAGCCTTTTAGGCAATATAATTATCTCGTACCACGCCTAACACTTTGCTTAATGCTCACATGTGTGCATCACTGAAGAAGCATCGCCAAATCAGAGTTCATTGGATGGGAGAATCGATCGACAGTATGAACACTTGGCATGTTATTCTGTCCGAATTGTAAGCAAGACTAGTTTAATGACAGTTGAGAGTAAGTGCTTGCTGCTTTGAATCAAGAATGTGATCTTTGTTATGATAACCATATGAGATGTGCAGTCTAAGATATGGGAACAGATTAGGAGGAAATAGGAAGATCATGGAAAATTCACGGTGGATCGGAGCGAGGTGCAAAATATTTGCTGTTTTGCCGAGTGGAGCATGATTTGCATAGGAAATATATATGGTCAAAATAGGTAGAACAAGTTGCAGAGCATATTCTTTTCCAATTCTATAGAAGCTCTCTTCACCCTTAGGCTCAATTGTTAATGTTATTGCCTGTCTATTCATGGTTAGAAGGCATTAGACTGTCTAGATCATGCTTTGCCTCAAAGCTTAGAAAAGTAGAAAACACTGACATCTTTCCTGCCAAGACTTGAAGTCAATCCAACTCATAGATGCCAAAAAGGCACTACACTAGTACTTACGATGTATAAGCTTTCCTGTACAAAGTGGTCTTGTCTCAAGAACACATGGACTGTTGGTGAAATTACATACAACTTGCATAATTCTCTTGAATGTTGTGTTTTCTCTGAAATGTAGTATTCACCATATGTTCAGATTTTTAGGAGCAGACAGTGATGTCTAATATATTCTACAATTTGCTCTACTTTGGGTAGTCCAATGCCACCGTGAAATAGCACTTTCAGCTACTTGTAAACAATGAGCTTAGAGTCAAATACTCCTTGTTTCTTATAAGTCGATCTCGTCCCGTTTGTCATCTTAGAAAACACATTTAGAAGTCCAATTTTGTTCCCCAGATGCTGATACATTGATGTGTTAAGGTACCGTAGGTGGTAATTGAACCATTCTATTATGGTGGCAATAAACTAACATCATTCAGATTAGATAAAACATGGGGGACCAAGACATTGCCAAAAAGAAGGCAGGAAAACTTCCATGTAATCCCACTCCAAACGACAAATCGAAGAGCATAACATCCAAATAATATCCACATTATTGCCATGGCATTTGTTAATGACCAAGTGGGCATGTTTCTTGAATTGTTTTGGTCTTCCCCTTTCGGTCAGTAAGCCAAACAGGATGCTGTAATGCCTTGCTGCTTGTAGACCTTGGATTGGCTCTTTGTCTCGTGGTTTGCCTACCATATGATTGTGCTTGGCACAGCTCATCATGATGGAATTACACATAAATTTCTTCAATTAGTATATTCCTCTGATCCTCTCCATGTAGTGACAAAGATCCTTAGGGTATGTCGGACCGATTCTTGTGTATTTTTTTAAGCACATCTCCATGTTCATTTTAATATGTATATATGGATCTTCTATATTTTTCTTCTGGAGTGTAGAGCCAAATAATAATAGCCTGCTTTGCCTTCTTCCAGCATAAACCTTGCACCCACCGAAAAATTAGTTGATAATTTCAGCTACCAAACAGATAGTCCTATCTGTATGTCTATTTGTCGATCAGTGACACCATGCAGGCAGGCAATTAGGAGTTTGAATACTTGTATAATACCAACGCGATTTTGCAAGTTGCTGTTGTTGTGTATTTAGTACTAGCTAGTGACGAAAATGCTACTGAAATAGCAGGAAACTAAGCATTTGTTTTTGTGCTAGTACTGTCAGCAGTTAACGGGCACGGGCACAACTTCTGACGGCGACGCTTCCACCGGCACCGGCAGATCGATGCTCCTGGCCAACGCGTGGCCATGTGTTAATGTTTGTTTCCTGGGGAGGTCTTAATTCTTTTAGATAAATTTTACATACATACTAAGCACTGACACACTGAAGATACAACAGAGATAGAAACAAGTGACGTCTCAGCAGCCAAGATTGCTTGTTGTCATATGTCTGACTTCCGACTAGGATGAGTGTGCGCTCTAGGTCATGTTTTGTTTGGTTCCATGGTTCTCCCAAGCGGCATAGATCAGGTTCTATGAACATGTTCGTGGACGGGATGACCGTATTGGAGCTGTTGACGTTAAACTGGCCGGGCAAAAAATATGAGCAGTGATCAGATAGGAACCATAAGCCTTTTTTTCAGTAGCGAGAAACGAACCACTATGCTAATTAATACCCACAAGAAGAAAAAGGAGGACAGCAATTTTATTTACGTGCATGGAAACGTCAGCTTACGCGATTGAAGAAATGATTATATATATAGCCGGCGAGCGTAGTTTCACGATTATATTATTGTTACCTCGATAAGAAGGAGAAAGCAGATGATTAAGATATTGCTGAGTTCCCTTGAGGCCAAAGTAAGTACGGTTGTTGGATTCCGTTACTTCGTCCGACACAGGCGTTAGGTTTCCAACTGCCTCTGTGAACATGCCTTATTAGCGGTCTGTTTGATAGTGCTTCAAATTGTTATTTTTTAATTTTTACTTTAGATTATCTGAGAATCTATAGCTGCATCTCAAAAACGTTTCGCTAATAGATTGGCTCTAGAAACATAAGTGATAAAAACAATCGTTCAACATGTACAATTCAGATGATCACACACAAATTGACAATAAAAAGGCCAGAAAAAGGTGGATGTAAGCATGCAAACAAGGGCTCTACAACACGAACCATGTATTGCTCAATGTAACTATACATAAACGTAGAAAGTTGCAACAAGCAGGGACATTCACAAAGCCCACTTCTTGTACCATTGATTTAGAAAAGTCATCTTACTCCCAGAAACAACATTTTCATCTATGTAATATCACTAAAATGCAAAGGGAAGAAAAGTGAGAAATGAAACAATCCAAGAGAGAATAAAGGAAAGAAAGTAGAGTTTTTGTTGCCAGACCCATCGGCTTTAGAATGCCGAATAATGGTAGCGTTCACAGAGGTTTCTAGACCGTCCGGGGCCAGTCGGCACCTCTTGCTATTGTGGGCTTTGTCATTCGGCAGAAAATTTAGCCAACACCACTTTTACCGATTTACCTGCTGAAGAAGAAGAAAAGCCCAAACAGTGAAGAACACTTTGGACCAAAATGTACTTTAGGCAACAGCCACATGAAGAAAGAGTAGGGTAAGGTGAGGGCAGTCCAATCTTATCACAACCAAGGGAGTCATAAGACCAATGCCTCGATGCATAACCATGTCAGTCTTTGGGAGGTCTCACCTCACTCCCATTTTCTTTCAACCGAGAGTTCACCCCAAGACAAAAGCAAAGCAAAGAGTCATTTCCCCTCCTCTGTTCAACCAAAACCGAGCTCAACCATCCCCTACCCAGCCAACCATTCCCATGGCCACCACAGAAAGACTGTAAGGGAGAGAACGGAGGAGAGGAGCAAGAGGTGTAGGGGAAGACGAAGGAGAGGAGCTAGGACTGCGACAGCAAGCCAGCCGAGAGGAAGAGAAGAGGAAGAGGGAGCAAGGAGGAGAAGAGGCCCAACTGAACCGTAACGTGGCCATCCTCGTCGTCATCCGAACCTTGCCTTCCTCAACTCGACAGCAAGTCAACACCAAGTAAGCCTCCATTCTTCCCCCAACGCATTGTCGATGAGCCCGTAGCACCGTCGTGCGCCCTTGAATGACAGTGCATGCTCCCCGGCACATGCACTCCACCAAGTCCCGACACGGCAGCCACCATGAGCCTTCCCAGCCATGCGCTCTTAAGAACAGTCAACAGAGCAAGGCAAAAGTAGTAGCCAAATCAAAATGCATGTAGCGAGTAGAAGAGAGTGGTAAGCTGAGGTTGGAGGCGCAGGAGGCCGTGGCCGGAGCCGAGGGCAGCGACCGAAGGCCGTGCCGACCGAGCAGCGGCGCCCAGCGCCTCGCCATCGTGCGCGCACAGGGGATGCGGCGAAGAGAGAGGGAGTGAGGGAGAGCTATGGAGAAGGAGTGGCCAGCGGTGACCTAGCGGCTGGCGGCGAGGAAGGGCCGACACACCCGAGCGCACCGTGAGCCCAGTCGCACGCCTGGAGGAGCCAGGCCATTTGGCCAAACCAAAGTGAGGAGAGGAAGAGTAATGGGAGGAGGAAGGAAATGAAAAGGGCGGACGGGTCGAAGGAAAAAAATAGAGAAAAGGGAAGAAAAAGAGAAGAGAGAAGAAAAGGAAGGAAAAAAAGAGAAAGAAAGAAAGAAAAGAGGAGAAAAAGAAAAGAAAAATGGGGTTTGGTACCTACGCGATGGGTCTTTAACCTTGAGCATTTTATGCCAGAATTGGGATATGCGCGTAGAGTTGTCGCTGCTCGCTTAAGCACTGGTTTTGATATGATGTGTTGAGTTGGGATGACATTTGTACAGGTGGAGGTCCTGGGTTGAAGCTGTCCATCTATTGTCCTCAAGACTAACCAGGCAAGTGCATGGTAGAGCAGTAGGCCGTAGAGTTTATGAAATACGCGATGTTTACATGATATGATGATTATGATGATGTTTATATGGAATTGCAATGTTTACATGACATGGTGATGTTTATTTAATGATCGCAATGGTAGTGGAACGAGGTGAGTAGTGATACCACCCTACCAATGATAATACTGATGAGAATGATAATGACAATGATAATGGGTATTTGCATTTGCATTATGTGCACTCATGAAATGAGAACTGGGATCCGCCTGGGTGGATCCCGTAAGACCTACTTCGGTAGGGCTCCACAGGAGTGGAGAGACTCCCGTGTCGATATAGGTGGGCCTAAGGTTTTGTGTGAACATCGACGGGTGTTCACTCGGCAATACTGGTATATGTAATGAGATGAGTAAATGAGCATGTAGAGTAGTGCTGCATCGCACTAATGATATGATAATGTAGTAACATGAAATGAAAATATGAATCGGATAATGTATGTAGAGAATGTTATAGCTGGTTAAATTGCTTACATGTTTTGGTAGTGTTTGCCGTTCTATTGTGTACTTGCTGAATCTTTGGACTCACCCTTACTTTGTTGTTTTTTATGTGACCATTGAGGACGTCATGCACGGGTGGGAGTAACACATGAATAACTTAACATATCAGTTTTTGTTAGTATGTTTAACTTCACTAGTAAGCTAGAATAGTTGCTTAAAAATGGTATGGTGTAAGTGGTCGTTGCTTTATAAATAAAGTAGAGTTTACTTAAAATGATTAGCAATTGTTTATAAATGGTATTATTATGTAATGATGATAGCACTCTAGACCCAGAGGATGAGTGAGATGTTACAATCTAACTGCCAGTTTTGAGAGGATCTGGATACCAAGTTCTAATATTAACCACAAAGAACATGCAATATCGAATATTTTTTTACAAATGTATGCTCATGAGCTCATCCAAAACGCCAATGCTGGAGCTGGAGCAACCATGATCACACCTTTCCTCCACCTCCTGATCTCTACAGCTATCTGGCCAACAACATCTTAACCAGTCAATATGTCCCCGGCCTCAAATTCCCACCAGAACAAGACCTCAAACCTCAAAATCCATCCAAAAACCACCAAGATTTGGCCTCACAAAACAACATTCCCTGCACCGTAGTACCGTACTCCCCAAGATCCAGAACTAGACCAAAATGCACCAACCAGGCACGCCCAAGATCCCCCAAGTCCCCAACTTTCTTGGGTGACTATCAGTTCCTCACCGACGCAGGAGCAGGAAGACAAGGACGCTCATGAGGTGCGTCATGCCACCGGTGAGCCTGAAGGCGTTCATCTCGCCGAGCGATCTGGGCCGTCGGGTTAGTCCCCGAGGGTCAACAGCCCATGGCGAGGCGTGCTCTGGCCTCCCGTCGCCGTCGTGGGCATGGGTGGAGGAACGTTTGAGGAAGAGAGCGGTAGTGTGAGTAGTCGGGTGGGCTGAGTTCTATGGCTGCGACGCCTCCCGGAGCGGTGGCAGCTAGGGCTAGACGGGGTGCTAGCGGGGAGAGAGAGAGAAAGAGGGGAGAGAGCTGCGGGGGTGCTTGCAGAGAGTAGAAACAGGGAGTCGGTTAGGGGTTTTTGTGTAATGGTAAATATTAGGTAATTGACTATATCTTCAACGGTTTGGCTATTACATAGTTTACTAAAAATTTTATCTCTCAGTTATCTGAAGTTACACTCTCAATCATCTAAAATTACAGTGTACTAATTCCCTCCTCCTGAAGTTGTATTCTCAGTCATTTAAAGTTACAGTGTAACAAAGTGATTGAAGATAAAGTGAAAAAACAGTCGCATGTGCAATAGTCACTCCTAACTTCAAAGGGTACTCTTGTTTCTAGTATGTTAGTTTCTCATTAGAATCGTGGGAAGGCTGCTTCTCTTATTTTCCAGACAACTTCTCGTGAGAAGCAGAATCAGGTAGTTTTGAGAAGCTCGGTGTTTGGTATAGTTTCACGAAACCTGGATGAGAGGCTGGGAGCAGAAACCGTACCAAACATCCCCTAAATAGTCACTAACAAATTTTTAGTAGATACCATTACATATTGTTCGCTAATATTTTGTAGAAATTATTCATACGTATAGAAATGTTTCTTTTGAGAATTGATTTTTAAAATGTTTATTGTCTTATTGTTCTTCTAAGAACCGATTTCTTAAAATGTTTATTGTCTTAATGATTTCCAACTTTCTGCGAAGACGGTTTCCCTTAGTTCCCTCTATTTCGGAAAACGAAAATAGAGGTGTAAAACCATGTGCTGTATTGCTGTCACCTTAATTTCTAGCAAATGCTCAGCACTGGTCGTCATCATCATCTTCTGCTAATTCAGGCAGCTGTGGCTTGAGTCACGTCATCTAATTGTAAACTCGGAGCAACATACGCAGTTCAGGCAGCTCATTTGCGCTTTTTTTTTGTGCTTATAGCTCATTTTTTACTATTTGATATTGTAGCCGACTTATTTTACACTGTAGACATTGATGGCCTTTTTAACGTAATTAAATTTTAAATTTTAAAAATAGAAAAACAAATAATACAAAAGAATACGAGAAAAAAGCAAAAAGTCAAAAAAACCAAAAAAATAAAATTAAGAAACTAGAAGTTATAAACCAAAAGCCTAACAGAGAAACCGAGATGCTACTCGATTGGGCTGAAATAAGCTGGCTTATGGTTGGAATTGCACTTTAACTGGCTGAAATTATACTGTAGTTGATGGTGGTTTATTTGGCGTAACTAAATTTAAAAATTTTAAAAATAGAAAAAAAATAGGTTAGCCCATAACGGACAATATAAATGAATACGGAAAAAAACCAGCAAAAAAGCTCAAAAAAATCAGAAAAAGATGAAATTTAGGAATAGTAAAAATAAGCTAGAAATTAGAAACTCAAGTGCAAATGAGTTGGCCTTGGCCGAAATGAGCACAACCTAATGTACTTCTCGCGAAAAAACATACATACATGTACTCGTGCGACCAAATATAATAATTAAACCATCGTTCAACGACCATGTGAAAGTTTGTATAATTATACTCGAATATAAATTTACACTAAATATATATAAACGATTCGACCTGTAGACAATTTGACAAATAGATAGTGAGTGGATTCTTTTCGACCGCGGCTGATGACTTTTGATCTTAGCACGAGTGTTTGTGTGAATGAATCGAATACCAATAAATTACTCTGAAATGGTTAATCTGATAAACCGTTTTAAAATGAAGAAACTGTTCCGTTTATTTGCTTGAGAAAAACCAATTATAAGTTGAAAAGAAGGAGATCAATCAAAAACTATAAACTTTTAGCAGCAACAATGTGAAATACTTTCGCGAAACCTCAACACCCGGACAGGGGGATAGGTAGCAGGCCTCTTCTTTTTAGTTTCTAAAAGTTGTTGTTCGGCTTTTCTACAGTGACTAGCTTTCAAACAGAGTGTCTTTTATGGCGATGTCTATAAATTGATTATAGTATATACTACAATTACTTTATCTATATCGGCCAAAATCATATATGAGTTTCTCTTACTCCATACTTGGCACTCACAAATAGCTAAAAGTCATAAGCCGTAACTATAAATCATAAATCACAAATCCGGCCACAAGGCATAAGCCACAACATTACCCGTGATGCCTTTGCTGACGTCAGCACGAGCAATTTGTGCGAGCAAGCAAATAAACCCGGACTTAAATCGTGTGTCCCGAGCGATGGAGACATCCGTTGCCTCGGAAAGATCTCAGGGCCCCATGCACCATCTGTTCGTATGCTTTCCTGGTTCGAGTCGTTGGATTCGGATTTTCTACACGCAACCTCCTTTAGCCTTTTATCTTTCTAGTTCTGTGATGGCTTGAGTTGAAACAATACAATCGTCCGTTCCTTTTTGATAGATGGACAAACCCTACGATACCATAGTTTAGTTCTAGGTGATCAGCAGTGGAGAACACCTACTTTAGACTGTAATCAAAGTTAATACACATAGAGTATCATGATTGCTAGTTTAAGGTTATGTTTCAAACAACTTCTTTTTCCAGAAACAAAAATCATTTGAAATGTGTTGGTTTTTTTAATATAGCCTTTTTACTCTCTTTTTCTTTTTTTTCTTTTGCGTTATACATAGAGATATAATAATATTTTTTATTTATTTTCTTTTAATTTATTATCTAAGAAAAAGTTAATAGTCGCTACACTGTCATTTTAGTCAAAAGTCATAGTATATTTAAATAGGGCTAAGTTTTTTTTCTTGTTGAGGTCCTGTCCAATGACGACACCTTTAGTCTCCCCTGAAAAACAATTGGCTATGACAAAAATACATGACCTAAAATTTTGTTCCTAGAGTGTATCTAGTTCTCCTTTCTAATTTAGAGAATATTTTCCCCGGTTTCACTTGAGTTGGTTTGACTAAAGTATAACTGAGATAACTCAAACTACACGGTGTTTAAAACCTGTCAGGATTCAGCATCCCCTGCGACAGCGTCTACCAGGAACCCACCAGTTTTCTGAACTTGGTTCTGCACGGTAGGTTGCCAACCAGATCGTCCAAACATGATGCATGCGTTGAAACCGTATAGGATCCTAGCTGGATGGAAGTGGTACTTATTTCTGACAGGAGAGGTGTATGTTGGGATTGCAGTACAAATCCCCACGTTGAAAACCAAAGACACGCGCACGGAAGCATCGGTGGCCCCGCTCGTTTCTAGCTTAATTTTTTTAATAATAAAAAATAAACTAGTTATAGTAAAACAAATCATAAACCATCGTCAAACTGAGCACCACAAGGCTTGTTCAAAATACCTTTGGCCTCATCACTCTTAAAGTTTGTAAGCTGAGTTAGCATCACACTAAAAGAATTTTGTGCGTCTAAGGCCATATACAATGGTGTGATATTAACTGCCTGTAAATCTTATTACGTAGGACACGGGATAAGATGAATGAGAGAGGGAGCATAGAGAATTGGGTCCTCTCTTATGTAGTAGTCGATTGTAACACAATAAACAAGACACATGTGTTATGAAAAAATTGTCTATAAAGACATGCAAAAAAACATATTGTATGAGCTATTTTTAATACCGTTTGTAGATAACATAACAAATGTTATAGACTACAGTTATTTATATCATTGTAATGCCCTAAAGGAGAGATTAGCCTATGATTGTCTCTATCCATGTGCCATCTCATTTATTAAAGCCCAAATGCACGTAGCCTCCTTTTCTATATGAATTTGGTATGAACACGCAGCTCGTGAGATTGATGGTATGTATGACGAAGCACATAATTCTCGCTTCACTTGTCCTCTTCACTCACCATTCAAACAAACTGAACATGCAAAATTAGGCAAGTTGCTGCTCTTGACACAACTCGAACCAAATTAACAAAATCAATAGCCAATCTAACCAACTGGATGATCTATTTTTAGAAATATTGATGTTTGACATAAATTAATGGACACAACTATTCCAACGATTGACAAGGTTCAAGCAACAACATTCACTCTGTAAGTAATTTCTAGAAGTTTCTTCCTCCAAATAAGTCCATCTGGGACATGGCTAATAGTTGGAAACTTGTATATTGACTGATTTTACATGACCAATACAACAATTAGGCATGCATGTACCCACTTCGGCGTGCATTTTAATTTGCATCTTCGATTCTACATATAAAATTTCTCCACGGCCAATGAATTGTGTGCATGAGACCAGTCAGCCAGAGCTTTTTGGCTTCCACATGGAGGCGTGCGCTTGGCAACATATACTAAAACTTTGTGCTTTGCAGCCATTGGCACCAACAAATCATCTATAGCCATTGTTTCACAAGAGATGAGAGAGAGAGAGAGAGAGAGAGAGAGAGAGAGAGAGCTTGCAATGCGAATTAGGACGAAAAGTTAGCATGCACAACCCTAGCACTACGCATCTAACACTAGTCACCCGTGCGAAAAGTTGATTAATTTTAATATGAGGGCTTGGTTGATTCCAAAGTGTTAAACTATCCATGCACCTTCTAGCTAGTTCGTAGGCTTTTACAGGCTTGCAAAGCATGGATGGATGCATGCTTTGTGTGGAGTCAGCCTCTCACTGGAGTCACCACGAATATTCCCCATCCGACAAGTGATTAGTACGTAACAAAGGCAAGACATCACCAGTAACAGGGAAGGACTTCATTAATTATTAACTGAAGTACGAGGAGCCTCGAATGATTTGAGCTCTTGTACAAGCGATCTTGTGGTAGTAGAGGGCAGCTGGCACAGCAATATTTTGGTCGGTGTCGATCGATTCTGTGATTGTGCGTGTGGACAGGAAGATTTTTGCGAATATTATACTAGTGATGGTGTTTATTATTATTATTATATATATATATATATATATATATATATATATAAAATATGTATAAAATTTTAAAAATTTAGGATGTCTATGTATACCGGCCTTCATAGTTGGCTTCGCCCTATGGGGTGAATACTCACTAAAAAGGTATGGTTAATGCGTGTCGGGCGTGGTGACTTGCAATTGGTACGGGTAATTAAGCATATAGATCCCGTAGTTACTACACTTGCAATGTGGATGTTCTCTAATCTCGACTATTCAATTGGAATTCAACGCTTGCGATTGATAGGTATTATTTGATTTATTTCATTTTTCAGAAAACCCTAAGTATGGTTGTCTTTTTAGATGATCTAAGTGTGTCTTCGGGATTTTGGATTTAGAACGAGTAGTTTAGAAGGAAAAGGGGGTAACTTGCTTTCATATATATATGGGTGATTGCATGAGCCCATGGCAGACCACAGTGAGAGGTTGTTAGGATTTCTTGAGGTTAACCATAATTTTAGTTTTGTTCCTGACTTCCGGGCAATGCTGCAGCTAGTAAATGGGCAATCGATAGAAAGTCGCTTTCTTGAGGTTAACCATAATTTTAGTTTTGTTCTTTTCACAATTTTAGAAAGTCGATCAGAAGATTGGTTAGTTTACCACTTCACCTTATGTTAGTGCTTATATGCTTTTCAAAAGCTAAATTACATATCATTATCATTACTATTATAAAAGAATGGGTTGGTGGTTGTACGTCCATTCTCTTTTAACCGCTTTATTTTCTCAACTTCTCATCATTTTTCACTTTCTAACCAATCAGAGTAATTCTCTTCTATAGCATAATTCTCTATACATTCAATGAGCTCCGTTGCAACGTACGGATACATAACTAGTAACTTAAAAGTATGAGTAGCAGTGCAGCAGTAAATTGTTGCATATTCTAGGAAAGTATGGAAGGACTTCCCTTTTAAGACAGGTAGTTGCTACAAACGGATTTAGGCGTGGAGTCCTTGCACCATGTCAAGTGTAGCCTCAATCAAAATGACAAACATACGTGATTGAGATTATAAAATTTTGATTGGATTCATGAAGAAAGACATAATCTAGTCCCGGTCGGGCTTGGACAGGTCAACCAGGATAGTTGGGATGATTAAAACCTAGCAACAGAGTCAAGGTCCTTCATTCTTTTGTTTGGCCCTGACGCGCTGTCGAAGTGGATCGTCGGCAACCGTCAGCATCATCGTCGTGAATCCCTAGTGAGGACACTACTCGACACCTGGTGCTTGCATCCTCACCAAAATTGATCGACGCGCGCCTGTTTCAATGCCAGCGGTTTATTAGGACCTTGATGCAAATTATATTTTCCAAAGGTCCTATACTTGTAAACCTTGGATACACCTACTCAACTTCAACTAGTAAGGTGGTCTGCGCACTTACGCAGGCATCACCTTTAAAACATGTTTAAATGACTTAGCAATACATATGTGATTTTGTTTTTTGAAAAATAAATTGTTGCAAAATTTCATTTGTGATGTTTTAATATTATATATTATAAGAGAAAAAAACCCACTCTATTCCCCAATATTTGTCATATGCAACCAAAACTTTTTTCCTAGAAACTTTTTGACAGAAATACTTGTATAGTAAACAGTAAACATAGCATTACATAATATATTTCATGTATATCATCATCGATTTTTTAATTATTACAATGCTTGTCTATACTATATGCTCATAACGCACATCATGTAGCTTATATCGATACAGCCGAGTGAACACCCATTAATGATCTCACTCTCAATCCCTCCATCCGAGGAGGTCCACTAAACAAATGGTGATAATATTTTTGTTTTTGTGAGAAGTTTTAGCAATTACTTTTTTTTCTTAGCGGTTGTAAACTATTTATCATCGATTTTTATTATATAATATATTTTGATTCCTAATTTATATATATACAAATAAATTTGTTATCTTATTTTTTCCTCAAATTAGAATATTTCTATAATTTTAAATAAAACTAGAATTTCTATTTTCACTTAGTCTCGAATTAAAAAACAAATGATATTTTTTACTTTTATTCTAAATTTGCATATTTTTGGATTGCACTATAGACTTTCTTTTTTAATTTTATGTTGGAATTCATTTATAAATCCAACTGATAATTTTATTTCAAATTTAGGTTATTTCTTATAGTATTTGATATGGACTCTTTCTTTAATCTCAAATTTATTTTTATTTAATTTGGAATTTTAGTTTTAGGTTAGATACAAATCCAACTGCTAATTACAAGAGAATTCATATTTGATATGGACCCTTGTTGAATGCTCTAAAACCATCAAAAAGTATATCTGGAGTTACATTGAACACATTGTGAGAGAGGATGACCAAAATTCCTAAAGAAACAGTGAAACACAGTGCACAGCCATGTCGAAAATGTGCTTCAATTCTACTTTGATTTTGATTCTTAATGCAAAGTTTTATCCATTCTAGAATAAACAATGCACAACCCTGATTCTTTGCATCATCTCTGCCATTCCTTTGTTTCTTAGGAGGCATGAGATAAATGTCTCTTTAAAAATCCATCATACCAAGCAAAAGATGATTCAAAACTAAATATTATACTAAGGATAACTCCATGCAGAGCCAAGAGTTTTCATAATCTTGTGTTAGAAAACCTAGTGGCTGGTGCCATCGAGTTGTCTATCGTTCTTAGAAACTAATTGAATATGTGGTAATGGTAATGAATCTATCAGTTAAAATCTGGTTTGGTGCACCAACAAACAATGTAGAAGCCTAAACTAAACAGCATGTAAACCAATGCATATGGCTATAAAAACGACATTGGAGCAAAATATACCTCTTCTCTAGGCCTCAGTAAGTTCGGGGTCTCTAACTTGGGTTCCACTGGAGAAGCTACGAGATTAATGAACTTTGGGTGTGAAGGAAAACAGATAAGGTGCTCTTATATGTCAATATGTGTTTAAGTATAAAGTAAGTAGAGTCTCATCTAATAGGCATGTCTAAGCCAAATTTCCTAGAACGGATGTTCATTGCTACGCAAAAGCTCTTATACGTGGCTATTCGTTAGTTAGAATGATTAATATATGAAATTACATCTCTAAAAGAATCAAGACAAACATTCAATCTTTTTAAACCAGATTTAACAATAAGATTAATAATATGGCAAGCTCAACATTGATGAAGTAAGAAAGATTGTGCATAAGTATTGAATAAAGAAGTAAGAATTTCTATGATCTTAGTGTTTGCAGCTGCATTATCTAAAGTTATAGAAAAAATCTTATCCGTGAGGCCAAAATCTTCTACAACATTAATAATGAATTCTGCACTATTTTCAGCAATATGTGCAACATTAATTAATTTAAATCCTAAAATTCTTTTTTATTACTCAGTCACCATTAACAAAATAAGCAACAACACTAATATAATTCTCTCTAGCCCTACCACTTCATATATCTGATGTCAAAGCAACAAAGAATGTACAAGTATGAAATATTTCTTTCAATTTTCATAGTAGTTGTTATAATGTTTAATTAAATCTCTAGTTGTAGTTTACCTAAATACATCACTAAATCTAGGATTATGAGCAATCCTAATATATTTTTGAAAAGCATCAAACTCACCAAAATTTAAAGGTAAATCTTGAAAAGTAATTAATCTACAAAGAGATTCCCGGGCTACCTCCGGGCTGTACTCCTAAGCACGTACCAACCCGTCGGGTTGTACTTAGCTATGTCTGGTGCATTTGTATTTCTTGCCTTCTTTTGTAGCATGCAGCGTGCCGTTGCAGGTGACCCATCCCACCTGAAGATTTTGCAGATAATTCATTACCACAAATTTTACAAACGGCATACCTTTCCGAATTCCCATCATCATCAGTCTTGAACTTTTAGTCGAAATCGTTACAGACTCCTGATGCAGTATCTCTTGTTCTTTTTGCACCGGCGCTCTGAGTTGTGGGTGCACTCATTGTGCTAGCAGAAGATGGACCCAAAAGCGCTTCTTCTAGATGTACAGTTTGTTGATAGATGTGTCTCTTGAAAGGATTGCATATCCTCTGCTGTAATGCCGAATTCGGAGAGTTGGAAATCATAGTTGTCCATTGAATCATCTGTAATTCATATAGTAAAGTACAATTAACTTAATATTGAATCAATAAATAATATAAAAAAACTGAAATAAGATAACACTATTAGTCTATTACCTCTTCTGCAGCTCTCCAAAGATTCTTCAAAATTTTTGAATTTCTCACTAATTTTGCCAAATTTGCACAAACACAACTGGATTTTTTACAGCTAAACAGAGAGATGAGAGTGAGGTTTGAGGTGTGAAAAATGGAGGCCAGATGGCTCCTATTTATAGGAAAAAAAACTTGACATTTTTTTTGAATGTTTTGCTATTTTTCTCTTTTTACCCCCAATAGTCAAAAAAGGTAAAAAAAAGGGGGGGGCTATTTTCACAGGTCATGCTTGCACGGTCCATTTAAGCCCGTTGGAGCCTGACCAGGCCGGGCCGTGCTGACCCCTCGACCTAGGCATGGTACGGTCCACCGGGCCATGTCGGCACAGCTCACGAGCTATGCGGGCTGTGCTGTGCTTGCCAACAAAGACGGGCTATGGGTTGGCATGCCAAGGCCCGGCCTATTGGGCAGCAGTAGATGCATGTTTAGCACCCTTATACCAAGATACACCACAATGTCCCTAGAGGGGAAAAAAAGGATGCAGAGTGGATTAAAATCAGCAACAAACTTCACAATTGCATTCGCCATGCAGAAACAACAATAATTGGTATGTGCCATACGGTAATGATGCAAATGTACATGTCGTAGAGGTGGCATAACCTCCCGTGATTAGATCTTACACCCGATCCAATACGTAATAGGCATAATAGTATAAAGAATACCCTCATATTTTGTAATTATTAAGGGGTAGAATGGAAAATTTTCATCTACCCCACTCATATATATAAACCCTAAGAGGGGTATGAAGAGACTAGATTCACTCATTCTTACTCGCCAGCTTTCTTAGTGCTATGTCTCCTATAGAAAATGATACCATGTACCTATGCTACAATAGTATTATATATATATATATATATATATATATATATATATATATATATATATATATATATATATATATATATATATATATATATATATATATATATATATATATATATATATATATGAAAAATTCCTTTTACTCCCGGATGTAATTACACCCACCTCTAATATACCACCTAAACAAATTTGAAATATTCCTTTATCATTTTAGGTATACTCGTATACTAATTATAAGATACTCCAATGTAAACCACATGAAAAAATTGTAAGAGAGTCTATAATTTTTAGCGTATTTTGTAAATGCCTTCATATATGTATAATATCTTAATTGAAGGGCGCCAACAAGAAATTTGAGTATCGGACCCAAACTAACGGGCATGCACATATCAAGTACTGTTCTCTTGTGGCACATTTTGTGCACTTTTAATGGCATTATTAAGATTTAAGTGCGTTCTTATGTGCAAATGTTCCTGCCTATGTAATGCAGCTCAAATTCGATGTACATTGTATCCAATAATAATTACATGTAGCTATTCATTATGTGAACAAGTAAATCCAGGACCATTGGCTAATTCACCGCTTATCCATATATATTGCTCTAATCTGAAAAGAACGCTACTAAATACACCCGATCATGGAGAGTTGAGGAGCGAAATGAGAATGTTTTGGATTTATCCCAAGTTATTAGTAATGGGTCTATTTATACAACATTCGACTGTTTTTAAATGTAAAATTAGTCAGATTTTAAGACCATTGGATGGAGATCCAATGCACCAAATTCACACCCAAATCCTATAAAATAACTTAACCCTAACCGACCCCGCCGCCAGCCAACTCCCCTGTGCCAACCCCGTCGTCTCACCCGAATCGCCCATCCCACGGCCCCCTCACCTGTGCTGCCCCTACTTCCTCGCCGCTGGCGAGGCTACTGCGCCACCACCTCCCCCTCTCCCGCTTCCTCCTCCACCGGCTGCCATCACCCAATCCACTCGATGCGCCACCACCGAGAGCCTCCCCCACCGCCCTCGCGCCACCTCCCCCGCCTCGCCTTCGACACCGGTGAGCCCCGCTACCTATCACCTCCCCCTGCCTCGTCCTCCTCTCCCCCTGCTCTGTCCTCCCCTCCCATCGAATCATCCTCTCCCGCCGCTATTCTCTTTCCCGTCGCCCCCACTAGCCTCCAGTGCCCCTGTCGCGTCGTTCTTCCCGTCTCCAGTGGCTACCGCCCCCAGGATCCATCGACACCACCCACCACTTCCTAACAGCCACTCCGGTCCTCACCCCCACTGACCTCCAGCGCCCTGCCCCGCCGTGCCGTTCTTCCCCGTCTCCGGCCGTTACCGCCGCCGGATCCATCGTCACCACCTAACAGCCACTCCAGTCCTCACCCCCACTAGCCTCCAGCGCCCCCGCCCCGCCGTTCTTCCCCGTCTCCTGCGGCTACCGTCGCCGGATACGTCGCCACCACCCACCGCCTCCTAACAGCCACTCCAATCCTCGACCTCACGCTAACCCTGCCCCACCACCCTCTCCTTAGCCACGGTCGAGGCGGCACCACCACTGCCTCGCCGCCCCGCCACCTCTACCTTCGACCGCCAGTCCACTGTTGCCCCTGCCTTCCTCTAAGCTCAGAGGGGCTCGGTGAACCCTAGCCCCAACGGGTGAACCCGAGCCCTAATCCCATGGGTCGTTGGCGGCGAAGATGGTGACTTCACCGGAGAGGTGGAAGTCGACGGTGGAGAAGACGCGCACGAATCTTCGCGCATATCCGAAGGTGAGAAATCTGACTAGTTTTTCCCTAAAAAATCATGCGAATGTTGTATAGCATGCAAATGTTATATAGCACTTCCAATTAGTAATTAGTAAGACTTACTTTTTTCTAAAAAAATAGCAATTAGTAAGACTTACTTTTCCTAAAAAAAATTTGGTTACTTTAGCTGTACAAATTTGCTTATTGAGATAAGTACGGCGACACACATATACGAGACGAGACGTAATAAGGTACAAGGAACATCTACGAATGTCTGTACGCACACAAGACTTGCATGTATGGGTGTGGAGTGCACGATGATGGTTTGGAGCACCAAAATGGCGTGAGTGCAATTGTCTTCTTTCTCTCCAAAAATATACTGTTTTGATTCGCGAGAAATGGGAAACTGATTTCCAAAACTTTAACCGTCGTCGAACGGACCTATCAACGGGATCAAGCAAAACTTAGTGCGTTTTCGGTGTACAAAAGGAAGAAAGGTAAGTACGTTTCTAGACCAAAAGTGGGGTGCATTGTGCAAATTCATCCAGCTCATTTAAACTTTCTAAGGCATAGCTTAGTTTGGCTTAGTTCCAAAATTCACCCGATACTTTAGCAAAATTCATTGCCACAACACTTTACCACCGTAGTACTAGTGCATTGGAATGACTAATGTATTTTTTTATTAAATATAACGCCTCTAATATTTCCGTCCCGCTTCAAACGGTTGTAGTTTCTTTTTTTTTCTTTTAACTTATTTAAGCCAGAAGCCATTTGAAACACATCTACTTCTAATTTTGGCTTATTTTGTTTTTTTGGCTTTTTCATTTTTTTTCTTTTCTTTTTTATCTTATTCCTTTGTATTATCCAGGATGATATAATGGTTTTTTATTTTTTTAATTGAATGACTCACAAAAGCTAATGGCTGCTACAGTGTAATTTCAGCCAAAAGCTAACCGCCAAAGCCATCAAAGCCATAAGCTTAATATCTTTGGAGCAGGTGTTCTAGATCTTGAGCTAGCGATCGGTAACAAACAACGGGTCATATTTATATTTTAAGGGTCTAGAGAGGGCGATGGGGATGATGCAGTGGTGGATCTAGGATTTTTAGGATAGGTGTTCGGATTTCAAAGTTAAGTTGCGTCTATTAGTGCCTATGTAGTCCGCGTCTATTGGTCATCACTCGCCTCCGTAGCCTGCACCTCTGCCCGCTCGCTACTCGAAGGCTGGAGCCGCCTTCCACACAGACAACCACAAGGCAAGAAAGAGAACAAAGGTTAGGGTTTTTTTTTGTATTTTTACCTCTTTAGGCTTGCATGAGAAGGGCTGAGGTAGGAAGAAAAATAGGTAAGTGTTACATAAACTACGCATGAGATACAGAAGTGCGGACTGAATTTATTTGTAGGCATAAAAATATAGTTTTAACCCAACTAACATATATATCTAATATATCTATTATATACCTAGTATTTTGTAAAAAAATTAAGTATTTAGCTGAACACTTTTGATCTCTTGTAGGTCTGCCCATGAGATGATGAGACGAGAGATCTGAAGGTAGCGGAGTTGGATGCAGAGGTAGTAACAATAGAGTGAGGTGGAACGAGGTAGCGGTGGTTCATGAGCGCTCGCAGCAAGCTCAAGTAATAAGAGCAAGGCTAATAATACAGCCTTCAGATGGCTGTATGGACACTTACAGCCCACTTATCAGCTCATTCATATAGTAGTTTACAGCCAGCTGAAGGCTGTATGACCCACCCCTTTCTCTCACAAAGTTTCTTGGTTCTTGTGCTTCAGCTGGCTGTAAACTTACAGCCCACCTCTCTTCACTCTCCTCCTCTCTCTTCTCCACATCAGCATACAGCCTACTAACAACCTCTTATTATACTTGCTCTAATCACGATGAGCTGGATGTTCGATCGATTCGCTAAGCAGTAATGAAATATGCATGTTTACTGTGACACCGACATCGAGCTCAATTGAAATATAAGCACAATACATGATACCAATTTTGGGAGATTAGCTGCACGTGAGAGGTCTGAGATTATTGGCCAGTCCTATATTGCCTAGTAGTTAGGGCACAGGTGATTGGTCACGTACGGAATCTTTTTGAAGGCGTGAAGGGGTGGGTGCTACATATTTTTATGAATAGATTATTTTGAACTATAGTTTATAACTTATGATTTAAATTTTTTTAGTTCTGATTATTCGTGAGAGACAGTACGCATAAAAAATAGTCACATGTGATTTTGGCCGATACGGCTGAACTCAATATATTTTTTTTACTACAATTGATCTTTAAACTCCGTTTGAAAAAACACACCGTTTTTTTAAAAAATCTACTGTAGCTATAGTCCGAACCCATCCTATACATAGCCAACAATATAGCATATTTGATGCACAAAGTATTTATGGCATATGAGAAGCCTTTAATTAATAATAACACAGACCAGTCAATTTTTCATCTGTCACGTTCTGTGTATTGCGCATTTCTTTCGCATTTTTTTTAAGTTTCGAGTGTATCCGCGTATTTCCAATACTATGCCATATACATATGATCGGCAGCATGCACCGTGTGGGTTCAGGGTATTAGAGCAACTCCATCCCATTAGTCATTTCTCCCTCTCTATTTCCTAGGATGAAGAGGCTAGCTATTATTTTAAGCTCTCTATTTGAGTTAGCATTCCAATGGCCTAGCTATTTGAGAAGCGAGTGAGGAGGCGCTCGCCAAATCTAGCTAGCGGCCGGGAGAAAATAGCGACTCGATAAAAATGAAGAGGAGGATAAAGAACCGGTTGGAGTCTATTTCTTGAGTCATATTAGGTAAATATACAATGAAGAGCAGGATAAAGAACCGATTGGAGTTGCTCTAACGGTGTATAACCAATGTTCACTAAACTTTTTTTTTTTGAAACGGCAATGTTGTCCAGTACACATTTCCTAGCCTCTTCGGCGGATTGGGCCAAGCGCACACGTCACAGAGAGCTCAGTTGGTGCAAGTGCACAAGACACGACGGTCGATGCTTTTGCACGCGGGAGCCACACATCGCACATGCAGGCGGACGTGAGCAGTGGCTGCCTTTACTGGCCTTGCGGCCGCCGCACCAACCAACCCGACCACGCGCACGGGCGTCGCCACCATTGGAGGCGACCGACGGCGACGCGCGACTAGATCGCACGTCAGGCCGCTTCGTCTTCGTGTAGCTATGGATGTTCTTTTTTTTCGCTACGGTTTATGATTTTTAGACTGTTTGTACGAAAAATTACAGCGTAACAGAAACTTATGTGTGGTTTTTACCGATATAAATAAAGTCAGTAAAGTATGCACTACAATTAGTTAGTAGATTTCATCTTGAAAACGCGAGGCGAACGAGTGAGTCCCACCGAGTTATTGGATTTTGGCTGGGCTCGATCGCGGCGGGGTTGTGGGGTTGGTGTTGGACGCGGCAGCGCATGCACGCACGCATGCACGGCGGTGGCTACTGTTGGTTGACCGGCCTACTGTGCAGATCAGATGCTCCCTGCCTGCTCCTCCGGCTGGGCCATGGAGGAAGATATTCAGCCCCTACGGTCTCCTCTGCACGTGTAGCTTGTAACACTTGTCCTTCGCTCTGATCAGGAAGCAATGTTTTTGATAGGTACACGACGGAAGGAATTCCCAAAACGTACATTCTTAGGTGGTGTTTGGATTGGGGACTTGGTGGGATGGGATAGCTCCATCCCAGGTATATGGGATGGGATAATCCCACTTTTTGTTTGGTTCCCTATTTTTTGTTTGGATGGAGGAATGGAGTGGGATAGCTGCATATACTCACCGGAGAGGAAGCCGGTAGTGGAGAGGACGGCGGGGAGGACGCGCCGGGGCGGAGGCCGGAGAGGACGACCGGAGCACGGCGACGACGACGGCGACCCGAGCAGACCCGGAGCGGAGACCCGAGCAGACCCGGGAGATGGGGGAGCGGCGCGGGGAGATGGGGGAGTGGCGCGGGCGATGGGGGCGTTGGGGGAGCGGCGCGGGGAGAACGAGGACGGCGACGAGAACGATGGGGGAGCGGCGCGGACGATGGGGGAGATGGGGGAGCGGCAGGGCGGCGCGGGCGATGGGGGAGCAGCGCAGGCGATGGGGGAGCGGCAGGCAGCGCGGGCGATGGGGGGAGCGGCGCGGGCGATGGGGGAGATGGGGGAGCGGTGCGAGCGATGGGGGAGATGGAGGACGCGCCGGCGCGGTGAGATTACGGCTGTACGCGCGCGCGAAGGGAAATGGGTTGGCTTGGTTCGCTCGTTTTTGGGGTACCATCTCAACCCAGATTCCAGCAGAATATTCTCTTTTGGGTCCAACCCATCCCACCAAATCCTACAACCAAACACTACAAAAAATAGGTTGACCCCCTCCCATCCCAGGATATACCTCAAACCAAACACTACATTAAGCACCGTTCCCCAACGCATTGGAGGTGCCCATACGGCCTTCACCATTGTCCTGAGTGTTTACCGTATATAGCGTCTTTCAATATGCATCTACAGAAATAGCTATGGTATTGATAAAAATAGCACTTCTGTCGTTGGGTGACCGGACGGCAGCGCCCAACAGTTAACACATGACGTCTGCCGCCCAGCGAGTAATCAGCAGGCGCCTGCAGCCTGCTAGTAGACGGCAGGTGGCCAGCCGTCTACCCACAAAACGGCATGTGATTAAGCTGGCTAATTAGTTGACTTAATTACTTACCTAAATTCGTAATTTTATGTTATAATTTTTTGAATTTGTAAATATAGAAAATAAGCTAAAAAAATTTACGACATTTTTGGTAGAGCTTTCCGAGGCATCGAGGTATGCTACGTAATTTTTTTAGGTTATTTGCTACCTCTAAAAGTCCTAAAACGATGTATAATTAACTAAACGATTAAGCAGTTATGCGTCGCTCTAAGAATTTTTAGAGCTAGCAAATGGTCGTCAAAAATTACAATTTTTTTTGTGAAGCTTCCTGATGTAGTGTGCTATGTTATGTAATTTTTACTTAATTGTTCGCATCACTTTGCAACCTCTAAAATTATTTGAGCATCGCATAATTAAATAGGTGATTAAACACTATTGACCGGAGGCTAATGGCCTACCATATGGCCATTGTGCGGCACTAGGCCTGCCACACAGTGGCCAGGCGATAAGCTATTAGCCCCAAGCCATTAGTTCTTAATCACCCGTTTAATTATGCGCCGCTCAAATAATTTTTAGAGATATAAAAGTGGTGCAAACAATTATATAAAATAGTATAGTGCCCGTGCTAACGCCACGGCGGCATTTCAGGGATGCACATGAAAACAACCAAATGATGTACCTTGATGGCCGCCGCTGCTTGTACCTTGATGGCCTCGGCCACTCCCGCGCGGTCGAGGTCCCCCGCCGCGTCCGCCCCGTCGTGCGGCGTCCTCCCCGCCGCACTGCGCCTCCACGCCGCGTCTGCCCCGCCGTGCGGCGTCCTCCCCGCCGCACTGCGCCGCCGCGCCGCGTCCACTGCGTGCGCGCCCCGCACCGCGCGGACGCGGGTCCGCCGCGCCGCGTCCGGCCCGCCGCACCGCGCCGCGTCCGGCCCGCCGCACCGCGCCGCGTCCACCGCGTGCGCGCCCCGCACCGCGCGGAGGCGGGTCCGCCGAGTCCGTCTCGTCCGCGCCGCCGCGCCGCCTACGGCACGCCTTACCACGTCTGGTGCGTCCGCGCCGCGCCACGCCGCGAGGAGCTCGTAGACGAAGCGACGTCCGCCGCGGGAAGATCGGAGATCAGACCACTCCCGCGCGGTCGAGGTCCCCCGCCGCGTGCGCCGCGTCCGCCCCGTCGTGCGGCGTCCTCCCCGCCGCACTGCGCCGCCGCGCCGCGTCCACTGCGTGCGCGCCCCGCACCGCGCGGACGCGGGTCCGCCGCACCGCGTCCGGCCCGCCGCACCGCGTCCACCGCGTGCGCGCCCCGCACCGCGCGGAGGCGGTTCCGCCGAGTCCGTCTCGTCCGCGCCGCCGCGCGAGGAGCACGTAGACGAAGCGACGTCCGCCGTGGGAAGATCGGAGATCGGTGCGGGGGCGGCATGGATGCGAAGGAGCCGAGGAGGAGGCGGCGACGGCAGCGCGGCGTGGGGAGGAGAAGGCGAGGGCGAAGCGGAGGAGCGGCGGCAGCGCGGGGTGGGGAGGAGAAGGCGAGGGCGGAGCGGAGGAGCGACGGGAGGAGGCGGCGGAGCGGGGGGAGGAGGCGAGAGAAGCGAGGGCGGAGCGGATCTGGCGGCGAAGCAGCGGAAAAACCCAGGGGGCGCGGGGGTGGGGAGGAGCAGCGGAAAAATCGAGGGGGCGCGGGTGGGGAGGGGAGGAGGAGGCGGCGGCGCAGGGTGGGGTGGGGAGGAGGCGGTGGCGGTGGCGGCGCAGGGTGGGGGGAGGAGGAGGCGGCGGCTGAGCGGGGGAGGAGGAGGAGCGGGGGAGACGGAGGCGGGGAGGAGGAGGCGGCGGCTGAGCGGGGGAGGAGGAGCGGGGGAGACGGAGGCGGAGGAGGAGCGAGGGCGGAGCGGAGAGCGAGACGCGGGAGGGGTACTGCAGATCCATTGAAGGATGACCGTCGGATATGGTTGAGCAAGGAGAGAGAATGGAGGAGAGTTAATCTGGTGCGCACGTTTTTAGGATGGTGCATTTCTGGGTGCATATTGTGGTGTGGATGTAGTTAAGGTCATGACTGTGGAGCAGGTAATTGTTGGGTGGATGTAGGATAATTTTAACTGGTGGTTTATTAGTTTAGATTAGACAACATAGAAAAATATATAAGGAAGTTCCGTAAAAAATTTCATATTTTTCATGATAATTTGATACCTCCAAAAATTCTTGGAGCGGCACATAACTGCTTAATTGCCTGATTAATTGTGCATCGTTCTAAGATTTTTTTAGAGGTAACAAATGCCTCAAAAAATTGCACAACATGCCACGATGGCTCGAGAAGCTCCACCATGATATGCAAGGAGGGATGTCAAGGGGTTGCATATCACTAATTACGATTAAATTACCATAAATTAATATGGTAAATTTGGAGCACATAAATTTTTTTAAAAAATACACAATTAGGTCAACTGTGTTAAAAGGCTCCACATAAAAGTTTATAATTTTTAGAGCTCGTTTGCTATATATAACAATTTCTACAAATATCAAAATCAAACGAATTTTCGAGCAATATTTAGAGGGGATGAAATTATAGAAAAATTACATAATGAAGTATGTTGTATCAGGATTCTGTGCATAAAATTTTGTAATTTTTACCTTATTTGCTATATTTAAAAATTCAAACAAACACGATATAAAATTACGAATTTAGGCAGTGATTAAGCCGGCCAACTAATTAGCTGGCTTAATCATCTGCCATCCCGTGGGCGGACGGCAGGCACCTACCATCTGGTGGGCGGGCGATAGGCACCTACCATCTACTCACGGGGCGGCAAGTGCCCACATGTCGTCTCCCCTGCGCTGCCGCCCACCTACCGGACAACAAAAAAGTTATTTCTGTAAATATGTTGTGCATACGGCTAGTTTTGTAAATACTGTCGCAAACGGCACTAAATCCGCTAAAAATCCTGCATTATGAATGAATGCTCGTCCAGATCCATCTGCAACTATTCCTATACAGGGTACCAATTTTTTTTAAAAAAAGTTAATAAAATATAATAGTGTATCATTCGCTCTTTGCTTCGGCCATCTTGGAGGGTTGATTTGTACTATCCTCACTCTATGTCTATATCTACTGCCCATATGATCCGCTCTATGATGCCACACGACAATAATACACCATAGATGGATAGGGCCATGGGAGACTTTGTGCCGGCAACAAGCATCATTGCAATCAACGGCCATCCATGGTTTTACCTACACATGTGGCTATGCCATAACATGCTTCAAGCAACAACACCTTTGGATACCACCACGATATTAGACTCTCTATAAATCTCTAAAAAAAAAAAAGCTTACCGCCACCACCAACAATATTGGTCTTGGCTTTTGACGCCTATTACCTGTGATGAAGATGATGTTACCACAAAACTCACCAATGGTATCTGCTATGTGTTGTTGCTCCTTCTGTGAGGCTACTCCGTGCATGCGTGAGCCCTGCTGTGATCTTGTCATTGCCATCGATCTTGCTCCATCACTCCTGCCATCCTTCTCCATTCACGTGAGTGATGCCATCCTCCCCTATGTCAATCCTCTTGTCACCGGTTCTTAGATATGTTTGAAACGTTGTCCGCAATCTCCCCCTATCTGTTACTCCACCATGTCTTAGGTAAGATTTGTGCTTTTCTCCCTATGTCTACTTTGCATGCACCATGTTCAGTGAAATGCTTAGTTTGGTTCTATTTGAAATTCTTTCGGTTGGATATTTTGTATGGTGTTTCAATTGGTTTCTGTGCTAAAAAGTTTGTCCATTTGGTGTATATGCACGTCATCATGTCCATGGTCGAAGGTGTCGACATAATCTTATGTAAGATTAGTACTTCACGAGATAATGAGGTGAAGGATGCCTTTGCAGATGCTTTATTAGCCACAAGTAATGATCAGAGGGATAGGAATACAAACAATAAAGAAATATATTGACAAGATTTGTGAACCATAATCATGAGACTTGGATATAGGAAAATTCATGAAAATTTTCTAAAACTTGAAACTTCATGAAAATTCATGAATCTTGATCATGAGACTTGAACATAGGACCTCATGAAACTATATAAAATTTAGTCACGATGTCATGAAACTTAATCACGGAACCTAATGAAACTGAGTCAACTTAGATATGAAACCTCCTAAAATTTTATGAAACCTTATAAAACACTATGAAACTTAGACATAAAACCTTATGAAACTTAGTCAACTTAGGCATGATGCCTCCTGAAACTTTATGAAACTTAATGAAACATAGTCATGAAATCTCATGAAACCTCATGAAAGTTAGTCATGAAACGTCCTAATAATTGGAGATCAACTTCATGAATCTGTTACAAAAAAACTTTCAATTTCATGAATCCGCTACAAAAAAAACTTTATGAAACCTTATAAAACACCATGAAACTTGGACATAAAACCTTATGAAACTTTCTCAACTTAGTATAAAACCTTATAAAACTTAATGAAACACCAAAAACTTAGCAATAAAACCTCATGAAACTTAATGAAATCTAGTCATGAAACCTCCTAAAACTTGGAGTTCAATTTCATGAATCCACAACAAAAAACTATATGAAACTACAAATCAGTATTGAAACCTCATGAAACTTAGTCGTGAAACATCTCGAAATTTGATGAAACTTAGACAATAAATCTCGTTAATCTTTATAAAAAGCTAGTCATAAAACCTCATAAAATAAGCTGAGACCTCATGAAACTTAAGCAATTTATAAAATAAAATATTGAGACTTAGTCGTGAAAGCTCATAAAACATATTAATGAAACTTGAAATTCAACTTTATGGAGCCGCTACATAAACTTCATGAAAGTTAGTATTAAAACCTTATGAAACACTATGAAATTTAGTAATGAAGCCACGTGAAACTTAGTCAGAAACCTCCTAAAACTTTATAAAATATCATGAAACCTCGTGAAACAAGCTGAGATATCATGAAACCTTGTGAAACTTGAGCACTTTACAAAATAAAATATTGGGACAGTTCTTGATGAGAACGTTAAGCACAGAACAAAACACATGAAATTGGTTTTACAAAATAATGTTAACTCCAGGTACATGGAACCATAATTTAGAGAATAACAGGACCCCATCATTTGCATAGTGTAGAATAGGACATCTAACCATGGTTTAAAAGAAGGCTACATTTTCAGACTAAATGTGAAGTATCACAAATGTACCAACATTGAAGCGATGGTATCATCATAGGCTTACATATGTTCACATACATATCTACATACACATATGAGGTATCAACAAAAATTCCTCAAAAGTATCAGCAGAAATATAATTTCATGCAAGTTTTAACAAATACATCAAACAAATAGTTGTAATAACTGTAGTAACTGTGAATGAAACAAGGGAATTCCAACGGCTGCTACAGCTTTCGCTGGGACGACAAGGGGTCACTAAGGCCCATCGTGGCGAGGTTAGATCCATGTCGTCGAGCCTGAATCGAACTGGGTTTTTGGCCTTGCCGACCCAAGAGCCAAGCCGTCTCCTGCTCGCCATCCGCTGCCACGCTCAGGGGAGCCCATGCCACCGCACATCTCCGCGTGCTCGCAGCCGCCCCTGCGGTGTCACGCCGTACCGCGCCACCTCACCCATGCTGGTGTTCATTGGTGAGAGAGATAGAGAGTAGAGATAGAGAGTAGGAGGAGGATGAGGATGAGGAAGCGTGAGGCTCAGGAAGAATGAGTGATTTGGTTTGAGGGATTTAGATAAGTCATCTGATTTGGATAGTACCGTAGACATCTAGTATTGCTTGATAGTGCTGAATCCAACGGTGGCTAGTTATCCCATTGAAAAAACAACTGACGGTATACCGTTTGTTGTTAGTATTTTTTGGGTAATTTATGTTTAGAGATATACGTATTGTATATTGTATGGGAGATTCTATTGTCAAAAACAGGCCGTCGATCAAAACTTTGACGGACGAGATCGAGGAATTCATTAATGCGCTGAAATCTCCCTCCTCCTATCTCTAACAATAAATTTCCACTTTCCACATCAACACATGGAACAAGCCAGGCTCGGCGGCGTAGTAAATGTGTATGCATGAGTACGGTGGTCAAGAACTGCGCTGGCCCTGGTCTAGTTAGACGTGGCTGGAGGCATCACTTCAGCGAAGGAAGGAGTTGTAATTCGCAAGAGAGTCAGGGGCTTTCTTGCAAAAAAAACAATATTTGAGAGAGAGTGGGGAGAAAGACGGGGCAGGAGAGCCATAAAATGCAGTTCTGTAACGCCGCCGTTATGCTTCTGCAGGAGCCTCTTCGTCTGCTCTGCTCTCTCTCCCCTCTCCACCGCACCTACCTTTAATGGCGTGAGCCTAACAAACACTGAAACAGGAGAGCACCACCCGGTGACCAGACCACCTCTGCAACACTAGGCGCTCGCTTCTTTTCCCCCCACTTCGCTCCCCGGGGGGCCAGAGCGACGCACACCCACCCAACATACCACCACCCGTGGCCATGGCGCAAGGTGAGTACACCCAGCAGTGTCCCTTCGTGCTTCCTCTGGTTTTCGGAGTTCACGGTCGGGTCGTTCGCTCATGGGCCTTCGATTCTTGGCAGCACGGGACCCGGAGCTGTTCGCGGAGCTGTGGCGCGCCTGCGCGGGGCCGCTCGTGGAGGTGCCGCAGACGGACGAGAGGGTGTTCTACTTCCTCCAGGGCCACCTGGAGCAGGTGCGTGTTCCGGTGGTGAATTCTTTGGCTCTGCAGTGCTGGGTTCTTGGTTTCTCTTCTGGGTGTTTGTTTGCTGTTTGTTCCATCACGAGTGACGCGCTTCTTGCTGGTGCGTGTGGTGTGGACATGTGGTGGTGTAGCTGCAAGAGCCGACGGACCCGGCGCTGCTGGCCGAGCAAATAAAGATGTTCCAGGTGCCGTACAAGATCCTCTGCAAGGTCGTCAACGTCGAGCTCAAGGTAATCGCCGTCGCAGCGGAGGAAAGGTCTCGCCTTTTCTTCTCTTGCGTTTGGTGTGAGCTCGTCGTAATTTTCTTTTGTTTATTTGTGGTGCAGGCCGAGACGGAAACGGACGAGGTGTTCGCGCAGATTACCCTGCAGCCGGACTCGGATGTGAGTGGTGACCACCCACAGTTTTGTTGTTCTTCTCTGGTTTCCAAATGTCATGTGTGCTCGCCGTGATTGTGGGCATATTTTTAGGCTTCCTGAATTTTGGACTCTGTTTAGAAGTCCAGGAATTTGAGATGCTTCCGCATCCTCTTTTTGCGGAAAGTAATTTACTGAATGTGAACTCACATTCAGATAGTGTACCCTGTGGATTTGTCTGAAAAAATAGTGGTTTCTGTTGTTTGCAGCAAAACAATCTGCCCACAGTACCTGACCCGCCCCTGCCGGAGTTGACGAGGCCTGTGGTGCACTCCTTCTGCAAGATCCTGACACCGTCCGACACCAGTACCCATGGCGGGTTCTCCGTCCTCCGACGGCATGCCAACGAGTGCCTACCGCCACTGGTATGCCCAATTCTCATGTTTTTGGCAATGCATATGGTACGATGAAGTTATAATCCTTTTTGTTTGCTATTGATCAGGATATGTCGATGCCAACGCCGACTCAAGAGCTCATCACAAAGGACCTTCATGGATCTGAGTGGAGGTTTAAGCACATCTATAGGGGTATGCAATAATTTGTTTCTTTTTAGTTATCTGCTGAATCGTTCCATAATCATTTGACTACAGATCAGTAGCAAAATTGTACTAGTTTTATGTGCCTTCTGGTGCTTATTCATAGTTTCATACAATTCTTGGTTGACTAGGCCAACCCCGTAGGCACCTTCTGACTACCGGATGGAGCACATTTGTCACATCTAAGAAGCTGATTGCTGGTGATGCGTTTGTTTACCTAAGGTTAGATTTCAACTGAACTATAGTGCCTATATTTCTCTTTAACCCTTCATGCATCAGGAACAGGTTTGTGCAGATGTTCATACGAAGTATGTATCACAAGGCACCATGTTTTGTTCTTGTAGGAGTGAGACAGGGGAGCAGCGTGTTGGAGTTAGGCGCCTTGTGCAGAAGCAAAGCACAATGCCAGCATCTGTTATATCGAGCCAAAGCATGCATCTTGGGGTGCTTGCAAGTGCATCACATGCTATTAAGACTAATTCCATATTCCTAGTGTACTATAGGCCAAGGTTGGACCTTTTCTACCGTCAATTGTTTGATAGAAGTGTGCTTATTCTCTGCTAATGAAAGTTGTTTCTTTTAGGTTAAGCCAAAGCCAATACATTGTCAGTGTGAACAAGTACCTTGAAGCCAGTAAAATTGGATTTACTGTGGGCATGAGGTTTAAGATGAGTTTTGAAGGGGAAGATGTCCCTGTGAAGAAGTGATGATTCAACCTGCAATCTCATATGTTTCTTTTTCAGTTTGTTCCTCATGTTTTGCCATCATCTCAAATTCACATGGTCGCTATGTCTATTTTAAACCTGTAGGTTTTCTGGAACTATAGTTGATGATGGGGATCTTTCTCCACAATGGTCAGGTTCTGAATGGAAGTCACTGAAGGTAAGATCAATTTATTCTGTTTTCTATTCTTTGCCTCCTTTTCTTAAAAATGCTGACTACCTTCTGAACTATTCACGGTTTAGGTCCAATGGGATGACGTAACAAATTCTAATGGCCCTGAGAGGGTTTCCCCTTGGGACATTGAACCATTTGATGGCTCTGCACCTACCATCATTGTACCCCTGCAATCATCAACGAAAAACAAGCGGCCTCGGGAGCCAAGCGAATGCTTGGATATTCAATCACTGGGTATGGCATAGCAAATTTCTCATTGATTGACTTACTGATAAATTAGTGGATTTATTTGCCTCATGATGTTCACAATCCTTTCATCTTAATTTGCAGAACCAACTCAAGAATTTTGGCTATCTGGAATGCCACAACAGCATGAGAAGACATGTGTTGGTTCCAGTGAACCGAATTGTATCTCTGGACATCAAGCTGTTTGGCCAAGCGAACGCGCAGGTTATGGTGCCATGAGTAGTAGTTCTGTTTGTCAGAACCCAGTAGTACTTGAGAGTTGGTTGAAGGACTTCAACTCTTCAAGTAAGGGGGTCTCTCCTACCTTGTTAGAGATTTCTCAGAAGTTGTTTCAGGTTACCAGCAATGAAGCAAGAGTTGCTCCTTGGCCTGCACTTTCTGCTTACCAAGCTGAGGAACCCACTTCCAAGTTGTCATGCAACACTGCTCTCTGCAGTTACCGAACTGAAGAGGTTGCTCCAAATTTGTCCAAGGTTGTTGAAGAAAGGAAGGAACCCGGCATGTTTCGTCTTTTTGGTGTGAATTTGATGAAACATACTAACAGCACTGCTACTGCTGACAAGGAGAGTGCGGAAGCAGGGGAAACCTCAACCAGAGCTGCTGGTTCTTATGAAGACTCTGTTCAGCTGTCAGCACTCTCAAAAGTAACAAAAGATCATATAGCTGTGAACGAAAGCCCCCGAGAAATCCAAAGCCATCAGAGTTACACTACAAGAAATCGAATAAAGGTACACAGTTTTTGTGCCCCCCCCCCCCCTGCTTCTTAAACTGTTGTCTGACCATAAGCTGATATTTGGTTTGTATTAGGTTCAAATGCATGGAAATGCTGTGGGTAGATCTGTAGATCTAGCAAGTCTGGATGGGTATGAGCAACTAATGGGTGAGCTGGAAGAGATGTTCGACATAAAGGACCTGAAACACAAATGGAAAGTGACTTTCACTGATGATGAGGATGACACAATGGAAGTTGGGGATGATCCCTGGCTGTAAGCTTTTGCATATTCTCCCAAAAAAAATAGTTGACTGTTCATCTGACAGGCGCTTAATGAGTTATGACTGATATACACTCCTTGACTCCTACAGGGAATTTTGCCAAATGGTCAGAAAGATAGTGATCTATCCCATTGAAGACGAGAAGAAGATTGAGCCTCATCAGAAGTTGCTCTCTGCTGCTGCTCCAGAGCAGGATCTCAGGACTGAATTTGAGAAGGGAGGCTAGGGCTGAAAGGTTGATTTTTGGAGCCTTTCACTGTTGAAGCATTGGTTGCTATCGTTTTGTCCGAGGAGATGGTTGTAACTGAAACATGGTGGATAGCTTGTCGTATTGAAGCAACAGTTGTTGCTGGCGTCAATTCTCTCTTCACAAGCATTTTGAATATAAATTGATGTAACATAGGTTTCCAGAAAGAAAAGTTTGATAATGTCTCTTTAGGCTGCTCTACAAAAAATGACAATGTCTCTTTAGTAGTTTCCTTAAGTTTAGTCAAAACCTTAATGGTGGTTACGGAATAATCGAGAGGTATAAGACTGTTGGTGTGCAAACTTTGTACATATTATATGGGAGATGATAATCATATGATATTAGCTTTAATCCTTTGCTGTTATATTCATGTATCTTTCATTGTTCTTGAGCAATTTGTTTGATTGACTTTATGATGAGAATTATCTTGCATGTGGGCTGCATTAACAAGGAAATCTGTCCATGCCGGCATAATGCTGGCTAGTTCTGTGTGTGATGCTGGAATAGCTATCTTTGTGGAGTTCACATTCGTCAAGTTAAAAGTTGTTTTAATCACTTGCGGTAGGGCTGAGGATTAACTATATGTGACTGGATCCTTCTCTCTTTTCCTTCTTTGAGAGTGATCCTTCTCTTTGCAACAAAGAGTTGAAGTTCCTCTAAAAAAATGTTTTATAAAGGAAGGAGAATGCGATTGTTAGTGGGAACTTAAGTTGAAAAGGCGCAAACCGCGGCCCGGTCTGCGCGTTGCTGGCTGGGCTGCTGGTGCTCCGGCATGATAGCGCCTTCTAGAGCTATATAGGCTTAGCGGTTTCGTTCGGTTTTCTTCTGTGGGCCGTGGACCAGGCCGGAGATCCCGCGGCATTGGAGAGGCCGAGTACGAGAGCGGGGGACAAAAAGGAGAGGAAAAGAGTACGAGCGCGGATGCGAGCAATGGGCATCAGTGGTTACTTAAACAGTTATAAACCTCACGGCGGTCTTTCCTTTGTTTGTGAATGCAAATGCTCCATCTCATCTCTCTCTCTCTCTCTCACCTCCATCCTAATAATCCCTGCTTTCATAAGTAGGTGTGTAGAAAATTGTTGTGCCACAAGGCACTCGCACGGAAAAGAATGACAAAAATAGTTTTTTTTTAATCTAGAAACTACTTCCGCCGATGCCCGCACAAGCTATTGGATCCATATACCCTGCACCAAGCGACTTCTGCTTCTGAAACATGTCGGCTTCTTAATTTGATCTTTTTTTGGCTTTTTGTATTCTTGTGCTATGCACGGAAACAAATACAATATAAATTTCCAATAAATTATGGCATTTTTTATGATTTGAAAGCAAATTTAGAAGCAAGTCAACATAAATTTGGAAGCAATACGATATGAATTACTATGTAAGTCAGATTAAACATGGAAGAAAACTGTAATTAGTTTGAAAGCAAAATCAGTATATATTTTAAAGAAATTAGTATATATTTGAAACACAAATTTAGGAGCAAGTCAGCATAAAATTAGGAGCAAGCCGGTATAAAATTCTATACAAGTCAGATTAAACATGGAAGCAAGTTGTGATAAATTTGGAAGCAAGCAAAATTGGTATATATTTCAAACAAATTTAGGATACATTTGAAAGCAAATTTAGGAGCAAGCCAACATAAATTTAGAAGAAGGTCAGGATGAATTTCCATGCAAGTTAAATTAAACATAGAGCAGACTAGGGATAGTATGAAAGCAAAGTTTATATATATATATATATATATATATATATGGGAACGTATCTAGTGCTAATGCACTATTCGGTGCTAACATGTGAACTCTGGATTTGGACCATCGGATGCACCTCATACGGCCTGGATCCTTGAAGGTGGAAGCACCCAAGCCACTTAAACATTTTTTCAAAAAACCCCCTACCGGTTCGCACAGTTTTTTCCGGCCCACGCCTCCCCGTCTGCCTCGCGCGCCTTTCCCCCCAATCCATTCGCTCTTCCCCCCGCGCCTCACGCTAGGGTTAGGGTTAGGCGACGGCGGCTTCGTAGCGGCGGCGGCAGCTGCGGCCCCGGCCCTCCGACGGCGCTCACCCCCTCCGACGGTGACCCCGCGGCCCTCCGACCCAGCGGCGACGGCGGCTTCGTAGCGGCGGCGGCTGCGGCCCTCCGACCCAGCGGCGACGGCGGCTTCGGCCCTCCGACGGCGCTCACCCAATGCGGCCCTCCGACGGTGACCCCGCGGCCCAGCGACGGCGACGAGGGACCCTGCGGCACGGCGGAGCTCGAGGAGGGACCAGCGGACGCAGATTTTTGGTAGCAAGAGGAGAAGCAATTTTTGTGAAGTGATTATGTGAAGCAATTTTTGTGAAATAATTCTGTGAAGTCGATTCTGTGAAGTGGATTTTTGTGAAGTGATTTTGGTACTGTGTGCTTGATTCTGTGAAGTGGATTCGGCAATTTTTTTTGAAGCAATTCTGTGAAGTGTGATTCTGTGAAGCAATTTTTTGTGAAGTGGATTCTGGGAAGCAATGTGTTGTATGCAGCAGGCAGGGGAAATTTTGGCATGGTCCTGGAGTGTTGAAATCAGAGTGTGCAACAGCTAGTGAAAAGGCATGGTCCTGGAGTGGGCAATGGTCATGGGACCAAATTCTGGCATGGTGTGCTTGCTTATGTGAAATTTAACTTGACACTGTTGAAATTTTGCTAGTGAAAAGGATTCAACAATTGCTTATGTTGCCCATGTTGTGCTTGGTCCTGGAGTGGACAATAATTGCTGAGAAAATATGCTTGCTTATGTTGTGCTTGGACCTGGAGTGGACAATAATTGAATGCATTCAATTGAAACAGTGGCACGTAATAACAATTTTGCTAGCTGAAGCATGACACAGAGACCATGACAAACATATTTGCTAAATCCACCGTTGCCAGTAATCTTTCAACAATGTTGCAGTTGGACCTCAAGTTTTCAACAATAACTGTTGTACCAGAATGGACCTCAATTTTTCACACACACTAACGTAATCTGCAGAAGCAGAACACAGCAAAGAATCATTGCAAACCCCAATCTAACTGGACCTTGCAGCAAAGAATCATTGCATCTCCTTGTAGAAGGTGACTCTTGTCAGTTTGCATGCTTAAAGTTGATTTCCTCAAACCCTGTTGTTGATTTTCTCAGTAAGCTTTGCAAATAATAAGAATAAGATTACACCTACAGAAACAGAATTTTATGATAAGGATACAAACATACCTACTCTACTTTGAAGCTCATGTCATCCTCAAAGGGCAATTACGACTGTCATGATACACAATCTCAGTCTTCTCATTACTTAGTAGTGCAGCCCCAAGACACATGCCTTATGGTGATTTACTCCAGTGAATGGTGTGAAGATCATGTTATAATGGTTGGTGTTATATGTAGAATCAAACGACACAAGATCTCCAAAATGGACATAATTCTTCCGACATGTGCTATCCGCCCAAAATGCATGTACCAATCTGCCCTTATCATCAACAACATAATCAAAGTAGAATGAAGGATTTATGTCATTCTTCTTACTCAGGTTATCAATAAACATCTGAGCATCTGATGACTTAATACAACTTCTCAACTCTTTATGATAATTCTGCAAGTCTCTCCTCGTGCATCCTACATTCTCAAATCCACCCTCACTAATACGGAGATATCTATATGCCCCACTTGTGCCGATGCCTCCTTTATGACATGTGATTAATGTACGCTTGGCCTTCTCATTTACTTTCCTATTAGACCTTATCAGCTGTTGTTTGCTAGGTGATACCAACTCATGTGTATGAGATTCAATAAATGTTTCCACCCTAAACTTATTGTCGGCAGTGCGTTTGACAGCCAGAATTGCCTCACATCCACATCTACTTAGCTTTCTAACATATTTCTTTTTCTTTGACTCCGTGTTATTGTCCTTACCTTTCTCAGATCGGAAGCCTTGTCTAGAGCACATCCATCGCTTCCATCTTATGACACCATTGACAATCGTATGTGGACCAACACGGACTCCAAATCCGGCTGAATGTGCATATGTCTTGTAGAATTCCTCTGCAGCTTCCAAGTCATCAAAAACCATCCCTTCAAATGGCTTCATATTTGCGTCAACACAGGGTGTATAAGAAGAACCCTGCAATGCAAGGATTAAGTGTGAAGCATGATGGATTGACATATGGAGTAAAACACATGCACACAACATGATACTTACTACGAATGGAGTGATGCCGCTCTTTTTCGGGGTACCACAATGAACTAACTGGTGGGGAGGTGAACTAATTTGAGCGATAGATTGTGTATCAAGATTTCCTTCTCTTGGCAATTCCAGTGCCACGCTCTCATCGGCCACAGATTCCATGTCTCCTAACATAATAAAGTGTCAGAGGAAACAATAAAAAACAAAGTAGGGTACCGTACAGAAAAAATATATCTGGGTTGACATGTACTTAAAACATATAGTAACCGGAAACAAAGTAGTTAGCACACTGCAATGCCAATGTCATAATTTGTCTAGTTGTTTTTGTAAAGCATTGAATCTTCCCACATGAAGGTTACTCAACGAAACATGCATGTACACAGCAATTATGGCTGGAGCAGTATAATTTTTTCCCCTGTTAACCTTAGCAAGAAACTTCAAACATCTATGGAGCAGTATAATTTTTTCTTAGCCTATATGTATTTGTGTAGGCTTCATTGGTGCTACTTAAAAGCATTTCAATAATCCCTTTGCAGGATGGAAACCAACACTACCAGAGCATGCGGGGTTCCAAGTAGCAAGCTACGGATGCTTGTTTCTTAATCTCTCTAGTTGTTATAACCGCCAACTGAGAGCTCATCTCTAATTTAGTTAGGCATCTAATCTAAACCCTTAGCCTACAAGTATATATATACATTGCTTCCGATCAGAAATTTCTCTAGTTGTTCTAACCGCCAACTGAGAGCTCATCTCTCATTTATTTAGGCAGTATAATCAAAATTATACTGCTTTTTTATCATTGGAAAAGTAGGTACCTGAATCCTGAAGGTTATCTCCACGGAACATGCATGCACACAGTGATCGATCTGAGCAGGGGATTCCACGGACATGCATGCACACAGCGATGCGATCGATCTGAGAACTGCGATTGATGATTGCGATCGTCTGCCTCGCGCGGAACAGGCGCCGTCGCGCGGAGAGAAGCGATCGTCTGCCTTGCGCGGAACAGGCGCCGTCGCGCGGAGAGAACTGCGATCGATCGCGCGCGGAGATTGGTCTTCGCGTGAGGGAGAGCAGGCGGCGTCGTGCGTGAGGGAGTCCAGGAGTCGCGCAAGGCAGACGGGGAGGCGTGGGCTGGAAAAAACTGTGCAAACCGGTAGGGGGTTTTTTGAAAAAATGTTTAAGTGGCTTGGGTGCTTCCACCTTCAAGGATCCAGGCCGTATGAGGTGCATCCGATGGTCCAAATCCAGAGTTCACATGTTAGCACCGAATAGTGCATTAGCACTAGACACGTTCCCTATATATATATATATATATATATATATATATATATATATATATATATATATATATATATATATATATATATATATATATATATATATATATCAAATTAGTATATATTTGAAACACCAATTTAAGAGCAAGTCAGCATGAATTTAGGAGCGAGCCAGTATGAATTTCTATACAAATCAGATTAAACATGGAAGCAAGTTAGGATAAATTTAGAAGCAAAATTGGTATACATTTCAAACAAATTGAGGATACATTCAAAAGCAAATTTAGGAGCAAGTCAACATAAATTTCAAAGAAGGCCAGGATGAATTTCTATGAAAGTCATATTAAACATAGAAGATGACCGGGGATAGTATGAAAGTAAAGTTGGTATATATTTCAAACAAATTATTATATATTTGAAGGCAAATTTAGGAGCAAGTCAGCATAAAATCTAGGAGCAAGTTGGGATGAATTTCTATACAAGTCAGATTAAACGTGGAAGCAAGTTGGGATAAACTTAGAAGTAAAATTGGTATATATTTCAAACAAATTTATGATGCATTCGAAAGAAATTTTAGGAGCAAGTGAACATAAATTTAGAAGAAGACCAGGGTAAATTTCTATTTAAATCATATTAAACATGGAAGCAATTTTGGGATAGTATAAAAAGCAAATTTGGTATAAATTTTAAAACAAATCAAGTGCAACGATGAGGCAAACTAGAATAGAATGGAAAATAAATCAATTAGCAAAAAATTGAAAGCTAGAATAAAATGGAAGCCTGAGTTAGTATCTCGCCTCGTCTCAGGCTCGTCGTAGCACCACTCGCCTAGAGAACACTGCATGGACCCGCACGACCACGTGCAGCCACATAGGCCCAACAGTTGGACCAAAGGGTCTAAGGCGGTGATAGGGTTCAAGATGAATATGGTTGTAGGGGTAGGTAGAGGGTATTAGATCCATGGCAAGCAGTGAGGCACATCGCTGCAGTTGCCAAAATTAGAGGTGCTTGGGAAGAGGAATAGAGTGATTGGTGAGGAAGGCTTACTGCCATTATAGGCAGTGCATGTACGGAGAGAAGAGCAGAAGGGAGCCTCAAAGGCATACAGGGTGAGGGCTACTACTAGAGATTGCATCATCGATGGCAGCAGATTCGAATGGAAGAGAGAGTGAAGAGAGGAGAAGGGCAAAGTAAGAGAGAAGGCTGTGATTATTTTGGCTTCAGCTTCTGGCTTCCGGTTTATTTTTTACTATTCATAAATTTCGTCTTTTTCTGAACTTTTGGCTTTTTGTTGAGCTTTTTTGCCTGTTCTTTTTTCTCGTATGTGTTTGTATTATACGTAATAGGCTAACATATTTTTTTATATTTTTAAATTTAATTATGCTAAATAAGCCTCTGTCAACTACAATATTTTTTCAGCCAGCTACAGTGCTTTTCAGCCATAAGCCATCAAAAAAAAAAGCCCAAATGATCACCACGGGATTGTGTGGGTAAGAATGAATCAATGGGTTCATGCATTTGAAGCCTCCTCTTGACTTTTCTCTCCATAGCTCATCGCTCGATGGTTTAGAGTGAAACATCCAACAGTAGGAGAAGCGTGCGCGTAATAGAGCTAACAGATGTATGAGTGGAATCTTGCATTTCCGTAACTACTTTGTGTAATAATTATGCATCATATTCTTATGATTGCGACTCATTTGAAATCTAATAAAAATGACATAGTGTTACGAGAAGCTGTGTGTGCTATGAAAACTAAATATTTAAAATATTATAATAAGATTTTATACTTATACGTATTTGCATTTATTCTAAATCCAATAGCCAAGCCCATTCATATTGGCTTTTGGTTTTGAATTTTAGTTTTGGCTTATGAATAGTAACACTTGTAGAGAAGCTTGTAGAGAGACACTCGTATACAATTTTGGTCAATATAAATAAAGTCACTGCAGTATGTACTGCAATTGACTAGTGGACCTTGTCTTAAAAATATACTTCGATTAAAAGCAAGGTATTGTAGAAAAGTTATTTACTATAGAAAAGTGGCTTTTAGAAGCCAATACGAAGAGGGCCAAAATTGCAGGATTCATTAGTATTCTTTCACTTATAGGTGAGGCTGTATGAATAGATTATTGTAACTATTTTTCAGCTGTTCATTCTAAATTATCTGAAGTTTATCAGAAGTACGGGCATAAATTTAGGGAGTTCGCTTGCAACGATCTCCACTAGCACCCACCACAGATAAGAAGATAAATATATGGGGGCAAATTCTTTGGTGCACCAAGATCCTCCGAAAGATCAAGCTCTACATCGTCAAGTGTTGGAGCAATCCATACTAGCGCTCGCGGGACAGTGATCATGTGCCTCACAATGCAGATGACTTTAACATATTGGAATCATGGTACGATTGTAAGCTAACATATCCGTGCTATCCATATTAGCACGGGATGTGTTAACTGTTCCTGTCTCGACGGTTTCTTACAAGTTTGCTTATAGTCTTTCTGGAAGAACATTGGAGGAGAGAAGAACAAGTCTCACGAGTGAGATTGTGCAAGTACTTCTCATAGTGAAAGACCGGGAACAACCTGATGCACGAACTCAACACTGCGTGGTGAATACATAGTTAGAAGATGCATTCAACAATCTCTATTTAAACGGCGGCGTCACCATCGACATTTCTTAGAGCATCTATATATATGTTGTACTTTTTCTGATTTTTACCTATAATGCGAGCTACATGCTGTATTTTTTTTCTTTAGCAAGATTTTTTCAAATTGAGTTTTTACTTGGCAAAATTTTTAACGTGGCAGCCATTTAAATATTAATAAATCTTATTATTATATTTCTATAATTTATTTTATCTTTTTTAATTCTATATTTTTTTGAATTTTGAATTTTTTTAAAAAAATTCGGGTCAAACACAGGCCATCCGACCTACTTAACTGATCAGGCTGAACGGATACATGCCGATCTAACCCAACACGAACGCCCGTTAGATCATACCTAGACCACCGTCTTAACCTATGGGGCCAGTATAGCATGACTCATTCAGACTAATGAGCTGAATGAGCCTGTATCAGACCGTGTTGTGCAGCCTATTTAGACAGGTCTTCAACCAGCCAACCGTGCCGTGCGTGCCAGCGGCTGCCTCTCCCCACCGACCGCCCTCCCAACTCGGCAAAGGCATCATTTTTTTTGGGAACGCACGCGCACCAGCAAATCGCCGCCCTGTCCAGCACCAAACAGGCACACCACGCAACACCGACATTTTTGTACGGATAACCCATTTTTTATTCGAAAATACAGAAATATACCCGCGACAAATTTTTTTACACAAATAGGCTCGAGTCGTCAAACCATTGGGCGAATTACACTTGTCGCCCCACCAAAACGCGACTTATAAAGAATCTGGTAACCGTTGGGCGATTAAATGCAATCGCCTCCCCGTTAAGCGATTCAATTGAATCGCCCCCCCCCCCGGGTTCGGCGATATAAAGAAGAGTCGCCCAACGGGGGGGGGGGCGACTGCATGTGCATACAGCCCGACGGCCAAGCCCCTTTCTTCCCCACGCCTGCTCGCCAATCTACCTCTAGGCGACTACTGCATGGATCCTGTTAAGGATTTTGTGAATTTTGTAATTTGAAACTCGTAAAAAATGTGGTATAGTCACATATACTGGTATATGTCACATTATTTTGTAATTTCGTAATTAAGTCACACAAGAACTGGTATTTAATATTTGTCACATTACTTGATATAGAAATAATTTTCTATACGAAAAGAAGAGATAATAGCATTGTTTGAATTTAAATGAACTTTATAATATAACGCAGTAACATGCCGCGTATTTATCCATTACATGCATGACATACACCCCTCACTCCCCACCCTAAGGTGCTCCATCACCGCGCCCGCGTCCTGCCATACGGCCCCGCTTGGCCGTCCTCCGGTGCAACGGATTACGAGGCGGCGGGGGACGAGGGTCCGAAAAAGTAAAACGATCAGGTGGGTTTCGCACCCGCGGCTGCGCTAGTGGAGTCACCTGCACCTCCGGCTGTGTGGCCTCCGGTGCACCGGGGAGGCCACCGCTGGAGAGAACCTCCGGTGCTGGGTCGGAGGACGGCCCAGGCCAGTCCGCAAAAAACTGGTCCACCTCGATGTGGCCCGGGGAGAAGCGTCCCTGCTGCTGGTAAGGACCTGCAATAGTAATATCGTTAGTTCGTTGCATGTCGTCTTAGGTTAAAAACAAGCTCGGACGATGCGTACCCGTACATGGCGCCATGAAATCATCCGTGTGGAAGCCGGGGATGTAAGTAGGAGGCCGTGACCAAGGAGAACTCCCTGGCTGGTCCGGGGGAGGTGGACGTGTCCACGTAGAACTCCCTGGCTGCTCCGGGGGAGGTGGACGTGTCCACGTACTACCTCCGGAGTAGTGCCACGCTGGTCGGGGTGGCACTGGTGGTCGGGGTGGCACTGGTGGTCGGGGTGCACTGGCCGTAGGTGTGGAGACCACCGGTAGCCTCGTGCAGGACAGTAGGCTGACGATACGTCTACACCCTGCCTCCATCCGTCGCGCAAAGCTGATGGCCTCCTCGCGGGTCAACTCCCCACCTGTGCCCCACCTCTGCACTAGTGCGGAGGACTCCGACCACATCGCAAACGACATAGAATGGTCCATCATCGAAACGATATTGCCATTTGAGAATTTTTGAAATTACAAGTTACGTACCGCAATGTGAGCGTCGCGTGCGAAGTGCGCAGGGTACGCGTCTGTCGGTGCGGCGACGTGTGGGGCAGGTGGGTCAACGACATGTACCAGCCTGGTACGAGTCCGCGCCTGGTACCAGATGAGGTACTCCGCGTAGTCGGCTATGTCGTATGGCCGGTCCTCCTCCACGCGGTCATCCAGCGCACCCTCCCACTGCGCAATCCAGGGCTGCATCCTCCTGGACCAGTCCGTGCCTTTCTTGACGCCCTTCGTGGTGTGCCTGTTTATGGAACCATTACGTAATGTAAGTACTTGCGATCACAATAGTAAGTACGTACAAAAATATCAGAAGCGATCACTCACGCGTGCATGCGGGGCGGAATCGGCGGCCCGACTGGTACATGAAGTGTCTGCCGCAGCCCAAACTGCCGCATGACGCGCTGCGGTGCGTAGTCCTCGACGTAGATGCCATACACGAGCTTCCGGCGGGTCAGCCAGAAAGTCTGGTCGCGCCAGCACAGTGCAGACAGCCCGTCAGGAGCACGGGCCTGCACTGCCTCCGCTGCGTAAGGCTCCCAGCGCACGTCGGAGTCTGCGAGGCGGTCCAACTGCTCCACAAAGGGGTGGTACGCCCGCGTGACCTGCACGTGCGCGAACTGTACCTGCAAGAAAGGCAAATTATTTTAGTACGACGATCGTTAATAAGTTGACTACGATAAAATAAAACTCACTCGTCGACGACACCAAATAGAACCCATCGTCGGCCGGTCGATGTCTCCCCCCGGGTACATCTCGGCCCCGTAGGGACCCATGTCGTCTAGTACAGGTCGTCCGAGACTGAAGCGCTCGAACGACCACAACTGCAGCAGCAGGGGACATCCTGTGAGGATCGAGTTCGCCTTAATCCTCGTGCACGCATCGCACAGGCCGCGGTACGTCGTGGCAAGTGTGGCCGATCCCCAGTTGATCTGGACGGCCTCGCCGTCCGCAATCGCCCTCGCATAAGCGATAAGGCGCGCGTCAACGGTGTTGCCGTGGCTGGTGGTGAAGAGCACCCAACCAAACAGCCACAGCAAGTAAGCCTCCAGGTGGCGCGCGACGGCGTAATCGTCAGCATCTGCAACCATGCGCTCAACCTGAATGCGAACAAGTTTTTATTAGTATGTAACTGCACAAATAAGAGTTTCGAAGACGCGATCGACTTGAAACAGCACGTACCCGGTACTGTGCCAGCCACCTCAGCGTCGGTCCATGCTTCTGCCTCTCGTCGAAGATGTGGTGCTGATCGGCCGGTGGAAGGACCCCCTGGAATCTGCCGAGCAGGTCCTCGCGCCACTCGGCGGGAGCCTCCGGTAGGAAGGCAGCGTCTCCCGCGACCGGAAGGCCAAGGAGTACGGACACGTCCTGCAGGGTCGACGCCATCTCCCCGACTGGTAGATGGAAAGTGTGTGTCTCGGGCCGCCAACGGTCCACCAAAGCCGTCAGCAGGGAACGGTCGAACGGGAAGCGTCGTGATCGCTCCACGCCCACCTCGTCCCCCTCCCGGCCAAGGCACCTCCGTCCTCATCCGTGGCCTGCACCATCCGGGCAAGAGGGAGAAGTCCGGCATCCCGCAGCCTGCAAATAAAGTGAAGGTCAGCATTAAATATTTTTATGGTAATACTAAAACGTTGGCGTAGTGCAAACCTGGCAGTCCAACGGGGGTCGAGTCCCCAGGCCACATGAGGTGTGCGTGTCCGGACCACTCCCAGCTCAGTCGACTCGTCCGTGCTCCCCGGTGGCGGCGCACGACGGGAAGCGCGGTGCACGCGGTCCAAGTGCTCGTCCAACAGCGTGTACCGCCAGTCAACCGCCATAACTGTAAAATTATCTAAATGTAAATTTGTACACTACATTTTCTACAATAATACATGAAAAATAGTATACAAAATTTCGACACAACAATTTTCTACATTTAAATTTTCTTCATTTCAATTTTGTAAACTGCATCTACATTTGTACATTGAATGATCTACAATAAATTTCTAAAGTAAAATTTCCACAATAATACATTACAAATATTATACAAAAAAACTATATTTTTCTCCATTTAAATTTGTACATCTAAATTTGTAAACTGCATCTACATTTCTAAATTTAATGTTCTAAACTAGATTTTCTAAACTAAATATCTAAGCTAATTTTCTAAACTAAATATCTCTACTAAATATCTAAGCTAAATTTGTAAACTAAATATCTACACTCTACACTACATTTTCTAAACTAGATTTTCTAAACTAAATTTTCTATACTAGATTTTCTAAACTAAATAGCTAAACTAAATATCTAAGCTAATTTTCTAAACTAAATTTTCTAAACTAAATATCTAAACTAAATTTGTAAACTAAATATCTACACTAGATTTTCTAAACTAAATTTATCTAAACAAATTTTCTAAAATTAGAAAAATACCTACAAATCTCGCGGCTTCTCCTCCTCTCCCTCTCCTTCTCTTCTTCCCTCTCCTCCCCCTCTCCTTCTCTTCTTCCCTCTCCTCTCCCTCTCCTTCTCTTCTTCCCCTCTCCTCCTCCTCTTCCTTCCTCTCTTCTGCTGCTTCCTCGCGCGGCGGAGACTGAACGGCGAGCAGGCGTGGGGAAGAAAAGAGGGCTTGGCCGTCGGGCTGTATTCATATGCAGTCGCCCCCCCGTTGGGCGACTCTTCTTTATGTCGCCGAACGAGGGGGGGGCGATTCAATTGAATCGCTTAACGGGGAGGTGATTGCATTTAATCGCCCAACGGTTACCAGATTCTTTATAAGTCGCGTTTTGGTGGGGCGACAAGCGTAATTCGCCCAATGGTTTGGCGACTCGAGTCTATTTGTGTAAAAAATTTTGTTGCGAGTATATTTCTGTATTTTCGAATAAAAAATGGGTTATCCGTACAAAAATTTCACGCAACACCCGCGTGGTTCACCTGACACTGTGTTCGTGCTTCACCTGCACCTGCCTGAGTTTTCCTCCCACCTGACCTACACTACACTGCATAGTTCTCAAGTTTTGCGTGGGATTTTTTTCCCACTGGCTCCCGGTTCTGCCCTGCGCAACTCACATACTATTCTTACGCCGAAATGAAATGTCGTTAACAAGAATTGACGATAGAAAAACATACAGGTTTAAATAAAACTAAAGACTCTTGTAAGAAAAAATAAAAACAGGAAAAGAGGGTTCTCAATTGTTTCGCCAGGACTCAACATTGCCCCTGATGGATCGTTATATCGAGGTTTTAGAGTTGGAAGGCCCTGGCAGCGCCGATGATAGCCTGTAACGCCCCCGTTTCCAGGGGCGCGTACGGACACGGCATTCCGCAACTATTCACGCATGAACAGTTATGGAGTGTCGCGCAAGAGTATACCATTGCATGCTTTCAACAAAAGTCCAGCATATATTTTACATAAGGATTAACATCCATTTTTCGACAGCGGGGCGTGCAAGCCCAAAGTATACTTACATTACAGAAGCTCCAAGATCCGCTTGAGCGCGGCCAAGACCTAAAGCCACGGATCCTCGTCGAAGAAGCGACCTTCCGGGACTTCCTCAACGGGGAGGCAAACACCTTCGTCTTGATCCTCTAAAGAAGGGCAAAAGCAAGCCGTGAGCCAATCAACCGGCTCAGCAAGTCCCAAAGGGACCCTAACTTATTACATGCACGGAACATCAAAGGAAGGGAGTATACTTGGTTTATTAACTTTGAGTGGATGCAGTTTTATTTGCAAACCTTTTTAGAAGACGGACCCAAAACTACTCCTCAAGGACTCAGGGGTTTTTCAACAAGAGTTCATTAACCAACCTAAACAAGTTAAACATTTACAAAACTACTTAAGCTTTGCGGCTGGAATCACCCAAGTGACACAGCTCCAATAACCGGGAGCACGGCGTATTCGAATACCATTTATTTGACTCTGCAGAGTTTGCTCAGCTTTACCCACACGATTCCTTAACTCCCGCGTCCGGGTTAAGAAAGCCAGGTCGTTTCACTGCTCAACTCTTTATATAGGCTCTACCCGGTAGAATTCACTCGGGTCTGGCTCGCTCACACATACACACACAAAGAAAAAGAAAACGGTGCCGCTTCGAGTGAACTCTACCGTTGTTAGGCACCCGCAGCACGGCCTGCCTAACCTTTGTTACCCAAACACCTACTCCACAACACCTGTAGAGTTTCAATCGAGTTGAGCAGCTACTAAACCAGTGTTGACAAGTCAACTCCTGTGGTTGAGCGATCACCATGTCATTTGCTTAGCGTAAGGGTCTGGTCCTTATATTTTTTCCTTAGGGGTCCGCAACCCCTACCAGGTCCGCGACCTGCAACCTAGGGTAAGAGGCGGGCGAAAACCGACTTGCGGCGCACCGCAGCCCCCCTTACCCTATCCTGCGCATGCCGACAATCTCCGCCCTAGGGCACGGTGTCCCATACCACCCTGCCCTAGAGCCGGGTTTTCCAAATTCTATTGGCCCGCAGCCACAACCTTATTAGTATAAGACTTTGCACGATAATAATAACTTACAATTATCTAGAATAACGGATAATTAATTCTAGGGTTACAAAGGCATGGCTACGAGTTTAACATGGCATTTATCGGTGGTAGGGTTAACTATGTAACATGTCATTCTAAACATTTTATTTTATTTTGAACTAACATTTCAGAACTAGCTCAATGCAAATAGCGTAATAACATAATTAAATAACATGGGTTGCAACATGATCAAAGGATTTGGGACTTGCCGTCAATCCGAATGATTTCCGCTAGCTCGAACGAAGAACCTCCTGGCTCCTGTGACTGCACTTGAACTTCCGGAGATTCCGACACTAGCGCAAACATATAAAACAAATTAAATCCAGCTTGAGACTAATCAAGCGAGGAAAAATAAACTATTTAAAAAGGAGTAAAATGCATAAATCCTTCAAATGGAATTTTAGGAATTTATCTGGGATGAAACTGGAGGAATGGAGGTCACCACTGGGTCTGAAATAATATTTGGAGCAAAGTGGTGAAATTTGGGAATTTTTGGAATTTTCTGTGATTTTCTAGGATTTATTTGGATTTTTCTGATTTCTGGAAATGAATAAATCCTCTGGAAATTCATTTAAACAGTGATGGGCCGGCCCGGTCTACAGTGCAGCCCGGCCGGGATTTCGCCCGCGCGGCCGAGCAGCCCAGGCGGCCCAGACAGCCCGAGCGCACGCGCGCGCGCGAGAACGGGGCAGGCCGAGAGGCCGCGGCCCAGACGTGCGTCGCGCCCGCACGGGGTGGATGGAGGGCGCGTGGCCGGGACGGACGGGAGGGATGCGGTAGGCGCGGACGGTTCAGATCAAGGCGGGAGAGGAAATCAGATGGCTGTGACATAACGGGGACGAGCGAACCGTTACGGGGATCGAACGAACGAGGGGAGGCGAGATTAAGTGGATCGGACGTTGGTGGGAGGGCCACGTCGCGGCGAGGGGGATCGTCTTCCTCCTCCCGCTGCTACAGTGCTCCCGGGGAAGGAATACGGCGGCGGTGGCGGCCTGGGCGCCAGAGGGCTCGCCGGCGGCAGAGGAGGGCACCTACGGGTAGCTCTTGACGCAGGCAACCCGTTTTGGAGCTTTGGAGAGGGAGAGAAACAATGGAGGGAGCGGGAGGTCGATGGGGGAGATTCGGTCCTTTGGTGGCGGAGGGGGTCACCGGCGGCGAGAGAGCTCAATCGACCGCGGTTACACGGACAGGGGGTCAAGAGGCTCACGCTGGTGGCGGCGGGGTTAGCTGAGGAGCGTCGAGGATGGCTGGCCACGGGCGCACGGTAGGGGCGGCGGTGAGCTTCGGCGTCGGGCTTCCACAAGCTCGCACTGGGCCAGGGGAGTTCACCAAAAGCGTCAGGGGGCCGTGGAGGTGCTCGGGGACAGATGAATTGGAAAAATGGGGGAAGGTTAGAGGGGGATTGCCTTTTGGGGGTTGCCGGCGCAGAGGGAGATGGCGGCGGAGCTCTGGGCGATGCGGCTTCGATTTGCAGCTCGGGGAGACTCCTTGGAGGGGTAGGAAGAGGATGGAGGGGTTGGGGGAAGCTTGGAGAGCAAAGGAGAGGGAGGGAGCGGTGAGGCGGCTTTTATGCCCGGGCGGAGGGAGGGGAGCCGTAGGGGAGAAGGAAAACGGGCGGGGCCTGGGCAGTCAACAGAGGTATGGGGAGTGGGTGGCGAGTCTTCTCCGCGCAGGGGGGGAAGTGACGCACGGCCCTGCACAGTGCACTGGTGACGCGACGGGAGTAGGTGGGGCGCGGCATGGACGGAGGCGCGTCCGCGCGCGGGAGAGGGAGGCACGGCGACTGCCAGGCGGGGCCAGAGTAGAGGCGGGCGACGTGGCGCGAGGATGTCCACGGCTTCGGACCAGGGCGGTCGGGACGGCGCGGGCGGAGCCAGGGCGGCGCGGAGACAGGCACGGCGCGGCGCAACGCGCAGCGCTCCGCGCGTGCGCGGGGAGGAGCAAGGGCGCCAGCAGGGGAAGGGAGGGGAGCGGCGCCAGAGAGGAGAGGAGAGGCTGGCGGGTGGGGTCCCGGTGGAGGAGGCGGCGGGGTGACACGGGCACGGTCGCGGCCCGGGTGCGGGCGCAGGGCGTGCGCGAGGGAGGGGAGAAGCGGGGAGAAGCGGCGCCAGCGGGGAGAAGGAGGAGAGAGCGAGCGCGGGCGCCAGGGGAAGGGGAAAACGGGAACAGGGCGGGGCGCCAAAAGGAGAGGGAAAACGGGGAGGGGAGGAAAGGCGCCAGAGAGAAGGAAAAACGGATTAGCCAAAAGGGGAAAGCGCATTCTGGGGAAACTTTCCGAAAAGGGAAAGTTTCCAGAATTTCAAACAAAAAAATCCACAAAAACTAGAAAATTTTCTGGTTTGAATTTTTGGGGTTTTTCATAGCCTGTAGATGATGTCTATGAAGATGGATGTAGAAGTGACAAAACTGCATTGGGAGGCCGGCTAAAAAGCCTAACTTCTTGGAGTGTTGTTGTAACTAGTGTAGCTAGAACTTGTTGGGCCAAGAATATGGCCGTATTATTGTGGGAGGGAGGCACAGTTCCACCCTACTGCTCTCTCGCACTTCCGGTTATCGATGTTGCTGCATCCCTAAACAGTGTTTGCTTTTATTGAAATAACAGAACGGGACCAGAGTTAGGCCCGTGTTCCTTGAAAACCAACCGAATTAAAATCAAGAAATCGGTACTTTATATTCTTTCCCATCTGATATACGCGACCATGTGATTCGCGAATTAAGTTTCTTGAGGCCACAATATCGATGGTCCGTCCATCGCTGTGCGTCCTTCAACTGCACGTACGTCTCTGAGTTGTGCCGGGGCCTTCGCCTGCACCGTCAGTCAGAAAACGCGGACGCATGCCCCCCACGCAAGCCTAGCCAAGAAACGGCAGGCCAGGCCGGTGGTGTGTGTCAGTGAGTGTGAGTGATGGTCTCAGCCTTTGCAGCTCGCCGCGTTGCTCTGCTCCCCCACGAAGATTAGCAGGCAAAGAGCCTCTTATCTTCTTCACATTTCCCCCACACCCATCGCATTCTTCACCTCCTCCCTCTACCCTGGGCCCTCCTCTCGCTCCTCTCTCATGTCACCGCTGATCAGTAGCATCTTCCAAGCCCACAAGGACCCGAACCAGATCTTGGCCTAGCTTGTTCAACTCCCTGTTTAGGTGAGCCGGCTCACCTCCCACCGTCAGAGAGGAGGCGGCACTTCTTCCTTCTTCAAAAGCCCCTTGCTTTCTTGGGGGTTTTTGTTTTGCCAAGGAGGGTTTTCGTGTGGTGTTCTTGGTAGGGAGAATCTTGGCAGGAGGTGCCTGGGGTCTCTCTCTCTCTCTCTCTCTCTCTCCTGCTTCTGCTTCTGCTTCTGCTGGATTGGTGGGTGGTGTGGCGGTGGTGCAACTTCGGTCATGGAGGTAATCGAAATGTCTCCATCCTCCGTCTCCACCTACCACCTTGACGCTGCCTCGACCAGTGAGGACATGTCCTTGCAAGAAGGCCTCCTCTTCTCGGACAGCCTCAAGGTATGTGTATATGCTGCCTACACCCTCTTGCCCATCTCACCCCCACAAGACGCCATCTTTGATTCCTCCCTCCCTTTTGTTCTCATGGATCTAGGTAATGTTCTTGTAGAAATCGGGCTGCATTTCTTGATTTCTGGCTGCTTTTCCAGAAAAAAACCTGATGGTGGTCTAATTTTGGGGCGCACTTAATTGTGTGCCGTTCTGTCACCGTCAATCACAAGATTTTGTCCCTAGTTTGGTAGCAAACAGTCCAGACTATGTAGTCCCCTTTCCAAACTTAGTGATTTTTTGAAAAGTTTTTACTAAGGCCTTCTACCTTTCTAGGACAATGCTGTTACATCTAATCCTGTATTACAACCTCTCAAAAAAAAACCCTGTATCACTGATATAATTGGCTATGCAACTCTGTAGTGGATGAAGCTTTTTTTTTTGTGCCTTTCCTCTAATTGAGCAAAAGTACTATCCCATTTGGGTTTTAAAAATGCGCGGTTCGCGTAGTAGAATGGCTACCCAACACAGAGACTCTTACTAAGAAAGCGGGATCCAAGCGGGTTGTGATACACAATTCTACTCGAATATACGTGGGCTGTTTGTGATACACAGTTCTACTCGAATATACGTGGGCTGTTCATCTAAAGTTTGAACAATAGGTCAGTTGTGTGTTAGCGAGCTAATTGGTCTGGTAATGTCAACCATTAAGATGCACAGCTCTACTCAAATATACGTGGGCTGTTCATCTAAAGTTTGAACAATAGGTCAGTTGCGTGTTAGCGAGCTAATTGGTCTGGTAATGTCAGCCATTAACGTGCTGTTGTCATCTTTTGTCAAATTTGTCGCTGCTCAAGTTAAAGAAATTAGGATCCTTGTTCACAACGAAGCCCCACATGGCTGCACCTTAGTTAATTAGTAATGCTTCTCCTGTATATGCTGAGCTGGAATTTCTTATAGTATCTCCCATGCCGGACTTAAATTATTTTTGTTTGTAGGACCTGAGGAATCTGCGGTCACAGCTATACTCAGCGGCGGAATATTTTGAAGTATTCTACAGAAACAATTCGCACAAATCTACGTAAGATCTTTTGTTTTGTTTGGATCTTTGATTCCTTGTTTGTTTTGCTACTTAAAAAAAAAGAAGTAAAACATGTCGGCTGCATCTCATTTATACTGATCTGCTGTAGAGTGATGACGAGTTTGAAAGATTACACAGTTGAGGCCCTTGTTAGCACCGTGGACCATCTGGGTTTTGTGTCATACAAGGTGGATAATCTTGTCAACGAAAAAGCTGACGAGGTCAATGAAACCGAATTTCGAGCATCTTCAGTTGAACAGGTATAATAATTAAATGGCAAATGAGGTGAAAGTTCTTTTTAAATCTTATCTACATTCTCTAACTTTCCTATTATGGAATGAATATCGAATACTTCATTTGTCTCTCCATTTGAGTGTATGGCATTTCCCACAGAATACTTGGTTGATATGCCTCCTAACCTTCGAAACATTGTTTCACATGATTATAGAGGGTCAGGATTTGCCAACAGACGATTGACCAGGAAGGAAGGTCTCAACAATCTCTTCTTATCAGGGCGCCGAAGTACCACAGGCGTTACATATTACCAGGCAAATTCATGGCTTATTTTATTGCCAGTGATTTATATAAGAACTTTCTTGTGATGTATAGACCATTGTTGTTATGTTGTATAGGCGCCGATATAGTGGAATCTGCCATCCATCCAGTTTCAGAGCCCCCACGGTATAACAGGCAATCTACAAGACGCAAAATGCACAAGTCTCAATCTAGTAAGTTAACTGCATTTCTGATTTCTGTATTTCAGATGAAGTTTACTGTGTCATTGATTTTGAAAATGCTTTATCTTCCAGCAATTTCTCCTCCAGTCTGTAGGCAGACTACAATGAGGTAAACAGATAACTCTGAGGACCCTGGTTTGCATTTGCTTCTCGCTCAAAGTGTTCATAAGACACCTGCTGACTGTTCTTAAAAAAAAGACATACTACAGGCTTATTTAAGCGTGTTCCATTTTCAGGAATGTTCGTTCACCATCTCCTACAACTTGTGAAACACATCATCGATCGCGATCCCTGTCACCTTCTCGAAAAGCACGAGCTAAATCCCCATCTCCCCAAATCGTGAACTCGAATACAAAAGGTACATTGTCCTTACCCGACTGTTTACATTGATTGCATAATAAGCAAATGTTGCACTCTTCACGTGTGAAGCTTGCAGAGAAAAAATTAAGTGGATAATATTTACAATTTTGCTTTACAGAAACAAGAGCAGGCTCACCGATACCAACTTCCAATCCCCTTGCACGATCTGCTACAGTCGCACGAAGACCACCTGTGAATCCAAAGCATTTTGTATGTCCACAGCACCAATTTTTTACATTTAGTTATATTGAGATAGACCTTGTATGTTAATTAGAAATTACATCACTTGATAGTTTCTTTAAAAACCTACATCATTGGTTTTCCTTGTGTTCAATCATATTCAGAAGCCAATTTTTTCTAGTTTCTAATGTGATAATTTCTTGCAGAGACAGACTTCAATGCAGTTACACTCCGACTGGGACAACCACAAAGAGCAGGAGAAAAGCTCGAGCAAAGGCAGGGGTTTCCTCAAGTCATTGCTCACAAGGCGTCGATGGAGGAATGACGAGTCATTGTACAGTTACTTGGACGAGTACTGATTACTGAAATGTTTAAACTGAAGTTACATGTTAACCAAATCTTATTCGTTCACTTATGTGATATTTGATATCTTAATTTTGTCACAAGGGAGGGATATGCGCCTTTCCTTATTTTGTGTGTCAGTTCATGTGTTTATACAATGCAGACAGACACATCAACAATGTTGCTCATGGCATTGCACAAGTATATCCATCAGCAACTAAGGTCATGTTTCAAATAGCTGTTTTCTCATGTATTCAATTAAAGAAAAATAAAGAAAAATATGAAGAAGAAGAAAAAACACCGTTATATCTCTACGGATGATACAAAGAAAAAAAAGAAAAGAAAAAAGCCACGATAAGAAGCCATCGGCCATGTTTTTTTTTTTGTTTTTTTAGTTTCGGTTTCTATAGAAACAGAAACAAACGGGTCGATTTCTTCAGTCGACTTCGAGTCCAAATGGCTTCTAGGGCCCAAAACAAGGGAGAAAATTGATATTATGCCACTCCTTTGGAGTGGCTTCGATAAAATGTCACTCTCTAGATGGCAATTGTTAAAATGCCATCCAATACATGATTAGCTCTATGATTTGCCATTTTTGGGGTTTTAGCCATTTCTTTTTCATTTTTTATTTTTTCCTCCCAAAATTGCATAGGAAATGTCCATAATACCCTCCTTAGCCATTTCTTATAGAAAGTCTCCGAGCTGAAGCGCCGCGTGGTCGCCGGTCTCTGCAAGAACTCCAACGCCGAAACACAGTGGAGGTAACAACTCACCAGTGGCCAAATCGCAAATAAAGATTGCTCATTGCGCGCTGCAACCTGCAGTACTAATTGCCAATGCCAATCCACGTACAGATACTTGGTCTTGGGCCAAGCTTGCTTCCACCTCAGCTTAATGGAGGACGCCGTGGTGCTACTCCAGACCGGTCGCCGCCTCGCCTCGGCTGCGTTCCGCCGCGAGAGCGTGTGCTGGTCGGAGGACAGCTTCTCCCCATTGAACTTGACGGCCAACGTTGTCTCTGTGCCTGCCAGCAGAAGAGCGTCCAAGTCCGGCTCGGCGTCCGGAATGCCATCCGTTGTCAACGTTGATATTATGGACAAAGAAATGGCTAAGGAGGGTACTATGGATATTTCCTGTGCAATTTTGGGGGGAAAAATAAAAAAAGAAAAAGAAAGGGCTAGATCACCAAAAATGGCAAATCATAGAGTTAATCATGTATTGGATAGCATTTTAACAATTGCCATCTAGAGAGTGGCATTTTATCGAAGCCACTCCAAAGGAGTGGCATAATATCAATTTTCTCCAAAACAAGGTGCGTCATCTGCATCGGTGTCTTCACTGTTCGCCGTCGTATCGAAAAGTGCAATGAAAAGCCATCAACCGTAACACAAAAGAATAAGTCTGTGCATTCCAAATGGCTTTTGAAAACTAAAAACTAGAAGCCATCGCTGTTTGGAACGGGGCCTAAATAAAATGTTCAGGTGAGCTTCCCAGCTTCAATATCATCGTTCATGTGTGTTTGCCATTTCTTTGAATCCTCATCTTGATACCAAAGATGTAAACACTAACACAGAAGAATGTCCGTTGCACTAGAGATCAATCGTTGTTGTTCGTCCTCTTTGGTGGTTTGCAAAATTGTCTCATGTGGTGGCCCTTCAATGTAGTTTTTCCCTATGAAAGTTGGCAATCTTGTCATATATGAAATAGCGCTGCTGCTGGCTGGCTGCTTCTGTTGAGGAGTCCCTGTAGACTCTGGTAGTAGCAATAGTGAGCTCATGCTGGAACATGGACGATGACAATGAGGGGCCCTAAACTAGTAGATCTGTCGTAGCCTGCCTGTAAATTAAGTGGAGTAGCTTTTTGAAGTAGAGAATTGGAGTTATATTTTCCTGCTTTGATCAGTGGAACACATCATAATGTAATGTGCTTGAGATATAGAATGCATTGGTCATCATTGAGCTCTTGTATGATTGGATATGACTTAGGTGTTAAGAGTTTAACATGAGCAAAGTCCAACAGTAGTAGAACTATAATAATGCCAACATGGCCACTTGCTACTTTGCTAGGTTGCTGTGCACATCCCAGTGGAGCCAACTTCCTCCCAGCTCCGATAAAGTAGTGAAATTTCTCAACACTTTTTTGAGTCCACTGGTCCATTTTCTTTCGTGTGATTAGACTCTACGCAATGCAATGTCCTGTTTTAAGGGACCATGTTATTTGCTTTTCAGGGGAGAAAGGCAGCAATAGATTAGCATGTTCAGTCCAAACCCTTGATCTATATCCTGTTATCCGTTTCACCCTTCATCTTCAATAAACTTCGACTTGTTTCCTGCAAAGTTACTATGAAAACCTGTATTCCAAACGGAGAGAGTGCCAATCTTGGTTCAAAATGATCGTACTTGAAATAAACTAATCAACTTTTCAATCATCCGACAAGAATATTTTTGTTCGCCCAACTCATAATGAATAGGGCAGTGGATGGAAGACATTGGGGGCCCGAGTCCTACAGGGCCCACAGACACAGTGACATGTTCATGTTCTCGATCTAGTTCTATGGGCTTGGTTTGGGCCTAATTTTATTAGGCCTGGGCCGTCATAGTGCGGGTGCTTTACAATGACAGCTTAGCTGCATGCACGAGAATGGAGCATGATTGTTTCTCCTACGTTTTTTTTCAGTTACGGCCGATAGCTATAAGGGCATCTATAATGTATGAAAATAGAGGGTCTTAAGTCACCTTAAGGTCAACCTTATACATTACAGGGGTGACCTTAAGTAGGCTATAAGTAAAAAAGGCTTAAGGCTGGTCCTCAAGCTAAAGACCTGGCCATAAGTATTAAAATACAATTTTTCTTTATCTGCCGAGTGGGACCGTCTTAAGATCCCTTGAGTTATATACACTATAAAGTTAGCCTTAAGATTTAAATGGGACCTACCTTAAAGCCTCTTGGGTTATACACACTATGGATGCCCTAAGCTAAAGGCGAAGGACCATAATTGCAGCCGTACTGTCGTAGTTGACTACGGACTATACAACATCGATTCGAAAAAATATGCGACAATTTTTCATAAGAGAAATATCTACCAATTAAAGACATAAAAACAATATTTTCTTGGCAAAGCTAGTGATTGAGGCCAATCAGCGGCTGCCCTCGGTTTTACCTACTCGTACCGTTCTCTCTCTGGTTTTTTTTCTTTGTGGAGCACATAGATTGATGTGTACCTTTTGATTTTATCTATGTCGTTTGGAATCATCCGGTTGATGAAATGGTTGTGACAGCAAAATCCAGGGATAAAGAAGCGTTCTGTCATGCTCGTCATTTTTTTTTTTGGAAGACGTCTTTGACTTTGACTCCCTCAGCAGTTGGAAAACCAAAGGGGATCAAAATATTCATTTCGTTGTACTACTACTTGAGACAATCTGGCCAAGTAGTGCAAACAGTGTCATCAACTAACCAATCAAATAGCTCCGCCATTATGCCCCGCGGGTTCCCCGCCCAGCGAGCGCCCCACGTCACCGCTTCCCCGCCCGCGCGCGCGCCCCGGCCGGCGCGTGGCGGGGCATTTCCCGTACGGCCGGAGGAGGTAGTTTCCTCCGGTTTTGCGGAAATTACGTATAGGTCCTTTTTCTCGCGAAAAGGTCCCTGCAAGTTTTTTTTCCCAAAAAATTTTTTGGATTGCGCCCCGCAGGTTCCCGAAATTACGTATAGGCCCTTATTTACTTACGAACAGGTCCTTACAAGTCCTCGATTTTTTTCAAAAAACCCCTTTACCTTTCTCGAAATTGCGTACGTGCCCTCGATTTTTTTTAAAAAAATTCCTCACGAATTATCGCCTCTTTTACTTTGGTACACACGGTGGCTGGCGCGGCGTGTCGCCGCGCCTATGAGGCTAGTGATATCCTGTCATGAGAGGATTCGAGGTTATATATGTATGTTCCTATCTTCGCAATGGCACATCTGCATAGTATAATCTCTTGTACTGACATTTTATAAGAAAAAGAGCTAGCAAAAAGCCAAAAATAAATCGTTGATTTCTAATTGCCAAGTTTAACTCTTGTTGAGAACGACCATCAGTGCTTAAAGAGTCGAGTAGATGAGGGAACTGACGTTACAAAATTAAAGATGGTAGGTTCTCTTAGAATAGAGAATATGATGGTCCAAAGTGTTTGCATTTTTTTTACCAAATTTTTATCTCCTATTTAATTAGTCTTTGTGTTAGTGTTTCGATGAGTTATGTAAGAGATTATTTATTATCTGTTCTATGACATAGTTATTTGTTACTCCCAATACTAAATATCACCTTTTTGCAAAATTATAACAGAGACGCAAACACACGCATACACATGAGTATGTCCCGTAACACATATCTAAAAAGACGAAGGCCGAGAATAAATTCACGACCTCATAAAATTCCTACGAAGCGTACTAGTGTGAATGTAAAGGTATGCACCAAGACTAAAATCTAGTGGATAGAGTCGTACACTCACATCTCCAACGGTGATTCCCCATTAAATGTCACTGTTGACTCTCAATGCTACTCAAACTTTGACCAATAATAACTTTTTTGAGATATGTAGTTAGGTACCATTAACTTGATATTGTTAGATTTGTCATAAAAATATTTTATTAATACTATACATTTATAACCATTTTCTTATACATTGGTATAAAAATAACAATCAAAGTTATATTTCGAAAAACATCAGTGACAGTTCTTGAGAACAGAGGGAGCTAGTAGTAATGATTTACGTACAAATATTAGTATCTTGCTAGTTAGTACATTTAGAATTTAGAAACAGACACCACAGTCCCAAACATAGCCCTTGTCAACCTTTGTAACCGGAATTCAAGAAGGGAGATGCTATGGAATGGTATACCCCCACCTACCTCCTTCGGTGCCGACCATCCCCCTCCTCTCCCTCTCTTATTCGTGCCCGTCGTCCTCTCCGTTTTCTTCTCCAGTACCAGCCACAGCTCCGTGATCCTCCACCACCTCCTCCACCCCTCCACCACTGATGGCCAACGGTGACCCTGTAGCCTCACCGTGCCACCCTCTCTATCTCCCCTGCTGTTTCCACCCCACCCAACTAAAATTCACCGCACTGCTGCCTCGCCATGTTGTCCTCTGGCACCGCCCTCTGCAGCCACCCAATGCTCTCCGCTGCTGCCCATCGTCTTTCCGGCCTCCCTCTACAACTGGGGGCTGTGGTGAATTATCGTTCTCAATGACGGCACTTTCGTCAGTGGATCTCTGTCGTTATCCTTGTGGTGCTCCGCCGACGAGTGAGTGAGAAGGAGAGAGGGTGGAGGAGAGCTAGTGAAGCTATACCAATCGAATGGTATTTCTCATTCAAGAAACCAGCCGCAAATTGACGTTCGGGACCGATGGATGAACTTCACAAGCAGGATGCCATCACATCTTTATAGACTAACCTTACTGTCCCTCTCTCTTGAAGCAAACTAACATTACTGTTGAGGGACAATGGTCGACAGCAGAATTCATCATCTGCAGCTGTCAGATCCATCATCCATCGGCTCTGTGCTAATAAATCCTGGTTATTTAAGTATTTGGTGATTATTTTGTTACCTGTAGCAATGTAGAAGCATTGATTAGTAGTTGCCGTCGATGTCAGTGCTCTTGCGGATGCTGATTCTTTGTCCGAAATGAGCTGGGCAGTCGTTCCGCGTTCCCATCGACCGTCGGTACAGAGCGTTTGCCGTGGGCAAGTTGCAGCGGCCTGGAAAGCGACGGAAGATGCCCCATGGATCAACCCCAAAACGAACAGATATCGGATACTATAGAATCGTCACGATTGGCGCTGTAAAATCAATCAAGGAAGAAGAAAACACACGACGAAAGACAAGGGTTTGAGGCTATGCATGTTAGATCTAAAGTCTAGCACTAAACAATTGTCCGTATGTTTTTACAAAATCGATCCTATGCATGTTAGATCTAAAGCCCCGCCCATTTCAGCTTTAGCTTCTGGCTTCTACCTTATTTTTCACTATTAATAAATTTCATCTTTTTCTGATTTTTTCGCTTTTTTGAGTTTTTTTGCCGGTTCTTTTTTCCTGTATTCGTTTGCGTTGTCCGAGATGAGCTAACATATTTTTTCTATTTTTAAATTTTTTAAATTTAATTACGCAAATAAGTCACCTTCAGATACAGTAAAATTTCAGCAAGTTACAGTGTATTTTCAGTCATAAACCACAACTTTTCAGACCAACCGAGCAGGACCTAAATCAAACTTTCCATGTTTAAAAATTTCTAGATTATCCTTAAAAATAACTTTTATAATATTATAATTTTATTAGTATATATTAATATGAAAGTAATGGTTAAAGTCACATATTGAAGATCATAAAAAAATCAAAAACTTAAAAAAAAAGGATGAATGAGCTTTTTTGGTGAACGAGAAGAATGAGAAGAGTTGGTAAGAGCTTGTACCTGAAAGATACATCAACAAATTCTTGGAATTATATTCCAAAAATCACTAATTGATAGTAAATAACCTTTAAAAACACGTACAAGCTCATTTGGGTTTCTGCTTTTGGCTTCTAATTTCTTATTTTAATATTTTTTTTGACGATATAGCTTTTTTAGGTTCTTTTCTTTTTCCCCCTTATTCTGACGATATAGCTTTTTGGGGCTTTTTGCCTTGTTCCTTTTCATTGTCTACGATGATATAGCTTTTTTTTAAAAAAAATTAATTACGCAGAAAAAACTACTAGTCGCTACAGTGTAACATAAGCTATAAACCAGGACTTTTAGGGCATGTTCTATCAGGCTTTTGAAATCAACTTTTAGCTTTTGTTATAGTACCTTACTTTCAAACGGAGTATTTTTTTCAAGGTAGGGTCTACAAGTTAATTTAAGTACATATATAAAGCACATTATTTGTACCAGTCAAAATAGCATACGAATATCTCTCTCTGTAATCTCCGTCATGAACATCTAAAATTCAAAATTTTCAACAAAAAATCATAAGCCGTAGCCACAAAGATTAGGCCCAAATGAGCGCTGCCATAAAGCTTCCTCAACTCAAGCAGCCATCTCTGCCACATTTGCTAGCTTGCCTCCTCCATGCCCACATATGCGATTGTGTCAACATTTTCTGATCAAGTCGTCTCCATGACCCCTCAAGTTAGAGTGGATTCTTTTTGGCTGTGGCCGATGACTTTTGGCTATATGTAAGTGTTTATGCGAATGAATCGAATACCAATAAGTTAGTTAAAAAAGATTGTCTCGATAAGCCACTTCAAAAAGATGATAAAAAATCATCTTATTTATTTGTTTAAAAGAAATCATAAATTATAAGTTAAAAAGAACAAGCTTTTATCCTCGTCTGCGCCACCGCAAGGTTTACAAGGTGGACGGCATGATAGAGGCGGAGATTCGCCAAGGAGGTCGCACTAACACAAATATGGACTTTTAGCCTTTCATGTCGGATATCTAGGCTGTCCTACAGGTTGCATTTTTAATTTGAGCCTGACTAGCTGGTTTCGGCCATCTTATTTTTTAGACAGTATTTGCATAAAAGAAACTTACACAGTTTCTAAAGCACATAGGGCGCATATAACTTCTAACGACATGTCTCCTAATTCCCATTGAGAATTAGATTCACATTCTCATAGCATAAGTTCATCTCGAGATTCGTGGATTGCATAGTTGTTCCTCTCAGAGGACGAAGAAGAATACGGGAATATTTTCTCGTCGTTTTCAGGTAATCCATGGTCGGCAAGCAATTCGATCGATAGGCGAACAAGCTTAGCTTCAGCCTTCTGGTGGTCCATTTTTGGGCTAGCAGGTCGACGGAGACATGCATGGGCAGGCGGTTTTTACTGCAGAAAGAAGAAACACAAACATATATGCGTAAAAGAAGAAGATAATACAAGATGAGGACAAAAACCGTTCGAGCACAACTTCTCTGTCAAGTACCTGTCCCAAAGATTTTGCCTATCGAGTCGCACATATACACAAACTTGGACATTGCGCATGCCTTCCTCTTGAGTGTACCGGCAGAAAGAGGAACAAGTCGTCATACGGATTCCCTGAGGAAAACAAGTCTCATACGTTAGGAGCGCGCGGACGACAGATTCGATACGATTCGACTCACCACGTGGCATGCAGAATATCCGATGGGAACTCGTAAGAGCCGGCCGTTCCGTACTTTTTTTTAAATTTTAGACGAGAAACAAGTGATGATTCCTATTCGTTTATGATATAGCACATACAATTAGCCAGTGGGCCTATTCTTATCGACTTCTGTTTATTACTTTAATAAATTATTGAGAATAGCTAAAACCTAAAATCACACATAAAAAAAAGAATTGATAGGGCTCAGACAATGGCCCACGTATCAGCACAACCCACCATCGGCCCATTTAGTGTTTTGTTAACTCGCTCGCTCTCGTCTCAGCATATCTCACTCCTCATTCTTTCCCTTTCTCCCGACGACGCCCGATCTCTCTTGACGGCACCCGACCCCATGTATGACGACAACAACGAGTCTAGCCACCTCATCTCCGACGCCAGCATTGCCAAATCCGGCCATCCTAAAGTGCGGCACCGCTAGATCCAGCCACTGCCATCAACTTCCTCTTCGGCTGTCCTTGGGCGTGGCGGGGAGCCTCTGGCGAAGCGTAGCTGCGAAGTGTGTGGTGATGATCCCCTGAGCTCGTTGCGCCCGATGTTGGCGGTCTCTTTGTGACCACTAACTAGGTTAGTGTCTCGTCGAGCAGGTGTCCCGAGTACATGGCTAGTATGCAACTTTTTTTTATTTTTATGTATGCAATATTTTGATTTTATATATACAACAATCAATAACAACTAGTGCAGCATTGAGATTTTTATTAAATATTTTTGTTGTAAATATAGTTAAGGGCCTGTTTGGATCCGATGGGCTAACAACTAGTTGCTAATTTTTAGTCCTTGTGGATCCAAACAGGAGGGCTAATGAGTGGGCTAAAGTTTAGTCAAAGCCCCAACTAGTTGTTAGCCAACTAGTTGGCCAAACCCAGCTAATGAGGGCTAAAGGACCAGCAGGATGGAAAAAAGACGTTGATACCCACGCCAACCCTCCCAGACCGCCATGCATAGGGGTATAACAGACTTTGTACTGAGATAATAGTACTTATTAGTCCTTGGATCCAAACAGGACTGGGCTAATCTTTAGCCAGCTAACTACTAGTCAGCTAACAACTAGTTCTAGCTAACAACTAGTCCTAGTCTGTCCAAATAGGCCCTAAGAAATACCATATTTATAGATACAAAATATTGCAAGCGATAGTAGTATAGTACGAAACTAGTGTCCGGTTCAATGTTCAGGCGTTCGCATCTCTCTAAAAAAACTAGAAAAACATAGTTAATGGGGGTAGTTTCCGACATGCACGTGTGTTGATGCATCGTCCGAGACAACAGCAGATGCCACGCATGCATGCAGCTACAGGAATCGAACAGTGTTACCAGTGTTGGCTGTAAACCGAGAGTTTTGAACTGTGTCACCAAACAGTAGATCCTGCCGACCTTGCCGATCGCCATTCTCGGACCCCCTCGATCGGAGTCGGAGCCAGCCCAGCCAGCGAGGCAGATCGAACCAACGCAGGCAACCCGGTGGTCCCGCTGCCTGTGCAGCAGCGTATGTGCGTTGCGTGCGTGTCTCCACATGCGCGCTGCCACTAGCTCGCACTTCCGCCGGCCTGGGTGCGCGCCGCGCGCAGTCCATGGATCAAACTCGATGTCAACTCGACCGCAAAGCGGTAACAAATTCTACGTGCTTCCCTCCGTCGACCACACACACATGCGCTGCCCATAATTCGCGTCGCGGCGCTAGAGGTGAAAGCGAATTGAATAGTTTCTGATCGATTTAAATGAAAATGAATACGGATTGTATTGGATCGGATTTTTTTCGGATAATTCTCGAATCGGAAATAAATACGATTTTTTTTTGTCGGAAACGAATACGAATACAGTAGGTCTGATATCCGACGAATACAAATACAGGTATAGATTATCCGTATAATATGAAGTCGGATATCCGGATTTCAGCATAACATTGCCTAGCCCAAGCTAGCCTCTCTTATCTCCCCTGTCACCAGCCCACTAACCCAACCAAGTCATAAGCCTCCATTACCATTAAGCATTAGGTTCCCTAGTCATATTAAATTACAAACATCACTAGTAAATATTTCTGTTTATTAAAAATAAATTTAGTATTGTCGGTAGATTAAAATTTGTACCAATTAAATTGATGTACTGTCATTTAAATCATTCTGATGTAAATTCAAATTCTTAATTAATTTATTAGTTACATATATATAGTAGAAATCCATTAAGAATTATTTAGGACTTTAGAGAAATTTAACTGCCATTTAAAGATTTAAAATCTGTACAATGGTATGACTATTATGGATAAAAATAATTATGCTTGTTTAGATTTCATTAATGTTTTGACAAGATAAACTATTTATGTATTTTTATTAATTTTGGTTGTATAGTTTAAGCGGTTTTTATGTCCCGATAAATATTCGTAATTGTATTCGTTTCGATACATATTCGCTCTGTATCTGTATTTGATATTATTTGTATTTGCTGTATTCATATCTGCATTCGAAAAAAATAAAAAATTATTGCCCATCTATATTGGATTCGTTTGCATCTCTACGCGGCGCGGCGCTCCCATTTCCTTCTCCCTTTCCCCCTCTTGTCGCGATCGGGTACGGCGGTAGAAAGCACGCTCGCGAGCTCGTCAAGGGGTCGCGCTGCGACGCGGCCGCGCGGTGCGGTGCGGTGCCGGAGCGCGGTGCGCGCGCACCGAAACTGACGCCCGCGCGCGGGATCGATAGCAGCTGCAGCGAACAGCGGCGCCGAACCAGCGGACGCTCTACACGTGGCGCCTCGGGGAGGCAGTGAGGACAAAACGGGGGTGTGCCGTGTGGACGCACGTTGCCGATCCCGGGTGCGACGACCTTTGTTTCCTACGTCCATCATCGTGGAGGAGTGCGGCCGGGCTATTATTGTATTGGTTTTTACGCGGAGTTGTACCAGGTGGCGGCGGTTTTATAGAATGTAGTGCTGTATGATCACAATATTCAATATAATATAGTTAAAATATTTTTACTTATTTTACTATATGTATTACACGACAAATTAACTATGTTGCTATCCTCGCATTGTCCCTCTCGGATGTGATGATTATGCTACGGACATGGTGGAGTGCATCGAGAGGGTATTATTTTATTAGTTTTTCCGCTAGGTTGTATCTAGTGACGATAGGTTTGTATGATGCAGTGTTGCATGGTTATCGTGTTTAGTATAATATAGTAAAATCGCTTTGTTTATCTTACTAATATGTGTTACGTGGCAAATTAACTATGCTGCTATCCTTTCCTTTTACAACAAACTATGTTGTTTTTATCTGGGTGCTATGAGTCAGATAGTACTCACGGTTTCTAGATGCATCGTGATACTATTGTATATAACTAGAGCACACACTTGTATTGTTACCATGTCAATATTTGTCTAATATTTTTCTAAAAGCATCTACACTACATTTATTTAGGCCATTTTATATGTCGTGCAGTAAATTGAGACTACAAGCCACTTGCTTCTTTTCTTTACTATTATAAAAGAATGAGTTGGTGGTTGTAGATCCATTCTCCTTCAATCACTCTATTCTCTTAATTTCTCACCATTCTTCATTTACCAATTAATTAGAGTAACTCTCTTCTATAACACAATCCTCTATATATTCAATGAGTTCCGTTGCAACGCACAGATATGTAACTAGTTTATAAAAAAGAATTACAATGGATGTTTTAATAACTATGGTTGCCACGGAAATAGCAATTGCATTTGTGCTTTTTTTTATACTCTGCATCCCACAGAAACAGAACTTTTTGACAACATCACAGCCCACAGAACAAAAAGCATTTTTCTCGTGTTTTGCCAAACATTTGCTAAATGTTACGCTACCCAAGAATGCACAGATTCAACCTTGTTGGTACTTTCTTGACACTGATAGAAAAAAAGGAGAAGACGAGCGGTAAAAAAGTGATAGAGAGATGTATGTGCGTGATAGAAGTGAGAGGAGTGAGGTACGTGATGCACTTTGTGACCCCTGCCTTACCCCTAGAGCGAGAAGATAGCGAGAGGAGTAGAGAAACCGCTAAAAAATTAGATGTTTTTATTGACTTTTAATTTTTTAAATAGAAAAGAACAGAAATTAATACAAACAGTGTTAGATATATACTAAAATTATTGGTACGACCATTCTATCATGCCCGCCCATTGATCCACATAGATTCCGACAGCCACGCCATCATCAGCCAGACAGCCATCACCAGCTTCAACGTTGCCAATGTGATTCCATCCGTGATGAGCGAGGGGGGAGGCAACAGGGATACCATGGGCAACGAGGTGCCTCAGCGGATCTCCCACTTGTCCACGCCATAATTATCTTATTCTGGCCCACTACCCGCCACATTCGATCCCCCCATATGGCACCCCAGCTCCCCCTACCCCCCCTCCTCTCCCCGTCTCGTCGCCTCCGCCTCTTCCGCCGTCGCCGCCGCCGCAGCGCAGCCTGAGTGTAGTCGGGGGGATACGTGGGCATGGATCTCGACCCCTCCTCCTCTTCCGCAGCCGCCGCAGGCGGGGGCGACGTCTGGCCGTTCGACTCGCCCACCACGTCGCTGCTCTTCTCCTCCGTCTCCCCGTCGCTGCCGCTGCCGTCGCTTCCCGCGGCCTCCTCGTCGTGGCTCACGCCGCCCTCCCCGCTATGGCTCTTCGACGACCGCCAGCTGCTCCCGCTCGAGGTGGGGCTCGCCCCCGCCGTGGCTGCGCCCGAGGCTGTCGTCGCGGCCGCCGTCGCCGCGGAGGGCCACCGAACCCTCTCCGGTGAGCGTTCTTGGGCTAAGTTGGACTGTCCTCCTCGCTTCGTTTTTCTCCTGTTGGATCGTACGATTTGAAACGATTAGAGGAGAAGCGATACGTTTAGGGAGGTTTGTGATTGTGTTCTTATCTTTGGTTTGGCTTATCGATTGGTTCCTTGGAATCTTTCTGTTCCAAAGCCGGAACAGAGGGCAGTTGGCATCTTGCTGTTATTATTGTCGTTAGGACTTTAACCTTATCTTTGCTGTACGATCCATGAAGTTAGAGCTTTGTGTTTGACCTTTTTGCCTTCTTTTGGCATGCTTCTTGGTTTGCATAAGATTTGGCTTGTCGATTTTGGGAGGAAATAGAAAATTTGTACTTGCTACTGCAAGAAGATGGATAACATGGTGTAAAGTTATCTTTGTTGCAATGATATACTTGCCTTGTTTAATTAGTGTGCTTTCTGTCTGACTTGGTGGGGGTAATGCGTGGTTTTCAATGCAAATGATTGCTAAGATTGGCTGATGGCTAATTGGATTCCACTAGGAGATAGGAGGAGTATTTGCTAATGAACTGTGCATACAAAAAGAGGCCATTTTCTTGCGCTATTATTGCCTGAGTCATTTACTTTATCCAATGCATGCTCTACTTTTTGCGGTATCCCTTATTAGTGGTGTTGTGGTGCCTCCAAAGTAAGCTTGGGTAATTTACTAGATTTAGTGGTGGGTTGTGACGCCATGGATAGTACTAGATTGTATTCAAAGTTGAAGCAGTTGGATAACGCCTTGCTTTGTCTCATTATATTATAGTATTTAAAATCGGGACAATGAGATGAACTTTACTTATGTGCTGAATAAGCTAGGACTTCTCCATTTCATTTGTTGGTGTTTCAAGAAATGGTCTTGAATTGATGATGGTTAGTGTGGCACTGTTGATTTGCTTAACTTCATTGAAAGTATTGTTCCATTGCAGTTAATAAACTTGATGGCTTTAAGAAACATAATTTGTCCTTCTTGAGATAGGGATTTGCTTGTCACATGAACGCTTGGTTTTAGACTGAATGGTCAGGCATAGCAAAACTTATTGTTCATTTAATTGGCAACGGTATTCCTTTCTTATATATGTTCTTAGCCTTTTTTTCCTTACGTTATTGAATTCTCTTCTGTTATCTAGGGAATTCAGACACAACAAGTAAGAGAGTCGAACAGATTAACAGCAAATGGCAGTTTCACCTATCTCTTGATGATGATAGCACGGACAGCGCTTGCTTGTTCAAGGAGAGGCTTACACAAGCTCTCAGGTACTTCAAGGAGTCCACAGATCAACATCTGTTGGTCCAGGTTTGGGCACCAGTTAAGAATGGAGACCGCTATGTGCTTACTACATCAGGGCAACCCTTCGTACTCGATCACCAGAGCATTGGGCTACTTCAGTACAGGGCTGTATCCATGATGTACATGTTCTCAGTAGATGGAGATAATGCCATAGAGCTGGGGCTACCTGGGCGTGTGTACAAGCAAAAGGTGCCTGAGTGGACACCAAATGTGCAGTATTATAGCAGTACTGAGTACCCACGCCTTAACCATGCGATCAGTTACAATGTTCATGGTACTGTTGCCCTGCCTGTGTTTGATCCTTCTGTTCAATCATGTATTGCCGTTGTTGAACTTATAATGACATCGAAGAAGATAAACTATGCCTGTGAGGTCGATAAAGTCTGCAAAGCTCTTGAGGTAAGTCTTTTCTTTGCCTGTTGTATGCTTCTTTGATGTCACATGAACATTCAGGTGATACTGCTTGGATATGTGGACATTATAATATTTTATCCTTAACCACCAGCTGTAGCAACCACATGTAGCATATATTTTGTTGAACCCTTACGTCTTTTATGTTTTAGTAATATTTTTTGGTGCTATCTGCAGGCAGTAAATCTTAAAAGCACTGAGATATTGGACCATCCAAATGTCCAGGTGAGCATTCAATCAGTCTGGACGAATAACTTTTCCTGTTTGTACTATGGGGGTTATTTATGTTTTTGCCTATTTCTTGTGTACTCAGATATGTAATGAAGGCCGTCAATCTGCTCTGGTTGAGATACTGGAGATCCTGACAGTTGTATGTGAAGAGCACAAGCTTCCTTTAGCACAAACCTGGGTTCCTTGCAAGTATCGAAGTGTATTGGCGCATGGTGGTGGTGTGAAGAAGAGTTGCCTGAGCTTTGATGGAAGTTGCATGGGGGAGGTCTGCATGTCAACCAGCGATGTGGCATTTCATGTTATTGATGCTCATATGTGGGGATTTAGAGATGCCTGTGTAGAACATCACCTACAGAAGGGACAAGGAGTTTCTGGGAAGGCATTTATCTATCGCAGGCCTTGCTTTTCAAAAGATATCAGTCAGTTCTGTAAATTGGAGTATCCCCTTGTACACTATGCTCGTATGTTTGGATTGGCTGGCTGCTTTGCAATATGTTTGCAAAGTTCTTATACAGGAAATGATGATTACATATTAGAGTTTTTCCTTCCACCCAGTTGTAGAGACGAAGATGATCAAAACGCTTTGTTGGAGTCTATATTAGCTCTGATGAAGCAGTGTCTTCGTAGTCTAAAGGTAGTTGACAATCCAGACTCGAATGAAGCTTCTCTTCAAATTAGTAATGTGCTAATAATTGAAAATGAAGATTTCAAGACAAATGTGCATTTTGAGAACTCTGAAGGTTGTTTTCGTGAATCACCTGAAGGCGATACACATGGAGGAGTCGACGAGTTCAATAAAGGGAATATCAAAGTTTCTGAGAGATGTTTGCTGGCTGATGATAACTCTCAAAACAATGGCACATCTGTCTCCAGACCAAATGGTAGCGGTGCTTCTGATTCTTCATTGCTTCACAAAAACAAAAAAAACCCTGAAAGGAGACGGGGAAAAGCTGAAAAAACAATCAGTTTAGAAGTTCTTCAGCAATACTTTTCTGGAAGCCTGAAAAATGCAGCAAAAAGCCTTGGTGGTACGCTTCTAATATTTAAGTTTACAATTCCTCTGCTTTAGTGTCCCACTCTTTATGATTGCTAACTACTCTTAAGATGGCCACATTCAACTCATCTGTAATTTGACAACCTAGTCCTGTCTAGTATACACGACAATGAAATTTCGAATTGGTAACCTGATGTGTTTTTATTTGGTTTAGGGCTAAAATTTCGAATTTATGATGCGGAATGCAGATTTGAGCTTCTATGTTGCATGCATGTCTGTGTCATTCTACTTATTCTGAAAATACCATTTTGGTGTAGTTTACATTTGGGTTTTAGTTTCAGTTTCAGTTTCATGGTGTTATGACACCGTGCCTACGTTCTTCACAGATATAAGCAGCACTTATTCTTGTTTAAATCTAGAGTTGCAGAAGGTAGGGTCAGTGAAGAGGTATTTGGATTTTGGAATTGGAAGGAATTGATTAGGAGAAATGGCGATTGTCCCATTTAGCATTGAAACACATCATGGCAGGGTAGGAAAAATTGCTTTTAACAACATATAAGCTTTTCATATGAAGCATGTTGTATGGCTATTGTCTTAAGATGCTGGTGCTCTTTGTAGTTCATATCTCATATCGGTTTGTGTTGAATAGAGTAACTTGGTGAGAGAAGGAATGAAGGATAATGACTTGTTGTAATATATTGTCTTTGATATTGAAACTAGATCTACTATTGCATATTCTTTGTGTCTATGTAAACTTGAACCACGTATGTTATATAGTTCAGGATGCATTCATACACATATCACATATATATGCAGTAGGATCAATCAATGTGTTGTCTTCTGCACAAACTAGCAAATGCTGTGCTATGGATTTGTACATGTGATTAGCAATGCAGTGTTGTTCATCCAGGAAGGATATTTATGGAAAAGATGTGGAGTTCTCTAGGGAGGCAAGATTGATTTTTAATGTTTGACATGACTAAGGCACAGGCTCATACTGTATGAAAAAGAATATTTCTGACATCAGACAGAATATTATGAAAAAGGATTATTAGGCATATAGTCACATGTCATGAAATTGTTGGTTAAAGTGGAAATAATGAGGAATTTAGTTGTGATGTATGTAGAAAGAAGAACATAACAAAAAAATTCTGTTGATATACCTGCCTTCATTGGGTCGCCAGTGGCCCCAATCAGATTTGCTTGCTGTCATTCTCTAAAGGAAACAAAGTTGTATATATTTGCTCAATGATCTCCATATTTATTTTGCCTAGAGGCCTTCTCTGGGTTTGTGCAGAATCATGATGGTGCATGTTGTGGGACGGCTTTGTTTATTTTGTAAAACTTTTTGCTATCAACTTCTTTCACTCATTGCCTTTTGAATCTAAAAGAGGGAGTAGATGCATATAACACTGAATCATGCAATGATGATAGCAGTGTAGGGGGGGTCAACTATTGAATATTATTGGCATTAACTAAATTATATTTCTCTACTTGACACTTTCACAGTGTGTCCCACAACCATGAAGCGCATCTGCAGGCAACATGGGATTTCTCGTTGGCCATCTCGAAAAATCAACAAGGTCAACCGGTCTCTCTCGAAATTAAAGCAGGTAATTGAGTCTGTTCAAGGCTCAGACGCGGCATTTAATCTCACATCTATCAGAGGTCCTCTTCCTATTCCTGTTGGCCCTTCATCAGATTCTCTCAATATAGAGAAAGCAAGTCAAAGTAAAGTTGCAGAACTTTCAAATCCTGCTGTTGGCGGTGACAAAGATTCATCTTTGCAAAAGTCACTAGAAAATGATAGCCACTTTGGTATACTCATGTCCCAGCAAGGATTTATAGACAATAACAACAATGTCCAGCTTGAAGCAGACAAAGCTTCTCACTCGAGAAGCTCATCTGGAGAAGTCAGTATAAATTCACATACTTCAGAGGGCTCGTGCCAGGGAAGTCCTGCGAACCAGACATTCGTTTGCGAGCCAATTGCTTCAACATTCTTGGAACCAGAACCAAATCCGGAGGTGTTCACAAAAGAGCCTTTCCAAGAACCAGAACTACCACTTTCCAGGATGCTCATTGAGGATTCTGGTAGTTCCAAAGATTTGAAGAATCTCTTCACTTCAGCAGTTGACCAACCAATATTAGCCCCTCCCAGCAATTTGGTGCTGGTCCAAAATTCAGGGACCGTAACAATAAAGGCGAGTTTTAAGGAAGACATTGTAAGGTTCCGCTTCCCATGTTCTGGCAGTGTTAGTGTATTGAAAGATGAAGTAACAAAAAGGCTGATGATGGATGTTGGCATGTTCGATATCAAGTATCTTGATGATGATCATGAGTGGGTGAAGTTGGCGTGTAATGCAGACTTGGAAGAATGCATGGAGATCTCCCGGCATTCTGGTAGCCATATCATCAGGCTATTGGTTAGCGATGTTGTGGCACACCTTGGTAGTTCTTGTGGAAGCTCTGGTTGATACGCAGGTCAGCCTTTTTCCTTTTGTTCAATGGGTATGTACAAGTTCTTGTTCCATGTGGTCAGTTTCACCTGTTGTTAAGCTAGTCCTGTTGCTAGATAGCATTAGCTGCTTCATTGTGTTTGATTACTGAACCATGTATTTTTTGTACGAATACGTGTAATTGTGGAAAACGCACTTGTAGTGAATGCAGTACATATTAAACACTTGGTGCTGGAAATTCTGTTGGTAAAGTTATAAACCGAAATTGTTGTAATACGAATCTCGTCGTTGTCCAGAAGTTGAATATTTTTGTAGGCACCTTGTACTCACTTTCAGTTCTCCTTGAGTTTGACCTTTTCGAGGTTAGTTTGATTGGGAAATATAGCTGATTTTTGTGGTTCATCGTTCCCTGCTGTAGATACTTCTATTCATTGTATTTGCCCCTGCCACATAAACTTCAGCTATATTGATTTTAACCTGGTGCACTGATAGAATTGTTGTTCTAAATCCAATTGCTTCTAGTAGATTTCTTGTCCATCCAGCATTTTTCAGAAACTGTTCGTATATTCCATTAGTCATTTTCAGGGGCATAGACAAGCTATTTTTCCAGTTGGATAAGTAGCCACTTCCTGCACATTATCTATATCTGCCAGGTTGAAGACAGTGTATAAACTAGTGCCTGGTGCCTTTTTTCATGCCACCTGTAAGTAGGGGGCGGAGTCAGGATTTAGAAATGAGGGGTTAAATAAACCGTACAATGTAATTATATTTGATGAGGGGCTAAGTAACACTAACAATAATAAATTCCGTAAAATATACAGGGCCACAGCATAAATAAATTTGCGAAAGCATGCGAGGGCCTGGCCCTGCCAACGCGCTCTCCCTCCGCCCCTGCCTGTAAGAGTTGTGCATGGTTAGGGCCTACATAGATAATGCAGCCAGCATTCAGAAAACAACACCCCTGGAAGATGAAGATAGAGGCCGTCTTATCATTTTTGGGCAGCACGCGCTAAAGGGATTTTGGCTGTCTTTCACGAAATTGCCTGAAATTTACTATAGATAATTTAGAGTGTCAAGACACTATTTTATGCAAAATTTTAGGCTCACACATAAAGGTGAAGCCAACAGGCCTTTATAGGAAACTTTTAAAAAAGTTTGGTATTTAAAATTTATAACTTGTGTTCACACTATAAAAATTTTATGAAATTTTCTTAAATTTATTATAGATAATTTCAGGTATGGAGATACTACTTTGTGCAAATTATTAGGCCCGCGCACATAGGTGGAACCCACAAGCTTTTTATATATATTTAAAATGATCGGTATTTGAAATTTTTAACTCGTGTTCACACTATAAAAGTTTCACAAAATTGTCTGAAATTTACTATAGATGATTTAGGATATAGAGACACTAATTTGTGCATATTGTTAGGTCCAGATACATATATGGTACCAACAAACTTTTATAGAAAACTTTTGAAAAAGTTCGGTATTTAAATGTCATAACTCGCGTTCACACTATAAAAAGTTTTACAAAATTTTTTGAAATTTACTACAGATAATTTTAAGTATAGAGATGTTATTTTATGTAAATTATTATACCTAAATGATTAGATGGACCGTATGAGTGGAGCCAACCCACGGGTGAGCCATATTGTAACACCACGGGTTGAACTTGTTCTCAATCCTATTTTAACTATAAATTTTAGAACCCATTACAATCTTACCCAACTCTTTCTATGAGGCAACCGAACACATTCGTTCTTTTAACCCATTTTCATTTCCATTATAACTCGACCCAACCTTTTCTATAAGGCAATCCAACACATTTATTCTTTTAACCCATTTTCATTCAACCAAGGTCAATCCAATCAAAAACCCAACCCATTTAACCTATTTAAATCCAACCCGTTAATACCCCTAGTTTTCAGCCCATTCTCTAATGGTCCTCCTATCTCTGATCATCGTTGACATGCAGTTACAGTCGGATCTACATACAGCATAGAGCAGTTGACATGCTGTTACAATAAAAAAATAAAAAAATAAAAAATAAAAGTCGGCATGCTTGTAGCGAAACCCTGCAAGCTAGCACATTCAGTCTTCTATGGCGTTGCAAGTTCTAGTCCGCATGTGGTGTGACAAGAAAAGATCACTTGTGATAGCTATCAAACGAGTCCATGTCCAAGGAAAGCAGTGAAAAATGCAGATCCAACAGCAGAGTTTATTGGGAGCTGCAAGATCAAACGCCCACCAAGGCGAAGCCTAGTACCAGTTGCATCTCCTGGCTGGAATTTGGCACGGTTGATAGCTTACATTGTGACAGCATAACGTTTCCAAAATCCTTGGCTTCCTGCGTCTTATCACTACACTAGGACTATCACTGTTTCGCCCTGCCTGTAAATTACCTACCTAACGAGTTTTCTTTCCCAGATGCAAATAAACACAAGTAGGCAGAGCTCGTATCCCTACAGGATTGTACGGCTCGGATATAAGGTACACCCGATTTCAGTTGAATCTTTCCGTTAAAAGAAAACTGCACCGTAACACCTCATCCTACTTGTTGTCCATCTTTTCTCACCAGTTTAAACTTTTCGATGAACTATTTAAAGTATGCAACTCAATAGAGTACCAAATCTAAGAGGTTCTTAGTTTAAGATTTGACTGAAACAATTAAAAAATAATAATTACAATCTAATTTTATTCTACATCTTAGTCATGATAGATTCTATTTCACATCTTAAGATTGAGGGAGGAATGTTGAAATATTCTATTTACTTGAAATATAAATAAATTGCTTATCTGAGCCCAGGGGCGAAGCCCAATAGAGGCCCGTGGGTGCCCAGGCACCCCCCTCACTTCCAGAATTTCTTAAGGATTGGAAAAATTCGGCCCTATAGGCACCCCGCATGGCCCAAGACGAGGCACCCCCCACCAGGCCGGCAGCCCAACAAGCCCACTGTGCACCCCCCACCCATTTGCTCTAGCTTCGCCACTGTCTGAGCCCACATGTGAAGGAAAATATTGAAGTATAATATATAAGAGAAGTTTTGAAGCATAAATCAGCTTAATGTTTTAGGTGAACTAATGATGCATGTAACTTAATACTAATTCCTAAGCATACCAGGATATGCGACCTGAGTATCGAGCTACTTTAAACTTCTCTCTTGAATGGTCTAGCCTTACAGTTTTGCTTGTCTATGACATGCTTAGTCTTAGAATTAACATGAAATATCAAGAAAAGAAGGGATAAGAAGATACCGCTGCGCTTGGATCGGCGATGAGAAGCGTGAAGGAGAGGCGCGGGATGGAGGCGGCCGCCGCTGCTGTGGGTGGGCAGCTGCGGGGGGGACGCCGTCGGAGAAGGCTGCGTCGCCAGTGAAGCCGAGCCCATTTGTTGGCTTCTTCGTCTTCGTCGTGGCTCTGTTCCTGCGTTTTCCGCCTCGCGCCAGTGGTGAAGCTCCCGTGCGGCCGGCGGATAGACGCTCTCGAAACGGCTAGCTTCTCTCTAGTCTCTTCAGGCATAAATATCCATTTTTTCAGATAAATGGAATTAACTTCAAAAAAATGCCAAAAATATGGTATTGAGCCAACCCATGTGGTATAGGAGAGACGTTGTTTGCTATGTAAGAATTTCGCACGAAATCCACTATAATTTTGCAACAACCAGTTCAATTCCTTCGAAATTTCTTTACAAATCTTATGTTCGGCGTTGTAAACAGAGCCTTAAACCGACGTCACTCTTTAACAGGTGATGTCAGCATTGTCCTCCGTGATGGATGGGACTTTTCGCGTACATGTCTTGTTCGAAACTTGAGCATCCATGCGAAGTTACACGCTTGACACACATCTGAATCCCTTATTTAGCCGACGTATTTTTTGTGGAGGGGGGAACGCCTCACTTGGTCCCCCCTTGGCCACGACGAGAACAGCTCCACAGGTTGCTGTACTCGCCCACTACCGCCACAAATCAACCAAGATATTTGTCGTAGCAAGTAGCATATCCCACCAGAAACATAAGATCTTCAGGATGTCGAGTAGAGATGTCTCACAAATTTAACCGAATCATCTACCTCCCCAGAATACAGTTCATCATCTCACAACAATGCCAGATAATCGCATTCATCATTCATCACCTACGTGCATGAACGTATACAACCAGTGTAGGAATTTGCGAAATCTCACGAACAATAAACAACCGGTCAAAAGTGTCGCAAACAAGAACAGAAACATAGCTCAAATAGTGACAGGACTAACAATGTGTGTTCAACCCAGCCAAGATCTAGAAAAGCATACACGACAAGGTTCGAGCGGTGCTTCTCAGGAATACCATAGATGCTCCAACTAGAGCATTACTCATGTAGTCATGTAGTGCAGACTCCCAGAACATCAAATTAAACCTACAAAAATATCAGTCCCAAAGAAGGATTACACTATATGTGTTTAACAATTGGCATTTCCTAGTGTTGTGAGACGTACTTTTGACATGTTATTGCATTTCCTGTTGGCCATGAACAAAAGCAACAGCTCTCAAAGCCAAAACAAAATGACTTCGGTGACAATAGCAGGATAACAGCCAGTCAGGCACAACCTGTTGGCTGATTCAGGATGAGATAACGGTGTGTCCTCAATGGAAATAACCAAGGACCTGGCCACCCACGTTCTGCCTAATTGCCTCCTCATGATCCAAAACACCATTTGGAGTTGTGATCACAACATAGCCCCACTGCATAGCAAATAAGACCACGGACAGGAAAGGCATTAGCAATACCAGACTAGCTCAGCAAAATGAAGAGAGTAATGTTTCCCGAGTTCTACTCTATACATGTGAACTGCATACTGCGAATTGTCTATAAAATAGATAAATAACACATAATTTAATAGGCCAAATAAGATTTAGGAACTCAGTGTAGTTAGAAATGCTTAGATTGGCATCCACACTTAACCTACAAGTAGCACACTGCACAGATGTCACTGAAGGGGATCTCAATGAAGAAGTATCAACAAGAATGTACACACTAGGTAACACTATCAATTAGTTGTTTAATATAAATCTCCCAGAGAATGTGTGCTTTTGCTCACTTGCCAAGTCATCTCAAAAATAAAAAAGTGGGGAGCCATACTTCTGTGACAAGGTTAATCCAACAAAGTTAGCAAACGTTCTAGAGGATGTCACCTCAAAGAGATAACCTGTGGAGTTTTTCATTTGGTTTTCACTTCAAACGGGCCATTTGCATCAGGGACACTTCGACTATAATGCTACTTTCATTCCTCTATCACGATTCAACTCCTCAAAAATCTTTCGCAGTGGCAGGTTGAATGAGTCTGTTGCCTCAGTAACACAATTGCCAGTAAAAAGATAAAATATGATCATGTTAACCTCAGATATTGATAGCATGTTTTCAATAAGTTTTCGTACTACTACAACCTTGTAAGCTAATCTCTGATCCAGTCGATGTTTAGTTGCCACTAACCATAACTTACATTGCATAATGGATATTGTATATTGTGTCACTGTTAACAAGAGAATACATTAAGTAGTAAGCATTTAAATCAACAAACTTTGACACATCATATCTTTACTTTCCTGGTTCTCTAACTATCAATCACAGTATCAAAATAGAACAAGCAAAATAGCTTTATCCAACAACTAATAGAACATGTAATTGTTCACAAATATATGAACAGATAAAATACCTGCCGTGTTGGAAGCATCCGAATCCTGTAATGTTCTATTTCCTTAGCACGGAGGTCCTGCCTATAAGTAAGAGCTTTACAATCTTTAATCCTTCCGTGAAGCTCCACAGTAATTTTTCCAACTCTATGTGGATCAACGACCTCAAAATTTTTTATGTACCCTGAAAAGTATTGATAAAATCCGAAAGAATAAAAACAAAGAATACAGTAAAAGAAATCTTTGCATATCCTCTCAAGATGCTTAAGTTTCAGAAAAGTACTGGATGGATGACAGATGTTAGGTGAACAAACAAAAGGAGACTAAACAATATCATAAGTTCATAACATTTTCTTTTCCTTTCTTTTTCGCATGCCAAAGCCAAAATAAAAAGGAAAAGGCAAGCCACTACTCCAAATATCACTTTGTTTTTCCTGGTGCTTGTTCTCCATGAAGGTGCATAATGCCTGGTGTTTCAAATTCAATACTACAGTACTAGGTCACCAATCTTATCAGGCTTTCAGACGAAACGAGTATAACTAGCACAAGCACACAGTGGTTTAAGTCTTTAAGAGTGGAATACATGCCCGATTCATCGAATAGTTAAAAAAGGATAACAGAATCTCTTCAAAGGTAAAAGCAGCTTGGCAAAGCTACCAATAATATGCTACCATCTGATGAATGTGTGTGACTACCTTCATCTTTGCAATACCAATTCACAGTTTCAGACATTTCTCATAAATTAGATGCAAAGAAATTATGTCGCCTCATTCGTCCAGAATCCACACGAGATACAACAAGTTGGCAATCAAGCACATGGTACTGAACAAGCACACATACTCTGAAATGCTTGCATCGAGGGGCTCTAATCCAAGATTGACCTTAACATGAGGAGACAGTTCATCTTTATTGTTTTCTCAGCTAAACCCAAAACTGCAGAACCCCACCCCTCTAGCAGTGCATCCCTCACAAATTCCCCAATATATATATGCCTGGTGTACCAATGGGATTACTTTGCAATTAACACCAACAGGCTCCTTTCCCACCATGGATGGAGCCCTCGCTTGTCCATAATACATATCCACTAGACTTCTTAGGCGTCACAGGGGGGATTGGAGATGGGGAATGGTGAGATGAGAGTGGTGCAGGAGCGACAATGGTAGAGCACAGCGGTAGCAGGCTACCAAGAACAAGAGGGAAGAGGCTAGAACAGTGCTACCTCGGTGCTTCATGATGTTGAGGAAGGAGACCATGACCCCGGAGATGGGCCGCAGGAGCGCCGTCGCCTTCCCCCTCCGCTCCGCGTTCACCATCGTGCGCAGCGCGTCGTTCAGGATCCGCCGCCCCATCGCTCGCTCGACCACCTCGCCTCTCCGACCGCCGCCGCCGCTCTTCTTGGCTCGACTTCTTCTCCCTAGCTACCAGCCGGCGGCCGCGCTCGCGATAGACTAGCAAGGAAGGAGTCAGGGAGAGGGGCCGCAGCTTAGCGAGGGCACGCGCTCTGACAACTCGGGAGCGTTCGAGGTGGACCTGGAGTTGAGCAGGCCCAGCCGCGCGCGCAAACGTGGGTCGCCTCTACGGGCCGAGCTGTTGCCTGGGCTAGTCTCCACACGCTCTCGAACATGCTGTTCTTTGGGTGGGCCGCGCCGGCCAGGTTAGAGATTATGGGCTGATAAGATGGGCCGATGAGAGGTACTGCTTGTATTGGCTTCTACTTCTGACTTTTGTTTAGAAAAATCAAAAGTTAATATAAATATTTAATTTTTTAAAGTGGTTTCTTCACTTCTCTCGCTACTGTTTCACACCAAGGATAAGGTAGAGGGTCACGGGTGCATGATGCACCCCACTTCTCTCGCTTCTGTCACGTACATACATCTCTCATTTGATTTCCCCACCGTTCACGCCCTCCTTAAAGTTACTTCTTTCTATCACCACTATTTATTTTTTAGCCAAAAACCAAAAACCACTGCCAAAATCTATCAGCAAAGCCAATTGGCAGTGCACCCTAACTCGTACTGCCGAATTGGCGATGTTAACGGGTGAGTTTTTTCGACTGTGTCTCATGGTTTATGTTGTGAATGATGATTTTTTGCTCTAGCATGACTACTTGTTCAAACAGATCGAATGTCAATAAGTTATTTAGAAAAGGTGATGGGAAATTTATTTCGTTTATTTATTTGTGAAAAATTATAAACCGAAAAGAAAGGGCTACAGGACCCTACAATGCAAGTCTGAGGCCTTGGCACAGTATGTTCCAAGTCAATAGCTGCACATGAAGTGTACTGACGACGAACACAGATCGTGCCCTTATTATGTACACATCATCAAAAAAATGAAGCTGGTCTTTTCATGAAAGTCGCAAGGTTCACACCCTATATCATCTATCTGCTGGGGTGCCCAAGTACGGCAAGACATTTTCCTCAATCGGGTAGGTTATTTGCTCATTTTTCTTCGCATTTAAGAATGTACAATATGTGCAATTGAATTGATTAGGACTGCCTTTATGTGTAGGATTTTTTAAGAGAACATAAACTGGATCGATGACATGAGTGAAGTGCTCATCCCAACGGTCGGAGTACCTATGTCGGGTGCTACACGGACCGCAACTGCACAGTAAACTTCTTGGAAATGGAATCACATGCTTTTCCGGCCCTGATGCTGAAATGCTACAATAATGGCATGGAAAATGTAACACCCCGTTTTGGAAACAAGAACGTCATTACCTTTTATAACAGCTCAGAAATTTAGTTACAGACAAAAAAAGTATCATGCCTGCTCACGAACATTTAAAAGGAGTTAATTTGATTAAAATAAGACTTAACAATCAATTTTACAAATTTTAAAGGCGTCCAAGCCCAAAACTTAATTTACAACCAGAAGAACCAAAAAAAACTCCACAGAAACGCTTGCGTGCAGCTGTAACTATAACACGGAAACTTGTAACATCCTTTCTTCTTCTGATCTTTGTGATGGAGGAGAAATAAAGCAAGTCTGAGTACAACTAACCATACTCAACAAGCCATATGGGGAAATGCTATATAACTACTTGCCAGGGTTTCCAAATGATAGGGATATATGTGTTTGATTAGGTAGTTGTGGATGCAGTTTTATTTGTAAATATTTTTAAACACGAAAGAATAATAACTTCCTAAGGAATTGGGGTTTCGAAATTTGATTACTAAACCTTCAATATTTCCAATTCATTTCAAAATCTACTTATGTTTCGCTGTTGGATTTAACCAGAAGCACGCGGTATTCAAATACAATTAATCATGACTCTGCAGAGCTGCCCTGCTTTACCCACAAGATTTCTCAACTCCTGTGGCCGGGTTCAAGGAAATAAGGCTTTTCACTGCTCAATTCTTTATGTAGCCTCCACTTAGTAGGTTTTTGATCTCAACAAGCTTGGGTGACCTACGGGCCTCGTTCGACTTGTATGAAAATAAAATTGCTAATTTTGTTTTTATCTTTTTATCCTGAATCTCAATTTTTTCATATCTTTTTTTATGCCGTGGGGATAAAAACACGGCATCTAGCTAGATAAACACGCGAGACGTACCACACTAGCCAGTTTGACTACACCAGCAATTGTTATCGCAGTTCATAGAAGCGTGCTAGTTTCACACACGAAGGCACGGTTTGACTCGAAAGGTTATTCCCGTACGTACTTTAAAAGTTGCGTTTCTACGGTAAACGATTTTTTACTATATCTATCTTTTAAATTGATCTATTAGTTGATTATAGGATATACTACGATAACTTTATTTATATCAGTCTAAATTATATATAAATAAATCCCTATTAATTTCTCTATAAGCTGTTGCTATTCTTAAACCAGGTCAACAGGCTACAGGAACAGCCCTATGTAGTTTTAGGTTTTTTTTCATTTAATTATGCAGCCTATTAACTTCCGGAAACGCAGGCCCGGCCCAGTCCTTCGACCCCACGCCGGCCGCTACGGCCGCAAGCCTGCGCTACAACCACCCACCACCCCCACCCCTCGTCTAGGGTTTCACTTTCCCACAACCACCCCCGCAAACCCCCACTCGATCCGAACAACCCCACAACCACCGGCGGCGATGTCAACAGCGGCGGCGCAGGGCGGCGAGAAGCCGGCGCTCAGGAAGCCGGTGTTCACCAAGGTGGATCAACTCAAGCCGGGCACCAACGGCCACACCCTCACCGTCAAGGTCGTCACCGCTACCCCCGTCCCCGGCCGCGCGCGCCCCGGCGCCCCCGCCACCTCCTCCCGCGCGCCCCGCATCGCCGAGTGCGTGGTCGGCGACGAGACCGGCGTCATCGTCTTCACCGCCCGCAACGAGCAAGGTGACTTGGGCTGCCATACCTTACTGTCGATTGGTATCGTTTGCTGTACGCTTAGATTTGTTAGGCTCCGATCTTCGTGCGCTGATCTGTTTGGTGCGTAGATGATATCTCATGGTTAGGTTTTTTTTTTACCGCTTTCGGATCATGAAAAAATTAGTGGAAACAAAGGAAAGCGTGTGACCTTTTCTTTTTTATGTTACCCGGCTGTAACGACAGGTTTATAGGGCTCCCTAGAATTGTTGTGCGTTGCATGTGGTTATGATAGGATAAGAGGTCGAAAATTGTATTTCTATCGTGATCTTGATAGGTGTGGAGAAGAGAACACTTCGTTTTATAGTTTTAGGTCATATGTTTTATGTTTAGATGGTATTCCAGTGATACTGCTGGTTGGCATTACGATTTTATTCCGAAATAATTATGGACAGCCAAATAGCAAAACTAAGTGATACATAGTTACCAATAAAAAAACATTCATAGTTTTGCCAAAGGTTTATTTATGTTCATTTATGCCAAGTACAGGTATTCATACTCGGCTGCGCGCCAGTCAAACGCCCCGTTTGGCACAACTCTAGCTCCGAGATCTATGCTGGATCTGTAGTTTGTTGACTAAATTAAAGTGATTTAAATATTTTTATTTAATATATAATATAAATAAAATGAGTCATGTAAATGCACTTAACATGTCTGCAACTCTAGATCCAGGATTTCCTAGAGCTACAGATGACCAGCTTTGCCAAACGGGGCCAAAATTTAAAACTACTAATTCGCTACCAGTACCCGCCATCCTACTTGCTTTCGTCCTTTTGCGCAGCTGAATTGAGTTCAAATCCCATAGTATTATTCAAAACAACGGCACAATGCTTGTGTCTTACCTTGTATTGTGGTATTTTTCCTTTAAATCCAAGCGTGGGTATTCTATTTTTAGGTGCGGGCTTCCTAATCTTGGATGAATAAAATAAAATGTTTTGGTGGTTATTTTTCATGTGTTTTGAGGGACATGAAGGCTTTTCAAATCGAAGGAAAAGAGCGATATTTCACTTGGCTTATGCATCTTGCAGATATCCTCTCTCTCTCTCTCTCTCTGTGTGTGTGTGTGTGTGTGTCTCTCTCTCTCTCTCTCTCTCTCTCTTGAGAATTGATATCCTGTCTGTTATTAGTCATACACAATTGGCTTGATTTCAAAGTTCGGGAAAATAGCAAAAATAAAAGCATAGCAGCTTCACCCTATTCATTTGTTAATTATTTGCATGGTCACATCCCACTGGCTATTACACACAGCACTACCATTTTTTGCCATTAACAATTAATACAGTACTAGGTAGTCATGCTATTTGCCAGTTGTTCTTGTATGTGTCTTTGGGTTGCTTGTGATCATCACAGAGTAGTCTTGGATAGTATCATGATTCACGGTCTATTTGACAATGTATGTAGTATGTACGATGTTTTGATGGTATACTCTCCTATGCAGTTGACTTGTTGAAGCCTGGTGGTACAGTGATCTTGCGCAATGCTAAAATTGACATGTTCAAAGGCTCAATGAGGCTTGCAGTGGACAAGTGGGGGCGGATAGAGGCTACAGAACCTGCCAGCTTTACAGTGAAGGAAGACAACAACTTGTCACTAGTAGAGTATGAATTGGTTAATGTGGAGTAACTGTCGATGTTTCACCCCTTTTCCCTGCCATAAAAAGGAAGTACTATGGATGAACATTATAAAGCCTTTGCTAAGCTTGTTTATTTGGTATGGTGGTAGTAGAACGTTCACTTAGAACGTTCGATCAATTAAAATGAGTTGCCCATGCATGTACTAGATTGTGATTCCTCTTGGTACTGCCTGTATTGCTGTAATGGAACAAGCTCTGCGGGGCAACATGATGCACCGAGTTCTGGAGATCAGTGAAATTAATTGCTGCATATCCTATCTAGATGAATGGTGGTTATTTCCTGGTACATTGACATTTGTGTTGATGTATGTTGATGTCTCCTGAAATGTGCAAGCTTCTCATGAATAGTTTGCTATCTTACCCCCTTCAATCGTACAAAGTCACAATGCCTTTTTTCAGTGGTTTTCCAGACTACCAACACGTTGATGCACACACTATCACCTGAAGCTTATTATGTTTTAACAGACAATTGCCAGTGACACAAATAACGTTTTTAACTCGTCGTGTGTTTCGTCCTTTCCTACTGATGGCCAGTGACGAGTTTGTGACAATCTTTGGCCCAAAAGAGGAAAACCCTGTGTTTGTCAGTTCTTCATTCTAGCCACATCTCACGCCTAAAAAAAGCCATGCTAATATCGGAGGCAGGTTACACAAGTCACAAAAACAAGGCCTAGCAAGGCTAAAATTTTGACGAACGTAATCAAAACTTGCAGAGACCACACATCTCGAGCAAGATGTCAGGCGTCGCCGGTGAGGATCCGCAGGACCAGGAGCCGTCGGTGGAGGCGGTGTTCGCGGGGCAGCCGCGGCCGCCGTGGTGGCGGCAGGTCACGGCGCGGTCTGTGGCCGTGAGCGTCGTGGTCGGCCCCGTGCTCAGCTTCATGTCGATGAGGATCGGCCTGACCACCGGCATCGTCCCGTCGTTCAACATGTCGGCGAGCCTCATCAGCTTCTGCGTCGTCAAGTCGTGGACGCGGCTGATGGACCGCTGCGGCGTCGCCTCCCAGCCCTTCACTAGGCAGGAGAACGTCGTCGTCCAGACATGCATCATCTCGTGCGCCACATTGTCGCTCTATGGTACGCATGCATTACGTACACAGCAATGCTATGCTATGCGATACGAACAAACGTAGATACAGATGGCATACGAAATCGCGGCCCACAGGTACGTCCATTGGCCGCGATTTCTTATGTCATTTTTATTAATTTCTAGGTAGGGCGGCTTGCTTGATCGTCGGTCGATCATATTTTCGCGAGCTGGCTGGTTTCATGGGCACGCCTGAAAATGCTTGTGCAGGTGGCTTCACGACGTATCTGCTCGCGATGACCGATACGGTGGCTAAATCAGCCGGCGGAGCAGGCACCGGCCAAGATGTGGATGAGCTGCGCACAGGGAAGATCATGGCCTTCCTCTTCCTCGTCAGCTTCTCCAGCTTGTTCTGCACTCTCCCGTTGCGGAAGGTGAGAGACGTCACGTTGTCGTTTGATTTCTTAAACAACGAACTATGGCCAATTCTTTAGCATTGTTTTTCTTCTCATCGATGCTCTGTTAATTTGATAGAGTGCTAGATCAGATTTTAAGCTGCTTCTTTTTTTTCTGCCATTGTTCGGCAGATCATGATACTGGACTACAAATTGTTGTATCCATCTGGTTCAGCTATCGCTGGGATCGTCAACAGCTTCCACACACCAAAGGGCGCTGCAACAGCGAAGTAAAAATAACTAATGTTTCCCTTCGTCGTCGTCGTCGTCGTAGTAGTGCTAATGTTGATTCTTTACTGTGTCATTTTCTAAATCTTAATTGGCAAATTCTTTTTCTCTCTCCTTAGATTACAAGTGCTTGCTCTGTTCAAATCTGTTGTTGGAAGCTTCATGTGGGCTTGCTTCCAGTGGTTTTACACGGCAGGAGATGGGTGTGGCTTCCAAGCTTTTCCTCTGTTTGGATTGAAGGCATACAAAGAGAGATTTTTCTTCGATTTCTCTGCGAGCCTCGTTGGCGTGGGCATGGTTTGCCCTTGCCTGATCAACTTCTCGATGCTCTTTGGATCCGTCGTTTCTTCGTGGATCATCTCGCCGATGATAGAAAGAAAGCAAGGAAAATGGTACACCGACGTTTCACCGACCAGCTTCAGGGGAATCAACGGATACAAGGTTAGTAACATAATTTAGTTTTACGGGGTTTTTTCCATCTGGAAGTTGCCTGGTTTTTGGGTTAATTCTAAGTCGGTTTTCTTAACCTTTGGATTAGCTTACTTTGAGAGGTGCGTGAAGCATGCATGGGTTTATTTCGCAACATGTTCTCTAGTTAGTAATTGATCAGAAGATTCAGTCGTTACGCTTCGCTGACCTTATCTGCTTCGATCAAGTAGGTACCCATGGGCATAGCGGTGGTGCTTGGGGATTGCTTGTACCAATTGGGCGTAGTCAGTGTCAAAGCAGCACACCACTTCTACAAGGGAGACCACGAGCAAAAACCCGTTGTCAAGGGCATATCAGATGATGGCAAATCTGACGAACATTCATCCCCTAGCTACGACGATCTTCGCAGGAACCAAGCTTTTCAGGACGATGGGATGCCTACCCATGTCGCTGTCGCTGGCTACATCGTCTTGGCAACCATCTCAACAATCTTCGTTCCGCGCATCTTTAGGCAGATCGGATATCACCATGTCGCCTTCGGATACGCCGTCGCTCCCATCCTGGCGTTCTGCAATTCATACGCTTCTGGACTCACGGACTGGTCCCTCGCGACCGTCTACGGAAAGGTCGCCATCTTCATCGTTGGGGCATGGGTTGGTGAAGCATCTGGCGGCACCATTGCCGGCCTTGTTGCCTGTGGTGTCATGTTGGTGGTCGTCGGCAATGCCGCCGAGCTCATGCAGGACTTCAAGACAGGATACCTGACGCTCACCTCGCCACTGTCCATGTTCATAAGCCAAGCGGTTGGAACGACGCTGGGTTGCCTGATCAACCCGTTCGTCTTCCTGGGCTTCCAGAAACTTGTTGGCAAAGAGCATCTGGGAGAAGCCGGATCGGCTTACTCGGCGCCCATGGCCGTCGCCTACCGCGCGATCGCGGTTTTAAGCGTTGAGGGTGTCGACACACTTCCAAAACACTCCATGAAGCTCTGTGGAGCTTGCTTCCTCGCGGCCTTGTGCTTGGATTGCCTGGCAACAGCGGCCAAAGCAAAGAATTGGAGGGCGAAAGGCTACATCCCAAACCCCATGGCCATGGCGATTCCATTCTTCGTTGGACCAACATTTGCGATAGACATGTGCATTGGGAGCCTAATATTACTCATCTGGAGGAGAGCAGACAGGCAAGGCGCAGCTATGTTTGCAATTGTGGTTGCATCAGGTTTGATCTGTGGAGATGGACTCTGGGTATTGCCATCGTCGCTACTTTCAATTTCCAAAGTCCAGCCACCCATCTGCATGAAGTTCCTGTCTAGTTATCAGAGTGAGCAAATGGATAAGCACTTCCTACACAACTTAGCTACTTCCTGATAACACGGAGGTGTACATGTGGATATTGCCTGTAAATTAAGATCATATACTGTTTGTGAATTGTTAGTGCATCCGAACACGTGTGTATTCCATGTATCGCATGTTTCCTGCTTTTTTTTTTTCTGTGTACATATTTTGCTAGAGTACATAGCAGCATTCTTCACACAAGTATTTTCCACACAAGATAAATGGGACTGACAGCTGAAGATTAAAAGCATAAAAGGATGCTCCGCAGCATTGACGCTAAAATAAACGAAAAAGGTTTGCACCTTGTGAGCATTTCAATCACCAGATCATGCTGAAGAAACCGAAATAAAACCTGATGCCAAACCATCTCACGGTTGCTGGCTACATTTTCTTGGCAGCATTCTCAACAATCTTTGTTCCGCGCATCTTCACCCAAAAAAAGCAGCTTAGGTCTAATTTTGAAGTAGCTAGCAGCACAAACATTTTGCTCCTCCCATTGTTTTCATTACATAAGGATTCTGGTCAACGAAGAGGAGGGCTAAAAATAAGTCTGAGCAACATACAAAACTGTTTATTAAGTAAACCATCTTCATAGTTGACATACAGAAAAATAAAAGCAGGCTTCCTTTTCTTGTCAACTCATTCAGCAGAATCACAAAAGAACATGAAAGGCTACTAATCTCCTGGTTCCGGTGGCAGGCCAGGCCAGCATCATACTCCATCAGTTCCAGCTGTTAGCCAACAATATTAATTCATCAAATTTGTTCTACGAATTTAAGCAAGAAATTTAAGATTACTGCTGCTAGCCTATTACACTTTTCCAGGGTGTTTTAGAGTATTTCACAACCAAATGTCAAGCCCTAAGCCCCTCTACAAATGAAAGGAAAAGGTAAAAAAAAAAAACTAAAAAACAAATGAATGGCTGCAGCTGTCACCTTTGTCTACTATGGTTTTTCCAGTAGGAGAGGATGGAAGCATATGGTTTTCCTCATTCAATATCATATTATCATACAAAGCTAACTATACTCTTGAGTACAAAAAAGCATTTGGTGATAAGTTACATCAAAAGATTCAGGGCCTCTTGTTCATTAAGGGAAAGGCGGAGTTTTAGTCTGCATAGAACTTTCAAAACACTTCTCAATTCATTTTCTTTAATATTGCCTAGTGCATAGTTTGTAACATTTCTGAACTCATTTGTTTCATCATGCCCAGTGAATGATTCGTAACAATTCTAAATCAATTTGTTTCACTTTGCCCCAGTGCATAGTTTGTAAATCATGAAACTGAAAGATGAGTATATTCATTGTTCTGAGCAGATTAGGAGTCTTGGGCACCATATTTAGTGACACAACCTCAAAAAGCATGAACCGTCACCCTCCTCCTTTTTTTAAAAATAACGAAGAATCAATAAGACAAAAAGTTGTGGAGTAATCATTACCTACCGTTTCTTATTTTTTGTTTCTAAAAATAAGCCACTAATTAAAAACTGCAGAGTGACCCAAACCAAATCATGCTTTATATACAACAAATTGTTTTCATTCATAAGCAGAGCAGTGTTTTCAGTCACATATCGGAACTAGGTTTGGTAACAATCTAACATCCTAAATTACATGAAATCCATTAATATTTCAAAAAAACGGTGAAGATATTTTAGTGGTCACCTTTCCCCAGTTGGTCTTCATCTAGTTTCATCTCGTCCTACAACAAGAAATGAAAAGAAAAGCAGAAAATGTCTCTTTTTCATCAAACAAACTAGAAATAGGACTTGATAATGAAGTCAACATGAGATAAAAAGTCAAACTAAAAGGTTTTTACCATTAAGGAGGAAAAACTACAAACTAAAAGATGGAAACATGGCAGAAAATCACGCATTGCGTCTATGATTGATACAGATGTTGAAGGAATGACGCAAATGATACAAGAAAATCGTTGAACACATTTGGACCAATGTTAACCAAGACTAGTACAGGGCATGTTCTATGGCAGGTTACTGTTACTACAACGTTGACTTGAGCCACATTATCGGAAACAAGTCACACAATTGGCATATGATCCAGATCGATACACACCCATTGCAATATCTGAATTAGACATTTGGATTAAAGAGGAGGGTAGTTTCAGGTTTACCTTCCATGAGCCACCCGATGCTTCGGCCGGGGACGGCGAGCATGGACGTCATCCGCGAGGCGGCGTTGGCGCTGTGCAGCGGAAGCAGCGACTCCACGCAGAAGCTCATCTCGATGGGCGACCTGCACAAAGAAAGACGCCATCACCATCCGCCTCTATCTTCCTTGGTAAGGGGGACACGGATGAGAGGTGGGCGGGGTCGTATCGTATCGTACCTGAGGAGGCGAGGGGGCGCAGCCAACGCGCGATGGAGAGACGGCCGGGCCGCAGAGGGGGCGGAGCTCGCCGGTGCGGCGCGGAGACGCGAAGCGGATGCGCGGAGCAGCGACCTGGCGGCGGCGGCGGCCATCGTGGCTTGCCGAGACAGACGGGAGGAGATGCGGTTTGCCGGTTTCCGGTCACCATGCGCCGCGGTGGCAATGCTGTTATTATTCCAAACAAAAGGAATCGATCAATCTGGGCCGCCCATTCCCACCCGAGCACGTCAGGATGGGCCGATTCGGCACGCTGTTTTTGTTCTTCTTCCCCTCGACGACGGCGCGGCGGCAGCCAGGGTTTAGAGTAGGAGGAGCTCGCGCGGCGCAAAACCCTAGCCACGCGCCCTCGACCTCGACCACGCCTTTGGATTAATAGCGCGGCGGCGGCTTCCCCTCGGTGAGTGCCCTGTCACGATGCGTCGGCGGTCAGGATGTACGCTCCACCGACGATTTCACGCGCGAGCGCAGCCAGGACCTGCAGGTGACGCATATGTTGCTTCGTTGGTTTGCATCCATGCGATGTAGTCGTACTTCAGTTCTACGATGACATGGTAGAGTAGAAACTGTGGTGTTGCAGTCTGCCCACTGTTTCCCAAGCATCAAGTGTGTTCGCATGCGAGTACGGATCATTGGTAATTCTATGCCTGGTCAAAATGGTGTAGTCGTAAATTTCTGAGGGGCCAAGTTGATTCCCTTTTGCTGGAATTGTGTACCCCTTTTCCGCGCTTGTCAATTGATTTGACACTTAGGGGAGCCCTCTTGCAGAGTTGCTTGCTCAGGACTTAAGATCACTCTTTTTCCAACCACTTACAATCTCTATCGCACATGTTACGTCCAACAGAAAGTATTTCACAATTATGACCCAGCACTTCATACTCAAGAGGAAGCTGTTGAGTGCACTTGGGCTCTTAATGCTGCAAAGTTAGATAAGGTATGTTTCTCCTTCTCTGCATTCATGTTTTGTTCTTTACTGTATCGGAATTCATCGACACTTCCTCCGACCGCTTCGGAGCCGTGACTTCATCGATACCTATGACCACCATGTGGTCGCACTTTTGACGACCATGTTACAAGCGGCATTGTCGTCTGGCCTTCTCCGACTGCGTCGGAGGTACAAACCTAATGGGGCATCCGGCCTTTCGGTGTGGGACTTCGCTGCCCACGTCTATGAGCCGTCCGAGGCTAGGGCATGACCTACACGCGCCAGCTCAATTTCTGCCAAGAGATGTCACAACCACGTCAAGATCGGTCAAATAATCGTACTCCGGGAGGTTTACAACGTCCACACCCCCGGGGATTGAGTTACCAGCTGCATCAGCTCACCCATCGGCACCTGTATGCTTGTTGCCGGGGGATAGGGGGCGGGGCCAGTCTGGACCAATTGTTCACGTTAGCTCGTCCATCGGGACCTCCACGCTTGCTGTCGAGGGAGTACTGTTGTAGAGGTGGCCTAACCTCTGTGACTGGGTATTGCAATTGGCCCAATATGCAATAAGGCTAATAGTGTAAAGGAATGTACCAATACACCATCACCTTTTTGTAATTATCAAGGTATAGGATGAGAACTTTTTATTCTACCCCATTCATGTATATAAACCCCTAAGAGGAGTATGAGAAAGAGGGATCCACTTATTTCATACACGAGCACTCTCTCCTGTCGTTAGCTCTCTCTAGCTAGTCCCTTTCTTTACTGTTTGGTCCGTTGTCACAACAGTAGACAAGGTGCAATTCAATATGTTGGAACCCTAGGGAGCCCATGAACTTCACTGTTGTAAGATTTACATGTTAATTATGTTATTCTTGTTATCACCTACAAATAATTCTGTCACAATGAAGGATTTGTGCTATGTGCTATAATTATGGGCTGAAATATTTACCAAGCTTTTCTCTACGAATAATATATAAATGTTGTTTAAGTTTGCTACCTCTTTTTATGCCCAAAATTCTAATTGGTTCTCAACTTCTACCCCCTGTTGGCGTTCTATCATTTTTGTGTGGTGCCATGGATCAAACCATTGTGATGGTGGATACCAAGTGTATCAGTTTAGTGGCAGACGAGCTTAGATCTATATAGTTTGAGAAGTGGTTCATTGTCAATGAGTTCCAGAGTAGTCTTTTCGATTCAACCAGTTTGAACAGTTGAACATGCTATTATGTTACTAGTTATAAGTCTTTATTGCAACCCGATCAGTGGCAATTGAACTATGAATTAATCTATGGTGCTTGGAAGTAGCATGCATATAACAGTTCTCCTGCATATGCATATATAGTTATTAGTTGTTACCTGTAAGGCAGTTAGCTATCTTATTTGCTTGGGACCCCATGTTTATCTTCTTTAACACCTTGTTTATGGGTTTTCCGTTCTATTTTAACCAATTTACCCGTGATCTTTGCAGGGTGTTTTGTGTGAAATACACCTACGATGGAACCTATTCAATTTCTGGCAGTGATGATACGAATCTTCAGCTGTGGAATTCCAAAGCTTCAGAACAATTGGGAGTTGTAAGGTTTCTAAAACCATGCGCTGTTTGCCAATTGCTGCTATGTACTGGCATGTTTGTTGCTTGCTCCAATTCTATGTGATGTGATTGAGGTTAACCTGTTGGTACAAGTGGAAGCTAATTTGGACATGGTGTCTCATTGTGGATGCTCAATGAATTAGTGTGGCAAGAACTGTTGTTCATTTGCACTTAATTGCTTTTGTGTATCAGTGTCATACTCCACCACCAAACACAAGTGGTGCACTTAATTAAGATGAACAACTAACGGAAAATGTGAGCATATATACATGGCCAGTGCCTGAAGATAAGAAAAAGAATGAACTGGAACTATTGCCTATGGTGATCTTCAAGAAGCATAGACCCCTGGTGCAAGCACAAACTATGTCAAGTGTGTTGTGTAATGCAGATGATGCATGGTCTTAAGGAAATTTTACATATGTTAGCACAAAAAAGAACAGCCAATTACTGCTTGTTCCAGATTTCCTGGTGAGGACTGGAGCGGAGAGTAATATTAGTTAAACTGGCACTGATTATATGGTGGCACAGACAATACGAATTGGTCCAGCTTATTTTAAAATTTTCACATATTATTTCAGGAAATACATTGTTTCATAACATTATTTACTTATTTAGAAAAGAGTAATAGTTCATAACTCTTTGATTTATCCAGTTTTGGCCGAAATATGGTTCATTTCTGGTCAAGTTGATTTACAGTAAAACCCCTGCCTTGCTGAAAACCCTATGAACGACTGGGAAGTGGTGTTAAGTGAGATGCCAGAATTGTTTCTTTAGGTGGTAGTCTGAATCAGCAGTTTAGTGAGAACTTGTGTAAGGCAACAAAGAAGATGCTTTATCTACTGTGATCTGGTCTGACTTATCAGCTAGTGCATGCAACTTTTCATATGCTCTCGTGTTTCAGTCTGCTTCTGAGTGCAATTCTGGGTTGAAAATCTTTCATGTGTAGCTAGGTTTGAGGTTGTAGCTTTGTATGATTGAAACTTGATAGTGAATAATGAGTGCCTGTGTTTTGCCTTATTCTCGAAAGTAGCTGCACTACTTACTGCAGGCATAGGCACTTACCTAAGGCTATCCACAAGGCCGCCAACTTAAGGCGTACAATGATTTGAAGCTGAAAACCATAATGAAGAAAGAAGGCAAGCGCACAGTGCTCCAGGGAGCATGCCTGTGCAGCCCCTCAGGAAAATAAGAATCAAAAGAAGTGAGGGGGGATCTGAGTATGACGAAGCCAAACGCAGTGGCATTCCAGATTTCCAGCTCATTGTTTTTTTTTTCTGTTGATTTCAAGGTGGAAACAGATCTAATCATGCTGTGCCCTCCCCAATCATGGAGTGAGAAGTTTGTTCAGGCGGAGTTGAGATTGCGCAAGGTTGGAGAAATGGAAATGCTTAGTTTTTCTTGAACGCGCTGAAGTCCTGCCTCCTCCTCTTCTTCTTTCTTTCTTTTTTAGATCACAAGTACAACACAACTGTACTCACTAACGTACATACATAATATCACACATACTTACACATTCACATGGATGCGCCCAATGTGCACGTTTGAGATGAGATGAAGATCGAAGAGTCTCACAGGACGTGGGCACGTGTTTTAACCGCTGAATATACTTACGTACGTGTGAATACTCAGAGGCACTATTTATACTGTTTACGTGATCAATATCTCCACGAAAATGCGACACCTCGGTCCGCAAGTTCTGCCTCTTCTATGCATGGCGTGTGTTGTACAATTTTTTGTTTCGACGGAATTCCAAATCTTTTCACCGTGTAACAGATGTTACCTGTAGAATTACCTGTGGAGCAACGATGCTGATATATGAATGTTAGATCGTCAATTAAGGCCAGTGCAACATTGCTTCCAATGCAAGTTGAAAATATCTTCGTCAAATCGTTAAGTATCGACAGCCAGAGACGTGCCAGAAATCTGAAGATGCTGTACGCACTGTGCCATGCATGTGGCATCTCAATTCTCATTGATGCCCTTATTCCGTCAGGTACGATGTACTAGCGTCACTAGTTCAACAGCGTACGTGTCGGCTGATGCCTAGACGAGATGGTGACGTTTGATCTTTGATGCCCTGATCTACAGTGTGAATGAGCTCGTGAAATTTGATGTTGGACATCATCAATTAATTGAGGCCACAATAAAGATTGAAAACAAAATAATTATTCTAAACTCCATTGGCCCTTTGCTCTAAAATCATATAAAAAAAACTTCGAATTAGCACAGAAGAAATTGTATCTTTGTTTCTAAGGAGAATGGTGGGATTTTGAACCTATGACCTCAACCACCGCCACCTGGTTCATTCGACCTTCTATTGATCATATGAAATATTTTTAACCGACATATTCATAATCCACGAGAGAGCACACATGTAAAATTTCATGATTATTAGCACACATCGTTAGGTGTTAGTGCTATAGAAGATCGAGTAGCTCATGGTTATTATCAGTCCAACACATATAAGTCGTTCCATCAAGTTATAATACACGCAACTCTCAGATACGCAGAGCGCACATACATGAGAGGGAAAAAAAACAGAGATCGATAGATGTCAATGCATGGTACCCTCAAGATGCAGTATATTAATCTACACGCGTCCGTACAGCCAGTGATCGATCGATCATGAGTACGTACAAATGGACAAGTCGACTGGTTGCGAAAAAGCATGCACCATCCGGCGCCGGCCGGCGGCTGGCCGGTGAGAGATTTAGAGACCAGCCGTTCACCCGGCGCCGCTGCTCGTCGTTGCCGCTGGTGGAACCTTGGGTATGCCTTGCTTCTGCAGCTCGGATATGACGCTGTCCAGCGACGGCGGCTTCAGCCCGAGGGGAAGCGGCAGCCATGGCTTCACTAAAACATCTCCAATAGCTGCATCGATGCTCTCCTTGGACTGCAGCAAAGAATTGATCAGCGATAAAATTCGTGTGAGTCAATTAATTAGGTCACATTCTCCGAGACTAATCAAGGAATGGCAAAGTTTATTATGCTTCTTATTTGCTTGCGCAATTAATGGACGTAGTGCCAAGATCGATGGACGTAGAACCATGCATACCGGCTGGGAGTCGAGCTGAAGCTGCAAGCCGGCGAGCTTATTGCTCTGCGGTGGCGGCGGCGGCGGCGGCGGCGGGATCGGTCTGTACATGGGATGCGGCACCATCCCTGGCACCGGTGGCGCAGGAAACCTCTGCAACTAAACGCACCCAATAACGTATCTTAGAACCAAATTAAGCAATTACTACTACATATATATTCGACTACACAGGAAATTATAGTATGTCTACTACTTTAAAAAAGAGTTATTGGTAGTAATGATTCATCTCGCCCGTGCCCTTTCCTCGACGCCACTGCAAGCCGGCCGTTGCACACTGCCGTTCGAGACCCTGTCTATCACACGAGCTCATGCGAGCTTCCCTTTCCCACACGGTGCTGGCCTTATTCCCCTGTATTCGGTGCGTGCTGGTTCCAATCCAATCCAGCACGCTATACATTCGGTTAATCCCTAGGCTCCATCACCGGCGGAGCCAGCTCTAGCGGGGATCGAGAAGCCGCGCAGCCAGCCCCAAACCCTAGCTAGGCATCGCACCGCTTCCACCCTGCCTTCGCTCCAACAGCACAAGCAACCATGACGGGAGCAGCAGCTGCTATGAAGCCACGGAGGAGAGGAGAGGAGAGGAGAGGAGCAACACGGTGGGAGCGGATGGCATCGGCGGCTGTGGCGCTGGCCCGTACCTTCCTCCTCTTCATCACACCACCAGCGGGCTGTGCCTCAGCCTTGAGCGCGATCGCAGATGCCATCCTCTGTAGCCCAGGGTACTACCTCACTGGGTGGAGTCTCCCACCCCATAGGCAAGCACGCGTCGACCCTCGACGTCCTCCTCCTCCTCCTCGCCAGATTGTAGCGTGGCTAGCACGAGCGATATTGTGATCGAGCAGATGAGTTGCCACCTGCTTTTGCACTCTCTCATCTTTGTAGTACACTATGTATGTGAGGATCTCAGGCAAAGATTAGTCAATCAATCTATGCTTCATTGCAAATAAATATACTCGAATGGATTTATTTCATTCTTTTGGCTCTTTAAATGCCTGCACATTTGATAGATCTGGGCATGTGTGAATGAATGGGATGTAGTATCGGCACTACACTTGCATTGTAGAAGGTTGTTTCATTGTTTATCAAGAGTAACGAGCTGCGATCGGTAACAAATTGTTGAAGGGAGCTAGCTAGAGTTTTGTATGTTGGATAAAGAGTCAGAAAAGGAGTTTGCGGTAGAGTTTAGGGATGTCGACTTGTTGACCATATCTTATTTGAGTGTTAGCAAAATTTGTGTGTTGTTATTTCAGGGATATCTTTGGGTGGTCTAACATTCCTAGATCTATGGGTGATCTGGTTCAGGGGTGGTTTACTATAAGGGTAATCGTAGAAAAGGTTTAATCTTGCTCTGTTTTGCAGCTACAGCTTGGGCGCTGTGGCAAGTTCGCAATAAGATGGCCATTGAGAAATGTTGCTTGAGACAACCTCCTTTCTTCGACAGTGCCAACTGTTGCTTCGGGAGGAGGATCAAGACAATGTGTTTGAAATACTAAGGAAGATGGTGAATCAGATCAAGAAGCTCCAGGCGAATGCAGTGCACGATGATGGAGGATAAAATAGCAGTCTTTACTTTGGTTTATTTTTGCTTTGTATTCGTACTTCAGTTTTATTCGTATCCCCAGCCTTGGTTGTGTGAGGCTATGTTATTTTGCTTTTTTAAAAAAGCAGGGAAACCCCCTTTTCCAAAAAAAAGAGCTATATTGTTGGTTCAAACTAAAGTTTTTCTCTCCCAATGATGGCTCTGTTTTGTGTCTTGTGATATGCGTTTCATTGCCTTTGATAGTTTGCTTCCATACAAAATGTACCTGCTGATACATTTGAGCTTCAATTTTTCCGTAATGCTCTATTCTTGCATTAGATCAATATTGTCTGCTAAATTTACTGCATCACTATGTATTGACTATTTGAAATTCAGACAGCACATTGTGACATACAGCTCAGCTCAAGTACAGGTGGGGTTGGAGATGTTTCAAAAAGTTGTATTGGGGCATTTCTTGTGTATTAGTTCAAGGTTAAACATGGTGGAAAAGCCGAAGGCGCAATATAGGCTGTGCGCCATGATGCATATCAAGTGGAGCTCGGTCGGATGTCTTGGCGGAGCCAAGGGTATGACTACGCTGCGCCTTGAAATATTAGAGTAATATGATTTTTTTATCCATAATAAAGTACGGACATTGAAATAGTACGTAAGGTAAAAGGACTAGTTTACCATGACCGCAGGAGGCATCGGCGGTGGAATACAGGGCGTCCCTTGTGTCACTGCCTGTGGGCCCCACTTCCTCGCGGCCTGCGGGGAAAACAGTAAATCAACTGATTATGACTCGTGCATACAGGCAAACTGCCAAAGTGAGAACGTGAATGGCGGAAAGCAAGACGGTCACATGGATGTGAGAAGAGGAGGGGTTTAGCACGCACGTTATACTGTTGGTGCCAGTACGCGGGGTTCACCAGCGGCTGGTGTGCCCACGTCGGCAGCGGCTGCGGCGGCGCCAGGTGACGCGGCCAGACGGGCAGCATGCGGGGCGGCGCCGCCGCAGCCTCGACCGCGGTGGGATGGCCCCACACGTGCAGCGGTCGGCACAACGGTGGCGGCGGCGGCTGCACCATCGCCGCGGCAGCGTGTGGCATCCCCGGCGGCGGGAACCCGATGGTCGGCACGACCCATGGGCCTGCTGCCATGTCCTTCCTAGGCCCGCCGGCCACTTGCCCTCCCGTGCCGGTTGCCGCAACGTATATCTGCCGCTTCTGCGTCCAACTCGCCACCTCCGCCTCTCTCGCCATCAGGTGCTTCCTGTGCGACCGGTACTTCTGCACACGCGCAAAAAAGAAAGAGTAATTAAAGGGCTTATTAGCTTAACAAATGCAACCTCTTTTTTTTTACTGAAAAAGGAATCTAACCCATTAAATTTACCTACTAGATTTCTTTTGCGACTCCACTTTCATTCTTGTTCAATTATCATATTGTGTGCGCCATATATTCTATTAAGATCGGGCCGTACAGGGGCATTCACTATGACCATAACAGTATTAGGCATTTAGTATTCGCAAAAAAAAAAGTGTTAAACATTTAGAACAAAGGGTCCTGAAGAAATTCAGGAGGAATTGTTATGTTTCCTATAAAATTTGCACGTTACCGTTTCGACACGTAGGAATTTCGAAGGAATTTTGCAGGAAACCGAGCCATTCGCGTTGGATTTATGCATGTGAACTAGTACTAGCCAGCCAGTAATCAGGGGTGCATACGTTTGTGTGGGGTGCTGCGGACGCTGCTGAACGCTCGTCTAGCTAATGGGTGGGTTTTTTTAGAGTTGATAGCTTATAATTTATAGTTTAAATATTTGAATTCTAACTGTTTGTGAGAGGTAGTATATAGAGAGAAATAGTTACATATAATTTTGGTCAATATAACTAAACTCAGTACACTTTTTACTATAAATTTTTTTATTCATCTTGCTTTAAAAAATACACTATTTAAAAATCATTTATTATAGATAGTATAAATATAGATTAACTTTAGGTGGTGATCATTTGAGCTTTTTTTGGTGGTTTATGGCTGAAAAGCACTGTAGCTGGCTGAAAAAACACTGTAGTTGACATAGACTTATTTAGCATAATTAAATTTAAAAAAATTAAAAAATATATAAAAAAATGTTAGCCCATTACGTATAATACAAACAAATATAGAAAAAAAGAACCGGCAAAAAAGCTCAATAAAAAGTTAAAAGTTCAAAAAAAATCAAAATTTATGAATAATGAAAAAATAAGTTAAAATTTAAAAGTTGAAATCAAAACGATCATAGCCTTAAGGTCAAAGAATCCGGCTAAATGTGGAGGCGACGTAGCACGCGGCCGCGCTGATTGGGGGACAGGCGCCGTGCGGCGGTTTCTGGCGCGGTGCCGGTACACCGATTGGCGCGTCCCCGCTGCACTGTTTGAGCAAAGGAATATATTATATCCAAGGATCGATCTTGTTGCCATGCATGGCTTGGCGTACTACTGGCTAGCAGCAGCGAGCTAGCTGCATGCCACTTGCATGTTTGAATGGTTTCACTTTTACCAGCGATGCATGTGTCTTTGCTTTGGCGGAACCTAGTAAGAAAACTTCACATGCGTGGTATTATGTACTAGTAGTGTTGCACTGTACAGCGATACCATCAGTATCATGCTTGGACAGTAGTGGCCGGGTTATTTTGGGTTTAGAGTTAATTTATGTTTATACTATCTACAGTAACTAATTTTTAAACATTGCGTTTTTCAAGACAGAATCAATAGAAATAATTATAGTAAAAATGTACTGAGTTCAGCTGTACCAGCTAAAATCGCATGCGACTATTTTCTTCTGCGTACTGTCTCTCGCGAACAGTCAGAATTCAAATATTTAAACCATAAACTATAAGACATCAGCCCAAAAAAACCACCCATGTTTCCCAAATCTGAGGCTGATAGGAGATCGGAGTGTAATTACTCTTGGATTTAGTTATTTTCATTCATGATATACCACATAAATGAATTTAATATACTTATTTATCACCTTAGTTATACTAATATAGTAATTCTAAGATACTCTAATGTCAATCACATGAAAAAATTGCAAGGGAGCACAAAATTTTTGGTATATTTTGTTAATACCTTCACATTCATAAATTAAAATGAATATAGATAGATAGATCACATGTTCTGCCGACTTTTATATAAAATCAAGACATACTTATAATCAAATTATCATAATAAAAGGCAATTGTAGTTCGAATTTTAGTTCAAACTTACTTGAACAAGTTAGTAAATTTATTAAACTCAACATATAATTTTAAAAAAAAAATCGCATATGATACATAGGTAAATACCTATTTTAGATCGTGGTGTCACCACAGCATTGTGTCCTAATTAATTATACTATACTATATGTACATGTATATGTGTATATAAAGAGAGGGGGGTATTAATGGATTAATAGGTGCCCTTGTCTTAGCATTAGCTAGCTACTTCTTTAATTAAAGCTTGTGCGCGGCGCTCTCTTTTTTCCAAGGCCTGTTTGATACGCGGAAATTTTACTCATTCCTCTCAAAATTAGCTAGCGTGCATGGAAACATATGCACCCCAGAAACTGAAGTCAGATGCGCACTCGTTGGTACTTACCTGCAGATGGCTGGCAATGTTGTGGCGAGTGAGGCACTCGATGCCCATGAGCTCCAGGATCCGCGACGGCACGGCCTTGTCGATCCCCAGCTGCTCCACCGCCTGCACGAACCGCCGGTGCAACTCCGGCGTCCAATCCACCTGCAATCGACCAAATTACACAGATACGCGAGAGCATATACGTTGCATACACAATCCTTAAGCTGTAAAAACTTTATATTTTGCCCTGGATAGATAGATAGAGTAGCAAGGAGTACGTACGTACACAAGAGGGACAAGACTGTGCTACTAGCTTGCACCAAAAATAAAGGAGGAAAGAGAAGCTACTGTTGGTACACTACCGTTAGATGCTTCCCGTGACAGTACCCGCGGCCTTATCATGCTGCTGTCCCAAGATCTATCCATCCATCCATCTATCCATCTGAAAAGCTACACGGGGATTTCCATGGCCTATTCATTGCCGCGCAGGAACACTTCGGTGTAGAGCTCCACACACACGCACTAGAGCAGCAGTAGCAGGGTTCAAAATTTCAGCGAAATTCGTTTTTTTTCCATCCATTTCGGTACTCTCCGAAATAATACCAATCCGATTAAAAAAATCGTTTTCATTTGAATTTTGACCTGGCTACAAAATTTGGCCAGATTTTGGTAAAGAATTCAAATGCATTTGGAAATTTTGTTCAAATTTTGAAATGAAATAACGAAGCGTCCATTTCGTCCTTTTTGCCGACAGGCGATTTTTTTTTTCAAAATGAAAGAGTGCAGTACCTCGACCCGGCCAATGGTTGATTGGCTTGCAGCTCTACCATGGCATGCAGGGCCTCGTGGTGCTAGGTCTCATACAGATTCTCTCGTGACGACCGACGTGCGTGGCAGCAGTAGTAGAAGCAGCAGCTAGCTAGCGGTATGTTTTTTTACGATCTGCGCCAGTTCTACTCGCACATGTCGTGAGAAAGATTATGGCAGAGTTAACGCGAGAGTGTGAACTGTGGTATTCCTTATTTTTGTGAATTGTGATGCACAGATTGGACTGAAGAATTATGCCTTTCTTCATTTCCCTCCCTCGTGCTCAAGCTGTGGTTCTTAATTAATTATGGTTGCAGTCCGGTTATGCATCTAGGGCTAGTAAGTGTGGTAGTACCTTCACCTTACGCTTGCCCGCGGAGTTCTTGGCCCATGCCGAAGCCGACGACGATGGCTTCCTCTTGCTGTGCCCCTCTGCCGACACCGACGACTTGGTGTCGGACCCGACCGCCGCAGAATCCTCCGTCGTCGCCGCCGCGCTCGAAACCTCGTCGCCGTTGCTCATCACACCTTTCTCTTCCAACAATAACCCCTTCTGGTCCTTCTCCTGTTCTAGTAATTCCTTCTCGCCTTCCCTCACGGCCGGGGCCTTCGCCTCGGCGCCAGCATCGGCACGGGCTCCGCAACCGTCCGCTGGCTCTGCCGGTCTCACCGTCGGCTCGTCCGGGGAGGAGAACTCGGCGAGGAGCTCGGTCGGGTCGACCTCGAGGTCGGGGAGGATGTCCCCGTCGGCGTGGAAGAACGGGACGTCGCAACTGAAGTCGATGTAGTCGAGCAGGTTGTCGTCGACGATGAAGTCGTCGTCGTCGGTGGCCGGCGCGGCCGGGAACCCGACATGGTGGTCGCCGACGACCGCCCGCTGATCCGCCTTAGGGCTTCGCAGCGTGGACACCTCAAGCATCCCAGTCGCTGTGTACCTCGCAAGAGCAGTAGATGAGCAAGAACCACCAATATCTATATCAAAAACTGCTCTAAATCTCTAGCTTGGTATCGATAGATACAGCTATTCTATCTGCAGGCTAGCCACTCGATTATGGTGAAATTACAGGCAGAGCTGGGCTTGGCGTGAGATCAAGATGGACAGCTAGGCTAGTAGTTTCAGTAGTGCATGGGCAGCAAGCTCTCTAACGGAGATCTCTAGCTAATGGATAGGAAGAAGGGAGGAGAGAGAGGAGAAGAAGAGGGAGGTGAGAGCAACGGACTAGACTAGTTTGGTGGTGATTTTGGAGTATTAGAGAGCTAGGAGGACGCATGTCCACCACAACCTCCTTGAGATTTCTCTCTCTACACCTGCTTTATAGGTTTCTTTCTTTGTGTGTGTCTCTCTCTCATTGCAATGCATATGACACTAGGGCTCCGCAGCGTTTATCTGGTTTACATATCTCAGTGACCTGCCGACTGAATTTGACCAACGTGACAGAGAAAATAATTCTGATATGCATACGTCTGTGGTTAGGCAATTTGTCGTCTACTGGACTCTACAATCTTGCTACTACGTACTCATCATTGTTAAGTACGGCCGCAGTGTATTTTAATGAGGTTCAGTTGCGCTTTCTTGAATTGAAAATATTTTATCTACAGCACTGGAAAGGTGATGGTAACAAAGCATACCGCTGATTTTTGTGTTTTGACACTAACAACGGGGCCTAGTGACTGCACGTCAATATGATATCCAGCGGTATTCTTTTAAACTTTGATTTTTCTTGGTGATATGAACATTTGAAATTTTATATGGCGCTTAGTTCTGGCCTTCAATCATAGTAGTGGAGCTATATATTGATTGATTCATGAATATGTTGCACGGAATTGCTAATTGTTAATCCTATTGAACAGTCATCACAGACGGTTCGAAACCATCATCATAAACGGTTTCTTGAACCGTCTGACTTAATAGGTCAGTGATAATATGGGGCTAATCATAAATAGTTTTTGCTCTGTCTGTGAAAATTGTATCACAGACGGTTTGAAACTAGAACCATGTGTGATTGTCTGTTATTACAGACGGTTCGAAACTAGATCCATATGTGATTGTCTGTTATCATAGACGGTTCGAAACTAGAACCGTCTGTAATAGTCAGTTATCACAGACAGTTCTTGGTAAAAACTGTCTGTGATAACTGTATCAAAACTAAATAATATGTAATTTTACCATACCTTGGATGCCAAATTTTTAGGCATTCAAGTACTTATAGCAAAATCGGATGGATGAGATTGAAGAAGAGGTGTGGAAGGAGAGGAGGAGAAGTGAGAAGAGAGAAGAGGGGATGAGGAGAAGAAGAGCCGACCGAGCCTTCTATTTCTAAGGAAAAGTTTGGCGAGGAGAAGTGGAGGAGAAGTGAGAAAAGAGACAAGGAGATGAGGAGAAGATAAGCTGAGCCTTCTATTTTAAAGAGCAAACCCAGTGAGATCAGCGACTAATTCAAATTCGATGAGAGTGGGTAAGTTGAAATATTATCACAGATAGTTCTAGGTAAAGAACCATCTGTGATAAGTAGATCATCACAGACGGTTTTTGTTCCAAACCATCATAGACGGTTTGGAACAAAAACTTTCTGTGATAAGTACAGACATCATAGATGATTTGGAATAAAAATCGTCTATGATAAGTATGTCATCACAGATAGTTCTTTTCATCACGGTGAACTTAGACGGTCTATCTTATAAAATCGTCTATAATAACTTTATCACGGACGGTTTGTGTTGAACCATCTATGATGAGGTTTTAGGATAACCCTTTTTGTAGTAGTGCTTATCTATAAATATAAAACGTATTTTAGCTGACATGGGTTCACTATCCTAAATGTAAGCTGTCTTTGGACACCAACGTTTGTTGGTGATTGGTCAGTAGAGAAGTGGGTTTGGAGGTGTGAGATTAATGAATTGTGAGTTGCCTAATGGACGAGTAGGTTTAGGGTTTTTTTTACTATGTAATATATATGCGCACGTGGAGTTGAAAATGTTTTTTTCCTTTTCTTTTTTGTTGAAATGGCATGAAACAACTATGCATTAATTATTCACCCTGCATCATTAAGAGCATCTCTAATGCTCCATCAAAGACAATCGATCTAACCATTGATATAGAGATGTCATGGTAGCAAGGATGGTTGTTTCAAAGAGGACTATGATAGCTCGAACAAAGTCATGTAGGTGAAGCCTAGAGCGGTCCCTTCTTGAGGAGAAATTTTGCTATATCATGGTAGCACAAATTAATTTGTGTCACCAACCAATCCAGCACTAACATGCGGTATGTGTTACTGTAGCAACTAATAAAAAATTATTTTGTACTGTAGATGGTACGAGGAATTTTTTGTCTGTATGCTACAGTACAAAACAGGAAAAAAATTATTCGTTGCTACAGTACATCACGCCACGTGTCATCGTTGGATTGGTTGGTGACACAAACTGATTTGTGCCACCGTGATATAACAAAATTTCTCCTCCTTGAGTGCATTGGATATCTACCGTGGCTTCTAGTATGGTAGCTTCAGATTTTGTGGCCTCTTCCTGAGGCTACTGCATTGGAGTGGGAAGATTTGGGTTACAGCTTCAGCTAATGTGACGCTGTATCTCTCTTGGAGCAACCGTTTGTAGATATATATTGTACCTTGGAGAAGCTCTTGCGATGTTCAAGTGAAATGTGATGGGAGTCGATTAAAAAATTTAGAGCACAAAAAATAAAATTTCCTTGTAGAGACTCAATAAAAGAACTAGTTATCCACAATTCAAAACTAAAATATATACATAGAACATTAATCAATTTATTGTAATTTGTAACAGTCGCTACATACATTCTTTTGAATTGTTTCATAACTAGTAGTGTGATCCATGCATTTGTGCGGCTAGATTTAGTATAATTTTGTTACATAAAATTATATTTTTACATATAATAATTAGACTTTTATTTGGTTGCAAGTTCCTAAATGGTAATCTCATTAGCTTGTAGCATGATAACATGGACTCACATTAAAACTTACACTACTACAGAAAAGCTAATAGTAGACGCCAAATCACAGACAGTTTTGTGAAACAGTCTGTGATGTACACTATTACAGACGGTTTTAATTTGAAGGCCGTCTGTGGTATTTGTGGCGGGAAAAAGGAGTATCACAGACGGTTCTTACCTCTGAACCGTCTGTGATACTAGAATATCACAGACGGTTTTATAATAAAATCCGTCTGTGATAATCCGGAATATCACAGACGGTTTTTAATAAAAAACCGTCTGTGATATTCCAGATTATCATAGACGGTTTTTATTATAAAACCGTCTGTGATACTGGAATATCACAGACGGTTTTTTTATTAAAAACCGTTTGTGATATGTTTTCCGCCTTGCAATTCCCCAAAATTTCATAATTTCCCGCCTGAGTCCGAGTAGGATTCAGTTTTGACACACATTCAGTAAAACGGGCATAACTTGTGCATACGGTGTCCGTTTTCGACGTTCTTGTACTCGTTGGAAAGCTAACGACGAGCCCGATCCAAAAAAAATTGACCTGCTTGCGCCTGTCGCCCTCCAAGACCCTGAAAATCGGTCATCTTTGGACCTAAACTTGCGTCGCAAGTTTTTGGTGTCTGTTTTTGCCCCTTTTCTTGGTCTTCCTTTCAGAATTTGGATTTTGCTTCAACTGCAAAGTTGTAGATCTCGTCGAAACCTTTCAAATGAGTATATATAAGCTATATAAAACTTTGCTATTTTATCTTTTCATACTAGTTGTTTATATTATATCGGTATATAAAATTATGTGCTCTAATTCACAGACGGTTCTATATATAGAACCGTCTGTGATATTCATTCATCACAGACGGTTCTAGCCAATAGAACCATCTGTGATAATCTGACCACTGGGCCCGTCAATCCTCCTCACCCCACGAATCGTAGCTCCGCCTCTCTTTTCCCGCGCCCAAAATTTCGAACTCCCGCCTCTCCCTCCCTCTCCCTCCCCTATAAGTATTACCAAAACCCAGCCTCCTTGTTAGTTTCCTCCTCCTTGTTACTTTCCTCCTCCTTGCTGTCCTTGTTCTCCCTCCTCTTGTTGTTCTTCTCCTCCTTGCTATCCTCCACCTTGCTGTTCTCCTCCTCCTTGCTGTCCTCCTCCTTGCAGACGACGCACACGTCAACGGGAGGCAAGACACCGCAGAAGCAACTAGCTCGTGCCAAGGCAGCGCTCAATCAACACCGACGATGGTGGGCGTCAAAGACATCCAGCTCGCGCGCTGCATCAGGGGCGAGAAGGCCTAGGCATAGAGGATCTTTGCTTTTCTCTGTTTTTGTTGTGTTAGCTAGATGAGCAACCTGTTTGTTGTTCTCCTCCTCTTTATTGTTTGTTGTTTGTCTGTCTATTCTTGTAATGGTAGACTCTAATCTTAAAATGTGTACTGTGTTTCATACTGTATTTGCTTGTTCTCATTTCAATTAATTGATTTGCGAAATGGATGTTTTATGTTTATGAAATGAATTGAGATGTGAGGATGTATACATGTACATATTGATCTGCTTGTTTCAGAGAGCATGGCTAGCATTTCCTGAGGCTAGCCAATAAACAGAAATAGATTTAGGGGTAGAAGAGAATAGCACAGACGGTTTTTAGTTAAAAACCGTCTGTGATTATAGCTATCACAGACGGTTTTTACTCAAAAACCGTCTGTGATGATCAGTATCACAGACAGTTTTTAACTAAAAACCGTCTGTGATTATCAGCTACAGACGGTTTTTACTCAAAAACCGTCCGTGTTAGCTGATAATCACAGACGGTTCGAAAACCGTTTGTGATGACCTTCGATTATCACTGACCCATAAATACATACGGTTCACAAAACCGTCTGTGATGACGTTTTCGAACCGTCTGTGATGACCTTTTCTGTAGTAGTGTTAGGTAATATGTCAATGTCTATTTCTTCCTGTTAATTGGAGCATGTGGATATTTATTTGAATTTTAAACGCTAATTGGATTTAAAAATCAACCAAAACGCAAAAATGATTTAAAATACTTGATGGATGTTACAAACTTACAAATTAAAAATGATTTGAAATACTTGATGGATGTTACGAACTTACAAATTGGCTTAGGAAAAATTTATGGACCCTGACCAATAATTAAAAATCGTTCCTTCCTCCTCTTCTTTAAAACTAGTGTTTCTTTTATTTGAATTATCTATCTAGCAATTGCATTTTATTAAAGTACTCACGAAATATTCCATCATATCGTGCATAGAGCAATCAACAAATTCCCTTTGAGCACGTATCAAAGTGGTAGGCTCCAAGCTCTTAGAACGTGGATGTACTTGATTCTTCATCAAACTCTTTTGAGTTGCTCTTGATGTTAGATGTAGGTTGCGGAGACATAACAAATTCATTTTAGTGTTTTTATTCTTCATGCTTCTTAATTGTTTTGACCAAAAATATACGGTCTCCAAAAACTTTCAAGCACAGACTATCCAAACACAAAACTTTCCCAAGAAAATTGTAATTTCATCCTGTTTTTGACATGCGTGTGGACAGGGAGATATCAGGTGGAGAATTTTGGACGCATTTGGACCCCTGGACACCCGAAATTCCATTTTTGAACCCCAAACAAAAAAAATTCCAAATCTGGACCCCCGGCCGACCGCGCGACCGCCGCGTCTCGCCACGTGCCCCGGTCGTGCGGTGTGTTACCGCATGACCGCACTGTTCACGGGTCGTGCGGTACCACACCGCACGACCTCGCCGCCGACCGCGCGACCAGCTGCCCGAGCGCACGACTCCCTGCTTGACCGCACGTCCGCTGCCCAAGCGCACGACCGAGATTCCCGCGCGTTGCATGCTGCGCCCGACCGCACGTCCCAGTGGTGCCAAATCCATCCGCCGTATGTTTAGTAACAGAGATCTGTCAGATGACTCTGTATGTTTAGTTACATCAAAATTTTAGATTATTTAATCTGAACAAGTTTTGGCATGATGGAACTTGATTTCACTTCACAAATAGTACAATTATATCGAATTGGCTAATGGAGAGCTATATGATTTTCGAGGTGGTGCCAAATCCATCCGCCGCATGCACCCGAGGTGGTCTTTTTTCACGCCAGCCGGACGTGCGGTCAAGCAGGGAGTCGTGCGCTCAGGCAGCGCGCGGTCGGCACGGACGTGCGCTCGGCCAGCTGGTCGCGCAGTCGGCGGCGAGGTCGTGCGGTGTGGTACCACACGACCCGTGAACAGTGCGGTCGTGCGGTACCACACCGCACGACCGGGGCACGTGGCGAGACGCGGCGGTCGCGCGGTCGGCCGGTGGTCCAGATTTGGAATTTTTTTCGTTTGGGATCCAAAAATGGAATTTCGGGTGTCCAGGGGTCCAAATGCGTCCAAAAATCTCAGGTGGAATCGTGGAAACCCGCATTTCGACAGAATCAGAGAAACCATTTTACTTTAGCCAACAAATTGTCATAAATAATAATAATTGTACTTTTCAATTTATTCTAACTAAGTATCAAATTTCGATTTCAATTTCAATCTATGTTGAGAGTAACAACAATGAGAAAATTCTAACAAATTATAATAAAAAAAAGGCAAAAAAAGCTGGGTAGAAAATGGGCATGTTTGGCAATGGCTGCGGCTTATGGCTTTTGGTTGAAATTTTTGAATTTTGGCCGTTTACGGTACAGATTACGGAGAGATAGATACTCACTTGCGATTTTGGATGGTACAGATGTTGGCTTTTAATGTGTACATTGTTTAACTTGTAGACCCCGTTTTGAGAAAATACTCCGTTTAAAAGTTAGGTACTGTAGCAAAAGCCAAAAGCCGTCAGCTTTGGAGAAAAAGAACATGCCCATTATAACCCCTAATTGTTAAGGGCTTGTTTGGAATGGATTTTTTTATTAATTGATCCTCCTAATAATATTTTATAAATAGCTCTTCCCTAACTTTATTTTCAAATCTATTCTTTTTTGCCACGCATGACCCGTGACGTGGCATTTGAGTGCTACCATGCCAGTGTACCTCGGTGTGGCAAAGGGAGGCTAATTGTTAAACATCAGTTATAACAACTGCCCAATGTACAGTTAAATCACATGTACAGATGCCTGTTGATAAAGGCACCTTTTCTTCACACCCTCTCATCATCTATATAACATTGTACTGATTCATAATAAAGAATCTTTTGTTCTTTCTCAATCACTTGTCTCAAAGTAATGTAACACGTTATCAGCACCTTTCTCTCCAAATCGAGCGAGACGCAACATACATTGAAGTGCAAAACAGAGACAAGAACAAGGTATGGTCACTGTGAAAACAAAAACACATGCACCATGCAGACCGGCACCCCGAGCACCCGCAGCCGGCGGTTCCGCGCGTCCTCACGGCGTGGCCGACGCAGCACCCGACGGTGCGTGGCGGTTTTTCCCCGGCGCGGCGATGCACGACGCGCAGCGCGGCAAGGCCCGGCGCGGCAAGGCCCGTGCGGCGACTCCCGAGACCGCAACGCCCGCGGCCGGTGCGGCCGGCGAAGCCCGGCGCAGGCGTGGGTCGGCGCGGCCGGCGCACGGCCCGGCGCGGCGCCAAAGTGGCCGGCGGAGCGGCGCCCGACGGCGCGGCGCCCGAAGCGGCGAGGCGGCGCACAGCCGGCCCAGAGGTCGGCGCGGCGCAGCCCGGTGCGGTGGCGCGGCCCAACCCGGCCGGAGGCGGCGACGCCCGACGCGGCCCGACGTGGCAGCGGCGCCCGCTCCCGGCCGCGCGGCGGCTCGACGCGGTCCATGCGGCCCGGCTCGGTGACGCCGAAGTGGCCGGCGGAGCGGCGCAGCCCACGCGGCGCGCGGCGTGACCTCCGACGGTGGCGCGCGGCGCCCGAGGCGGCTCACCGCACGGCGGCGCCCAAGACGCGGCGCGGCCAGACGCGGAGCGGCGCGCGGCGTGGCCAGGCGTGGGGCGGCTCGCGGCCCGAGGCGGCGGCGGCAGCCCGCGACGGCGATCCTCACGGCCGGCGGCACCCAAGCCAAGGCGAGGCCGCTCACGGCCGGAGGCGCTCCATGGCCGGCGGCGGCGCAGTCCAGCGCGGTGAAGGAGGCGCCCGAGGGCGGCGCAAGCCCGTTCGGCGCTGCGGGGTGGCGCAGCCGACGAGGCCGGGGCGGCGCCCGCACGCGGCGGTGCCCGTCGGCGTGGCAGGCGGCGGCGCCCGGGGCGGTCCTTGCGGTCGGCGGCGGCTCCCCACGACGGCGACGGCGCCCAACGCCAGACGACCGACGGCGCGGCGAGCGGCCGGCACACGCACGCCCGGCGCGGTGGCGCGGCCGGCGGCGCAGTCCGGCGCGGTGGCGCAGGCCCGAGGCGGTGGAGGCGCCCGATGGCCGGCGGGGCGGCTCACGGCCGGCGACGCCCAAGACGTGGCGGCGCCCGGGTGGTGGAGATGGCCGCCGGCGGCGTCACCTAGGGCCGGCGGTTTGGCAGTTAGGGTTTGGGGGGAACCCTAAATCCCCCCATTCCTCATATATACTTGCTGCCCAAAATGGGGTTTGGCCCAAAACCACCCCACCATTCCTCATGGGCTTAAAGACAAGATGGGCTGTAGCCCAGGTTTTCGCAAATTTGCAAAACCCCCCCTCCGTTTCATGATAATGCAGAATTTCTATTTTAAATATATTTGTATTGTAAATATTTGCATTACAATCCTTGTGCTTATTTATAATTGTACTCGTCAGTTTATGCATTTATAAATTAGCATTTCAGTCTCTACAGGATCTGAAAATTATGTAATTATAACTTTTACATATTTAGGATTATTATTGCAATTTATTTACAATATACATTGCGACCATATTTAAATTTGCTATCGCTAGCAAATTTAATAATTTAAAATTCCCATTTAGTGAGTACCATTGTACTTAATAATTTGGAATTTTTTCTGCAAAATATTATACCTAAATTAAATACCATAAAATTACAATTTATGGCACTTTGCTACATTTATTTGTAGGCTATGCCATACAATAAATTGGTGTTTACCACCAATATTGTGATTACACGGTATTATAAATATAACCTCATGTTATATTTAATTTGGGGATATATATTCCTTCGGATTACAATACTCATATTGTTTTTCCACATATTTTGCATTTTATTACAACATTACCATACACATTAATTTACCTCATGTAAATTAATTCTTTATGGCGTACATCAATTATTGCAATCTATCTTATGCAATTTAAATATTACATTTACTAGCTTACCATACAAGCACTTAATTTTTTTTTATGCAAATGCTTTAGATTGATTTTCTGTTTTGGAATAACACAAAGTTTCTTAACTTTGATATTGGCCATACACAAGGTAGTACTATAGTACTACTGCGGGATTTATTCCTCAACGTGCGTACCCAATATCAAGTTTTGAAACATTTTGGTCTCCACTTTTGGGTGACTACCTTTATTTATTTTCAAATTGGCCATACACAAGGTAGTACCATAGTACTACTGTAGGATTTCATTCTCAACGTGCGTACCCAATTTGATTATAAATTATACAAGGTCTACACCTAAGTGATTACCATAGTTCTTTTTCACATTGGCCATACACAAGGTAGTACCAAAGTACTACTGTGGGATTATCATCCTCAAAGTGCGTACCCAATGTTAAAAAATGAATTAAATAAAATTTAACATCATGGGTGATTAACTATGTTGTTCCACAATAGAAGAATGTCCCTTTATGTATTTCAAGTTTACCTTGATTACTTGCATTTCGCATTGCTTATTTAACATTGCCAAAGATTTTAACAAATCTGTGGTCCTACATATGTAGGCACAATGGCTGCTAAAGAGTTTGAGACTCTCGCTCTTGATGGCCATAACTTCCCCACATGGGCGATGGATCTCAAAGTGAGTCTATCGTTGCGCGGAATGTACCAGGCAATTGCAGCTCCCCAAGAGGGTGTAGCTCCTTTGGCTGAGCCTCTCAAGTACAATGCCTTATTTATCATAAGGAACCACATCCATCCTGATCTCAAGGCTGAGTATCTGATGGAAGAAGACCCACGCGCTCTGTGGCTTGCTCTTCAAACACGGTATGAACAGCAGAAAGCAGTCATCCTACCGGAGGCTGTCAATGAGTGGAACCACCTCCGCATACAAGATTTTAAATCTGTGGGAGAGTTCAACCATGTTGTTCATATTGAACATATTTGGTATTGAAAATGAAGTTTGTATGTATTCTATATACTACTATAAGAATTTCATTAAATTCTTCTTTGTGTATATAGATTTTTGGAGTTAATCCAATGGAGGAGGAATTATGCCCTGTGGATAGTGGTACCACAAACTCTATACATAGGGACACAAAATATTTCCTAACTCTTACTAGGAGGAAAGAAAATGTTTTAACCATCGCTGGACGCGATGCAACGATAGTAGGCTCTGGTCGCGCCTCTATCACTCTCCCTATGGGTACAAAATTGGATATTGAGGATGCACTCTTGTATCCCGATTCAACACGTACCCTAATCAGTTATAGAGATATCCGTCACAATGGTTTCCATGTTGAAACCCAAAATGACAACACAGAGGAATATCTCCTCTTAACCAAAAACAACGGATATGGCAAACAATTACTAGAAAAAATTCCATCTTTAAACTCTGGATTGTACTATACATACATCAAACCCGTTCAACATATTGCGTACAAAGTAATTTTCTAAAACACAAACACATTTCAAACATGGCATGATCACCTTGGCCATCCAGGCATTGGAATGATGAGGAAAATTATTAGCAATTCAATTGGTCATACATACCTCAATACAAAATTTCCGGAATCCTCAGATTTTATGTGTACTTCATGTGCCACCGAAAAATTGATTTTAAGACCCTCTTATCTTAAAATCAGAGCTGAACCACTTAAATTCCTTGAACGCATTCAAGGAGATATATGTGGTCCTATACAACCATTGTGTGGACCGTTCAGGTACTTCATGGTTCTAATTGACGCATCTACTAGATGGTCACACATGTATCTTTTATCCACACGAAACCATGCATTTGCTAAATTAATTGGTCAAATTATCCAATTACGAGCAAGTTATCCTGAATATCGAATTCAGTCAATTCGAATGGACAATGCTGCTGAATTTTCATCCCATGCCTTCAATGACGATTGTATGGCTCTTGGGATACAAGTTCAACACTCTGTTCCATATGTCCATACACAAAAATGGTTTAGCAGAATCTCTTATCCAGAGAATCAAGCTCATTGCAAGACCATTATTACATAATTGCAACTTACCAACGTCATGTTGGGGTCATGCAGTTTTACACGCTGCTGACTTAATCCAATTGCGTCCAACTGCTTATCATAGCAATTCCCCGCTACAATTAGTACGTGGAAATCCACCAGATATTTCCCATCTGCGAAAGTTCGGTTGCGCTACATACGTACCGATCTCACCACCGCAGCGTACCTCAATGGGACCGCACAGGAAACTTGGGATCTATGTTGGGTATAAATCTCCGTCAATCATAAAATACCTCGAGCCCCTAACAGGGGACCTGTTTACGGCCCGGTACGCTGATTACATATTCAATGAGGATCATTTCCCGGCATTAGGGGGAGACAACAAGTACCAAACTGAATGCCAGGAAATTAATTGGAATGTACAAGGCATTCCTGCCTCAGACCCACGTACCAGAGAGACTGAACTTCAAGTTCAGAAACTCATTCATTTGCAAAACATTGCAAATAACCTGCCAGATGCATTTACTGATTATAAGGGTGTCACAAAATCCTATAATCCTGCCAGAAATGTACCTGAAAGAGTGGAGGTACCGTAAAATACCACTCAACTCCCAGTTCAAAATAAGAGGGGGAGAAGTACGGTACAAATGGCGGATACAGCTTCTAACAAGCGACAAAGGAAACAAAAGAATGTAAATGCAGATCAACCTCATGTTGATAGACACCAAAGGATCCTTAAACCCAGATCAACAGTGCACTCAATTACTGATCATGGGACATCGGAATACCCCGACTCAAATGTTTTGGGAAATAACATTGAGTCATCAGGGGTCCAAGAAATTTTCACAAACTATACTGATTCTGGAGAATCATACGATCGTAAGACTACAATTGTCGACATTTATTTCTCCACAACAATTGCAAACAACCTTCAAAATGATCCAAATCCCAAGACCATGGCAGAGTGCAAACAGCGCTCGGATTGGAATCAATGGAAGGATGCAATTCAAGCGGAGTTAGCCTCGCTCACAAAAAGAAATGTATTCACCAATGTGATGCATACACCTCCCAAAGTATTCCCTGTCGGTTTCAAATGGGTTTTCGTCCGCAAACGGAATGAAAACAATGAGGTGGTGAGATACAAAGCAAGGCTTGTAGCACAAGGGTTCACGCAGAGACCCGGCATTGATTTCAATGAAACTTATTCTCCAGTAATGAGTGGAATAACATTCCGATACTTAATCTCATTGGCAGTACAAAATCATCTATTTTTTCAGTTGATGGATGTAGTGGCCGCATATCTTTATGGGTCACTTGATTCGGACATATACCTGAAAGTTCCCGATGGAATTTCAATTCCGAATCCAAACGCAAATCGCAATATGTATTGTGTAAAATTAAACAAGTCTTTATACGGCTTGAAACAGTCGGGTAGAATTTGGTACAACCGACTAAGTGAGTTCCTAACCAAAAAAGGATACTCCAACAATGATGATTGCCCATGCGTGTTCATTAAAAGATCCTCGACAGGATTTTACATTATATCTATGTATGTTGATTATCTAAATATCATTGGTAACACACGGGATATAGATGAAGCACGTAATCATCTTGTGACGGAATTTGAAATGAAGGATTTGGGTAAAACCAAATTTTGCTTAGGTATACAACTTGAGCACCTTCATACAGGCACCCTAGTGCATCAATCAGCCTATGTCCAGAAAATATTGGAAAAATTCAATATGGACAAAGCATATCCATCGAAAACCCCCATGGTTGTTCGAACTCTCGACAGGGACAAAGATCCATTTAGACCCCGAGATGACAATGAAGAGCTATTGGAACCAAGGTTCCATATCTCAGTGCTATCGGAGCGCTAATGTACCTTGCAAATTGCACCCGGCCGGATATCGCATTTGCAGTAAATCTACTTGCTAGATATAGCAATGCTCCAACCAAAATACATTTGGTAGGAGTGAAGAATATCCTTAGATATCTTCAAGGCACTAAAGATCTCGGTCTATTCTTCCAAAAGAATAAAAAATATGGATTTAATAGGATATACTGATGCTGGCTATTTATCAGATCCCCATAATGCCAGATCTCAAACAGGCTTTGTATTTTTACATGGTGGAACAGCCATCTCTTGGAAGTCTTCGAAACAGGCTCTAGTGGCTACATCCACTAATCATTCTGAAATAATTGCATTATATGAAGCATCACGTGAATGTGTATGGCTTCGCAGAATGATTAACCACATACAACAACATGTGGTATAGGTGCTATCGCATCACCTACCATTATCTACGAAGATAATGCTGCTTGCGTTGTTCAAATGCAAACGGGTTACATAAAGAGCAATATCACAAAACATATTGCACCTAAATTATTTTACCCACATGAATTACAAGAGAGTGGGGAAATAAATATTCTGCAAACTAAGTCTTGTGATAATCTCGCAGACTTATTCACCAAGTCATTACCAACCTCCACATTCCAAAAATGTGTTCATGGTATTGGTTTGCGAAGACTACGTGATTTGCAGATGTCAGGGGGAGAAATCTCCTAAGACTTAACCCGTTCAATACAAATATTGTACTCTTTTTCCCTTTATGAGTTTTCCCTCTAAGGTTTCTCATCAAGGTTTTTAATGAGGCAATATAACAACGTAATCATAAATATATCTCTCTTTTCCCACAAGGGTTTTTAGGAGATATAATCAAATATATGCCATATCATTTTCTCCTTAAATTTTCCCACTGGGTTTTAAAGGAGTTTTCATGGCATATCTATTCTATAGGTTCTTCTCATATTTTTCCCTACAGGGTTTTTGGAGGAGTCATTCCAAGATGATGAATACGGTGATCATATGAAGATACATTGGTCATGGGGGAGTGTTAAACATCAGTTATAACAACTGCCCAATGTACAGTTAAATCACATGTACATATGCCTGTTGATAAAGGCACCTTTTCTTCACACCCTCTCATCATCTATATAACATTGTACTGATTCATAATAAAGAATCTTTTGTTCTTTCTCAATCACTTGTCTCAAAGTAATGTAACACTAATAGCAGCTGCAACGCCTCAACTACCGGCGTGGCATTTTCACATAGAAAATATTCGATTCTCCCTAGGATCCGGAAAACTACCGCGTTCTAATCAGAGCCTAACAAAAGAGAGCCACCCGAGCAATTACTTAGGCTTCTCTTGCTGCTCCCCTAATTTTTCTAGTTTCTTTAGAGGGACTTTCTGTTACACACATTAGTCAGACATTAACAGTTCCTCAATATGGACTCAGGTCTCAATTATAACTAGTGCTCAAACATGTACATCGATCTATCTATGTAGTAGAATGGATGGTCTGACGTACTCAAGAAAAAAAGGAGGGGGGGAGGGGTGGGGGAAACACTACTAGAAGAGAGCCCTCGCTGAGGTGCTGCTGATGCTAATGTGACGCCCCACATTATTACAAAAAGATAATAGCATTAGTTAACGGATTATTATTCATTTGTTCGGTAGGACACTGTTTTAATAAATAATAAACACATCAGAATATTACAGTAGAACAATAATTAGAAATGGTACCCATTATTATAATACCATGCCACACAGACTTAATATGTCAAATAGAACTTAACAAGTCTGTATTTTTTAATATATCTTCCTTACGAAAGTTCATCATGCTTTATTGGATATATGGGGTGACACACCATCCCCTAGCTTACATATATTAACTGCTAGTTGCTCTAATCGTCCCAACCTCCATAAGAAGTGTTAATATAAACCGAGTTGTCTGGGTCCACAGTTTCCCAATCATCTTAATAGTAGTCATCCCTTAAATATCCTTCTCCCGTTTCACTAGAATTGTCACTTTGCCTTGGTTTTAACAAAGAAGGATTAATAGCAAGAGTGAGTACAATGTACTTAGCAAACATATTAGCAAAATGTATGTGTATGAGTTCTATATCATTCCATCCTCTTTCCTAACTTAGTTCCTCCACTTTGTGAGAATAAAATTAGTTAAGGAAAGTTATACATTTTATGTCTCAAAACTCCACTATTCACTCGTATCATGAGAAAAAACTCCCAATAGGTTCTCGTAGCCTCCAGTCCAAGTGACACACATGAATCAAGATTTAAACCCTACGCAGGTTGTACCACTTTACCCACAGCAACCCGGAACCTTAAGTGCCAAATCATTTTTTTTGCACTTCCTTATATGCATGGCCGGTTTGGAGTCAGAGCGTGTTTCTCATTCTATTTATTACCCTCCACCCGGCTAGTGTAATCCTAGCCATTGTGCCAGGTCGGTCTTGCCTTCAACTGACACTACACCGCGCTACTTATAGGCGCACAGGTCTTGCCATCTCTAGCCTTACCCAACCTCACAGTCTTACACTCCTTACCCATGTGGAGGTGCAACAAACTTGATGAAGTAGTGGGCTCAGCCCACCTTCAAGATGAGACCGTGGTCGATATGATTTTTGTACGACACACTAACATGAGTGAAAGTGGGTTATAATCCTTATATTATATACGTATGTAGAGGTCCCAACTACCCTTGTCACCTCATATGGGCGTCCTCTACCCCTATTATTTAATAGTAGGCTGGCTGCTCCATCAATAGGACCTACCCTCATATCCTTCCTCCACCTTACTCTCACATGTTTGTTTGTTTTTCAAAGCCTTTTTATGCACATGGTATTAACAATATAGTAGCAAATAATTTGTAATTAAATTAATTCTACTCAACATGATCGACGGGGAGCTTGCCTAATATTCCTAGGTTGAGCTCGGACTTAGTTATGACTTCTAGAGGTTCCTTCTCTTGCAGTTGCCCGTTTACTGCATTTCAGCACACATACTGAACTTAGGCGTAATTCATTAAGAGATATTGGTCGATGTAATAGTGTGGCCAATTCTACGGTCTGGTGTCTGTTACAGTTGCGATGTTGTTGCATTAGCACTTATCTTATGCATACACTAATTAATTTACTAGGTTTGATGTTACCCTTTGTACTTGTAACTCTGAAATGGTTGTGTCTTTAGCCAAAAGCTAACTATCCCTTATCTTGCTTGCACAAGGATGTTCCATCACCAAGTCTGTGTGTGTGTGTTCAATGCATGGTGTAGGGTGCAGTAGTACTACTATGCCGTGGGTCCCAAAGCCAAAGAAAATATCCATGATCTCTTCTCTCCTCACTACACCAAACAACCACTCTTCATCTCATTACTCCCTCTCACCTAATCAAGGCTCTCAACTTCTCACATGCGCTCGTTCACCATTCCCTTTCCTTGCTCTTGTCGACGGCGCTACCATGGCCAGACCTAGCACCGATGACGGTAGATCCGTCGACTACCTCGACTCGACCACTCCCCTATCTATCGTGTGTTATCCCCTAACTTTTCCCCTCTCGTTTTGGTTCTATTTGCTCTGGATTTCTTCTCCTAAATAGTTTATTCTTCCATGGGATCTAGTCATGGGTCCCTAGTTTGCCATGGCGCTTGCTTCAGTGGTGTGATGCGGCTCTGCCAGTCATCCCAAGACTCGATGTGCCATGGTGGGACTCGGGGCCCCGTGTGTGCCGGGGTGCACGCGACTGTGCCACTAGGCACACATTGGTGTGAGTGTGCATGCTTGTGGCCATGGCCTCATCATTGGTGCTTGGGTGCACGGCTATGGCTATGCAGCTATGAGCCCATCGGTCCCTCCTCTTGGCTTTGGCCACTGTAGTAAGATTCCTTTCCCCCCTTTCTTTGCATGTTCTACATGTGTTTTTTATGGTGCCTACCAAGTCTCCCATTTTAGTCTTCGGATCTATTCATGAGCTTAGGTCTGGAATTACATGTTTTTTTGTTCTAGCAATTTATCCTTGCCATGTGCTAGCCATTGTCTAAACTGCTTGTGGTCCATACTATGTATTCATGCTAGTTTTGTCCGGATCTCTAGTAATTTATCCTCACCATGTCGTCTATTCTCTCTATTTTCTTACTAGGTGTCAGAACCTCCATGCTATTAGTCCCATGACACTAGTTTGTTTATTTTAGTTTCATTTTCATATCTACTACCTTCTCATGCTCTCTGTTGTTACCGTGTCCAATTCATGCTCTTTTCATGTTATTTTGCATGGTCTGTGTTGTTGGTGAGGTGTGGTTTACTTGGTTATCTTTTTGTGCCTGATGCTATTGCCAGATTGTGAAATGTGAATGTTCTAAAGAATACGTGGTGAGTAGGGGAATCACCTGTTGTAGCTGTTGATGATCTTTTTTCCTTTGCTGGTGATTGTCCCCACGTGTTCACGTCTTCTTGCCCTCCCCTCCTTCATTGGCTTGGCTCCTTAACCGGCTTTTCTCCTCCTCTTGGTTGGCTGGTCTTGGTGGATTATGTCACTATTGTGACTATGGGTAAGGACCAATGGTCCCGCTGAGTTTAAGCATATAAAGAAACAAGATTCCTAATACTTGTGCTTCTGCTTCTCTACTTTGGTCTGTGTCTGAATAGATCTTTGCTCTTCCTCCTTTCAGGTGTTGTTGTGCCCACTCTTTTATATTCCCTTCCTCCTTCTCTCCTCCCCTGTTGCCCCTTGCTGCTGTCGATCTCCCATTGGGCTTGTTCTTTTCCTCCGAAGCTGGCGGCTTTTGGCTTTTGCTATAGTACATAACTTTTAAACGGAGTATTTTCTCAAGACGGGGTCTACAAGTCAAACGATATACACGTTAAAAGCCCAACATCTGTACCATCCAAAATGCAAGTGAGTATCTCTCTCTCCGTAATCTGTACCGTAAACAACCAAAATTCAAAAATTCCAGCCAAAAGCCATAAGCCGCAGCCGTTGCCAAACAGGCCCCTTGGCCCTGGGCATGGCAGTTGTGTGTTGTTGAGCTCCCATTGGCTGGTTGGGGTGTGGAGGGCCCTCATGTGATCATTTGCTGCTGCTGGTTTGTTTTGGTTAAGGTTGTGCATGGCTCTTTGGCATCTTACTGGATATAACATGTTTTTGATTGCCCAAAAGTGGAATATTCCTCCAAAGGCTTCCCTGACTATTCATATGGCCCTGTGTGTTCCTCTTTCAACCGATTGGCTCTCCAAAGGTATGGTATTGGCTTTTCGGCTATCTAATGGTGGCTTTCGAGGGTTGTTTATTTGGGATTTCATCGGATGATGAACCCATATTAGTGAGAGGTATCGACTTGCCCTGGATGGTCCTGGCACCTCAATGAGCTAAAAGAACAGATACTATATGAAATGTTGGGTCTGATGGCACTTTACTAACCATTAACTCTTACTTATTTTGTTGTTTTCTTTTATAAGGTCAAAATGTATCTTGCTTCTTTGATTATCCATGTATTTTATCAAGTTTGTAACCTGAGTATTTTTCTTGTTGTAAATTAATTGTGTATTCAAGATACTTTATTTGTAACTTAATTTGTATGTCATGGACTGTTGTGGATCTTGGTTACCCGCTTTGTAAGGTTTAATATGCTTTATTTTTGATGAGACAATATTGTTGATTATCGATTTATGGATGGTCACTAAGTTGACTGTGATTTAAATTTAAACAAAAACACGGGTCGTTTCAGCTAATTAACTACAATTGAACGACAACCATTGTATATCATCTATAGCCACCATACTTAAACAAAAGATTAGAAAAGAACTAATACTAAACCACAGAATTACTCTCATTATGATATACGCTCTAAAACAATTAAGTTTGAATTGTGAAAGGCGATCGATGGATCTAGTTCCTACTAGTATACGCGTTCGTCGCAAAGCCACTGGCCCACATGACATTGACTCGTAGTCTCGTACAACCCTACAGAGAAGAAACGTACCATGCATGCATTGGCTAGCTACTGTGTATGCATGCCACAGTATGCCGCTCGGGCTCAATTTGCAGCTCAATCGCCATAGTACTAATTAGACATAGCACGTGGTGATCGTGCACACGATAGCGCTTACCCGCGCCCCGTGCAATGCATGCAACCCTACACTTAAACAGTAGCAGAGTAGCCATAGCCTGCATGCAGCGCGCGCGATGTACCATGCATGCATGCGCTGCCTCTGTGTAATGTATGCACGCGTTGCATACGAATTTACGATCGACTGATTCCAGGCACGCACTGTCAATGACAAAAAAACTGTACTGGCAATTACTATGTGTTGTACCGTTTTATACTACTAGGTAGGCCCATGCGTGTAGCTCTAGCCCCAGATTCCAGTACTAGAGCACTGTTGAACTGCGACAAACTAGTACTAGCACTGTTGTACCATTTTATACTACTAGGTAGATCCTCCGTCGGCGTGGGCACCCGACGCTGTAAGTTCAAGCTCCATTAAATTAGTTTAGTGATAATGACAAATATAATTGTAAGACTAATATGTTTATTGATTATGATATTAGTTAGTCTCATTTGGATGAAACGGTGAAAACATAAGAGGTATGTATTCAATATCATATTCTTATCTTATTGCATTCCTCAGATCTGAAATATAAAATAAAGTTCACCAAATATGTCAAACTTGAATATGTGCATATGCTTTCACAATACATTCTTGTATGCACATATTTAGGGGGAGTTCACTCTATATTTTGTGGTTTCATTGGTATTGATCCAAATTCCACTTCCACATATTAAGGATATTTACTTTGAAACATGTCCCTTGAGTATATATAGCTTATGTAGTTCATATATATATTCATAATCGGATTGTCATCTAGTTCTTCTATTATGTGTTAATGGTTGGATGATTAATGACAACCAGATAACTGGTGTATATGTTGTATACTCACAATTCAATTTCTATCTCGTTATTTATTGAAATTGTCATGAATTACCAAAAATAAAAGATTGTAGAATTTAATCCCTCCATTATGTGTTAATGGTGAAGTTTGGTAATTGATGATAATTGTTTTGTGAACTAACATTTTGCATGAGTTAAATGAATATGTTAGGTTCCACAAATGATGAAGACTTGGAATGACTTCATATGTTAAATATCATCAAGTCAAGAAAAAGATGTATGTCCAAGAGTAGATGATCATATGTTGATCATCAGGTCAAGTGAAGACCTATCATATGATGATGGAGTCGAAGTAATGGATGCATCATGAGTTGATGGATGTTAATACTATGACTCAAGGTAAAGGTATAGCTATCTAGGGCTAAGAATATGTTCCTAATCTTTTACCGGTCTTGTTATTTGGTTGGAAGACCGGATTGCTAGTATAGGTTGGCATACTATTAAGAGGGGTCACGTCTAGTAGCTTGAGTCTCATCATATATTAATAGCTCAAGCTCACCTCTTCTAGCTCTCGTTGGCATAAGCCTTGTATTTGCGAATGTATTTTGCAAATAGTTGAACATCAGGTGTTAAATCCTTGTAACATGGGGCTATACATTGCAAATGTGTTTTGCAAGTGTTTAAAGTCCATGTTTCTATTCTTTGTAGTATGAGGCTTATATTTACAAATATATTTTACAAATGGTTGAAGCTCATATATATATATATATATATATATATATATATATATATATATATATATATATATATATATATATATATATATATATATATATATATATATATATATATATATATATATATATATATATATATATATATATATATATAATCCTTATGTCATGATTCTAAAAATGTGCAAGTGTGTTTTGCAACTTATTGGGAATCATAGATAATCCTTGTATGCATGATACTGTAGTTTACAAATGTGTTTTGCAAAATATGTTGAAGTATATGCACTTATCAGGGAAATCGAAAACTACCGCGGTGTATTCTGCGGTACTATTGCTAGTTAGAACTACCGACATTGTAACCACGGAACTACTACATCTATTGGTAGTCGGAAGACCTGTGTGGTCGAGAACCATTGCGGTTGAAACCGGCGTAGTAAAGATCTGTGTGATCAAATACTAGCGTGGTCGAACCAAGACGGTCGGAGTATAAGTTTTGGCACTCCATTTCACTTTCTTGAACTTGTGTGAAGTCCTCTTAATTATACATGTGTAGCACAATGTGAACAAGGAGGAAGGCTATAGATTGCATGTGTTGCATCTAGAGGTGGATTGTGTATCCACTCGAGTTTGTGTATTCATTGTATATCGTGAGAGTCAAGTGAGGGGTTTGACTTGTTAATTTTGGAGTTTGCCGACTCCTAGACGGTGTTGGAGGTGTCGTGCGCGGTGATCTTTTCAAAGAAGATTGTGAGAAGACCCGGCAAAGTTGTGAATGTTGGAGCTCACCTGCTCGGAGCGGGAAAGAGCTATCATTAGTAGATTGAGGTGTTTTGACTTAATTCGTGGAGTCGGTTCAATTAGTTTGGGCTAACCTCAACATGGACTAAAGGAAACCGGCAAATCTCCGAACACTATAGTAGAAAGCAATCGTGTCAATTGTGGTTTGTTGTCTTGTGCTCAATTTACATTCAAGCAGCCTACATTTATAAAATTAAATTGATTGCTTGTTATCCTAAGATTGCAAACCTTTACATAGGCTTATATTGTTGATGCACTTAGGTGAATCTGACTGTTTTAGGCGTTATTTGTGTTAAGTTTTCGCATTATTTGATTGGTTTAGCTAAATAGAAATGGTAATTAATTGGAGAAAATAAATTTAAATTGCCTATTCACCCCTTCTAGTCGGCCTCCTCAACCCAACAGGCACTCGCGGAGCTCCTCGACGAAGCAGCCGAATTCGGCGGGATAGCGCTAGCATCTGCCGTCGGAATGCATTCCGGTACTCTTCGACCACCACCACCGCCTCCATTGCAGCGGCCACCTGCTCCGTCGCGGGTGCCTCCGCCAGCACCGGCGACGACTCCCCCTCCTTGCGGTCACCAACCATGGCGAGGGAGCGGTAGGAGGCGCAAACCACGTGAAAGAGTGCGGTGGGGAAATTAAGAGGAAATGAGTGCGGTGAGATAAAGAAATAGAAAGCTAAACTATATAATTGAAGCTATCATTTTAAGTCACCATGTATTGTGAGAAATTTTTTTATGTGGTAGTTTAAACTAATACGAAGGTATTTCCCCTCATAAGACCATAATCTTATAATAGTCTCTACTGTAGATGTCCTTACCCAACCGCCCCCTTTTGCCGAGTCAGTAACTGATCAGTATGAATACGGGGCGCACCATCGCTAGCTAGATCCACGAGACAGGGAGAGAGAGACGCGTGAGCAGCAGCCGAGCCAAAGATGGTGGGACAGCGACCGCATGCATATCGGCTGGAGTCTGTCCATCTCTCCACGATTCTCTCTCTCTCTCTCTGCCCCCCGCCGATGATGATAAAAGCAGCGAGGACACCGTATACTTGTCTTTTCCCATGATGTACATACGCACGTCGTCTTCTGCCCCTGTTGCGTGGTGGGCGTTGCTCCGTGCGTCTTTTCTCCCCCTTGGCCCCGCGAGTACATATCTTCGCTGGATTTTGCGAGAAAACGGGGTGGAATCGGCGCAAGATGGCCGTCCGCCCGCGCCGCGGCGCTCGCCAGGCCGGGTCTGAGCGCCTTCCTTTCTTTCAAATCAGCGCGGCCGCCGGTCGATCGATCCGCGCGCGCGAGTGCGTGACGCATCCTCGTCGCTCATGATTCGGCGCATGGACTTGGCTTCGGCAGATACAGCGGTGGCGCACGCCCACGTGTTCAGCTGTTTGCTGTGTGTGACGGTGGTGATCGGTAGATGGTGCGAGATCAGCCGAGTAGACTCGCTAGCTGTGGAGTGTTGACGCCTTGACACCTCGTACGCGGTGTACTGGTGGGTAGTCTGGTACATCTGTCGTGGTGTGCATGATCTCCCCGTTTATTGACTGTTTGCACATCATCAATCAATCTGTAATTTCTGACCGGATTGATCATTCGCTGTTTAATGTTTTTGAGCTTTCCAGCAACAAATCTGTTCCAGTCACCAGAGTAGCAGATGTGAATCAGTTGTTTCTAGCATAACCAATGGCATGCTGAAATGCACGAGTTTTTGACATATTTAGCACTATTTATACCGATATTTAAAAAATAGTCGTATGTCTATCGTATTTACAAAAATATCGTTTTTGCCGTCTGTGACCAGGCGGCAACGTAGGGGAGCTGACACATAGGTCCCTGTCGCCCCGTCATTGGACAGCTGGCCAGCCTGCCGCCCCACCTCAGCCCAGCACGTACTGCTGGCCGTCCCATGGCTAGACGGTAGGTGATTAAGCCGGCTTGATCACATGCCCTATTTTTTTGTATATTGTTTGTTTGAATTTTTGAATATAGTAAATGGGCTTAAAAAATTACAAGATTTTATATGTAGCCTTTCGACACAACGTATCTGACTGTGTAATTTTTGGTAATTTTATCTGCTGTGAATATTGCTCAAAATTTTGTAAGATTTTGATATTTGTAGGAGTTATTACATATAGGAAACAAGCTCCAAAGTTACGAAATTTTATGTGAAGCCTTCCGACATAGTCATAGTAATTATGTAATTTTTTTGAGAATTTTATATACTCCAAATTTATCATAATAATTCATGTTAATTTAATCATGAAATTGACGATGCTCAGGCATCTTATGCGGTGCGTGACCTCTATTTTCTTTGAATTTCATACATTATGAATATTTATAGAAGTACATATAATAATACAAAAAATGCATTGCACGGGATGCGATATGGCTCACCCATATGAAATTATCTGCCTTTCAGGAGAAGCAATCAACATTGTCGTGTCCTCCTGCCGTGTCCTTGATGAGTTATGCACTGGCTTCTTAAAATAATAAGCTACACACTCTTAATTTTGAACGATGACCGTAAGAATAAGCTTCTACAATGAGCGATTGAGATGAGCGATGACGAACTACGAGAGATTCGTATTTATGGCCGAGCGAAAAGGGAAGTTGGTGCGCTCACCCTGCAAATTAAGGACTCTTTATCGACGAGCAGCACTTCGGGTGATGAGAGATGGCATGGTAACATGACAAATGTGCAGACGAGGGAGCGGACGAGGGGGGCAGCACATACATAACAACATCAGTGCGTATGAGCGAGCACACGGGGGGGGGGGACGATATGAACAAAGTGATAATTGTGTGAAGGACGCAGTGGGAAAGAAAAGATAGCAGCAATGAACTGACATATGTGCGAAGTACAGAGGTCAGACACTGCCAAAGATGCCTGAGTATCATTAATTTTATGATTAAATTAACATAAATTAACATAGCAAATTTGAAGTATATAAAATTCTCAAAACATTACACAATTACTACGACTATATCAAGAGGCTTCACATAAAATTTCGTAATTTTTAGAGCTCATTTGCTATATATAACAACTCCTATAAATATCAAAATTTTACGAATTTTTAAGCAATATTAATAGTAGATAAAATTACCAAAAAAATTACACAAATAAGTACGTTGTGTTGAGAGACTGCATATAAAATTTATAATTTTTAAGCCCATTTGCTATATTCAAAAATCAAACAAATAATATGCAAAAAATAGGGTCTTAATCACCTGCCATCTAGTCATGGGACGACAGGTAGTGCTGGGCTGAGGTGGGACAGTAGGCTGGCCAGCTGGGGCAACAGGCTGCCTGTCGTCCTGTGACAGGGTGGCAAACAGCCTACTGCCCGGTGGTGGGACGACAGAGGCCTACACGTCAGCCTCCTCAGGTTGCCACTCGGTCATAAACGATAACAACGATATTTTTATCAATATGACAGATGTACAACAATTTTATAAATACTGTTACAAACAGTATCGAATATATCAAGAACTCTCAACTACGATATGCACACTACGTACGTACATACCACCTATGACACATGCATGCTTCCTATGATTTTAGGAGTTTTATTAATTATTATATAGGCCGACAAGCCTTCAGCACTAGAACAGTAGCCCTGCAGATCGGGTTCTTTTAGTTTTATAACTTATTGACTTTTAGTTTATATTACAGTAACTAATTTGCAAAATGTTACATACTATACTAAATTTATCTATATCGTTCAAAATTATATATAAGTATCTCTCTCCATACTTCTCCTGCGAACACATAGAATTCAAAATTTTAAACAAAAAATTATAAGATACAGTCAAAAAATCCACCCAGCTGTTTCTACTTTCTACCACAATCAGAGCATGGTCCTGAACTCTGAACCAATACACATGCGGGTGTTTCTGAATAAGACGAGCCAAGGAGCCTTGCATAATTGCATCCTTGCGCATGCATCGCAATCTGTGGGGTCAAGAGGCTCACAGTAATATATACTATAGCAAAATGCTCCCACATTGGGCAATTGAGTTACATATGCTGCGCGCCATGCAGGCATCGAGACGATAGGGTGTTTGGTTTGTCATCAAACTGACTTTGCTGCACTTAAGTGTTATATATAGGGCGTCTTCGTTGGAGCAACCTCAATCCGTGGGCGACAGAAGCAAGCGCCGCTCGGAGAGAAGAAAAATCTGAAGTGCAACGACCCAAGCAAGACATCAGCAGCAGGCAGACCAAGCATCAATCCAAGACAGAGAAATCAAGCCATAGCCTCATAGCCATCAGAAGCAAAAGCAGCGCACGGATTGACGGTTGGTTTTGTTGCATGATTTCCTAGCCGAAATTGCTACACGTACCCTAAAGCGTACCAGGAGTTTCTATCACGAGATTTTTTGCTAGGTGCACACAAAACACGTACCGGCAAACTTTGGATTTTCATCTGCATGGCGACTTTAAAGTACGATCTTCCGCTATTGGATCGCAACATGAGATTTTCACTATGGCAAGTTAAGATGCGAACTATTTATCACAACTTGATTTGGATGATACACTTTTAGGTATCGACAAGATGCCAGCCACATTGTCCGCTGATGAGAAGGAATGTAAAGATCATAAGGTTTTATCTCAAATTAATCTTCATGTATCAAATAATATTTTTCAAGAGGTTATAAAGGAGACATCTGCCACCGTATTATGACTGAAGTTGGAGTAGATTTGCATGATCAAGGACCTGACTAGCAAAATGCATCTAAAGCAGAAGCTTTATTTCCACAAGATGGAGGAGGGTGCCTCATTGTTGAACCATCTGACAGCTTTCAAATAAGTTGTTACAGACCTCAAAACTATGGAGGTAAAGTATGATGATGAAGATTTAGGTCTTATTTTGCTATGCTCTCTGCCCAGTTCGTACTCTACTTTTAAAGATACTATTCTATATAACCGAGATACTCTTACTCTAAGTGAAGTTTATGAAGCTCTGTATGCTAAAGAAAAGATGAAACTTATGGTTTCGGGTGAAAGTTCAAGTGCGCATGCAGAAGGTTTGTCTGTCCGTGGCAGGCAATACGAGAACAGTTCAAACAGAAATTCAAGAGGCAGAAGCAAAAGCAGATACAGAGGCATATCTAAATTCAGAAATATGAAGTCATGCAGGTATTGCAAGAAGAATGGTTATGACATATCCAAGTGTTGGAAGTTGTAGAATAAGGGGTAAAGGAATAATAATTTCAAGAAAAATCAACAAGATGATGAATCTAGAGCCACCATTATCACCAAAGAAGGTTCTGATGGAGATGTTCTCATTGCCTTTGCCGGTGATTCCCAAATCAATGATGAATGGATTCTTGATTCAGCCTGTACTTTCCACATGAGTCCGAACCGTGAGTGGTTCATTACCTATGAAGCTACGCCAAATGGATCAGTGTAGATGGGTGATAATACACCATGCAAGGTTGCAGGCATTGGTTCTATACAGATCAAGATGTTTGATGGCACCATTAAAACTTTGTCAGATATTCGTCATATTCCAAGTTTGAAGAAAAATCTTATCTCGTTGAGTACTCTTGATGCTAAAGGGTACAAGTATTCAGGTGGAGGTGGAGTTAAGGTTCTCTTGTTGTGATGAAGGGTGATATAAAGGCTACCAACTTATATCATCTGCGAGGCACTACAATTTCAGGTAATGCTACTGTTGCCTCAAATAAATCATCTGATTCTGATGCTACTAATCTTTAGCATATGCGTTTGGGGCATATGAGTGAAGCTGGAATGATGGAATTATGCAAAAGAGGATTTCTTGATGGTCAAAGCACCGACAAGTTGAAATTTTGTGAACATTTGTCTTTGGCAAGCAAGAAAGAATGAAATTCAGTACTGTAACTCACTCTACAAAAGGCATATTGGATTATGTTCACTCTGATTTGTGGGGAGAATCACGCGTTCCGTCACTTGGAGGTGCAAGCACATGTTGACCATCATTGATAATTATTCAAGAAAAATTTTGGCATATGTCGTCAAGCATAAATCAGATGTATTCAAAACATTTAATGAGTGGAAGATTACGATTGAAAGACAAATCGACAAGAATGTCAATAAGTTGTGTACCGACAATGGCTTGGAGTTCTATTTTGGAGAATTTGAAGTTTTATACAAGTCAGAGGGTATTGTGAGACATCATACCGTTCCAGGCTCTCCTCAACAAAACGGTGTGGCCGAACGCATAAACAGAACCATCGTGGAGAAGGTACATTGCATGTTGTCAAACTCTGGATTATCTAAGAGTTATTGGATTGAAGCCACTTCCACTACCTGTTATTTAATTAATCGGTCACCAAATTTGGCTATTGATAAGAAGACTCTAATTGAGGTATGGTCTGGTTCTTCAGCAGATTATTCAAACTTAAGAATATCTGGCTGTCCTACTTATGCTCATGTTAACAATGGTAAATTAGAGCCTAGAGTAGTTAAGTACAATTTTCTTCGTTATAAAACTAGTGTTAAAGGATATAATTGTGGAATCCTGAAACTAGAAAGGTAGTTATTAACAGAAGTGTTATTTTTTATGAGTCTACCGTATTGCATAATAAGCCATCTATTGATGTTCGCGTTGAGAAGCAATCAAGCGTATATGTGGAGCATGTTATTTATTCAGAATCTATACTAGAAGTTGATAAGAAAAATATTTCAGAAGCCCCTATTGTTGAGCCGCCAACACATCGTTCCATTGCAGTTGATAGAGAGAGGAGGAATATTCAGCCTTCTAAGAGATTGATTGAAGAAGCCAATATTGTGGTTTATTGTTTAAATATGACAGAAGAAATTGAAGGTGTTGTAGAACCTTCATCTTATTCAGAGGCTATCTCTTCTAGTGATTAAAAAACATGGATGACTACCATGTATGATGAGATGAAATCTCTTGACAAGAATCACACTTGGGAGTTGGTCAAGTTGCCAATTGAGAAGAAGCATATTCGCTGCAAATAGATTTTCAAGAAGAAAGAAGGAGTTTTACCAATCGAAGAGATTAGATACAAAGCAAGACTAGTTGTAAAAGGATACAACCAAACTTCAAGTACTGATTTACAGATGTCTTTTCCCTTATTGTGAAGCATAGTTCTATTAGCACTTTATTCAACATTGTAGCTATACATGGGAAATCAGAAGAAGACATTTATATGAAGCAACCGAAAGGTTTCATCATTCTGGGAAAGGAGAATTTTGTTTGCAAGTTAAAGAAATCTCTTTATGGTTTGAAGTAATCACCTAGACAATGGTACAAAAGATTTGACTCCTTTATGATATCTTAGAATTTTAAAAGATCTAATTATGATAGCTGTGTTTACTTGAAGACTATTAATAGTTCAGTTATTTATTTGCTCCTATATGTTAATGATATATTGATTACTGCAAAAGACAAGACTGAAATTTCAAAGTTAAAGGTACAATTAAATAGTAAATTTAAGATGAAAGATCTCGGTGCAGCAAAAAGATTCTTAGTATGGAAATCATTAGAGACAGACAGTTTGGCAAATTATATCTAAGTCAAAAGGGATATATTTAGAAAGTTTTTTATCGTTTCAACATGCATAAGGCTAAACCTGTGAGTACTCCCTTAGCTGCACATTTCAGACTTCCTTCAGCATTATGTCCACAATCAAATGATGAAATTGAGTACATGTCTAAAGTTTCATATGCGAGTGAAGTTGGTTCGCTTATGTATGTCATGGTATGTTCTCACCTCGATTTATTTCAATCATTAAGTGTGGTTAGTAAATACATGGCTAATCCTGAAAAAAGCATTGGAAAGTAGTTCAATGGATTTTCATATATTTGCGGGGCACATCTAATACTTGTTTACAGTTTGGGAATACTAGAGATGAATTCGTTGGTTATATGGATTCTAATTTTGTTGGAGATTTGGATAAAAGAAGATTTCTCATTGTTTATGTGTTCACTATTGCAGGGTGTGCCGTTAACTAGAAAGGAAGTTTGCAAGCTACCATTGCCTTTTCTACTACAGAAGCTAAGTATATGGCTATTTCTGAAGCTTACAAACAAGCCATTTGGCTAAGAGATTTATTTACTGAGCTTTGTGAAAGTACATCTTGAACTACAATATTTTGTGATAGTCAGAGTGCTATTTACCTTACAAAAGATCAAATATTTCATGAGAGAACAAAGCACATTGATATCAGGTATCACTACATTCGAGGTGTTATTACTCAAGGTGATATTAAAGTCTGCAAGATAAATACTCATGATAATTCAGTTGATATGTTGACAAAGCCCGTTTCTGCATCTAAGTCTGAGCTATGCTCAAACTTAGTTGGTATTACTCACTAGTGCTTTGGACTTTCGGCGGTCAAAGTATGCATGATAATTTTATTGGATGAGTCTATCATATTCTTCGACTACTAGAGAAAATTCAGTTTTAAGGCGAAGATTGTTAAAGTTGATCCGAATTCGTACCGTGTCCATGTAGGACACTTCATCGCCTCATACCAGACATGGCATGGTAGGTGCATGCGTAGGTTGTATCAGACGTGGTGTCAATCTGTAGCAACTGACTTGGTTTTCTCTCCATGTGGGACTCTTTTCCCTCAAATTATGTATGTACCCAGTAGTCAGGAAGAGAAAGCGCTCCATTGTAATCTCCGTCATTATAGTGATTTGCCTTTGAGCGTCCGTGATTTTTTTCCCGCAATGGTTTTTCATGTAAAAATTCATGTCTCTTGTCTTTATTTTCTGTGCATCATTTGTAACACCTATACTCATCTTTTGTATGGTTTGTGAATCAGTACATTTTATATGCGTGGGTTATAAAAGTTTGGGGGGGGAGCATATAGGAACGTTCGAGATTAGCTAGGACATTAAGACGGAAAATGCAAGCTGATTTCGTCCACATGAGTCATTCTTTCCTACTCGGAGTACTACGAATCAGCGAGATTTTAAATAACGGGTAGCGAAAGTGTAGCCATGGATTATATGGTGCATAGCGTATATTGGAGATATAGCGGGAGCTACATAGTGAGCTATAAAATACCTAAAATATCAATATACTTAATATTAAAATATAAGTCTCAACCATAATTTTCATAAAACATCTAAAATATCAAATCCGACGGATCTATATCTAAGATAACATCAAAATCATAAAAACTATGTAGTATTTTATTGATTAATCTCCATCCTACGATGAAGAAAATGGGAAATCAATGTCCCGTTTGTTCTTTTTTATGTCCATATGGATAATCCATCATTGCTGCTTGGCTTCTCATACCCTTTGATAACATATGCATGTTTTGTTTGGTAAATCATACAAAGAAATAGATCAAGGATTATGTTTACCTTGTTTGAGCCCTTAGGCATGCATGTGCTCTTCCCTTCTCTTCTGATTAGAGAAATTTTCAATGGGTAGAGGAAGAGATGGAATGTTATTAACTAGCAAAACTGAGAATTGTAGGAATATGGAAGGTTAATTAATTGGATTAGGTGAGGATATGGAAGCCCATTCAACGGAAAATGCCGGTATTAGTGAAATTTTGCAAATCAAGAGACGCATCTCTATACCAGATGTAGTTTGAACGTTCTTGGACAGTAGCGTTAATATAGCTTGTAGCGGATAGCGCATATATCGGTCCGATATATCGGAATATTACACCAAATCGGAACAACAACCAATTGTAGCGCTTGGGATACCTTGACTGCTATAGCGGGGCTATAGCACGATATTTAAAACAATACTAATCAGGTATACGGGTAGGGCTGGACGAAAAACTCGAAGCTCGTTAGCTCGCTCGGCTCGTGGCTGGCTCGGCTCGGCTCGACTCGGCTCGTTAGGATAACGAGCCGAGCCGAGCCAAGATTTTAGCTCGTTAGCTATAACGAGCCAACTCGAGCCAGCTCGCGAGCCGCTCACGAGCCAAACGAGCCATGCTTCCAGGAATTTAGATATGCATATGCTGCTTCTATGGACCTAATTTGTACTCTATTGCATGTGTTAATGTGTAAATTTGTACTCTATTGTACCCAAACGAGCCATGCATGTGTTAATTTGTACTCTATTATACCCAAACGAGCCAAACGAGCCTAACGAGCCAAACGAGCCAAACTTCCATGGATGAATATATGATGGAGATATTTTTTGGCCCTGGCTCACGAGCCAAACGAGCTAACTCGAGCTTTTTGTCGAGCCGAGCCGAGCTGGCTTTTTAGCTCGTTAGTTATAACGAGCCAGCTCGAGCCAGCTCGTTATCCTACCGAGCCAGACCGAGCCGAGCCGAGCCGAGCCAGCTCGTTATCCAGCCCTATATACGGGGGATTGATTCAAACCAAACTTGATTGTACTCACATGCAAGACAATCCAACATGGCATAAAATTAATGACAGTACGTGCTTGAGCTAATCCTCAAACTACGTACAACAGTTAGCTTTCTGCCGGCCTTATCGACTAGGAAGTAGGAAAAGAAAAAACTGAGATGCATGACCCGTGTGACAAAGTTATGGCCGCAAGCTTTTCCCCATTAATGAAGCAGCAAATATACGTCGCTCGTCACAGGGAAAAAAACGGAGACGACGGCGACGGAAAAGACCGGCGCGTCGAGCGCGCGCCACCAGGAGGAGGACGCGCTCGGCTGGTCCCGGAATCGGTACGGCTCTACGCGCGGGCGTATAACCGCGCACGTACCATCCGAAAATTATCGTGCGCCCCGACAGTTTTGGCCCGGCGCGTCGCCAGTTTTATGCTTTGTGCAGAGCGCGGTGTCACTTCCTTCTTGTTTCGTTTTTTGGCCCTTGGGCGTTGGGGAATCCTAGTGACGAATTGGTGGTGATCGTTTTGGCTTAAAAGCTCGTGGCTTATAGTTGAAAACACTGTAGCTGGCTGAAAAAAGCACTGTAGCTGACAGAGGCTTATTTAGCATAATTAAATTTAAAAAAATTTAAAAATATAAAAAATATGTTAGCCCATTACGTATAATACAAACAAATATGGGAAAAAAAAGAACCGGCAAAAAAGCTCAACAAAAAGCCAAAATTTCAGAAAAAGACGAAACTTGTGAATAGTGCCAAATAAGCCTCCAGCACTGTTCATCAGCCCTTTTGATCGCAGCCAGGGTCCGTTTTGATGGGGCATAGGCTTCGTGCAATCCACTAGAAAAAAAAATAAAGCCCGGAAATTACTTGGATGCCAGTTCAATTCGGCCATAGACTCTCCTTTTTTTGTGAAAAATTTAGGCCATGAACTCTTTGCTGAGAGGAAAATCACTCTACTCTCATGGCTTTTGTAAACCGAGATGGATGGGAGAAGGATGTACCTAGTAATGTGTTGGTGCATGTCATTAGTTGGCATCTCATCTCACGAGATCTTGCGGAGAAGGGGAACCAAATACTCCCCGCTTTTTGATGAGCAACGCGGAAATCCACGTGATCACGCCCACCGATCCGGCCGCTCTGGTGCGCGGCCCGCCTACGCCTAGTGGGCCGCGAGGGGAGTCCAACTCCCACCGTTCCACCAACCCTCCTTGCCCACAAACCAACCGGCCCAGCCCGGGCCAACCCAAAGAGCACCGTGTCTCGGCGTGCGTTGCCCGCTCCGCTCTGCCGCGCCCGCACGGCACGGCACGACGTCCCCGCGCCACCACTATAGACCAACCCACCCACCGATCGCACGCTCGCGCTGTCCGTCCGTTCGGTTCCGTTCCACTGCCAGAGTGGAGTCGCTGCCCAATATCGACGTGCGTAATCGGTGGCCGGCCGCCTCTTCGAGTTCACAGCGTTATATTATCGAAAAAATTGATCATATACCCTCCATTTAGATAGAAATTGTGCAGCAACCGTTTGGTTCGGATTTGGACGTCCGGCCAACACGACGAGATGGGGGCGGGCGACGACGACGGCTGCCAGTGCCGGCCGCTTGGGCTCCTGATCGGCCTGCCGTTCGCCGTCCTCGCGCTCGCGCTCTCGCTCGTCGGCGTCCTCGTCTGGCTCCTCGGGTACGTACGTTGCTCGTTCTTGGTTGCTTCTCAACCTCTACTCGCCCCGCGCGCCCATGCCTGTTCGATCGGGTTCTTGAGGCTTGACTTGGATTAATCCGTCTTCTTTTCATGATTGTGCCGCGCGTGTGTTGTTGAAGGTCGGTGCTGAGCTGCGCGTGCCCGTGCTGCGTGTGCTGCGCGGCGGTGGCGAATCTGGCGGTGGACCTCATCCAGATGCCGGTCAAGGTCATCCGCTGGTTCGTCAGGCAGATGACACATTAATCCTTCGTCATTCTCTAGAGAATCTTGTCTGTTTCCAGCTTCCTCCTAGACTGGATTCAAACAATTAAGCAGCCAGTGTCGACGTATAGTACTGTGTACTAGCAGACTAGCAGTATGAATGAGAATTGATCTTGCGTTGCCGTGGGTTTTTTATGGAAACTACACCATCTTTGGAGATTAGCACAATTTGAATGCATTTTCTTGGATTCAAATTGCTTGTACGGGTTTGCGTGCTCGCTTCCCTTTTCTTTATCTCTCTCTTGCCCGGAGAGAATGTATCAGATGCATGTTTCAATTCGCTCGACACTAGGATCAAGTGTGCCTTCCAAATCTGGCCAAAACAGACGCGGCAGGGACGAGCTATTGTATTCATTCTTGCTTCGATTTGGGACGTTGGGGTCGGTTAGGCTCTCGCATTTTTCCATCATACCATGTGCGAATCCCCTTCATGATGTAAACTTGCAAACTATTCGATCTAAATGAGAATGGGTCATGTTCATCGGATATGATACGATGAGGTGGAACGCTAGTGGCGCCAGCTTACTGCATGGCTCGGTTAGACGGACAATAATCCCTCCTCGAGTTGATCATCCTTCTCACCGTGGAGTTTACATGTTCACCAAAAAAGAAGAAGAAGAAGAAGTGACAGATACATCCCGGTTCCTCATTTGCTATGAAGCATTGCAAGACAGGCGGTTTTGAGAATTGTGGGTGAGTTCTGGATGGCTTCTCTGCTGCCGCGCGTGTTGTGTCTTGTTTCTTGTTACCTTGCGATTCTGCAGGTGCATGGCGCCGTGCGTTTGGAGACACTTCCACCATTACTTTGGAGATTCTCATGTATCAGTAATCTATGCTTTGGATTTCACTTAGTAATATGGCGCTCAGCACGGCGACCAGGCCAAACCAACCAACTCCTTTCTGTTGGCCTCTCTAAAGTCTACCCTTCGTAGTCAATTCTGAAACCCGTCGCCTCTTGCGCTGCCTTGTTGAGACCTGAGACGGCACGGCATCGATAGTTGAGCAGCTGACACTTACAATATAAACAGCTAGCCGTCTGGTACTTTGCACAAGTACAGGACATTACAATATAAAAGGAAGAATGCCGGTACGGGTACCGTTGATCGGGCCGCCAATAAAAGGCCAAACGAAAGAATGTATAGTGGATGGAAACTTTACTTGAAAAGCCTTAGTGATCTTTACTAATCTGAGTAATGGAAACCTAAAAAAAAGAAAATATTTACCCATAAACCACAAAAAAGCACAAAAAAGCCACAGAAACACAAAAAAGCCAAATAATCACCACCTAAGATAGTATATGCACCCGTATGCACATGTGTTTTTGCATTTTTGAATTACATATTCCCTTTTCAAGTGGAAAGGGGGGAAAGGCACAGCAACAGCGGTGCTATTTTTTTAGTTATTATTGTATAACCAAAAAGATATTCCATGGTCTAAAAATAGATTTCATATTAACCTATCTGGAATACAGAATTTTTACGGTTCAATTTATATATAATTCGGGGGGGAAATCCAACGTTCCAGGTAAAGGCCCAGCGGGCTAGGCCGAGCCTATGGTGCTGCTCTTCACAACATAACCGGGCTTTTGTCGGGCCTACATTATACTACATTACGTCGTACAAGCTCATCAAAGATTTCCGCCCGACATATACGGCCCACGCCGCAGCCCGACTGAACCCAACACCACCGTACCCGGTATTGCATCAGTACACGCGTCGCATTCCTTCTCGAACCTTCCACTGGACGCCTAATTTCCTCGAAACCCCGAAGCGAGCCGCCTCCCCCGTCCGTACTCACAGCACGAATCCGAAACCACCACCGAGACCCAGGCCACCGCGTCGGCGGCGGCGGCTGGAGGCGAGCACGGCGACCTCTCCGCGAGGGGGTGGGGACCAAAAGGCCGGCAAGATTCGAGAGGGCGGCGGAGCCAAGCGGAGGGCCCCCGAGTCGTCGTCCGCGCGGGCCGGCCGCCGGCGCAGGGAGGCCGCCGGCGCAGGGAGGCCGCCGGCGCGGCGCCCAGGGAGATGGGGGTCGACTACTACAAGGTCCTCGGCGTCGACCGCGGCGCCAGCGACGATGACCTCAAGAAGGCGTACCACAAGCTCGCCATGCGGTGGCACCCCGACAAGAACCCCACCAACAAAAAGGAGGCCGAGGCCAAGTTCAAGCAGATCTCCGAGGCGTACGAGGTTGCCTTCTTCTTAATCTCCTCCTCCTTGCGAAGATTAGCGTTTTGATTTCGGTGGGGCGTCTTGATCCGTTGCCCCTGCGGTTTCTGCCGACGAGCGAAACCGTGAAGAAGATGGCTCTTCTATCGGTACACAAGAAGTGATTCGACCCTGCCATTGAACACACGTTGCCAATCCTGAAAAGATCACGTTTTGATCCGTCCTAGGGTATTTGTGGATGCGATCGTACTTCAGATTGATTTATCATCATTGCCTTTATACGTGTTGTGGGGAAGCAATTTCCTTTAAGGGTCTCTTTTGACATGATAAGCCTATCCCAACTTGTTTGGGACAAAAGGCTTTGTTGTTGTTGTTGTCTCTTTTGACATGATACTGCGTGCTTGTCATTTTATCTGTAATGCTTACTACTTTCTGGCCCTTGACATGGCGTGTTTCTAAATTCTGATGGGTAGATAAGAAATACGAAGAACCTGCATTGCCAATCCCTGGAAGGTTTCATCTGCATCCCTTTTACATTCGTTTGATGATGTTACTGTGGCGTTCCGCAGCATAACAGATGCTGTATATTATGAGGGCGATTTCCATAGCATAACTGATGCTGTATATTATGAGGGCAATTCTTTGTCCATGTTTAGAGGTGGTGATTTGAAAGCAATGTTAGGTAGGAACCAGGAGCAATTGTTGCAAGTTCAAAAGGGACTTTTCTGTTGATCCAAACTTTAACCCACCCGTTTGATATCTTTTATTTGCAAGAACCCGCACTGTTGAATTGTAAATTTCACTCTATGGCTGCCATTTTCTGTTAGCGCAACGCAAAAAAAGTTTTTTTTTTAAATCTAGCTCTTGCAGTTGTTGAGCATGTTCGACTTCCAATCATATTGTTTAGATTACTTCCAGTCATTTATAAGTGTGCATTAATGCTATGCGTTATCTTTTAGGTCCTTAGCGATCCCCAGAAACGCACAATCTATGACCAGCTAGGGGAAGAGGGGCTCAAGGGGCAGCCACCCCCAGGTGCGGGAGGTCCTGGTGCATCTTCCTTCTATCCTGGTGGGGCTCAGTCCACCTCATTCCACTTTAATCCGAGGAGTGCGGATGACATATTTGCTGAGTTCTTTGGATTCTCTGGCCCTTCCTCTGGCATGGGTGGCATGGCGGGTGGCACTGGCAGCATGAGAGGGGACCCAAGATTCCATGGGTCTATGTTTAGCAACGAGTTCTTCCCTTCACGCTTTGGCGGGGAGAGCTCTGCCAGTAGTATGCCACGGCCATTACACAAACCGGCACCTATTGAGAATCGGCTTCCAGTTAGCCTTGCAGATTTGTACAAGGGTGTAACAAAAAAGATGAAAATCTCAAGACAGATTATAGATGCCAGTGGGTAAGCTTGCTCTATTATTTCAGTAATTTTGCAGCTAGGCACCTTTTCTATCAGAAATAGTGCCATGTGTAAGATCCTATAGGGAATTCTTCCATGGTGAATTAATTGCAGTAGAAACTTTTGCTGGGAGCAAGACTATTATTCATTTATGTCATGTGCAATTCATTCTGTTGTAATGAGATGACTTGGTTGCCATTGAACTACTAGAAATAGCCAAATTGTTTGGGCAATCAAACTCCACAACTTCTGTTTATAACTTCGCCAATCAGCCAATGGACACATGAACAAAGTTCTATCAAAACTTTCAATATCTATACGTGTAACATCAGTCATCAGGTGTTAACTTGCCCAGGATAGAAACGGTTAGCTGCCACTTCCTAATTTCAATGATCTTCCTCTATCTATTCTTACAAGTCTGGTTGGATTGCTAAAAGTTCCCTAATCCACTCCTTTATGCACTAAGTCTGCCCTCTAGGTTTATGTCTAGATCTCATTAGGTGTTTGGATGTGCGGAATTCAAAATATACATAGGAGAATGTCAAAATCAATAGTTCATATGACGACTATCTATTCAGAAAAGGTTTAGTAACATCTTTTCAGTTTAACATATATTATCCTTTGCTATATTCTTATCTTGCAGCCTTTGCCCATTTAATTTCACCATTCCCATTTTTTGAGGTAAGCCAAAGATGGTTCACATGACATGATTGCATGTGGAGAACCGTCAAGTCCCAACCAATAATTTTCCACAGAAATGCTACTACTCCCGACATAGTATGGACTGCCGCGGGATCGGCTCTAGGGTGTACATAGGGTCCAATCTGCAGGGGTCATGCAAATACATAGACCCCTTCCTTCTTGCCGAGTTAGAAGGAGGAAAAGCTCCATGGTGATAGAGTCTAACAATAAATGAGCCCCCTTGTTTCTCATGGAAAAATTGGATTGATGAAGAACATCAAATGCGTTATGCAGCTTAATTTCCTCCTAGAGGTCACAAACCTTGATAAGGTCTTCTCATTCATCATAAGTGTGCCCATATGATTGTTGGGTCATATGTGTTTAACTGATTGTTGTTGATGGTGCCATGGCTGCAGGCAGCCATCAGCCCATCGTTAGACAGTAGCAGATGACAACAAATTGCAACCCAAAATATATCTAAGTCGATGGCTTTTAAAGAAGGATCCATGATTTTAGTTCTCGTACTTGGTTGCATCTAAGCTATATACAGTATGACATATAATTTGGATTTGGAATCTTTGAAGGGCTGTTGAAATACTTCGCAGAACATGTAGGCATTCCTTGAATATACTTGTGTCTAAATCCTAGTCACCTCTTCTATTACACCTTCTAAGGGACGCCCATGTATTCCTAATTGTGCCAAGTATTCCAAGGCATATGTTCTTGGCCCTATTCGATAATCGATACTATTGCATTTATGCCAATGAAGAGGGGAACGAAAAACCATGGTTAAGCCATGAACGGACAAAAGCAGTTATACCATGTGACACATGGGTCATCCCTATTGGTGCAGTCCAGACCAGTACATAGCCATTACGCACCGGGCCTGTAGCATGCCGAATGTTTTGCTAAATAAATTGCCATTTCATCTTTCCTTTTTAGGTAGCTTTTCATCTTTCTTTTTTAACACCTTCTAATCATGTCCAATTAGTCTGGCCATTTCTAATACGTAAAGTAGAAAAAACATTCTAAAAGTGTGAAGAGAACTATACAACCTCTAAATTCATGCTTGCATCATGACCGTTGTCTAATTTTCTGAAACAAAACAGCGCAAGCGGATATTCTCGTAAAGTGTTGTTCATGTGACATTCTAGTTAAAGACAAAGGTGATAGCGAAGCCTCCATATGGCTGTGAGGTGGCTTTCAAAAGGCACTTCGGAGTTGTGAAATACTAGTTTTGGATACCGTAATTATTTTGGCTTCATGGTGGCCTTTCCCACCCCAAGGGTGTGCATGGTACTGGGTAGTTCCCTCTTCTGTTGTTGACTTCTTCTGTTCTCTAATTTTGGAGGTTGGTATTCCTGTATTTGCATTTTATTACAAAATGCCTGCCTATTTTGATTCATTTGCTTCTTCCATGTAATTTATTTTGCATAGCGTAACATATGAGTACCATCTGTTATGCTTTGATGAAAATGGAGCATTCTTTGTAAGCTTTATACTTGTTGCCTTAGTGCTAATTTTACTTTTTGTTTTAGGAGAGTCTCACAGGTAGAGGAAATTTTGACAATAGATGTAAAGCCTGGTTGGAAGAAGGGGACTAAGATCACTTTCCCTGAAAAGGGGAATGAAGCTCCAAACATGACACCTGCTGATATTGTTTTCATCATTGAAGAGAAGCCCCATGATGTTTTTGCTAGGGAAGGAAATGATCTTGTCATGACAGAGAAAATCTCTTTGGTCGAAGCGCTGACTGGCTATACCGTGAATGTCACGGCGCTTGATGGGCGGAGTCTGTCGGTACCCGTTACTTCAGTAATTCATCCTAGCTATGAAGAGGTGGTCACTGGAGAGGGCATGCCAATACCTAAGGAGCCCAACAAGACGGGAAATCTGCGGGTTAAATTCAACATCAAGTTCCCTTCCAGGCTGACCTCTGATCAAAAAGCTGGCATCAAAAGTCTTTTGGGTTCTTAGTCCCGTCTAAATGGCATTCTATAATGAAAGTGATTGTGAATATTGCCAGTCTGTGGCTAGGTAGATTTCTATTGGTCTGGAGGGGGCAAAAGGCAAGAAGTGAGAAAAGGAGGGTTATCCCACAACATATCTGTAACAGTATATCGTTATGTTTTTTTTGTATCAGTATATCGTTATATGTTGTTGTTTTATCCCCATGATTTACCGGAGGTTTTTGACGTATGCAATCAAGCTAGTTATTGGCGTTGTTGGATGTGCTCTTCCTCAGGCTACCTTCCCGGGACTCAGGGTTGAGTCCCGGCAAGGGTTACAGGGCTTCGCATCCGTCCTAGTTTCCGGAAATTTTAGCTTATCTTGTGGCTTGTTCAAATTGGGAGATATTTGAATTATGATCCTTCACAGATAGCATAGAAACTGCTGTTCATGCTTAGAACCATTTTGGGTTTCTTCAGACGGCGTGCGTTGTCGAGGTAGTCAGCAGTCGCAACCCTTTCGGACAGGTCAGACGGAAATCCCCATAAGAGTAATGTCGTCCTTGCTTCTGTCAAGCCTTTTGCTCTGTGCCAAGCTTCGTTGGTGTATTGCATTATTATACTAATGCGTGGCTTGGAACATGGTAATATCGCTTAGTATCGTGCCCTGGCTGATGAATGTAAATGAATTTCTTATATGGGTGATTACGGCTAGTTTGGTCGGTTATGGGAAATTTTCAGGCCGAATTATATATTTCGGTTTCATAGTTTTCAAAACTAAATCAACCAAACTGAAAATAGAAACCGAACCTAATTGACTGAATAATATTTAGGTTGGTTCGGCCGATTTATTCAGCTATAATAATAATAATAATAATAATAATAATAATAATAATAATAATAATAATAATAATAATAATAATAATAATAATAATAATAATAATAATAATAATAATAATAATAATAAGAAGAAGAAGAAGAAGAAGAAGAAGAAGAAGAAGAAGAAGAAGAAGAAGAAGAAGAAGAAGAAGAAGAAGTATCTACTCATTACCGTCGTGAACTTCTGCGAACAAATGCAAAGACGTTCACAAATAATCATTGCTTTTTATAGAAAAAGGAAATAATCATAGCTTTTTAGAGAAAAAAAGATGAACTAAACTGGGATCACAAGAGGTTGTCAGAAAGAAGCATACCTCTTTAACACAACTAGAACACTAATACTAGGCTGCCGAGGGGACCTAGGAGATCGAGCAATGAAAGATCGATCTGCAACGACTGCTATGAGCCTATGAAACAAATTAGCAGGTCAATTAAAGAACTTCCAAACAATCTTCACATAAAAGAAACGAAATCCCAACCTTGCTGTGATCTTGTGACCGAAGGGAAGCCAGGCAGCCAGCCGAGCTTGGGAAGATGGCCTGGTTGTCGTCTGTAGGGGTGAAAACAGGTCGGATTCGGACGGATATTGCTGTTACCATATCCTAACCCATATTTTTTCTCCGGATTCGGTACCAATCGGATTCGGTGTCGGATCGGTCGGGATTAACCCATTTCGTTTGCACCCCTACTTGTTTGTAAGGAATGCATACAGTGCAGTAAATGGAGTAGGACGCACTGACTTGATGTTACTATTTAATAGCTGATGTGGAAGATTTTATTTTACCATTGCAAAAGAAAATGAAACGTCAAATAGTAGCACTAACCTGAAATCAAACTTGAAGATGTATCGGATTCGGACGGATATTGCTGTTACCATATCCTAACCCATATTTTTTCTCCGGATTCGGTACTAGTCGGATTCGGTACCAATCGGATTCGGTGCCGGATCGGTCGGGATTAATCTGACCCGTTTTCACCCCTAGTCGTATGTCGTCTCGCCGACCGTCGCGGCGTACGTCGAGAGCTACGAGAGCCCAGGATTACACGATCAGTACGTGAGTTCTAACTACAACCTGGGTTTGCAGGTGGATATATATATATATATATAGGACGCTGAAATGGGACACCTAGGCTCCCTGCCGTTAGATTTCTTTTAGATACGTGCTAGAGCAATGTTATGTATGGTATGTAATATATTAGGCATGCTAAATCAATCATGGAAGGAAAGTCTTAATCATGGATGGAAAGTCTCAATCACACTAGCACGCATCTAAAAGCAATCCAAAGGTAGGGAGACTAGGTGTCCAGACACCTAGGTGCCCCTGTTATTTATACTATATATATATATATATATATATATATATATATATATATATATATATATATATATATATATATATATATATATATATATATATATATATATATATATATATATATATATATATATTTATAGCCTCTTTTCTACTCCCGGGTGCAATTACACCCTATGTCGTATCTCACAATGTAGGGAGTATCTTGCGTAACGGAGAGTATGCACATGTAGTATACGAGTATTTAAGGCCATTTGGGTGGTATGAATAATTTTTCAGAGGTGGTATGTACATTTTTTTCGACATACTCCTTTTTATATGCGTATACGAAGGTATTTACAAAATACGCTAAAAACTATGGACTTCCTTGCAAGTTTTTCGGGTGATTCACATTGGAGTATCTTATAATTAGTATATGAATATATCTAAAGTGATAAAGGAGTATTTCAAGTTTGTTTAGGTATTATATTAGAGGTGGGTGTAATTACACCCGGGAGTAAAAAGCATGCTAAACTTGAACCGATAATTCTTGCCAAAAGTCATGCATGCCAAATATTTTTATCTGCATTCATCATTCTGGAACAAGACAATTCTTGTGCTGCTACATGCCAAACCTGATCTGACACTTTGAGGTCAACAATCTCATCAGAGCATCCTTGTCCTCCTATGCTTAAGTGTTTATCAAGTACTGTTTGAGACCATCTAAAAAAGGTACTGTTTGAGACAATATTCGCTAAACTTTTGACTCTTGTCATCGATTCATGTATTGTTTTCTTCAATAGATAAGACACAACGAGCCTTCACCGACGCCAGGCTCAATAACGGCACACAACGCCACAGACACAAATTAGTCAATACTAGTTAATACTGTTAGAGTGATCTCAGGGCTTTGGCCCAACGGCCAAAGCCCATCCCTTGACCGCGTCCTGATCGGGGGCGCCCAGCCCGTTTGGCTGGTGGGCCCCTGTCGCCAGCGCTATAAAAACAGAGGTGGGGGCCGGGCGGCACGCATCACGAAGTTGACCGCGCCGCCGTCACCCCACCGACAAACCCTAGACCGATCTGTTGAGGGGGCGCTGAAGCGACGGGAAGTTCCACCGCCGTTCACCGCCGCCAGGGAGTCGCCGCCGCCCGGGACGCGCAGCCGCCGAGGAGCTCCGCACCTCTTCCCCGACCGTCGCTGCCCGTGCGCAGAGCTTCACCGACGAACCGCGATGGCCGGCTCTTCCTCCTCCATGTCGGAAGGTTGGTACCCATCTCTCCCTCTCGGTAGAACATCAAGAACCCTAGAGAAAAGAAGCACCCCACTAGATCTACCCTAGGAGATCCTAGATCTAGACATTACATTGGTATCAGAGCAACTAGGCTTAGATCTAGATGCGGGAAAAAGAAAAGAAAAGAACCTCGAACCCTAGCCCACCGGATCGGAAAAAGAAAAGAAAGAAAAGAGGAAAAGGGGAGGGTTTTTGGGACTCACGGGAGGGTCGCCGCCGTGCGCTGCGTCGGTCGCCGCCGGCCGGCGTCTCGGGCCGCCGTCGCGTACGCCGGGTAGCTGCGCCGTCGCTCCGGCTCGGGGTTGGCCCCTCCGTGCGCCCCGCCTCCCATGGGGGCCGTCGTGCTCCGCGCCGCCGGGGGCCGCTCAGTTTGGGGTCGCCGCCCGCGCGGGCGCCGCCGCTCGGGGCGCTGGGGCCGCCGCGTCGCGCCGCTGGCCAACGCCGCCGCCGCTCTGCGCGAGTGCGCCCGCGCCGTCGCCCGATCCGTTTTTTGCGGGTGGAGGCCAGCGGCCGAAATGGGTTAGGGTTAGGTTTCGGGGACGTCCGCCGCGACCGTTTTTGATCGGGCGAAAGAGGCGCTGAACCGTCGGATGGTGTTGGACGGATGAGATCGCGCGGCGCGTCGCGGGCTGGCTTTCAGCCCAGGCGGGCGAACGCTTTCCCGGCCCAGGCCCAGGTTGCGGCCGGGGCGCGGGGGCGCAACGCACGCGCGAGCGCAGCTGGCGAGCGGGGCCGATCGCGCCGAGTGCGGCCGCGTGCGTGGGCGCGTGGCTGGAGCAGGCCGCCGAAAGGAGCGGGCCGCGAGCGAGCGCGCGTGAGGCGCGGCCGATTGGGCCGCCGCGTGCGTGAGGCCGCGGGCGCGTCGTGACCGCGCGCAGGAGAGCGCAGGCCGAGCGGGCCGGTTGGGCCGCGGCCGCGAGAAATGGGCCAAATGGCCGTTTTTGCACAGTAATATCCTTTAAAGTTTTTTATTGTTTTTCAGAAGCAATTTTGAGTGTATTTCAATGAAATTTGACCCAAAATTTCTGGAAATTTTTGCACCAACGTGTTAAATTTTCAGAGATTAAAAGAGTATAGTTATGATGCTTCTGAATATTGAATTTTTTTTGAATAATTACAGTTTCCGCTGCAAAAGATAATATTGATTGATTTTTCATTATTAAATTCGAACCAACGGGAGAATTTAATTTTGGAAAAATAGAGATAAATCTCAGATAATTATGATATTGTTATTTTCTGACCAACGTTGATAATAACAATATTATAATTTTTAATTGATGAATTTTTATGCATTATTTCTATTTCTGCCCAACGGTGATGTAGATTTAATGTATAGATAAAATTGATTTAAATTGTATGTCGTATTTTTGACCAACGTTGGAAATAAGGCATATAATTTTGATGTTACGTTCTCACTGTATTTGAAATATGTTTTCAGGAGGATACAACTTAATGAGTTGTATTAGAGAAATCCCCACTCTCAAAGGTGATAATTATGGAGAGTGGAAGAAAAAGTTAGATTTAGTTTTTATCTTGGCTGAGGTGGACTGGGTCTTCACTACAGCACGTCCCACTGAGCCTTTGGCGCCAGTGAGGGAACAGAATGAGGATGACACTGCATGGCAGAAAAGACAGAGGGATCATGCTCCCTTACAGATGTCTTATGACCTTGATCATAAGAAATGGACCACAGCTAACAAGAAATGTATGGCTGTGATAAAGAACACAATTGAGCCTGCTATTCTGGGCTCAATTGCAGAGTGTGACACTGTCACTGAATACCTTGATAAAATAAAGAGTCAGTTCACTGGCTCTTCAAAGACTTATGCTACACAGCTGATTAAGCAGCTGGTAACAGAAAGGTATTCTGGCGGTGGCAATGGCATAAGAGAGCACATTCTTAGAATGAGCAACTTGGCATCTAAACTTAAACCGATGGATTTGGCTCTCAAGGATGAGTTCCTTATTCATTTGGTTTTTGCTTCTTTGCCAAAAGAGTTTGACACCTTTGTTGTCAACTATAATATGCAGCCCGAGAAATGGGACATGGAAAAGTGCATAGCTATGTGCGTGCAAGAGGAGGAAAGAATCAAATCCTCACATGGTGGTGCTATCAACTTTGTGAGGGAAAACAAGAAAAAGAATTACAACAGTAACCCCTTCTCAAAGAATAAGGGCAAAACCTCTGTACATCAGCCTCAACAGAATAAATTTGCTGTAGACAAAGACCAGTGCCTTCACTGCAAGAAGACGGGACACTACAAGAAGGATTGTCCTGACTACTTAAAGATGATAATGGCTAAGAAAGGTGAGAATATTATTACCTTTATTAATGAATGCCTGTATGTGAAATATTCGAAATCCACTTGGTGGATTGACTCAGGAGCAACTGTTCATGTTGCTAATTCTTTACAGGGATTCCGTTCGACGAGGACTACGCAAAGAAAAGAAAGATGCGTTAAAGTCGCAAATGGAGTCGAAGCTGAAGTTGAAGCCGTTGGCGATCTTTCATTAGAATTAGCTAATGGCTTCACTCTTTTACTTAGAGATGTCCTTTTTGTACCCTCTTTACAGAGGAATTTGATTAGTGTGTCAAATTTGGACAAAAATGGTTATGATTGCAATTTTGGAAATGGCAAGTGCGAAATAATGTTTAATAAAGAATGTGTTGGTATTGCCATATTACAGAATGAGCTTTATTTGTTATCATTATGTGATGATGTGAATGTCGTATGCGATAATGAGAACGTTGTGTGCGAGAAAGTGATTGAATCCTCGTCTACGAATGTAAACAGAAAACGAAAGAGAATTCTAGATGAGTCGTCGAAATTATGGCACTGTCGTTTAGGCCATATTTCGAGGGGGAGAATAGAAAGACTAGTAAAGAATGATATTCTTCCTCCATTAGAGTTCTCAGACTTAGAACAATGCAGAGAATGCATTAAAGGAAAATATGTAAAGAAAATAAAAAAAGACGCTAAAAGAAGCACAGGAGTTCTACAAATTATTCACACAGATATTTGTGGTCCTTTTTCTGTGAAAAGTGTGGATGGATATGACTCGTTCATAACATTCACAGATGATTACTCCCGTTATGGATATATTTATCCAATCAAAGAAAGAAATGAAGCCTTGGATAAATTCAAGATATTTAAGGCTGAAATTGAAAACCAACACGATTTAAAGATTAAGATAGTCCGATCAGATCGTGTGTGGGGGAGTCCTGCTGAGGCTAAAGTATTTAACCCAAACCTTGGGAAACTCGATCCCAAAACAGTAAGTTGTCATTTCATTGGCTACCCTGAAAAGTCAAAAGGTTATCGTTTCTACTGTCCAGACAGATATACAAAGTTTGTAGAAACGAGACACGCTGTCTTCTTAGAGGATGAAATGATGAGGGGGAGCATGGTAGCTCGAGAGATTGACCTTGAAGAGAAGCGGGTGTTTGCGCCCACTCTGATGATTCAAGAGCCATTCTTCACACTACCTACTGTCGCTGCACCGACGGTGCAAGACACTGTGGTGCCAGCACCTGTTATTGTTCCTCCCGTGGCAACAATGAATGAGAATGAAGAACCTGTTCTTCAGGATCATATAGAACCTATTGGCACAGATGAGGGGGAGCAACAGCAGCCTCAAACAGTAGATGTACCAAATGAGGAGGCCCCGAGGAGGTCTCAAAGAGTAAGAAGATCAGCTATTTCTGATGATTATCAGATTTATCATACAGAGGAATTTCAAATGGAGGATGATCCCACCTCATTTGAAGATGCAATGAGAGCGGAAATTCCTCAAAATGGCTTGAGGCCATGGAAGAGGAAATGAGGTCCATGAAGACTAATAAAGTCTGAGACTTGGAAATTATTCCTAAAGGAGCCAAAACAGTAGGCTGTAAATGGGTCTACAAGACAAAGCTTGACTCCCAAGGGAATATAGAAAGATACAAAGCGCGACTTGTGGCAAAAGGCTTTACGCAAAGAGAAGGGATTGATTACAATGAGACATTTTCTCCAGTTTCATGTAAAGATTCCTTCAGAATCATAATGGCAATAGTAGCACATTATGATTTAGAGTTACATCAGATGGATGTAAAGACGACATTTCTTAATGGGGATTTGGAGGAAAATGTTTACATGGCACAACCGAAAGGTTTTGTCGTGGAAGGAAATGAAAGAATGGGATGCCGCCTAAAGAAATCAATTTATGGGTTAAAACAAGCTTCAAGACAGTGGTACTTGAAGTTTGACAGTACAATAAGAAAATTTGGGTTTAAAGAGAATGTTGAGGACAACTGTGTTTATGCAAAGTTTAAAGATGGGAAGTTTATCTTCCTAATCCTGTATGTGGATGATATTCTACTAGCTAGTAGTGATGTTAGTCTGCTACTGGAGACAAAGAAGTTTTTGTCCTCAAACTTCGATATGAAAGATCTTGGTGAAGCTTCATTCGTTCTAGGGATCGAAATTCACCGAGATAGAAACAAAGGGGTATTGGGACTGTCACAAAAGGCATACATAGACAAAGTCTTAAAGAAATTTGGTATGCATAAATGTAGTCCTTCACCTGCACCTATAGTCAAGGGCGACAGATATGGGGATTTTCAATGCCCCAGGAACCAGTATGAGATCGATCAAATGAAAGCGGTTCCATATGCTTCAGCTGTCGGAAGCTTACAGTATGCTCAAGTATGCACACGCCCTGACTTAGCATTTGTTACCGGGTTACTTGGCAGATTCCAGAGCAATCCTGGAATAGAACATTGGAAATTGATAAAGAAAGTCTTGCGTTATTTGCAAGGAACAAAAGGCCTCATGATGACATACAGAAGATCAGATTCACTCCATATAGTGGGGTATACAGATTCTGATTTTGCGGGAGATGATAGAAAGTCTACATCCGGATATGTATTCACTCTCGCTGGAGGAGCTATATCGTGGAAAAGCTCAAAGCAAACCGTCACTACATCGTCCACAATGTATGCCGAGTTTGTAGCATGTTATGAGGCTACGGGGCAGGTGAACTGGCTAAAGAAGTTCATACCCGGTTACAAAGTGGTTGACGACATCAATAGACCACTTAAGTTGTACTGCGATAATGAACCCGCAGTAACGTATGCCCACAACAATAAGTCAAGTGGTGCTGCCAAACACATTGACATAAAGTACTATGTTGTGAAAGATAAAGTTCGGGATCAAATTATAAGTCTAGAGCATATAAGTACCGCAAAGATGTTAGCGGATCCGCTTACTAAAGGCTTACCACCCAACGTGTTCAGAGAACATGTAGCCGGCATGGGTTTAAGGGAAAGCCTATGATTCCTGGACTAAAAGATGGCCCAAAGATTAAAGTAACTGTTTCAGAACAGAGAGGTGTATTGTAACTGTTGAATCTATCGGCGATTGACCGTGACGATGAGACATGTTCTATGCACTAATCTGTGATGGAATGTGTAAAGTCAAAAGTAATTAAAGATAAAGTATAAATTGAGATCAAGGGGGAGAATGTTAGAGTGATCTCAGGGCTTTGGCCCAACGGCCAAAGCCCATCCCTTGACCGCGCCCTGATCGGGGGCGCCCAGCCCGTTTGGCTGGTGGGCCCCTGTCGCCAGCGCTATAAAAACAGAGGTGGGGGCCGGGCGGCACGCATCACGAAGTTGACCGCGCCGCCGTCACCCCACCGACAAACCCTAGACCGATCTGTTGAGGGGGCGCTGAAGCGACGGGAAGTTCCACCGCCGTTCACCGCCGCCAGGGAGTCGCCGCCGCCCGGGACGCGCAGCCGCCGAGGAGCTCCGCACCTCTTCCCCGACCGTCGCTGCCCGTGCGCAGAGCTTCACCGACGAACCGCGATGGCCGGCTCTTCCTCCTCCACGTCAGAAGGTTGGTACCCCTCTCTCCCTCTCGGTAGAACATCAAGAACCCTAGAGAAAAGAAGCACCCCACTAGATCTACCCTAGGAGATCCTAGATCTAGACATTACAAATACTACAAGCCTCACACATTATTCGATCTCGCCAATTGGCGGTCGATTTATGCTTTACCACCGGCATCCTATCAAACAAATACACACAAAGGCAATCAGAAGACAACGAATCCGAGCGGACCGATCAGTTCTTGACTCCGAGCGCCATGGGCATGCCGTCCTGCACGGCGACCGGCAGCGACTCGAGCTTGCAGTCGAGCGTCGGCAGCGTGGCCTCCTCGAGGAGCACCCTCCCGATGAGCAGCGTGGCCACGGCGGGGACGCCGCCTCCGCCGGTGAGCTCGCGCTCCTCGGCCCCACAGGGGAGCCCCTCCTCACCATGCGCCGTCGCCGCCCGTCCCTCCACTACCGCTGGGAGGGCTTCCTCGGCGCGCGTGCCGACGACCAGAAGCCCCTCATCTCCGCCCGTAGGTCCTCCATCCTCGGCGGCGCGGCCGCCAAGCTCCGTGTTGACGGCTCCTTCCCGCGGTGCTGCTGTTGCGTCGGGGACGGGGAGGGAGCTGAGGAGGCAGGGACGCAGAATGTAAAGGGGGAAGTTGCCGGGGGGTTTTAGGGAAAAATACATAAGTGATTGGAGTTTCCACCTTCACGAATCTAAGCCGTAGATTGTAGATCCAACAGACCTGGTTGACGTTTGTATGTTAGCACTGAATAGACCATTAGCACTAGATATGCTCCCTATATATATATATATGCAAGTTTAGGGCTACGATCCATGGATTTTAGATCAAATGTTTGACCAATATATGGGAGGTGCGGAAATTACGACGTCAATGTTGGTCCTGGAATTGAAGATTTTCCGAACGGCAAGGTATGAATAAGATTTTCGCCGACAAGGTCTGAATAAATTTTTTGCAAGTCTTTTGAATATCTAAACAACTAGTGCAAAGGTTAGTCACAGCACGTACACGGTAAATTGTCTTTCTGACAAATTCCAAATGCACAACGCCATCAGAAGAACCAACAAAACAAAGGATACAAGATACAAGGAAAATACTCGGTTCTCACATACAAAACGAAAAGCCTTTTCAAGTACGAGCGTTTATTTCTACACATTTGAGCTCGCTCCACGACAATCTGATGGTAACCAATCTTACCATCTGCAATGCGCTGTTCAACACCACATTGGGAACAATTGACCAAATAACCGAAAAATAAAAATAAAATAAGGCAGAGGAGGCGTCATGATTCTCGTCCACATTGTCTCCAATCCGAGGCAGTAAAACTCAAGCACCACAGCCACCGACCATATTCACAGCAGTCACATCATCAAGCCCTCTTTGCTTGCTGGATTTAAGCAAGAGAATGAGAAGGCAGCATTAGAAAATTTCTTCACCACAAGTCTGGAATGGAGATCAAGTAACCCAACATTTTAGCTATGCTAATCATTTGCCATCGCCACTTTCATCTTAGTTTGTCGAGGTGTAATGTTCAATATGTCTATCTTGCTTGGGGCAATCGAGAAGAAAAAATTGTCATGAGTTAAGTTCAACAATATTCAGGCTAAGGTTAATAAACTATTTTAGTTTTCCTGAAATTTTGGATGAAGCACAGATCTCGGTCATCAAAGTGAGCTTATAATTGGAGCTACCAACAGAGTGTTTACAATTTAGGCTTTCAAAGTGTTTCAATTATTTAGTCATTTAGTGTCATCAAAGCTGTGCAATCATATTCCAATAAACCAGTCATATCGGTTCCATTTATACATGTATTCAGATTTAGGAGACATTGTAATAATTTTGGACAAACTTACCGTTTTCTCCTCTTCGATCTTAGCCTTGATGTATGAGTAGATGGCAACACCACCTATGGCAATGCAAGTGCCGATTCCAGTCTGTGTGGTAATTCTGTTGCCTGCTCAATGTGAGATTTAGCAAGTGTTAAGCTAGGCATAAACACATCATATAGAGAATGATAAGAGCAGAGCGAATATGTAATGCTCATTTCATAAACAAGGGGGGAATTTTCACTTACCAAAAACAATGATAGAGAAACCAATGACGAAAACCCTTTTCAACACATTGCCGACCGCATGTGTCAGAGGAGCCACCCGCTCCAAAGTGTTTGTAGCAACCTGCCATGCCACAATTGTACTAGTCATATTGTAATTGATAACAGCTAAAAGGTAGTCCATGGCAAAATTGCACACGCCTGTTTGGCAACATCATGATTAACTAATGATAAATGCTGATATCTACATTGCATAGGAAAGAAATCTCTCTGCAATCATTCTGTAACAGTGTGGTGGGAAAGCTCAAATGCTACGCCTAATATTCATATAAGAGCATATGTACAATTTTGGCATGACATGGAACTGGTTACCTGGTTATAGAGATGGTAGAACAGTCCCACCAAGAAAAGGTCTGAGACGAATTTTGTCAAACCTACTTTTGCAATTGCATCGTTAAATCCATACTGCAATAGTTGGGGTCCTTCAATCTGCAAGATTGATCACAGAAAAGAGAAACATCAAAATTAAGCATAATACATGAATCATTTTTTACTTCCTGGGCCAAATTTATCACTCACAATGACTGCAGGTGGTATGCAGACAATGAGAGCAATAATTGAGATGTAAGCATACACGTTGGTGCTATCCATGTCAGTCTGTAACAACAAAAACAGTTAGTAACAAGAAAGGCGAGAAAAAGGAGTTAGAGGCAAAAAAATATGAAAGTTGAGAAATTAGAACAAGAGGGGCACAAACCATAGCTTTCTTCGAATAAATGCTCCGGTAAGTGAATGAGATGTTAGAGATCATGGCATTGATGAAGCCAGTCCAGTTAAATGAAAGTTCAGTGAGGGATGCCATTGAAACACCTGGTAATCTTCAAGCAGTTAAATAGGTTGAACAAGAAAAGGCATGAAATTCCATGATACTAAAGAGTTAAAAGAAGCTTCAAGTAGTAAGTAGTTCGTGTTCAATCTAGTGAAAACAACGAAAACAATGACAAAAGGAGAACTACGCCATCGTAGAACATCTAATAAAGACATTCTTAATTTTTTATTGAATCATGGTATCTCGTATTTTACCTTGCTATTGACACTGTAATTAGCAAATTTCTTCAAATTTACTAGCAAAATATTGGTATCAGAAGGCTTAATTGAGAAATTACCAATCACAACAGGGGCAAGAGACAACCACAGAGACAAGGGAACTTGCTGTCCAAGGACAAACTGGGTAGCAGCTGCATTGAAAAAGGGCTCCAAAGCTGCATTGCGATTATGCACAAAAACATCAGCAAATAGAACAGAAAAAGGGTCGAGAAGATTCCACAATAAAATCTGCAAATGAAAGAGGCACCTTTAATAGTGTGGGCAAATGAGACAGCAACAGCAGCAAAGGACACGTTGCTAGTGACATGACCAAGAGCATGGCACAACGCCACTGGAAAGAGCAGCTTCAGGAGCGTTGAATTGATAGGCTACGAAAGACAATGATTTTTTGTGTTAATTTATTGCTAATTTCCACAGAAGATACATTAATTTGGATGAGTAGCGACTGATGATTCATTAAAAGATATTCTAATAATTGTAAAGAAAGAGCCACGCTGTTCTTACACAAAACATGCATGTATTTTTATGTACGAAAAGATAAAGGGTGTAGATCAATTTTAGTTTGAATTTGTCTATGGCACAAATGAAGACAGAATTTGATTTCTGCTGTACATAAAGGGTTTGTACCCTTTACTTAACAACCGCAAGATTTATTCCATTATTCCCGTTAGAAGCCAACTAAACTTTGTATGAAAATGTCAGATTTCCTAGCTATGTCTTTGATTTTTAAATCCTTTGTAAAACTGGCAGTGACCGGTGAGCGCAATGCTATAACTAAAATTTCAGGAAGCTTATTAGTCGGACAATATTTATACTAGTCTCATTTTTTATGTCAACTAAGGACCAGTTTGATCGCTGTAGAAAACATAGCACTATAGTAGGTGGTACAAATTACCGCACGCTTTGGGAGACCGACTGTCCAGCTCACGAGGCAGTACACAACACCCACAAATAGATGGATCACTGACACAAAACTGCAACGAGCAGTACAATTTTCCATCGTAAGTTGTAACCCAACCACAAGATGGAACGTGGGATCGTTCAGCTTGCTGATGTTCATCATTTCAAAGCAGGGGAAAGTACAACACACTTACTATGGGTAGGGGAAGTAGTTGTAGATTTTCTTGTTGAGGATGTTGAATATCACGTTCAGGAAGTACCTGCAGAGTCACTTGCACAAAATGGCAAAATTTAGACAGCTGAAGAATCACTGGAAAATTACTTCACCTCAACATGCAATGCAACGGAGGTGATGTGATTGATGCAGTGAAACTTACCACATGAAGAAGAAGAAGCCGGTGACCAGTGCAGGGTACTTCTCCAGGAACCCAGCCGGCTTCGCCTCCCTATATACAATCAAAATCAGAAAAAAAATCCATTTATTATATTGTTAAAGCAATAGAAAAAGAAACCACCACGTTCGCTCTTAAGTACTAAAAATTCCCATATTAATCGGTAAAAAAAAAGATCTACACCATCGATTCTAGAAATAATTAAAATTTCAGAATAAAAAATAAAATAAATAAGCAATTTGATTTCCATACGAATTCATACGTAAAATCCCTAAATAAATAAAATTCAGAATAAAATTAAACAAAATTAAGCAGTTCGATTTGTATATGAATTCCATCCAAAACAACTGAAATTCAGAATAAAAAATAAAATAAAAATAGCAATTTGTTTTTCATCTGAATTCCAAATTAAAATCCTTAAATAAATATAATTTAGAATAAAAATTAGCAATTGGATTTGTGTATGAATTCCAACAAAAATAACTAAAATTCGGAATAAAAAATAAAATGAGCAATTTGATTTCGACACGAATTCCAAAGTAAAATCACTAAATAATTGTAATTCGGGATAAAATTTAAAGAAAAATCAGCAATTGGATTTGTATACGAATTCCAACCAAACATAATTGAAATTCGGAATAAAAATAAAATAAAATTTGTAATTTGATTCTATACGAATTCCATAGTAAAATCTAACTAAAATTTAGAATAAATTAAATAAAATTAGCAAATTGATTTGTATACAAACTCCAATAAAAATAACTGAAATTTTAAATGAAAATAAAAGTTATAATGAGGATAGCACAATGGTGTTGGAGGAGATCATGCAAGGTTCAATGGTGCCGATCTATTCTGCAAGAAGAACCCACCAGGAAGCGAAGAGTAGAGGCTGACGCGAATGGAGATGAGGATAATGTCATGCCACTCACCTTAGCCGTTCGACAAGGAAAATGTTGTGCTGCTTGATGAATCCATTCAAAAGAAAGGTCAGAGTCGAAGGAGCAAAGGGCCGCAACGGCGACTACTGAGCGTCAATGTTGTTGAAGAAGTCAGTGGCCAAAGAAGCTCGATGATAGGGAATTCTTGGTAGGGGAGATGAAATTTTGCATTGAAAATGAGATAAGGGTGATATGGGGCCATCGGGTAACTAGGAGCGTGTCATTGCTAGTGGGGGCACAACGGTCACCGACGATGGTAAGAAGACTCTCCACAATATTAGACAACGACTAAAGCAGATATGCCGGTATCAATGAAGATGGGAGGTCACAATGGTTGGTGAGGAAGCCACAACTTGAGTTGGCCAACATCGAAGAAGAGAAGCGGCCAATACAGGAGAAGACATCGAACATGTATAACAATATGCATGAAAGGAAAAGAGAAAGGATGGAGTTTTGGGCCAGCCTCACCTCACTCCCTGCGCCATGCCTCTGCTCCGCCGTCCCTGCCTACCCTCCTTCCCTTCTGCCACCTGCGTAAAGCTGGCTGCTATATCCTAGCAATCGCCGCTCCCGCCTGCCTTCCTCCCTTGTGCTTCGCCACCACCAGCCGTTGTTGTCCAGCCCGTGCGTCGTCCGCCTACGTTGCTCCCGGCCATGCGTTGCCTGGATATTCCCTCCGCCGAGTGCCACCTCCGCCCTGTTGTTGCTCCCTCCATCGGCCGCCCCCAGCCCTCTACGCCGCCCTTCTCCCCTCCACCCGTGTGCGCTGCTCTTCTCCCTGTCGGCCAAGAAAACGAGGAAGGGGAAGGAAGAGGGATGGGGTCAACTGAGAGAGAGAGAGAGAGGAGTTGGCCAAGGGAACAGAGGGAAAATAAGAAGGGAGAGAAGAAAAGGAGAAGAAGAAGAGGGGGCCGAGCCGACGCCAGATCCGGCCAAGAAGACGGGAAAAGGAGAGAAGGCTGAGCTGTGTGGAGCTCTGCTGTAAGGAGGAAGGAGAAGAGAAGGGCTTCGTGTTCTCGCTGGCCTCATCGTCCTCAATGTTGAAATCGGATCCTCTGACTTTGCACTGTGCAAAGTCAGAGTGACTTTGGCGTAATCTGAACCGTCCGATGCAAAAAGAACGGCCCAGATTGATTCCTGCTACAGTGTTTTTCTACTGTAGCTACAGTAAAAAGCACTGTAGCTACAGTACTTTTACTGTAGCTACAGTAAAAAGCACTGTAGCAGAGATCAATCTGGACCGTTCTTTTTGCGTTGGACGGTTCAGATGCAAAGTCACTCTAACTTTGCACAGTGCAAAGTTAGAGGATTCGGTTCCCTCAATGTTCGCGTCTAGGGTAATGACCAAATCCTCACTCATAATTCTAATGATGTAGATCGATTTTAGAGGTTATTTAGTGGCGTTAGATGCAAGATATCATGGTTAGAAATGTATCAATCGTTGTTAGTAGATTGTTTTGGTGACAGTGACTTGTAGAGCCGCTTTGGGCACTTTACGTGGTTAATCTAAGAATTTGAGCTTCTAGATAGTTATAGATAATTTGGTTACCTTTCCATAGGGTACTTTAAAACTTAATTTGGTTGGTAGGTTAAAAGTTATGGTATTTGTAAGCTCACTGTCCAATGAATCGTGGTTGGATAGTGTCGCTTTAATTGACATATTAAAATTAGTAGATGGCCGAATCAGGGTTATGAGTTCTTATGGGAGTTGAAGAGCACTGCCTAAGCTTTCCGTAGAGTACTAAATCATCGAACTTGGTCAAGTAGGTTGAGAAGTTATGTTTTTGGGAGGTTGCTGTCCAGAATTTGGTCACTGCTGGATGCAATCGTGGTAATATATTATTTGGGCCTTGTAGATGGTCGAATTAAATTATGTTCATAATTAGAGAAAGTTAGATAATTTTTCGTAGTTCCCGGAAGTGGTATGGTTTGCCATGTTTGGTACAATAGATAAAACGATACAAAATTGTTAAGATGGTTGTCCAGTAATACTACAGAACAGTCTTTTTGGCCAGGAATAAACGTATTAAACGGAATAAAACTACAAAATTGTTAAAAACAAGGGAATAAACGGATTAATCAGGATTTTTGGCCAGCGAGGAAAGTGTAGCAAATCTTGTGTAGTTTCCAGAAAATATATGGTTTCCTATGTTACAGACTCTGAGCCACAAGTTATGGTATTTTCATCACCAGGACAGCGGCAAGGCGTCCACTAAAAGGGGATTGTATGTGCCAGGTTTGCGCGTGGGAACGGTGCCGTTTGTATGTGTGCATGCATTGCTATGGTGTATTGAGACTGGAAAATGTTTGTTTAGGTGGATACTCGGGTTTGGTGCCATCCACGTATCGTCCACAAGGTTGAACATGCAAGTGCATGGTAGAATGGTAACAGTTGTTTATTCTTGCTATTGGTTATCTAAATTTACTCGCCATGCTATATTTACTTGATTCTTGTCAAATATGATGTGATATGATGACAATGAGTACATGATATCGAAAGTTATGTGGCAATGTTGGTATATGATAAATGATTATTAGAAGTATTACATCACTTGTATGCACATCATAAAAGAAGTGCATTTGAGCCAAACCTGTGAGAAAGTCTTGTAACTAGTCCGAAATGTATGAGCCAATTCAGCGAGAAAGTTATATAACTAGTCTGGAGCGCTCTAGAGAAAGACATACTCAGGTAGGCACTCCATAGGAGTGGAGGTTGAGACCCTATATGAAAAAAATGGGACAAGAGTGGTTCATTAACGGGTAAACACTCTGCTATACCGGTATAAACTAAAGAGACTTGAGACATATGCATGAGTATTGCATTGCATCAGTAAAGAGAAGCGATGTTCGGAGGAGGCTTATTGCTACTGAGATGTGAATAACGTGAACGACATGAAAAGTTTACTGTTTTATATTGTGATTGCCATATGCATGCACATCGGCGCTACCCATTCGTAAGGAGCTAATGAAATATGGACTAAGATGATAATACGTAGAAGTTGATGTTTACTGTTAGCTATGTACTTGTTGGGTCTTTGTACTCACCATTATTTTGTTGTTGTTTTTAGGTGAATGTTAAAGGTGACATGCATGGGCAGGACCGCGGGAATAGCACGTTTATTTCACATGCAATCAGTAATTCACATATCACCTTTAAGTGATATATTCAAACTTTAATGGTATACTTAATAGGTCTTACTAGAATATTGAGTCATGTGTGGCTCATGCTGTTTCTTTCAATAGTTGGCGAATTTATGCATTTGTTTACCTTTAGGTTGATGCTATCTAGTCTGGGTAATGCTCCCAGACGCATGGTTCTGGGCATTCTCGAGCGCGTTGTCTCCAGCATTCTTGGGCGCAAATGACCCAAGTTTTAGTTGTGACATGTCTACTGTTATTTGTATTACATTTGTTTTAATGCTTAATGTTAAGTATATGTCGTAGTACTAGTCGTCGATCATCCATGGGCCATATCGACGAGGTAACTTACGTACAAATCTACGTTTTGTTTTCCTGTTATGCCTTACGTCCCGCTAACATCATGGCGTTCTTCCGCCGTAGGTCCGTCATCGAAATGCATCTCTTTTGCCCTCCGCACCACCTACATAGACTACGGCTCTACGTCGTTCATTTTCGCTGGACATCCAGGAGGTACGGGATTCGCATTGTACATCTAGAATATTTATTGTGACTAACATCGTTGCATCTTGCAGCCTTCAATCCAACGTGGGGTGACGGCCAGTCCACTGATGACGATACAGACCTCTCGGTTGCTTCCAGGGAGCGGTACACAACGCCAGAGTTTGCATGATACGCAGGCCACAGCTCATCTTCGCACCATATGCATGGTTTGGAGACTTCAGTGGGTAGAGCTCCTCTGGCATCGCTGCCACACTGTACGGTGAAGACTAGGGCTCCTCCGCACAACGGGGATTCCTAGAGTCCTTTGTTCACGACCTCATCTCTGGAGGGCCCCCAATTTGGCATGTCTCAGCAGGAGCACCTCGACGCTTACCAGCAAACACTGTGTACTGGACCACCACCAGCCACTCAACAGACGAAACAGTTTCTATACCTCCTCCGAACCGACACACAAGCTTCGGACTGGCTGTCGTACCTCACAAGGCATGCTCATGCTCAACGGAAAACAAGGCCACACACACAGAGGCAGACGCGGCGAGAAAATAGCAATGGCTCAGATGAGTGAGCCATATCGCATCCCATGCGATGCGTTTTTTTGTACTATTATATGCACTCCTTGCGTAATTGAATAAAAAATTGCACCATTAAGTCCACTGCTATAATTTTTCCATCTCATTCCCTATATTCAAAAATTTCTACGATTAGTTTACGTAAATGAATTTTTTCAGTAAAATTCATAATGAAAAAAATTACGAGCAAATTACACAATGAATTACGTTGCGTCGAGAAGCTCCACAAAAAATTCCGTGTTTTTGTGCTCATTTGTTATATGCAATACGTATTAAATTTTTTAATCATGCAATTAAACTAATTAATTGCGGATGCTAATCACCTGCAGCCCGGTGGGCGGCAGGCTTTGTCCGCACGGTGGCCGGGCTCTACGTGACACGTGTCACCTCCACGGCTTTGCTGTCCGTACCCAAACGGTAGAAATACCATTTTTGCTAATATTATCAGTATACTGATATTTCTACAAATACAACTCCAAACAGTGCAATATGTGCCAAAAATTCAAAGCGAAGTGCCTCGAACAAGTACGAACGGTACGAGTGCAGCAGCGCAAATGGCTGCTTTTTTTATGCGTCGAACAGAGCGGCGCAGTACTGAGTACTCACCCGGCGGGCTCGGAGGAGGCGGCGGCGGGCGGGCGGAGGAGCGGCTGCGTCCTGGCAGCCTGGGACGGCAGCAGGCCCGCGAGGAGGAGGGCCAGGCGGAGCTGGCGGGCCCAGACGAGCTGGCCGCCGTCGGGGACGGCGGCGCACCTGGCGGCAGTGGTGGGCAAGGGTGGCGCGAGCGCGAGGGTTGGGGAGGCACGGAGGCGGAGACGGCCCGCGACGCCGGCGCCGCCGCCGCCATAGATCGTCCTGAGCGCCGACATTGTAGCCAGCTCTACTTGGGAGTTTTGGAGGCTTGTTTGGATGTGAAATGGAGGCGGCGTCGAGGAGGGTTTTGGAAATGTTTGTGGGTGGGAGACTGGGAGGGGAGGCGTCGCGGAGGGATTTGGGTGGCGGAGATGAGCGCGGGGGAGGAATGGATAGAGCGGGCGGGAGCCAAGGGGAGGAGAGGAGAGGACGTCGCCTTCCGCGCTTGCTGGTCGGCCGCTTTGCTGCAAGGAATGAGAGATCGCATTTTGGACTGAAATGGTAACACCAACTCCAGCACGGCCCCTACTTGAGCCCTCATCCTACTTTTGAGGGTCGAGGGGTAAAAAACTCACTCCAGCAGGGCCCTTACTTGAGCCCTCAAAAGTAGGGGGCCCTCAAATCTCCCCCTCGAGCCCTCATTCCTGGGGGGTCTGGAGGGAGCCCCTACTTTTGAGGGTTCAAGTAGGGGCCCTGCTGGAGTGAGTTTTTTACCCCTCGGCCCTTAAAAGTAGGATGAGGATGAGGGTGCGTCCTATGTGTCATCCCCTCTACGAATGAATTTGAGGGTCCTGTTTTGAGGGCTCCTGCTGGAGTGTAGCCCAAAAAATAGAGCTCTCAAAAGTAGGAAGAGCCCTCAAATAAAAAGTAGGGGCCCTGTTTTGAGGGCTACTGCTGGAGTTGCTCTAAGGGCGATATTTTTGGAGCGGGAGATTGGATCATATACCCTCTCTTTAGTTGGAAAATTGAGGATTTACCCTCTACATCTCAATGACAAGTGGGGTCATCATAAGTCACTGACACATGAGCTAGGAGGATAATGTTAGGATGATCTCCACCCACGGTTGGCCCAACGGCCACCTGGGCCTTGAGCTCGCGCCCTGATCGGGGGCGCCCAACCCTAATGGTTGGTGGGCCCCTGTCACACTGCGCTATATATAAAGGTGGGGGCCGGCGGCTCATGTTACGAGGTTGAACGGAGCCGTACTGCCCCACCGACAAAACCCTAAAACCCGATCTTGAGGGGGAGCGCAGCCAGTGACGGGAAGCACCACCGCCACGCCGCCACTGGACAGCGCCATCGCCGGACTTCACCGCCGACCTCTCCCGACTCCACCGACTCCATGGCGGACCCCATTGCACCCGCAGCCAAGACCACGGATGGTCGGTAACACCCTGCTCCCTCTCTTTACTCTCTGTTCTTTTAGATCTACTCGCATCCTACCTTGTTCATCCCGAATAGCAACCCTACCCTAGCAGATCTACTACTAGTGATCCTGTCTTAATAGCTTACAATGGTATCAGAGCGTACTTTTAGTAGATCTAGTTCTTTGGGTAGAAAGAAAGAGATTAGAAGGAGAAGAGGAACTCTAACCCTAGAACACCCGAACTAAGAAATCCCAAACCCTAACCCTAACGCAAGATGCGTTGAGAAAGAAAGGGGGAGGACCTACCGTGGTTTTTCCCCGCACCGTAGACCTCGCCGCCGCCTTGCCGGCACGCGGGAAGAACCGCCGCTCGTCGCCGCGCGCACGAGCTCCGGATCGGGCACCGCCAAAGGACCGCTCGGCGGCGGCGCGCTCACCCTCGGGCGAACGCGCGCGCCGGCGAAGGGACCCACGGCGGCGCCGCCGCTCTTCTCCTCTTTGGCCGATGACGCGCCGCTCGGTTCCTTTGCTGCTGCGGCGGCCGAGAGAGAGGAGAGGGAGAACAGAATGAGAGTTAGGGTTTCGGTCGGCGCGGGGAGGGCTTTTGTTCTTCCGATCCGCGCGCTTGGCCGTTGGATCAGATGGACGGCTGGCGTTGGCCGGGCCATTTCTGAGCCCAGGCGGGATCGCGAAATCGCGGCCCAGGCCCAGGTTGCGGCCTGGGCGCGGAGGCTGCGCGCGCGGGCGGTGGGCTGCTCTGGGCCGCGCGGCCGGGCAAGCCGGGCCGAAGCACAGTGAAATTTTTTTTCTTTCTTTTTCAGAAGTATTCATTTGATGATTTTTTGTTAAGTTTGTGATCAAATTTCTGTTCAATTTTGATCCAAGACCAGAATTTAGAATTTTTCCGCTGCGAGCTAAAGTTTATTATCTTCTTATTAAATTCGAACCAAAGGGAGAATTTAATTTTGAAGAGCAGAAATTTTATGTTTTCTCTAATTTTAATTGGAACCAATGAGAAAATTAAAATTAGAGGAATAGTTACATCTATTTACAGTTCATGTTTATAATTTTGCTATTTTCTGACCAAAGTTGATGATAGCAATATTATAAATTGATTTATTTATGAATTTATGCATTGATTCTATTTTCTGCCCAACGGTGATGTAGAATTAATGTACAAGAATTTTGCATGTTTTAATTTTGACCAACGTTAAATCATGGCATGCAATTATTATATTATGTTTCCTCATTTTCTCTTGACACTGTTTCAGGACTCAACCCAATGGCATACATCTCGCACATCCCGGCACTTGATGGGAACAATTATCGGGTCTGGCGAGAAAAGTATGATTTGGCACTTGCGCTGTCCGAGAATGACTTAGCCCTCACCTCTCCGTGTCCTACTGAGCCAGAGGACCCGGTGAGGGCAGAAAATGAGACTGATGCTGATTTCACTGCCCGAAAGCGTGATCATGCAGAAGTCAGAATGAAATTTGATCTTGAGAAAAAGAAATGGGACATCTCGAATCGCAAGTGTCTGATGGTGGCTAAGGCCACTATTGCAGATCTAATAAGGGGATCCATCCCAGACTGTGACACTGTCACAGAGTATCTACAGAAAGTGAAGAATCAGTTTTCTGGCTCTTCAAAGGCCACAGCAAGCACGCTGATTAAGAAACTAGTGAATGAGAGATACTCTAGTGGTGGAATAAGAGAGCATATACTAAAGATGAGCACAACGGCAGCTAAGCTAAATTCAATGGATATGGGGCTCAAGGATGAGTTTCTAATTCATTTGATCTTTGCTTCTCTGCCAAAAGAATTTGACACTTTTGTTGTTAATTACAACATGCAGCCCGACAAATGGGACATAGAAAAGCTCATTGCAATGTGTGTGCAAGAAGAGGAGAGGCTTAAAACCTCACAGGGTGACTCTGCAAACCTTGTGAAGAACAACAAAAGAAAGAACTTTAATGCCAAACCACAAGGGAAACCTCAGTGGGATAGTAGCTCCTCTTCTAAGTCACAGGGAAAGGTTCCCCAGTTTCATAAGCCCAACCAATTTACAGTAGACAAAGACACCTGTAAATTTTGTAAGAAGAAGGCGGGGCACTATCAGAGGGATTGCCCAGAGTTCCTGAAGCATCTGTTGAAGAATGGTAAGAATGTCATTACATTTATAGATGAATCCTTGTATTTAAGTTATGAAAAATCTACTTGGTGGATTGACTCAGGTGCAACTATTCATGTTGCTAATTCATTACAGGGATTCCATACGAGGAGGACCCTACAAAGAGGAGAAAGAACAATTAAAGTTGCGAATGGAGTTGAAGCCGAAGTCGAGGCCATTGGAGATCTCTCTTTAGAATTTCATGATGGTTTTGTACTTAGGCTTTCAGACGTTCTTTATGTACCCTCTTTGCGCAGAAACTTAATAAGTGTGTCGAGATTAGATGATGATGGATATGATTGCCATTTTGGTAATGGCAAATGCAGACTTGTGTTTAATAATAAATGTGTTGGTCTTGCCTTCCGACAAGACAAGCTTTATTTATTATCACTTTCTGAGAATGTGAATCATGTGACTATTGAGAATGAGAATACCTCTTCGTCTATGAATGTAAGTAAAAAGCGGAAGATAAATCATGATGTATCGTCGAAATTATGGCATTGTCGTTTAGGCCATATTTCGAGGGGGAGAATAGAACGATTGATTAAGAAAACACTTCTTCCGCCATTAGAATTTTCAGATTTAGAACAATGTATTGATTGCATAAAAGGAAAATATGTTAAGAAAATAAAGAAAGACGTCAAACGAAGCGCAGGAAATTTAGAAATAATTCACACAGATATCTGTGGTCCATTTCCTGTGAAAAGTGTGGATGGTTATGATTCATTTATAACATTCACAGATGACTATTCGCGTTATGGCTATATTTATCCAATTAAAGAAAGAACAGAAGCATTGGATAAATTTAAGATATTTAAGGCTGAAATAGAAAATCAGCACAATTTAAAGATTAAGATAGTAAGATCCGACCGTGGGGGGGGAGTACTACGGTCGGCACACCCCGTATGGCCAAGTTCCTGGACCTTTTGCAAGGTTCTTACAGGAAAATGGCATAGTTGCCCAGTACTCTACACCGGGCGAACCTCAGCAGAATGGAGTGGCTGAAAGACGCAACCGTACCTTAATGGATATGGTGAGAAGTATGATAAGTTACTCCACGCTACCGATAAGTTTATGGATGGAGGCGTTAAAAACCGCCATTCATATTCTTAATCGAGTACCAAGCAAGTCGGTACCCAAAACATCGTATGAGTTGTGGACAGGAAGAGAACCCTCACTTAACTATTTACGTGTGTGGGGTTGTCCTGCTGAGGCTAAAGTTTTTAACCCAAACATAGGGAAGCTAGATCCCAAGACAGTCAGCTGCCATTTTATTGGCTATCCAGAAAAATCGAAGGGTTATCGCTTCTATTGTCCTGACAGACATACGAAGTTTGTAGAAACAAGACACGCTGTCTTCTTGGAGGAAGAGATGATCAGGGGGAGCAGAGTAGCGCGAGAAATTAACCTAGAGGAAAAGCGGGTACATGTGCCCACTCCAATGGTTCAGGAACCATTTTTCACGCTACCTGTTGTTGCTACACCAACAGTGCCAGACACTGTAGTGACAGCACCTGTTGTTAGTTCTCCTGTGGAAACGATGAGTGAACATGAGGAACCTGTCCTTCAGGATCCCATAGAACCCATTGTCACCCAAGAGGAAGAGCAACAACAGCCTCACACAGAACAAGCATCAAATAGCGAGGGACTCAGAAGGTCTCAAAGAGTCAGAAGATCAGCTATCCCTAATGATTACGAAGTCTATGAAACTGAGGAATTTCAAATGGAGGGTGATCCCACCTCTTTTGAAGAAGCCATGAGAAGCGCTCATTCATCCAAGTGGCTTGAAGCTACGCAGGATGAAATGAAGTCAATGAGCACCAACGGTGTTTGGGACTTAGAAACTATTCCTAAAGGAGCCAAGACAGTAGGCTGTAAATGGGTCTACAAAACCAAACATGACTCTAGAGGGAATATAGAAAGATTTAAAGCGCGACTTGTGGCAAAGGGCTTTACGCAAAGAGAAGGCATAGATTACAATGAGACATTTTCTCCAGTCTCGTGTAAAGATTCTTTTAGAATAATAATGGCGCTTGTAGCTCATTATGATTTAGAATTGCATCAGATGGATGTAAAGACGGCGTTCCTAAATGGGGATTTGGAGGAAAATGTCTACATGGCACAACCGAAAGGTTTTGTTGTGGAAGGAAAAGAACGTATGGGATGCCGGCTGAAGAAATCCATTTACGGATTGAAACAAGCATCAAGGCAGTGGTACTTGAAGTTTGATAGTACAATAAGAAGTTTTGGGTTCAAGGAGAATGTAGAGGACAATTGCGTGTATGCAAAGTTTAAGAATGGGAAATACATTTTCCTAATCCTGTATGTGGATGACATCTTACTTGCTAGTAGTGATGTTAGCCTATTACAAGAGACCAAGAAGTTCTTGTCCTCGAATTTTGATATGAAGGATCTTGGTGAAGCTTCGTTCGTTCTGGGAATAGAAATTCACCGAGATAGAACTAAGGGGGTTTTAGGTTTATCTCAAAAGGCATACTTAGAAAAGGTTCTAAAGAAATATAGTATGCAAAATTGTAAGCCTTCACCTGCTCCTATAGTCAAGGGCGGCAGGTATGGGGAATTTCAATGCCCCAGGAACCAATATGAGATCGATCAAATGAAAGCGGTTCCATACGCTTCAGCTGTCGGAAGCTTACAGTATGCTCAAGTATGCACACGCCCTGACTTAGCATTTGTTACCGGGTTGCTTGGCAGATATCAGAGTAATCCAGGAATAGAACACTGGAAATTAGTAAAGAAAGTTTTGCGCTATTTGCAAGGTACGAAAGGCCTCATGCTAACGTACAGAAAATCTGATTCTCTACAGATAATAGGGTATTCAGACTCAGACTATGCGGGAGATGAAAGAAAATCCACGTCAGGTTACATATTCACTCTCGCAGGAGGAGCTATATCGTGGAAAAGCTCGAAACAAACCGTCACTACATCATCCACAATGTATGCCGAGTTTGTAGCATGTTATGAGGCCACGGGGCAGGTGAATTGGCTAAATAAATTCATACCCGGGTTGAAAGTGGTAGACGGCATACATAAGCCACTAAAGTTATACTGTGATAATGAACCAGCAGTATGTTACGCTCACAACAATAAGTCAAGTGGTGCTGCCAAACACATTGACATAAAGTATTATGTTGTGAAAGATAAAGTCCGGGATCATATAATCAGTCTTGAGCATATAAGGACAGAAAAGATGCTCGCGGATCCGCTTACAAAAGGCTTACCGCCCAATGTGTTCAGAGAACACTTAGCCGGCATGGGTTTACGGGAAAGCGTATGATTCCTGGACAACAAGGGCCCAGTTGAGAGTTCATTTCAAAACAGAGAAGTGCATTGCGGATGTTGAATCTAATGGCATAAGACCGTGACGATGAGGCACGCTCTATGCACTGATCTATGATGGAATGAGAAAAGCAATGAGTGATAAGTATAGTGTTCAGAATATAAGTTGAGATCAAGGGGGAGAATGTTAGGATGATCTCCACCCACGGTTGGCCCAACGGCCACCTGGGCCTTGAGCTCGCGCCCTGATCGGGGGCGCCCAACCCTAATGGTTGGTGGGCCCCTGTCACACTGCGCTATATATAAAGGTGGGGGCCGGCGGCTCATGTTACGAGGTTGAACGGAGCCGTACTGCCCCACCGACAAAACCCTAAAACCCGATCTTGAGGGGGAGCGCAGCCAGTGACGGGAAGCACCACCGCCACGCCGCCACTGGACAGCGCCATCGCCGGACTTCACCGCCGGCCTCTCCCGACTCCACCGACTCCATGGCGGACCCCATTGCACCCGCAGCCAAGACCACGGATGGTCGGTAACACCCTGCTCCCTCTCCTTACTCTCTGTTCTTTTAGATCTACTCGCATCCTACCTTGTTCATCCCGAATAGCAACCCTACCCTAGCAGATCTACTACTAGTGATCCTGTCTTAATAGCTTACAGATAAATCTTCAATTTTCATCTAAATGGAGGATATATGATCAATTTTTCCTTTTGGAGCCGAGCTGGGAGATGCGGATGCCTGTGATTCCGGTGGTTAAGAGTGGGACCCTGGGAGTGAAGCTTGAATGGAAAGTAGTGGTCGGCATCGGCCAAGGGCCCATCTGAGAACGCAGGGAAATCCAAAAAGGATTTTTCCTTGTTCCTTCGGAATTCATGTGAAAATCTCCTGCTTGCTTATTTTAAACAGGTTATATAGAGAGCATTTTGCTAGAAACATGATATGCCTAGGATCGAGGCGAGCGAGAACTCGACCCATGCATCGGAACCTCTCGTGAGATGCGCTACAGTTTCTCATATCGCGATGTTGGGCTGTTTTTTTACGTGGTTTATAAATTTAGGCTGAAATTTTTAAATTTTAAGCTGTTTATGGCAGAGTTTACGAAGAAGATACTCGCTTGCGAGTTTGGCTAATACAGATATTGAATTTTTAACGTGTTATGAGTTTGGCTGATACAGATATTGAATTTTTAACGTGTAATACAACTAACATATAGAGCTTGTCTTAAGAAAATACTTTATTTAAGAGTTAGATATTATAGCAAAAGATAAAGCTACTTTAGAAGCCATTAAAAACAGACCGTTATTAGTACTACTACATTGTTGATCTGCGGAGGGACTGTTCCGATAGGCGGAGCCAACTGCGGATAGATACAGTAGTTAGTACTCTATGCTGTACTTCATCGGCGCAAACAGTCCAGAATCATAATCACTGCTTGTGGAGGAAGAGAAGTTGAGGACTTTCTCACGAGAAAATTTAGTCCATAATCCAGAATCACTGCTTGTCGGGAAAGAGAAGTTGGGGATTTGTATCATGAGAAAATTGAGACCTCATGCTTTTAAGATTTATGGTTTTTTTAATAAACAAATAAAATAACTTTTTCGTTATCTTTTAAAGTGGCTTATCCTGACAGTCTTTTCAAAATAACTTATCGGTATTTTGATTTATTTTTACAAACGCTTATTTTAAAGATAAAAATTATTAGTCTTAGTTATAAATCATCAGCTGTAGCCTGAAAAACCAGACCCTGTTTATTTGCGCTTCCAGTTCTTGCCATTAGAAACCATCTCTTCCGAGTGCCGACGATAATTGTATAGCCAAGGATTTACAAAAGTCAACAAGAATCAAGGGTGTACAGAAAATCACTTGTCCTAAGCACAAGCCTGTACTGCCTCGGCCCAAAATGATCTTATTGCATAGGTACACCTACATGTGACAACCCAATTTGCACTTGTTTTACGCCGGTGTACACGACGGACTGGCCCAAAGACATGTGGGCGTCGTGGAGGCCCAGTCTTGCTCTTACATGTTACACACGTATGGCCCACACAATGTTCTAGCGTTCTTTTTTGCAAACGCTACGCCCCTCTCCAATCTTCCTTATCATTTCAACCTGAAGTTCTTTTCATTTAGATCACCAATTCATCACGGCAATTGTTGGGGCAACAACTCCTTACAAGATGAATCAACGTTTTAGCTACGTAGGATGCTGCGCCACTCAAATCCTAAAACCGTGCTCTCTTTGGTTTGAAAAGAAAAAACGAGACCGTGCTCTTTTTCTTAAGAAAATCAGTAATGATTTAGGTCTTATTCTTTTCAGCTTCTAAAAACCGCTTTTCGGCTTTTCTACAGTAATTAGCTTTTAAACGGAGTATTCTTTCAAGATATAGTCTACTAGTTAATTATAGTACATACTTTACCGACTTCATTTATATCGGCAAAAACCGTATGTGAGTTTCTGTTACTCTGTAATCTCTCGTACAAACAGCCCAAAAGTCATAAGCTGTAGCAAAAAAGAACATGCATATGTGCTTGGTACAAGTACGGGCACAGTTTTTTTTTTTTTTTGCCTGGTGACTCCGTTACTCAGGTAATCAAATAATGGTTCGATGGTCCAAAATCGGAAACATTCTGTGTGCCCATTTTCAGGATGAAACGTCCACACGCTCACGAGATGGAGCCCGTTTGAGCTGAAATTTTCTCCTCAAATGATAAACACTGATGGCCGTAAGCAGTGGCAGAGTCACGAACAAACCTGTGGGTCAATTGATCTCGTAGGTTTTTTCACAAATCAGTACTATGTTTTATTAATATTTGCATTAAAACATACAAACTTCTAAAAATTTTGGTAGAGTTGATCCACGGGGTTTTTGCTCCGGCTCCACCACTCTCGATGACACGAGTCCATTTGGTCGAGAGCATGGGCTAGCCTGATCATGCGTCTCGTTCCACGCGCGTTACACCTCACTCACAGCTGACATGTGGGCCAGCGGAATCTCGGCACACCGACGGTGTGTACAGTACTACAACCACGCACTTTTCAGCTGAAACAAGCACTAGGGATTCTCGGGGCCTGATCTTTTTTTTTTGGAGCTTATGGTTTTTTGTTGTGGTTTATGGTTTTTAAGCTATTTATGTGAGAGATTATAGAGTAACATAAACTCATATGCGGTTTTATCGATATAAATAAAGTCAATAAAGAATGTACTAAAATTAACTAGTAGATTCTATCTTGAAAAGATAATTTATTTAAAAGCTAGTTACTATAGAAAAATCGAAAAGTAGTTTTTAAAAGCTGAAAAGAACAGAACGTCTAATGGATCAAATGCCGTCCGATCATGCGCAAGTGAATCATCGGACGGCTGTGGAGGCTTTGCGTTTGATGGCAGCCCAGGTGCGAGTTTTCCTTTTTCCAGTGCGACTTGAGTCTGAAACGAGGTGACAGGTAGGGGTGGCAACGAGCCGAGCCGAGCCCGGCTCGGCTCGGCTCGTGAAAGCTCGGTAAAATTTCGGCTCGGCTCGGCTCGGCTCGGTTAGGATATCAAGCTTTTTTGTAGGCTCGGCTCGGCTCATGATGCGGCTAGAGCCAGCTCGCGAGCCAACAACCACGAGTCCGAATCGAGCCCGAGCCTTCACGAGCCCGAATCGAGCCGAGCCAAGCCTTCACGAGCCTCCACGAGCCGAGCCAAGCCTTCACGAGCCCGAGCTAGCTCACGAGCCTGAGCTTTTTTGCCATGGATGAATGGATGAATGTAGTGGCTCGCGAGCCAAGCTGGCTCGCGAGCTGGCTCGAGCAGAGCTGGCTCGCGAGCTGGCTCGGGCTCAGCTCGTTTAGATCCCGAGCTTTTTTGCTGGCTCGGCTCGGCTCGTTTCATCCACGAGCCGAGCTAAGCCTTCACGAGCCCGAGCCGAGCCCGAGCTGGCTCACGAGCCCGAGCTTTTTTGCCAGCCCTAGTGACAGGATTGATTAGCTGAATATAACCCTGTACATTTGCAGGCTAGTATCAAACGAAGCTGATTCCCAAGGCACAGTGTCCTTGTGTGCACTGATGGTCCTGATCAACTCGGCTTCGGCTTTTGGCTTCTGGCTTATTTTTCACTATTTATAAGTTTTGCCTTTTTCTGAACTTTTGGCTTTTTGTTGAGCTTTTTTGCCGGTTCTTTTTTTCCCGTATTTGTTTGTATTATACGCAATGGGCTAACATATTTTTTTATTTTTAAATTTTTTAAATTTAATTATGCTAAATAAGCCTCTGTCAATTACAGTGCTTTTTTCAGCCAGTTACAGTGTTTTCAGCCATAAGCCATGAGGCTTTCAGCCGAACCAATCACCACCCTGATCTGACCTTGAGCCCGCTGGTGTAGTCGTGTAGACCAACAGATCAATGGGCGGGCCAGTGCTCGTAATTATTCTAAGGACGATGTGACGAACAAGTTGCGTTTCTATAAACCTTTGGTGCGCCCGCCAAACTTAGATGGTGATGTAGTAAGTAGAGCTTATGGTGCTTGGGCTTTGTTCTTATCTATTATCAGTTTATATTAGATTTTACTTCTAAAAGCAGAATTTAATATTATTCATCAGCCGCAGTCAAATACTATTAACAAAGCCAATATGACCAGACCTTAAAGCAAGCCCGCTATTATGGTAATGCTTCAGTGGCGGAGCTATGAAGTTATTTGACGTCATAGTTTTTTTATTGCAAACCCATCTAATATAAGTGGAAATTCATATAAAAACCCAGAAAACAGTAAAAATTTACAAAAAAATCACCTCACATTATAGAAAATCGTATATCTGACTTCACAGGGTTGCAATTCTAGCTGGACCGTTGCGATGCATGATCATCGGGCTAACTCACCATGGTTAGTGTGCCCTTTTTCTTCTCTCGCACCCGATCATTCAGATCAATGGGCTGATGATTGATCTGGTCCAGATAGGAACAGCACGTACGTGCACATCGTACTCCGATCTCTATGGACGAACCCATATACCAGTACGCGAACAGTATAGTTGTCTTAGTTCAGGATTATCCCATATATATATATGGATGTGTTCTTTTAGATTGTAGTTTTGACTTCTGGTTGTTTGTGAGAGACAATAATCTGTATGTAGACCTTGCACGTAGAGGGAAACAATCGTATATGATTTTAATCGGTATATCTGAATTCGATGCAGTATCTACTATAATCTATATATAGATCTTATCTTTAAAAAATGTACCATTTAAAATCTAATTACTATAATAGAAAGTGATAGGTTAAAGCTAAAAAGAGCCGGGGTTATTATTCGAGTTTTTGCTTTAGTCGCTTGTCACTAGGTGCCCGTGTGCTGCGTATGTTAGACCCGTCCATTCCGCTGTGTGCTCGATTCATAGCGATCACATTGCGACGCCTTGAGATTCCGATCTGTAGGTACGCGTGCACGTATCTTGAGAACGGGAGAGGATCCATGCTCAGTCGACAGTCGCCCAATCTGTTTCCCGGTCTCTTCCTCAGCTTCTCACACTTTTGAGTTCCTACTACCTCCAATCCTCCATGGCTGTCTCTGGCTCTCTGCAGCTTTCGGAAGTCTGAACTCTGAGCACCTGCTGTCCCGAAATCTTTTTTTTACTGCGGAGTAACTCCATTTTCAGAGGTTGACACTTTCTGCAGCTCTGCCATTCAACTGGACCGCGCCGGCCTCCTGTGCCTGTAGAATACTTTGCCCCAAGGAAACTTCCAAGACCGAGGCTGCAATAGCAATACTACACACGGTATGGCGAGCTTGATGATGCAGAACGCACCAGCCTACCGTACCATAACTTAATGGCCTGATTAATTTGCATCAATCATTTGTGATGGGCAGGAGAGAAAGAAACGCTAGGATTTGTTGGCGAAATTTTTTTTTCCTTGAGCTGTTGAAAAATGCTATAAAAATATTGATACCAAATTATCAAATATTCGTGTCAGATATTTGTGTGTGCTTGTAGTGAGATTGCACAGATCTTAAAGACCAGTTGTGTGTGCTACTGGTTAGGCGAGTCGACTTAATTGCTTGGTAATATATTCTGTTTCTAAAGAGCATAAAGGTTCCTCCTTTGGAAGATTTTTGAGTACGAAGTGAGATTCTTCCTAGACTAACAAGTTCTTTTGACAGCAAAACTAGGACCAACGTAGCGGAAATGCATCCCTAGACCAACAACGCCTAGCATACTGCTTATCTAGATCAGCAGTGCTTAAAACCACCTAATGCAATCACAAGCTTATACTGCCACCGTATTCTGTCAAGTACTTTTGGCAAAGGGGGAAAAAGATCATTGCTCATTTGCTCTCCCTTTTCCTTCCCAAAATTTGGATAAAGCAAAGTGATACTCCGTTTTGGTAGAGAGCTGCATTGGATTGTATCATAGAGGATTGCATAAAGTTCTGAAACATCCGAGCCCTGCAAGCATGTACTCACCTTTTTACGCTGTCTCAATATGAACCATCCAACTATCCAAGCCCGATCGAACGGCTCAGATTACTTCTGTGGAATGATGAGCTCGTTCTCTTTGCAGACGCAGCACAGGCATACTAGTATTTCGTGGCAGTAGAAAAGAGAAAGAAAAGAAAATGATAGGATAGGATGCGTACTTTTCGCAGGTTAATTGCAGCATGCTAACCACGTATGGGCTCGATCGACAACGCATTAATGGCGGGGACCAACTATAAAATCGACGAGGACGTCGGTGATGTGTCGGCGTGTCGCGGCGGCAGAGCCGCAGAGGAAGGAGAGCTATCGGAATTCAGAAGCCATCCCTCCTCGCCGGAGGCCCCACCGCGCGCGCAGCCGTTCTTGACCTCTTCGCCCCGGCGTTTCAGCGTGAACAGAATCTAATTCTATCCCGTTCCGTTAAGCCACTAGCTAGCCTAGATTATCGAGAGTGTACATGGATGATGGATCAGCAGGGCCTAGCAAGCACTTGATCTTATCGGAATGCTTTATTCAGTCCGATCAGATTACCCACGTGTAAATTTGAGACCCTCGTGTCTATTCACCCTTCACTCTCCTGAGTGCATGGCTCTTCGTCAAGAACTCGCTTGAGCCATTTGGAATGGAGGAATTTGTAAAGATTTGTAGTCTCGGTCAAATTGCCATGGTACTGGCTAAAATCACACTGCTGAGCTGATGTATTATTTGTGCCGCATTGCTGACAAAAACCTAACTATTTTGTCAATGGTTGTTCTTGCATTTGAAGTTCAACCGGTAGATAAAAAAAATAATTAAACAATCAGTAACTATGCGAAACATGAACTTTATTATTCATACAACATCAAATATACAATTATTTATTTACATCATAAAACGATGAAGCCTGTCATGCATATAAATATACATACAAGAATTTGGGCTTCTAACTCATTTACATACAACAGAACAACTCTATGCTAAAAGCATGTGTCAGGATTTGGATGTTTTTAGAATTTGAATATCAGTGCACTCGGGAGTACACCTTTTACTGTAGGAGGCAAAGTAAATATTTCAAAAGATTACTATATAATTAATTTTCATGAAAACTGCTATGTACTGAAAAGCGTTGACTCGCGGGGTATAATTTTAGTAGAAATGGTATTTCAAGAAATAGTGGAATTTTTTAGGCCTTTTAAAAAAAATTTGGAACAAAGGCTTTACCTGCGGCCACTTTGCCAAAAGACCCTCATGCTTCATACAGTTTTCAAAGTAGTCCTTTTCCTTTAAAAGGAACCAAGAATTTCGCAACATTGAAGGACTCCAAGGAAAATATTGAATTTCAAAATAAATTCAGAAAATCAACCTTGCAATCAATACCCTTAGCCTGCATGTTGACAAAATTTTCCAAATGTAGGACCAAAAGGCGACAAGTAGGTGAATGGTACTGTCCAAAATTTTCCCTTAAGTATTCTATACTAGGTCCTCTTCTTAAATAACTACAAACCCTCTTATTAATTAAGTATTGTTTTAAATGCAAAGTTCTTTACTAGCAACTTGGCATATATTGTTATCATATTTTAACCTATAACTTTATCCACCTGAACTCCTTGCATATTAGTTATATAGCCTTCTCATATGGCTTTGAGTACCTAATGCACTCAATCTTGCTTACTTTCAACAAAACAGACACAAGACGAAAAAAAAAGAAACTTCAGTTTTCGTGTTAGAGTTACGACCGCATTCAAGTGTTCCTATGGAGTTTTTCTTCAGTTTTTCTAAATGTAGGTTAAGTTTGGTCTTAACGTCCATAAAGCTGTTGTGGTTTAGCCATTATGGCATATTTAATCAAGCTATTTTTTAAAATGCTTATAAATAGGTATGATACTCTTTCTATTCGTAACTGAACTCCTGAATTGTTACGAAAATTTCTCGACCCTATTCTTAGAAATGGGATTGTTACAAGAAGCCGCTTTGCCTTAATTCGGAGTCAAGGAATTCTCCCGTAGACCAAACCAGCCACCACGCCCACCTATTTGCCCTAGACGGCCTGCCATTAGAATTTAGGATGTTCTTATGTGACATGTATATGTGAATCATGCGTGATGGGCACCTGCACTACACATGCTTCTTCCAGAAATATTTCATTCGTATCTTGATGCACTATATAGTACTTAATGGTGCATTCTGCTCAAGATTGCACATTGTTTATTGCTCGCAACTTGTAATTTGCTTTGACCAAGCCGAAGAAGAAGTCTATTTCAATCTTAATATGTATGTACACGCAGGAGAGCTGCGTATCATTGCATTAAGATTAACAGTGGAACGACAGATGCATGGTCATGCATGCATTGTAGTTCCTACTACCCTCGTTAATTACTCGTTACTGTGGCACTTAAGATCGTTCCTTTCTTTAGTGGCACGTCTCGTATACATGCTCCTTAATTTGTTGCGAGCCATGGCCCATCGGTGATGTTGCTGGCCGCAGCCGTTGTCTAATCTCGTTGCTTTTAAAGCGTGATCTAAAGCGAAGCTTTTGGACGGTTTTAATACCGGGGCCAACCTTGAAAGCAAAGCACGACGCTAAGCTCTGCGCCAGGTTGATGAGTAGTACACGGCTTATTTCCACTAATGAAGTTTATTTACTTGAAAGTGCAAGGCTCCTGACGCAATCGTGTGTCATGGCTGATCCCTCTTGATATATCCCTTCTATGTGCAAAGAACAGTGAGGCTCTGATGGAGTGATCGCCTCCAACAATGTCATTTTGGTCGTGTCGAACCATGCCATTTTTCATATTTTCATTGTGTTAATCTATAAGTTGCAATGTGAAATGCAGACAAGAATTGAACAGTCCTCTCCTATCTAGGCAAAAGGGGCAGATTTTTGTCGGCCAGCAGATCACTTGCACTGTTAGGATTTGTGATCAAAGGGCTTTGGGGTTTGTGATTGCTAGAGGCCTGGCCATTTGATTGCGAGGGACGGAATAAAGGGAGCCTCGTCTCCTTTTCCAGGGATACGATACGACCATGAGGGCCTAGGTAGAGGAGAGGCGTTCCTTTCTCCCAACACCTCTCATGATCGAATCATTATCTGATCTGACAAAAAATCGAGAGGCCCAATCATTTACTATTTCTCAGAGGAGAGAAAAAGGAGAAACGAAATGTATAATGTTTTGACAGATCTACACACGTAGTAGTACATGGTTTCCTCTTAAAAACGCTATGATTTAACCTTAACTTGCAGTGTGCTTCACTAGTTACTACTATTTTGTTCGCTACAGGCTAGAATATCCCGAATGGTTTAAGGATTCTGATTAGCCTCCATTTCATTAGTTTAGTCCTGCTCGATCTGCGCCTTTATGGCGAGGACAAGCGGCGCTCACATAAGCCATCTTTCCAGCCGAACGTCCTGAATCAACGACTTATGCATATCCTCCCAAAGAGAAAGCTACAAGAGGATGGCGTCACATGGCCGGATTTCTTAACGAGGATTTTGCTTAATTATCAAAGGAGCCAGTCGGCCGACCAAAACGTAAGCCAAGCTCAAATTGGTGCCTCTAAGATAGTAAGCAAAGCGCTAATCTTATATAGACATTTTAAGTACTAAACTGGGACAGACTGCTACCGAAAGCAGGCAGACCCGGGTGAATTGCATGCACCCTTGTGCGGTGCCTGTGTGTCAGTGACTGCTCGCAACGACTTTGTGAGAGAGAAAAAAGAGAGAAAGGGATCATACATCTAGGAATGATTATCTTAAAGTTCTCTTCCAACGTTAGAGCAACTCCAAAAAATTAGCCAAAAGAAGTATCTAAATTTAGTGATTTAGCTATTCTCTAAAATGAATCTCACCCAAAAAACAAGATTACTTCAACAGGCTATCTAAACTAGAGGGCGCGCGGTGGGTCGCGTACGCGCGGGAATGGGGCGCAGCGTGCGGGAAGGAAACGCCGACCGCGCCAAGAGGCTGGATGGTGAGCGAGGTAGGCTATCCAAAAATAGAGAGCGAAGGAGGAGGGATGGAGAGCTACTAAATTTAGAGAGTTATTTACAGAGTCTATTGGAGACGTTTTTTCTCCAATAATAGCCAAATTTACCTTTAGAAAATGATTTAGCTCTTCTCTTGGAGTTGCTCTTATCAGGGGCGGATCCAGCGGTGGGGCGGGGGGGGGGGGGCTCGAGCCCCCCTACCGCTACCGGACCCATGGAGCCCCCCTAAATTTTTAGCTATGGATGTATAATGTAGAAGGGGCTGAGGTCGAGCTGAAGGTATTTCAGCCCCTCTAAAAAAATTTCCTGGATCCGCCACTGGCTCTTACTGCATGTCATGAACTCATGATCACGAGATCAGGCGATCTTCATTGCCAAGCATAGTTGTACGAAGGTTGCAGTGGTAATAGCATCCACAGTGTCGATGATTTTTGGCCTCAAGAGGAGAGAGAATCCTTTGGAGGCTGTCTCTAACCACTACACAAACCAGTCTCAAAAGCATATTTGCTTTGAGTTGCCTTCAAGGGGTAGTCTCCAACCAATAAAAAAAATTTGTATGGCCCCATCTGTCAGTTGGGAGGATAACAATTGGAGTAGGGATTGAGATTGATGGCATTTGGAGTAAGGAATTTTTTCCATCTTAGAAACCTTAGCAGTTTCTATACATCATAGAAAATTGTACTAACCTTAAAGGCTTGTTGTGATCCCAACTTAGAAGCTTCCCAGTCTCTGAACACTATGAATGTCCTGAGACATGGCTGCCGGTGGGTAGCATGGGATGCTAATATGCTGTTGCTGTATATATATTGCTATGTTAGTTCGCACTATGTAGTGAAATGCAAAGGCCACCTCCAGAGGAAGCGGACCGTCCACCCACCCACTGAAAGACGAAAACCGCATCCTGGCAATGCTCCTGCATTGTCATATGGAGTAGGTGCCTACCTAATTACAGGCGATGATTCTCTACTAACAAACAACTAACAAGCATATTAAGGTAGTGCTCCAATGAACTTATAAACTCAAGCATTTGCTTTTGTTGCACTGTAGTGGCTAAAAATGAATTGTAGATGTTGTTGGTTTTTTCTCTGTAATTAAATTTAAAAAAAGAAAAAAAAGCTATATCATCATAGACAATGCAAAGGATTAAAGGAAAAAAGGACAAGCAAAAAAGCCAAAAAAACAAAAAAGACGAAATTAAGAAGTCAGAAGCTAAAGCCATTTAGACCGGGGCCTAAATAGTAGCGGTGTGTTCTTCGTAAGATGCAAGTCAAAACTAGCTTTCTACTAAAGCATCTAAATATTTTTGGAAATTGCTATGGAATGCGCAGGTGTTTTACCTGAATTTTCATCCCTATGATTTGCCTCGCGATTTATGCTCCAGTTTCATCTCTGGCGACCGCTATGGTGAGTTAAGGTTTGCAGTTCACTCAATTTAGAGTTTGAGTTCATCGGAACCCTAGATTTAGAGGGAGGGGGCAGTAGACCGGTGGTGGCGGTCAATGGGCGGAACAATGCTCGAACAAGGATTTAGGTTGGGCGAGAGGGTGCGGTGGCGGGCGACACCAGCAGCCACGTGAGGAGGCAAAAGCGACGGTAGGTAGGGCTCACTGGTAGGCAGTGGCGGCGTCGAGGACGACGTGGTGGAGGGGGGCTGGAGACGATGAAGAGGCATAGCACGGGGGCAGCTTGTCGGAAATGAGGAAGAGGAGGTGCAGGTGGGTGCGTAGCGCAAAGGGAGGGAGGCGGGAGTGACAGCAGAGGTGGCTCGCCGGTGGCACGACAACAAGGTGTGGGGCGGCGACGCGACTGGGTAAGGTTTGGTGGTGAGGGAAGGAGGTTAATTTATATAGCTTGAGGATGGATGGTTGTCATCCGTTGGATCTGAATCCGATAGTTGAAAATTCAAGTACTTTTTAACAAAATGATACTCACATCCTCCCTCGACCACAATTTTTAAGCCACCATGCTCCTGAGTTGTACAAGGAACAATGCTAGACGAGAGATGTTTGAATCGTTTCATATCTTAATTAGTATGGGTCTGTCCTTTTTTATTTCGATTTATAACTTACGGCTGTAACTTATAGCTTTTGGGCTGTTCGCAAGAGCGAATACGGAGTAACAGAAACTCGCGTGCAGCTTTAGTTGATATAAATGAAGTCACTACAATGTGTACTATAAGGGCAGTCCCAATGGGGTATTTATAATGGTTTCTATGTGTATTAATTATCTTGACAGCTCAGCTTTTTGCTGATGTGGCAAAGGAATTAATGAGGAAAGAGAACACAAAACGGAGAAACGATTTCTACGGCAAGGAACGATTTCTACGCTAGCACCGATGCATATAGAAACGAGGCAAACCCCGTTGGGGAGACTCGAGTAGAGTCGAGCGGCTTGATGGCGGATCCTGTGCGCCGCCGCCGCCGGGCGCTCGCTCGCGCGCCCTCCCGCCTCCGCGCGCTCGCCCTCCCGCCTCTGCGCGCGCTCGCCACTCGCTCCCGCGTCCCGCCCTCCCGCCTCGCGCGCGCTCGCCACTCGCTCCCGCGTCCCGCCCTCCCGCCTCTGCGCGCGCTCGCCTTGCTCTCCCGCGCGAAGTCTTTATCCCGCGCCGCTGCCCCAATCTTCCTTTGTTGCCTATAGCTGAGATTGTAAATCCCCCTTTTCTCTCTCAAGACTAACTAGTCGTGCTTTAGCCTGTTTGAGTGCGAAGCTCAAATAATTGGCTTTATGCTGATTCATGTAGCATCTGTATATTCTTCGTTTGTATATTCTTGCCATTTTCTGGAGGCTACATGGCTGATTGCCACAGTTGATCTACTCTCCTTTTGTGTTGCATTTAATTTATCCTTTGTATTAACTCTGCTGTAGAAACCATGGGTTGGGAGAGATAATTTCTACTGGACATTAATTACTCTCTTTCTCTCTTGGAATCTACATCTAGAAACCCCCATTGGGACTGTCCTAATTAACTTGTAGATCCTATCTTAGAAAGATACTCCGTTTAAAACTAATTACTATAGAAAAATTAAAAAAATAGATTTTAAAAGTTAAAAAGAAACCGCTTGTTTGTAACTTGCAAACCGGCCCTTATCTCCTGCGCCTCCGTGAACATGCATGTGCAACGCAATCCAAGTCGTTGAGGGGCAAATATTCTCGCAATCACCACCTGTTCCACCGCTGCTTCTGCTGCTACTACATACGTGCGGAGAAACACTGCAATTTCCGAAACTGATTGGTTCTGTGATGCCACGACAGAGGCGTACGCGTACGTCGTGTCCCCTGACTGCCAGGTTCATAGCCTCCCTAACCATGTGGATCGATCGATCGCTGGATACGGTTCTTCTGTACTGTAATGCCGTCATTTCAGTTTACAACCCTGCTCTGTCACGCTATTATTGCCGAATATTCTTCCCCTAAATACGACTAGCGAATCAGATTGGCGTACGACTTGCGGGAGGAGAAAAAAAAAGACATCCGTAACCAAAACGAAATGCGTGGTGACGACGGTAGACAGATTAACAGCGTACAGAGAGATACATATAATTTTAACTGATATTAAAAAGATACTTATATTAAAAATTAGATATTGTATAAAATATTTTTACTGTAAAAAATCGATTTTTAAAAGTGAATGCGAACAAAGCCAATCAGGGTCGTGTAATTGCAATTGGCTGCCGGCAACACGAAAGCGATTTGATGTTAGGAAATGGAATTCAATTCAGGATAAAGACAACTGTTGAATCCGGCAGACTGTGGTGGTGATCGGTTCGGCTGAAAGCCTCATGGCTTATGGCTGAAAACACTGTAGCTGGCTGAAAAAAGCACTGTAGCTGACAGAGGCTTATTTACCATAATTAAATTTAAAAAAATTTAAAAATAGAAAAAACATATTAGCCCATCACGTATAATCTAAACAAATACGAGGAAAAAAAGAACCAGTAAAAAAACTCAAAAAAAGCCAAAAGTTCAGAAAAAGACGAAATTTATGAATAGTGCAAAAATAAGCTAAAGCCAGAAGCTGAAGCCATATTGATCAGGGCCTGTATCAATTCAAAAGCTGATGCATTCCGTGGCAAGTACTTGGGGTGGAGTACTTTTTTTTTGAGACTTGGGAATGCATTGTTTGTTACTCCATAGCTAGTTTTCATTGCTGAAAGGCCGTACTGTTTGGTAGTATGAGAGTGTTACCATTCCTTTATTAAAAAAAAGAGATCAGCGCACAATCATGTGGTTAATAAACGACATAATTGATTCTCCCGTGAGTTGTAATGCTGAGATATTTGTGTAGTAGACAGCAGATAGCAGCAGCAGCAGCACACCAGTTGCCTGATGCCGAAGCTACCTAGCATGTTCCGATCAGAGGATCGACGCATGGCATGGACCAGAACAGCATGCAGGCTTTAAACACAGGCTTTGCCAGCCACACGTCATACAAGCCTGCATATGTGCAACAAGTACATATTATTGTAGGTTTGTCGTACAAGCCACACGTCATACATGCCTGCATACAGGGCCTGTTCTTTTCTTCCGAAGCTGGTGACTTTTGACTTTTGCTACAGTATCTAACTTTTAAACAGAGTATTTTCTCAAGACGAGGTCTACAAGTTAAACGATCTACACGTTAAAAGTCCAACATCTGTACCAGCCAAAATTACAAGTGGGTATCTGTCTCTCCGTAATCTGTATTGTAAACAGCCAAAATTCAAAAATTTCAGCCAAAAACCAAAAGCCGCAGCCGAAAAGAACAGGCCCTGATAATCTGAGTTGTCTGAACTACTTTGAGATCTCATTTTTAGTTTATAATCATTATAGGTTTGTGTATTTTCATATGATCCTTATTATTCTATTTCTCTTTCGTTCCAAGCAACAACTCTTTCATTCCAGCCTTCTTTCTTCACTCTTCGATATCCTTGAGTTCTTTTTTTTTCTATAATCTAATCCATAACAAAAGACGAAATAGAGGAAGAGCCTCTGTTGAAATCAATCTAATGCATATCCAATAGGAATTATATATAATTGATAACAATATGCTGCATAAACTGGATACTGGAATCCAATTCCATATAGAGCGGATTCGACATATTGGATTAGATAATGTATCTAACTTGGGAACCTATAATATCCCATATAATTGTATAAACCCTTTTCATAATATTATGCCAGTATATCTCAATCCATGGAGTTTCATTACGGAGTACAAGAACGATTACGGATCGAAATTTTAACCTCTTCTGCAGGGCCAAACTCACACTAAAAATGATTTTCTAAAAAAAAGAAAAACTCGCTTAAAATTCCTACCGACAGAAGTACAAAATCATCTTGCGCGGTTGGATCTGCGGTTTGACCGTGACCCGAGCAGCCGGCCCCACACCCCAGAGGCCCAAACCCAAACAAAACAAAACATCTCGGTGGTCTTTTCCCCGGTAAAAACCCGGAACCCGACGAAACTGGTCAAACGGCAGTCTCCCCATGTTTTTACTGCCCATATTACTCTATTCTCCTCGCCGAAGAAAGTACAGTTAAAAAATGGGCTGCTTCCAGCCACTCCCACTCTACTAGTCTACTCTACTGCCACGCTCAGCTCAGCTACTTCCACTTGCTCAGTTGCTTCCCCCCATCTCCATCTCCATAAGGGCACCCACCAGCTCGCACGGCACCACCCTTCCCCCCATTGCCGTCGCCAATGCCGGCGCCGGTGTCGACGTCTCTCCCCTCACCAACGCCCTTTGCCTGATTCCGACGCCTCGCGCCAAGCCAAGAACCCGGCCGCCGCCGCAGCCAAGAACAAGAAACATGGGCTCTAGCTCAATCCTCCCCCTCCTGCTGCTCCTCGTCGTCAATGCCGACTTGTTGGTGGCGCCGTCGCTGGGGTTGAACCAGGACGGGCTCTACCTGCTTGAGGCCAAGCGCGCGCTCACCGTCCCGGCGGGCGCGCTCGCGGACTGGAACCCCCGCGACGCCACGCCCTGCAGCTGGACGGGCGTCTCCTGCGACGCCGGCGGTGGCGCCGTGACGGGGATCTCCCTCCGTGGCGCCAACCTCGCCGGGTCGTTCCCCGCCGCGCTGTGCCGCCTCCCGCGCCTGAAGTACATCGACCTGTACCTGAACTACATCGGCCCCGACCTCGCTCCCGCCGCCATCGCCCGGTGCAAGGCGCTGGTCCGCCTCGACCTGTCCATGAACGCGCTCGTGGGGCCGCTCCCCGCCGCGCTCGCCGACCTCCCGGAGCTCGTGTACCTCAACCTGGAGAGCAACAACTTCTCCGGGCCTATCCCGGAGTCCTTCGGCCGGTTCAAGAAGCTCGAGTCGCTCTCGCTCGTGTACAACCTGCTCGGCGGCGAGGTCCCGGCGTTTCTTGGTGGCGTCCCCACGCTCCGGGAGCTCAACCTGTCCTCCAACCCGTTCGCGCCGGGCCCCGTGCCGGCCGAACTCGGCGACCTCACCGCCCTGCGCGTGCTCTGGCTTGCCAGCTGCAACCTCATCGGCTCTATCCCGGCGTCTCTCGGCCGGCTCGGCAACCTCACGGACCTCGACCTGTCGACGAATGCGCTCCACGGGCCGATACCGCCCGACATTACCGGGCTGACGAGCGCCGTTCAGATCGAGCTGTACAACAACTCGCTCTCTGGGCCGATTCCCAAGGGGTTCGGCAAGCTCGCGGAGCTCAGGAGCATAGACTTCGCCATGAACCGGCTCGATGGCACCATCCCGGACGACCTCTTCGAGGCACCAAAGCTGGAGAGCGTTCACCTGTATGCCAACTCTCTCACGGGGCCCGTGCCGGAGTCGGTGGCGAAGGCGGCGTCGCTTGTCGAGCTGCGGCTGTTCGCGAACCGGCTGAACGGCACGCTGCCCGCGGACCTCGGCAAGAACACGCCTTTGGTGTGCGTGGACATGTCCGACAACTCCATCTCCGGCGAGATCCCGCCGGGCATATGCGACCGCGGCGAGCTGGAGGAGCTGCTGATGCTAGATAATATGCTGTCCGGGCGCATCCCCGATGGGCTCGGGCGGTGCCGGAGGCTGCGACGGGTGCGGCTGTCGAACAACAGGCTCGACGGGGACGTGCCCGGCGCGGTCTGGGGCCTGCCGCACATGTCGCTGCTCGAGCTCAACGACAACCAGCTCAGCGGGGTGATCTCGCCGGTCATCGCCGGTGCGGCCAACCTGTCCAAGCTTGTCCTGTCAAACAACCGGCTAACTGGGAGCATCCCGTCGGAAATTGGATCAGTCTCGAAGCTGTACGAGCTCTCAGCCGACGGCAACATGCTCTCTGGCCCGCTCCCTGCCTCCCTTGGCGGCCTGGCTGAGCTCGGTCGGCTCGTGCTCCACAACAACTCATTATCTGGTCAGTTGCTCCGAGGAATCCAATCTTGGAAGAAGCTTAGTGAGCTCAACCTCGCGGACAATGGCTTTACTGGGGCCATACCACCGGGGCTGGGTGATTTACCAGTGCTCAACTATCTTGACCTCTCCGGCAACGATCTCACCGGCGAGGTACCAATGCAATTGGAGAACCTGAAGCTGAACCAGTTCAATGTCTCCAACAACCAGCTCAGTGGTCCACTCCCGCCACAGTATGCGACGGAGGCGTACCGCAACAGCTTCTTGGGCAACCCGGGGCTGTGCGGAGACATTGCCGGTTTGTGTGCGGCCTCACAAGGAAGGTCAAGGTACCATTCCGGCTTTGCCTGGATGATGCGCTCGATATTCATATTTGCAGCGGTCGTTTTGGTTGTCGGCGTTGCGTGGTTCTATTGGAGGTACCAGAGCTTCAACAAAGCAAAGCTGGGCACTGATCGGTCGAAATGGACATTGACATCATTCCACAAGCTCTCGTTCAGTGAGTATGAGATCCTGGATTGCCTTGATGAGGATAATGTCGTTGGCAGAGGCGCATCCGGGAAGGTGTACAAGGCAGTGCTCAGCAACGGTGAGGTGGCCGCCGTCAAGAAGTTGTGGGGCGGGGGATTGAAGAAGGATATTGAGAACGGTGGTGAGGGCTCTGCGGCTGATGACAGCTTTGAGGCTGAGGTGAGGACACTCGGCAAGATTCGGCACAAGAACATTGTCAAGCTCTGGTGCTGCTGCACCCACAATGACTGCAAGCTGCTGGTGTATGAATACATGCCCAATGGTAGCCTTGGCGATGTGCTGCACAGCAGCAAGGCTGGGTTGTTGGATTGGCCGATAAGATACAAGATTGCGCTGGATGCAGCAGAGGGGCTGTCCTATCTTCACCATGACTGTGTCCCGGCTATCGTCCACAGGGATGTCAAGTCGAACAATATCCTTTTGGATGCTGAATTTGGTGCCCGTGTTGCAGATTTTGGTGTCGCCAAGGCGGTGGAGGCGACTGGCCGGGGCCCGAAGTCCATGTCAGTGATCGCTGGCTCGTGTGGTTACATTGCTCCTGGTAAGTCTCTCAGATTCGTTTCAGAAGTTCAGTTTGTCCTTTCATAGACTTGCAAGGCTGATCTAGTTATCTTGATCTGTGCAGAGTATGCATACACACTACGCGTCAATGAGAAAAGTGACATATACAGCTTTGGGGTGGTTCTCCTTGAGCTCGTGACCGGGAAACCGCCAGTTGATCCAGAGTTTGGCGAGAAGGACTTGGTGAAGTGGGTGTGCAGCACAATTGATCAGAAAGGAGTAGAACATGTCCTCGACAGCAAACTTGACATGACCTTCAAGGAAGAGATCAGCAGGGTCCTGAACATCGGCCTCCTCTGCGCGAGCTCCTTGCCGATCAGCCGCCCAGCGATGCGGAGGGTGGTCAAAATGCTACAAGAAGTGCGTGCCGAGGTGAGGCCAAGGCCAGACATGGACGGCAAGCTCTCGCCGTACTACTACGAGGACGCCTCCGATCAAGGGAGCAGCATCTAAGGTAAACCGCAAAAGAGACATGGCCGTAGCTCCTTCCATGAACCTTCTTCTTCATAACTTGCTGAGCTCTAGGTAGGAAGGTTCCAATCATGACCCAATTACGTCATCAATTCCTCTAGTGGAGTAAATCTAGACTGCTGATTTTAACTGCTAAACTGCGCGCTACCGACGCCTCCGATAACACGGTAACTTGGAGCTGTGTTGTTCTTCAGTCTGGCAACGGAGGACAGGTGGGCGGTAGGGCATAGCCATTGGCGGTGTTCTTGCTTGTACTTGCTGTCTATTTGCCGTGCCATCGATTCCGGTAGGGCAGGTGGCTCATCTGGTCTTGAGAAAAAAAAATCTTGTGAACGGAATCAAATGTAGGTGTGTAATTAGTACACCGCTACTTTGCTTTCTCTGGATGAAGTATTGCTCCAGGCTTATGGCCCATCCGCCCATGGGCGGTTGTATCGACTTTCTCCAGCTAGTTAACTCGCAGGAGAGATGGAATGGAATACAGATTGGTGAATGAATCCGACCACTTTCATACTACAAGTAGAGTAGTAGCGTCTATGTTTTTTTGTTCGCTTCTGAATTCTGAACCATTATCCTCTGCTCCTGCAGCACAATATTCAGCATTCCCTGTACTTGAAATTATTTGCAGTGGCATTTTTATAGGAATCTTCAATTCTTGCTGTGCCTGTACCATACGTAACAGCTTCGGTTGGCAAGTTGTTCGAGTCACACAGCCTTCACAGGGGCTAGTTTGGCGCAATGTCTGAATATTTTTTTCAAGTCGAGTAATTCTAGTTTTACTGTAGGTTGGATACTGGGGATGATTTTGTTTAGTGAACTGATAAGAGCATCTCCAGCAGGAGCCCTCAAATCAGAGCCCCTACTTTTGATTTGAGGGCTCCCCCTATTTTTGAGGGCCCTGTTTTTTGAGTTAAACTCCAGCAGAAGCCCTCAAATCAAGGCCCCCAAATTCATTCCAATGGACAATGACATGTAGGGCCCACTCGTCATGGAGGAGACCATTGCCCATTTGGGAGCCGCCGTACGTTGGGCCTTTGGCGCCGCTGCCACCACGCCGTCGGGCGCCGCCAGCCGCGCCTCCCGCGCCGGCCTCCACGCCGTCGTCAGGCCGCGCCGCCTCCGCCGACCTCGCCGTGAGCCGTGAGCCGCCTCGGGCTTGGGCGCCGTCGACCGTGCTTTGGGCTCGGGCGCCGCCGGCCGTGAGCCGCCTCATGCGTGGCCGCGCTGCGTCGGGCTTATGCCGTCGCCGGTCGTTGGGTGCCGCCGTACGTTGGGCGTATTCCCCGCTTGATATTGCTTGATGAGGCACCCGGGGAAGAAGCAGACGAGGGAGGAGGCCGCGCGTCCGTCCCGAGAGGAGCCAGAGGAGGCCGGGGCCGGGGCAGAGAGGAGCCAGCGGAGGCAGGGGCCGAGGAGGCCGCGCGCGTCCGCTCTCCGCCGCCGGATCCGGCGACCACGCACCAGATCCGGCCGCCTCCGCTCTCCGCCACCGGATCCGGCGACCCCGCACCAGATCCGGCCGCCTCCGCTCTCCGCCGCTGGATCCGGCCGCGCGACGAAGAGGCGGGTGGGGGAAGAGGCGGGTGGAGGAGAGCGGGGAGGCGGGCGTCGGCGAGCAGGCGGGGAAAGAGGCGGGCGGAGGAGAGCGGGGAGGCGGGCGTCGGCGAGCGCAGGCAGGGAAAGAGGCCGGCGGGGAGGGGAAAGAGGCGGGCGGGGGAAGCAGCGGGCGCGGGAGGGGAAAGCGTCGGGCAGGGAAAGAGCCGGGCGGGGAGGGCACGCACGGGAGGCGGGAGGAAAACTGCTCCAACTGTGATTTGGGGGCTTGGTCTAGAGCCCCCAGGAATGAGGGGTGAGGGGGGGATTTGAGGGGCCCCTCAAATTTGAGGGCTCTAGTAGGGGCCCTGCTGGAGCTCTATTTTTGTCTCAAGCCCCTAAATTTGGTTTTGGGGGCTCAAGTAGGGGCCCTGCTGGAGATGCTCTAAATAGTTAAGCCTGCAATGCAAGAGTATGGTCATATTCTTTTGCGTTTTTAAATAGCTTTTGACTAGAAAGCCGAAATAAATGGGACTGATTTTCTAAATGGTTTTTTAGAACCGTTTTTTCAAACTACTTGTTAAGCCGTTCACATCAACATATTCGCTTTTTTGTTACCGTTTCAAAATACATAAAACAAACCACTGACCGCAGGGGGAAAAAACCTATCGTATGTGCCCAAAACAACAGAGCAAATCTCGGTCGGTGCGTTGTCTTTGCTTCTGACATTTTGGAATTTGGATTGGTTCCAGATTACAGTCTGTCTTGTTTGTATCGAGAGGCCACATGTAACATCGAAACGGGATCGGTGTTGGAAAATGGGCTGGAGTAGACCTGAGGTCTCCATGGCTCGTGCCTCGTATCTGGTCTCGCGACGAATTTGCTGTGCTCGGCGCCCTTGGAGAAACAAAGCTGCTGTGGACGCCTGTTCGTTGTGTTGGTGTTGTGCAGTGAGAGTTACCGGCCACTCTGTGGATGTTTTATTTTCCAGTCACAGCTTATATCTTTTAGTTTATGTGTTTTAAATTCTGACTATTCATAAGAGAGATAACCGTATGTGATTTTAATTGGTATAGTTTATATCGGTACAATATCTACTACAATTGACAAGTAGAACCCGTCTTGAAAAGGCACTCTATTTAAAAGCTAGGGTTAGAAATTAGATGATTTTAGCAACATTTTTAATTTAATTCCAATTATAATTAAGCATATTAAAGCATAAGGACGACAATATGAAAATGACATGAACAAATATGTATTATCTCTCGAATCAAATAAACATTTCAAAACATTAACATATTGCAATATACTCAATAGAACATACAAGTGGGCATTTAAATCTGCATAATGCACATATTTAACATTTGAAGTATTGCTCTCAGGGAAGAGTTGCACAAGTTCAAAAGAGACTTGGCCTTCTATTACTCTTGTCAGTTTTTCAACAAACATAGTGACAATTCCTTGAAATACTGCTAGTATGATCAAGCAAATATTACCTCATCAGAGACCTCAGTGTAGTATCAATGTCAAGAGCATACAAAGATAATAGATTCTGACCGAAAACAGAGACTAGTAACAGAGCAATGCTACTACTGAAACTGCATATAGCTCAACAAGATCTAAAACAGTAGTAATCAAGATTAAATAGGATTTACGCCAATGTAATTGACCGAGATAGCAACTACACAGCAGAGAAAAACAACAAGTATATGAACAAATCAAAACGGATCAAACTTGTCATTGTGGTTTCAAATTGACAAAGATATCCTCATTGAGCATTCACAAGCCCATTAATTATCATGCATAAGTCCTCCCTGTGCTAGAACTTACCAGCAGTTTCAGATGTAAACAGATATGAACTAGCACGGCTGACAAATGCACAATAAAAATATAAGGGGTAGAGAGCAAGCTCACAGAGCGGCGGCACTCGAAGCCACCGGCCCACCGAGACGGCTGAAAGGGGCTAGGATCGTCGGAAACGATGTTCCAGAAAACCAATCACTGGCAAATACCAGAAAATCACCGGAGAGGCAATCAGAGATGCAAAGCCCTACTTCACAAATCAATACTCACCAATTCGTGGGGGCGAGATACAAGTCGATACTACATAAAGCCAACAAGAAGATGAAATCCCGTCGCACTTCACCCGCCCAAAGCCAAGCCAAAGAACCAGAGGAACACCGAGTCACCAAGCAGATCTTGCTATCAATTGCTAGTCATAATTAATTTTACTATCAATTGCAAATAATTTTATTGTCAAGTAACCCGTCTACGCTCAGAAGAGTGCGGTAACCCTAACATGAGTAATTTTGCTGTCAATCGTAAGTAATTTTATTGTGCTACTACATAAGAGTTACAGTACAGAGATACCGGCTGAAGCACAGCACGCCTTGGTTAGGCCGGGCTAGCATGGCCTATTTACTGTTCATGTCGTGCCGTATCAAGATCAGACTAACAAAACCAAGCCTTGGGCCGTTACAGTTGGCTCGGCCGAATTGGCCATGTATACAGTAGTACAAAAATTGAAGAAACGGCAGATCGGCAATTTGGTCAGCTGGGACTGGAAATGAGAAAATGGTAGCGCACAAACTAGTCGGGAACTTGCATATAGCGAGTGGGCTCGTAGGGGCGTGAGCGTGGCCTGTGGTCACTGTTGTTCATGTTGGGCCAATGTCTGATCATCTGATGGGCTCGCAGCCTTGAACCAATTCTCACAGTAAGCAGATCTTGCTGGTTGCGTACATGAGTCACCAAGCGGATGCTCCCGAAGGAGCGGCGGCCGAGCCCCTGGTCAGTAAGATGGCAACGGGTACCCGAAACCCGAGTACCCGATGGGTTTTACCCGATAAGGAGGCGGGTATGAAAAGATATCTTCACCCGCGGGTATGCTAATGGGCAAAAATCTCTACCCATCGGGTATGCGGGTGCGGGTGCGGGTGTATACTACCCGTACCCGCATACCCGCGGGTAAAATATACCCGGCCGGGTGTATATTAGATATAGCAACAGGTACATATACCTGTGGCCCGTATATATATATTCGAAACGAAGCCGATGGAAATACCCGCACTCGTATATACCTGTGCCCCGTATATACCCTTATCAATTCGGGTATGGGTTACCCGTCGGGTATAAATACCCGCGCGGGTGCGGGTATGGGTAAGTTTCTATACCCGTGTGCGGGTACGGGTATTGTAGCGGGTGCGGGTGCGGGTATCGGGTACGGGTATCGGGTACGGGTATGGTTTGGCTATACCCGACGGGTATTTACCCGTTGCCATCTCTACTGGTCACCGACGTCCGCGACCAGCGGCGTGTCATGGCTGGCGGGTGCCGTGGGCCGGCGGCTAGACCGCTTGAGATGGCAGCCCAGCAAGACCAAACCGCATGCGAGGCGCGGCCCACCCAACACACGAGCGTGCCCGCCTCGGGTAGAAGGAAATAAACGTCGGTACACGGCGGCCGCCTGCCTGCCAGGCATACCGAACCAACAGTGCCGCGTATCACGTGCCCGAGCCGCATTCCACGTGATCGAAAGCCGCGTCCGTTAGAGCAAGTATAATAAGGGCATGTACAATGGTATGAGCTAGTTACTAGCTCTAAGATAACTTCTCCAATGATATTAACTTTTAGCACATAGCTCATAACATGAATAGTCCCACATGACATCCTCATATAATCTTGGAATGTGTGTATGAGACTAACTCTTGATAAAGAGCTAGCTTTTCTCTCTCTTCTATTAAAATATAAAATAATATGTTTAGAGCTAGCTCATAAGAGCAACTCCAGCAGTAGCCCTCAAAACAGGGCCCTTACTTTTCATTTGAGGGCTCCCCCTATTTTTGAGGGCCCTGTTTTTTTACATCTGCTCCAACAGCACCTCTCAAATTTAAACCCTCAAATCCATTCCACTGCAACTGACACATGGGACCCACTCCTCATTCTCTCCCTCTCCCTCAGTCCAACTCCAACGCCACGTCCCAGACAATCCACGTCGATCTCCAAGCCGCCGGCGGCCGCCACCGCGTGTCCCACGCCTCGCCATGTACGGCTCCAACACCCTCGGGGGCAGAGGCGGCGGTGGAGGGGGCGGAGGCGCCGGGGAAGGGGGCGGCGGGGGAGGGGGCGGAGGCGGCGGTGGAGTGGACCAGATCTGCCGAGGGCCGCCGCCGCGCCAGATCTGCAGAGGGCCGCCGCCGCGCCTGATCCAGAGCGCCGCGCCAGATCTGCAGAGGGCCGCCGCCGCGCCAGATCTGCCGAGGGCCGCCGCCGCCGCGCCTGCTCTGCCGAGGGCCGCCGCCGCCGCGCCGTCACGCTGAGAGGAGCAGCCGAGCAGGCGAGCCACGAGCAGCCGAGGCGCAGCGGAGCCGCGGAGGGGAGGGGCTGGGGGCGCCCGTCGCCGGTCAGCCGCGGAGGGAGAGGCACCGCCGCGCCGAGGGCCCGAGGCCGAGGTGGAGAACGGGAGAAGGTGAGACGCCGGCTGAGACGCTGAGTTGAGACACTGGCGGAGTGGGAGGCGGGGGATTTTTCACCGAGGCGGGAAAAAACAGAAAAATGAGAGCCAGAGTAGGGGGCCCCTGGGAATGAGGGCTGAAGGGGGGATTTGAGGGGCTCCTCAAATTTGAGGGCTCTAGTAGGGGCCCTGCTGGACCTCTATTTTTGCCTCAAGCCCTCAAATATGAGGTTTGAGGGCTCAAGTAGGGGCCCTGCTGGAGTTGCTCTAAGTTACCATTGGACATGCTGTTAGTAGACTGTATGCTGAAGTGGAGGAGAGAGAGGAGGAGAGAGAAGAGAGGTGGGCTGTAAGTTTACAGCCAGCTGAAGCACAAGAACCAAGAAACTTTGTGAGAGAAAGGGGTGGGTCATACAGCCTTTAGCTGGTTGTAAACTATTATATGAATAGGCTGATAAGTAAACTATAATTATCTATACAGTCAGCTGAATACTGTATTATTAACCTTGCTCTTAAGCAGCCGCAGGCCTGCAGGCCGCTGCGACTGCAAGCTCTCTGCCCCCCGGGTCTCGCGCACGGCGAAGGTACGATACGATGGTGTAGGCTTGAAACTTCAGCCTGTTTGCACGCCACACCGATAGCGCAGGCTCGTACGGTCGCGTCAAACGGGTCGCTACCCCAAAAAAAACGGAAAATCTAGAAAACACACGTGTCTAACGGAACAGCCATCGGCCATTCAATCTGATGCATTCAATGCTTTTTACCATTCGCTTGGCTCTTCGCAAGACTATGAGTTAATTCTTTTTATCTCATAAAAACTGGTTTTAGCTTTTTTACAGTAACTAGTTTTTAAACAGGATATCTTTTTAAGATATGGTCTTCTAGTTAATTGTATTATATATTGTACCGACTTCATTTATATTGGTAAAAACTGCATGTGAGTTTCTGTTACTATATAATCTCTCGTACAAACAACTCAAAAGTCATAAGCCGCAGCCAAAAGGCATGAGCTTCAGTCAAAAAGAACATGCCCCATGACACCAAAGATTCTAACACCAGTTATTCACATTCCCCACCTTCTCCTCTCTCTCTAAACCCATCTGACATCACTTGATTCGGTTCGACAGTGTCACACCCAGATTTTGCAATCCGGAATCTATTGTGTTTAACTGTACTATTCCCTGGATCAGTAGATAGTACACACAGTTACAGTTCTGAATATCAAAGTACATATCATACGGAAATGTAAATAAAATAATAAACTTACACATGGGCCGATAAGGCCGAAATCATTAAATTGCAGCAGCGGAAGAACGAAGCACACAGGTGGGACCTTCAGGACATGCCCACAGCCAGCCAACTGGAGGTTCGCGACCTAGCCCTTGACATCTTCATCTTCATCTTATCTGCCAGCTTGTCCACTCTTGTTGCTGAGGCGAGGCGATTTGACTCCTGATTCTGAATTTTGCCGCAAAAGCGAGCGTGAGCACTCCGACCCCGTGCTCCGCGAGCCAATACACAGAATGCAAGTAGATAATATGCATGGCTAACCAAATGATGGCTTAGGTTTATTTTATTTTTGCGAAGAGTGCTTTTGAATACAATTATATAAAAATTCCTTAAGACCTAGCATTTTGAACAAAAGCATAATGTTCAAGGAATATTAATATGAATTTCCATACATATGGCATCACACCATATGCCTAATATCACCATAATTTCTCCATACATACGGCATCACACCGTATGACATTTTTCAGCGTTATAGCCGCTTAACTTACCACTGGGACGACACCCAGGACAACTCAAATCAGGGCTTTCCTCTGCCCTTCCACTTTTCCATTCCTATTTTTTAATATTTTTGTAAACAGAACTATATCTAGTTACGTTCCCATGTCTGCCCTTGACCGTGGGCACGGCTATTCGAATAGTTTTGACTCTGCAGAGTTTTGCACACTTTACCCACAAGAGATAAATCCACCCGTTGCCCCACATGATTCTTTAGCCATGCGGTTGAGTAGACTATCACAGGATTGTTACAATGCATAGTCCTACTATGGTTACGCCCGCTAAGGTCTATCTTACGTAGGATACGACCATCCCTCGGGAAGGGTCCCTCGTGAGCCATCACGGGCAAAGGCGGGGATGCGACCATCCATCCCTTTGCTCGTGGTCATACCTTCACGTAACCACCTTAGAGCCACACAAATTAGTAAACCCTGCCTACACTTTGCCAGCTTGTGGTTGTACTGTTTTACACGGGTTGACATGACAAGATTCAGTCCTTAGTGGAATCTGGGCGGTCTACCACTAACCCACTTTTGATCCATTACTACTCAATTTTGTGCTTCCACTGCACCACACGTACACACCTTCGAACCAATCCGCCCAAATATTAAAGCATATTGGGGTTTTTGGAAACATAAAATAATCATATCCAACATTTATCAGTCATTACCACCATGACTGCCCAAACCAGTTTCTCATGAATAAAAGTGATGCTTGGGACAATTTCTTGCCCCGAGTTCCTAATCAATGCTAAGCATTGCATACAGTTACGGACTTATTTTCGAAATGTTACTATTATATTTTTGCTAGGGCGACAAGGTTCACACATTCAAATACTCAAAGGAGGGGGTAATATTATTCAAGGTAAACAATGGCATATAACTAGAATATCAAATTTAGCATGCATTTGCATAAAACTAACAGCAATGCAATTTGTTAATTTAAAACAAAGTAATTTGCAGAAATGTAGGTTCAACATGATCAAAGTATTGACTCGCCTGGCGCGGTTTACCGCAGTCTTGAGCTCACGCAATGCTTTCTCTTGAGCTTCGGATCTTTTCTTTGCCTCGCTCTTGATCTCGCTTGATCCGTGGAATCTTCGAACTTCAGTTTCTAATTACGCGACAAACGACTGAATCCAAAAAGAAAGCAAATAACTCAAAAGATCCAAATAACTCGGAATAAACTCAATTTAGTTTTATTATGATTTAATGGGTGATTTGAGGCGACGCTGATTGGGTGCAGAGGACTGACGGGGTTACACGAGGTTGGGGGCAAAGTGATGGTTGGGTTAAGCAGAGGCTAAGGAGGGTTCGGGATACAGGGATATTGACGATGTTATTCTTACTCTGGATTTGAGGATGGCACCGAATACCACGGGTTAACCCATCTTATTTAATAACTTCTTTTTATTACTTTTATATTTATCAAGGAGGTTCCAAGAGCCATATTAGATCTATGGGCAGACGTAAGACTGTAGTGGAGTGTAGGGCAGTGCCTTGTCCAATATTAACTTTCTAAGAGTTAGGGCATGAGTTATATACACAATGTATATGATTTCTGGTTGGTCGAATTAATCTTATAGCTTATATTTTTAGCGGTTTGAGATATATTTATTTATTTTTAGGTCGCGCTAATATTACCCTGTTCATTAAAATACGAGGTGGTAAAATTATTTTAATTACCGATTACATAGGGATTTTTGTAGGTACTCCAACATGACCTTTTTAATTAAAGAGGCTTTTCAGATTAGGTATCGTAGATATTCTGCGTATATTTTAATTATTATTACAGTGTTGACGTTATTATTATTGTTATGTAAATTTATTTATCTAAAACCAAGCATGCTATACTTAGGTCATACCTTACTATCAATATTATATCGAGTCTACGGTTGGGATTTATTTGTCGATGGCACGCTTGTGATGATTACTAGTCACACCGCTACATTAGGTAGATTGCTTTTAACACATGATGTCCTAAGGGTTACTTTATTATACTTGCCACGCATATATAGACATTTCTACTTAAAAGACACCCTTTGATTAAAGGTTACTACCAATTTATGTATCTTTAAAGATATAGGAACGACAACCATATCTTAGTTGGCTACATTTATATGAATCAGAGGTACCACTAGAATTAAATTAGTAAATCTAGATTTGACGTACAGTAATCCCAGGCTGCATCTCTATTTTGCATAAATCTTAATTCTAGTGTTTTAACTTAATCTGCCCCTACATCATGTTTTATTTGTATTCTTATTTGCATTCCAATTAATTATTTAACTTTTACCAAACTATTTCCCTTAATCACTTAATTGTCCATATGCTCATAATTCTATATTTGATGTACAAGTAAATTTTATTTGAACTTAAATCAGTTATCTTATTTTCCTGAGCTTCGCAAGCTATTTTAATCGTATGCGAAAATTTGGATAAAAAGAAAATGTCAAAACAAAATATTACCAGAATTTCAAATGAACTCTAAAAATTATGATTTCAGTTCCACTGGACAGATCTTGAATTTAGATGAATTTAGAAATTTGTCTCATCCAATTTGGAGTTAAAATGAAAAAGTTGTGATTATTTGAAGTTCTCAGTTCAGTAAATTCCAAAATTTATTAAATTTCTGACAGTGGGTCCCACATGTTAGTTTCTTTTTATTTTAATTCTTTTCCTTGCTGTGCCGCTGACAAGTGGGGCCAGGTACTGTTCAATGGGTCCATCTGTCAGCAGGGTCCGGTGCAGAGGTGTCACTGACCCGTGGGGCCCAGGGGTCAGCGGGTGGCTCTGGTTACACTGGCCGACAGGTGGGGCCCACCTGTCAGCCCGAGAGACAAATCAAAAGAATTGCTCGACCGCACGCGCGGAGCCGGACTCGAACGCGCGACGCGGGAGCAGAGAGGGAGAAGAGATAGCGCTGGAAGCCACTCGGATGCCCGAGCGATGCTTACCCATATAGGGCAGCTATACCTTTTGAGTTAGCTCGCTGAGGGGGCCGAGCAGAGGAAGAAGAAGGCGGCGGCGACGGCGGCGAGCGGTGGTCGGGGAGGCTCGGGAGCTTCGTGAAATACAATCTCTGGGTGCCGGTGAAGATGCTGGTGAGGTCGGCGGAGGGTGAGGTTCACCGGAGAAGGCTGGCGGCGTACGGTGGCGGTGGCTCGGGCGGAAGCTCCGGTGACGGCGAGGCACGGGCTTCGGGAGGTGCGGGGGAGACCGGAGATGGCTTCGCGATGCTCCGGAGATGGTTCACGAGCGAGGAATTGGGCTCTGGTGGCTTGGCTTGGCTGATTGGCGATCGCCGGAGCTGGGGAAGAAGGAGGGGTCGACGGCGATTGGGGGGCTCTCGGACTAATTTCTTACAGGGGAGGGGAGAAGAGGGTAGCGCGGCGCGATTGTGATCTCCAGGTGAGGCTTTTATAGCCGGAAGGGGGCGCGCGGCGAGAGCGGCACCTGGCTCCGCCCTGCTCACGCCGGCCGGGGGGGGGGGGGGGGAATGAACCAAATCTCCCCGAGATTTTGTGGAAGAGAGAGGTAGCGGGGTGCTTTGAATCTGCCCGCGAGGTGTGAGAGAGAGAGGAAGGGGATTGGCTGCGGCAGGCGCGAGAGAGAGCGAGCGCAAGGAAGTGAACGGCGCTGCGGGCGCGTGGAGAAGGAAGAGGGAGGAAGAAGAGAGCGCGGGCGGGAGGGCCACCGGCCAGAGGGAGAGGGAGGCCTGGCGCGTGGGCTCGTGCGGGATCGGGCCCAGCGGCAGAGAGAGAAAGAGCGAGTGGAGGCGGGGCCGCTGTCAGCGAGGAGAGGCGCGGGAGAGCGGGCCCGCTCGGCAGTGGGGGGAAAGAAACGGACGCGCGCTGCTGGTGGCGGGCTGGGCCGTGCGAGCGCGCCGACCGCACGAGGAGAGAAGGCTGGGCCGGGGTGATGGCCGGCCCGGCTGTGTTATTTTTATTTTCCTTTTCTTTTCTTTTTAGTTTAGACATTTGTGTGTGTATTATCTATCTATAATTATGTATATCTTCATATAATTTCAATTATATTTACTCTCTTTCTTGCTCCCTATAATTCTATATTTACCATTTTGTGGATATTTATTACATAAAGATTATTTCCTTGCTATATTTAATTGCATGCATACATATATACATATGTATATAGATTCTTGTAGATGTTTATTATTTTTATTTTGCTTTTACATTTGAATATGTATATGTATATGTATATGTATATGTATATATATATATACACACACACACACACACACACACATTTACACATATATCCTAGGGGCATATACATGTATACATATTTTCATTTCTCTCTGATTTTTGTGTATGTACATACATGCTTATTTATATATGTATTGATATTCATATGTGTTTGCATATATATGTAAACGCTAGCCTCCTTTAATTTGCTTGCCATAATTTTTAGGGATGATATTTCACGCTTATTTACATTTCTCCCTTTTTGTTCACCTCCTTGTCATTCATGCCCTTATGTTTAGAGATGAGATTTCATGTTTACACCCAATTCCCTCTTGGTATTTTATGGATCATCTTTTCAGATTCTTACTCTAGATTTTAATTTTCTAATATTTAGACATGCTTGTTTTTCCCTTTGGTCCTTTTGACTTTTTGGAACCTTCATTAAGTTATTCAGAAAAATACCACAAACTCCAAATTCAAATATTATAATAGACAAAATAACTCAAACTCCATATTTTCAAATTTAAAAACTTCAGGATGTTACAGACAGCTAGGACGTGTTCTTGTTTTTCTCTCCCGATTCCAATCCTGCCTCTCTCTCTCTCCTTCTCTTCCTCCTTGTCGTTGGCGGTGTTGCGGTAGCAGAGTCCCCAACCCCATTCTCCCCCGCCGCCGCAAAAGAATGCGACCCCCTATGAGCCCCTCCCACTGTATGGCCTCCCCGCGGGGGTTCCCCACCTAATGCTTTCTTGAGTTGTTTGTGTTCAATCGTTTTTTGATTTCGGTTATTGGATACTAGCCTTGTTGGTAAATTTAGTCCCGATTAGAAATAGAGTTGTCAACAAGTAACAAATGAGTTTAATTTCTTAGGCTGTATTATCTTACATCAATTTCACGATTACAAACTGGAATTACACCAAGAATCTAAGGTGTTTTATGGTGGTAATTTCGTGGGCGATTTGTATTCTTTCTAACGACTTGCTCGGATGGTGGTTTGTTTTGACTTCTTGTAGACTTCGGAGATATTACATAGTGCTGAAGGAAAAACAAGTTTATAGCTGCGTCATAAAGTTTTAGTAAATTTCACGTTCAAATTTTATGAGGTTTCATTATTAAGTTTCATAGTGTTTCATTAAGTTTCAGTATGTTTCATGTTTAAATTTCTTAAGTTTCATATCTAAGTTGAATAACTTTCATAAAACATATTTAAAACTATATGAAACTTTATAAAATTTAGATAAAATCTGATAAAACTTAGATATACCATTAGAAAATTTTCTAATAGTATACCTTACCCTACCCCTCCCAAAAACAAACCCCAAACCCCCCATCAAAGCTTACAAACCCTACCACATCCATCATCACCAGTGCGGTTCGCCCACCACTCCGCCGCGCGATCTCCTTCACGAACCCTCAGCCAACCAGCCCAACTCCCAAGCCCGACCGGCCAAATGGCGTCGTCGCCGTCGCCGTCGTGGGTCATCCTGGGCAGCATCCCGCGCGTGTGCGCCGCGGACGCTGACCTCCCCAAGGGCGCCGACCTCTCCCTCGCGCTGGCCGCGCCCCCGCGCCTCACGCTCCTCAGCATCCCCCGGCGCGTCGCGCCCGACCCCGTCGCGGCCCGCAGCTACCCCTCCGTCCTCGCCGCCGACCCCTCCGGTCTTCTCCTTCTCCACGCCACCCAGGGCCGCACCACGACCGCGGTCAAGGCCGACAACCACGGCCGCCAGATCCTCATCCGCGGCGACCAGGTCGACGGCTACTTCGTCGCCGACGCCTGCACCGCCACCGCCTTCCGCCTCCCCGACCCCGCGCTCGGGCCCGGCGCTGTCGGGCACCACAGCAACCTCGGCCTCCTCCCGTCCCCGCGGGGCTGCGGCCACTACATGGTCGTCGAGCTCCAGCCCAACGTCGACTTCCACGAGGCCACCCTCCTCTGCTTCTCGTCCTACACCGGCGAGTGGGTCCACAAGACGGTGGACTACCCCCTGCCATGCTGCCCCCGCCCCTGGGGGAGCAACGGCGTCATCGCGCACCAGGGGAAGCTCTGGTGGGTCGACCTCTACACGGGCCTCCTCTCCTGCGACACCTTTGCCGTGGCCAAAGAGCGCAAGTTGCACTTCATCCCGCTCCCGAAGGGCAAGGAGCTGCAGGAGTACCCGCTCTACGAGCGAGATCTCGGCAGGTCGCGCTGCGTCAAGGTGAGCGACGGCAAGCTGCGGTTTGTGGACATCACCGGCGGCCGCGTCGGCGCTCCGGTGGTCAGCATGTGGACGCTGGCGGCCGATCCGGGGGTCGAGGAGTGGACGCCCGAGTACGAGGCAAGCTTTGCTGAGGTCTGGGCCAATGAGAGTTACAAGGCGACCGGGCTGCCGGAGAAGGCCCCCGTGCTCGCGCTCGTCCACCCCAAGAACCCCGACGTGGTGTACTTCTCCCTGGAGGAGCACCTATTCGGCGTTGACTTGCGTGCCAAGAAGGTCATCGAATGCGAGGCCTACGAGCGCATCGCGCCGCCCGGGGACGTCGTCTCCTCCTGCTACGTTCACGCTTGGGAGCTGCCGCGCTCTCTTTCCTCAGGTAATGCAACTTGCAATCTTGCATATACTGTCTCGGTGCCTCCATTTAATATGTTGCTGTTGGAATAAATAATACATGTATGGTTGACAAAATTAAGTGTCCTTATGAGTCGATTGTATCTGCTTGTAGTACGTATGATTATGTGAGCGATTGCATGTTGTTATCCGGGGCTATCTGTCGTGTGCGCTAAATAATTTATGCATCTTGCATGGTTGCATCTCCTCTGACTGCTTCCTGTGAATAATATATGCCTGTCAAAAGCTTGCCATGTTAATGAATGCTGGTAGAAATGTGATAAAACATGCCTTTAGGATGTCAATTAGCTTTCATATATGAGAAGTTGAGATATAGTTTTTCTGTGTGAATGGCCCCACATAGTAATGCAAAGAAATGATTGCACTTCATTGGACATTACCTTTTCTATTATTTGTAGGAGTTGACTAGTTGGCTTTGACATATATTGCTAACAACCCTACAAGAATATTGTTTCGTTGACAATTGAATTAGCTAGCCTATCTGCTCTTGAGAGTTAACATTCTTCCTGTTTGGCGTTTCTTTTAGAAATGGGTTGTAAGATATAGACGGTTCGTGTTCTAAAGATTATTTTTTACATGAATATTATAAAAGTTTAGGTGTTTGTACTTCTGGTTCCAAAGCTGAGAGTATTCCATCTACATTTGCGCAACTATCTTGCTTAAACATTGTTTCATATGTCCATGCTTGAAATTTATCGTTATTGGTGCCCTGAAGATAAATAGTGCTATAAGATTTAAGAATCCAGATATAGATATCATATTTCTGAATTCAATGATTTCTTGTAGGATGATAGTGTGCCTGAATTGATCAGCAAGTACGCACAGTGTGGATCATAACAAATTTTGTATCTTCACATTTGCGTATATAACTTGAGTTATTGTGATTTATATGCACTCAAATATAACACCTTTGATTTTCATGTCATTCCTTGAACAGCACATGAATTAGATTTTTGTATGCTGCCTTTTGGGTATGTAATCAAAGTGTCTATGGTGAATCTGATTTGTAGTCACACAGCACATGCTTGATGTAGGTCAACATACTTAAACCTCTTGCTTTTGTAATGTCGAAAGTTTATACACCAGTTACATTTGTACAAAATGCAACTGCACTACTCACAGTTTTTTTATAGAGTAACTTGGCAGCCTCGACAAAGTTATACTAAATGAGTAGCTAGTGGAAATTATGTATTGATCCTGCAGTCATCAGGTACAATGTTAGTGATCACACAGCTTGATTCTCGGCCCTGTTCTTTTTGGTTTTTCTGCAGCTTTTTGCTTCTCTCAGCAGTCACTATTTATTAGACTAATAAGCCGCAGCCAAAAGCCAAAAGTTGCAGCCTAAAAGAATAGACCCGAGGAAACCATATGTAGTCAACAGCTGTTGATCTTTTATTTTTGCTAAATGTATGTCCGGATTGGGCATTTATCTTTGAAATCAGCCATTTTTCTTTTTGTTTATGAGATAAAAATGAATCATTCTATTAACATGCATATACTATCGAAATGCCAATAAGCAATTGCATCTTTGTCATTTTTATGTTCTAATCCATGTTTCCTCCTCAAGGACCAACGGAAGACCAGACTGAAGAATGCTCTTCAGTTCACCAGCATTTTTGCGATGTGGTGTGAAGAACAAGGAGTAGGAACCATATCTATCTTTTTCCAAGGTGAACTGAAGCTTCTTGACATGGATCAACTGAATTTTGTCTGCCACCAGTATTTAACAGTTAACTCCTCTTGAACAATTTTGAATTGATTAAGGTAACCAAACTACAGAATCTGGCGTTGACGATCAGTTTGCTACGGTGGGATCTTTCTTGTGGACCGAAATTCTCTTCTTTTTTTTTGGTCACCCAAATATTTTGACAGTTTATTCTTTTCTTTGGCACTAGTACATCAGTACTGAATGGTGCTATGTTAGAACGGTACGAGTAGTATATCCTTTTCTTTGGTACAAGTACTTATTGTGTAATGCTACATTGGTACATTGCAGTTGCTTTCTTCATCTGCTGCATAACTTTACCTCAAGTGCCAGTTTCCTATCCTATATGGTTATCTCTTGAATTTGGTGATCAACTGATCATCCTTGTTACGTGCTTTAATATTTCTTTCCTCGGTGGTTACCATGTGGACATGTGGTGAGAGACGTGGGTTAGATTCTATCCCGCTCTACAAATTTTCTGAGTGAGCCCCCACATTTTACCTCCGCGGCTCCAATCAGATGTAGCAAGTAACTCATACAGATACATATAGGGCCAATATCAATAGGACAATCCAGAAAGAAAAAATGAATAAGCCTATTTTACAACCTTTAACTCTTGTTCGAATCTAAAAATCAACCCCTAATTCTAAAACTGGATACTTGACACCCCTAATCTCTCAAAATCGTGCAAATCACCCTCCTCGCTCAAAGCCACCATGGTTTTAGCCGATATGGCACCGATGTATCTAATTTTCATTGATGTGGCATACCAGTCAGAAGTGCTTTTAGTGAATCGGCAAATGAAATTAAAGAAAAAAAGGGACCAGCAGGTCAACTTCTAATATCTCTTCTTCTGCCTTCTCTTCTTCCTCTCTCTCCCTTCTCTCTCCTGCAGCCCTCATGCCATGGCGCAACACCAAGATTCCTCTACGACACGACCTAGCAAGCCGCGAGTGCCTTCTCTCCAACTCCTCTGAACCCATTGATATATGGTTCTAGGTAGAGGTTCTTGGAGCGGGCATTCGCGACGAGCTCGCTAGATGTCCCTCCTCCAGATCTGAAACAAATCGCCGAAGTCCAGCTAATTAGCAAATAAGCCCATCTACAAACCATGAATGGCAGCACCAGCGCCTTGAAGTCCGGAAGGCTGCACGCGGTGACTATCCGCATGAGGTTCCACTGCCAGATGAGCTTCAGGACCTGGCACTCACAGTTAAAACTCTTGGTCGAGTTCCCCGTCTGGAGTTGCAGCACCTTGACGGCAATCATGGCACTGTCGCGCAGCGTGCCATGGTACACCCGCCCATAGCTGCCCGTCCCGTCGAGCCGGTCCGGGTTGAACTCGTCCATCGTCTCGACCAGCTCCCGGTACATGATCCGTGGGTACTTGTACTTCATCACCTGTTAGACAGATAAAATCACGGGATTCAGGCTGTTATGGCAACAACCCAGGATTAGGCTTTGTTTCTATCTTTTGCATGCATGTAATCCTAGGATTAGTTGCCTTATTTTATGCCTTCATGGCTATTTGTACCGATCCCATCTAATGGAAGATCATTAGTGTGATTTCCCAAAATCTGTACACGCTTTCATGGTATCAGAGGGTTCGCATCCTGCGACCCTCGCTTCCGCACCCTAGCCGCCGGCGTTCGTCGCCCGCCGCTCCTACCTGCGTCGCCGGCCATCTCCTTGCCCGCCGCGCGTCCCAAAACTACAACAGAGCGCCACCCCTCCCTTGGATATATCTCACAGCACAGCCACTCGTTTCCAATAGCCAAATATCTACCCCTCCTCGTTTCCATCGCCAGAGCCATCTCCTCTCTCTGCGTCCTCTCTCTTCCAGGAGACCAGGCACCATGGGCCATGGCTGCTCCCCACGATGAGGAGCGCGAGTGCCTCGCTGCTGAAGAAGCTGAACGCGTCCAAAAGCACGCCGAAGATGAGCGCGCACGCCTTGAGGCTGAGCGCGCGCGCATCAACGCCGAGCGCGCTCGCCTTGACGCCGACCACCAGCGCCTCCTCGATGCCGAACGTGCTCACGGCGCCCAACAGGATGCCCTCGAAGCCGCAGCCATCGCGACTCTTCACGCTCAAGCGGTGGCCGTTCTCAACATCCGCACCCTCATCCCCGTCGTGCTCGACTCCGACACGCCGAACTACACCAAGTGGCGTGCCCTCTTCCTCCTCACCGTCGGCAAATACGCCCTCTTCCTCCTCTCCGACCACGTCCTTTCCGACGACGTGCACCCCGACATTCCAGATTGGTGTCGCATGGAGTGTACGGTTCTCGGCTGGCTCTACGGCAACATCTCCGCCAGCCTTGTCGAGATCGTCATGACACCGACGGCGACGGCACGTCGCGTTTGGCTCGGCCTCGAGGAACAGTTTCTCGGAAACAAGGAGACGCGCGCCCTGCACCTCGACGTCGAGTTTCGCAACCTTTGCCAGGGTGATCTATCCGTCTCCGACTACTGCCGAAAGATGAAGACCATGGCTGATGCGATCGGCGATCTTGGTGATCCCGTTCTCGATCGCACCCTCGTCCTCTCCGTGTTACGCAGGCTGAACGAGCGCTTCGACCACATGGCTGCTATCATCAAGCGGTCGAAGCCGTTCCCCTCCTTCGTCGAAGTCTGTGCGGACCTTATGCTTGAGGAGCTCTCGATGAAGCACAAGCCCGGTGGTTCTTCATCTGCTTTCCTCGCCACGGGCCAAAGCAGCGGCAACAGCGGCAGCGGCGGTGGCGGTCGCGACAACACCAAAAACCGCAACCGCCGCGGCGGCCGCAACAACCGCGGGGGCAGAAACGGCGGCAACAACTCGTCTAACTCCGGCGGCAGCAATGCCAGTTCCGGCACCCAGGGCATGTCGAGCACTGGCTCCAGCGCCCCTGGTGCTGCGCGGGCCGGTCTTCCGTCCTTCTGGAATCCATGGACCGGAACAGTTCAAGTCTGGCCACAGTCCGGCTCACAGTCTATTCTCGGTCCGCGGCCTCATCTGGCGCAGCAACAGTCCTCCGCGCCTCCATCTGCTCTTCATGCGGCAGCCCAGTTCGCGCCCCCCGCGGCTCACCCTGGAACGCCCTATACAGTCCACTCTGCAGTGCCTGGTGGAGGCTCGTTCGGGGGTATTTTCCAGCAGGCCAACGGACAACAACAACCGGCCTGGCATCCCATGTCTGGCGCTGGGCATTGGGACCAAGCAGCACTGTTGAACTCGTTCAACACTACGTCCCTCACCCCACCTCCTTCTGGGGAGTGGTACATGGACTCTGGCGCCACATCTCATATGACTTCGGATGCTGGTAATATCTCAATTTCCCACCCTCCTCCCCCCTCTCACTCTAGTATCATAGTAGGTAATGGTTCAACTCTTCCCGTTACCTCTATCGGATCTACTGCACTTTCGGCTCCTCATGGTCAATTTTCTCTTCGGAATGTTCTTGTCACTCCCCATATTATTAAAAACTTAATTTCTGTTCGACAATTTACCATTGACAATAATTGTTCCGTTGAGTTTGATCCATATGGTCTTTCTGTAAAGGATCTTCGCACTCGGAGCGTGATCGCCAGGTGCAATAGTTCCGGCCACCTCTATCCATTGCTACCATGTCCACCCACGCCGCAAGCCCTTGTCGCCACTGCATCTTCTACACTTTGGCATCGGCGTCTCGGTCACATTGGCACCGAAGCTCTCTCCAAACTAGCTAGTACTTCGGCTATTTCTTGTAATAATAAGACTACCGAGTCCATTTGTCATGCTTGTCAACTTGGTCGTCACATTCGTTTACCTTTTGCCACTTCTAGCTCCCGTGCCATTTCAAAGTTTGATTTAATTCATTGTGACCTTTGGACATCTCCTGTTGCTAGTGTCTCTGGTTACAAATATTATCTCATTATTCTAGACGATTGCTCGCACTATTCGTGGACCTTTCCACTGCGCCTTAAGTCGGACACCTTCTCCACCTTATCGCATTTCTTTGCCTATGTTCGCACGCAGTTTGGCCTCATCATCAAACGCGTCCAATGTGACAATGGCCGCGAGTTTGACAACTCCTCCGCCCGTCACTTCTTTCTTACTCATGGTGTTGCACTCCGCATGTCATGCCCACACACTTCTCAACAAAATAGCAAGGCCGAGCGCATCATTCGTTCCACCAACAACATCATGCGCTCCCTCATGTTTCAAGCTAGCCTCCCACCATCATATTGGGTTGACGCTCTCCACACCGCCACATATTTGCTTAATCTTCACCCCACAAAGACACTCCAGTTCCGCACATCACACTTCGCTCTATTTGGTGTTCATCCCTCTTACTCCCATTTACGTGTCTTCGGGTGTCAATGCTACCCAAACCTCTCCTCCACGGCGGCTAATAAGCTCTCTCCCCGGTCTACTCTATGTGTTTTTCTTGGCTACCCATCGGACCATAAGGGTTACCGCTGCCTCGATCTTTCATCGAATAGGATTATCATATCTCGGCACGTCACTTTCGATGAAACATCCTTCCCCTTTGCCACCTCCCATGATCGCTTTGAGCCGTTCGACCTTGACTTTCTAGCTAACATGGACTCTGTCCAGCTGCCCATTGGGCAATTTCCTCTTGCAGGTCCTTCGATGTCACGTGGCAGTGTGGCCGGTCCTGCTGCCCCCGACGGTACATCACCTCGGGCAGTTGCCAGTGGAACCGGCCGCACCTCATCGTCTAGCTCTACCCTACACCGTTCCTCAGGGTCTGCACACTCCCCTGGGCCTGCTTCGGTCGCGGGGCCCGTCTGGCCTGATTTGGCTGCAGCCGGGCCGCATCTCCCTGCTGCCCCCACGACATCCTCTAGCCTCCCTGTGTCGTGGCCTGCTGTTGTTTCCGCACCACAGGCTGCACCACCGCATGGCGCTCCACCGGTGCTCCCTGATGATGCAACCGCAGCTCCTAACGCCACTACTGCTCCAGCACCGACTCCTGTTGACACCCATGCACCCAGCGTTGTGGTCACTCGTACCGGTCGCCGTCTGGTTGCTCCGACTCCACTGGTGGCTAATGATCACCGTATGGTTACTCGTGGAAAATCGAGTATTCGTATTTCGACGGATCGCCTCAACCTGCATGCATCAGTTCTTTCGCCACTTCCGAAGACATTCCGCAGTGCGCTGGCTGATCCCAATTGGCGCCAAGCTATGACTGAGGAATTCAATGCACTCCAGTCTAATCAGACGTGGGACCTCGTTCCTCATCCACCTGGTGTCAACATCGTCACCGGCAAATGGGTTTTTCGCCACAAGTTTCATCATGAAACCTTCAGTCCGGTCGTGAAGCCTGCTACGATTCGCACAGTTCTCACATTGGCACTTTCTCGAGATTGGCCTATCCATCAGCTGGATGTGAAGAATGCCTTTCTTCATGGCACACTAGCAGAGACTGTCTACTGCATTCAGCCGTCTGGGTTTGCAGATTCTGCCCATCCGGATTACGTCTGTCGACTCAACAAGTCTCTATATGGCTTGAAGTAGGCTCCTCGTGCATGGTACAGCAGATTTGCATCTCATATTTCATCACTGGGATTTATAGAGGCTAAGTCTGACACATCTCTATTCATCTTCAGCCGAGGACAGGATACAGCCTATTTGCTCCTCTATGTGGATGATATTGTATTAGCTGCGTCTTCAGACACTCTTCTTCGCCGGATTATTGCTGCTCTTCAGGATGAGTTCTCTATGAAGGATCTGGGCCCACTTCATCACTTTCTGGGTCTTTCTGTCAGTAAGCAGAATGGTGCTATTTTTCTCTCCCAGCGGCACTATATCCTCGACATATTGAAGCATGCTGGGATGTCTGATTGCAAACCCTGCAGCACGCCAGTTGATACTCACTCCAAGCTCTCTGCTGATGGTACTACTGTGGATGACCCGACACACTATCGTAGCCTCGCTGGTGCTCTCCAGTACTTGACCTTCACTCGTCCAGATATTGCCTATGTTGTACAACAAGTCTGTCTCTTCATGCATGATCCTCGCGAACCTCATCTCGCTTTGGTCAAACGCATTCTACGGTACCTTCAGGGCACCCTCGACTATGGCCCCATTCTTCACAAAACATTCCCAACTGACCTCGTGGTTTATTCTGACGCCGATTGGGCCGGCTGCCCTGACACACGCAAGTCTACCTCCGGCTATGCGGTCTTTCTTGGTGATAACTTGATCTCCTGGTCTTCTAAACGACAGCACACTGTCTCTCGGTCGAGCGCTGAAGCCGAGTATCGCGCTGTTGCTAACGGCGTTGCTGAAGCTACTTGGCTTCGCCAGTTACTTCTCGAGCTGCGCACACCTTTGCGTCGCGCTGCTGTTGTATATTGCGACAACGTCAGTGCTGTCTACCTCTCCAGCAATCCGGTTCAGCATTAGCGCACCAAGCATGTGGAGATCGACCTACACTTCGTTCGTGAGTGTGTTGCTCTCGGACACGTCCGTGTTCTTCACGTGCCTACGTCGTCGCAGTTTGCGGACATCTTCACCAAGGGTCTACCTATGTCCGTCTTCACCGAATTTCGGGCTAGTCTGAACGTCCGACCTCCTCCCGATCAGACTACGGGGGGTGTTAGACAGATAAAATCACGGGATTCAGGCTGTTATGGCAACAACCCAGGATTAGGCTTTGTTTCTATCTTTTGCAGGCATGTAATCCTAGGATTAGTTGCCTTATTTTGTGCCTTCATGGCTATTTGTACCGATCCCATCTAATGGAAGATCATTAGTGTGATTTCCCAAAATCTGTACACGCTTTCATCACCGATGACGACTCGCCGCTATGGTGGCCCCCTGAACATGTCCTCCCACACCGCCGCAAGCTGCTTTCGGATCTTGCGGATGCTGATTGCGCTGAGGATCGTCAGCACGGACGCCAGCATGGCGGTGCAGATGCACATCATGACCAAGAACTTTCGGGACCTGTACCACGGGCAGTGGCGGACCCAGAGCTAAATTTTAGAGGGGCTAGTAGAATATAATGTATAAAAGATAAACATAGTAAACATAAAGCGAAATATATGTAAGCAGTTATCTGCACACCAAAATTAGCAAACTTAGTGATGAAATCATAAATTGTATTTGTTAATAGTTATAAAGATTGAAAAAGAGATGAAACATACTAGTAACTAGGATTGAGTAGTTGTACTAGGGCAAGTGCTAGGATGAAAAATATTTATGCAATGCCCGTTTCCCCATTTCTTGCAACTCTACAAATCAATAAATAACAATACATGAAACTAAAATATCAAATTAATCACAATTATATAAATTTAAAAAACAGATTTGTGTTTTATACCTATTAATATAAAAATCATAGTTGACCACTACCAGTTCACTGTGAGCCGCAGACTGTAGTGCCACACGGCAGAACGCAATGCAATCGCGTGAACAGTGATCGACGAATGGACGCAATGAAATCGACAGCCGGCAGAATGCTCGCCAGTTCCAGTCGCTTGTGCCTCGGCCCTCGCGAATCGCGGCACGCCCTCTCCCTCCGCCCTCCACCGAGCTACCCTCTGGCCAACCGCCGACCGGGCCTCCCTCTCATTCTCCCTTGCCCTCTCCGGCTCTCCCTCACTACTGGCTGCCCGGTCGGCTGGTCCTGCTCGGCGCTTCAGATCTGGCGGGGAGGCGGCCAGATCTAGCGGGGAGGTGGTTAGATCTGGCGGGGAGGTGGCCGGGAGTGCGGTGGCCGGTGAGGGATGGCCGGTCGCGATGGGCTCCCAGGGGAGGAGCGGGGAGAGCGGCCGATCTGTTGCCTGCCGGTCGGCTGCTCCGTGCGACGGTGCCCCACGCGGCCACGCTGGATGCCCCACTGGCTGCCGGCGACCGACCCAGCCGCCAACAACGCCGCCCGTCTCCCCGTGCCCTCGTCCGCGCCACCAACCGCAAGCGCCGCCCTCCACAAGTCAGGCCTCGGGACGAGAAGGCGAGAAGCCAAAAGGGGATGGATGAAATCAATTGTTGCTTTGCCTTGCTGTGTTGTGTTCGAATTAGATTTGGGTCACTTCGTTGGCCTGGTATGTATTTCTTGGTGGGCTTTGTCAATTTGGCCTTTATACTTTGCTGTAATGCTATTTTTGGCCCAAATCGGTGCTTCGTTGCAATGCTGGTATGGTATGTTTTCGACCTTTTGCCCTCAATAGTCTAGGCCCTCGGCCAGTCGCGGTGGCCGGTGGCTGCTGGCGCAGCCAGAGGTAGGGGAGGCTAAGGGGGGTACCCAGGCGCCGGCCGGAGGTAGGGTGGGCGCCAGCCCCACCTGACCCACCAGTCGGTCCGCCACTGACCACGGGTGCTGCATTCACCACTAGGCCGCAGAGCTGCGGGTTGCCGAGGTAGGAGTCAGGAAGGTGAAATTCGCAAAGGCGCTGGTGGTGGGCACGTCACCAACGAAGTTGTTGTAGGATATAGGTTGAGATGGTTCAGTCGTGCATTTGGTCAGGGTCGGGGGGTTCTCATCGGTTAGGCAGTTGTTGGAGACGTCAAAGCTCAAGATGCATTCAAGGCCGTCAAGGGACGAAGGGAAGACATCGGCGAGCAAGTTGTGCGACAGGTTGAGGACCTCTAACTCGGCGAAGCCCTCGATCTCATGGAAGATTGCGCTAGTGAAGTTGTTCCAGGACAGGTCGATCGCTTGCGCCTACTGCATGTTAGAGCATGTACAATGCAAGATGCTTATATATGAGTGCTTAAAGAGAGAGAATATAGCCACATCATCAAGCATCCATGCAAAAGTTATTTCCTCCAATGCAAGCATCTCTTCCATAGGTGCTTAGATGCTATATTATCTATTAATAGATATAGTTATACACATAAGCACCTACTAAGCACCGGTGCTTATTTAAGCATCGATGCTTTAAAATAAGCACCTTATCTATCCTATGTGGCAAGAAAAATCAGTTTTTTATTACTAAGCATCTCTCTAAGCGCCTGCATTGGACATGCTCTTACTGAGAAGGGGTCGTCTGAGACATCGTGGGGAGAAGGGGTGGGTGGAGAGAGTAGAAGAGGAAGAGGAGGAGGATATTATGGAGTGTGACAAGTGGGTTCTTACCATTTTATTATCAAATTGCTGGTTCTCTCAGTTAAAAACTAGTCCACGTGGTAAAAACCGCTGCCACGTTAGATGAAAACTGGCTCGAATGACTGCTAAGGGGGTAATTTAAGTGGTATTGGTAGTTGAGGGTTGTTGAATATCCAGTTTTGTAGTTCAAGGTTAAAATTTAGACCACTGTGTTTGTACATAGACAACACCCGACCCACTATACCTGAGCACCGTAACTCAAACTCTCAATTGTGCTAGTGGAACACAAAATAATCTCCACTTTTGGATGTTGTCAAAGGATGCCGCCATGTTGCTGATGTGTCAGCAGGTCTGCACCTGCTTCCGTTTCCATATATGTTGGTTCCACACCCCTGCCCAGCAGCAGAGCAAACTAGCACAGCTAGAGCTTGCGTCCATCCTGCTTCTTGCCACCGCTTGTGCCTCGACAGACGGTCTCGTACGTGAAATCAGGGGCACTTTGCACGTTCAAAGGCTGCCACGTAGATGTGGTCAAATGGGTTGTGCCTGTTGGTCTGGCCCACGACACGCCACTGTAGGCACGACCCACTTGGTCATCATGTCAGGTTGGTTCAACATGAAGCGTCGGGCCATGCTTGGGCCGTTGCCCTGGCTCGACATGACACGAATAGTGCCAAGCCCAGTCTAGGCACGATCTAGCCCGACACGGCCCGGTAGGCCCATATATATTTTTTAATATTCATACAAATTTTATTTTATATTGTTTAGATTTTATATAGTTAATTTTATAAGTATAAATGATTTTATTTTGTATTTTGTATAAATAATTTTATTTGTATTATATACATATTTCCTATGATTTTCTTATATTTTTTCAAAATATTCGAATTGAAAAAGGCTAACCATGCCTATTTGGTTCGTCAAACTAAACGGGCTCATATTAGCCCCGCACGGCTTTCTGCTAGGCCGTGCTTAGGCCATCTCCTCGGCCCAAGGCTAAGTGGGCCATGTCTAATGGGCGATGTCAGGCCGCCTGTTTGGACATGACTGCGGCCACGCGCTACCTCTGTCTCTGCAGCATGCACCACATCGCGCCGTGCGACGCTCATGCCGCGGCCATCTATGCCAGGAGCGGCCCACGACCACTCCCGTGTTCGTCCGCTACGCCCCGCGCCATAAACCAACCAACGATTTGAGTTCGAGCCTGTACGGACGAACCAGTTCACTGGACTCCCCTGACATTCTTCGTTTGCTTTGTTCGCAAACCCTAACCCCCATCACCAACCCCCAGTTCGGCAATTCCCCACCACTAATTCACCACAGCGCGCGCGGTGCACCAGGCCACTCACAAACCACCAGCCCGAAGACGAGTGTGCGCACAAAGCTAGCCGAGATGGAGTCAGCGTCGCCGTCGTGGGTCGTCCTGGGCATCGTGGCACGGGTGTCGGCCACGGACGCTGACATCATGCACCCGGGCCACCTCGGCCTCCTCGCCTTCCCCCGAGGCGGCGGCCACTACATGGTCTCTGAGCTCCAGCCCGTCGTCAGCCACGAGCAAGCCACCCTCCGCTTCTCGTTCGACGTCGGGGAGTGGGTCCACAAGCGCGTCCGCTACCCGCTTCCACCCCGACCGTTGGCCGCCAACGGCGTGTTCTCGCACTACGGCAGGCTCTGATGGGTGGACCTCTCCTGGTGCCTACTCACCTGCGACCCCTTCGCCGACACGCCGGTGCTGGGCGTCGTTCCGCTCTCGCCGGGCAAGGCGCTGGAGTACAGGGAAGCTCGGGGGGTTTGGCGAAGGCAAGGGTGGCGTCAGAGGTCGGGTATAGACAGGCGGAGACGAGGGTGGGGTTGGCTGGGTGGGGTGGCATTAGACTGCATCACGGGCGGGGGTGGCGAGGGAGGGGTGTTGGCTTTGACGTCGACCATCGGGATCGAAGGGGAGGGGAATATGGGGAATGGTAGATCGAGATCGAGATCGCAATTTCACAGGAGAGACGTGAGACGAGAGACTTTGGGAGGGAGTTAGTGGGCTGGGCCGACTGCAGACACGAACCAAATAGGCTCGCGAGCGGCTTAAGCTCGGCTCATTTTTTGCGAGCTGTGAAGGAGGCTCGGTTCGGCTCGAAAATTTACGAGCTCGAGCCGAGCCGGCTCAACTCATAACGAGCTTAAACCGGCTTGCGAGCCTCGAGCTATTTTTCCACCCCTAGCTACATGTGCAGTTGTGACTTGCGAGATCACGTGGATGCCACCCTATATTTGTGATAAGTATTTGATTTTGTTTTACTTTGTTGTCAAAGTTAGAATTTGATTTTACATCATTTGCTCTCTAGTTTTTCCCGTCAGTTGGGTAGTGGTCTGACTGGCTTGCAAAGGCGGTTTGACCAGTATGCACGAGTGATTTGACTAAGGTCTGGTGTGACTGGCCATGAAGACCGATCTAATCGAAAATGTGGTGTGACCGATTTCTAGTTGGTGGTACGTTTACTCCAAAAAGTTGTTCATTGCGTTGTGAGGAGTTTTTGAGAGCGATGTGACTGGCCACGTAATGGCTGTGCTGATCACATTGGAGGTCATTACGCGATCTGACCCGCATGGGTACCGCGGTCAAATTGGTTCCCCTATTATCAGGAGGTTTTAAGTTAGCTTGTGATGGTCTGACTGGCCGGTGGTTGGCGATTAGACCGGCCTATGAGAAATTGAGTGGGTTGAGTTTGGTTTCGATTGTGTTAATTATGGTGTGAGTCCATGTTAAGTGTTAATCATGGCGGAAGTCCATGTATTGTAGAAATCTTGACGTGTGTGTCAGGTGGTGTGTTTGCATCGATTATGTTGATGAGAGTCAAGTACATTTTACTTGTGTTCGGGACGATTGTTTGTTCTGATGCGCAGAGCGTTTGATGATTGTTATGGTCAACAGCAAGACCAAAGTTAGGGGAGGTACCTTGAGGCTATAGAGGGTCATGTAAGTCTGGTGGAGCATCATATTAAGCGAAGAAGCACAGGAGAACGACAAGGATCGTGATGAGATAAATGTATGCATATGGTGTGCCATTGGACATAGGTGTTTCAAGTGGTGACAATCCTCGGAGCGGGTGTATAATCTTGGTGATAAGTCATTAGGCATCACGAACTTCATGTGGTGGTTGCTTCGAGGAGAAACACCGTGAAGGTCGGTGAGTGGCAATTAAGAAATTTGTCCGATACCGCGTGGAGAGGCTGTTTGCGAAACCATGCCAGTGACCTAAGTGGTTTAGGTCACATATTAAAGAATGGAGCGTCTTATTGGGCTATCGGAGCCATGTAAAAGTTACGCTTTGAAAAACATGCAAACGTGTGAGTGTTAAACCTGTTTGTGTATGGGTTACCGGATTTTCCTATTTGTAAGTGGTTATATTTACTATAGATATGCTAGTTATTAGGGTTTGATGGGAGGTGAGTAACCTTCGCTATATAAGCCCGGTGTGTGTTGAGAGACTCTCTTGAGAGGAGAGTTCTGAAAGATAGTTTAGAACTTTCTCATGTTGAAAAATTTGCGTGTGCGCTATGAGCTTAGAACACAGGACAGGCCATGTATGCATAAGGCGTGTAGCCGTACGTCCTGGTCCACCCGTAGCGCGCGCCGCAAGGTCCAACCACAGCTACCCAACCGCGCGCTGTCTTGGGGAGCAGACGCGCGCAGCCGTGCCTGCCAACGAACCAAGTGGACTATCGCGTCGCATGCACGGGCTCGAAATGCTTCATCCAAGCGGCGGGGGGCAACGAGAGCTGCGTGCCTCCGGCCCGACGAGAGCGGCCGCGGAAGCCGCCCCTCGGGGCTGCGTCGGCGCGAGCGTACGCTTCGACGGGGCACGCGGCCTCACCAGCCCATGTGCCGAGGGGAGCCAACCCAATCAACGCGCCGGGCCGGCCGGCTACGAACAACTAATGCATAACAAGCCCCCGGCCTCACGCCCCATGTCTCCTGGGTGAGATTGAGCTCATGTGTCAGCCCAAAATGATTCGCGTCTCTAACGTGCTGGGCTGTCCAAACTGCGCCGTGGACTTGCTATGCTTGGGTTGTGGACTTATGTACACCGTATGGAGTTAAAATAATAGGTGGGGTTTTTTTATTTATGCCTTGGCTTTTTACAGTGATTAATTTATAAATAGAACATCTTTTGAAATGAAGTTTATAAATTGATTGTAGCAGATATTATCTTAACTTAATATACATCGACCAAAATCGCACATGAGTATATCTATCTCTGCACTTTCTCGTGAATAAACAGAATTCAAAAATTTAAACCAAAAACTATAAATCATAACCCCAAAAAATTCCAATATAATTTCTCCACCTCTCTCCTTTCCCATCTCACATTCAAACATGTACAGGCACAAATGGCTAAGTCTCGAGCGCTCCAATGACCACCTTGCCGACTGATGTGGACTTTGGTGTCAACAACACGCGCTCCACGCTCTCGATCAACCCATCATCTAGCTAGCCCCGTCCGTGACGCACAGTTCTCCGACATTCGAGACTCACCCATGGCTTCCAAATTTCCCAAGCACCGCCCAGGCCAACAATAGGCCACTGGTGCCGACGGTTGTGTTGGTGGACGAGCGCGACTACTCACCGCAAGCCAGTGGTGAACTTAAAAAACTTACAATGGATGTACACACCTTACGTGTATAATTCCATGCAATAGTTTTGTGACATCGTAATCACAATATATAAATTTAAAATTTACCAAAAATACAATACAAATAGTTCAAATAAGCTCTTACACTAATAGAAGATTACAAAATATGTAATAAAAGTTATAATATTACTTTACGTGTTTTCATCCATTGGAAACGCTTGATTATATCTTCTTCACTAACATTCAAAAATATATCACACTCAATAAATATAACTAAACAATCATTCGAGAATTGATCGTCCATACTATTTCACAACTTGTTCTTCACAAGAGTCATCGCAGAACACTAAATTGTAGGCATCAGCAGCCAATTCTACCCAATTGTCTTCCTAAAACACATGAAGTTTTTCTGATTTGTGGATGCCTAATTCCACATCAGCCAGAACTCTCCGCAGCTTGGTGGTAGCCCATCTGGTCAAAGAGACAGACTTTCACCGGTGGCAAGCAAATTAAGACCTGCTGGGATCGATCGAGAGGGAGTGGTGACAAGGACTCTATAATGGTTTTTTGGGACTCCTCTGACTTGAATTGAAAAAAAAATCGAGAGGTACAGTGCCAAGTGAAATGTGATCCTCTCTTTACGATGTCCCTAAGCTTATCACATTTTTTAGATGTTTCCAAACAAATGCGACACAAATCATGCAGCCAATTTTTCCTATGCCAAGTGCAAACCATCGTCAACCAAGAAAAAAAAACAAAGGATCTGTCAGCTACAGTGCACCGATCAGAATGGCTGATGAACAGTGCCGGAGGCTTATTTGGCACTATTCACAAGTTTCGTCTTTTTCTGAAATTTTGGCTTTTTGTTGAGCTTTTTTACCGATTCTTTTTTTCCCGTATTCGTTTGTATTATACGTAATGGGCTAACATATTTTTTTTATTTTTAAATTTTTTTAAATTTAATTATGTAAAATAAGTCTCTGTCAGCTACAGTGCTTTTTTCAGCCAGCTACAGTGTTTTCAGCCATAAGCCACGGGCTTTTCAGCCAAAACGATCACCACCTAGTGAGCCCTTTTATGTTATGGATTTGATTTTTGATTTTTGAATTCTGACTGTTCGTGAAAAATAATACGTAAAGAGAAATAGTTGCATATGATTTTAATCGATATATCTGAACTCGGTACATTATTTTCTATAATTTTTCTATATATATATTAAAAAATACAAGTATTTTAGAAAAAGATTCCACCCATCGGGCTACATACCTCCCCTACATTGACTGCTAATGCAGCGGCGCTAACTAGCCCCGTCCCGTCCGCTCCTGCCTGCGCCCGCGGAGATGCCGCCGTCGGATCCTAGCATCCTATGAGCTATGGCTTCGTTGGGTAGGAGTAGGTCCGGACCCGTCGGCTTGAAACGGCTCCGGCAACGACAGCGAGAGGCAATAATAATCAGCGAGCCCATTTTTCATTTTTGCGGCCCCACTACCCATGGAGCCAACTCTCCCCCGCATGCCATTCTTGCGCTGCGCCTCAGCTTCCAGAAGTTGAGCCAGCCAAAGCCGAGGTTAGGCCTCGCTTTTAGGTTTTGATTTATTTTTCACTATTCAATAATTTTATCTTTTTCTAATTTTTTTGAGTTTTTTTGTCGATTCTATTTTTTTATTCGTTTGTACTGTTCATGACAAGGTAACCTATTTTTTCTATTTTTAAAATTTTTAATTTAATTACGTCAAATAAGATACCGTGAGCTATAGTGTTTTTTTAGCCAGTACAGTGATTTTTAGTTAAAAGCTATTCAAAATAAACCCTTTTGAACAGGGCCAATTATTTTCTCCTCCGCGGGTCCTCATCGATCCATTTCATTTTCGCATCAACAAAAGAATCGACATCACCAAACACAGCATCGGCTGGGTAATGAGGCCAACCAACCAGGTAGCACCAGCCAAGGCCAGCATCATTGACGATCAGATTGACCGACTACGAGAGTTAATCTATCATTGCTCCAGCAGATTGATGATACGGTCATGGTTTTGTTCTCCTTCTTCAATTCAGAAGTGCACACAAGCGCCACAGTAGTTGGCGTACGTGCGTGCTACCTCAGCGTGTTACAAGCGATCACTCTGATCGACGACACATGCGCGTATCATTGCGGATTATCAGGCTAATGTACGTACTGGCTCTAAATTATTTCGGCTTATTGGTCGCTCTCGATTTCGAGAGCGTTGACGACTTCTCTAGCTTAGCCACGAATTAAGCCGACGCTAACCGACGTGGAGGAAATTATCCGTACCTGACATGAATGATGGCAACAGACAGATACATACATACACATACACATATATATAGGACATTGAAATAGAGCATCATGATGTCTAGGTACCAAGCTTTATTGTCTTTGAATTGCTTTTAGATATATGCTAATGTAATGGTATATAATATATCAGGCAAACCCATTAGCATTCATTAATTCAAAAAACATTGATTTAGAAAGGAAGTCATTGATTTAGTATGCTAAATCAATCATGAATGAAAAATCTCAATTATGGAGTCTAGGCACCATGATGCCCATATTATTTATACTATATAAAAAACCTGTTTGGTACTCCTATTATTTATACTATATAGAAAACTTGTTTGGTACTCCTAGAAGTACTCGTACTCTCCCATCCTTCTCTACCATCAGGTTTGAGATGTCAACCGCCTAATAGATGCTTTCGTATTGGATATATCTATTAGTGGCCTAGCAGATGCTTCCGCATTGGATATATCCATTAGCAGCTGAACCAACTGATGGAAGTTATTAAAATACTAACTAATTACCATAATTAGCGGAACCACTCCCTTGCAACTAGGGAACGTGTATGCTATTTGTTGCATTGTGCATGGAAATATTAGAGATGGCGTTTTTGTACGGCGTTGTTCGGAGTATATATTGCTTCTTTTTTGAGCTGAGTAATACTTTCTTTGTAATGCTTAATCGTTGTACCTAAGAAGCAGTATCAAGTAAAGAAGTATATACTGCTTTGCAATGAAGTATGTACTGCTTAAGTGATTATCAAAGGAAGAAGTTGCTTAGCAACTAAAGAAGTATATACTGCTGAATTTCAACTATGGAAAAGAAGTATGTTATCTTTTGAAAAAGAAAGAAGTCAGCTTTTAGAATATGAAGACTAGCATTTTAAAGCAATAAGTTGAGCTAATACAAGTACCAAAAGGAGGCATCTTTCACTTAATCAGGCGTTCATATAGAGTATATCAAGAGACAAGAGATGAGTGAAGTAGAATGGGAATTTGTTCTATTTGAACTAACTAGCATGACAATCCCAATAAATAGTAGAAGAGCTCTGCTCAGCTAACAGGAATACCATATTTTCTACACAATAGAAATACTCCAAGAGTTACAAAACTACATGATGCTAATCAAATGCATGTCGCTTCTTCCAGTCCATGTAGTTATGGTGCACATGACATTCTTCAGTACCAGCTGCTCGCTAGTAGGTTGTCGTGCTATCGCGGCTGGCCATTCTGCTGCTTGAAAACTTGTATGCCTCATACCCCCAGCCTGATTGGTCACTTGAGCTAATGACACTGCAACATAAAAAAAGGTATGTAAGAAAGAGGTATATTTGAAATAACAAAAGGAAAACCACGATTAGCACTCAAATCACAATTAGCACTCAAATGAAAGTACTTTGGACCTATTCCATGTTCATACTGAGCTTGCGCTAAAACATATCACAATCAAAAGGAAATAAGTATACAGAATCTAATTGGCAAAGATGTATACTGATCGGCATACCCACTTCTTGATAAATATACCTTTTTTTTTCCAAATATGAAACTACAATTTAAATCACATAATGAGTTAAAAAAAAACTCGACCTGCGGGGGGAAGAAACCCCCCGGGCTTATATTAAGAAGAAGATCTTCTCACGCAGATCGAGAAAATCTTCGAACCCTTGCCCCACCCTGACACAGCGGCATCAGCCCATGTGAGAACGACCAATCTAGGGTGATCCCTCGACCAACAACCTGCACATAATGAGTAAGGTTTCCAGCTTTGTCAGTATACCCTTGTATTTGACCGCATCCTTTTCCAAGGAAACAGATGCTAAATAGAAAATCTAAGTAGTATTTCTATAAACTCTAGTAACTAGATAGTGGCAATGACAATTTGATAGACTAGTAAACTATATAAAAGATCAAATATAAAAAAGATAGCACCGAGGATTATTCTGCAAGAGCATTACCATTAGTAAGTAATTGCTTGGTTCAAAAGACAATCACCAGTATAAAACTGAATTTAATCGGTAAGAGTATAATCCACTTATGAACTCTCTTCATGTTACAGCAAAAGCTACCCAAACTCATGCATGATGATAGAAAGTCCGCATCTTTGAGTATAATCCCAAGATAGCACAACAAGAAATTATGGGAATGGAGTGAGTGCTACAAATGCCATAGGCCTTCTGCTTAGAGAATATGACTAACAGCTGCAGCGTGCATTCATGATTCACAGTCAAAGACCTGAAACAAGCTCCACAGTGGTCGCCATTAGACTGCAGCTGCTTAGTTGCATGAAAATCGACATAAAATTCTAAGGAAATAGTAAGTGTATTACAAAGAAGAAGCATGGCTGAAATATGCTAGGAAATCTAAGGCAGTGTTTGGTTCGAGGGACAGGGACGTCCCAGGTAGGATATCCCACCTCGGGGTGGTGTTTGCTTCTGGGACAAGCAGAGTCAAGGACATCCCACTAGGAATATTCCTTGTAGATCCGGGACCAGGCAATCCTCTTTTTTTCATGGGACAGAGTCATCCCACGTGGGATAGAGTCATCCCACCTCTTTGTTTTTTTAAGTACTATTTTGTTTAAATTTTTTTTTAAAAAAAACTCAAAGGCTTATGTGTACAAACATATCAACAATAGCCTTCAATTTTTTTTTAAAAAAACTCAAATGCCACACATGTCCCACCTTCATCCTTCCATCCAAACAAAGGATGGGACCATTCCATCCCACTTTATCCTTCCAACCAAACAAAAAACAGGGATGACTCTATCCCCCTAACCAAACAAAAAATGGGATCATCCCATCCCAAAACCAGAGACAGGACCATCCCATCCCACCTTGTCTCTAAACCAAACACAACCTAACAATGGGAAAACTTTGTCAGTTACAACTTGCAAATTTGCATGCCATAAGAAAATTACAGATTATTCCATCGTCAAAACATATCATAGATTGGCACATCTTCAACAAAAAGAGGATTGGATCTCAAATATGAAAAGCAATGCTACAGATTACAGAATTTGCCACAAACATGGATGAAAAGAAAGGATGCACACACATTGGTCAACATCGAGGTTCGCAATCGGCAGCATACCTTTGGGAGGAGCTGGGAGGAGTCATCGCTCGCCACTTCGCCAGTGCCGCCGCTGCTCTGTGGAGCGCTCTTGACGTCGGCCACCAGGAGTCACTGCCCAACACATGAAGCACCTTTTCTCTGCAGAAAAGAACTAGCTAATCAGCACTGGAACCAAACTTGAGGATTAATCCTTCCACAAAGTATACATTAGATTGCAGTGTCTTCCCCAAAAATAAGATTGGATCTCAGATCCACCGAAAGATCTTGCAGTGAAACCAATATGAAAAGAAATTGGACAAAGCTATGTGTCATAGTTTGTCTCGTAGTTCCATTGATCAGGCGGTGTGGTGCTCGAGTCGATCGACGGTGACGACGCGCTCATGAGTCCTGATCGGTCATTGCTTGTGATGAAAAAATTGGGATGGGTCTGTTCAATGCTAGCTAGATTTAGGAATTGACAAGGGCTTCCAGATCTAATCCACTCAAATTTGGTAGAGGACAGCTAATTTTCAATTTCACCACCAGAAGATTAAATAGTGGGATACAATAATTTTGATTGAGTACCTGCAATGAGAACTGGACGATTCTCCTACTGCGGCTTGCGACGAGAGTCGCCGAGGATGTACTGGATGCCACGACCATTCGTCACCCGTTGCCCGTTGGGATTCCCTGCGAGACGCTCTCGGCTATGCCATTGCAAAGCAGCGCGAGGTTAGTGCGCGGTGGGGATATGGCTGCACCTTACGATTTTTGGTTGAATTTTTTTTTAAATTTTATCTATTTGCGGTAGAGATTACGGAGAAAAAAATACTCGTTTGTGATTTTGGTTGATACAGCTGTTGGGCTTTTAACGTGTACTACAATTAACTTGTAAACTCCGTTTTGAGAAAATACTCCGTTTAAAAGTTAGATACTGTAGTAAAAGCCAAAAACTGTTTTAGAAGCCGTAAAGAATATAACCGAATCGTTCGCTTGAGAGGAGAATAGGAGATGAATATGCGGCTTTCGGATTTAATCCCCACAAAATCGATGGAGGCCAACTACATTTTCCATATTTATTTAGATTTATTTTTAATTCAGAAGAACTAAAACGGTCCAATGTTGCAACCCAATAGCACGCCCGCAAGATTACACTCATCGAGGTGGCGGGAATCAATATGGATGCAAGCGGGAGTAGATACTCCCAGGAGTAAAATATCATTTTCATTCATATATACACATATATACATATATAAGTGTTCATGTACTATGGTACTTACACACCCAAATCAATATCCATTGATGTGCTTTGAGATTCGCAACGTTTGACATAGATATCTTCATGTACCCATAAAAAAGTGTATTTAAAATATCAAAATCTGAAAAAAAATTAAATTTAACTTTATTTTTAACTAGTTTGAGCTAGTTTCACTATATGTACTCGCTATAGCCATGTTAACTTCAAAAGTAGATGGTCTCTGCCAGCATGGAGGAGTAGGAGAAGGCGCATGGGCCATGGAGGAGATGGCGTGCGGCGACTGGAGTGGGGAAGGGTGTGGGGCGGGTAGGAAGAGGAAGGGCATGGGGAAGGGAGGGGAATGGCATGGGGCAGATAGGAAGGGCGCGGGAAGGGAACGGAATGTGGGGTCGTGCTGTTGTAGGGAACGTGGGATATACTTTGTGGGCTGGCTATATGAGTAGGACTGAATGGCTTAGATCTATCATGGTCAAATTGGACGGTTATGGAGAGATGAGGGGAGAATCTATCAATGACCACTAACTCATGCTTTTAAGGAATAGAGATATGAAGAAGAGATAATATAATGTCTCTTATACAAGAAATGGCTTGATCCCGTAAACCAACGCAAATAACGAGAGGGTATGAGGCAGTAAGTTATGATGAAAATAGTATAAAATAACTAGAGGAATGATTTATATTAGAAATGTTGTCTCTAGTGCTGTTTTTAAGTGAGATAAAAAGCATAAAAATAATATTAAGAGATAGACTATTGTATAATGTACATGACCTAAATGGCATTGAGACACACAAGTTAAAACATCCATATCCTATTCATAAATTTCAACAGCGAAGTATGCAAGGAGAACCAGTGTCCCACAACTCGGTTGAACACTCGAAAGTTACGTCAGTTCTTCTTGCCTAAGTAACCTTACATTAACATTTAAACACCAATCATAGGCGGATCAGATTGATTGCACACTAGATAAGACAGAGATGGAACCGGAAGAAAACGCAATTATCACCAAAGATGAAACTAAAACTAGCTAGGTACCTCTGCGAGATGCAGTCCACACCCCAAATCAATCATGTGCGAGTAATGCAATCATGGACCGGCGAGCATGTGGCTGGCCCACCGCAAGTTGCCCCACCCAACCGGCGGAATTCCACCCCTCCGCCTGCGCACAAAAGCCCAACCCCCCACGAGAAAACAACAAAGCGGCGCCATCGCATCGCATCGCATCCATCTCCTAGCTTCGATAGCTCTCCTCCCCCCGCGAGACAAGACAATCGCGCGCAGCGCCACGCAACCACCAGTCCACCACCCGCCCGGCCCGAGGCCAATCCAAAAAGGGCAGCGCCCATCGATTCCCATCTCTTCCTCTGCGCGCAGGCATGAATTTGTCGCAGCATCGGCGCGACGACGGCGACTGGAGGCGGCATGCGAGAGACGGTGGCAGGCGGGGGCACGCGGAGGCGGAGGCTCCGGCGCTGGACCTGCTCGACGAGTACTGGTTCTTTGGCAACGCGCTGGCCAAGAACGGGAGGGGGAGGAGGCCGCCGCTGCTGCCCAAGTCGCCGTCGACGTCGGGCAAGTGCGGTGACCGGACGAAGGGTGAGGGCGTCGGCGCCAAGGGCGGCTCCGGCCAGGCGGGGACGTCCCAGTTCTACGCGTCCGGGTGCCGGAGGCTGCTCCGTACGCCGTCGCTCCCGTCGCCTCGCATCGGGATGGAGCTATCCAAGGACGAGGAGATAGCGGAGGAGGAGGAGGGGGCTGGTGGTGATCAAGAAGTGGTGGAGGTGGAGGACGATGACCTGAACTGGAGCTCGATTTACGAGGGCGTCCTGCGCACCAGGATCGCGGAAGGAGGAGGAGGCGTGGGCAGGTCGACGCTGCAGCGGGCGCCGTCCATGCCGGTCGCGTCGTCCGCGACGACGGACGACGACGACGGCCGCGGCGAGTCCGCGGCCACCAAGTCCACATCGAGCATGTCCAGGCTCAGGCACTCGTACAGCACGCTGGAGAGACACTGTCGCTCGCCCACGCTCACCAAGGTACGCATTGGCATTGCCGTAGCGATCATCAAGCACGACATCCAAGACACGACGGTCTTGGATGATCGAGAGCTCTGAGCTCTGAAGCTAGTGTCCGACGAATTGACTGGTTCTTTGCAGGCTGACCGGACGCCGAGGACGTCGGGCGGCGGCGGCGGGGAGCGGGGCCAGCCGCGGCGCGAGCTCCGATCGTTCAGCGTCAACCAGCAGACGACCATCGTCCGGTACAAGAGCGCGTTCCAGGACAAGAAATGGAACAGCTCGAGCGACCTTGAGTCGATCGAGGTGCAGGGTTTCAAGGACCTGGGCTTTGTGTTCGACCAGGAGGAGCTCAGGGAGAGCCTGGCCGATGTCCTCCCGGGCCTCCGCGGTAAGACCAAGACAACCTCCGGCGGCGACAACGGCGACGTGAATGGAAACTGCAGCAGCAACGCCAGTGCCGGCGGCGACGGGAGCGTGCGGCGGCCGTACCTGTCGGAGGCGTGGCACCACGTGCAGCGGTCGGCGCCCCCGGCGATGATAAGGCTGCAGCAGGCGGACGCGAGGTCCGCGGCGGAGATGAAGGACCATATTCGGATGTGGGCGCAGGCCGTCGCGTGCAATGTCCGACAAGAGTGTTAAATGGACGCCATATCGCGTCCACCGTGCACAATACACATACCAGAGATAAAAAAAAAATCTCGATACTTCAATTTTGTTATTTTCACCACCTTCGCCTCCGCCAAATTTCACTCTGATAAATATTTAGGCAGCCGTTCAGTGCTCTTCTTTGATTGATTTCTGAATAAAAATAGTGGAAATCGTCCTGTTCTTTTTTGCTCCACTCATTGTTATTCTTGCTTGAACAACCATTATGTTAATGTTAAGGCTCCGTTAAAAACGTAGCATTCCGACAGGGATTTCTTACCTAGTTGAGGCTTGAGAGTTTCCTATGAAATCGATGGTTGCTACCGAATTCCTACGTTTCAAACGGGGCTAACTGGAGTTGCTAGTGCCATGTCTAATCTTGGCCAAAATGGATCCTTGGTAGTTGGTACTACTTGTCAGTGCAGCAAAATCTAGAGGCCATCAGGTTTAGGTCTCAGGCATATACAATTAATAATGTAAGGTGAAAATGTTAACAGAGGAGTAATTTTGTCTGATACGTGTATAATAGTACAGTACATATCTATATGTATAGCAGGAGAGCATGGCGACGCATACCTGGCGGCCCGCCCAATTCCATGTGCGGCTTCTGGCTACCAGCGGGCAGGTCCAAAAACAATGTTCGGAATCTGGACAGTTCGGCGCCAGTAACATGCGAGATCCAATGAGAACCAACAAATGCATCATCAGGTGTCAGATTACAAGCAACTCGACTCGGCACTGATTGCGGCCGACTCCCCCATATTTTTGAACTTTTTAATTGTTTGGTCATGTAACGTCGCGTTTTTTAAATCTAGCTTGGTGGTGGCGCATGAATTTAATTTACAAAAAAAAGTTAATTACACTATAAATATATGAACTTGTGAGATGTATGTATCTAGGTCACTGAATTATAAAACCGTGTATTTAGATCATGAACTTGTTAAACCATATAAAAGAGAGTGAAATGAGGTTTTACAAGGCTGACAAGGTATCCACGTGCACTAATGTTTATATGGTATTGATGTGGATGTTAATATGAGAAGGTGAAGGCATCTGTCTCCATCTCTCTGGCTATGCCATCTGCGCATCCTTTAATGCCGTTGTAAAGCATTCAAAAGTAATTTGGTTTTGACTACAAAGGAAAGATGTGAATTTGCTGTAGCGATGGGATTAATTGCGAGGTGAATTCTTAGTGCTTTTCTTGTCGCATGAGATGCATATGGAACTGATGCAACTACATTGGTAGATGTAGATGGAGAAAAGGCCAACGAAGAAGGCGACAGATGTGGATGGGCCCGATCTACTGCAACCACTACCACTATCTCGATTCTCGACCACTCATCATCAGCCTCAACATCAAATGGCGTTGCGCTGATCCCGTCCACATGCTTAGGATCGTCTTAGCCGTTGCTGACTACTTTTCAAAGTCCCTGTTCGAGGAACACATCGAGTAATCAATTAGTGCCCCTCCTTCATCGATGGCGTTATGAATGCCTTCACAGCCTTGTAAAGCCTCTTTCATACCTCATTTGTATAGTTTAACAAGTTCACTGACCTAAATATACGGTTTCATAATTTAGTGGTCTAGATGCACTCATTTCACAAGTTCATGTATCTGTGGTGTGATTTACTCTTTACAAAGTTAGCCCCTTTCTCGAGAACAGGAGGATGGGAAGGCGACACGTGTCACCTCTAATGGGCCCCACCGCGGCTGGCTGGATCCACCGTGGGAACGGCAACGAGCGTGGGAGGCCAGTGGCAAATGCAGCGAACAACAGGGCCAACTCACTTGCTGCGGCACACAGGCGCTAGAGGCTCTTCTCGCCTGTCGCGCCCACCAAGTACCGGAGGTCAACGTCTACTGCAGCAGCTGGGCACGATAGGAATCCCTCGCCCATGGTCTCCGCCCATAAAGCCCGTCAATAGTTACTTTTTCCTACCCTCGCTCTAATTTTGTGCTGCGCCGGCCGAAGCTCCAGAAAAATAGTAGAGGGGGAGAAGAGAGAGTGGGGAAAAGGGTTTCAATTAGATTTTTGAGGATGTTTTGTTTAATTTTAGAATATTTTCTAGTTTTGAAAAGTGTAGATCGGCTCGAGAGCTTCAAGAAGAGGTAAGTCTCATTCACAAGCAAGTATTTTTGTTAATATGTGATTAGCGTTTAATTGGGATAACCCATTGCAGTGTGCATACGGTGTCGTTGCGGTGTGCAGGCCATGATCAGGATAACCCGCGAAGGCACCCAAGGTTGGATCTACGAGTACTACTCCTCATATCTGCCAGTGAGTCATGTATCAAGATTTCTGTTCTACCTCTATTGAACACTACTACGTTGAACATTTGTGCCAAAGAAAAGCCAAGTGCACATGGGAAGGTTGCATCACGAACGAGGACTGGGACCATCATTGGTACGGGCTTGCCAAAGTTGCCAGATGCGACAAAATAAAACATGAAGCAGAGAAAAGGAGACAGCAAAAATATGAGGAGAGCTACAGTAAGCGGCACGAGCATCTCCTCAAAGAATATAGGAGAGCCCATGAGAAGTAGAAGATATGCCTGCATGTCTGACTTCATTCCCATCTGTCCTGTATTTTCATTTCTGAAAGGTATCATTATATCATAGTAGTTTTGCATCCATGGTTGGTGCATCTTACCACTTGTATCGTATGAATAGCAAGGCAAACATATACATCCAATCAAACTCTGGACACCATGTAATTCTTACATTCATTATGAACTTTTCTGTCGGGCTTAAAATCTTATCTTCATTGCTCCGTTCTCCCTCAAACCAACAAAGCTATTTCTATTATCTTCCCTCAGTTCTCACTAAAATATAACCTTACAAAATATTGGCCCGATAGATCACATATTAATTTATGTACTTCTAATTTTCCCTACCTTTCAATCCTTATCTTTCATTCATTTGTAACTTTCAAATTGAAATTCCATAACTTTCTTTTCTCGGGGGAAGGGGGGCTCACCTATTGCGGTGCGGCGCCGCAGTTGTGTAGAGTTATGGTTCTCAAAATTCTTTTATATTGGAAAATAGGGTTTTATGAAACTCGTATTCTTATCATAACCAAAACTATACCTATGGTTACAACCTACAGTCAAGTTTGCTCTGATACCACTCTATAACGACCCCGTTTTTGGAAACAGAGCTGTCGTACATCCCACAACAAGCCAGGAATTTAGTTGCAGACAGAAGGAGTATCATGCCTGCTCACGAATATTTCAAAAAGGGTTAATTTGATTAAAATAAGACCCAATGATCAATTTTAACAGTTTTAAGGGTGTTCAATCCCAAAATTTAACTTACATTCGGAAGATTCGAAGAAAACTTCCACAGGAACGTTTGAGTGCGATCGTAACCCTAATACAAAATCTTGTAACAACCTTTCTTCATCTAACCTCTGTGTTGATAGAAAATAAAGCAAAAATGAGTACAACCAATCGTACTCAATAAGTCATATGTGAAAATGCTACATAACTACTTGCCAGGGATTTTCAAGAGGTGGGGATATAATGGTTTTATTAAAACATTTGTGGATGCAATTTTATTTGTAAATATTTTTAATCACAAAAAAATAACTTCTCAAGGAATTAGGGTTTTAAAACTAGATTATGTGACCTCAACATATCCAAATCATTTTCAAATTTACTTATGCTTCACGATTGGAATCACCTATTAAACACAGCTTCATTTACTGAAAGCACGTCGTATTATGTGACCTTATTTTTAACTATTTCTAAAGTTTATCTTTTTCTAGCTTTTTATCTTTTTTAGCTTTTTTTTGTCGGTTCTTTTTTCGTATTTGTTTGCGTTGTCTGTGATGGTATTTTTTTTCTATTTTTATTTTTTTTAAATTTAGTTACGTCAAATAAGTCATCATCAACTATAGTTTAATTTCAGTCAGCTACAGTATAATTCCAGTTATAAGTCAATTTATTTTAGTTCAATGAAATGGCACCTTAGGTTTTGTTTTTTTTTAAAAAAAAACCCCGGTCGGAGCTCCTTGCCGACCTATTGCACCTGCCAATCCCCCGCTCGGCATGCGGCGCATGGTAGATCTAAGGAGAAAGCTTTTGTTTTTTTTTTAAAAAAAGAGGTTAAGTAAATAAAAATGGCTAGAGTGACAGTTATACGCTCAATTCTCAATTTGTGGACCACTAAGCACGCAACAAGAGCCAATTCTAGAGGCCCAGCCCAAACAGTGTGTACATGTACAAGAGGCGTTTTGCAGTTCCACTCGCTACCAATTGCTTGTGAAAGAATAAAAAAAATTCTAAGTTCCAAATAATAGAACTTGCGAATGAACTCATCTAAGAAAATTGTTTGTGAATTAATTCGCCCAAAAAGGTTTCTTTTGGATGAAAGCTCTTCAGATATGCATAGATCTTAAAGCACTAACCAAAGGATAAGTAATCATAATCTATCTTTGATTAATACTTTAATATTTATGCACTGCACTATTTGAAACAGCATGCAATCACCTCCCATTTGATTAATGTAGTATACAGAGCAGTTGTGATTTGCCAATGCTAGCATGTCTACTGCCAGTACGTTCTGTAGACCGTAGAACATGGAAGTAGAATTTTCTCAATCAGAATGCTCACCGTCTGAACTCTGGAGGCAGGAAGTAGGAGCAAGGTTTTAGGATCACACCACGGATGGTACTATAGTACAAGTCTATCATAGATAGATGACACGGATCATTTTAGGATCACACCACGGATGGTACTATAGTACAAGTCTATCATAGATAGATGACACGGATCAGATAGTATCACAATGAAATTACGATTCAATTCGTAGAATCGATAGAATCAGATAAGATCACTGTGGAATCATGATCTTAATAACAAACTATATTAGCATATTAAATTTGATATTACCATTACTAATTTAAGTTGCACTAATTTAATTTGCTTTATTTTTGTTGTTTATATATTGTTCTAAAGTAAAAAAGTTTTATCTTTAACATATTAGACTTTAAATTATTTGTTTATTAAAAAATAATTAAATAAATTTCAAAAATCAACCGTAATTCATTATAACAAGAATAATTGTACTCAAATTACAAAATTAAATTAAAAAATAAAAACTATACTATACATTTACATATTTAGAAATATAATTTAAATTTTATATAAAATATATACGCCATTAAAAATTTGATAGAATCATGATTTTGCGATCTGATTGAATCAAACAAAAATAATACTACCTGGATCGCGATCGTGATAATCTTGATTAGGAGCTCAGAGGCTGAGAGCATTGTACAGACACAGGTGGAAAATGCTTCAAAGCAAGGAAAATACGTACTTAACCAACCTACAATCTGGTACAAGAGCACGAAGCTCGAATTCTGGTAAAAAAATTCACACATCAACCTATTCATTAATATTGGGCACATGTGGTTTGATATAGTATTCTTTCAAGACAAAAACAGATAGCGCACATGCTACAAAGCAGCATCAGTTTAACATAACCTGCTCTAAGCATAGAATTCTGGTAAAAACTCACGCTATCACGCATCAACCTATTCCTTGATATTGGGATAATGCGCGCATGTTGTCTGATATAACATTCTTTCAAGACACCAAAACAATAAAACATGCCACAAAGCAGCATCAGTTTAACATACCCTGTGCTAAGCACCACTGTGTTACAGGGAAGAGCAACATTCGTTGTTTCAGAAAACAATGGAGGGTACTGTAAAAGTTCCAAGCTAAAGTAACTTCAACATGTCCACAGAAGTAACAAACGAGCATCTTAACGAACTCCTGTTAACAATGGCATACTCCAAAATAATGGTGTGACTTGAGCTCAGTTTTGGGCTTCAAACTCCTGCTTGCTCATGAATATTGCAACCGGCTCACCAGGGGAAGGCGGGGTCTTGTTCAGCACAGAAACATGGCTGCCAGCTTTGGCACGAGCAGCCTCATCATATGCGGACAAGACCTCTACATGCTCAAGGCCCAACTGCCTTTTGATCAGCTCCAGGTTCTCCTCAAGAACATCCATTTCACCAAAAGGAAGCTTCAAATTCAAAGCCTGGGGACCAACATCCCTTGCCTCATCTTTCTTGAACTTGATGAAAGGCATGCATTGCTTCTGGACTTGTTTGAAGTTTGCTTCCTGTCCAATGAAGCAATTCTTCAATGCTTCATTAATCTCCTCATCAGGGGCAAATGAACGTGCTTGGCCATCAAAATTTGATTGAAGCACCCTCAAACATTGCTCTTTCCACCCATAATAATGCTCATTGACATAGATAAGACCAACAGTCAGCCTGTTTTCCGCTGATGGAGAAGGTGCAGGTCCCTTCTTGGGTTTCTTGGAACCAGATTCTTGCTTCTGAAGCAGCTTTCTCATTAAAACTATGGAGTCCTGTAAATATTTGTTTGCAATTCTTAGAGTAGGATCCGGGGTGCCTGAAACTGGCCAGCCAGCTTTGATTGCAAAACCTTCCTTCCTCAGGATCTTTTGCCACACATGTTCAGAATAGTGTGGACAAATGGGGGTTATAAGCCTGGTCTGGACTTCCATAAACCGCAACAACAAATCACAGTTCATGCCTGCCGCTCCACAAGAGAGTCTGTACTCATCTCTAGCCAATTGAAGGTCATAGAATCCAGACTTAAGGGCATCTCTGAACATGAAGGCATTGTAGCTCTTCTCAGTTTCTTTGACAGCAATATTGATCTCATTGGCAAACACATGGTCAGCATAAGTAGAGGGAGCCCCAGCTCTTAGAGAAGATTCAGCGGCTATAACCTCTTCCATCCATGCAAGCTCTTTTGTAAGCCTCAAAATAGCAGCATTTGCAGTTTCAAAGACAAAGTTTGCATCATCCATACCATCACCAGCATCTGCAAGGGCAAACCTAGTGGCATCAGTTGAGAATTCTTCAATGGCCTGCCGAAGAGTTCGGAAATTCCCTGTGGACTTGGACATCTTCTCAGAATTTAGCATAAGATGCCCATTGCAACGGAAGCCATGAGGCCAATGGTGCTCTGGAAGAAGTGCTGTATGATTGTAAATGCTGAATGTCAGATGGTTCTGGATAAGGTCCTTACCAGATACCCGAATATCAAAGGGATACCAATACTCAAATTCTTGCTTCATTTTGCTCAAGAGGGCAGGAGGGATGTCACTCTTGGGTGCTGGACCATCACAGAACAAATAATCCCAAACTTCATCTGTCATTTGTTCTGGCCTGATAGATGATATTTCCTTTCCATACATGTTGCCATTTTGCAAAAAATGTGCAATCGTGTAATAAGCCATGTATAGGGTTGAATCGGAAAGAGATTCTACAAGGAATTGCTCATCCCAAGGAATACGAGTGCCAAGGCCAAAAGAACGTGAACAAGCCCATTGGTTCAGCCAGCCCAGCGTGTGCTCAAAACCATTACGGGTTTCCGCTGAGAATGTATTCATATTTTCCAAGCATTGGACTGCCTTCTGCTTCCATTCAGCATCACCGTAAGTTATGTACCACTGATCTGTGAGGGCAACAATACACTCATCACCAGATCTTGACATAACTTTCTTCTCAGGCTCACTGTACAACACTGCCGTGCCTTCTTCCAAAAGCTTATTCTTTATCAGTGGCTTCACTTCTTGAACCTTTCTGCCATTGAACTCCCCTACAATCATTGTTCCATCAGTAAATCCTTTCAGATATGTCATCCTTTTTGCTTCAGCGAGCTTCTCCTTGTCATTCTGGCTCTTAATCTTAAGATCAAGGCACACCTTCTCGGCTGACTTATCTCCAAATTCAGGGATGTTGATTATTGGTATAATCTTAAAGGGTAGAACCCACTCATCTTTGACTCCAAACTTCGCTCTCAAAGCCGGCTTTGTGACCAAATCTTGCAGTGCCATGAAATCATCTGGCGAATCGCTTGGAACACTAGTCACAATTCCAGTGCCTTTATCTGTTAAGATAGTGAGCATCGGAAGTGCATATATGATTTCATTAAAGGAGAGAGGAGATTTTAATGGCAAACCAATCAGATCATTACCAGACAGCTCAGCTAAGCAGGATGGCTTTTCCGGGACCCTAGATAGATGTTGATATGCAAGATTAAGAGCAGCCCTTGCTGTCAGAATGAAGACATCAGTGTCATTGATCTCAAAAGCCCCATAGTTTCCATCAGGCAATACCCAACAATTTGTCTGCCCATACATCGTCTCAGGTCTCAATGTAGCTGCTGCCAAATAAACTTTCCTTCCTTCCAAGGCCTTAAACTTAGGAGGAAAAGGTGGGATCACTTCCATTTTAATTAACACATATTCTTGTGGCTGCACACCTTCACCAGTTGCTCGATCATGGTCAGCACAAGGTTGGCCATCCAATGGAGAGTAGATTGTGTACCTCATATCTTTAACAACCTTGTCCAGTTTTTTTAGCTTTCTCATCTGCCATCGGACAAAAGCATCATAGAATGGGTTCATGTCAGTGGTTATGAATGAACGCCTCCAATCACAACCAAGGCCAAAAGCCTTGAGGTCCTCCTTCGCCAACGGAGGGAAGTAAGTCAACCAGTGATAAGGATCCTGGAATTTAGCAATTTCTTCATCCGAAAGGCCAAAGCCCCTCATGATCTCCCACTGGAACTTCTGCACGCTAGACTTCGCAGCAGCCTTAGATTTTTTGCTCTTAAATTTATCTGGGACAACAGCAACCTGGTCAGCTTGGCTATCTTCTGCCACATCAGTACTTAAATCCTCCTCTGCTACAGGAAATACTGGAGGATTTCCATATTGTTGAATCTCCCGAGCAAGCTTATCGGCTGAGGCCTTGATGGGCATTCCAGTACAATGGAAAGCAAAGGGCAAAAGGACATTTGAGCCACGAAGTCTGTGGTATGCAGCACCAAACTCAAGCTTGGACAATGAAAAAGCATGGCCTAAATGTAGTAAGCCATTCATGTAAGGGTATGGAAAGTTCCCAAAGAATTTTTCACCTGGGCCCAGAGGTTTACTGCCAGGCTCAGCCTCAAAAACCTTGTTTTCCTCCCAACACTTTTGGACATCTGATTGAATCTTGAGCAAAAGGTCTCTTCGGGCAAAACTCCTGCTTCCATCAGGATTTGATGACATTTTCCTGATCAATCAACAAAAAAGGTGTCAAAGGACAAGCCTATTGATTTAATTCAATTTAACTCAACTAAAAACTTATCATATATCTTCCATGTAAAAAGAGAAGCTAACAAACTCATGAAACATACACAAAACATTTATTTTTAAACAAGGTATAATTGTACAATCAGCTTTGAAGTTCTAGTTTCAAACATAACAAACCCATGAAAAGGCAAGTCAATGATGAAGTTATTCTGTAAGGAAACTATAATTCCAGAATCATAAGTAAATATCGTCAAGAGATGGAGGGGGGAATAAAAAAAATTGCTATCTATAAACTGATTAACTTGAGGTGACAAAACTCAGCTAACTCGAATCTTTAATACTTACCTAAAGGCTATCTAAAATAAGAACTAAGCATTATGTAAAATAAGTTCAACCTACATATTAAAAACTAACGAGCAGCCATATATCATATGCATATTGTATATCCACAACTCCACATAGTTATGCAAGACAGAACAAGAAATCCATGTCTGAAACATCGAAATGAAAAACTTGCATGAAATCATCAAACTTGATTATATTGCCATCTAGTATATGAATGGACAGCATAACAGAAGCAAGCCAAATAAGTACCATACAACATGCCAATAATGACTCTGAATTTCAATCTCCAGTAAGATCTATATTATGAAGTTAATATGATCAAGAAGGTACTAATCGCATTTGGACTTAAAACTATCCCCAGAAATAGAAACGTTAACAACAGCCTAAAGTGTATGAATTAAAAAAATCAAGTAGTTCAAACCAGGAATATAGAGTGATGGATTTTATATGCAACTATCCGAAATTGTAGATGTCATTGCTAAACAATGGGTGATATAACTAAACTACAAAACAAATGCAGTGAACATCTCTAGTAATGAATCTAACTATAACAAAGAAGGGAACTCTATGTTACACATTTTTAACACAGTCAAGATGTTCCTAGTACCCAATTAAACATAAATAAAGTGAATGAATCCAGTTACAATAAAATCATATATTCACTCCAACCAACATAAAGAGCTAGGGTTATATTTAAACAGCAAAATACCTTTTGGACAGTACAAATAAACTCTAGAATAACAGCAATCTTTTAAATTTTGCAGAAAACTACAAGGAATCTGTGTAAATCCAACCCATCCTCGATCAATCAATGTAACACTGGACAGATCAAACAAGGCCCACAATATCAACTCCATCAAATAGGTAACTAAATGTACCCCCAGATGTGCCCTGGCCAACTAAATACAACATTCTATGATCTATAACACTACCGATTACAGAACGCCATGAACCATGCAGCAATTTTAAAAATAAATTAGTGTCTCATTACTTAGACAATGTACAGAAGTTGAAAAAGACCAATAAATTCCCATAAATAAACTAAACAATTCAAAAAGGAAAATATATCTCAAACGTGATATTCTTTTCTTTCAAAGATAAAAGTCAAACTACCAGTGTTACCAGGACTCGAACACGGGTGTCGGAGTCCGACTCAGATTTGGGTGTCCAATTCAGCAAACTTTAGAAATTATGATTCTAGGATTCATCTAATATATATATTTAGAGAGTTCCAAATATAAAGAAATCCGTTGAGAAAAGGGTCTACTGTAATTTTCAAAAACTCTGAGGACTAAATCACAAAAAAAAACCCGCCTTTCCCCTTACTACATAACCCCATCTAACCCTAACCCCTTCCCAGTTCCCACCCCCACCCCGAGCCCGCCGCCTCCCAAGTCCCACCCTGCGCCGTCTCCCACCCCGACCCCGCCGCCTCCCTCCACACCACCCCCCTCCGCGCCACCCCCTCCCCGCCACACCCTGTCCCCTCCTCCACCATGCTGGCGCCCGCCCCAACTCCTCCTCTGCGCCGACGCCGACGCCGGCGAAGAATCCGATGTGTGCCGCCCCGTGTCTGACGTGTTGACACCGGGACACGTGTCGACGCAGGAAAAAAATTTCGGACACACGTGTCCAGGTAACACTGCAAACTACCTGTTAAAACATTGAAAGACGCACAAAGTTACATGCACGAATTCATGGTAGCTGCATCCATCTGTACTATACTACTATGTTCATCCTCAGTATAAAAAGTTGGAAACTTCTCATAAAAGTGAAGCTCATCTAAGTTGTAAACTACTGATGGAAATAGATCGTAAAACGAATTACCACAAAACCAGTAACAGAAGCTGAGAAGCACTAACTCTGAAATTCCACCCACGGGTAATTACAATGATACAATCCCTTGACTCGAAGAAAACCATCACATTTGAAAGAACAGGAATCTTATCATAGAGACAATGGATCCATATTAATCTGTCTGCCCAAACTGCCTACATGAACCGATAAGAGCAATCAATTTTGTTTCCCCACGAACTCAACAACAACAACAAAATATCAATCATCAATTCAGTGACCCATACAGACCAGACTGCCTTGCCTACAAACCGAAACACTAACCTCACACCAAAATCGCAGAGCACGGTGCTTCGCTACACAAACCCAATACCGAACAACGACAGGAACAACAACAAAATCCGAGCTAGCAGGCATACCCCACGCTCGAATCTGGGCGATTCGGACACGATCTATTAACCGACCGCACAGAGGAGATAGGGGGAGCGGGGTAGAATCTACCTGACGACGGCGCGCAAGCAGGGGAGCCGCAGAAGCCTCAGGCCGGGGAGCAGGCTGGGAGCCAGCAGCCAGCAGAGGGCGACGGCGACGGAGGTGGCTGGGGAGGGAGGGGGATTAGGGTTTATCCTGGCACGCGGCCACGTGGACCATGGTTGGCTCGCAAGGGGAGAGGTCAGAGGAGGACGTGTACACTCGGTTGTTTTGAGCTTACGGCTTCGTAGCTTTTCTCAGGTGTCTTTTTTCTAAAACGATTTAATTCATACTCGGTTGTAACAATTTATGCTTGAACTAAAATCTATCGGCTACAACAAAAAAAAACTCAACCATAATATCATGCATGCTCTTTTACATGCCAAATATTTGTCTTAAACTGTACATCAAGCTAAAATTTCGGGAGAAGTATAAAAAGTTCAGCAATGTTTTGTAAAAAAAGTGCAAATCACATGTACATACAAATACATACACTATTTTAACCTTTAAAAGTACCTCAAAATTGATAATGATTTAAATTTTAAAAATATTACTTCAAACATACAACGTGTTGTTATTCTTAGAACACATTATGACATAAAAACGATGAACAACATACAACGTGTATATGAAAATAGCAACATTATTCTCTACTTTAAGCAAAAAAGGACTGATCGTGTCCCATGCATATTTTTAACATTTCAAAAACAAACTCTAACAAAGGTTTAACTTAAGCAATCTAAAATATTAAGAATTTAAACACGAGTTCTAAGGGAATAGCTAAGCTGCTATTCAATAAGTGCGGTACAAAAGTTGTACTCCTATTCCATGCATATTGTCAATTAGGGTCTCCTAAAAAAGCAATAAAGCAACGATGAGTTCAAAACTCAGCAAGTACATAATAAAACAGTGGTATCAACATAGCAATTCAATCAATCTTATATCTGTGAACTATAAATCATAATCTCTGCAATTGTACCACGATCCCTATTCTTTTTTATGCAATGTGATGCATCTATAACTGTAGCTTATACCTATATAACAGAGTGTTCACCTGTTGATGAACCACTCTCACCCCGTCCTCTTTCATATGGGGTCTCAAACTCTACTCCCGTGGAGTGCCTACATAAGTAAATGTTTTATCTTTCCACTCCTGTAGGATGCCTACCCAAGATAGGTTCTGTATATAAATGCAATGCATAATGCACATTCTTTCAATGTTAACATTCAATCATAAGCATCGCTCATCATGGTATGATCAACATGTAATCAGAGATATCATATCATAAAATGATGTAAAAAGAAGATACAGAAGAACAGGTATCAAGCATCCATCGTAATCCACTATTCCACTATACACTTGCATGTTTAACATTGTGGACGATGCCTAGATGGCACCATTCAGATGATAACTTTTATTGTTTAGTTGTATTTCTGAATTTCTTGAGTTACATGGCATAATTTAGTGGTAAGTGTTATGAATATAAGATCATATATTTCTAAAATTCTTCCACAAATGTTATGTATGTTTGAACTTTAAGTTGGTAATTTGTCAAGATTGTACATGATAACTTAGCGTGCAAACTGATGATATTTTTTATTACATTCTCATGAAGGATGTCGTGCATGACAAATACATCTGAATGGTGTATTTTTCAAACTTTAGGGTGATAGTTTCTTGAACCGGAGACAGTGACTTAGTGTGCTAATGATGACAACACATGTTGAACTTAGTAGGGGCCAGTCAATCTTGGAGCCCATACCGACCTCACATCATCTTTTTCACTGATACGTCATGCATCAGTCACCATCTAATAGAAGGCAATGTGTGCGTGTATTGCATTGTTAGTGTTTGTCATGAGCTCATGATGGGGGCTTGCTCAACTAGGCCAACCACCTCATCAAGGATTTTGTTTGTCGCTATCCCACCACATGTCTTGCTAGCCCGTTCCACCAGCCGCAAGGCCTGCAAACTTTCTTACTAGCCAAACAAAAAACAGGCGATCCACGGCCACGCATGTAACACATAGGGAGCGCGGGGTCGCACTATAAGGCTTCAATGCACCAGAAGAGCTATAGTCGCACTCCTTTTAAAAACATCTTTTGAGGTCTTGTTCGAAAAGAATAGGACTTGATGATTATTATTTTCCAAAGCCAGAAGTAAAAAAATTGTTGTGAATCAGGATATTGTAAAAACATCTTACGAGGAATAGGCCGAACACGGCAATTTCTCTATATTTGTGAAAAAGTGGTCCCGGCGGGGCTCGAACCCGCGACCTTCGGCTCATAAGACCAACGCTCTAACCAACTGAGCTACGGGACCAGTGCTGATGATTTGTATGTTTACAATATACAATACTTACTTATTAGCGCTGTTTTGTTACTCTTGCGCGTTATTAAGCTCATGGAAATTTTCTTTGCAAGTATATCTTCACCGTTTTATTTATTTTCAGCCCAACTTTCCTAGCTCTTGAACTTTTTTGCTCATCTTAATTTCTATGTTGTCCTCAAACCCCATGGAAACTCCTCAAACTCCAACTTTCTCTATGTTGTCGGTCGTTGCAACAAATCGACAGATCGTCTCCAGAAAAAAAGGAATTAATGACTTCGTTTCTCAAGGGGATTCTGTTTACTCTTTTTACGCAGTGCAACTGCAATTTACTTTTTTTAGAGAGCGAAATTGGACTTTGTTTGAACTTTGAAGCTGGCAGATTTGAGATTTTCCCTATCAAATTATGCCTCATTGTTTACTAAGGCTATGTTATTTTGGACTGTAGCTGGTGGATTTTAGCTGTGGCTAATGGTTTCTGTCTGTGTTTTTCAAGACGACAACAGATGGTGTACACAGTTTTAGACTTAAAAACTATTTAAAAATCTGTTTTAAAAAACTGATTTATATGTCTTGTTTTTCGAAGAAATAAAAAATTAAAAGACCATAAGAACGTGACATAATTCGTCTTTGATTATCCGCCCATCCCCTGCATCCTTGCATGCGTGTGTTGTGTGCAGATAAGACTTCGACGCCCACATGGCACATGCGCGCACGTCGCGCGCGTACGTAACGCAGCGCCAGCATCGACGGTAGGTGAGCCTTCGCCGTCCGCTTACCCAGGCGCCTGGCCCGCCGCGCATGACTCCGTGAGTGTGTGCGATGATGCGTGTCCTTGCTCCGGTGACATGGTGCCGCGTCACGCATGCTGCATCGTCCCGGCATGGGGACGTCGCGCCCGCGCCCGCGCGCAAGCTTCACGTGTAGCTAACTGCCGTTGCAGTCACTGACGGTCGGTCGATGCGGCCGTAGTCTCCACAGAAAAACGGTGGCCGTAAAAAACTGATTTCTCACAGCCAAAAGAAATGCAAATCTACCCTACTCTATAATACACCAAAATTTTCTTTACTACATTCACCCCCTCAACCAACCCACAGTCATGCCAAATCTAAGTCCACCCAGATTTGTGTACCAAAATAATTCAACTTCATACAAATGAATGGTCTGGATCTCTCCTCAAGTCTTTTTCTCTTACTCATTGAAGATCCTAAGGCCAAAATCATTTGGATCATGCACATCATTGAACCAGAATCCCACCCCGCACCCACGCGCACGCCCCCGACGCTGCCTCCACCCCGCTCCTCCGCCGAATCTTTCTCCCCCGTTCTCTGCGTCTCCCCGCCTCCTCCTCCCCCCGCTCCGCCGTTCTCCAACGATCCGCCCGCCTCCTCCCCTCCCTCCTCCGCCGCTCCGCGCGTCTCCCCGCCTCCTCCTCCCCTCGCTCCGCCGATCCGCCCTCGCCTCCTCCCCTCCCTCCTCCGCCGCTCCGCCCTCGCCTCCTCCTCCCCACCCTGCGCCGCCGCTCCCCCATCTCCGACTCTCCCCCGCGCCTCCCCTCCGCTCCCCCCATCCTCCACCGCGCTGCCGCTCCCCCATCTCCGTCTCCTTCTCCGACTGCATTTCCTCCTCCGAGTCTGAGATCCACGCATGACCTCGCCGCGCCGCACTCCCGCCGCCGGATCCGGTGTGTCCCCCTCCCTCCCTGTGCATCTCTGCCCCCATGCCCCCCATCCTGCCGCCTGCACGCAAAAGCCGAGTCTCGCCCCGGGCGTCGCCCCTGCCTCCGCTCCCCCGCCGCCTCCGCTCGCCCGGATCCTCGGCTAGCCCGTCTCCTCCGCTCGCCTGCGCGTCGCCCGTTGCCTCGGCCCTTCCTCACCCGTCGCCTCCGCCCGCCGCCTCACCCGTCTCCTCCGCTCGCCTGCGCGTCGCCTCGGCCCTGCCTCACTCGTCGCCTCCGCCCGCCGCCTCACCCGTCTCCTCCGCTCGCCTGCGCCTCGCCCGTCGCCTCGGCCCTGCCTCACTCGTCGCCTCCGCCCGCCGCCTCACCCGTCGCCGCGCACGTCGCCTCCGACCGTCGCATCCAGCCTAGCCGATGAGCCGATCCCAGCCCGTGGTCGCCGCCGCCACCACGGCTTTCATCGCCAACCTCCTCAAACTCGCCTTCCAGTTCCAATCCGGCAGCAGCACGTCGTCCAGGCCTGTGGAGGAGGTGATCGAGGCATATGGCGCAGATCCCCAACCTCGACAACGCCCTGCTCAATCTCGCCGCCCTCAGGTCTCTCATCCTGATGCCCGCTCACCCGCTCTCCTCCTGTTTGTTCCTCTGAATTTTGACCGGTGTTTTTGATCTATTTCGACCTCGGCCTTCAGGGAGCAGTCGCAGAAGGACCTGCTTAACATCGCTAAGAGCGTGCGTTTCTCATCCTGCAACTCCCTGTCGCATTCTTCATTTCTTCTATACTCCTGTTGTTTATACTGAAGAGCTCGAATTCTTTGGTTCCTTATCAGATTAGGGGGAAGAAGTGTCTGGTCATTGATCCAAAGCTCGCGGGTACCCTGTCGCTGATCCTGTAGACTTTGCTGCTAAAGGTGTGATGATAAGTGTGAAGATCAAAATAGTCAATGCTATCTCTTTTCTCTAATAACTTAGTAGATTAGTAGATATTGAATTTCGGTGATGTATCATGAGAATATTCCTTGCAGTGCCTTTTATACATCAGGAACTTATTCATTGTTGCAGTTAATTCTTTGATTTTCGGACTTGCATAGCTAATACATGGTTTGTTATGCTCATCAGGAATATGGTGCAGAGCTGCGGCTCTCTCTGCTTACCCCCTGCAGACAGAATTAGGAGGCCAGGAAGGAGAACTGAAGTACCAAGCAAGTTGCTACATGCGTATATCAAAATTAAGGTATTCTCGGTTTCTCAATTCCTTATAATAATTAATTAATTTTTATTTATATTATATATATACACACGTATCGTCGTATCGGTGTTTTTAGGAAAATGGCGAATCGCGGTATCGCCGTATCGCGTATCCGTATCCGTATCGGGGTATCTGGGTAACATAGGTCAAGAACACCAAAGAAGTCTCAACCTTCTCTTCCTATGATCCCTAGAAGTACCTCATCTGTGACAAATATCTCCAAATCAAACATAAAGTTAGCTCCAGGTAATTTTACGTTCTAGCTGGTGAAAAAAATTGATCTTTGGGTTACATAGGAGCACAGTGAGTTGTTCTTGGTTGATTTATTACGAGTGAGGAGTGAGGAAAGCTACAATCTTGTCTTGGTTTATTTGTTGGCCATGAAGTAAATGTGGTGTTAAAGTGGTTCCCATCGCACAATGCCGATGAAAGGGGTTGCTTAGCTGTATTGTTTTGTAAGCTTGCTTGGTGGCAATTGCTTTAGGTACAATGGATTTAGACCACACAATGCTGATGGATCCTAAATTTTTTTATTCCTAATTTCGTTCAAATAGTGCACTGTATTGACTGGCCAGGAATTTGGTGTTAATATTTGGACAGCCATTGTGTTGTAATTTGTTGCTGAAATGGCTTGCAGGTTGGGGATGATTGATAAGGCGAGGAGGCACTTCACACAGGCTGGGCATCTTCATCAATCGGACCCTGCGGAGTGGGAGAAGCTGCAGGAGGTGGAGCTGCATCTGGGAAGAAGCAAAGATGCCAGGAAAATCGGAGATTGGAAAAGCGCGCTGAGATAAAAATGCAAGTGCAATGTGATTTTTTTGAACTTGGTGCTTATAGCAATTTGTGCCATTTTTCTGTCTAACTCACTGCACTGCTATGTTTCAGTCAAAACCGAGCACACACGTAGAGTAGAGGGACTCCCGCCTAAATCGAAGATCAAGCCTGCATCTTTGACTAAATCTTCTGGACCTAATGTAGAGAAGGATGTGATCAAGTAAGAGAAATATACACTCACCCATACATATTGTTCTCAAATCTTGATATGATTCTCATAATGTTATCTTGGTTGTGTTTTGTTTAGGGGGTCTCGTGATGTGGTGGCCGGAAAGGCAGCTACTGCTGCTAATGACATTGCGCAAGAAAATCAAGCTGTGAAAAGGCAGAAGCTAGACGACGGAAGGACAAGACAGGTACTGGAATGGGACTTCAGACGGAACTTATAAATCCTTGTCATTGTGAAGTTGTAACCAGGCATGCAAACTGCATATCCCTAATCATAGCTTGCATAAAGGATTAATTGTTACACAAGCACGAAACATTCACAAAGTTGTTATGTCCATATAATGGATTCCAGTCAGATAGTTGGATCTTGATTACACATAGATTATCATATAGAAGAAAGAGTGCTTCAAACAAACACAATTTAATCCACAAATAGAAAAAGACAGATGGTTACTTGTTCAGTCATTCTTTTTGTTCATCTCCAACATGGAGTTGTTTTTTATGACTTGTTGTCATATGTTGTATCACATCATATTTATTTAGTTCGTAGTAGATGCCAAATATGATAAGTTACTACATAGATCTGTTCTCATGGATTTTTGGATGCCATTAGTCTATGGTTCTCTTCATTATATATAAAAACAATATAAGAAGTATATACCAGATGAGGAAGGATGTTTAGTTTCCTACCCCATTCTGGGCTGATCCTTCACATGAGAATCAAAGTCTGAAGTGTCTTGAGAAGTCATGGAAATTTGCTCTGAGTCTCCCAAGTTGCTGCACCAAACATGATACTTGCAGTTAGTACCATGTTCAAGGGATTACTTAATTAAGACAAGAAAACCCCTGTGGGTACAGAATCCTTAATTAAAGTAAGTAATAAAACAAATTTGCAACGATATTTTCTTGGATAGTAAAAATAAGCAGTTCTACCATAGAAAGAAACAGATAGAATCATGGGTCAAAACAAGGAAGGAAAAACTTTCCCCAACCGTGTCTGTCACCACTTTGCAGTGGATTTCTACTAGCGAAGGCCTAGATGTTGATAGAGATGCATTGAAACTTATTGCTTCCCAGTCAGATGGGTCCTTGAGGGACGCAGAGATGACCTTGGATCAACTGAGTTTGCTTGGGCAGAGAATTTCAATGTCGCTTGTCCAAGAACTTGTAAGTTATCCAACAATAGTCATCAAAATTGCTTCTTTATTAGATAATACATGTTATTGAATAACTTCAGGCTAAATAGAAATTCAAAAACATTCTTTAGTTATGGCAATTGTAGCTTATATAATTCTAAGGCATGTTCTTAAGTTAATTAATGATACTATGACATTGCCCCCACATACTTAATTTCTCTTCAATATGTGACACTGTTTGACATATGGACAAACCGACAAACTGAAAAACTCGATCTTTTCTAAAGAATGTATGGCTTCTGAAGGTTTCGATATGCACTTAACAAGAGAAATAACCAGTATTTCTGTGTTGAATGATTCATTTGAAAATTTATCTGGCAGTAACAACAAAAAAATTGTTTGCTTGTGGACAGGTTGGCTTGGTTTCTGATGATTTATTGGTTGATTTGCTTGATTTGGCACTCTCTGCCGACACCGTGAACACAGTGAAAACTTTACGAGATATTACCGAAACAGGTATTGAGCCTTTGGCTTTGATGTCTCAACTTGCCACAATAATCACTGACATCCTTGCTGGCACCTACACATTCACACAAGAAGAAGTTCGAAGAAAATTCTTCAGACGGCCAACATGTAAGCAACATTACCCACTTTCGTTTTTCCCTTCGAAGGATTTTTTTGAGACACCCTTTAAAGGAATTTATAGTAGGGGATGATTTGTACCTGAGCCATCTATTGTAGCAAAATTGTACTCACATTTTCTTTAATAAAAGGGTTGTTCAAGCCTTTTTTGGGGTACAAATCTTCCTATTAGTACTGCTTATTTTATTTACAGCCTTCCTTTTTAGAAAGAATACAGTATTAGTGTTGGACTGCTTTTGTGAATACCTGGCATTTCCTTTCTTAGTAGTTAGTTTTCATACTGTAAATATCCTGCTTCCACACAACGTTAACATTTTGATATAATAATGACAGTATCAAAGGATGATATGGAAAAACTACGCCAGGCCTTGAAGACGCTCTCTGAAGCTGAGAAACAGTTGAGGGTATCTAATGACAAGATGACCTGGCTTACAGCTGCTCTACTTCAGCTTGCTCCTGATAAACAGTATATACTGCCAAGTTCATCCACAAGCACAAGTTTTAACCAGGGTCTGCCTACCTGCCCCGAGGGAGACATACCAAGGAACTCTGCTATAGATCATAATGAGATATATGCTGGTCCCCATGGTTTACCAAGAGCATCTGACCAGGGGAATCAGCAGTACAGAAATGCAAATCTGGGAGTTGGTTCCCGCAACAACATGGCAAGCACTTACCATGGTGGAAGGAGACCCGGGGATCATACACCAGACATCCATCTATTATCAACAGGTGCTACCAAAGTGAATGAAGGATCTAAGTATAGCAAAACTGACAATGAGATGATTTGGCAGGTTGTACTAGAGAATGTTCAGTCAGATTCATTGAGAAAAATGTTGGCTAAAGAGGGAAAACTGATTTCTGTCAGCCTAGGCACAGGCAAGATTCCACTCATTTCTGTTTGTATTGTTGTTATATCATGCCAAAATTTCCATTGCAGAATATTCCCAAGGACAAATTATTATTATTGCAAGGAATGGAATAGATAAATATACTTAAACCAGCTGAGTGTGAAAGCGCAGGTAGTACTGTATAAATAGGATCATCAAACAATAGGATAGAAGTGCCTTGCTTTTATATGTTAGCATTGGGTGTTCACGTAATACAGTGGACTTTGTTGATCCTGGTTATGATACTGATGGATAATTTGCGTCTAGGCATAACTAAAGGGAAAACTGGTTTGGTGACACCGAAACCAATTTTTTAGAAACACTGTGCATTTCCATGAGGTAACAAATTTTTCATGCTTGGGTTGATGAGCTCTTCTAGATTGCAAGCGAATTTAAAACTTTGTTGAAGTTATTCACAAAAATGTGCAGAATATTATGATTAACTAAGCATATCCTTGGTATCTAGAACTGTTCAGATGCTAAGAGTGATAGTTCTTCCACATATCTCCTTATCATGATAAGGGAAGAGCTGGTTATAGGTTGTTGAGAGAATGCAAACAGATGGGTTCTTAAGCCATTAGGATTCTTAAGCCTTGTACGCTATTTTTAACGTGCACGAAAATTCGGATAAAAATAAGCAAACCAAGCAAACTCTTATAAAAAAATTTAAATGAACTCTAAAATTCATGATTTCGGTTCCATTGGTTAAATCTTGATTTTAGAATTCTTAAGCCTTGTTCCGCATGGTCGTAGCTCAGCGGTGAGTGGTTGTAAACGGTTTGGATGGTCGTAAACAACACAGAGCGGTCGTAAACGACTATGAAGCGGTCGTAAATGGCACAGAGTGGTCGTAAATGGTTCTGAGCGGTCGTAAACAACTACGAGTACAGCCAAGTACTCGCAGACGTGGTCGTAAGGGGTTACGACCATGTTGTGAGTAACTGAATGTGGTCGAAAGGTGCTTCGACCACGGTTTGAGCGGTCGGTGGGCACTTCGTCCAAGGTTTGAGTAGTCGTAAAGGGTTACAACCACGTTGTGAGAGAGTGAGCGTGGTCGGAAAGACTTCCTGTGTGGTCGTAGCGAGCTATGACCACGAGATTTAGACGTGATCGAGTTTCCGACCGCATGGTCGTAAAAAGGGTGATGTGGTCATGAGTTCGTTCACGTGGTCGGAATGACCGCGTGGTCGTAACTTCGACTACGTGGTCGTAAATGACCATTACACGACCATGTCTCTTTTATGTCCATGAATCCTGGCTGCAACAGTGCTTTTATGACCGCGTGCTACGACTTGCTTGTTCGTTTTATTTTTTACAAATTTTATCTTGTTTTGTATTTTACCGTAGCGTTAGCACGGGCACACTACTAGTCGAGTATAAGAGCACGTATCATGTAAGTGTTTAGAGAAATATTTAGTAATTAAAAACTGATTTTTTTTTCTTGTCACATAGAATAGATAAGGCTTTTGTTTTGAAGATCGATGCTTAAGTAAGCATTTAGCATCGGTGCTTAATTAGCAGGTGCTTATGTATATAACTACATCTAATTAATAGATAATATAACATCTAAGCACCTATGGAAAAAATACTTGCATTGGAGAAAGTAACTTTTATATGCATGCTTGATGATATGACTATATTCTCTCTTTAAGTATTTATGTATAAACATTTTGTATTGTATATGTCTTAATATTGGTTTAGGCCCCATTTAGAAGTAAGAATTTTACTAGAAAAAAACTCAATTTTAGCAGAGATCACAAAAATTCTCATATTTCAAACGGATCTTAAATAATTGTAGTTCATGGTAATTTTGAACTTAGCACTGGTTGAATCGATTTTTCGTTTTTAATTACTGATGCGTGCTTTAGGTTTGGAATTTATGTGGTTCTTGCGATCTACTTTGGTCCAACTGGGATTAAGAGAATTATGACATAGATGAGCCAGAATGCGACGCATTTCGTCATCACTGGCGACGATCGCTCGGCAGATAGCACCGAGGAAGGCATTCGCTATACCGAATGGCAGGGACGAAAACGACACGGCGGTTTTCAATGGATGATGATGGCAGTGACGACTGCTAATTAATTAACTGGTGCCCGCGTCTACAGTCTGCTGACCTTGTTGTACAAATGTACAACGTTTCTCAGTTTTTATTATAACTATTGTTAATTTTTTAGCATAATTAAAATTAAAAATTAAATAAAAAATAATATTATCACAGATAATTCAAAGGAATAAAAAATACAAAAAAAACAAAAATCTAAAAAAAATGAAATAAAGAAGATAAAAGTTAAAAGCTGAAGTTTTAATGAGCGGAGAAAGATCGAAACTACTGTAGTTGTTGTTGCACAAGGTATCACATATTCAATCAATTCACATAAAGAAAGGTATGGCTAATTATCTAAGGGTTGGAAACTTGGAATGGATTTGAGTTTAAGATTTAGGGTCGTTCATGCTCAGACTCACTGCTTTATATATGTTCTTTCTACGCATATCATTTCTAACTATGTGTGACTAGACTGCTAAAATACGGTGCCAAATTAATTTCAAGATCGACGACTACTAGTATTACAAATGGTCAAAACCCAGTAATGAGCAGTAACTGATCAGGAGTAAATTTCCATATTTATGTGGTGCATACCAAGACAGGAATGCTAACCTAACATTCCATGGCTCTATGCACATTGTCCTAACCCCAAACCCATATTTCTGACTTGCACATCCATTCCTCGCACCACAAGTCCACAGCCCCTCACGAGCTCGTCAAACTTCACGGGCGCAAAGCGCACGCGTACGTATGCAAGAAGCCAAGGCGCTGGCACCGGCGTCGCAGCTGCCGACGGCCGGCGGCACCACCCACGACGGCGACGTGCGGAAGGCGGTCGAGGAGAAGCCGGTGGTAGTGGTGGGGCGGCGAGGGTGCTGCATGGTGCACGTGGCCCGGCGCTTGCTTCTGGGGCAGGGGGCCAACCCGACGGTCCTCGAGGTCGGCGACGACGCTGACCCGGCAGCGCTCGTCGCCGCGCTCCGGCCTAAGGACAAGCTGGGAGACGTCGTCATCGTCGACGGCGCCGCGGCGGTGGCGACGCGCCACGCCAACGCCCACGACCACGCCGCCTTCCCGGCGGTGTTCATCGGAGGGAGGCTGGTGGGCGGGCTCGACCGGCTCATGGCCATGCACATCGCCGGTGAGCTCGTGCCGATCTTGAAGCAGGCAGGCGCCCTGTGGCTCTGATAGGTCCATGCATGCATGTCGCTTAATTAATGACTTGTTAATGTCATCTTAATTACAAGCTTTCATATGTGCAAGTCTCCTGTGATCTTAGCTTTTAATTAGCACATTTGGCAACTGTGGATTTGCTTCTTGTTTGTTCTCGGTTATCTGCATGCCATCCGAAAGCACTAGCCTTTTCTTTAAGAAATGGCAAGGAGTCAGTTCCTAGGATGTCCACAGATCACAAGGAGAGGGAATCAACCTATCGGCTTTCGTTTTTGTTGATTAGGATCCAGGAAGTACTCATGAGTGTGATCGAATAAGCACTCTTTTAACTCTCTAATATGTTGATTTCCATCGTGCCGCATAGAATTGATTCCAAGTCGATCAATCTGTGCAACTTTTGACTGATGACTGGTATAGGCTTTTTTAAAAGAAAATCGATATGTACCGGGAGATTTGGCACCGCTACCAAAGTGTCTTTATGGGGATACGTATAATAGTATATGTCTATTGTCTATAAGTTTATGACATAATTTTAGATGGCGAAGAGAAAAGAGGAGGAGAGAGAAGAATATTGTCTAGTATTTAATAGTCGGTTTTATAAACAGCTTTTTACTATCTATATCATTGTGTAGATAACTATATAGACAATCCATTATATGAGTTATCATTAGTCTTATCTATAAATGATATGGAGATATATTACAAACAACCATCGTAAATACCTTTGGACATGCCCGGAACGAAGGGGTTAGATTTGATTGCTTGTGCACCCTGAACCAACTTTTTAAAAATTGAAGTTCTATTTTTTCTTACTTTAGCTTAGAAGGCCCCTAATTGGGAAAATAGTGAAGTCCTACTATATGCTTGGACGTGCAATTGGATGGAGGTCATGCATAGAAATGGTGGTATCATTAAGCAAAAATCTCCGGAAGCACCTTATGGAGCAGTAAGAAGTATACCCACGCGAGTCCGCTTCAGTTGTTATGACAACTCTAGACGAATGCAGGAGATTCAATTTTTTGCCACTCTTAAGATTGACCAATTCATTCTGTCACTTACATGTGGGGTCATTTGAGTCACTGATAATGGACCAGAGTGGCAAATCTGTTGCCACTGGACTCATAAGAGTGACAAATGATTAAATTTTCCCCTTGTTGCAGTGCCCTGAGGCCACCCCCAATCCACATCAGGCATTGCATCGGACGGTCCAGATCTGCCTTGAAAGTACCCTTGGTTGGTAGCCGTGAATTGGTTTAGCAAACGGGTTAATCTACAAAAAGATCACTCCTTTATTTAGTCATCCCACGGGATACCACTAACGTGTCGTAAACAATTCAAAAACACAATACGCTTACTTTCTTGTAAAGCTCATCGTGAGCATAAGTTGTGATGGTGTATCTGACCTTGAACATTATGACGGCAAGCCTTCCCACTGTGTTCTTGGCTGCTTGCTCATAGCGGAATCTCATCTTCGGACTCAAAGAGGAGCGCGAGGGAGGAGATGATGGGCTCGGACTCACCGGCGTGCATGAGCACCACGCGTGAGGAATCCGTCGTATAAGGCCATTCTCAGTGGAGAGTTTCATGGCGTTGTTTTCAAGACTGCCACATCATGTAAAATGAAATGAAACATGTATGAAACATCCATCCTCAATGCATAGTTTCATTCTATTGTTTCATAGACATTTAATTTCATGACTCATATAGAGTTGGTAATCGTGCCAAGAGAGTTTCATCTAGATGAAACTCACTTCTTCGCTCTCTTCTTAAAAATATTGCCATATCATAAAAAATGCCTATGTGACAGCCTATTAAATACAGATGAAACTCCCACTGAGATTGGCCTAAGGTCTTAACGTCCATGTTGACCTTGTAGGACTCTTGTAGGACTCAACGACGACGACGATGTGGCCCTCGGCGGCGTTGCAGTAGACGTTCTTGCTCTCTATCATGGAGTCATGGTGGAGCTGAGCGTCGACATGAAGATCCCCCAGATCTTGGCCTCCACTTGGTATGCATGGCATTGTTGCTGCTGCACAGAGATGGGTATTGAGTGGTCATCATCGCCATGATCGGCGCCGCATAGAGAGGGTCTAAGAGTTGTGTATTGGGAATTTGGGATGGGAAAGGGAGGCGGTAGGGTTTTTTCGCAAAATTTGCAGAGAGACGCAGGCGGTTTTGTGCAAATTGTGCCCACCTGAATCTTATCTCTTATATCACAATCGGAGGGTCTAGGATGGGTGAGCGCATGAGTGCTTGAAGGAGGCTGTGTGCATAGGATACGTTGTCTATATATGTATGTGCGTGTGCATGTGTATATATACGTAATGTATGTGTGTATATACACATGTATATATATAGGAAAATATTTCCATACTCTTAGGAGTACCATTCTCACTTCTTATATATCGCTTAAATGGTGTTGTTATATTTCTTTATCTATTTGAGCATACTCTAATGATAATTATAAGGTATTCCAAAATGAATTCCATGAAAAAAATCATCAAATTTCATTTTTATAACATAATTTGTGTATATACTCCTTTATATATGGAAAAGGGTATATAACAAAAAAAATATTCCGATGAAATTTTTTGACCAAATTGCATTGGAATGCCTTAGAATCATGTACTCCCGGAAGTGATAAAGAGATATAACATATTTGTTTAAGTGGTATATTGAAAGTCAAAATATGTACTCCTGGGAATATGGAAAAAAACTTCATATATATAGATAGAGACGCAAACACATACATACATGTGTGTGTGTAGAAATGCTATTATGTGCATGAGCGTATAACTGATTATATGCTCCATCTAGTTCCCCTTGCCCCGACCGAGCCTGTGCTGCCACCCAGCCGTGTGACCCACCTGTCCCTATCCGCTTGCACTAGTTACAAGCCACGAACTGACAACCCGCCTATCCACACCTGCTCGTGGTTCATTTGGCCATAATTTGGTATGTATCTAGATGTAAATGTGGTATCTTTTTTTTTACTATCACCATCACATGGCCAACATGCGCCATGACGTGTCCAATAAATTCGTCAATATGGTAAAAAGAGGTTTTATATGGTCATAAAATCATATGTATCTGAATGTAATTGTGGTTTTCTAATTTTTCTGTAGCTGTCATATAGCCAGCATGCACCATGATTAAGTGTAGCAGTAAACTCTAACAACGTGGCCAGTAAATTCATCAATATAGTGTAAACAAATTTATCTAGTCATAAATTAGAATGTATTTGGTCGAAAAAGTGGTTTGCATTTTTATTGTCAACTCCAATGCGTGGTCGGATCGCGCAGTTCATCTTGGCCATAAATTAGTATGTATCTAGACATAAATATGATTTCTATTTTTACTGTCATCATCACATGGCTAGCATGTGCTATGGCTAGATGTGGTAATAAACTCTAATGTCGTGTCTGGTAAATTCGTTAATACCATAAAATAGGCTTCATCATGCTGTAAAATGAAATGTATTTGGACATAAATATGGTTTCTAATTTTACTGCTACCATGACACAGCGGTGGCATCAACACAAGAGACGACTGAGGTGCGATGGTGACAAAACTACATGACATGGCTGATTGGTTCTTGCACCAACATGGTTGGTGGCTTAGCACCATTTTACCATCACCACCATACGGTGTGGTGGAAGACATGGGGTAGGGGGCGGCACGGTGGAAGCGATGTTAGGGCAGAGGTGGAAGATGGGGGCCGTACCGTTTTACCAACAGTTGTGTGGGGACGTTTGGGATAACGCGCAAGTGGTTTGTGATCAAGCGTGTGGGGCATGGTTGACCACAACTCTAATTACAGCCGGAGTGTAGAACAAGACAAGTGTAAAATAAAATATTCTATGCTCAGGTGTAGAATAGTGTTACCGTACATATGTATATACATATATACAATGTATATATGTACACATATACATATGTATATATACACATATATACATATATGGAAAATCTATTCTACTATTGGGTGTTCTACTATACCACCTAAATAAACTTGATATACTCTTTTATCGTTTTAGGTATACTTATCTACTAATTCTAATATACTTCAATACGAATCACATGAAAAATTGCAAAAGAACCTATAGTTTTTAGCCTATTTTGCTAGTTCCTTTATATTCACATATAGAAATGAGTATATCTAAAAACAATGTATGTACCACCTTAAAAAAAGTATACGTACCACTGGGTTGTCTTGTATAATGATATAATCCATGCTACATAGCTTGTTTTGCGATTGCATGGAAGACTCATATGCGTGCGTGCACACACGAGTGCACCTCCTTAATACACGTCTGAATAGACGGATGCCAGAGATAAACCCATAACATCACAAAAAGTTTGTACTGCATTCTCGCTCCTTTTTTTACTTGATGTTTTTGACTTTTCATATTTTTTAAGATGTAGCTTTGATCGTTACTTTTGTAATCTAATAAAATTATAATATTATGAAAATATTTTTAATGACAAATATAATAATATTTTTTTATAGCCAATCTAGATAGTTTTAAATTTATTAGTGATCAAAATTTAGAAAGTTTGACAGCACAGATTCTAGTAAATAAATAAAAAATGAAGGGAGTACATTGTATGTCAGGGGGGGGGGGGTAAATACACCTGATAGTAGAAAAAACATTATATACATAGTATAAATAATAGGGGTACTATATGCCCATGCTTCATGATTGAGATTTTTCATCTATGATTAAGATTTTCCATCCATAATTGATTCAGTATGCTAAATCAATGAATTCCTTTCTAAATCGATACTTTTCGAATTAATAAAGTTTGAGCTGGATTAGGTTGAGGATCAAGAGAAATCAAAACCAAAACGGAATTAAGTTTTTTCTCTAAAATTTGGTTTCGTTTCAGTGATGGCGGCGAGGATGCAGCCTCTCGAGGTCGGTCGGTGCCTCCGAGAAGCCGACTTTTACGTGCAAAAGTGAAGCAGCGCGGGCACATCCAGCCGGCCGCCGCCTTCTATGTGGGCCTCAATTTACATGCAAAAGTGGCCCGATTATTATTAAACCAACCATTCATGAGCTGCGTACCCCAGCCCACGACAACCCTAGTAAACCCCAACCCAAGGATCCCCCCACCGTGCGTCGCGCCCCGCCCCGCCCCTTCTAGGTTACCGAAATTTTTATATTTTAGCCCTTTTTTTGAAAAATATTCACATTTAGACCCCTGGTAGTTTTAATTCCGTTTTTGGACCCAGAGCTCGGAGCCGTGACCCACGGCGCCGAGGTAACACGTCTCGGCGCCGTGGTCCATGGCTCCGAGGTCCCAGGCCCGCACCAGCGTGGCGGCCTGCGTGGTGCCGACGTGGCAGGACCTCAGAGCCGTGTATCGTGGCGCCGAGCTCGGAGCCGTGAATCGTGGCGCCGAGCTCGGCGCCGTGGATCTTGGCGCCGAGCATGCGGCTTCAGAACATGGCACCGAGCACGCGGCCGTTCATTTGCATCCGTCCCGCCTCCCCGCCGCCTGCCCTCCCCGCACGCGCCTCCTCCCCGCCGCGGCCGCCCGGCTCCCCTCCTCGACCGCCTCGGCGCCCGTCGGACGACCTCACCGCCGCGCGCCTCCCCTCCCCGCACGCGCCTCCTCCCCGCCGCGGCCGCTCGCCTCCCCTCCTCGACCTCCTCGGCCGCCCGTCCGACGTCGTCCCTGCCCGGCCGTCCTCCCCGCCGAGGCCGTCGTCCCCGCCCGGCCGTTGTCCCCGCCCGGCCGTCCTCCCCGCGCGGCCGTCCTCCCCGCCTAGGCCGTCGTCCCCGCCCGGCCGTCCTCCCCGCCGCGGCCGTCGTCCCCGCGCGGCCGTCCTCCCCGCCTGGCCGTCCTCCCCGCCACAGAGCGACCGCTACAAGTGCCTCAAGGTGACGACTTCTCCAAAATGTTCGTTGTAGTTTCGTAATCTTGCGCGGGGCTTAGAAGTTTTTTAGCTAGCTATGAATGTGTGATGCTTAGGTTGTAGTTTGGGCAATGGTGCCGAAGAATGGAAGGATTGTATGGAGTATTGGAGTCGGCAATATGGCTCGCTATAAGACAAGTTGATTCTTTTGCGACAAGAGGACTAGTGCTATCGAAATGTGTTGTGTTGCTGTGATGTTCTAGGCTATAAATGCGGGAGGTAGTATTACCTTGTTCGTAGTTTTGGATTTGGAGAGTATTGTAGTATTACCTTGTTACAGCGCGCCTCAATTTTGTAGCCTATTTCGATTAAAGGTACTTATTAGTTTGGTTTTCTGTATGTTCTAGATGGACAACTTAGTTACCCTATATCATGGAGGCAGTGTGACAAGTGATGATTATGAAAATGTTCAATTTGTTGAAATGCAAAGGGTGCCTCTGATATTCAGTGAACGGCCGTCGTTCAGTGAGTTGGTTGCTAGGGCCCAGGAGGAGCTACATTGTCATGCAAACGAGGAGAGCATCACAGTTGAGGGGTTACTTCACTTCGGTTCGAAAGACATAATTCTAAGGCGGTTGATCTTAATTGGTTGTGAGGATCAGTGGGACAAATATGTCAAATTGGTTATGAGGAATGAGTTCCAATGTTTGGACCTTGTTGTGCGGAAGGTCTCCATTGATCCCACCCCTCACGGTTATTCACCAGAACTAGGTGATCAGGCACCCTTTGACCCTCCGTTACCCGACGTTGCGGAAGGTCTCCATAAACTTGTTTTACAATTTTTTCAGATTGTTTTGTAATTCACAACTAAAAAATTAACAAAACTTATAATCATTACAGTTCCTGCACTCATTCCCACGTGTTCAATATCACTTTCGTTCATTTCGTCTAATTGTTCATATCACATTTGTGCTCAAAAAAATTTTCATTAAATTGTACTCCACATCAAAATTTTATGTTTCAAAAACCATTACCATCGTACCATAATATTTTAAAAAAATCTACAAAAAATTTCCTACACGTATCATCTGCAACATAACGAATTTTCAAAACATATGTCGTATTTTTTTCTCTCTCTAAATAAATAAATATATTACATAATATTACTAAAATTAAATAAATATATTACATAATATTACTATAATTAAATAATCAAAATAAAAAATACAACTAGTAATTCTTTTTGCGACAACGTAAAGCCTGATCGGTGCAAACCCTAGACGCCGAGTGTCTGCAGACGTGGCAGGGAGCTCGGCGCCACGTGGCTGGCAGCTCGGCGCCACGATCTACGGCTCCGAGCTCGGCGCCACGACCCACGGCTCTGAGCTCGGAGCCACGACCCACGGCGCCGAGGTGCTGCCACGTCAGCGCCACGCAGGCCACCAGGCTGGAGCGGGCCTGTGACCTCGGAGCCATGGACCCACGGCGCCGAGCTCTGGGTCCAAAAATGGAATTAAAACTACCAGGGGTCTAAATGTGAATATTTTTCAATAAAAGGGCTAAAATACAAAAAATTCGGTCTAGGTTACTTCTCACCAGCCACGGACACGGGCCGGAGCACCCTGCTTTCGTTTGCTCCGACCTAAGCCTAAAACCTCATCACCGCCGCATCCGCAATCGCCACCGCCCCCACCGGCATGGCCGAGGAGACCAAGGCGAGGCCGCCGTCCGCCGGCGCCGACGAGGCGGAGGAGAGGGAGGAGGGCGAGATCGCCGACGACGACTCCGCGCCCGCGCCGCCGCAGGCCAACCCCTCCGCGCCGCACCAGCTGGAGCACGCCTGGACCTTCTGGTTCGACAATCCGCAGGGAAAGTCCAGGCAGGCCGCGTGGGGGAGCTCCATCCGCCCCATCCACACCTTCGCCACCGTCGAGGACTTCTGGAGGTCTCCACCCCCCCCCCCCCCTCAAACCCTCTCTTACCTGATACGAGTAGATTTCCTTCTCCAGTCGCTGCTAATTCGATTGGTTGTCTACTTGTGCTTGATGCAAAGGTCTCCGTCTTTGATCCGTAATCCGAGGTGGCATGTTGGGTGATATTTGTTGCAGATGTCGTAGGTTCAAGTAGATAGATAGGAGCGAAATTTATGATGGTTCGTGGATCTGGATAGTCTAAATAGATCGAGCCTACGTCCTTATTGAAGCAAAGCATTTGCTTAATAAATTATACTGTATTCGGCGCCCTTAGCTTGGAGTGAAATTAGTCAGGTTTCATGTCATGGATGTGTGGTTTTTCATTTGGAAACTTTGTTTAGGAGATCAGGTTCATGAGGGTGTGATGAGAGTAATTACTACCGTGGTGGTTGGAGGATCAGATTTTTGAGGTGTTAATTCTTGGAGTATTGTTGTGGGTAGCAAGTAGAGACCACTGTTGTAATACCTATTCGGAGCTGCCTTTACTATTATTTGAAGGGACATAGTATTGTAGCGTGTTGTAGTTTATGATTTGATTTTGGTTGTTTAGGTGTATTTTGACAGGATTGTTTAGGATTTAGGAGATACACTAACTGCATTGCTATCATGAACATAATGTGCAATGCCACCAAATTTTATTTATTATCCTGCTATGATTAATCTATTTGTGTATGCATTTGCACTGGCCTTTTTTCAATCCCATTGTTGACCAATCGGATATGTGGCTGAAAGCTATTTGATCACCATTTCTCTACCCCTTAACCTTTGATCTTCTGTATGCATTCTGAGTAATAAGTTCTTAGATGATTGACTGGGCTATTTTTGCATGTGAAATGAATGGCATCTTTGGTTTCATTTGCGTCAATTTTGATTGGAAATATTTTCAGGATTTCTGAAAATGGTGCTCTAAATACTTGTTTTGAAAATATTGAATATTTTTTTGTTACAGTTGCTTAGATTTCTAAACTGTCAACTTCTGTTTTGAGGACGTGGAAAAATGGATTGTCTAATTGGTTGTATTGAATTGATTGATTAGTTGTGAAAATAAATGCTATCTGAGATTTATATCTTTTGATACCCTGCAATACATCTGGTTGAAGTAGACGCGAGAATATTCGATTGTGCTGGTTTTATGCTCAAGTTTAGGATGGAATTCTCAGTGCAAGTTACGTGACTTGAGTAGCATCTTTATAAGCTGTGAGTGTGATTAAACTGTTAGTAAAGGGCATGTTCTTTTGGGCTGCGGCTTATGGTTTTTAGTTGTTCGCACGAGAGAGTACGGAGAGAGAGACACTCGCGTGCGATTTTGGCCGATCTAGATGAAATCGCTACAGTGTCTAATACAATCGACTTGTAGACTCTACCTTAAAAAGACACTCTGTTTGAAAGATAGTTACTATAGAAAAGCCAGAAGCTGAAAAGAATATGCCCAAAAGCATTAGGAATAGGAAACATGTCATCTAGATCTAGAGATGATTGGGTAAGCACAGGAGAACACTTCTATTATGGGTTTGGTCAGGAATGGGTGTTAGATTTACCCAAAAGATTCACTTTTCTTATGCACACCTTAGAAAATCTGAAAATTAATTTTGGTAACATGAGCTGCGTGTGTCTTTTATTCTTTCTGTAATTTGTATACGTTCCGAGCTTAGGGTATTGTTAGCCAACACTAAAGCCCCATTCAAAACAGTTTTTGCTGATGGCTTTTGGCTGCGGTTGTTGGCTGAAATGGGCACTGTAGCGGCTGTTAGTTGTTGGTTGAGGCACTCAATTAAACGAAAACGAAGAAAAATGAAAAAACCGTTGTATCTCCACAAACAATACAAGGGAAAAAGGAAAAGAAAAGGCATGTTAAGAAGCCATTGGGCCTGTTCTTTCTGGCTGAAGCTTATAGCTTTTGGCTACGGCTTGTGGCTTTGGGCTGTTCGTACAAGAGATTATAGAGTAACAGAAACTCACGTGCGGTTTTTGCCGATATAAATGAAGTCGGTACAATGTGTATTACAATTAACTAGTAGACCCTATCTTGAAAAAAATATTCCGTTTAAAAGCTAATTACTGTAGAAAAGCCGAAAAACAGCTTTTAGAAGCTGAAAAGAACAAGCCCAATGCGTTCAAAACGGCTTCCGGCTTCTAGTAGCTAGAAGCCAAAAGCCAAAAACTATTTTGAACAGGGCCATGCCAATGTCCCTTAATCTTTGCATGCATCTCCCCCAGTTTGTACCTGAAAGTCTTAAGTAACAGGTACTTTGCTAAATATTTGCCTGGCACTGTTATGGCCTAAGGATTGATTGCACAAAGGGTATGAGTGGTGAGTGGGAGGACAAACAGAAAGCGGCTGCCAGTGAGGCGGTGCCGCCGGTGGCGCAAGAGAAGATATGGAGGAAGGGCTTCTGTTATTTCTTGCTCGCCTTTAACGAATGAACCAGCTACTTATATATAGATGAGGTAGCCCTCCTAACAAATGGAACTGATTGATCTCTTGCTATCAATAGAAGATATCTTGCCTAACAAATAAAATTAATGCAATCTGGATAACTAAAGAAAGAAGACCTTGAGAGATCTTTGGGCCAACTTCCTCAAGTTGTTGCACCGGTTGCACAGGCACCAATTTCTTTTAGCAAGTCTAGTTATTGAACGATTCGCTAGAGACACTGTGCATTATTGTTGGCACAAACATGTTTACTGAAATATTGCTGTTGCACCGGTTGCACAGGCACCAATTTCTTTTAGCAAGTCTAGTTATTGAACAATTCGCTAGAGACAGTGTGCATTATTTTTGGCACAAACATGTTTACTGAAATATTGCTGTTGCACCGGTTGCACAGGCACCAATTCCTTTTAGCAAGTCTAGTTATTGAACAATTTGCTAGAGACAGTGTGCATTATTGTTGGCACAAACATGTTTACTGATATTGCTACACCAACTGCAAATTATATTTATAGCCATGTCTGAGTATTCATCTTACTGGTTATTCTTATGTTCCAGTTACATTGTCTTGAGATGGATTAATGGTTCTGCTTTGGGAATTATCTGGTGTCCCTTTGGGCATACTTATTACTTATTAGAGATCATGGCTTAGGATATTGCTAGTTGACTCTTTTCCATTTCTTGCTATTTGTATCCCTCTTATCACACTGTGCATGTTGACATGTTTTTTTCTATCATACCAGAAATATTTCTTGCCTGGTTTTATCGCATTGTCAGTTCTAGGTTATTTTGGCTATGCTTCTTAGCTTCTACATATTTAAAGAAATGAAAGTCAGATCCTTTTAAAAATTTATGTGGTGCTTTGCTTATTTTATGGAGGCATCTCGCCGATAGTCTGACATATTTGTTATCTTTCATTTGCTATATTGCATGCAATTGTTGATCAGGTTTCAACTTCCATTCATGTGTATGAGCTGTTGGATAGCATGGTACGAAGCCACAGTTAGTGGTCTGTACTTCAGTGCTAGCTAGTAGCCGTTGTTCACTAGGGTTGGTTGTTGGTAGTTGGTACTCAAAACTTGACCCCTCTAAAGTCTAAAGTTGATATTAACTACAAACGAGAGATCTTGCTTCATGGTTCTAGTTTTATGAGTACTTTGAGCCTCGTGCTACTGTTAAATATATATTTGTTCAGATGTTTGAGGTAATCCACTGAGCTGAGCTGAATAGTAGTGCACTATTAGTGCATTGGCCTGCTCTCTGGGTTCTCTTCCAAGATTGGGATTCTTCTATTACTCACAAAATATATCAGTTCATGTCAAGCCTAACATAATTCTTAAATGAGTTTGTTGCACTAGCTCGATACACACAAGGTTCGGTAAACGGAGACAGAAAACTTGAAAGGAAATAACATGCAGTAACACCAATAATACAGGAGAACCCAAGTAGCACATGTTGAAAATTAGCGTTTTAGCTTGACCATTTTCCAGGATAAGTACTTTGTGTATACTTTCTTAGTGGAGTGACTGTTATGTTATGTTGAAATATGAGCTTTGAAGACTATCAAAATGTTTATGTAACTTTCAGGATGAGTTTTGTCTTCTAATAGCTTGCTTGAGGAATCTGTTGTTCATTCTGACAATTTGCTTCATTCCTTTACGTCCTGCTCCAGCTTTAGCTATCACCTTTTTATATATTCTGTAAGAGTGGACTGATAAATAGGGTGATTTTTCAGCCTATACAACAATATTCATCACCCTAGCAAGTTGGTTCTGGGAGCTGACTTCCATTGCTTCAAGAACAAGGTTGAGCCAAAATGGGAAGACCCTATTTGTGCTAATGGTGGTAAATGGACCATAAGCTGTGGCAGAGGAAAATCTGACACAATGTGGTTGCATACTGTAAGCGTTTTTTGCATTATAGAATCTCATTTATTTTGCCCAGTTATCTTTAGTATAATCTCCACTTTAATTTCCCCCCCTTGAATCTTAGTTATTGGCAATGATCGGCGAACAATTCGATTATGGTGATGAAATTTGTGGAGCAGTTGTTAGTGTGCGTGGGAAACAGGAAAAGATAGCTATCTGGACCAAAAATGCTGCTAATGAAGCTGCTCAGGTACAAGTGTTTTATTGAAGTTCTTTGCATGTATTCTAACTTGCACCATGTTTTTCTGATAATTTACCATAGTATAAATTCAAATGATCTTGTTTGAATGCTCAAATGCAAGCATGTGTACACCTTTAAAAAAATGTGTATAATAATGCTCTGATCTTGCTCTGTGGAGCCCCTTACAATGTGTGCCTGTGGCAATGAATTTCTCTACTTGAAGAAGGTTCTTGATTTATATGTATATGGGGTACTCCAATGGGCATAACATATTTTGATAAACTTAGTTCTGAAAGAATTGCTATTTTTGGGTGTATTATGCTTCTGTAATTTCCCTGATAAGTTTGTCCTAGGGAAATGCTTCATTGTTTCTGCTAAAATACCACATTATGCTATATAAAATTGTTGAGCTGTTTTAACTGAAGTTTATATGTTTTGGCTATTGAGTTGAAATTGCAACGTTTATTCATTTCTTAGCGTTACTCATCTGCCGTATGTTTTGCTGTTTTAGCATTTTGTATAACCGGTGCTGCATTAGTATCGCAATAGCATCCTAAAATGTGTTAGTTTTAGAACTTCTAGATATTAGTAATTCTGCCATCACACAGATTAAGGGTAGGTCGGTGGTCCATGAGTACAAAAGTGCTAGTTGTCTGGATCCTCAGCATTATTAACATTGATTCTCCTAGCTAGGCTAGATGTGCTGAACATATTCCTTCTTTTTTTATCAGATAAGCATCGGGAAGCAGTGGAAGGAATTTCTGGATTACAAGGACTCCATTGGATTCATCGTTCACGTGAGTAGTGCTCTGGATTTCTTCCGTATGTCCTGGATACTGTCTTTGACACGGGTTCTTTTTGTTGCAGGACGATGCAAAAAAGATGGACAAAGCTGCCAAGAATCGCTACACAGTTTAACCTCAATACTCGCATCCTGAGAGTAGCAGGCCTACGTGTAGGATGGTTTTCTACTATGCATTAGTAGTAGCTGTTGCGTTTGAATGCCGCTGTTCGAGGTTATCTATTGCTGTGAATTGTTTAAACATTACCTAACATGTTGCATCTATCGCTGTACTCCATAAGGCACTCGAGTGTTCCCCTCGCTGTTCTGTGAATTAAAGTGCACTTTCTGGTCATTGTTCAGTTGTGCTAAAACTGGAGTGTGGAAAGTTTGTGAGCTTGGAGAATACAAGCGATACATGGTCGAAGGCTCAAAAGCCATAGAGCAGAGACCAAATTACTCTGAACTAAATACCGTATCTAACACGATGTTGATATATTTTTTATCCTTTAAGTATATTTTAATAATAATTATAAGATACTTTAAAGTAAGTTATATTAAAAAATTCATTGAAATCTACTTTTTATAGTATATTTTTTGTATATACTTTTTTATATATGGAAAAATAGTATATAGCAAAAATAAAGGTTACGACGAAATTTTTTAACTAAATCGTATTATAGTATCTTAGAATTAATATTTAATTATACTAAAAATGTTAAATAAGTATAATACATTTGTTTATATAGTGTATTGGAAGTGGGACTATCACTCCTGATAGTACGGAAAATGTTTTCTATATAGAAAAATGATGCCGAAATAGGACAACATGGTGTCAGGGTACTATGATTTTAAATACACCAATTCAATTTAAATTCAAGTATGTTTTTTTTTTGAAAATTTTAGTTTTAGGGTATATATCTGTCTATAACAATTAGTCTATCCCAACTTGTTTGGGACTAAAGACTTTGTTGTTGTTGTTGTTGTTGTTATTTTGCTATAACAATTCAACTAAAACATATGCCTTTGAAAAAAAAAATATACGAATTCACAGATTTTAAACAAATTTAGATCACATGCTTTGTTTTGTATATAAAATCAGCACATACCAGCAAATCAAACTATCATAAAAGCCAATTACAGTTCAAAATTCAGTTCAAACTTATTTGAACTAATTAGTAAGCTAGTTAAATTTCACATTTAAAAAATTCCAAAAACTTTTACGTACGATACATAAGAAAAATATCTATTTTAGATCTGCCCTAGTTAATTATACAAAAACGCTATTTATTTGTTGAAGAAGAAATCAAGACATTTATATGACGTTACAAATTGATAACTAAAGTGAAAAGGGGTAGCAAGCAAGCAAGGAAGCAACGAGGAAGGAAATTGACATCTTTGGAAGTGCCTTAACCAAACAAGGAAGGTAAAGAGTGCCAGTCATGGCGACGGACAGTGCTGTGATCCTTGCAGGATCCTACCTGAGGAACATCCATTCTAGCAGCAGTTAGCTCAGTTCTGCAATGTAGCAGAGGAGGAAGAACTGCACGAACAGCTCACCGAACATGTAGCCTCTGCTGATCATCCTCCAGGTCCCTCCCACGAGCGCCGCGGCGTTGAGCACGCTGAGCATGCTGAAGAAGTCAGCATACTGATACATATTTTCATTTCATTAGAGAATATGTGAAACAAAGACAAATAAATGTGAAGCATATCAGCATAGAGGAGCAACGAGCCTAAGGCACTTCCCAAAATCAAGTTTGGTGAAATGTGTGAATTGGTCGGCGTCAGAGATCACACAGTCTAAGTCAGGCTTATGGGGTGAGTGTGGTTGAATAAACCTGACTGGACGACCAATCTCTGTGTGGTCGTTACGACCGGGGTCTGTATGGTTGTAACGATCGATGTCTGTACAGTCGTTACGACCAATCCCTGTGTCGTCGTAATGACCAGAGTCTGTGTGGTCGTAATGACCGATGTTTGTGCAGTCATTATGATCAGCCCGGTCGTAACGATCGAAGTTTGTGTGGTCATAGCGACTAATGTCTGTGCAGTCATTACGACCAGTCCCTATGTAGTCATAATGACTAGTCTGAGTGTGGTCGTATATGACCGACCGACCGCTCACCATGGTCATAGACGTCGTGGTCGTGGCGTCGAGTGTAGTCTGTGTCACTTTAGCAGTCGGTGGTCACTATAGTAGTTGGTGGTAACTGTAGCAGGCGTTAGTACGAGTGATCGTGAAATGACATAGGTCGTCAGTCAGATAGCAAACTGTCCGGCATAGGTAGGCGGCGTGGTAGTTGAGGCCTGAGAAACCGGATCTCAGCTAGTCTGCTCTTGTAGAAAGAAAAAAGTCTGTAAATTGAGTCGTTGTGTAAGTTAGAGTAGACGGAAGAAGATAATAAGAAAAAAATTACCCCAACCACTCTGTCTTTTACAACTCTGCACTATTGTTCATTCTCACCTCTGTTGTTCTCTGTTTGTTGTTAGACAATAAAGAACTCTTGATTGTATCTGGGCATGTTGATCCGGGTTGTATCCCAACACAAACTCGGCATGGTCGGTCTCATCGCCGACCCCCGAGGCGGCGGCGGCGGCTACATGGTCGCCGAGCTCATGCCCGTCGCCGGCACGGACCGTGCCGCCCTCCTCTGCTACACCGCGGGGGCCAGCGAGTGGGTCGAGAAGGCGCTCAACTTCCCCCAGCAACACCCGCGGTGGGAAAGCAAGTCAAGCAGCGGCGTGATCACCCACGCCGGGGAGCTCTGGTGGATGGATCTCTCCTACGGCCTTTTCACCTGCGACCCCTTCGCCGAGCAACCGAACCTGCGCTACGTCGCGCTCCCGAACGGCAGCGAGCTGGCCGCCGCCGCGACTAGGGAGGAGGACCTTGACAAGCGCTGCTGCGTGAAGGTGAGCGGCGGCAAGCTGAGATGCGTTCAGATCCATGGCCCCTCCAGCGGCAAGATGATCGGCATGTGGACGCTGAACTATCCGGCGCGTGCGGAGTACACGCCCGAGTACGACGTGCCCTAGGGCGACATCTTGACCGGCATGAGCTATCAGGCCACCGCGCTCGCGCTACTCTTCCCTTTTCGTCCACTTTTGGGAGCTGCCACCGTCGCTTACCGCAGCAAATGATGGTACGTACGTTGTCAATGCATGAATGCTGCTGCTGCTGTGCCTTGTGCAAACTGTTGCAGATTTTGAACTCATGAATATTATCTCTGCTCTGTTAACAGAAACTGACAAGCTAAACTGGTTAATTAAGGTTTTAATTAAGGCACATATTTGTGTATAGCTTTACAGCACATATTAGACATTAGGTATCCTAAGCGACTCATAAATTTCATGGACGATGAGATTACTTTAATTGTCGTTGATCATGTGTGTGTCTCACTTCATTACCTTGCCATTGGTGCAATGCTTATCTGTTCAGAAGTTCTTGTGACAGCCATTAATTATGTGCCGCCACATTCATCCTTTCTTGAGATTCTTGGTTGCTGTCTGTGTATGTTTGCAATTGCATGTTAGTGCTCAAGCATATTTTAGTTTGTGACGAAGTAGTTGTCATACTTTGATGCTCTGTGACACCTTATAGTTAGGGATAGACATGCAAGTGCAACAAGAGAATTAGGGTGCCTTTGGTTGAGCTTTTGGGAGCTGCTTTTGCTTCCAAAAAGCCAAAAGCCGATCAAAGGGGTGGAAACCAGAAACTGCTTTTTCAGAAGCAGCTACTTTTGGGTAGTACAGTTTTGAAAGCACCTTGGATCCTGCTTTTGGCTTTCTGCTTTTTGAAATGATGAAAATAGAGAGCTGTTTCACAGTTGTCTCAAGGAAAATAGAGATAAGAGGTAAGTTTTATACTTGTTTGAACCAAACAGCTTACAGCTTTTCCACAGCCCACAACCTACAGCAGCTTTTCCATAGCCCACAGCTCACAACAGCTTTTTCAGAAGCCATAGCTCAACCAAACACACCCTTAATCCATGTGCAGATGTGTTTGTTCTTTGCATCTAGAGTTACATTGTTGTGCTTGATTGACGGTTAAGTTTGCAGCTCCAGTAGAAGGAATCGTAAATGTAGATCATATGATCTTGTAAAAAAATGTCATATCATGTACGATGTCAACACTAACAACCAATGTGTTAATATCTCCTTGCATGGTATACCGTGTGCGTGGTGATAGCATGAATGTGATCGTTTTGACTTCAGCTTTTAGCTTTCGGCTTATTTTTCACAATTCATAAATTTCGTCTTTTCTGAACTTTTGGCTTTTTATTGAGCTTTTTTGCCGATTCTTTTTTCCCGTATTTGTTTGTATTATATATAATGGGCTAACATGTTTTTTTATATATTTTTTAATTTTTTTAAATTTAATTATGCTAAATAAGTCACTGTCAGCTACAATATTTTTCCAGCCAACTACAGTGCTTTTCAGTCACATGCCACAAAAAAAGCCCAAATGAGCACCACTATTTATATTAATAGAAGACTAGAGTCAAACAATAATTGTTTTTTTGAAACAACAGTCAAACAATAATTGTAATGTGTTAATATCTTCCTTTTCATTTGACACTGTTATCCTGGTCATAAGTTAATTTGCTCTCTCTTTATCGTGTGCCAGTTAGCTAGGGACTTGTATTCATTTCTCAGCTGTCAGAAATATGATGCATGAATAGTCATGTTCAGTGATGTCGGCAACAGTAGGTGATTTTATAGATTTGAACTGAAATAGAAGTGTCTTTTTCGTGGGACAGGAAACTATAAATCAGAGTATCAGTATAAGCGTTGATGCCTACACAGGTAAAGTCCAGATTAGTGACTAACTGACTACTAGATTGTGATTTGGCCATATTTCAGATTTGAAGATATATTTGGAGCTTGATTGCACTTCACATAGATGATAGAACATCACAAGTAGGCATGATTTACTGCTTGACATAACCAATTAATCATCATTTCTTGCTCATCCATGTTCAGAGACTTCTCTGCTTTGGGATCTTATTAACGTTCTATGTAATGAGTTGCTCATATCAAGTTATCGCATGATGTCTCACCATCATATATTGATCAACTAGTATTTCTTGTCTTTGAAGACTCTGACAGGAAGGACCATTGTTTGCGTATTGTGACGGGGATTCTGAATGTAACAACCCGCCCATCCTCTGGGCCTAGAGTGCTACCATCATTGCATATTAATACCACTGTTAGGCATCTTCTAAACAATTGAAGCAAATTCTACCTTGATCCAGATGCAACAATCACTTACACCATACCATTATTAAGCAACTATGCTAGCTTACTGGTGGAATTAAACATACTACCAATTAAGAACTAGATATGTGAAGTGCTGCAAGAACGTGAAGTTATTCATGTACTACACCCGCCCGCGCAAGACGTCCTCAATAGTTACCTAAAAATAAAACAACAAAGTAAGGGTGAGTCCAAAGACTCAGCAAGTACATAATAGAACGTTAAATACTAATACAACAGGAAAATGAATTAATCCAACCAACATACTCTGCATATATAGCCATGCTCATATCTTCATTCTCAAGGTTCCACATCGATCGTACATACTTCACATTCATTTCCATGTTGCACATTGCCACATCATCAATGCAATGCAATGCATCCCTGCTCTACATGCACATTTGCTCATCACATTGCAAATACCGGTACTGCCGAGTGAACACCCGTCGATGTTCACCCATCGTGGGCCCGCCCTCATAGGCACGGGACCCCTCCACTCCCGTGGAGGCCTACCGAAGTAGGTCTTACTCAAGAGCACTCCGGATTAGTCCGCTAGCTTTACTCATAGCTAGGGACTTTCTCACCGCCCTCACTCTTGAGTGCTCCTCATGCAAATGCATATGCCCATGATCATAGTCACGCTCATCATTAACATTATCAGCAGATAAGCATCATTGCCTACCTCACTCCATCATCATTGCCATCATTTACCATGCAACCTTATGCCATGTAAGCATCACATTTCCACATAGATATCATGTAATCAACGCATCTCCACATAAATATTATCAAAACAGGGAAACATCGCATATTCATAAACCTTGGTCTACCGCTCTACCATGTACTTGCCTGTTAACCAAGCGGAGCGGAACGACGTGCGGACGGCGTCGACTCAGGACCTCCACCTGGACAAGCAAATAATCTGATTTAACGCATCATAACGAAACCAGAGATTAAATGGGCGACGACGATACTACACGCATAAACTGGTTCTAGCGTAAAAATGCACGGGTTTCAGGGACCTGTCGCGCGGGTACCAAAACCCCCCATTTCTTTCTCTTTTTTCTCCTCTTTTCTTCTCTTTCTTCTCTTTTTTCCCTTCTCTCCTTTCTTTTCTTACCCAGCCTCTTTTTTTCTCTTTTATTTGGCTCGGCCGAACGGCCACCACCCCTTCCCCAGCTCCCTCTCCCCATTCTTCTTGGCCTAAAGGCCTGCCCGAACCGGATCTGGGCGGCACGGCGGCGCATGGCCGGGCGTTGACGTCGCCGGCTGCCCCTTCCCCCGCCGCCCCCTTCTTCCTCTCTCCCCTTCACTCTCTCTCTCTCTCTCTCTCTCTCTCTCTCTCTCTCTCTCTCTCTCTCTCGCACGAGCTGCGCTCGGTGCACCTCCGGCGGCGCGGTGGCGTGCGGCCGGGCTCGGCGTCGCCGGCCCGTAGCCCGTCGCCGGCGGCTCCACCGCCGTCCCTGCCTCCGCCTTCTCTCCCCGACTCCTGCGTGCGCGACCGCGCCCGCGGATGCTCCTCCGGTGGCGCGGCCCAGCTCGGCGGCACCGGTAGCTCCTCCGCCGCCCCCCGTCTCTCTTCCTCCCGGGACCAGCCGGCCTCGGCCCGATTCGGCGCCAACTTCCCCGGATCTGGCCGGCTAGGGCCAGATTCGGCCTTCCCGGGGTGGTCCCGCCGCCTTCTCGGGCGCGCACAGCCGGGCTCGACGACGTCCTCCCCCAACGCAGCGCCGGCGAGTGGCTCGGCCACCGGCTGCTCCCTACGGGTCGAGCTCGCCGGCCACGGCTTGCATCCGGCCGGCCACCCTCTACTGCTACCAGGACGGTTGTACTCACGGGTTGGCGCGACGTGGGCTCGGCAGTCACCGACATCGTCTGACGAATGCGGCGAAGCCCTCACCGTCGGCCTTCTGAGCTCCTTGGGACCTCCTCTCCACCTTGCCCTTCTCCTTCTGGCCTTCCTCCTTGCCTTCCCTCTCTTTCTCTCGGCTGGGGGGTGAAATGATGTTGCTTGGCTTTGTGGCTGTGGCAGAAAGTGGAGCAGGTAAAGGGCTGTGTGATGTCTTGTCTAATTAAGAGGCATGGCTGTCACACTCACTGTGAAATGGCGCTTTTGCCCTTGCCCTTTTTTGCTTTGGCTGGCTATGGCCCTAAGGGCTTTCTTGGTCCAACAGCTGCCCTACACTATTTGGTGCTTCTCTACTGCGGCAGGTAAATCGGTAACAGGTAAAAAGGAATTTTTCTGCCGAATGATGAAATCCCACAACGTGAGACGGTGCTGACCTGCCCTGGACGGTCTGGGAACCTCTGAGAGCGCTATTTTTAGTCGCTTTCTAGACGGTGCCAACCATCCCTGGGTGGTCTAGGAACCTCTGCGAGCGTTACTTAATCGGTGTTCTAAAAGCCGATGGGTCTGACGGCAAAACCGCCCTTACCTTCTCTAATTCTCTCTTTTGCAAATCAGTAGTATTACACTGAAGTTTTGTCAACCGGCTGAAGACCCTGCACCACCGGCATCATCTTTTGGTGCAGGTGACTGTGCTTGTTCTTTTTTAGCTGCGGCTTGTGGTTTTAGGTTGCGACTTGTGACTTTTGGACTGTTTGTACGAAAGATTACATAGTAACAGAAACTCACGTGCGGTTTTTGCCGATATAAATGAAGTCAGTAAAGTATGTACTACAATTAATTAGTAGACCCTATCTTGAAAAAATAATCTATTTAAAAGTTAATTATTGTAGAAAAGCCAAAAAGCAGCTTTTAAAAGCTGAAAAGAACAGAGAACACCAAGAAAATCTTACAGCCTTTTCCTGGGTAAGCCTAGCTAGTTTCACTCAAGAAGTCTCGTATGCATGGATCGGGGATCGCCTTACATACATTAGCGAACCTCATGCAATGTTCTCTTGATCCAGGTTGGCTACTAGCACGTATGGGCTGAGGCTGTTTCACTGGTGCGAGACTTCATGGACGACTGAAATTTTTGATGTCTTGTTATGCTTCAGATAGAAATGTTGTTTGCAACCTTTGTTACTTCTACCTCCCTGAATGTTCTGTTTGAGATATTTGGGCACCTCAAACCGAATGTCATGACGTTTCCAGTCGCTTCTATAGTTTCGCTTATATAGTTATATTCTTGGATGTTGCTCTGTAACTAGTTTCTGCATGTCGTGCTGTGTTCGTACGTGGATCTAGATGACGCTAATTAGTAAGTAGTGGTGTGACCGATCAAAGGAAGTTGCTCACATACATGCTTGGCCAACATTGCATCAGATAGACATGATAGGTTCCGAGCATGCATTCAGTCAGTGAGTTCGGACAAAAACTCGAAAAATCGCAGGCAGTTTTACGTGACGGTGATCATGCATTAACCTTTCCATTTGTGGAATCCTTGGCGACCGCTCGCCTCGCTGCTTCTCTCATGCCAAGTGAGAACGAAGCTGATCCCTGCTCTGTTTACTACGATCGTGCTGTGCTAACGTGGGCGCTTCTCTGACCAGAACTGCTCCATCAAGTAATTGGTTCAGAAATGTACTGATTGGTCTAGTTGAATAAAGGTACTCCTCATTTGAACTTTTGCTTCAAGTTTAAATCTTTTTTGGCACTATTTGAATCTTTTTTTTCACTATAGCTGCTACAAGTTTTTTAGATATAATTAAATTAAAAAAATAAAAAGGTTATTTCAGTACGGACAACGTAAAGAAATATGAGAAAAAAAAAGCAAAAAACCTTAAAAAAGTTAGAAAAAGGCAGAATTAAGAAGCTAGAAAGTAGAAGTTAAAATTTGAAGCCCTGATTTATTGGGTTTTCAGAGTAGATCACGAGATTAGCAGTTACGAGCATATCACATGGACTAATGATCACAGGATCAGAGCAATACCACCAGCGCAATACGGAGCGGGCAGAGACGTAACCAACTTGCCATGCAAGCCAAACCCCCAACACGGCAGCGCGATAAGACCCTCCTCCCCTTCATAAGCCGGCAAAATCAAGCCCCCACACACTCCCATCTCACCCATCACCACCGCTACTGCTTTCGAGTTAGGAGTGTTTTTTCCCGCCCGTACACTTGCCTCTCTTGCGCCCCGACGAGCATCCGTATCTGCCCGCGTCCGCACCGGCGGCGGCGATGGCGCGGCGCCCGGCGCCGTGGGTGATCCTGGCCAGCGTCCCGAGCGTGTCCTCTTCCGATGATGAGATTAAGGTGGGCGACGACCTCTCCTTCGACTGGCTCGACCCCCCGCGCGTCTCCTTCCTCACCATGCGCCGGAGCGTCACCGTCTCCGCCGTGCCCCGGGACGTCTCCCCCGACCGCGACGACTACCCCTACGTCGTCGCCGTCGACTCCAACGGCGGTCTCCTCCTCCGCGCCACCCGGAGGCGCGCCCAGGAGCCCCGCGTCGTGCTCGGCTCGGACCCTGTTCGATCGAGCGTCCCCGAGTACGGCAACATCTACGTCCTCTGCGACGCGTACTCCCTCAAGGCCACCCCCTTCCCGCTCGACTCCGACCGCCGGCTCCTCCGCGCCGGCAACGTCGGCCTCATCCATGCCCCTGCAGACGACGGCACCGAGGGCCTGCTCTACATGGTGGCCGAGCTCCAGCCCATCCCCGTTACCGGCCGCGCCAGCCTCCAACGCTTCTCCAACGATCTGGAAGGGTGGCTCGAGCCGAAGGAGGTCATCTACCCACCGGGCCACCGGCCGTGGGGCAGCAACGGCGTCGTCTCCCATGCCGGGAAGCTCTGGTGGGTGGATCTCTCCTACGGCCTCCTCGCGTGCAACCCCTTCTCCGACGAGCCGGAGCTGGATTTCGTCGCCCTCCCGGAGGGATGCGAGCTGCCCGCCGGCACGGAGGACCTCGCCAAGCGCCGCTGCGTGAAGGTGAGCGATGGCAAGCTGACGTACGTTCAGATCAACGACGGCCCAGGAGCCGCCGCGACGGTCAGCGTGTGGACGCTGTCTGGCGCGGAGGAGTTGGTTTGGACGCGTCAGCACGGGGTGCGCTTCGAGGAGATCTGGAACGACAGGACCTACCGGAAGAGCCAGATGCCGCGGAGCGTTCCGGTGCTTGCGCTCATCCACCCCAAGAACTCTGGCGTGGTGTACTTCTTCCAGATCACCCCGCAGAAGTCGTGGGTGTTCGCCGTGGACCTGGGCACGAGGAGGGTGCTGAACTGCAAGGACTACACGATGCCGCACCTGCCGACGGCGCACCACTCCTCCCGCTTCGTCCACGCTTGGGAGCTTCCACGTTGGGTTTCCCGTGGAGAAGATGATGATGCTACAAATGGTATGTTGTTCTTGCTCAAATGCAGCTGCTATGCCTTATGTTGTTGTCGATTTCAAGTGATATGGACGCTGTTTCTTGAGTCCGCACTACTCAATTTGGTTTATTGTCTTGCACGCCAGAGGATCGATGGAATAGTACAGAGTTTGACATGCTAATTAAATTGGTCAAGGATCATATGCATGTTTACTAGCACCTTATGCGAGTTATAGATTTTAGGCATTGTGAGATTACTTGGTTATTCTCTGATCAATACATTACCTGCCCCTTTACCAGTACTTATAATATGCTTATGTGTTCATAAGGTTTTGTGAGTTGTGACTGCATGCCCACTATTCTAGAGAACAGTCCTGTGCATCCACATGCATCCTTGCTTGAGATCCCCGGTTATTTTTAGTATGTTTTTAGTTGCTCTGTTTATTGCTCAGAGCAGTACTCCTCAAGCATACGCCCAAGCATATTGTAGAAAAATTATGATGAGCCTTCACCTTAATTATAGGAATGTATAACAAGAGAAGTAATCCTTGTATGGATGTGTTTGTTCTTCTTTTGCATGGTTAGTTTGTATGCTTAACTGATGATTACAGATGCAGCTTTAGTTTAGTGGAAGGCATTATAAGTGAAAATGTAGACATCTAAAATTAATGTCATGCATGTATCATTAACAGAGTACAAGAAGGTGTGCAAATCATTCAAACAAAGTTAGAACAGATGCGAACGACTTCTTGAATGTTCCTTTCGTGCCTTCTTGCATGGTACAACTTTAGTACTGTGCTAGGTGGTTGCTGGAATTGATGGAACACTGCAGTTCTAAAATGATTTTGTTGTTTTTTTATGCGAAGGAATTTTTGTTGGTCACAGGATCACTGTACATATTGAGTACTTTCTATCTGCAGTGATTGCATTAGTTGCCTATAAAGTTAGACGATTTGAACTACTAAAGACAGAACTATATATATGATTGTTTCATGGGAAAAAGTGTAGCTGCTGGTGTTGTGAGGACAGCAGGTTTATCCTCCTTTTCGCAGCCGTTATTGCAGATAATGTGCTAAGCTTGCACGAGGGAGTTGTTCAATCATGTTTCTATAACATGTTTGTCTACACGAGAACGTTGTCCCTGACACAATTAGAATGCTTTCACCTGATCATAAGTTAATTTGCCTGTTATGGATCTGTATGCATTCATTTTTCAACTATCAGTCTAATGATTTTGTAACATGCATGGGAGACAGTTTTCAAATGGCCAAAGACTAGAAGGGGACGCATTTTTTTGTTGATCAATAGCACTAATGAATGTCTAATGTTAGTACCAGTGGGTGGGTATTTTTGTTGTTGTTAGCACAATCACGGGAAAGGAAACTGCATGTTAGAGTAACTCCATTTGTTGTTTTTGATGCCAACCACAGATCATAAAGTCTTGAGATTAGTGAGTAGTAGAATGTACTATATCAACTTTTGGGATTTGAAGCTGTACTTGGAGCTTGATTGCACTTCACAAATAGGCACAACTACTGTTTGGCATCATTAGGTCCTTTGTTTTTTTAATCATTCTGTTACCAGCTTCTGGATCTTAGTAACATCTTTCGAAATGAGTTGCCCCTACCAAGTTATATATTCCATAAAATTTCACCATTGCCGATCAACCAGTATTGCTTGTCTTAATATGTAGGGTCTGATGACGAGTTCATGTGTCTGAGTTTCCTGGGCGAGAAGCTGATGAACTTCTGTCAACTGGGCTGAGGCCCTGCATCTAACAAAGGTTGGAGGAACACAAAGAAAAACTCGTAGCTTTTTTCCTAAGTGAGCCTATTTTGACCCATATATATGAATCACTTTGCATGCATTGTCTGCTTCAAACAACACGAGGAGATTTCTTCAATGAGCCTCACTTTTTCTAGTTCGATCCAGGTTTTGCTGCTGGCACCGTGGCGCGTATGAGGCTGTTGACTGGTGTGAGACTTCATGGCACGGTCCTCACGGACGACTGAAATTTTCATCTTCTGTTATGTTTCAAATGGAACTGCTGTTTGGTAGCATTGTTACTTTTATCCCCTGTTGGTTTGTCTGAGATACAAGGGCACTTCAGAACCAAATGCTATTATGCTTGCAGTCGGTCGTATGTGTTGGGGATTGGATCACTCAGATGGAAGCAAGGAATAGAGGATAGATAAACAGAGGAGTGTGTAACTCAAAACTTCACACTATATTCATACATCTCTCTGTTAGAGTGATCTTAAGCATTTGGCCCAACGGCTAAATGCCCCCCCTTGTTCGCGCCCTGATCGGGGGCGCCCAGCCCAATTGGCTGGTGGGCCCCTGTCGCCAGCGCCACATAAATAGAGGTGGGGGCCGGGGCGGCACGCACGACGAGGTTCACCGTGCCACCACAAACCCCACCGAAAAACCCTAGACCGATCGGAAAGGGGGCGCTCCAGCGATAGGAAGTTCCACCACCGCCACCGATCGCCGCCGCCAGGGAGACGCCGCTCCTTCTTCCCCGACCGTCGCTGCCCGTGCGCAGACCTCACCGACGAACCAGCGATGGCCGGCTCTTCATCCAACGCGACGGACGGTCGGTACCCCTAACCCTAATGATCTCTCTCTCCGTGTATCACTCGAACCCGAACAGAACACCCCTAGATCTAAACCCTAGGAGATCCTAAGGTACAACAATGGTATCAGAGCCTACCCTAGGCGTAGATCTGAGAGGGGAAAGAGACCGCCGTCGGTTGACCGGCGTGCGGAAAAGAAAAGCACAGAGGATCCCCCCTAACCCTAGAAAACGACAAAAGAAAAGAGAGGGGAACGGATCAAAACCCTAACCCTAGATCTGAAAAGGTGAGACTTACCTGGCCGCCGTCGTCGCTGGCGTGCGGGAGACCGATCGAGCCGTGGGCTCGCCGGCGCTCCACGTGTGGGCCACCGTCGACGCGCGGGACAGATCCGAGCGGGCGCGCTCGAAGGGGCGCCACACGGAGCCGCTCGACAGCGGCGCGCTCCCTCTCAGGGGAGCGCGCACGCCGGCGAGAGGGCCCGCGGAGGCGCCGGTCTTCTTCTCCTTCTCCGGCGGCGTGGTCGAAATCGCCGCCGCCGCTGCGTTCGCTCGGGCGCGAGGCGAGAGAGGGAAGAGGAGAGAAATGACCTAGGGTTACGGGGGCGTCCGCTGCACGCGGGTTTTGATCGGGCGAAAACGCCGCTCAGCCGTCGGACGGCTGAGATCGTGCTGAGCCGCGCGGGCTTCTTTTGGCCCAGGCGGGCAGAGGATTTCCCGGCCCAGGCCCAGGTTGCGGCCGGGGCGCGGGGGCAGCGTGACGCGCGCGCGCGTAGCTGCGCTGGATCGAGCCGCCTTGGGCCGTGACTGGGCGCGGGGGAGAGCGCCGCGCGCGCGCTCAGCTGGGCTGAGCGGGCCGCCATGGGCCGAAATGGCTGTTTGCACAGTAAAATCCAGAAAATTGAATTTAATCTTTTCCAGAAGCATTTATGAGTGAATTTGATTGAATTTTGATTTAAAATCTCTGTAAATTTTTGCACCGACGTGTTAATTTTTCCAGAGATTGATGAGTACAGTAATAATGCTTCTGAGTATGAATTATTTTAGAATAATTTCATGTTTCCGCTGCAAAAGTTAATGTTAATTACTCTTTTAATTAAATTCGAACCAACGGGAGAATTTAATTTTTGAGAATTGTTATGAATTATGATATTGTTATTTTCTGACCAACGTTGATAATAACAGTATTATAATTTTAATTGATAATTTTTATGCATTATTTCTATTTCTGCCCAACGGTGATATAGATTTAATGTGTAAAACAACTGTATGTTTTAATTTTAACCAACGTTGAAATCAAGGCATGCAGTTGTTGTTATTATGTTTAAATGTTCTCACTGTATATGAATTGTGTTTTCAGGAGGATACTCTTTGATGGGCTACATCAGAGATATCCCGGTTCTCAAAGGAGACAACTATGGTGAATGAAAGAAAAAGATTGACCTGACCTTCATCTTGGCTGAGTTGGACTGGGTAATCACCACACCGTGTCCCACAGAGCCTGTGGCACCGGTGAGTGATGAAAATGAGGCTGATGCTGCTTGGCAGACCAGACAGAGGGACTATGCTCCCATAAAAATATCATATGATCTTGATCATAAAAAGTGGGTCACTGCCAACAAGAAATGTTTGGCTGTGATAAAGAACACGATTGAGCCTGCTATTGTGGGCTCAATCGCAGAGTGTGACACTGTCACAGAGTACATTGAGAGAATAAAGAGTCAGTTTACTGGCTCTTCAAAGACTTATGCTACACAGCTGATTAAACAGCTTGTGACAGAAAGGTACTCTGGTGGTGGCAGTGGCATAAGAGAGCACATACTAAGGATGAGCAACTTGGCATCCAAGCTTAAACCAATGGATTTGGCTCTCAAGGATGAGTTCCTTATTCATTTGGTTTTTGCTTCCTTGCCGAAAGAGTTTGACACCTTTGTTGTCAACTACAACATGCAGCCCGAGAAATGGGACTTAGAAAAGTGCATTACTATGTGTGTGCAAGAGAAGGAAAGAATCAAATCCTCATATGGTGGTTCTATCAACTATGTGGAGGACAACAAGAAAAAGAACTTCAACAGTAACTTCTCCTCAAAGAACAAGGGAAAAGCCCCTGTCCATCAGCCTCAACAAAATAATTTTGCAGTAGACAAAGATCAGTGTCTTCACTGCAAGAAGACGAGACACTACAAGAAGAACTGTCCCGATTACTTAAAGATGATAATGGCAAAGAAAGGTGAGAACATTATTACCTTTATAATGAATCCCTGTATGTGCAATATTCAAAATCTACTTGATGGATTGATTCAGGGGCAACTGTTCATGTTGCCAATAATTTGCAGGGATTCCGTTCGACGAGGACTACGCAAAGAAAAGAAAGATGCGTTAAAGTCGCAAATGGAGTCCAAGCTGAAGTTGAAGCCGTTGGCGATCTTTCATTAGAGCTAGCTGATGGCTTCATTCTTTTACTTAGAGATGTTCTTTATGTACCCTCTTTACAGAGGAATTTGATTAGTGTTTCAAATTTGGACAATGATGGTTATGATTGTCACTTTGGAAATGGCAAATGTGAAATAATGTTTAATGATAAATGCATTGATCTTGCCATCAAACAAGACGAGCTTTATTTGTTGTCACTTCGTGAAAATGTGAATTCAGTATGTGATATGAATGAGCGTATATCCTCGCCTGTGAATGCGAACAGAAAAAGAAAGAGAACTCATAATGCATCGTCGAAATTATGGCACTGTCGTTTAGGCCATATTTCGAGGGGGAGAATAGAAAGACTTGTTAAGAATGAAATTCTTCCTCTATTAGAGTTCTCAGACTTAGAACAATGCAGAGAATGCATTAAAGGAAAATATGTAAAGAAAATTAAGAAAGACGGCAAAAGAAGCACAGGAGTTCTACAAATTATTCACACAGACATTTGTGGTCCTTTTCCTGTGAAAAGTGTGGATGGATATGACTCGTTCATAACATTCACGGATGATTACTCCCGTTATGGATATATTTATTCAATCAAAGAAAGAAATGAAGCCTTGGATAAATTCAAGATATTTAAGGCTGAAGTTGAAAACCAACACGATTTAAAGATTAAGATAGTCCGATCTGATCGTGGGGGGGGAGTACTACGGTCGACATACCCCATATGAACAAGTTCCTGGACCTTTTGCAAGGTTTTTACAGGAAAATGGCATAGTGGCCCAGTATTCTACACCGGGCGAACCTCAGCAAAATGGAGAAGCTGAAAGACGCAACCGTACCCTGATGGATATGGTGCGAAGCATGATGAGCTACTCCACACTCCCATTAAGTTTATGGATGGAGGCGTTAAAAACCGCCATTCATATTCTCAACAGAGTGCCTAGTAAGTCGGTGTCTAAAACACCGTACGAGTTGTGGACAGGAAGAGTTCCCTCACTAAACCACTTACGTGTGTGGGGGAGTCCTGCTGAGGCTAAAGTATTTAACCCAAACCTTGGGAAGCTTGATCCCAAAACAGTAAGTTGCCATTTCATTGGCTACCCTGAAAAGTCAAAAGGTTTTCGTTTCTACTGTCCAGACAGATATACAAAGTTTGTAGAAACGAGACACGCTGTCTTCTTAGAGGATGAAATGATGAGAGGAAGTATGGTAGCTCGTGAGATTGACCTTGAAGAGAAGCGGGCGTATGCGCCCGCTCCGATGATTCAAGAGCCATTCTTCACACTACCTGCTGTCGCTGCACCGACGGTGCAAGACACTGTGGTGCCAGCACCTGTTATTGTTCCTCCTGTGGCAACAATGAATGAGAATGAAGAACATGTTCTTCAGGATCCTATAGAACCCATTGCCACAGATGAGGGGGAGCAACAACAGCCTCAAACAGAAGATGTACCAAATGAGGAGGCCCCGAGTAGGTCTCAAAGAGTAAGAAGATCAGCTATTTCTGATGATTATCAGATTTATCATACAGAGGAATTTCAAATGTAGGATGATCCCACCTCATTTGAAGAAGCCATGAGAAGCGAAAATTCTTCAAAATGGCTTGAGGTCATGGAAGAGGAAATGAGGTCCGTGAAGGCTAATAAACTCTGGGACTTGAAAATTATTCCTAAAGGAGCCAAAACAGTAGACTGTAAATGGGTCTACAAGACAAAGCTTGACTCCCAAGGGAATGTAGAAAGATACAAAGCGCGACTTGTGGCAAAAGGCTTTACGCAAAGAGAAGGGATTGATTACAATGAGACCTTTTCTCCAGTCTCATGTAAAGATTCCTTCAGAATCATAATGGCATTAGTAGCACATTATGATTTAGAGTTACATCAGATGGATGTAAAGACGGCATTTCTTAATGGGGATTTGGAGGAAAATGTTTACATGGCACAACCGAAAGGTTTTGTCGTGGAAGGAAATGAAAGAATGGGATGCCGCCTAAAGAAATCGATTTATGGGTTAAAGCAAGCTTCAAGACAGTGGTACTTGAAGTTTGACAGTACAATAAGAAAATTTGGGTTTAAAGAGAATGTAGAGGACAACTGTGTTTATGCAAAGTTTAAAGATGGGAAGTTTATCTTCCTAATCCTGTATGTGGATGATATCCTACTAGCTAGTAGTGATGTCAGTCTGCTACTGGAGACAAAGAAGTTTTTGTCCTCAAATTTTGATATGAAAGATCTTGGTGAAGCTTCGTTCGTTCTAGGGATCGAAATTCACCGGGATAGAAACAAAGGGATATTAGGACTGTCACAAAAGACATACATAGAGAAAGTCTTAAAGAAATTTGGTATGCATAAATGTAGTCCTTCACCTGCACCTATAGTCAAGGGCGACGGATATGGGGATTATCAATGCCCCAGGAACCAGTACGAGCTCGATCAAATGAAATCGGTTCCATATGCTTCAGCTGTCGGAAGCTTGTAGTATGCTCAAGTGTGTACACGCCCTGACTTAGCGTTTGTTACCGGGTTACTTGGCAGATTCCAGAGCAATCCTGGAATAGAACATTGGAAATTGGTAAAGAAAGTCTTGCGTTATTTGCAAGGAACAAAAGGCCTCATGATGACATACAGAAGATCATATTCACTCCATATAGTGGGGTATACAGATTCTGATTATGCGGGAGATGATAGAAAGTCGACATCTGGATATGTGTTCACTCTCGCTGGAGGAGCTATGTCGTGGAAAAGCTCAAAGCAAACCGTCACTACATCGTCCACAATGTATGCCGAGTTTGTAGCATGTTATGAGGCTTCGGGGCAGGTGAACTGGCTAAAGAAGTTCATACCCGGTTTAAAAGTGGTTGACGACATTAATAGACCACTTAAGTTGTACTGCAATAATGAACCCGCAGTAATGTATGCCCACAACAATAAGTCAAGTGGTGCTGCCAAACACATTGACATAAAGTACTATGTTGTGAAAGACAAAGTTCGGGATCAAATTATAAGTCTTGAGCATATAAGTACCACAAAGATGTTAGCGGATCCGCTTACTAAAGGCTTACCACCCAACGTGTTCAGAGAACATATAGCCGGCATGGGTTTAAGGGAAAGCCTATGATTCCTGGACTAAAAGATGGCCCAAAAGATTAAAGTAACTATTTCAGAACAGAGAGGTGTATTGTAGCTGTTAAATCTATCGGCGATTGATCGTGACGATGAGACATGTTCTATGCACTAATCTGCGATGGAATGAGTAAAGTCAAAAGTAATTAAAGTTAAAGCATAGATTGAGATCAAGGGGGAGAATGTTAGAGTGATCTTAAGCATTTGGCCCAACGGCCAAATACCCCCCCTTGTTCGCGCCCTGATCGGGGGCGCCCAGCCCAATTGGCTGGTGGGCCCCTGTCGCCAGCGCCACATAAATAGAGGTGGGGGCCGGGGCGGCACGTACGACGAGGTTCACCGTGCCGCCACAAACCCCACCGAAAAACCCTAGACCGATCAGAAAGGGGGCGCTCCAGCGACGGGAAGTTCCACCACCGCCACCGATCGCCGCCGCCAGGGAGACGTCGCCGCCAGGGAGACGCCGCTCCTTCTTCCCCGACCGTCGCTGCCCGTGCGCAGACCTCACCGACGAACCAGTGATGGCCGGCTCTTCATCCAACGCGACGGTCGGTACCCCTATCTCTAATGATCTCTCTCTCTCCGTGTATCACTCGAACCCGAACAGAACACCCTTAGATCTAAACCCTAGGAGATCCTAAGGTACAACACTCTCAAGGTTACAACTGAAGCTAACAAGCTTTTCATGTGAGCTTGGAAGCTTACACACACATACTAGTGCCTCATAAAGGTACTACTACTGCTTGAACTCATACACACTTAGCTTCTCTAGCTTACAAGGTTTACATGCTATTTATATAGGCTAAACAACCGATCAACTTTACAACTCAGTGAAAATCAAGTTGATGAGTTCCATTCGGTAGGAAATAGCCTCATGGGCTGCGGCAGCATTGACCAAAGGAGACAGCTCAAATACTTATACGACGAGCAACTAACATTGTGTTCATACAAGACTTGTAAGACAACAACTAGATGCTGCTATAAAACTATTGCCGACATGCATGTATAATAAATGCAACTTAACTTTTCATCTCAAGAAGATAAACTATATATCTAACAACCTCCCTCTTAATTTATTTTGAGTAAAGTCCATTACCGGTCCTTAAACTTTTTATGCTGTGTCATCCCGGTCCATAGACTTTCAAAGTGTGTCATCCTGGTCCTTAAACTTTCAAAGTGTGGCAATTTCTTTTGAAAGTCTATGGACCGGGATGACACAGCATAAAAAGTTCACTGCTACAACTACATAGGATATTGCCACACTTTGAAAGTTTAAGGACCGGGATGACACACTTTGAAAGTTTATGGACCGGGATGACACAGCATAAAAAGTTTAAGGACCGGTAATTGACTTTACTCATTTATTTTCTTAAGATATCTCTTTTTACAATTCTTCACTTTGTTATGTCCTCACATCTCTAGGACACATAGCCATGCACTTGAAATGGTACTCAACCTTGGCAGCCAGTTGGATTCCGCTTCAACTTGGCTCACGTGCACTTGGTTGTAGACGGTGACGCAACTCGAACACGTCTCGGGTTTATTCAAACAGTCGACCTCAACTACGATTTGCCTAACTTAGGACGGCAAACACATCTTCTCAACGTCTCGGACTCAACTCAGGACGGTGAACACATCTGCTTGACGTCCTGGACTCCACTCTAACTCAACTCAGGACGACGAACATATCTCCTTAATGTCCCAGACTCTTAAGTCTCATAGCATTATATGAACCACTAGTTATGCCTCCAATAGTACGGCTTCGCTTTGTTACGAAGGACAACCATGTGCTTGACATTCCTTGCGATGGTGCGAACTGAACCATAATTCTCATGCAACATTAGCCTATGTTATGAACTACTTGGACCGCCGTGTGCTTGTTGTTAAGACCGTGGCAAAATATCATCCGATGTAACCAATCAAAAAAAAAAAATCCTGCACCTAGCTGTGACTGCACTGAAGCTAAAATATATTGAACCAACTTTCTAATTTTACAGTGAACAAACAGAAGTACCAACATACCAAACTGAAAACGGGATTTAGGATAGTCATGTCACTTGCAACTTTGCGAGTGACATCTACTAAATATAGTTTTACAAAATTCAGACACTTCCTCCAATTTTTCCAATATTCCCAATCTGACAAAAGAACTTGTAGATTCACATTGTCATGCCGAACAACGAATATGGAAGAACACGTGTATGCTTTGATGCATACAGGTTTCTAAAACAGGGACCAAAGAAGCACCAACTAGTTCGAACATGAATTCTGTCGCCATGGACTATATCTCCTGTTAGCTTCTTTCATCAAAACTGAAGCTGGAAAACTTGATTGCATCAATCAGCAACATATTTTGCTAATTGCTACCAACAACGAAAAGAATACAAGATGCAAACCAGTTACATAGGATGATTGGACCATCTGAGTGGGATCATCTAACTATTCTAACATGTTTAAGACATGGAATTTACGGCGCGGAGACTCCAAAATGGGGAACATTTTACATTGCAAGACTACTACTATCCTGGAACTTGCGGTTCCAATTCTACGATCGCTTAGCTACACTAAATAACAATGACATTGGACAAGCAGCAGAATGCAGTGCCCCCAATCTCAAGATTGCAAGGTCCCGTACAGCGCCTCCAATTATTTGTCCATGCTCTCTCCGCTGAACCTGCAAGAATTATACAGCAATTATTGTACAGAACAGAAATACTGGCTGCCCATCTGCAATAATCCTATGTTTTTTCACCTCTCGCACCCTGTTTCGCTGCCTTCTTGGTTTCGCTGTTTGATGGCATCGATAATGGCATTGAGCTGGCTGCGGCGGCCGCGGCCGTGGCAAATGCCAGCGCCGGCTGTTGTTGGAATTAATCTTAATAATTTGTACATGGTTGTCGGTGCCATAGTCAAAGCCATACGCAAGAAGATGTGGTCGAAGGTCTGGTCAGCAGTCTACGGTCGGTGCTCAGATGTGGTCGAAGCAGTCTCAGAAGCTGTGGTCGAAGTGACCGTGGTCGGAGTGGCCATGGTCGAAGTGGCTGTGGTCGAAGTGACCGTAGTCGGAGTGGCCGTGGTCGTGGCTCTTGTAAGTGATTACGACCACGTTGTGTGTGGTTGTAACGACCAGCGTCGTGGCGCTTGTGAGAGTGGTCGGGTTACGACTACTTGTGTGTGTGGTCGTAACAACAGTATCGTAGTGTTTGTGTAAGTGGTCGGTTACAACCATGTTGTGTGTGGTTGTAACAACCAACGTTGAAGACGCTAGCACCGTGGTCATGGCGAATGTATGAGGTCGTAGACGTGGTGACAATGGTCATGGTTGTAGCACCATGGTCAACAGTACAATGGTCGTAGCTACAGTCGACGGTCGATGCTCAGACGATCTGTGTGGTCGGAGATGCAGTCGAAGACGAGAGCGGCCGGTCACTATAGCAGATGTGTGCGGTCAAAGACGACTAACTTGCGTGTAGTCGGTCACGAACAGTGTGGTCGTGGATGACCAGTTTGTGTGTAGTCGTAGACGACCAGTCTGTGCATGGTGTGTGTGATCGGTTGCAACCAATATAGTCGTAGATGACCACATTGTGTATGGTCGATTATGACAAACCCTTGTAATAGTTAGTGACCACTGTAGCATACGACGGTTACTATAGCAGTCATCAGCACTGTTCTCGGTATGGACAGCAGTTGCGGTTGGTAGGCACTGTAGCAGTCGTTAGTGCTCAGAGTAGAGCATGGGCAGACGAGGGAGCATGGGTGAGCGGCAGAGCAGTTGAGTGCTCTGAGGTCTGATTGTGTGTGTGTGTGTGTGTGTGTCTACACACACACACACACCCCATATAATCTGTAAGAGCTGAGCAAGTCGAATAAGCAAAGAAAAGGGAAAAGCGACGCAAGTTGCGTTCGCGTCAGGAAAAATTTCCTTGGTGTCTGTTCATGCGACTTCCCCGTGTAGTGTGCGTCCACGGGTAACTCGAGTCTGCTCTATTCTCCGTCCGACAATAGAGTGGTCAAGAGCGAGTTGTTCTTCTTATCCTCTATTTTCACCACGTAGTCGTAGGAACTATAGAGTGGTCATATTGAGTTTGGGCATGTTTATCCTGTGGTGCTTTCCCAACAGCTGCTGCATGGCCTTCAACTTGAGCAGCTTGTCCCCTTCCCTGTTCGCGTCGCTTCTCTTCAGGGTCTTCTTATTAGGTTGCTCGGCCGAGGCGGGCGTGGTCAGCTTCTTGGCGTCACTGGCCTCCGCCTCCAGGGCGCGAGAGACCACGTCTAGCATGTCATGGTAGTTGTGTTACGCCTTCTCGCAGGCCTCCATGGACAGACTTGTGCGAGAGCGACGCCGCGGCGAGGAAGACATGCGCTGAGCACTCATCGAGCACACCCCGCCCCCCTCCGACTAGATCGTATGAGAAGGGCCTGCAATTGGTGGCGGCGGCGCACTGGGGCAGACAAAGGAGGGGTATCGGATGCAGGAGAGGTGTGCGACGCAGACGCCGCAGTGGGAGCAAGAGGCCGTGGGGTCGGGCGGGAAGAGATTGGGGTCGAGGTGGGGGTTCTTGGGAGGCGGTGGTGGAGGTGTCTGGGGAGAGGAGGAGGCAGGCGGAGCAGAAGGCGGCGGGGTGGTAGAGGAGGACGCAGGAGGAGCAGAGGCGGTAGAAGTTGCCATTGAGGCGGACGAGGATCCAGGCGTCGCGACCGGAGGGAGCAACCGATGCCCTTGCAAACGCCAGGGCCGGAGCCGAAGGGAGACGTCATTGCTGCATTTGCAACTTCGATTTGGGGATGGATTAGGGTTTTTGAGGGAGACGCGACTAAACCGCTCCACGCTGAGGTAGAAAATTCAATAAAGAGACCCTACAAATGAGTCGTTGGATCGCTATGATCCAATGAGATCCAACGGCTCACAAGAAGGGCCTCACATGATGTTTTTCCTATAGAATTCATTTCCCTATACCGAACGGTAACAAAGAAATTATTCTGATTATTTATTTATAAGAAATCATAAACTATAAGAGATGAACTAAGAAAAAAAAACTCGGCACTGCTAATGGCAGGCCAGGCTGGACCCTCACGAAGCGACGGATTCCTCCCGTGGACCCCACCGTTAGAGCTGCATAAACGCCGTTCATGCAAACCCCAAACGGCCACCGCTCCTCCTCCGTTTGCTAACCACGCCACCCCGCGACAAAAACAACCACACGATCCAACGTGGCTAATTAAAACTTGCCCTGCAAGCCAACCTTTTACGTAAACGCCTCAAGAGATAACGCCACATACCCTTAACCAACCGTATTAATCCCATCACCACCCGTACACAACTGCTCACACCGTTCTCTCTCTCTCTGCTTCGCGTCGCGTGCTCCGGCCATGTCAAAACAGGGGAGCACGCCGGCGTCGCCGCGGCCGCGGGCGTGGGTGGCCCTGGCCTGCGTCCCGCAAAAGGCCTACACGGAGGAGACGTTCCCGCCGGGCGCCGACGTCGCGCTCGTCCTCGACGACCCCCCGTTCGTCTCCTTCGCCACCGTGCCCCGGCGCATCACCCCCGACGCCACCAGCCTCAGCAACTACCCTTACATCGCCGCCGCCGACCCCTCCGGCCGCCTCCTCCTCTACGCCACCCAGGGCAGCGCCACGGAGCCGGCCGTCCACAAGTGCGCCAATCTCCGCATCTACCTGCACCGTGACTTCGTCCCGGCCTACTTCCTCTGCGACGCGCACACCGGCGTGGCCTCCCGCCTCCCCGAACCGCCCGCCGACAACGCCGTGCTCCACTTCGAGAACGTCGGCCTCATCGCCGACCATCGCGGCGCCAGCGGCGACGGCCACTACATGGTCGCCGAGCTCCAGCCATTCACTGGCACCTACCACGCCAGCCTCCTCTGCTACTCCACGGAGACCAGCGGGTGGGTCGCGAAGGAGCTCGCCTACTCCCCGGACCACCCGAAGCGGCGCAACGACGGCGTGCTCTCCCACGATGGGAAGCTCTGGTGGGTGGATCTCTCCTACGGCCTCTTCACCTGCGACCCCTTCGCCGAGAAGCCGGAGCTGCTCTACGTCCCGCTCCCGCAGGGCTGCGGGAAGTTGGCAGCCAGGGTCGAGACCATCGCCAAGCGCCGCTGCGTCAAGGTGAGCGCCGGCAAGCTGCGGTGCGTGCAGATCCACGGCCCTCCCAACGAGCAGGCGGTGACCATGTGGACGCTTGACGATCCGGTGGGCGCGCAGTGGAGGCGTGAGTACGAAGTGCTCATCGCCCAAATCTGGGACGACAGGAGCTACCAGGCCAGCGGGATGGAGCGCAAGGTCCCCTCGCTCGCGCTCGTGCACCCCAAGAACCCCGACGTGGTCTACTTCTTCCAGGGCGCTTGGATGTTCGGTGCGGACGTGCGCGCAAGGAAGGTCTTGGAGTACGAGTTCTTCGCGATGATGCATCCGCCCAAGGAGTGGCACTCCTCCTTCTTCGTCCATGCTTGGGAGCCGCCACCGACGCTTCCTCGAAAGGATCCTCCAATTCCAAGTGGTACATTTCTTCTTAGGGTGTGTATAGGTATCACCCGGATGTTTTCTTCCTAACAATCATCCAAATTTCGGACCGTTGGATCTTTTTTTGGAGGGGGAGAATTTTTTTTGAAGGGGGTGAATTTTTTTTTGGAGGGGGTAGGGAGAATTTGTGACCCTTAGATCTCTAATCCAACGGTCACAAATTTGGATGATAATTAGAAAGAAAATATCCGGATGATGTTTATCAATACCCTTCTTCTTAATCTTGCTTTGCATGCTGCTGCTGCCTTATGCACGCTTCCCCGAGATGTTGCTGTGATGCTGTCCTAGTAGTTCCGTATAATCTTGTCCTCCATTGGAACATCGATTAAGCAATAAGTAGTATAACTAATTAGCCTGAAAAAGTAGTCTAATAAATTGCCAAAGTTTGGCATGCTAAATCTGCTAACGATAAAGTGTTTGATGTACCAAGCTCTCCTTAAGACTCGAGAAAATAGCTAAGAATTCACCTAGTGTACGGTGGCTCATCTTTAATTCTTTACAGAAATACATGCGTTTGACAACTTTCAGATGTACACAATGTTAACCTGGTTATTAGTTCTTGTGGTTCCTGGTTTCGCTATTAGTCTAGATGGAATGATAATTCTATGCCAAAGGATGCTTAATCATAGCTTCATCTCAGAAGTGTGGTGGTTGTTGTTATTTGTTTGTATGCAAGTGCACATTTTTTATGATTAGAGTACTCCACCCATCAGATGCCCACGCCGCATGTTGTACAACAATCTTATGGATCACACTTGCAGGATATGTGTACATACACGGGTTTTCGCGTGCTTTTGGAATTGTGTAGATCATTAGAAAACTAATTAAAATGGCCATATATATAATCATGTTTAGTACAAGTCATTTGGTTACTAAGTAGCTCATGAATGTAGAAATTAAATAATGTTTGCTGGATGTGCTGTACTGTTCGCCTGGTCCTTAATTCCTAACATCTTGCATGGTACTGTGATTGTTCATCGGTGCATGATTGCTACTTGCTAGAATGCTATATATTTGGAACACATTGGTCTGTGGACATGTGCATGCACCTGTAATGTAGATGCTTCATGAGATTCCTAAAAGTTAAATCTGTACAATTAATAACAACGTCTGTTTTTCCTTGCCCAAATGTATATGTTCAAGGAAAAATGTCACCCATGGACTTAAGGTTCTGCGACATTTTTTTAGGGGAGTTCTGTGACATTTTTTAGGGGAGTTCTGTGACAATTGACAACAGGTTTATCTTTCTGTTTGCAATATTATATACCCATATCCGGCAATCCATACCACTTATATCACTTAAACGACTATTTTATACCTCTTTATCACTTTTAGTATACTTAATTAAATACTAGTTCTAAAATATTACATTGTGACTTGATTGAAAATTTTCATCAGAGCTTTTTGTTTTTGCTATATATTTTTTCCATGTATAAAAGGAGTACACACACAAATTATGCTATATAAAATAAATTTTGATGAAATTTTTAATAGAACTCATTTTGGAGTATCTTATAATTATTATTAGAGTATGCTCAAATATATAAAAATGTATAATAACATCATTAAAAGATATAAGAAATGGGAATACGTACTCTCAAGAGTACATAACTATTTTCCGAAGCATTTTTCATACTCCTGGGTATACATACTCTCACTTTCAATATATAGATCAGGGGATTGTTGGATCATTTCCTTGGATAATATGTGTAGAAGAACATTAATTGTCTAAGACACACTCAACTATATATATGCTTGGTCTTAATTTAATTTGCTCTCAGTTCGCATTTGCCTGTTCAGGATCTGCATCGTTTTTCAGCAGTAACACTAGCTATGACTATGCCGGATCGTTATGGAACCCAATTCGATTGCTAGTGCATTAGTTTCAATTCTGGATGCGCTATTCTATCTGCACGTAGCCACATACACAAATTGTGCTGCATAAGCATTTACCCACCTTATATATAGACTACATATATAGAATCCAGATGCACGTTTATTGTGTTTATCGGTGGCAACGTCTATTGGTGTTAAGTGTTAACAACAATAGGTAAATAGAATGCAGTTGGTAATAGGTAAATAGAATGCAGTTGGAATCATTCCAGCTTAATTCATGGGAAACTACTATATGCTTTGCTGAGTGTTGATGCTTAACACTGGTAATGACTAGTAGGAAATTCGTTGTAATGATTCAGATATATTTATGGGAAGTAATGTTTCAGATTTTGAAGCTATGTATATTATCTAGAGCCTGGTTGTACCATGCACACGACACTACATATAATTAAACATCATTCACACTGTCGCTCATGAGTCATTGTTTTCTACTCCTTTTTGTTCAGACTTACCTCCTCTTGAATTAACTAGTCCAGTTTCAAATGAGTTGTCCCTAGCCAGTAAGATATCGTTTATCATTAATTTTGCCATATATTGCTGATCGATGAGTAATGTTTATATTTGAAGGGTCGTCTGATGAGGAGGAAGATTATCTCTCTTTGAGGACTAAAATGAGGATCATGGACTTACGGAGATCGGCCCAAGGATCCGGTTGATGTGACTAACCTTCTCCTAGGTGAGCCTGCCAGTTAATCCGCTCATATGTGAGCGATCCACCTTGCTCATCTCCAATAGTATAAGCTAATTACTAGCTTTAAGACAACTTCTCCAATAGTACTAACTTTTAGCACATATCTCATAACATAAATAACCTCACATGACACTCTTACATAATCTTGGAATGTGTGTATGAGACTAGATCTTGATCAAGAGATAGCTTTTCTCTCTCTTCTATTAAAATATGAAATAATATGCTTAGAGCTAGCTCATAAGTCATTATTAGAGATGCTAACAGCATGTAGTTTTAATTAGGGGGAGTTTCATACATATAATCTTCTTTTGATCCAGGTCAGCTACTAGTCACTCGAATGGGGAGGTTAAAATAGGATCAATGCTGCGTCTGTTGGCCGGTGCGACAACGGCACGGTTTTCATGGGCTGAAACTTTTATGGTGTCGGAACTCTGTTACTTTTTTCAGCTTTGTTTGAGATGTTTTTGGGTTCTTGAGAACGAAATGTCAACACGCATGCTTTTATGTGCATGATATCCCAAAATTGAATTTTGAATGCCGTATTGTTAATTCTTCCTAATATAGATTGCGGTCCGTTTGATTCTCGGAATTGAATTGGGTCCATGGAATTGAAGCTCCAATTCAAATTCGACTATAATTGAAATTGGTCTAGGATTCCAATTTTGGTGTTTAGATGACACACGAAATTGTAAAGAGGAATTAGAACCAAATTCAGGGCCTGTTCTTTACTTCAAAAGCTGGTGGCTTTTGGCTTTTGCTACAGTACTTGACTTTCAAACGGAGTATTTTCTTAAGACGGGGTCTACAAGTTAAACGATCTATACGTTGAAAGCCCAACATTTGTACCAGCCATAATCGCAAGTGAGTATTTGTTTCTCCGTAATCTGTACCGTAAACAGCTAAAATTCAAAACTTTCAGCCAAAAGCCATAAACCGCAGCCGAAAAAAACAAGCCCTCAATTCCATCATATCGTTTGGTTGCATACATAGGGAATCCAAATGAAGCATCCAGCCAACAAACGATCCACCGCGGCACCACCCAAGACCCAACAGCCGTGTGGACATAGGCAACCGGAGTCGAGCCAGCTGGCAATGGTGGCGACAGTATCTCGCCGACGGGCTCGGGGGGCCGTCAAAGGCGACTTCCTTGGCGACAGACGGCCGAAGCAGAGGAAGCAGCTGGGGTCAAGGCGGCATTTGTGACGAAGGTGGCTGAAGTCAAGGAAAACGAAGTAGTCATGGCGGGTTTGGATGCCAGATTCGAGGAAGATGAATGAGATGAATGGACGACCAGAGTCGAGAGACGACAGCACTGCTAGATCCGAATGGCGACGAGTGAGAGAGAGGTGGCGGCGGCCGGCAGGACCTCGCCGACGACGAGTAAGAGGTAGTGCCGCCGCTAGATCTAGATGGCGACTCGGGGGGGGGGAGATGGTGGCGATGGCGGTCGTCGGGAGATCGGCGGCGACGGGGCTCGATTTGTCCATGGTGACCAACTTGATCAATGTTCATGCACGGGTTGAAGAAGGTATAGCAAATTCCATCCAAATCAGAGGTGTGGAGGTCTGATTTGGGCAGCCCAGTCTTTAGTTTGTGACCAATTCATTGTGGAATTGAAGGGCAATTCTAAGATCCAATTCTACAGGCAACCACATAGCCCTAGATTTGGATTCCGATTCCGATTCTACAATTCAGTCTCCAATTCAGACATTCAAATGTGGCTTATGCTAATAATTCCAGTAGTTGTGCAACTAACTAAAAGAAGGTAGGTAGTTTATAAACAAATTTTCTATGCATCACTTGTATACAAATTGTGCACAATTAGGTGAATTTTCTCACAATCATATTTTCTTCAAAATTTGTGCGTCGTGAGGTCTCTGGCTCCCCAGGCCTTGTATATTTGGCTCTAGCGAAGGTAAAAGTGACATCATCTCTAGCGATAGAGACATCTTTGGGAAGGAACCATCCCCATCTTCTATAGGTAACGATTGCTAAATTTTGTTGTCACCAAAGCTAGAGACGAGCACGATGACGAGGGTAAAGGTTAAGAGGTGGTGAACTAGAGGAAGGTACGGAGATGGTGGCTCTCTAAAGGGTATTGCATGTACCTAGGCACCAGTGAGGTGGTGAGGATATATGGTGGCTCTACTAAGGTTCAGAGGGGAGAGGGAGACCACAAGATATCTCTAGAGAAGGGAAGGATATATGGTGGCTCTACTAAGTTCAGAGGGGAGGGGGAGACCACAAGATATCTCTAGAGAAGGGAGATGGAGATCCACTGGATATACATCCAAGGGTCATTAGATTGATTTTTATTAAAAAAAATACTCAATTGTTTACTCGAAGGCCTAAAATGGTAGTTATGTGGGTGTAAGGTACGTGCATGTACTTGCCTTTCATATCTATGAACCATATGTCGGCTTGTGAGTAAACCTACGGCTGAGCAATTTCAGGCTACTGTTTATATAGGCCTAGACTCAGCCCGCCAGGGATCTCAGGCCGACTTATTTAGACTAACTCAGGCCAGGCTTTACTTCATTTTTTTGGTGCTGGTCTAGGTCGATCAGGTCTCGAGCCATAGGTGGGTCAGTTTCTTTCTCATGTGTAGTTGTGAGCCTGTGATAGTCTGTTTTTCGTATATATGTGCATGTGTCATAAATATATACTATCGTGATATTCCATGTCTCGAACACATATTTGTATGTGTCGTAAATATCTATAGTGATGTTGTACTTTCTTCATTCTAGACATGTGTTGAAGACCGTTTCGATATTTAAAACATGTAAAAAAAGGGGCGTAGCATAATGTAATATAGGCCAACATGGAACTAACTTCAGTACAGTGGGTCGTTAAGAAAATAATCAAATATATGCGTCGTGTAATATTTTGACACTGAAGAGTAACAAGGCTTGAGGCGAGGCGCTTACACGTCGACGCAGATCCCTCAGGCGCTATCGCAACACCACTGGTCCATACGGACGGACACGATTCATCCGGCCTACATGATCAAAGGCTGCAGCGGTGCAGCCAATGCATTCCTCCTGTTGAGAAATGCCAACACTGTGGTTCATAAACTGAATTGAGCGCACATATTCCATCTTTGTCGGCACAGGAAATCCCCACAGCATTCTTACCCGAGAGCACGCTTCCTTGTGTCATGGCTTTTGCTAGAACAAGGAGGGCCATGCTCCTCACGTCACGTTGGTTAGTTGACACGCACATACATTACTCGTACCAGAGTACGCTAGCCTGCGTAGTTTGATCGTGCGACGTACCGCCCACGAGTAAACGGCCAGATAGATTCGTTCGCATGGGCGTGAACCATGCACCGCGAACGCTGCAGCTCTGCACGCGCGCCAGGCTGGGACAGCGGCAGCCGCTCCCAGTTGGCTGCCCAGCTTCTAGACTCTTCCCTGTCCCCACCGTGGGCCCCACCGCATGCAACGTACAGCTCACCCGGCGTTCCAACCCGAGCCGTCTCCTCCGTCTGGGCTGGCGTGTGCGAGTGCGAGGGCGGAAGCAGAGGAGCGCTCGAACCACGCCGTCGCCGTCGATACGAACGCCGCCCGTCAGCTTGCGCCGTAAGCCAAACCCAACACGCAACCGACACGAGTATAAAGACCCACCTCAACCCTACAAGCCGAACCAATTCAAGCCCACTCGCATCTCTCCCACCCCATTCCCATCTCGCCACCACTACTGCTTCCTCAACCCTCTCTCTAGATCGATCCCTCTGCTTCGCGTGCTCGGGCCATGTCAGACCCGCAGCCGTCGCGCGCTGCGGCCGGGTCCGAACCGGAGCCGTCGCGCGCTCCGGAGGCGCCGGTGCGGCAGAGGTCGTGGGTGATCCTGGCCTGCATCCCGGACGTGGTTGGCGAGAAGAAGCTCCCACCGGGCACCGACATCTCGGTCGAGTTCGAGGACCCGCCGCGCACCACCATCCCCGTCGTGGCCCAGAGCATCGCCCCCGACCCCAAGGGCCACCGCAGCTTCCCCTACGTCGTCGACGTCAACCCCTCCGGCATTTTCCTCCTCTACACCACCCACGGGGGGTTCTTCAAGAGCGTCTACTACCTCTGCGACGCGCACACCGGCGTGGCCACCCGCCTCCCCGACTCCACCGTGGCACGCATCTCCCCACGGCGCAGCATCGGCCTCATCGAAGACCCTCACCGCCGAGGCCACTACATGGTCGCCCAGCTCCACCCCACGTCCAGCAAACACCACGAGACCCTCGTCTACTACTACACGGGGGCCAGCGCGTGGGCCGTGAAGGAGCTCGCCTCCTCCCCGCACCACCAGCCGTGGGGCAGCCACGGCGGCGTCGTCGCCCACGACGGGAAGCTCTGGTGGGTGGATCTCCCCTACGGCCTCCTCACCTGCGACCCCTTCGTCGACCGGCCGGACGTGCGCTACGTCGCGCTCCCGGAGGGCTGTGTCATGGCCGACGCCAACCACCCCAGATCGCGCGCCGACCTCGACAAGCACCGCTGCGTGAAGGTGAGCGAGGGCAAGCTGCGGTACGTGGAGATCCACGGCCTCCCAGGAGAGCAGAGGGTCAGCATGTGGACGCTGGCCAATCCGGAGGGGGCGGATGGAGCGGAGTGGGAGCATGAGTACGATGTGTTCTTGGAGGATATCTGGGCCGACGAGAGCTACATGGCAGCCGGGCTGCCCCCGAACAAGGTCCCCGCGATCGCGCTTATCCACCCCAAGAACCACGGCGTCATCTACTTCTTCCATGGCTCGCGGCTCTTCGCCGTGGACATGCGCGCGACCGCGAGGCGGGTCCTGGAGTGCGAGAACTGCTTGATGGATTACGAGATGCTGGACGAGTTCCACACCGCCCGCTTCGTTCATGCTTGGGAGCTGCCACCGACGCTTCTCCGACTTGATCCTTCGAGTGGTACGTTGTTTGCATGCATCCTGTTGCCTTATGTTGCTGTGGATGATCTCAGATGGTTAATGTAATCATTGTCCGTTCCATTGGCTACTGTTTTCATAAGTTCTCGGTGTTCCAAGATTGCATATATAATCCGGAGCCAGAGGATCTCTCCTGAATAGTCACTCTGTTAACTGTTATACTATTTGTAACTGCACAGTTTTATGCTAAGATGTTCAAGCATGCATACAATAGAATAATTTTGATGTTGCATGATCTCATCACCTTGTAACTACTGTAGAATTCTGAAGTCTGAACCCTGGGTTTGTCCTTTGAATCTGGGTAATGTTTGTGATCTTAGTTGCTAATTATATATGCAGCTTTTGTAGGAAGATTGTGTATGAGAAGTGTAGTTCATGCAGTTTACTGTTAATAGAGTACCAGAATGACTGTAATTGTGTTGGTGTTAGCACAGGCGAGAAGTACTATCCCTTGGTTTTAGATTACAAAGAACGTGCTTTCAAATTAGTATTCTGGAGCTCAGTTTCAAAAATAAAAAAACAATTACTGTTTGTCATCTGTGGTTTCTTGCAGTTGTTTTTGTTATCTCATCATGGATTTTTTTTACGTATTGTTTCTAAAGGGCAAATTCCAAGCAAGTGTGTGCATATATAGCATCTCACCATTGTTGACCCACTAGCACTGCTTTTGTGCAGCTGAGATGAAAAGGCCTGACGAAGAGGAATTATCTTTGGCGGATCTAATGTCTGGGTCTAATGAGGAGGAATTATCATCACTGATGATGAGTCAGGTGATGGGGTCTGATCAGGGGGAGTTTTCGTTGGAGAACCTGGTGAGGGTGCTGTGTGACATGCCAGCATCAGCGGAACGATCTGAATCAGCGTCGCGGCCATCTGTTGACGCGAGAGACCAAGACAAAGAACCATGAAGAAAAGCTTACCTAGGTGAGGCTAGTTACACTCGTATGCAAATATGTGGAGGATGTTTCTTGTATGAACCAGCTCATGAAATCTTATTCTGATCCAGGTCATGCCGGCTAGCTACTAGCACGCATGGTGTGAGCACATAGGATCTACTGTTCTGCTTCTGTTGACTGCCTGGGGCAATGGCATGGTCTCTTCATGGATTAGAAACATTGGTCTTTGTTATGACTCGAATGGAAATGTTGCCAAAGTTTTGTCACTTTTACTACACCTGCTTTGTTTTGAGATATCACATCTGGGAGTGCTTGAAACCAAATGTTACATATGATGCTTTTGTAGTTTAGCCATTTATTCCTGCATAGTTCATGTCTGGTAGTTTCTTTCTGAATGTTGCATTGCACTGTTGGTAGTCTCCGAATATAGGTGAAATTGAATGTTGTGAATGCTTTTGTAGTTCCATTTATCCTGGATAATGTCCGGTAGGTTTTGTCTGAATGTTGAGTAGCTGGTCTCTGAACATAGATGACTGAATGAATGAATCTTAGTTTGCCTGTTTTGACTAAGTAATGTGGTTAGGTGCATGGGGCCATTCAAGCCAAAGTGATATACAAGTCACGGAACGAGATTTAAATCTCGCTGTCCCAGATTGAAAGGCATTCTGAATTTTGTTACTTCTGTCATTTTGTTTGAAATGTATGTGGGTACTACTTAAAGTGCACCATATGTGATGCTTTCTGCTGGTGGTTCAAGTAAAGTTTTCACTTCTTCCAGAATATTGCAGCATATGTTTGCTTTATGGTGCCATTTTCTTGCGGAAACTAGTCCAGGCCATATTGCTGCATGCTTGCTTGATTCGTTACTCTGTCCATTTGGAACGTACTATTAATCAGCATTGCTTCTGTTGCCTTTTTCTTCGATGGAATTCCTTGTCTTTTGCTCATTGGCTTTGTCTCGTCTTTCTCCTCGTCTTTTTCAGCGACGTCCGTGGTATACTGGTGTCTGTCGAAACTTAAAGGCTATTTAACATGATGCATGAGAATTCAAAAATGGAAAGCGATTGCTGGTTCGGCTATATATCATTGACACATTGCTGGTTGCTTGTCTGTTCCTAATTTTTTCTGGTTTCCCTATGGCATTTGAGATAGAGTAGTTGTATTCCCGCAAAACTTTTCTCCCGAGCACTGTCGATGCAATGTTGTTTGTTAGTACGACACAGTTCTCATGCTAATAGCCTAAATACATTCCATCTAGATATGTCTACAGAAGCTAATTGCATGGACATACACGTGGCTTCTTTATCTAAAGCTATTCAACTATAGCCGACGAAGCATGGCTTCATGCATGAGATGATGATGATTCCTGATTATAGAGTTGAAAATTTTATTTCCTGGTGTTGTCACTGTGGAACAAACTAGTATCTGATGATGATGAATCCATCTCGCGCGACTACGTCCTCGACGCCACCATCGACCTCTTCGGTGTCGACGTGCGTGCCCGCAAGGTTGTGGCGTGCGAGGTCTACGAGCTGGTTGCGCCGCCGAGCCACTACATCGCCCACCGCTTCGTTCGCACTTGGGAGCTGCCGCAGGTGCTCTCCTCAGGTAATGCTAGTATGCTACACTGCTCCCTGCATCATCTCTGTATATTCTGAATTATTGTCCTGTTGGCATGTTTGCTGTGTATTCATTGTCTCTGCTGTATGTTCATTTTGTTCCTGTTCTACATTCGAAGCTGTTTTGTGTGTACTAATTTTGTACGTTCTTGCAAGATCATGTGATGTCTCATATATTTCCTATATATCACTTCTGTGTGAATGTAGCTAGGCCATGTTTAACAGGAGTCGATAACTTGTCATAATCTTACTGATCGATCACTTGTGGGAGACTGGAGGGGTGTGCTTGACCATATTTCGATAATCTTACTGATCGATCACTTGTTCATCCTCATCATATTGTTCGGATGAGGTGGTCGGCTAGTTTGCAATGTTCAATTGCTATTTCAATAGTGTAGATGCTGCTTCAAGAGTATTGTTCTTATTGAGACTATGCTGGTTTCTTGCCTGTCAAAGATCATTTCGTCTCTCCGTGCATTATCAATGTAATGCTATTTGTTGGTGTGATACAGTTACCAACTTACCATGCTAAGGGCCTAGTTTTTTTTTTTGAAAGAATGCTAAGTGCTAAGAGCCTAGCTAACTGCATTCCATCTGCATATGTCTGTACTGTGAGATCTGGACCTGGCCGCATACCTAGGTCCAGCCGGGTTTTTACTCCCCGGGCCACAGGTCCACATGGGCGGAACACAACCAAGCCCACGGAGCAACGGAGCAACAACCTTATAAGTGGTATTGGGCCTTCTCCCCCCAAAAGACTAGTCCAATGGGTGGGGGCTCCCCCACACTTATAAGTTGTGCTTTCTCCTCTTCCACAACCAATGTGGGATTATTCCCAACAATCTCCCCCTCACACATTGGTTGGACACATCTACAACCATGAGGTCCAAGGAGGTGTTAGGCACCTAGGCTCTGATACCAAATGTGAGATCTGGACCTGGCCGCATACCTAGATCCAGCCGGGTTTTTACTCCCCGGGCCACAGGTCCACATGGGCGGAACATAACCAAGCCCACGGAGCAACGGAGCAACAACCTTATAAGTGGTACTGGGCCTTCTCCCCCCAAAAGACTAGTCCTATGGGTGGGGGCTCCCCCACACTTATAAGTTGTGCTTTCTCCTCTTCCACAACCAATGTGGGATTATTCCCAACATGTACAAGCATTTTATGTGGATATACGCATGGTTTCTTTATCTAAGGCTAGCTATTCAGTGTTCACCTATAACTGAGAGTTCATAGTTCAAGAGTTCAGGCACTAGTTGACGATGGTTCATGGTTATAGATCTGAAAAATTTCTTGATTGCTGTGCTTAAATAAGGGCATAAAGTCTCCGCTCGTATTTTGGCAAGGGGTCCCAAAGTGATGCACATGATGATAAATACGAATTATGTCAATCGATTGTATGGCTTGTACATGTGTATAAATTGATGCTGAGATACTAGTATTCTTGATTAGGAACTATCAGACTAACTTTTATTGTTGATACTTATCAATGTTAATCCTAGGTTCTTTAGGGATCTCTAGGGTAGATCTAGCGGGGCTATCCTTTTCTCTAGGGGGGTTCGAGTGCTACACTGAGAGGGAGAGGGGGTACCAACCTTCCGACTGCGTGGAGGAGGATGAGGCCATCTCGGGTTCGTCGGTGAAGCTCTGCGCACGGGCAGCGACGGTCGGGGAAGAGGTGCGGAGCTCCTCGGCGGCTGAGCGTCCCGGGCGGCGGCGACTCCCTGGCGGCGGTGAACGGCGGTGGAACTTCCCGTCGCTTCAGCGCCCCCTCAACAGATCGGTCTAGGGTTTGTCGGTGGGGTGACGGCGGCGCGGTCAACTTCGTGATGCGTGCCGCCCGGCCCCCACCTCTGTTTTTATAGCGCTGGCGACAGGGGCCCACCAGCCAAACGGGCTGGGCGCCCCCGATCAGGGCGCGGTCAAGGGATGGGCTTTGGCCGTTGGGCCAAAGCCCTGAGATCACTCTAACATTCTCCCCCTTGATCTCAATCTATACTTTATCTTTAATTACTTTTGACTTTACACATTCCATCACAGATTAGTGCATAGAACATGTCTCATCGTCACGGTCAATCGCCGATAGATTCAACAGTTACAATACACCTCTCTGTTCTGAAACAGTTACTTTAATCTTTGGGCCATCTTTTAGTCCAGGAATCATAGGCTTTCCCTTAAACCCATGCCGGCTACATGTTCTCTGAACACGTTGGGTGGTAAGCCTTTAGTAAGCGGATCCGCTAACATCTTTGCGGTACTTATATGCTCTAGACTTATAATTTGATCCCGAACTTTATCTTTCACAACATAGTACTTTATGTCAATGTGTTTGGCAGCACCACTTGACTTATTGTTGTGGGCATACGTTACTGCGGGTTCATTATCGCAGTACAACTTAAGTGGTCTATTGATGTCGTCAACCACTTTTAAACCGGGTATGAACTTCTTTAGCCAGTTCACCTGCCCCGTAGCCTCATAACATGCTACAAACTCGGCATACATTGTGGACGATGTAGTGACGGTTTGTTTTGAGCTTTTCCACGATATAGCTCCTTTAGCGAGAGTGAACACATATCCGGATGTAGACTTTCTATCATCTCCCGCAAAATCAGAATCTGTATACCCCACTATTTGGAGTGAATCTGATCTTCTGTATGTCATCATGAGGCCTTTTGTTCCTTGCAAATAACGCAAGACTTTCTTTATCAATTTCCAATATTCTATTCCAGGATTGCTCTGGAATCTGCCAAGTAACCCGGTAACAAATGCTAAGTCAGGGCGTGTGCACACTTGAGCATACTGTAAGCTTCCGACAGCTGAAGCATATGGAACCGCTTTCATTTGATCGATCTCATACTGGTTCCTGAGGCATTGAAAATCCCCATATCTGTCGCCCTTGACTATAGGTGCAGGTGAAGGACTACTTTTATGCATACCAAATTTCTTTAAGACTTTCTCTATGTATGCCTTTTGTGACAGTCCCAATACCCCTTTGTTTCTATCTCGGTGAATTTCGATCCCTAGAACGAATGAAGCTTCACCAAGATCTTTCATATCGAAGTTTGAGGGCAAAAACTTCTTTGTCTCCAGTAGCAGACTAACATCACTACTAGCTAGTAGAATATCATCCACATACAGGATTAGGAAGATAAACTTCCCATCTTTAAACTTTGCATAAACACAGTTGTCCTCAACATTCTCTTTAAACCCAAATTTTCTTATTGTACTGTCAAACTTCAAGTACCACTGTCTTGAAGCTTGCTTTAACCCATAAATCGATTTCTTTAGGCGGCATCCCATTCTTTCATTTCCTTCCACGACAAAACCTTTCGGTTGTGCCATGTAAACATTTTCCTCCAAATCCCCATTAAGAAATGCCGTCTTTACATCCATCTGATGTAACTCTAAATCATAATGTGCTACTATTGCCATTATGATTCTGAAGGAATCTTTACATGAAACTGGAGAAAATATCTCATTGTAATCAATCCCTTCTCTTTGCGTAAAGCCTTTTGCCACAAGTCGCGCTTTGTATCTTTCTATATTCCCTTGGGAGTCAAGCTTTGTCTTGTAGACCCATTTACAGCCTACTGTTTTGGCTCCTTTAGGAATAATTTCCAAGTCCCAGACTTTATTAGTCTTCATGGACCTCATTTCCTCTTCCATGGCCTCAAGCCATTTTGAGGAATTTCCGCTTCTCATGGCATCTTCAAATGAGGTGGGATCATCCTCCATTTGAAATTCCTCTGTATGATAAATCTGATAATCATCAGAAATAGCTGATCTTCTTACTCTTTGAGACCTCCTCGGGGCCTCCTCATTTGGTACATCTACTGTTTGAGGCTGCTGTTGCTCCCCCTCATCTGTGGCAATAGGTTCTATATGATCCTGAAGAACAGGTTCTTCATTCTCATTCATTGTTGCCACGGGAGGAACAATAACAGGTGCTGGCACCACAGTGTCTTGCACCGTCGGTGCAGCGACAGTAGGTAGTGTGAAGAATGTCTCTTGAATCATCGGAGTGGGCGCAAACACCCGCTTCTCTTCAAGGTCAATCTCTCGAGCTACCATGCTCCCCCTCATCATTTCATCCTCTAAGAAGACAGCGTGTCTCGTTTCTACAAACTTTGTATATCTGTCTGGACAGTAGAAACGATAACCTTTTGACTTTTCAGGGTAGCCAATGAAATGGCAACTTACTGTTTTGGGATCGAGTTTCCCAAGGTTTGGGTTAAATACTTTAGCCTCAGCAGGACTCCCCCACACACGTAAGTGGTTTAGTGAGGGAACTCTTCCTGTCCACAACTCGTACGGTGTTTTGGGCACCGACTTACTAGGCACTCTGTTGAGAATATGAATGGCGGTTTTCAATGCCTCCATCCATAAACTCAATGGAAGTGTGGAGTAGCTCATCATACTTCGCACCATATCCATCAGGGTACGGTTGCGTCTTTCAGCTACTCCATTTTGCTGAGGTTTGCCCGGCATAGAATACTGGGCCACTATTCCATTTTCCTGTAAAAACCTTGCAAAAGGTCCAGGAACTTGTCCATATGGGGTATGTCGACCGTAGTACTCTCCCCCACGATCAGATCGGACTATCTTAATCTTTAAATCGTGTTGGTTTTCAATTTCAGCCTTAAATATCTTGAATTTATCCAAGGCTTCATTTCTTTCTTTGATTGGATAAATATATCCATAACGGGAGTAATCATCTGTGAATGTTATGAACAAGTCATATCCATCCACACTTTTCACAGGAAAAGGACCACAAATATCTGTGTGAATAATTTGTAGAACTCCTGTGCTTCTTTTAGCATCTTTCTTTATTTTCTTTACATATTTTCCTTTAATGCATTCTCTGCATTGTTCTAAGTCTGAGAACTCTAATGGAGGAAGAATATCATTCTTTACTAGTCTTTCTATTCTCCCCCTCGAAATATGGCCTAAACGACAGTGCCATAATTTCGACGACTCATCTAGAGTTCTCTTTCGTTTTCTGTTTACATTCGTAGACGAGGATTCAATTACTTTCTCGCACGCAACGTTCTCATTATCGCATACGACATTTACATCATCACACAATGATAACAAATAAAGCTCATTCTGTAATATGGCAATACCAACACATTCTTTATTAAACATTATTTCGCACTTGCCATTTCCAAAATTGCAATCATAACCATCTTTGTCCAAATTTGACACACTAATCAAATTCCTCTGTAAAGAGGGTACAAAAAGGACATCTCTAAGTAAAAGAGTGGAGCCATTAGCTAATTCTAATGAAAGATCGCCAACGGCTTCAACTTCAGCTTCGACTCCATTTGCGACTTTAACGCATCTTTCTTTTCTTTGCGTAGTCCTCGTCGAACGGAATCCCTGTAAAGAATTAGCAACATGAACAGTTGCTCCTGAGTCAATCCCCAAGTGGATTTCGAATATTGTACATACAGGCATTCATTTATAAAGGTAATAATATTCTCACCTTTCTTAGCCATTATCATCTTTAAGTAGTCAGGACAATCCTTCTTGTAGTGTCCCGTCTTCTTGCAGTGAAGGCACTGGTCTTTGTCTACAGCAAATTTATTCTGTTGAGGCTGATGTACAGAGGCTTTGCCCTTGTTCTTTGAGAAGGGTTACTGTTGTAATTCTTTTTCTTGTTTTCCCTCACAAAGTTGATAGAACCACCATGTGAGGTTTTGATTCTTTCCTCCTCTTGCACGCACATGGCTATGCACTTTTCCATGTCCCATTTCTCGGGCTGCATATTATAGTTGACAACAAAAGTGTCAAACTCTTTTGGCAAAGAAGCAAAAACCAAATGAATAAGGAACTCATCCTTGAGAGCCAAATCCATCGGTTTCAGTTTAGATGCCAAGTTGCTCATTCTAAGAATGTGCTCTCTTATGCCATTGCCACCGCCAGAATACCTCTCTGTTACCAGCTGCTTAATCAGCTGTGTAGCATAAGTCTTTGAAGAGCCAGTGAACTGACTCTTTATTTTATCAAGGTATTCAGTGACAGTGTCACACTCTGCAATTGAGCCCAGAATAGCAGGCTCAATTGTGTTCTTTATCACAGCCATACATTTCTTGTTGGCTGTGGTCCATTTCTTATGATCAAGGTCATAAGACATCTGTAAGGGAGCATGATCCCTCTGTCTTTTCTGCCATGCAGTGTCATCCTCATTCTGTTCCCTCACTGGCGCCAAAGGCTCAGTGGGACGTGCTGTAGTGAGGACCCAGTCCACCTCAGCCAAGATAAAAGCTAAATCTAACTTTTTCTTCCACTCTCCATAATTATCACCTTTGAGAGTGGGGATTTCTCTAATACAACTCATTAAGTTGTATCCTCCTGAAAAAATATTTCAAATACAGTGAGAACGTAACATCAAAATTATATGCCTTATTTCCAACGTTGGTCAAAAATGCGACATACAATTTAAAAACAATTCTATCATACATTAAATCTACATCACCGTTGGGCAGAAATAGAAATAATGCATGAAATCAACATTAAAAAAATTATAATACTGTTATTAACAACGTTGGTCAGAAAATAACAATATCATAAATTTCTGGAAATTTTATCTATTTTTCCAAAATTAAATTCTCCCGTTGGTTCGAATTTAATAATGAAAATCAATTAATATTAACTTTTGCAGCGGAAACTGTAATTATTCAAAATAATTCAATATTCCGAAGCATTATACAGTACACATTTAATCTCTGAAAAAATATAAACGTTGGTGCAAAAATTTACAGAGATTTGGATCAAATTTCAATCAAATTCATCAAAAAATGCTTCTGAAAATCAATAAAATCAATTTTCTTGATTTACTGTGCAAAACCGGCCATTTGGCCCGGCCCACACAATCGCGGCCCAGCCGGCCTGCTCGGCCTGCGCTCTCCCGCGCGCGGCCCAACCAGCCGGCGCCGGACGCGCGCTCTGCCTTGGCCCATCCCGCGCGGCCGCAGCGCAGCCGGCCTCACGCGCGCGCGCGCTCGGCCTCACGCTCTGCTCCGCGCCTCGTCAGCCGTCGGATTCGCATCCGACGGTTCTCGCTCCTCGCGGCGGCGCGCTCTCGCGCGCAACCTGGGCCTGGGCCGTGATTACTCTCGCCCGCCTGGGCCGAAAGGGAGCCCGACGCGCTCGGCGCCATCTGCACCGTCTGTCGCCATCCGACGGCTGCGAGCGAAAATCGCCCGAACAAAAACCGCCGCGACGGACGCCCCCGAAAACCCTAGCCATTTCATTCCTCCCCCTTCTCTCGCCTCGCGCCCGAGCGAAAGCGGCGGCGGCGACGACCTCGTCCAGCCGCCGGAGAAGAAGCAGAAGCCGGCGCCGCCGCGGGCCCTCTCGTCGGCGTGCGCGCTCCCCTGAGAGGGAGCGCGCCGCCGTCGAGCGGCTCCGTGTCGGTGCCCCTCCGAGCGCGCGCGCTCGGATCTGTCCCGCGCGCCGACGGTGGCTTGCACGTGGAGCGCCGGCGAGCCCAAGGCTCGGCCGATCTCCCGCACGCCAGCGACGACGACGGCGGTCCCCGGTAAGTCCCGGTCTTTTCTTTAGGGTTAGGGTTCGGGTTAGGGTTAGTCGTTCCCATCTTTTCTTTCTTTTCTTTTTCCTCCGTCTAGATCTAAACCTAGATGCTCTGATACCATTGTTAATCCTAGGTTCTTTAGGGATCTCTAGGGTAGATCTAGCGGGGCTATCCTTTTCTCTAGGGGGGTTCGAGTGCTACACTGAGAGGGAGAGGGGGTACCAACCTTCCGACTGCGTGGAGGAGGATGAGGCCATCTCGGGTTCGTCGGTGAAGCTCTGCGCACGGGCAGCGACGGTCGGGGAAGAGGTGCGGAGCTCCTCGGCGGCTGCGCGTCCCGGGCGGCGGCGACTCCCTGGCGGCGGTGAACGGCGGTGGAACTTCCCGTCGCTTCAGCGCCCCCTCAACAGATCGGTCTAGGGTTTGTCGGTGGGGTGACGGCGGCGCGGTCAACTTCGTGATGCGTGCCGCACGGCCCCCACCTCTGTTTTTATAGCGCTGGCGACAGGGGCCCACCAGCCAAACGGGCTGGGCGCCCCCGATCAGGGCGCGGTCAAGGGATGGGCTTTGGCCGTTGGGCCAAAGCCCTGAGATCACTATAGGAACTATCAGACTAACTTTTATTGTTGATACAACGGCCAAAGCCCTGAGATCACTATAGGAACTATCAGACTAACTTTTATTGTTGATACTTATCAAAGGTTGAGACTAATTGTTAGTAGGATTTATGTACTCGCTGCGCTTCATATGTGATCTTAGTTCTACCAAATAGCATCAGAATTAGACAGCCATTGCCTTTTCCTATATGCATGTTTGGTTCAGATTTATTTCCTGTTGCTAGCAGGATATCCAGCACATAGAGTAGCTAGTGCCATCCAAGTAGTAATTCTACTTATGGCCTCTCTTTTTTTTGTCTATCAGATGGTGAAATGTTGTTGCAACACTATCAGTTACTACTTGGTTGTACCCCTCCTTGGATGGAAACACTGTACTCGGAGTTTGACTTTGGTGATGCTTGCAGTGATCACTTGAACTGCAATGATGCGACGATGTTTTTAATTCAGTAATCTATTGCTCTCACTGTCCTGCGTTTGGTGTTGCGTGTTTAATTGTTACTGTGTCGTGTGTGAAATGTGAGTTAACTCTAGCAATTATTTGTTGATTGTTACATTCATGGCGTGGGATCAGGGTTTACACTTTCACCAAAATTTTGGCAAATTCATCCATTTTCCCCTGAAAGAAGAATGGTTCGATCACATTTGAATTTTGTCCAAATTTCATCTAAATTTTGATTAAATTTCATCAAAATTTTGAATTTTTCGTCTGAAATTTTGAATGAAATGAATGAAATTTTGTTCTTTCGTTCATCTCCAAGATTTTTTTTTTCAAAACTAAACTTTGCACCCTGCGTGGGATGAGTTCATGAGGGTGTGAGATGCGCTTCCAGTTCCATGCGTTGTTCAGTGTTCATCTCGTGTGTGTGTGGTTTCGCATCAGTCAGCCCGGATATTGTGAAGACGCTGCTTGTAAAGTCAGTCAGAGGTGCACTTGCTGCCGTTAAAAGTCCTCTGGGTCGAACATCAAATTTGAGACCACGCGTCCACGCCGCTACAGCGCACGAGCTCTTCCACTCCCTCTTCGCTGCGCGGTTGGGTTGCACCGCCGCCGTGGGTCATCCTGGGCAGCGTCCCGAGGGTGTCCGCCGCCGACGCCAGGCTCCAGATGGGGGACGCCGACCTAGCCCTCGCGCTCGCCGCGCCCCCGCGCGTCTCCCCCCACCCCACCAACCCCCAAACTTCCCCTCTGTCCGCGCCGCCGACTCCTCCGGCCTCCTCCTCCTCACCGCTTCCCAGGGAGCGCCGGCGGGCCCCGTCATCGTCGACAGCCCGGCCGCCATCTCGTCCTCTGGAGCAACCTCCGCCCGGGCTACTTCGTATGCGACCTCGTCTCCGCCACCGCGTGCCGCCTCCCCGACCCCGAGATCCCCGTCATCGACCCCGGCAACCTCGGCCTCATCGCCTTCCCCCGCGCGGGCGGCGGAGGCCACTACATGGTCGCCGACGTCTAGTCCTTCATCGGCAGGCGGCAGCGACCGCGCCACCCTCCTCTGCTTCTCGTCGGACACCGGCGAGTGGGAGGAGAAGAGGCTCCACTACCCGCTCCCCGGCCGCCCGTGGGGTGGCGAGTGGCGACGGCGCGATCTCCCACGAGAGGAGGCTCTGGTGGGTGGATCTCTCCTGGGGCCTACTCACCTGCGACCCCTTCGCCGATCGACGAGCAGGTCCTGCGCTTCGTCCAGCTCCCGGTGGGCAAGGTGCTCCCTTACAAGGGCATGACCATGGGCGTGTGGGTGAGCGCGGACGCCGTCGATGATGATGAGCTCGCCAAGTACCGCTGCGTGAAGCTGAGCGCTGGCAAGCTGCGGTTCGTGGAAATCACCCGTGGACGCCTGCACGTCTCCCCACGGTCCGCCGACCATAGGCCGGGCCGCCGGGGCATGCAGCCGCGCACGCGCCGTGTCACCCGCGGCGCTCCGGTGGTCAGCATGTGGACTGGACGCTGGCCAATTCGGAGGACAATTAAGGAGTGGGCGCGTGAGTACGAGGTGAGCTTTTCCGAGGTTTGGGCTGATGAGAGCTACAAGGCGACCGGGCTGAGGGAGGAGCGGCCCGTGCTCGCACTCGTCCACCCCAGGAACCCCGACGTGGTGTGTTTCTTCCTGGAGGAGCACCTCTTCGGTGTCGACATGCGCGCCAAGAAGGTCGTTGAGCCGCCAGGGGAATTCGTTTCCTCCGGCTTCGTCGTCGCTTGTGAGCTCCCGCCACTGCCTATATGCCATTTGTTACAGCAAGAGGTAATATAAATGCAAAAATGCATGCTCTTCTCTTCTTGCATGGTGCTGTACTGCTGTAGTTTCTTATTTGCTGAAGTTGTGGTGAGTAGAAATTGTTTAGCCCTGTTGACGTGTTACTCTGTTAAATTTGTGGCATCATCTGCACTATTTGCCTATATGCCATTTGTTACAGCAAGCTTCCTGGTTCACTGCTATCAGCGGCGGAGCTAGAAAATTTTTATTGGGTGTATACACTGCGTGTTTCGCACCTCCTTAGATACGCCTCTAACCGCCGTGTCGCGCTTCCTTGGATGCACGCGCCCTCACTGTGGCTGTTGGGCGCCCTCACCGTGGCTGTTGATAAATTTTTTAATGACATCTTATAATCCATGCCGTCAAATTTTAGAAAATACTTTTATAATATTATAATTTTATTAATATATAATAAGATAAAGTTACAAATAGCAATGGTCAAAGTAAAATAAAAATGTCACTTAAAAAGAACAGAGGGAGTAATGAAACGTTAACGCTGAGTAAATCATGCATTGTGAATGTTGTATTCACATGGTACTTTAACATTACTATATAGAGCCTATTCTAAACGGCTTCTAAAAGCGGCTTTTGAGTTTTGCTACAGTAACTAGCTTTTAAATAGAATATTTTTTTTCAAAATAGGGTCTACAAGTTGATTATAGTATATACTATAGTGACTTCATTTATATCAACCAAAACCACATGCGAGTTTCTATTACTCCATATTCTCTCTCATAAACAGCCTAAAAATCATCAACCGCAGCCAGAAGTCATCAGCCATAGCCCAAAAGAACAGGCCTATAGTTAGTTGGGTTTTCATCCCAATTAATTGGCTACTTTACATATTTAGTTGTGATAACAATTTAATTTTATGGCATCATAACGATAACAAATACTAGCATTGACAAATAAATTCCATAGATTTTTATTAGTGCACTATATAACCCGCATGACAGTTCGTATACTCTACCACTTAAAAAGCGCATAGGGTTTTTAATACATCTATACTTAGGACAATAATATTAATGTGGCATATTAATGTTACATATGGCTTCGAAATTTGAAAGTAAAATGTCTCGTATAAAACACCTCATATTAGTTTTCAATCATTGCACTCAGAATAACAGTCATAATGGCTAAAACAAATAAAAAATCAGACACTTGATTTTTATCTAGAAACTAAAAATGTTCCTAATAGCTAAATAAAATAAAGTATGGGAACTACCTCTTGGTGATATGGTAGAGTTGTGGATGTACGACTCAAGCCTATTAAGGTTCAAATTATGCCTCTTCAATAGGAATTCCTGCATCTTTCTAGTCTTGTGCTAAGAGGGAGCACTCGCGCGCGTGTGTGTATGTGAGCCTTTCTTGTAATCGCAAAAATAAAATAAATCACTTTCATACTATTCACATGGTGCTATATAGGTAGAGAACAAATAGGTGTTGGGTTATCTACAAAACCTGAAAGAGGATATGGAATATAATTTGCATTTAATTTCCTCGCCCTGATCAATTCGGCTTCGGCTTCTGACTTCTGGCTTATTTTTCACTATTCATAAGTTTCGTCTTTTTCTGAACTTTTGGCTTTTTGTTGAGCTTTTTTGCCGGTTCTTTTTTTCCCGTATTTGTTTGTATTATACGTAATGGGCTAACATATTTTTTATATTTTTAAATTTTTTTAAATTTAATTATGCTAAATAAGCCTCTGTCAGCTACAGTGTTTTTTTCAGCCAGCTACAGTGTTTTCAGCTATAAGCCATGAGCTTTTCAGCCGAACCGATCACCAGCTATATTGCATGAAGTCCAACTTCAATTGAAACATATAGTAAGAAAAGGTATATACATAATTTTTAAAAATTTTAGGGGTACCTATGCATACCGGGCACCTCTGGCTCCGCCCATGACTGCTATAATGAACTGTTATCGCCGTCGTTTCCTATGACACTCTGGGTTTGTGAGATAAATTAGTTGTTCATAGTAGTAAATTTCTCAGTTTTCCTTTGTGCGGTGTGTATGTTGCAACAAGCATATTGTCTTTACGTCTTAGCAAATCGACACTACTTGTCTGCTCTATTGTTATTGCAGTTCTTGATATAGCATATGTCCTTGACAAGGATTTTTTTTACACAGCTTTAATAGAAGGCATATAACAGTGTGACTTATGTTTATACAATATAACATGACACTGCATCTAATACTGATAATAGCAGGATAATGAGCATTGTGATACCACTGTGAACTGCTTGCCTATTGTTTCAGTTCTGATTGCATATTGTTATGTGCTTGACAGTCGTTCACATTTAAAGTAGTTTTTGGCCTAATTTGTATTTAGAATATATGCTTTGCTAAATTTATTTTGACTATTCTAGAGGGCAACTATCCTCAAAATATGAGCTTGTCCATACATTAGACTAATTAGGAAGGTTTTACACTTTGAACTTACTGTTGGGGATATTTCCTTGGATCACCATCCATTTGTCCAAAAATTGAGTTGACAGCGGAAAACCAGAAAAGATGTTTTTAGAAGTGAATTGTTGGAGGAAATAAATCATATATATGTACATATGATGTTTCACAAGGTTACTGCAATATGGAATATTGGATACCTCCCCAAGTGCTTCGCTTTGCCCTTGACCAAATTTGTATTTCCATGTGAAAATCGTCTGATGGAATCTATGAGAAATGGCGTTCCTTCTTGTAATAACATATCTTTGTGTCTTAAACATTAGATTGCAGAATGTTTATGATTGCCTAAGTTATTCTTGTCATAATTTCCAAATCCACATGTATTAGTCAACTGAAACACTTCTACCTATAGGTTACTTTTGTGTGAATGGAAGGACTTTTTGAGGAAATCATAAACTTGTTAGTGTGTTAGTTGCAAGGTAAATGCTACATTTATTACGCCAACATAAGCAGGTGGTGTACAGCAGAACCATGATGTTTTTGCACTTGATACAGAACTTGAATGCGTGCATATGCACAGGCACAAAACATGTTTGATGCGTGATTTATACCTTGGAAAACTACTATGTTTGACTGTTATGCTCAGCTGTTAGTGTAATGGTATACTATAAATGGTGTAAGGTGTCCCTGTTTCTTGTTGGTACAGCATCACACAGTAACATGAATTAGATGTGGATCTGTATGTATTTAAATCCTGTTACTTCGCATGCTTTAGATTTTAGACACAAAGCTAGCTAGTATTGGAGGTTATTTTACAATGAATATGCCAAATAGGCTCCTATTGCTGCTTTATGCATTCTTTTGTCTTTCTTTGTGTTGACTCACACACTGGAAGCAAGTTTGATCAAGTGCCTTGCATGTTTTGACTATTACTACTGTATGGTTTTGAAGGGCTTCCTGAGAAAGATACTGACATTGGTGTGGATGAAGAATCTGCATCACAAGCATCGTCGCTATCTCCTTATGTGACCAACTAAGATAGATGAAAAGGGATTAAAGTTAATGGCTAGCTTTTCATCAAGTGAGCTTAAGCTCTTTACGTGGATTGTCGGCATGGACTTTGTCTTGAACAGCATCTGACAGTGGAAAACTTTTGTCTATTTTTCTTTCATCCAGGCGAAGAAGGCACAAAACTCAAGTTACCTGGCTGACGGGATCTGATGTTGCTTGTCTGGTTTTACTAGGGCAGCGTCTCCATGGACCAAGATTATTGTTTACATTTACCGAAACAGAATTTTTTTGTTAGTGTTATTTTTTATTTTGCTTTAGATACAATAATTTATGTGTAACTACTAGGGTGGCCTACGCATTTACGTGGCTAGATTTATTTTAAAGTTTGTAGTATCAAATGATATAATTTAGATATTTAAGAATATATTTACGTCTCATATAGACTATTTAGATTTTTAAGGTATCACAAACATTTTAAATAACAATAGAAGCTTGAAAGGAAAATTCAACTTGAGAAACGTAATTAAAGTATGAGTTTTGATGAAAGAAAAATCATTGAGCATAATAAGTTGTTGGGATTTTTAGAAACATAATCACTCTTCATCATGGATTGATCATGTAGTTGTATACTCTTACTCTTTCTCTATTAGTTACTATTTTTTAAAATATATGCATACACATGTATATCTATTTAATCTTAAGTAATATGTTGATTTTGTATGCGATAAATTATCTTATTAGTTTATATGATAATAGAGTAGCAATGCACTATGGGTGACCTACCTTGGACTTATCTTTTCTCACACATTGGCTGCACTACCGAACCATATGTCTTCTATCTCTTCTCATTGCTACAGCTTTTCTGCTTCAACCTCCAATAGCAAGCTTAATTATTGATCGATCCCTCTCAACTGCTACCCTTTCAATGCAATACAACATAGTTATGTTCTACTTCTCTCCGTAATGCTGACCATTGTAACATCAAGCACGCATACATATGTAATCGTCACCGATCCTTGCTGGGGACACTTGTCATGCTGTCTTCGGTGATCCTGAGCCTATTCTCTATGGCTCAGTATTAAGATAAGTTAAGTCTTAATGATGAATACGGGTTGTTCTTGGACTTTCCTGGATCCCCATGTACGTGATTGATGTCAAAGCATGTCCTTCATGAAGATTAAGGACCTTGTGGCTAGAAATGATCTAAGAAGTTGAGTATGGATCATTTTAGTTGATAGGTTTTTGTTTTTGCTTGGCCTGTAGTATTAGGGGGTTCAAAGCTAGCAGCCTGAGCTTACTAGTTGTGATACACACTAAGTTATTCTAGCTCAGTACTAGTGAGAGCGTACCAATAATCAAGTTGTGTTTGAAAGAATCTCAAAGTTTCAATCAAAATTCAACCAAGTTAGAAAAAACAATAGAGGCAGATTATCCGGGTCGAGTCATCTCTCCAGAGAGGGTGTTTTCATCTCTCCAAAGAGGGTGTTTTCTGTATTTTTGAAATTTACACAGAGGCGGATTATCTGACTTAAAGCATACCATCTCTCGAAGTTGTTTTTGGTGCCAAGGGTGTTTATACTGAGGTGTATCATCCAGCTCGAGATGGGCCATTGAGGCAGATGTTCCGGGTTGAGGCGTACCATTGACCCATATTATTGTTCTAGAGAGGTTCCATGGAGCATTTTCACTAAGACGGATGATCTAGCTCAGGCAGATAATCCAGTTCGAGGCGTTTCATTCAGGTCTGTATAATGGCTAGTTTTTGAGCCATTGGAAATGAGGAATATTGAACTGAGGCAAGTGATTTGCTTCGAGGCGGATGATCTGGATCTACAATTACTTTTCAAAAAATGTGTCAAATGACTAGTTTTTTTAATGGAGAGCCTATATAAGTGGACCATGGGCATCCAAGTTAGCAGCTTCGAAACTCCAATACATTGGCTTGCATATTGAAGAGTTCAAGGGCACTCAAGAGCTTCAAATTGAGAATTTTGAGTGTGAGAGTATCATTTTCAGTTGCTTGACCTTACTGGGTTCAAGTGACATCGTTGGATTTATTACTCTTGGAATTCGATGATTCCTTAACAACATGGAGGCGTGGTCTTGATAACTTTCCAAGGAGAAGCATGTGAAGGCACCAGGAGGGTTGTGAAGGTTTGGAGTTCACTTATCTGGAGAGGAAAATGACTACCATGAGTTGATTATTTGAATCCTTGCGCAGGTTCAAGAAGCTAAACGAAGATTAGGGGAGATCGTCGAATCTCCAAGACCTAGGTAAAAAAATTGGTTATCTCTTGTCCCTTTTACATTTACGTACTTACTTTCATTTCAATTTCTAGATCACTTGACTTGTGTAGGATTGAAACTTAAGTTGTAAAACTTCACTAGACATGTATAGAAGTTGATTTACTACACTAGAAACCTTACGCATGTAGGTTGAGCTAGAAAATGTTAGAATTTTAAATTTGGCCATTAGCAAAAAGAATCCCAATTCACTTCAAGCAAAATCTCTACTCTGAGCTCTTTGATCCTCTGCTTTTGTATACCTGCGATTCTATTCATACAAATGCATGTATGTATATACATATGCATGATGTTATACATGCTCAATGTTCTCTTCTCCCCTATCGATTGCTCCTCTTCTTCAACATTAGCCAACTCAACACTATGACTTCCTCATTAACCGCAGTGACCTCCCATCTTCAGTAATGTCGACACATCTACTTTTGTCACTGTTTAACGATATAGGGAATATTCTCAACATCGTCAGTGGCAATGTGCCCCTAACTAGCCATAGCACGCTCCTAACTACCCGATGGTCGCATATTGTCCATAGCTCATCTTCGGTACAAAGCTTCATCTCTTCTTTGCCAAGACTTCTCCATCATCGAGCTTCTTTGGTCATTGATTTCTTCAACAACACTAACACTCACCACTCATTGCCGCTGCCCTTAGCTCCTTCGACTCTATTCTTGCTTTTCAATAATGCCGACACTCACCATTATTTTATTTTTATTCTGAATTTTAGTTTTTTTGTTGAAATTCATGTACAAATCTAATTGCTAAATTTTCTTTATTTTTTATTCTAAATTATATTTATTTAGAGATATTATTTTGCAATTCTTATGAAAATCAATTTGCTAATTTTATTTTATTTTTTATTTTGAATTTCATTTATTTTTTGTTGGAATCCATACGCAAGTACAATTGAAATTTTTTTGTTTAATATTTATTCTAAATTATATTTATTTAGGGAATTTACTTAGGAATTCAAATGGATATGAAGTTGTTTATTTTATTTTATATTTTATTCTGAATTTTAATTATTCCTAGGTTTTGATTGACATTGACTCTTTGTTTAATCTGGACCGTTATAATTTAGGTCCACCATAATAGATGATGTGGATTTTTCACTTTTTCCTTCGATTAAGTGGGATTTTCTAGTCTTTCAAAGTGAGCGTAGAAATCAAATTGCTTGTTTTATTTCATTTTTTTATTCCAAATTTTAGTTATTTTTTGTTAGAATTCATATACAAATATAATTGCTAATTTTTATTCATTTGAAATTATATTTATTTAGGGATTTTGCTTAGCAATTTGTATGGAAATGAAATTGTTAATTTTATTATATTTTTTATTTCGAATTTCAATTATTTTGTGTTGTGCTTGACATGGACTCTGCTAATTTTATTTTACCTTTTATTTTGAATTTCAATTATTTCTAAGTTGTGCTTGATATAGACTCTTTTTCAATCTAGATTGTTATAATCTGGACCCATCATAATCATTGGTGTAAATCTTTCACTTTTTCATCTATTAACGTAGGAATTTCTAGCTCTTGAAAGTGAATTTTGTAGCTTCCTTTTCTACCGCTTTAAATTTTCTTGTGTTTTTAGATAGTAGACGGTGATTTTCTTGTGTTTTTAGATAGTAGATGGTACGAAAACAGCGGTATGTTCCTGTTATTTTCACTGAGTGCTGGACAAGCCTATATACAGGCCATCATTGGTGCTGCATGTTCAGAAGTGTTATAATGTGCATTACCAATTCTTGGCTTTACCGATTGACTTGTTAGTAAATATTACGTGTCACGAGATGTTCTCTCTTTTGTTTTGATGTTGTTTGGCTCCAGTGATTTTGGATGGGGTTCATATAAGGTTTTTTTTTCAGAATTTTATGTTTTTATTAAGGTCCCCAACTCACCAAAATTCTCTGATTGAGTTTTTTTTTGTCATGAAAAGTGGGGGGAAAGGTAAATTTTTTTTGACATAATCAAGAGTTCAGGATGGGAAGAGCAGCAGCCAGCAGGAAGCCAGGAAGGGGAAGATCACAAGAATATGGAGCAAAGCCAAATATGAAATAGAAAAAAGAGGGAGGGGAAGAATAAGGAACAAAGCAAGGTTCCAAACAAGCAAAGGCCTACCTACCAGAGTACCACGTCTAAAGGTAAGTGACTAATGATAGGATGATAGCTACAATGATTGAGATTATATGGCCCAATCTTGCAGTGTTGCAGAGTGGTGTTCTTTTACAGACTAGGATGTAGTATTGATTTGTGGATCTATCCAATAGTTATGGAACCTACTCATCTAGCACAAATCGGCAGGTTTACCATGTATCAATTGGCAATCATATTTTTCTACCTTGTTTATATAAAGCCATTCATACGTAGAAAATCTGGTTCCTAAGAAAAAATATGGACTTGTATCTGTCTATAATAGGACTGACAAAGGTCAATCTCTAAATTTTCAAACTTGGTTAAACAGTAGTGCTTTCCTGGATCCTGTTTTGACTTGCATACATCACATAGACCGGGGACAGAGGAGACCACGGTAGAACTAGGAAGTTGGTCAATGTGGGCCAAAAACTGTTCTGTGTGGATCAACCAAACTCTGTGATCGGATCAGGCTTCAGAGTTCAGATGCCACACAAGAAACCAGAATTATTTATCCTGCTGAGGACCAGAAGCACATGGTAGGTTGCCCCGGGCAGAAGCCAGAGACCAGTGTCACATGTACCATGGCCATCGGCCACCTTTTGTTTTCGAGCAGTGGGTTCTACTCAACAAGGCAATCAAGTAGCTCCTTTTTTAGCTTTCCCCCCTCTTTATAAACCAGCCCTCTGCACTAGACCCCAGAACCCATCTCTCTTCTTGGCCTCCACAGCCAGCTTGGTACAAGTGCCTGCTGCAGAGCAAGATGGCTAGAGGGGCTCAGCCATCTGCAGCCCTCCTGCTCCTCTCTTTGGGGCTTGTACTCCTCTACTTCACCTCAGGTAAGCCCACTGCCTCTGCCAATTAGGTGATCTAGTACTGTTTGTTCAGTAGGATCTCACTTCTGTTGGTGGGTGCACTGAAATGACGGTCTGAGATTTTGCTCCCAACGAGTAGAAAGATAAAATGCCAACTGTACCTTTTCTTCAGTTTTTGTTTCTTGTAATTTCTGAATCCCACTTTCTGGCAGATTTGTCCTAGCTGATTTGGTCTAAATATTGTACTAGTTGATTTGGTCTAAATATTGTACTAGTTAATTTGGTCTAAATATTGCACTAGTTGATCTGGTCTAAATGTTGTTGATATTATCATTAGTATGTTGCATGCTTTTCTGGATATTGTGGTCGGTGTATGGTGAGGAAAGAAGATATTGATCTCATTTTATTCAGGGAGAAGGGCAGGACCTAGATATCTCTTGTAGATTGATAGGCAAGATCTACTTATGTTCTTGATTTAGCTTTCGCCTCCTTGTGATCTGCACTTTTTTGATATCCATCATCAGAGAATTGTAGCTTGGACTTGAACTTGGAAGGTTCTCTAAAATTGGCATCTCTCTCTTCTTTTGTAGGAAGCACCGTTCGATTTGCTGAGGGACAGGTACCTTAAATACGCCTCTTGTCCTTACAGTTTCTTCTGTAATCGTTGCTATTCTTTTCCTGTTGATTGATATGTGTAGTTTCTAGTCAGATAATGATCTTAAACATGCTGTTGAGTTCTTCAGCGCTCTAAGAATTCACATTAGTAGTACATTCTAGGCACCTAGTGACGAACTGCAGTCTGGGGGGAAATTGCTTAGTGACTGGAAAACTTAGAAGAGAAATTCTAGGCACCCAGTGACGAACTGCAAATTGGGGGAAAATTGCTCAGTGACTATTAAACTTGAAGAGAATGCGCTGCAAAGCTTCTCAAATGCAGTGGAATGGTCTGATATCAGGACCAAATGAAACCCAACTACTGCATTAAATTTGAGCTACAAATTGAGTCCTAAAGAGTGTGATTTTGCGCGTACCTTCTATCCTGAGAACATCTTCCATCTGCATACACTGACATGCCACACTCATCTTCATCTATGCCAATGCAGAAAACTTGGTGTGTGGCGAAGCCCTCAGCAGACGATAAGGTTCTTTCGGCAAATCTCAACTACGCCTGCTCTCAGGTGAACTGTGGAGTGATACAGCCAGGCGGCCCATGCTACAACCCCAACAACCTCGTGTCGCATGCCGCGGTCGCTATGAACCTCTACTACGCTGCCAATGGCAGGCATGCCTGGAACTGCTACTTCCAGAATTCTGCTCTCGTCGTGCAATCTGACCCAAGTAATAGCCTCAACTGAAGAGATTTTAAATGTTGCTCTCTGAAATCTCATTTCCAGAACCTGCTGCCCCTCCTAGCAGTTCTAACACGAGTTCTGAATCTCGTTTTGCAGGTTACGGTTCTTGCACCTACTACTGATTTTTACCGAGGTCGAGGCCGTGTCGATGCAGTTGGGTTGTAGTGGCTTCTTCATGTTACGTTAGCAGTGTCGGTTCAGGATCATGCTTAAGGTGTCGAGGTCTTGAGAAGCAGCATATTGGTGTGCGTTAACTGTGCCCATGTCATTCGGTGGATGTTTGGAAATTAGAACTTTATTAATCCATGTGTCCTATTAGCCTACGTCTGTCTGTCTCAATGTTGTGTTGTTGCCTCGTAGATTGATCACTTAAAACATTGGTAAATCACAATAGGTTCCCGAGTTATAGGGACGTCAGAAATCGATGGTAGAGTAGATAGATGCTTGCAAGCGGTCGCTATTCGCTAATGCTGGCTCAACTCGCTTTGTGATTTGTACCTGCGAGATCCTGCGGTATGCCAAAACAAAAACGCTAAGAAAAAACTGAACCAAGACCAATGCGTTTGTTCCGTCATTCGATCCAAGCACCGCAAGGGTCTGTTCTTTTCAGCTGCGGTTTATAGTTTTTAGCTGAAATTTTTGAATTTTAGCTGTTTACGGTACAGATTACGGAGAGACATATACTCACTTTCGATTTTAGCTGGTACAGATGTTGGGTTTTTAACATGTAGATCGTTTAACTTTTAGACCCTGTTTTGAGAAAATACTCTATTTGAAAATTAAGTACTATAGCAAAAATCAAAAACCAATTTCAAAAGCCTAAAAGAACTTGCTCTAAAACACATAGGGTGCAGTGCAGCACACGAGACAAAGCCAGCGCACATGTTTCTGAACGTACTCCACTGTCTCAAAAGTCCAATCCGCCACGCCGTGCGCGCCTGGCGCTTGAAATCATTGCGCCATTCGCGCCCGCGGCGGCGCCCGTGCAAAGCGGAGCTACTCGATCGCCTACCGCGCGTGCCGGCGTGCGTGCATCCCCCGAACGCCGCCCAAAAACCTCCCAGGCGGACGCCCCGCGAGGCCATTTTTGCATCGGTTTCCCGCCGGGAGGCGGCGGCCCACGATGCAGCCCTTCTCGCGGCTCGCCGGCTTCTTCGCCTCCCTCCGCGCGGCGTTTGCTCTGCTCCTCAGGTGGAAGGCCGACTAGCGGCGGAGCAGAAGCAGCAGCCGCAGCTGTTCTCGGACACATGACTGCGTCCCCCCTTTTCCTCGGCCCAGCAACAGGCACGACCGCCTACCGCGGCGGCGCCGGCGAGAGCAGCGGCCCGGCGCTGGACTTCCTCACCCTCTCCAAAGGCGAGGAGTCCGCGCAAGAGCCCCAAGAAGATTCCAATGACGACGATGACAATGGGGGGGGGGGGGGACATCGCTCGGCTCATGGCGCTGCTCGGCTTGTCGCCGCCGGGCGGAGACGGCCGCGATGACGACAGCGGCGGATGCGACTGCAGCGGCGGCTATGGGTTCTTGGGGAAGGTCATCGGGGTGGTCGGGCCCAAGTGCGACAAGGAGAATAGGAGGGTGGACGGCTGGATTGAGCATTACTGCGGCGACGGTGGGTGCAGGGAACCTGCGAGGCTGGCGTACCTGTTGCTCGCCAAGGCTTCGTGGTCCTGGGATGGAGAAGGTCGTGGGGATAGAGCAGCCACTGCCTTCCCTTACACCGTCAAGGAGTTCTTGGATCGTGACGCGCCACCGCGGTTGACGGAGGACGGGGAGCAGAGGAGGCAGAGTGATGGCCTCCTTTGCAATGCCTTGTCCAGAGCATATCGCAAAGGCAGTGATGGAATGCAGTTTCAAGATGGAATCTTGTCTTCTGAAGGTGTCAAAAACAATGCGTTGTTAGCAGAGCAAATATCATGAAAAGCTCCTCCAAAATCCAGACATGGCCTACTGCATCTCGCACACTGTATTTACCAGAAAAAAGTGTTTGCCTGTACATATTTTCATGAAAATCTGGTCACGGCCCGGGCTCTACTAAAACTCCAAATCTCCGAGCATCTTAGCTGACACTTCGCGGTAAACTGTAATTTGTGGCACATAAGCCGCCGCATCTGCCGATGATAACACATCATAGTCAAGCATAACTAGAATAAGATTGATGTATACCTCTTAGGCGAGGTTATGTTTGCTGTTCCAGCAGAATTTTAGTCAGTTCTGTGCCAAAAATCTCTCCCAGCATGTTACACTGTCTACAGAAATTGAAAATTACACCATGCAGACACTGATGAAAACATGAATTTAAGCAAAACAGTAGCCTGCTGGTGTTGACTACTGAGTATTAAGGTGGATGCTCAAAATCCTTCAAGGGACAAGAATTTATGGATGGGCTTCCTAAATTCCAGACTATTTTTTGTAATAGTCTAGAGCTCATCAACTTAGAATGGTTTGGAAGGGAGTTGGAAAACACTGGTAACTAACTGGTTTTATTGACAAATCAGTTTTGGGAAAACAAGCCAGTTATAGACTATGTTCTGATGTTTTATGGATGGTTTACTGTGTGAAGGATTCTTTACAGCGATATATGCTGATTATTGTTGCATGTAAATGTCTTAATATGTTAAATGTCTTAATATGTTGTTCATAGGATTTCTTTTAAAAAAACTTGAGGAGAAAGGTTCAAAACTCACCAAGCATACCAAGTTATGCTGAAAACCTGATAGCTTCCAACCGAGTGGGTCAGCTAACCAAATTCTCAGTCAGCAGCAGCACTGGACCGGCCATCTGCAAGGAATCAACTATAAACCACCATTCAACGCAGTACCGGTTTTAAGGACACTAGATTTTTAGGAGTTGGATATTCATAATGGATGAGACCAGTACTACCCTTTTTTATAACCCAGAAAATGAGAAAATACCCTTTCTCTAAGAAAAGAGAGACTAAAATACTAAAGTATGACAAGCAACAGAATTCACCTTGCTACTTAAAACATGTGTTGACCAAACAATGCAAATGCATCTGCCATCTAGAGCTATGAGGAGCCTCATTCGCAAATTCGCAAATATCATCTTCCCTAATAAAATCTGACAGGATAAGCAATCCCATGCAACAGCTGCACTGTCCAGAAAAAGACAGTGCAGTAATTCTCTTCCCATCAGCAGGTATTCATTCATCTGTACCACTAATCATGACCAAACTCAAACATTGGTAACGTTATCTCCCCAAAGAGATTACTACCAATTGTCTTTACAAGAACACAGGCCATCCTTAAAATAATGGAATCTTGTTGAGTCCCTCAAAACAATCTCACGCCCAACAATTTTTGATATAATCTTAATTGCAGAGTGACAATCACCACAGACACGGAGATTCTTCATGAGTCATGACCCTAATAGTGCTTCCTTGTACAGTACTCAGCAGTCCAAAGGCTATTGCGAGCTTCTCACTATGGTGCTTTAACATTGCCTCCTGCTCATCGTCCACATCATGCAATGCAAATCTCTTGTCATAAATATATCCATACTCCTCTAATTTACTCTCGAGGCAATCCAATTGTTTTTATATTTCCTCTGTCATTGGATGTGATCTATCCCCACAAACAAATTCATGCCTTGTATCCCTTATTGTAATCCAGCTATAACCAGTTAACTTCATGACCCCACGGCATCTCATTCTCACCCTTATCTGCAGAACATCACTCCACCTACGAGCAGAAGCATAGATGTTGGACATCAAAACAAATGCTGCACTATTGTATGGATCACGGTATTGTATGGATCACGGTCAAGGATTGCTCTAGAAGCCCGTTGAGCGACTTCAATATTGCCATGAACTCTGCAAGCACTAAGCAAAGCCAACCATACTGTGGTTTTGTTCCATTGGCATATTTCTGATAAAGTCCTGAGCTTCCTTGAGGCTCCCACATCTCCCTAGAACATCAACCATGCAAGCATAATGCTCGAGTGTGAGATCAACAGAGGCATCCTCTTCCAGTAATCTGAAAAAAGATGTGGGATTATTCCTAACAGTACCTTCCCTTTTCTAGTAATCTAGCATGACCGCAAGCTGTTAACAGTCCATCATATGTGATCTGATCGGGCTGAGCAAAACTGTGATCCATATCCTGGAAAATTTGAAGTGCTGTTGAAGCAAATCCATTCTGTGCACACCCAACAATTACCGAGTTCCATGTGACAAGATTCCTTCTCTCCATATGATTTAAAACCTTGAGGCCTGCATCCATGATACCACATTTCGAGTACATCGCAATCAAAGAATTCCCCACAAAGACATCAAATTCCAAGCCAACCTTGACTGTACTAGCATGGATCTTCTTCCCTCTGTCAAGAGCTTCTAACCCACAGCACGAGTTCAATACACTAGTGAATGTAGATTGGTTTGGTCTGATTTCTGACACGACCATCTTGCAAAACTCTTTCAGTGGATTCTCGTATCTTTCTCTTGAGTTATATAGGCAGTCTCGGATTTTCTCAAACTGTAGATTGATTTTATAAAGGTTTTCTGGTCTATACTTTATTCCTCTATCCTTTTCATGGTGCCGCTCACAAATGCATTATGAGGCTAAAGGGTAAGGATCTATTTATAGACTCTACTTTCAGGTGTTACAAAATGACCCACTTATTTTCGGTAGACTGTACGACTCCTGAATTATGCCATCAACTACGATCAAACAGGCCAATTTTATGAGTCTAAAATATATTAGTCCCTAATACATATGTGTGAGTCGTGTGCTATGATCAAATTATGTACAAGATCATTCAAATTTGATCATATGGGTCAACAATTTGTAAAGTCAATCCTACAAAACAACTTCAGTTATTCCACCTTGTGTTGTACCCAGGTTAAAAATATAGATATATATTAGATTCCAGTAGACTCGATCTCAATAAATATATCTACCATATTCTAACACAGCCATCCTCAGCACCTCGAGTGTTAATTCCTTGAATTAAATTCCATATCAAATTATTCTCTATCACATACATCAATAATATAAATAATTTCACATTAAGTTAAGCAGATAATAACCACAATAAACATTGAAAGTCACATAAAATTTCCAACACAACTTTGTCAAACAATCTCTTCTAGTCCTCAGCTTGCTTGCGGTTTCCATACATGGTCACCAAGGATGTCAAGACGAAACCATCTGAAAGGTAACCAACCTTGGCAACTTCGCTATGAAGCTGCAAGCCAACCAAAAAGTCCGGCAAATTGGCACACGCCGTCACCGCACATGCAAATGTGATAGACGTGGGCTTCATCGCTTCTGCTGCCCCCATCTGGCGAAACAAGGCAGGCGCCTTCTGGCTCTCACCATTCTGGTCATACTACCCACCAATATTGCGGTCCAAGAAATCACATTCTTCCTCGGCATCCTCTCAAACAGCTCAAAAGCATCCTGCACCCGCCCATTGCTGCAGTATCCAGAAATCGCGGCATTGCAGCACGCGGTGTCCTTCTCCGGCATCCTGCGGAACATGTCCCCAGCCTCCTCGACCCTCCCGGACCGCATGAGCGCGCCGATGGCCGCCGTCCAAGAAACGACGTTCCAGTCCGCCCCCGGCATTTCGCCGAACAGCCTGAGCGCGCCGGCGACGTCTCGCGTGGAACAAGCGGAGGGCGTCGGCGGCGCGCGCGTAGGCGGAGATGAGCATGGTGTGGGCGCGGGGTCGGCGGGGTGGGCGCGAGAGAGAACGCGGCCGGCGCAGAGGTGAGCGGAGAGGAGGCGCCTCCAGTGGGAGGCATCGGGGTCGGCGCGTGGAGGCGTTGGCTCCGGCGGCTATGTTACCCAGATACCCGATACGGATATGGATACGGATACGTGATACGGCGATACTGCAATTCGCCATTTTTCTAAAAACACCGATACGGCGATACGTGGATATATATATACACACACATACACACACAATGGCTAAACCTAAACTCAACGAAATCCCATCTTTTGATCTTAATATCAATATTTGCAATTTCAGATTGCTTGTTATCTTGTTCTTGTGTGTTCTTCGGTTGCATGCAGGAATAGACCTTCGTGGTCAGGTCAACCGCGTTCTTGGTACGGTTGATAATATCTTAGGATTGGTTCAGCGATTGCTAAGGCGCAAGTGACGTCGTTCGGTTGTAGTCGGATCGCAAGGATCATCTCCACCAAAATCGATAGTTATCATCCTATCGGAAGATCGGGACACCATGACCTCATCAATTGTGTGTGTGTGTATATATATATATAGAGGAAAGATACTTTTTACTCCTCGGTGTAATTACTCCCACTCTCATCGCCATCCGATTGCATTCAGATTCGTGAATGCTTTAACGGGTCGGGGACGCCAAAAATTTGTTGCCCTCTGAGCTCCATTTGCGACTGCCATCCCGATTTTGCTTCTCTTGCTTGCTTTGCGTGAAGAACCACGGCACGGGAAGAGGCTTCCATTTTTCCCGCATCTTGGGCCGCCTCGCCGCCGCCCTGAGCCCTCTCTCTGGCCGGTCGTCGCCACCTCTGGTCTCTTCCCCGAGCTGCCACCGCTTCTCCTGCCCTGAGCCACTGCGGATCTGCTGAAGGTCATCATCGTCGTCCCGGAATCGCCATCACCGTCACCGAGCTCGCAATCATCAGATCCAGCATCCTCGACCCCATCCTCTTCACCACCGGTCATCTTCTCTCATCGCCAACCTTGGATCGAGCTCGAGAGCCCCGATCTGACGTGGTCGGTTCTGAATCTAAGCTTCCTCGTCACTGCCCTCGCCCCTCGTTGGATCTAATAGTCTTCATCGCCGCCGGCTCGCCACGGTCATCCTTGTGCCATCTTCTTCACCAGATCCAGCAAAGGAGCTCTCCCGCGACCTCCCTCCTCGCATGGCAGCGGAGTGCTTGTCTGATGCTGTCAGCATCGCACGGATGGGTCGTTGCTGGCTGTCATCCTCGACTCCAGCGGCGTCTAAGGAAACTGTAGGCGACCAGAGGCGACTAGACACTCAGATACTAATGGTTCCCATGCATAGATCAGAAGTGCTATGAAGGTGAGGATGGCAGGGTAAATTATACTACATGTGTAGTCCATTTTTCATTGTAGGGGGTCGTTCATTGGTAATGTTGAGATACCTTGTCCATTGAACCAAAACTTAGGATACATATGAGGTCATTAATTCTTTGAAGGCTAAAACCCATTTCTTTTTTGCTGAATGTAGATTCAGAGACTGGAGGAGCGTATGATGCCTTTTTGATTTCACCGTCCAACATGGAAATATCGAGCAGGATGCCATCGTCGGGGGCATAGTACCGGCTTGGATTGTTCGCGTCTGCCATTCCATCTAATGTGGCGATGTTGCCATGGCAAGATTAGAGTTTTGCGGAATCCTTGTATGCGGTGATGCCTGCTGCCACTACCGTGGAAGTATATTTCCTTTTTCAAGTACACATACCACTTTTTTATATACTCCATACCACTTCTCATGTCTAGCAATCTGAATTATGACAATGAGAGATGTATACTACTAGTCTGTAAAGAAGGCAATATCGTGCTGATATGCGGCAGTCATCCATAGTGGTCTTGTGGAGGTAGCCAATCTAGAGCACCTGACGATCTCTCATAAGAGTATAGCCCTCTCTACATATATAGAAATGAACTGCATATATCAGATCGACAGCGATAAGCCCTGTTCTACTGGGTTCTTGGGCGATATTGAAAAGTAATAGCCATTGAAAGCAGAGGGGTATGAAATGAGTGTATGGAGTACATAAGAAAAGTAGTAGCCATTGAAAAATATTATGGAGTATGTTAAAAAAAAGTGCTGGCTTTAGAATGTAAAATTACAGACAGCAATACTGCATGGAGATAGCAAATAGTCCGTGGTGCTCAAGAACACGATGTTTGCCAATCAAAACTGGGTCGTGACTCCCTTGAGATGCACTACCTCTCCTCTATGCTGCCAACAAAATTGAACCATGTCGTGTGAAGATACTCAATTTTTCTTACGAATGGTTGCTACTAATAAAATTAAATGTATGGAAAGAGTCATTTGTAATTTTAAGTTTTCAGTATTTGACCTGAACACGTGAAATATCCGGCAGTATTGGCGACCGTCCAACAGGCTGGGAAGGAATGAGTATGTTCCAATAGTTTCGCTGTCAATCGAGAAGAATCTGGGATCTTGGTCGACCGTATAGAACAGTTCAATTGAAGTACTCACGAAAAGGAGTATGTGAGTCCTAGGCAGTATGTAGTATGAAGCATGTACGCTCCTACATGTAGTATATTCACTTACGCGGTGTATGAAAAAGGGTAGTAACTATATGGCCATTTGGAGTATGAAAAAGGGTAGTAATTTCACAATCACGCAAACATAACTCTGATGTATTTCTGAGCACGTGAAATTTTACATACTCCCTAAGTACATGTATGTACACGTGACATACTATGTACATACTCCCCAAAAACATGTACCAAATGGACATACACATATAGTAAAGTAGTATGTACCGTCTTCAATAAAATTAGTATCTATACGTATGAAAAAGGAGTATATATACGTACGGAAAAAAAGAGTATGTACAAATGCACTAGGGAAAACAAGTATAGAAGTACATACACATATAGTAAAGTATATAAAAAGGGAGCTAGTATGCACGCTTACAAAAAGGAGTTAGATACGCGTTAATATATAAAAAGGGAGTATTTATACGTAAAGAAAACAAGTATGTACATACACATATAGTAAAGTAGTATGCATTGTCTTCAATAAAAAAAGTAGTATCTATACGTAAAGAAAACAAGTATGTACTTACACATATAGTAAAGTAGTATGTACTGTCTTCAATTAAAATAGTAGTATCTGTACATGCACATACTCCTTCTTGGTACTAAAACGTACTCCTTTTTCATACGTATACTTACACCTTTTTTATAGGTACAAATTCTCTTCTTCGACTAAACACATACTACTTTTATAAATTGTACGTTGCTGTTACGAAAAGGAGAATACAACTTCTAGCACTTGCCAGTACATGTTGCACAATACATACTCCGGTAAATTTTGAAAAAAAAAGGGACATACTCCCATGTCCACAGATAACGCATACTCCCTAAACAATTTTGAAAAAAAAGGTTGGAGTTTGTCCGCCATACTACTCGTTTGGAAGTTTGAAGTATTCCGTGCTGCCACTTTGCCAAAAAAAACGGACTTCCTATTTGACTGGCCGGCATGTCCACGCTGCCGAGATTTCAGGCAAGGTTACGCCGTTTATTCTCTACCATAATTACGTGAGATGTTTAGGTGGTCATACCTGCGATGGTTAGCGGGTTAGTTTTTAACAAAGAGCGTGCTACCTTACCCAATAGCCTGATCAGATTGTGGGATTCTGAGGTAGATGTAGGGTGGATACAATGGGAGTAACTACACCTGGAAGTAGAATATATATATATATATATATATATATATATATATATATATATATATATATATATATATATATATATATATATATATATATATATATATATATAAATATATATATATATATATATATATATATATAAGAAATTAATGAATTCTTATAAGGAATTGAGAAACCGAGAATACCTTAATATTGATGTAGGCATGTAGCAACTTGCTTGGTACTTCAGTTCTCCCTCCTGGCTGTTAGGCACACATTAGTACCAGTGCTACACGAAGCACTCGAGCCTCCAAATCCACTACAACCAGATGTCATGATTTGATCTGAACAACAGCACAACAAATAGCAAATAAACAAACAACTAGCAACTAGCAAGTAGCAACTAAATCATCCAACACATTCTGGCATTCTGCCATTCTCGAGTAGCACTAGCAACTAAATAGAAGTAGCATCTAGCAGCAGACAGAGTTGCTGCGTAGAGAGGGGAATACTGGAGTCTGGAGCAGTTGAAAGTATCGGGAAAGTATCGGGAAAGTATCGGGGAAGTATCGGGAATTATTTTCTTTTTTTGAAAAATCAGTAAATCACCGATACGTGCAGGATACGTATCGGGGCAGTATCTGTATCCGGTACAGTATCCGATATCGGTACGTGAGTTTTGTGAAGTATCCGTGCAACGTAGCCGGTGGGAGAGGGAGCGGGAGCTCGTGGAGAGGCGGAGGAGGGTGGAAAAGGTGGCGGGAAGTTTTTTTTCTCGTCATGGTTGGGTCGAAGCACCTCGCGATGCCACTTTGGCAATGTTTTATTTTTGGTATTGATAAACATCATCCGAATGTTTTTTTTAACTATCATCTAGATTTGTGATCGTTAGATTAGAGATCTAACGGTTACGAATTCTCACCACCCCCTCCAAAAAAAATATCCCCCTCCAAAAAAAAGAGACGATCTCTAATCCAACGGTCTGAAATTTGGATGATTGTTAGGAAGAAAACATCCGGGTGATACCTATACACACTTTTATTTTTAGGAAACTCTACTGCTACAAAATGTAACTTAAACCTCCTTGCACTGGAGTACAGATAATAATAATAATAATAATAATAATAATAATGGGATATTTTTAATTAAAATTTAAAATTTTCTTAAAAGAAAAAATATCTAACAAACCCAGTGACACTCTTGAAGCCCTAGCCAAATAACAAGCACTCAAATTTTCTCTAGACAAATATGAGTAAGCCTCTTTGTATGTTTACCTTTAAGATCATCCCAAATTGACAAATTCATAAATACTAATGAAACGTGTCAGCATTGAGATGTTATATAGGATCACATGACTAAACTGATTGTTACATGATCAAGTCAAGTGGAAAGTTTAATTGCCTTTTATATGTGTGCGTATGGTCGTCTATGCCCTTGCCATTATTTTTCTGGTTATTTTAATTGTATTTGAGCTTGAGGATCTATGTATAAGAGTTTTCCCTCCAGACTAAAGGAACTAGTGCTAGGGTACCCTCAATGGCCGCTTCGGCGGAAGTCGCTAACGTGTTTTATTGTTCTTCGGTTACTTTCAAATTACTAGTCTCTAACGTCCCTTGCTACCAATTTCTAGTTTCGCCTCTAGACAAAAACGCTGCTACTACATGCTAGCCAATTCCTAAATCATTTTCTCAGTGAGCATAAAAGTTTTTCGAAAACCCTAAAAACACCTCATTCCGCTATCAATTTCACTCCGAAGCATCCTCACAAAAAGGAAATATCTGAATCTGAAGAAAGAAAACGTCACTGACTAACGAAAAGATCTCTGTCTCGAAGAAGTGAAATGCGGAGAAAGAAAAGGAAAAGGAATGGATTACCAGGACCCAACTTGCACAGCCGCCCGGCATGACCCTATTAGAAGGCCCGTTTGATATAGTTACGGTTTATATCTTTTGGCTGAAATTTTTAAATTTTATCTGTTTGTGATAGAGATTAAAGAGAGAGATATTCGTTTGTGATTTTGGTTGATACAGATATTAGACTTTTAACGTGTACTATAATTATTTGTAAACTCCGTCTTGATAAAATACCCCATTTAAAAGTTAACTATCGTAACAAAACAAAAGTCAACAGCCGACTGAAAAGAAGAAAAAAAAAGAGAGAAAAGCACAGCACTTCGGAACCAGACGAGACAAACGGCCGAAACGCCGCGTGCGGACCCCCAACGGAATCGCAGAATCCCAGACCGGTGAGGGGAATCGCAGCAGCAACAAATACGACCACCACCACCTCCTCCTCCTCCTCCAGTCGCTCTTCCCTCCCCCGATCCCGTTCAAAGCTCCAGTTTCCCCATCTTCTCGGGCAACCAAGCTACGCCTCAGCAATCACCAGCATGTAAGTGGTCTCTTCTCCTACTGCTGAGAGCAAGCCAGCTTGATGTCGGAATTGGGTTCTTGATCTGCTCTCCCCGAAGTCGGTAGATCCCGCGGTCACTGGATCTGACCAGAGAATTTGGTGTAATTGTAGTTGGGGTTCCGAGATTTTAGTTTGTCAGCCTTAGTCTTGGTATCTGTACACTGTAGGTAGGATGCCCACTACGCTTGTCGATTCTTGCTGACTCGTTTTGGATCCGTGATGCGTGGGAGAGAATTAGGAGACAGATTGTCCGGCCGTCGAAGTAGACACTGAAGGTCCAAATGGAATGAGATCCGCTTGCAGGCATCTAATGGTAGTGCATCTACTGGGACTGGGGTAGTGTAATTCCCTGCATTCAGGGCCAAACTAGTGTTCAAATTTGTCTAGCAATCAAGGCAACCACACAAGTTAGTAGTCAGTATTCCCCTTTTCGCCTTACTAGCTATTCTCGGGCTTTGGATAAGGATTTGTAGATAGAACTGTTCTGTGGAGCACTAAAGGATGCAGAGGTGATTAAGCTATTGTTTAACTCCTGTCTAGAACCACTGTAGACGGTGTTAACATTGGGGAAGACTCGTTGAGGAGTTAGCTTTTTCTCTCTTTTCCCCCCCAATTTGAATAAAGAACAATTGAATCTAATGGGCTAGAAAAGAACAAAGCTGCGTGCAGCCTCTGTCAAGTTATAGATTCATTCAACAGCCACTTAAGGTTTGTGCTTGTCATAACAAGTTCCTGTTGAGTTCACATGAATCGATGCACTGGCTAATGGGTTGGATTTGACCCTTTTATGTAGACTATTGACTATTGAGTGTGTTTGGAGTCAAACACGAAATTGTAAATTAGGTGCAATACAGGTGACTTAGAGTACAACTAAATATAAATTTTGAACTTTTTTTTACAAATTCACTTGATAAAATGATTATTATTTAATACTTGGGGTGATAATTTATATTAAATTATACATGGCAACTTAGAGTATAACTGCTGTACTTTTGATCTTTTTTTTTACAAACTCATAAACTAATAGTAATATTCTACTTAGTGTGGTAACTTTGTTAAAAATGTAGATGGTAACTTCAAATGCAACTGATGGTAACATTAGGTGCAACACATGGTAACTTAAATGAAATTTGATGCTACATTTATGATATGGTACCATGTGCACAAACAGACTATAGGAAGCCATACGTTGCCATACAGCTAATGTTAATGATGTATACACGGCTCATATAGGTGTATGCATCTGAATCAGTTGATGTGTGTCTTCTATATCTGATAGTTGGAGAAAAATTTACCCATTTTGATAGTTCTTTCTCTGTGTTTTCCAGTAAATTCAATGATTCTTGGGTAGTTCCTTAAGATGCTTTTCAGTATTTCTCTAGCATTCCATTCTAGTGTGAAAAGTGGTCATCTTTTCATTCAGTGTGTTCAGGAATATAATGATTTCATTAGGGTTAGCAATAGACATCATTTTTCATGTGCATTCAGATGCTCTTTCAGGAATATAATGCTTTTTACAAACTCATAAACTTATGGCAATACATCCACTTAGCGTGGTAATTTGTTAAAAATGTAGTTGATAACTGTAGGTCAAACTGATGGTAATATTTAAGTGCAGCACATGGTAACTTATAGTACAACTAATTGTAAATTTTGAACCTTTTTTACGAATTTATTTGGTAAAATTATTATTATTTAACACTTAGGGTGATAATTTATATTAAATTGTACATGGCAACTTTTGATCTTTTTTAACAAATAAAATAATGGTAATATTCAACTTAGTGCGGTAATTTTGTTAAAAATGTAGATGATAACTTCAAGTGCAGCTGATGGTAACATGGTGCAGCACATGGTAAATTAAACACAATTGATCCTACGTTTATGATATGCTAGCGATAGCATCATTTTTCATGCATGTGCATTGAGATGCTCTTTCAGGAATATAATGCTTTTTACAAACTCATAAACTTATGGCAATATATCAACTTAGTGTGGTAATTTGTTAAAAATGTAGTTGATAACTTTAGGTCAAACTAATGGTAATATTTAGGTGCAGCACATGGTAACTGAGAGTACAACTGATTATAAATTTTGAACTTTTTTACGAATTTACTTTGTAAAATTATTGTTATTTAACACTTGAGGTGATAATTTATATAAAATTGTACATGGCAGTGTAGAGTCTAACTGTTGTACTTTTGATTTTTTTTTACAAACCCATAAAATAATTGTAATATTCATCTTAGTGCGGCAATTTTTGTTAAAAATGTAGATGATAACTTCAATTGTAAAATGATGGTAACATTAGGTGCAACACATGGTAAATTAAATGCAATTGATCCTATGTTTGTGATATGCTATCATGCACCTTTTTTATTTTTGGGCCAAGCAAACGTGTTAATGGGCTATGCGGCATAGCGTATTGCGGAGTGGGCACGAGCAAGAAATCGATTCGGGAGGTGGGCATGCGCTTCACGCACGGGAAAAGCGACGGCATGTGGGTGCGTGCCCCATACACGCAATAATGTGCAGGGGTCACGCGCTACAGTTATAGCGCTGTAGTCTTTTTTGTGAACACACCCGATACAACACATAGACACCCACACACACACACAACACCACATGCACGCATGCACACACACAACGCCTACGGAAGATTGGATGAGCGGAGCTTGACGAAGAAATGACAAAGTCACCACCGGCGCCTCGCTTGCGATGGGCACGTTGTCTCCCACTGAAAGAAACGCAGAGCCAAACCTGGGATTTGAACTCTGGTGGACTGGGCGTCATGCTGCTGGTTGGAGGGGTGTGGGAGATGGAATTGGTGGCGGCACCGAGAAGGAGGAGGCGGCACGGCACGAGGGTTTGGGGGAGAGGAGGTGATGGTTGCGGGAGGTGGAGGTGGGGTGGCGGCGGCGGGCAGATGGTGAGAGAAGGCGGTGGGTGAATGCGTTGGGGAGGTGCGAAGGGGGGATGCGATGCTACTCAGGGAAGTTGGGGGACTGCGAGTACACGCTGCCGCACGGGGAAGGAATTGGTAGCGGCACCGAGGAGGAGGCACAACACGAGGGTTCGAGGGAGAGAAGGAGGTAGTGGTTGCGAGAGGTGGAGGTGGGGAGGCAGCAGTGGGCAGATAGGGAGAGGAGGCAGCGGGCGAATGTGTTAGGGAGGCGGCGACGGAGGGATGCGACGCTGTTGGGGGAAGTTGGGGGACTGCGACCAGGCGCTACCGCGCGGGGAAGGAATTAGTGGCGGCACTGAGGAGGAGGCGCGGTACGAGGGTTCGGGGGAGAGAAGGAGGCGACGGTTGTGGGAGATGGAGTGGTTGCGGAGGCGGAGGATGCGGGGGAAGAGGAGGAGCGCGGCCCACACGTCGGCCCGATCTTTTCTACGAGGTGCAGAAGAACTACCTACATGCGGATCTGAACGGCTGATCTTTGATCGGACGGTTGAGAAGAAAGGAGGGAGAACGGACAGACAACCACCAACTCATATTTTTAAGGAGTAGAGATATATGTGCTAGTGCTCAGCAAAATTACTAGCAAACATACTCAATGGTTACATTGCAGTTTCTTCCCTGAAAATCAAATAGTATGTGTATTCAAGTGAGGTCTCACCTGATTGCTATATAATTTAACTTTTATTGGATCATTGGGCTGGCTTATGATGCGGAGATAATAGAAGAAAACTTTGAACTATAAGGATTAAGCTCTGTCCTGTAATGATCATTTGTTTACAGTTAGAAAAATAGTATGATGTGTTCTATTTCATGACATTACCTGCATTCAAGGAAGATCTACATAATATTTTTGTAGATTAGTTGACAGCCAATGCTGGCACATGCATAGCATATGCCTTGCACTAAAAAAAATTGTAGCCTTGGAATGTGATGCCATTATTTTAGTCCACCGGTCTATTTTGTTAAATACACTTGGGGTAATGTTAATACATGCCAGATCTTGCCCTATCGTTTTTATTGGTTCATTGTAGACCTATTATTTTTGCAACATCTTAGGTTGCTAAGGATCCATCAGGAAAGGACATCAATGCACTTGAGCAGCACATCAAGAACCTTCTGAGCCCTTCTACTCCAGTTTCTTCAATACTTTGTACGATTTGTACTGTGATGGTACTGATTTTGTTCATGGGTACCCATTCAGCCTTCGTGAGGGTGTCCCAACTGCTGTTTCTCATGGGCTTTGATTCAACATTCCAGATTATGATGCCCCTACTCAACTTGTCAAGCCCCTCGAGAGAAATAGCAGGTAAGGATGTTGCATTTAAGCATTTTTCACTTTTTAGGCAATCTCTTCTTGCTAATCTGATACTTTCCTGCTTGAAATTAGGTATGTGGATGCTATTATTACGATCCCAAAAGGCACCTTCTTCCCGATGTGTGGAATGAACCTTGCATTTGACTGTGAGCTCATTGGTCCTACGGTGTACTTCTGTCTTATGAGTGATGGCCATCCTATTGGTCACTACGGCGATATGTGGCAGGATGGTGCACCAAGGTATATTCTGTTGTTTTATTTTTGAGTTGCATTGTTGTTGTGCCTCCGAATGCAATTGAACAATTTGATGGTCAGGCACAATACAATGTATTAATAAAGAGGGGAATGTTATGTACAGCAAAATACAATGAACATAATCCCCTTTACCTGTATTATTTGCTTAATTATAGCCTCATATTTGTATTTAGTGGAACATGCCCAAATACTGACCATGAAGGACATGGGATTATAATTTTGCAACCCACAATAGTGAACTAGGGTCTATTAATTTGATGAGCAGGAAGACGGAGTACATCGGTTCGGAAGAGGTGAAAAGGAACCACGAAACCAACGGAGACAGGGAGGACAGATCCAGAGTGGCAATCTTGGCAATGGCAGATATGGCCGTACTGACCTCACTCTTGATGGTAAGATGTATCCTTCTTTTTAATGTTCATTATATGATATGGGTTACATTTGAAGATATGTATCATATTCTTTTGGAACTCCATTACAACGCACGAGCATATTACTAGTTTAATTAAGAGTGCGGTTATTTCACATGCGCACTCACATGCGCATCCGGACGGTTTGATAGTCTACATGGCACAACATAAGCATTGGTCATATGTGTCCACGTCTAAGAATCCGAGGCAAGGCCATGGTTGGCACCGACGTACCCTGTTCCTGTCCAGGTTAGGCAGAGCGTCAGAACATATTTGAGAGGGCATCCGAAGATGTTAGCTGACCATGAAAATGCTGGAATGCTGAACACAGCTCAACGCTTCTGATGCCACTGTGCAAGGTTGAAGATACAAGTGCACTTATGCATGTGATTTTGGTGTTAATGTTATGGTATTTGCTGGTTTTGGAAGGCCATAGACACTTTGAAGTTGAATATCCCATTGACCTGGCATTTGAGGTTAACAAGGTTGTATGTTGGCTTTGGAGCTTAATTTAGCTTAGCTTGCAAATTGTGCATACATACACGGGAATTGTACTGATGTGTAATGGGACAAGTGTATATGCAATTGGTGCCGTGATCATGGATGCAAGACCCTAGCTAGGACAAAAATAACACATGGATCACACATATATATTGCTTACCGCGTAATGCTAGCAAGGCTGCTCATTTGGTTTTTTTTTTTGACTTATGACTTATTTTACACTGTAGCTACTGGTGCTAGCTCATTTCGGTTTTTTGTGGCTTATGACTTATTTTGCATTGTAGTTGCAGGTGATTTTTGATATAATTAAAATTAAAAATTTTAAAAAGATAAAAAAAAGGGTTAACCTATCTCGGACAATGTAAATGAATGTGGAAAAAGGAAAAAAAAATCAAAAATAAAAAAAAGATAAAATTAAAGAATGGTAAACTGAAATCAAAAGATAAGAACTGAAGTCAAAACGAGCAAGATCTAGTGTGTTATATCGTCTTTCCTCTCTTTGTACCTAAGATGGACTCATTGGTCCTCGCAGAGCATACATGCACTAATCTTTTCTACCCGAGTGTTTTCCCCAACCTAAGGTTGAGCGGAGGTAAAGTGGACTTTTTCCTCGCAATTACAGCTCGGAAGCCACAACTAGCTGTTCATTCCTCCTCCTGATTAACCAAAAATAAGTACTAAAGTACATGCACTGGGACGATCTCAGATTCAGATAAACACCAACTGATCAAGAACACGTCCCTGCCAAAGCGCTTCCTGTCTAGTGTCCAGTATTTCCAAAGTGATGCTGCAAGAGTCTCGCATAATTCTCGGTCGCATGCTTCCTGTCCAGCTACATTCGTGCAGGTTGAGAAGTGCCGTCAGGCTTTTCAGTTTTTAAAAACTGTTTTTTGATTTTTCTATAGTAACTAACTTTTAAATAGAGTATCTTTTTAAGTTGGAGTCTGCAAGTTGATTATAGTACACACTGTAACGACTTCATTTATATCGGCCAAAACTGCACGTACGTTTCTGTTACTCCGTACTCTCTCACGAACAATCTAAAAATCATAAGTCGAAACTAAAAAGAACTTGCTCGTCTTTGAGTCAGTACGGTACGGTGTAGCAATCATATAGTATCGGGGTTAGGCGAGGTGGAGCTATCAACCGGCGCCAAAAGGCTTTGGGCGACCAATTATGGAACACTGGATTGTTCTCTATTTCATGAAAGCTTGCCGCGACGACCACAGCCACAGATACGTGGATACATATGGGGCTGTTCTTTTCGGCTTTTGCGATTTTTGGTTTCGGCTTATCTGAAAACCAAAACAAACGATGCGGTTTCTTCAAACAGTTTTGAAAAGTCGTTTTTTCAAACGGCTTCCTGAACTTAAAACCGTGTACATTATCCATGCCTGCATCTCTACCGTTCATCGTCGTTTTAAAAAACACTAATAAAAACTATCAGCCGTAGCACAAAAGATACGCATTATAGGGCAAAATCTAAGTGCATTTAACCACCGTAAACTTGTGCTCAACAGCTAGGCTACGTGGAAAACATCCCATTTTTTTCTCTGGAACGGTCAACAGGATGATGCTGGACCCTAACCTGCAGCATTGTAGCTGTCACCATCTGTCCTGCAATGCAAATGTAACGCTCGTCAACACCCAGCAGGCCAGGACAGCTCCGTCGAAAGATCAGCGACGCTTGCACGCACGGGTGCATTGACGTCAAGAAAGAAAGAAACGGACGGCCATATCCCGCGAACAGCACACCCGGCCGGCCGGCCGGCTGGCCACCCACCCACACATGCACGACAGCTTCTATCCATCTCTCCATTCCCTATCTCTAATTTCTGGGCGTGCAAACCATTGCAGACGTACAGCTGAACGCCAATACATGGATGCTGTATAGTAGTGCCAGGCGTGTTGTCAACTTTCAAAAGCCAGCCCCAAAAGCTCCCTACGTTTGGAAAGATTGATCGGCTATATATATCAGCAAAAGTAAAATCAAGGTAATAATGTTAGTTTTTTTCGAATCATTTAATTGAAATAAAATAAAACAATATAATTATTTTTTGCAGATAATGCAAAGCAAAAAAAAAAACAAAAAAATCGAAATTAAAAAGCTAACCAGTTCACTCCGGCTTCAAGCCGATGGATCATCCCTGTCCTGCTGCACTTGATGTGAGATCAAATCCATGCATGGCCGGTTTCAATTTGTTACCCTCCATCTAAAGTTTAGTCACTAAATTTTAGATCTAAAGTCTCCAAACAGGTGGTCTAAAATTAGATCTAAACTTTAACTAACCCCTAAAAAACACTTTAGACCATTAGTCCACCAAAGTGAACTAAAGTGGTCTAAAGTTTTGGGTTCTTAGGCACAAAGACGTGTTTACCCATGCATGTTGGTCTCTCACCTCCCATTTAATGGCTGACGCACGAAACGAGAAGAGGTAGTATGGTCTTTTTGAAACTTTAGTCATGTCCATTAGTACAGGATCCAAACAAGACTTTCGACTAAAGTTTAGTGGCTAAAGTTTAGCCAATTAAAGTTTAGTCCAAAACTTTAGACAACTAAACTTTAGACTATAGGATCCAAACAGGGCCTAAGTACGGCGGGATTCCCCTGGGGCACACTAATCACGTGAATGGCTAATTAGGCTTTCATGCTAGCTCATTGAAGCTATCACCAATCTAATCACACGGGGCTCGGATCCGTTGAAGTAGCATGATAACAATGTACACATGCGCGTGCAGTGCACGCACAGGTTGAAGGATTGAAAACCGACGGCCCAGGTCGACCACCACAGTAAAAAATTACGAGATATTAGTTACGTATCCGTGTTTCGCCCTGGATCAGTTAAGACCGTCGATCGGACGGTCAAAAAGAGGTAGCACTAACAGTTAGACTAACGACGGCAGCCGATCCGATCATCGGAGAAGAACGTCGTGATCTGAGAGCACAGGTGGTAGGGCCCACAGATGGACCGGACGGATGGATGCCGCACTAGAACTGCTGCGGCGGTGGGTGCGACCTGGGGTGGGGAGGGGAGGGAGGGATCGGAAGTGAAGGGAAGGCAAAGCAAAAGCCGGAGGACGCGACGACAATGTCTCCACAAGCCCACCTTTTCTCAATAAAGCTAGTACTGTACTCCGTATAATGACATGTTCAATACAGCTTCTAGTTCAGAGGTTAAAAACCGTTTAAAATATATTAATTTTTGAAGTGCCTTTTTCTCTTTTCCCTCTTTGTTTTCCTTTGCATTATACATAGGTAGAACGGTGCTTTTTTTCCCCTATTTTTTCTATTTTATTTTAATTAAATAATTCAGAAAAAAATAACAATCACTATATTGTTATTTCAACCAAAAGGTAAAACTACAACAGTTTTAAACGGAACCAATATTGAAGGATCACATTTGGCTTTGGCCTCTGCACACACAGCGAAGCAACGGAACTACGTAGGCATATGCATGCTCACCTGGTGGTGTAGCTAGAAATTTTTTTATGAGGGTACACACTTTACACAAGTCTAAAGTATTCTACAATAATCTTTGGTAAGGTTTAATGGAACAAATAATTTAGCTCTAATATCTATATACTTTCTATATGTTTTTAAATTTTTTAGGGGTGCCAGTGTACACCGGACACCACCCTTAGCTCAGTCCCTGTGCTCACCTATTAGTTCCTTGAGATAATTAAATGTATTTTTTTTAGAATTGAGATAACTAAATGTCATGTTCCGGTTGTTGACTGCCCAACCATAATTGGCTAACTAGTTCGATGAGATGATGATGACATACTTATATGTTCATTTTCCCCCCTTTTATGTTCAATTGTTCAGTTTAGTGCCACACGTCGGTAGCATTAATTCTCAGGTTATGTAAATTCCATATATAATGACTATGCCCTCACCAAAAAAAATGACTACGCCATCTACAAAATAACAAGTTTTTGTATAGTTGCACAAATGGTTTGGTGCAAATCAACATCAATTACTTAAGGATCTGTGCAATTTTCTTTTGAGAGAACATGCATTCAACTGTAAGGTGGAGAAATCTTGGAGAGCCTCTATTTGCCCTTGCTACAAGCTCCCACCAATGCCAATACATAGATAGCAGATTTGTTAGTTGGCCTCACATTTTTCGGATCAATCAAGTGGTCCTTGTCACTCCTTGATCCATGATACTAGGATACAGCAATATGAATGGACGATCCATATATGCAGGCTCCAGTTCCCATCAGACGATTGTGTAATGATTCGATCCCCTCATCGAAGTTGCAGAACAGCCGAACACTGATAGGTACCAGCATCTGCCGTGATCTTTCGATCTGACCAAGGGGAACGACAATCAATTGGCCGTGTTGATTCATGGCATTTGAACAAAAAAGATCGGACTACTTTCTTCCCCAAAAAGGGACTGCAGAGGAGACGCCTGTATTGTCGGTCGTTGCACAGGGATCTGCAACATGCATGCTCGATTCAACTGTCAGTTTGGATGACTCATGTGTTCACGAATCACAATATTCCATTGTCGACAAACAGTTCGTCGAAGTTGACAATCTTTGATGGTACGTCTTGGTACACACTGGTAATTGAACCCGGTGAAGATTGATTTCACAGGTTAGATATCCATACTGTCAGACGTCAATGTGTTATGAACCCGATGATTTGATCGCAGCTTACGTAAATAAATCTCGTGTCGCACTAGCTAATCCATTGTGCCCAGATCATCCATTTCTGCTAGGCTAGCTGGCAGACGTCGACGCGAGGGATTAAACTGTACGAACTGATCGACCCAAAAACCTTTTTCTATGATTAATCCGCTCTCTCTCTCTCTCTCTCTCTCTCTCTAACTGAAAACCGGTGAGCAGATAAGGCATAAGAGCAATTAATTAGGTATAGGCGGATAGATACATGCATATCACTCCTAAAGAGGGTGGAATCGGCGAGCTCTCGAGCCCCTACGTCCCAGATTTGCAAAAACGCCTTCACAATTTCTAAAATCACGGCCACGCCACAGCCGAACCAACGGCCTAAAAGATTACACGTATCTTTTGAAGAAAACCCCTCGTAGTTTCTTGGAATTTCTCTAAGGTCTTGTAAACTTTGCTCCTCCGATTGCTCCCAGGGGCACATCCGGCCGTCCACACGCATGTTTCAGGCTCGGTGCCCTAGCCATGCCATCCTCCTCTTCTGATCCCCTTATAGAGGCTACCGCCTCCTCCCTTCACTCTCACCTCACTCCTCGCCTCCCTGTGTGACCTAGCCATCATTGGAGTCGTCATCGCCTTGAGCCCTACGTCACCGTGAGCACTGTCTTCCTTCTTTGAGGCCCATCAATGCCCAGATCTGGCTACACTACCGATTCTTCTCTGCCAATGCGACAGCCACAGTATGGCCATAGGCTCGACCTGCCACGTCGTCACTGTCCGCAACCGGCCATGCCCCCAAACCCTATATCGCCTGGGGTCGCACTATTGTCGTTGATTCGTCGTCTTGGACCAGCGATATGGTTGGCGTGGCCAGGAAGGCGCCAGTCTGTCTAGATGTGCAACAGCTAGGGCAGCAACAGGGGAGCAACAGAGAGGACGGGATGAGCAGGGGTACTATCATCAAGGGCGAAGCAGAGTTATCCTCTTTCGACCGCGTCTAATACCGTCATCCTCCCCCAGGCCTAGGTCCCCTTCCCAACTTCCTTATCTCTCGTGCGTGTTCACCCATATTGCGATGGATGTTGCCGCTGCTGGCCTAACCTACCTCTCCCGACCACATCCGGTGCCATCGTCCTCCCTAGGGTGGATGAATATGCATCAATGCATGTGTGATGAATGATTAATCAACATATGATTGCATGGACTTTGCTTGTTGGCGTTGTCGGCTGCTAGCCTAGCTGTCTGTCTGGCTATTTGGTGTGCATGTGTCGTCGTGATTTGTGCGTGCATATGCATCTGTTAATCAAGGATCATCTATGTTGTGCGAATTATTGGTTGCTAATTCTTTCATCGATCAAATGGATGGCCGGTTGGCTTGTACATGCGTACATCGATTGATCCGGTGAGTATTTGTGTTTATGGTATCTCTACTACTTAAAAAAGAACTTGGCAGTCGTAGGTCTGTCCTCTCTCACCTCTCCACAGACGTCCGATCTGACCACGAGATAGAATCTATGCCATCCATCTCTCATTCCTTACCTCGTGGCTCCGTTAGCAACAGGCATGATGGCAGGTAGGCTCGTTCTTCTAACTTCCACTTCCCCATATCAACACCTCTTGTATCCAAACCATTGTCGTCCCACTTCTCCCCCCCCCCACGATCTCCTCCCGTATTCTTTTCCTCCCTCCCGTTTTACAACTTCCTCCTCCCTAGCTCCCCTCACCTTCTAATTTGCATCGCCCCACGACCTCGTTGCCATGGCGTTGGAAAGGACAACAATGTCAATAAATTGTTTCAATTGGCCAGTCTCAACTCCTCGAAATCACGCTGCCACCACCCTACCCCTTTCCCTTTCGTCCTGCATTCATGCTAGCACAGCGAACCCTCCCCTCTCTCTGGATCTGGCTTGGGTGTGCCACCTTCGACCGATTTCCCTCCATACCTCTCTTAGCCCCGTGTCACCCTCCCCCTCTCTAGATCTGGCTGGGTGCGCCACCTTCGACTACCCCCTCTAGCCCAGCGCCGCTTCCCCAAACTCCATCTTCGCCTAAACCAGCATCGTGCCTCCACATAGTCTCCCCCAACCCGTCATCTTCTCCCTCCTCACCTTGGGCCGAAGGGGGCCGATCAGAGGCGACACACCCTGGGTGGATCCGGTGGTCGATGTGGTAGCTCGGTCGCAACGGAGGAACAGGGAAGCGTAAGGAAGATGACATTCATGTTGCGTAACGCCTGGTCAATGGCGAGCATGAAGGCCATGTGGACGGTGGCTAGCCATCACTGATGCACGGGGCACAGGGTGTGAGGAAGAGAAGATGAAGGGGATCCCATCGTGCACTAGGATTAGTGAAGATGCGGGAAGAGAAGAGGAAGCGAATTGAAGAATGGGAGTTTGTCGCGGTCTCTCCAACCTGGCGTCTTCACCCTCCTCACCTTTATCGAGTCCCCCTTCTTTCTCGGATCCTTCGAGGTAACCATCTCCTCCCTTTCTACTTTCAAATCTAAGTGGGGATCCACGCTGCTAGGGTTTCAGGGGATAGAAAGCCAAACACCCACTCACTTTCGTGTTCCCCTGCTCTGGCATAGGCCTCCGGCTTCTCTGCCGCACTCGCCACCACTGCGAACGATGGACTCTCGCCTTTTCTTCCTCCACTCTAGGTCACTGCCTCTCTATTTCCCTCTTTCACTGCCGTCTACATGGCGTGCCGCCGCATTGATCCTGTTGCCACTCTGGGTCACCGTGTCTCTCTCCCTCTCTCACCGTGCCTGCATGGCCCACCGTTGCAGTGCTCCTGCTGTCACCGAGCCAGACGCCTGTGACATGTTCGATAAAATATCTAAGTCGACAGCCAGGCTCTCGGTGAGCACAACGCTAGTGGCCCAAGTCACATACCGAACGCTTGTTGTCACAACTTCTCCGTCAAGTGAGTCGAGCAGGGTTAGGCTCTGCGCCGAGCTACACATCCCCAAGTGGGCCCACTGAAATGCAATATGAGAACTATTTTTTTGTTAACAGATTGTTTCACGCAACTAATTCCTGTTGATTCTGTTGAACTGAAGTACAACTAATTAATGTTGCACACAAGACATGCCATGCTATATAATCCGAGAGATAGCTAACGGGATGATATTTCGATACTGGTCAACTGCTCATACATTGCAATGAAATTTATTGGATATATAGAGAATTATATTATGAAATAGGGTTATTCTGATCAATTGAAAAGTGGAGAGTGATGAGAAGTTGAGAATAGAGCGGTTAGAGGAGAGTGGACGTACGACCACTAACTCGTTCTTCTATAATAGTAATGATAATTGCTATGCTATATAATCTTAGAAAGAGCTAACAGGTTGTTATATGAGTCAACCATAACCTGTCAAGCATTTGCACCATTGCTCCATTATTCTGGTGAGAAACTATAGAGGAATTGAATTGTTGATGATTTTTTCATATTCTTTTTTGTCCAGTACTTCCAGTTTTCTGAGCAATTCATCCTTCTTTTATAGTACTTGGGTGTTAGTCATCTGCTCGATGAGAAATCATAAAAATGTGTCCATCATCAGAAATCCTTCGAGGTAAGCATATAGATTGAGGCACCTTCATGCTTGTTCAGAAATTTGAGAAACCTGAAGTCCTTGAACAGTCTGTTTCATAGCTTCTTCTAAATTGGCTCAGGTGGAAATATATCATTCTTCTGATAATTTACTGGTTAATGAGCTGACATTCCACAGAGAGTTTTTTGAGTCGCAGTAAAAGGTTAGATATTAGTCAAGGTATCTGAGCATTAGCAAGCCGATTAACAAGAACAACGACCTAATAGACTTGGATTGTTTCATGTTCATTTTGGTTCTTCTCATTATGTGTTCCTTTAATACTTATTTTTTCAATTAGTGGTGTATATACAAGGCAGCAACTGAATGTGACCTTTCCTCATTTCATCTGTTGCTAATTAAATTCTGTGGGCACAAGAGATAATTAATTGGTGGCCGATATTTGTACTTGCTAATTTGTCATATTATTGCTGGATTCACGATTTTGCATGTTACTGACAATGTAAAAACTGATCCTACGTTGTTTTTCTGTCTTCCGTCTCTTTTTATGTAAATGTGTACAAGTGCTCCTGAGATAATAGATGTGCCATTCACTGATTTTTTATCAAATCATAGCTGTGCTGTAGCTTTTTTTGGCCGCACATCTAGTTGTGCCGAGCAATATATGGTCATTCTTTTGTAGTAGTAGTATATTGGTGTTAGTAATTTGGCCACTGGCAAATCTTAAAAATGTGTCGATCGTCAAATGTTTTTTTGTTAATATTTCATTAATTGTCAGATATTTTCCTTTGTTAATATTTTATGAACTGTTAGACGTTTTCCTTTGTTAATTTTGTACTAGCCCAAAATTATCTTTTGTTAATTTTTTATTACATGCAATTCTGCAGGGCCACTATTTGTTAATCTCTTTAGTTTCTGTCATTCTGTGCACCATCAATTGTTGGTCTCAATTTTTTGTAATATCATCAGCAATTCTAGCTTCATATTAAAAAATTATTGGACTGTTAATTTTTTATTGTCCACTGCTCGGAAGATTAGTTAACTTTCCCAAATGAAAGTATCATTATATAAAAATTCCTGCATGACAGCTAGGGATTCTCCTGACATGGATGTATCATAAGCAGAGAGATTAGGAGCACAAGCCTACATATTCCTGAAAGTTAGGCATTTGTGTACACAAGATAAGGAGCATGAGAAAATAAAACTAGCCGCATCGTCCACATGATGTAGCGGTTAAAGAAAGAAAACGAGGCTGAGGACCTGCAAGCATGGTGTAGAGGAAATTGGTGAGAGCGAGGATGGAGGCGACACAACTCACTAAACCTACTCTTGGTGCTAAACCATCTGCTGATCTCTTTTCTCAAGCAATTTTAGATATTAACTTCATTCTTGTTCTAAACAACGAGGTGATTATTTTATTCTTCTAAAGAAGATTGAACCGTGTACCATAGCATGTCTCAAGTAAGTGTTGTACACATATAACAACTTTTTTTTGCCATCTCTATAACTGATATTATGCCCGTGTCATTGTTTTGAGAAGATTGCCAATGGTCCCATAAGGTGGTTCTTTTTAGGTTGTAACAATATATGACTCACTGAGACATGTAGTTTCACGCCTGTATATATGACATACCGAGATTTGTTTGAAATAATATATTTCCATGCCTTGTTGAAAATTGACAAAGGAAAAGTAATATGCTTTTATGTTTTAAATCTCATATGAATTGAAATAGATGTGTATTGCGATGATTTTTTTTATAACTTCATTCCCCCACATATCCACATTTGTTAGATGTTTTTGTTTTGTAGCAATACACGGACACTTAACTAATCATAACAGCCATATACCCGGAAGGATTCCTGGCCAGCGAGCCGCGCCACGTCGCCCACTGCGCTCGGCCGGCCGGCGCGTGGCAAGAGAATTTGCGTACGGCCGGCCGAGGCACTTTCCTCATACTTTCTGAAAATTACGTAAAGGTCCTTTTTTCTCGCGAAAAGGTCCTTGCAAGTTTTTTCTTTAAAAAAAATTTTGGATGGCGCCCCGCGGGTTTCCAAAATTACGTATAGGTCCTTATTTACTTACGTACAAGTCCCCAATTTTTTGCAAAAAAACCCTTTGATTTTTCCAAAATTACGCATTTGTCCTTGATTTTTTTTATGAAACTCCCTGCGAATTATCGTCTCTTTTACTTTGGTCCGCACGGTAGCTAGCGCGGCGTGCGCCGCGCTTATGCAGCTAGTTATTATTATTATTTGTCTGATCCAGCACTAGATGTTGACCTGCCCTGCTCCTAAGAAAATGGGTGTGCCTTGTGATACGTCAAGGGCTTTGGTGTGTGTAGTTTAATTACCTGGGGCATCATGATCTAAAGTAGGTATTTTTTTTATGTATCGTGTGTGAAATTTTTTTGGAATTTTTTAGATGTTGATTTTAACTAGTTTACTAACTAGTTCAAATAAGTTTGAACTAAAATTTGAATTGTAGTTGCCTTTTTTTATGATAGTTTGATTGTAAATATGTGCTTATTATATATATAAATCAGCAAAGCATGTTATCTAAATTCATTCAAAATCTTTAAATTTGAGTTTTTTTCAAAGGCATGCATTTTATTTAGATTGTTATAGATGGGTATATACCATAAAGCTGATATTTTAAAAAACAAATACCCAAATTTGGGTTGAATTTGGGCATTTGAAATCATGGTGCCCTAATACCATGATAAAAATAGGTATTTCCCTATGTATCACGTGCGACAAATTTTGAATTTTTTAGATGTCAAGTTTAGCTAGTTTACTAACTAGCTCAAACAAGTTTGAACCAAAATTCAAAGTAGAGTTGCCTTTTTTTTATTATAGTTTGTTTGTAGGTATGTGATGATATATATAAAAAATTAGCAGAGTTTGCGATAAACAATGTTGAAAACTTTGAATTCGAGTATATTTTGTCAAAGGTACGAGTTTCATTTGAATTGTTGTATATGGGTATATATCAAACTGATATTTTCGAAAAAAATACTCAAATTTGGGTTGAATTCACGTAATTAAAATCAAGGTGCCTAGACACACACACACACACACACACACATATATATATATATATATATATATATATATATATATATATATATATATATATGAAAATGGTTCTATATTTCTAGGAGTACGTGCTCTCACTTCGAATATACCCCTTTAATGGTGTTGTTATACTTCTTTATCTATTTGAATATACTCTAATAATGATTAAAAAAATACTCCAAAGTAATTTCCATAAAAATTTTTATTAAAGTCCACTTTTTATAACATAATTTATGTATATACTCTTCTATACATGAAAATATATATATAGACACACATGCATGCTGTTCTTTTTTTAAGCTCTGCTAGCTGATGTAGAGCTTGTTTATTTCAGGGGTGTGAGTCGACCACGTTCTTGACTCAAGGCAGCTTGCATTCTTTTTTTTCACCTATCAGTTGCTGATGTGATACAGGAAAATAATTTACGGCAGGGTTTCCTTGCCCTATCAGGTGTAACTACCCAGTACATACGCTATACACGGCCGGTTCCGTTGTCCTCAAAAGATCCCGGTAATCTACCCTTGTGTGGAGTACATTTATTACTCTTGTCATCTTATCCGCAGTAGTTAATTAATAGCTTAATCGAATCCCTAATCAAGCCAACCGTCATGACAAACAAGAGGAAGTACAGTTTGATTATATCCAAGCTCCTTGGGGTCGCATCGCATGCATGCATATCTCAGCACCATCTGGCATGTCTCAAGGAGCCCTACACCGACCAAATCCCATATAGGATATGTCCTGCATGCCAACATGCATGCTATGCAACTAACCCCATCAAGCTATAAAGGCTAGCTAGCATGAAATCACAAGGCATGTGGACGAGCCGATGAATCCAGACGATCGAACATCGATCGATCGTAGTCTCGTAGATGGGTCCCAATTAACCTGTGTGTCTCCGATCGATGGCTGCAGTATCGTTTCGATCCATACATATCCATTGGCCATTGCAATCGATCGAACGATGGAGTCAGGAATCAGGAGTGTGTCAGTGTGTGTGCACATGTAATATGTACGCATATATAGCCATAGCTAGAGCCAATAATATAATGGACCATGCACGCATGATATCATATGGCTCGAGGCCGGGCTAGCCTTATTCTCCGACATGGCACGTTGGCGCATAGTGGCGGCCACTGTGCTACCGACAGATGGTGGAGCTCTCCTGTAGCTGTACATATACGTATTCCGGCACGGCTCCTCTACGTACGTGCGTATACACGTGGTATCCATCATTGGTGTTTGGTATACGTATTGCGACGTGCGTACTTATACAACACAATTAGCACGTACGTTAGGTTTTCTTTACTTTCTATATATAATGGAGACGTAGCTAGGGTGGGAGTCATGCATACAGATGGAAACTAGGGAAAGTGAGAAAGAAGCGAAAAATCTATGCAAGACGCCAAGATGCGCGGTCATACCATATATACGCCGAGAAAGTCCCAAGATAGTTGTGTACTTCGCCTACTTGTCGCCACATAAAAAAAAGCATAGGTACATGATATCATTAAGCTCATGTCTCAAGTGACCTACATAGCCCTAACCGACTCTTCACGCACAAAGTAATCGTTCGATCACCTAGCTTGAGCCACTGATGGGCTTAACTAGTCATCTAGCTATATATATATACACACACACACACACTATGTAGCAGCAACATATATATATACGACGTATATATAGAAAGGGTGCGCGCGCATGCTGTGGCGACCCCATGATGTGGTGACCACACATGCATGATGCATCTAGCTAGCTCCCAATTGAGTCCCACACACCTCCATTATATTGTTGCATCCATGATCTACCGGGGATCGCTCCAGTTGTTGCCCCGCAACCACAGCCACAGCCAGAGTCATGGATTCATGGGCGCTCCACTACCCACTATACTCTAGCTAGGCCCCAACCAAACACGCTACTATACGTGCACCCCAGCGACCGTGCCCAATCCATCAAACTCTTTATCTCGTCCCATATGCTATCTTCAGTCAGAAGCGAAACATGGTAACGGCGCGTGCGTCTTGTTACTTACGTGCGTATAGTTTCTAGCAAATAACAGACGAGCAAGGAATTGTTTTGTGCCTGTTAGGGGTGGCCCAATCTCCTGTGGATGAGTCTTGCAACTATTGTAATATATAATAGGTCTAATAGTATAGATGAATATACCATGAGCCTCTACATTTTGTAATTATTAAGAGGTAGGATGGAAATTTTACATCCTACCCCACTCGTATATATAAACCGTCAAGAGAGGTATTACGAGGGCAGATTCACTCATTTCATATACGAGCACTCTCTCTCTCCTATCGTTAGTTCTCTTTAGTTAGTCTCCTTTACTACTGTTTGATCCGTAACTACAATAGCCACACTTTTTTTAACCCAAAAGCGGGAGCTCTGCCAATCCATTAAAGAATAAGAGAAATGCAACACCGGTTTCAAAGAGTGACACCACGATCAAAGAAGAGCCCCTGCTGAAACACAAAGGCTAAAGACCGTCTTATCTAGCACCACAATAAAATAACAAACAGCTCTCTTTCGTACAATAACACTGCCATATATCAAGACTAATATAACCCTAGCTACTAAAACAAGGTGAAACAGAACTTGTTGCCACACTTTGCCACGCATACATAATAGCGCGCCTAGCTATCGTGAGTACGTGCGTGTGCAGAGATCCACGAGTGGATCGAGTGGGCCGCCGTTTCTGAGCACTCTCCTTTCAGTTCTGGCCATGTGATCGACAACATACATGCATGCCCACGAATCGTCCACAGTGGAGTGACTAGAACCAGGAGAAAAGGGAAAGGCTCTTCTTTTTCCCCTTTTCCGGATTTCGATTGGTCGGTAGCAAGGACATGTGACCTGCCGGCCGGATCCAACGTGCGCTGTTTACATGTTCTTATCGACAATAACAACATTGCAACAATAATACGGCGACAAGGACCCTAATAGTAGTAAAGCTTACTGCAAATTAGTCCCAACATTCCAATGTGCTTGCTTACTACTAGTCCAACTCCTAATTCGAAAGAGTCGGCCCGCTCGGTTGAGTTAAAAAGCTGTAGCTTTTGGCTGAAATTACACTGTAACGGCTGAAATTTTACTATAGCTGAAGGTGGTTTATTTAGCGTAATTAAATTTAAAAATAGAAAAAATATGTTAGCTCATTACAGACAATGCAAATGAATATGGGAAAAAAGAACTGGCAAAAAAGCTTTAAAAAAGCCAAAAATTTAGAAAAAGACCAAATTTATGAATAGTGAAAATAAGCCAGAAGCCATAAACTGAAGCTAAAGTGTTACGAAATCTAGAAGGTTGTGTTGGTGGAAAAATATTGAAACTACCCTGAGGTGTTTTGACTATCAATAGATAAGTCTATGTACAAAGAGAGATAGATCTAAGATTAATGAAGATTTCAATTTTATGATGTTCTCTCTCAATTATTCTTTGTTAATTCTCTGTTAATTAGTTGCGTAAATTGCATTGAAGGTTATTGTCATTATTTCTCAACATAAAGGTCAAAACCGATCCTTCTGTGATTATCCAATTTGGTGTTGTGAAATATATGGGTAGGAGCTGACTGGCTGGATTTATTTTTCATAGAAAAATAAAAATCATTGCCAAGTCATGCTAACTATATAAGGGGCTAAAAGTACATCAAAAAAATATAAGGGGCTTAAAATGAAATGGTCATTAATCTCTGTTTTCCCGTTGTTATTCTACTAAGAGAAAAAAATAATGAGCTAGCTAGCCACTATTCTATTTTCCCCCCTGTTTCTTAATGTGAACACGAAGAATATAAAAGTTAAGATAACTTGATAAAATTGTCTCACTACTCATGATGTTAGTAAGCGGACTTTAAACGAAGTCATTAGATGAAAGCTATGATGCCGTCACCTCTTCAGAAATTGTTTCGTTTGGGCATTGTTACATAAACGAACTTAATTTTGTTACACCGACTGATCCATTCTGTTGCGAAATCTTGTTACACCGACTGATTCGATTCGAATATAAATGAATTACAATGATCCATTTGCCACCAAGTGAGTTGTAAACTATTCCGTAATAAGGTCTAATTATTGCAGATACAGCTAAACTGGTACTAGCTATAGTTGGCCCATTTTGATTTTTAATAGATTAGTAGGACCATTTTTATTAGCAGCCAGAGCAGAAAGGAAGACATGAGAACCAATAAGGTCACGAGTCCTGTCTAGAAAGCTTGGAAACAAGCTCATCCTCGAGGGGGCGCACATGGAAGCCACACAAAAACGAGCAAGAAAAAAAATTGAACTAGTGTGCTAAATATTAAACTAGTGCAAAGCACAGGATAAAAAAGGGGCCCCGATCGAAAACCCTAAGAGGAGGGGAATCCCATGAATTCACATGAGCCAGCCGGCCCATACCCGGTGGGTGGGCCCCCACCCTGTTCACATGTCTCCGTCCCACCCCACTGATCAACTAACTCAAAGAAAAACCATTCTCCATTCCACTCACCCTCCCTCATGATTTTCAACAAATGATTTAGAAGATAGGAAGACTCCTTTTTGTATGTGTACACATTAGGGTTTAGTGATTCGCATCCAGGTCTGAGTTTCAAGAAGAAAAGCATGGCAGATCTGAACAGGGCCTTAAGAGGTGCGTTTAGAGGTAGGTAGATCATTAGATGAGATGTATCCGCAAGGTTCAGAGGATAGATCAGATTTATTCCCATTACAAATTTGTGCGAATATGCATCATGGTGCTACATAAGCCGTGGCATTCCATAGCCATAACGTCGATCAAAATGAGTGTGGCTAACAGATTAAACTTTCTTGTTGGTCCTCATGCCACATGCTTGTAACGAGCCATAACTACATGTCTACAGGTGTACAACCAGCAACATTGCGGGGAAAAAGGACGTCACTTGTACATTTCGCAAAAGTGTAGGGGCACAATCACAACTTTGCCAAACACAAATACTCCCTCCGATCAGAAATCATTTTGAGCTGCGTACAATTAAATATTATAAACTTTAGTTATCAATATTTTTTAAATAATTAGATTGGACACGTAAAAATAATATATATTGGTTTGCTTGAAAAGTACATTCATAATATTATAATTTTATTAGTCTCTATAAATATATTAAAATGTAAATATATAGTTAAATTTGTATTTTAGGGACTATATTACCATCTAAAATGATTTTCTGTTATGACCGAACGGAGTAATAAAGTGGCACACTGGCAAAAAAAAAGGTCGAACACGCATAAGAAAAGGGTCAAACAGGCAAAAAATACAACGCAAAGCGCGCAGTGCACTCAACAACGACGCCTACCGTGCCGAGCAGCGAGCCACACCGCACCGCCAAATTTCACACCGAACGAAGGCGAGCGCGGCGAACAGGCACCCCCACCACCTCACCTCACCTCACCTCACCACTACTCTAATGTCTAATCCACTGGCTAATCACCACCCACGCAGCAAATAAGTACACCCAACCCAACAACGAAAAGCTAATCTATTTCTTCTTCTTCTTTTCTTCCTCCTCCCACCACCTCCTCCACCACTACATTCTTTCTCCCACCTTTAAGCCGCCCCAATCCCTCACGCCATCCTGTTTCTTTAATCCGGAGTGAGCACGAAAGGAAGGTGGGGATGATATCTATAGGCGGGTCATCGTCGTCGGCGGTCCGGATGGCCGGGGCGAAGAGGCGGGGGAAGCCGCCATCGGCTGCGGCGCCCGCGCCGGCGCAGACCAAGTGGCGGAGCGGCACGCAGGAGAGGATCTACGGCCGGCGCCTGCTGGACGCGCTCCGCGCGACGGGGGCGGGCGGCGGGGGCGCGCCGCCGCAGCCGCGCGCCGTGAAGGCGGCGGCCGACTCGGCGCTGGCGCTCACCGCGCGCGGGCAGTCGCGCTGGAGCCGCGCCATCCTGCTGGCCGGTGCGGCCTCCTGCCGCCGCCGCGTGCTCGTCAAGGCCGGCGGCAAGATACGCCGCCACCGCCGCCCGCAGGCGCGCGCCGCTGCCGCCGCGGTCAAGGCGGCGGCGGCCGCCGCCGCCGGCGAGCCACCGCTGCTGAAGGAGAGGAAGGTGAAGGAGCGGCTCCGCGTGCTGGGCCGGCTCGTCCCGGGCTGCCGGAAGCTGCTGGCGCCGGACCTGCTCGAGGAAACGGCCGACTACGTGGCCGCGCTAGAGATGCAGGTCAAGGCCATGCGCGCACTGGCCGACGCGCTCGCGGCGGCCCAGCTATCCTCATCACCGCCTCCGCAGGCGGAGGAGGCGGCCGCCGGCGACGAGGCCGAGATGGGGAGGTGAGGGTTTGGCCCTTGGGGAAGCATGACACGACAGCTCGGGTGGCTTGGGAAAATAATGGTGATTAATTAGTGGCATTAATATTGCGAGGGGGTTTGGGATTTGAGGAGGGTACGCTGCTGCTGCTGCTGCTGATCATGATGATTTGTAAATTCTTGATACTTGTATAAGTAATGCTGCTCTGCTCCTCTCTTCTTTTCTCTCTTCTGTTCTTGAAATGTTTTTTCTCCCTCTGAAACAAGACGGGGATTGCTGTGTCATGTGGATTAAGCTGTGATTGGGGAATATGGTGTGATTTGGTTGTGTTAATTGGGGCTTAGGAGTTTTTGTTTTTGTCAGGGTTAATTTGTGCCTGAACTCGCAACTCCTCAACACTCTGGTTTGATTGTCTGGTCAAGCCGAATTCCAGTGTTTCGAACCATTTCTCGCAACATTTCTGTCAAAATCTTAGCTCCCGTACCGACCATACTACCCACTTAAGAGGATAATTTCTGCAGGAGATAGAGAACAGAAATCTGAATTTGATCAGAGAGAGAGAGAGATGGTTATCTTGATAAACTGCCAAGAAATACAAGTTTAATTGAGGAAAAAATGCTTGATGAATGAACGGGAAATGGTTACTCTACGTTGCATCATGAGAGAACCTGCAAATGGGAATCTCACAGAAACGTCGTCGAGACGCAGCAACCGTCGCGCTTAAACTAATACCAGGAATTAAGCAACGCGTAAGCAGAAAGCTTCCTCTGATTCCTTCTGCCCTCGGCACAGGTCGGCCTGATCAGGGTGGGTAGATTTGCAGGCCTGCAGCGTTCGCTGCCAAAAGTAGAATTTTTTGTACGGATAATCCGTTTTTTATTCGGAAATACATAAATATACCCGCGACAAAATTTTTTACAAAAATAATATCTAGTCGCCACTCCATTGGGCGACTGCTACCTTTCGCCCAACCGGGAGGCGACATTTAGGGAATCTGTGTACCGTTGGGCGACTACTGCAATCGCTGTACGGTTGAGCGACTTCGATTGCAGTCGCCCAACCGTTGGGCGACTGCAATTGCAGTCGCCCAGTGGATGGGCGACTTTACTCAGTCCCCGTGAATTTTTAGAGTTTTATCGATTTTGTAGTTTTAAACTGGAAAAAAATATGGTATAGTTGTAATAAAAGTTTATGTTTATTGTATGTTGTAGGTGCATTTAAAATTTTGAGAAATTTTTTGTAAGTACAATTGACTGTAGAACGTTTGATATATACATTGGTATGTTTTAAGGGTTTGCAATCCGCGTGATTTTTGTATGTTTTGTCAATTTTTTAGTTATAAACTGCGTAAAAATCAGATAAAGTTGTAATAGAAGTTTATGTTCAATGTAAGTTGTAGATGCAAAAAAAAATTTGGTAAATTTTTTTTAGGCACGATTGACCGAAGAACGGTCGATACATAAAGTGATAAGTGATGTGACCAGTGGCATGTGTGGAACTCTGTACTTGTAATGTTCAGAACTCCACCGCTAGTCGTAACATGCCTTAGGGAATATTACATTTTGTCTACTGGGTGTAGCGTGGTTGTTTGCCCTTTTTGTCGCGCCCTGAAGATGGCTCTGCTGCATCTTTCTTCCTGTCAGTCTTGGTCTTGAGAGCTGCCTCACGAGCTTGAAGCTCTTCCTCCTGACGCTTGATGGCTGCTTCACGCAGACTTAACTTCTCCCGCCTCCTTTGCAGCTCATCCTCCTTGCCCTTAAGACGGATTTGGTCTACCCTCACGCGACGCTCTTGCTCATGCCGCATTTGTCGTTCCACCTCGCGAGCCTGATCCATCTTGACAAGGTATTGTCCTTTGTTTTCCACCTCGCGAGGGTTCCGTGGCCATGCCGGCGGCACCCGATCCACCCATTCGATGAACTTGCAAGCCTATGTGTGTCGTGGTAGATGTCATGGATAAAGTTGAAGAACGATAACGAGAAACAAAGGATTTAGTTGTCGTCGTTACCACGAAGTCGTCATCCATGTCTGGACATTTGAAGTACCTACGGCCGTAGTTGGCTCGTGGTAGTGGATCCGTCCAGACGCACAACATCGTCCTAAAACCGCAATGGCACTTCGGACGCTCATGCCACTCCGGCATAGTCCATGGAGAGTACATATGAATCTTTTTGCTTTTTCAGGCTTTTCAGAGGCCAGTGTAGCAATAAATGTCCCTCCGTAGGCTTTTCAGAGGCCAGTGTATGTAGGCTTTTCAGAGGCCAGTGTATGTAGGCTTTTCAGAGGCCAATCTATGTAGGCTTTTCAGAGGCCAGTGTATGTAGGCTTTTCAGAGGCCAGTCTATGTAGGCTTTTCAGAGGCCAGTCTATGTAGGCTTTTCAGAGGCCAGTCTATGTAGGCTTTTCAGAGGCCAGTCTATGTAGGCTTTTCAGAGGCCAGTGTAGCAATAAATGTCTCTATGTAGGCTTTTCAAAGGCCAGTGTAGCATTAAATGTCCCTCCGTGTTGCTATAAGTAGCACGGTTGGGGTCCCATGACATTGTAAATCGAACAAAGAAGAACCATCTCTTTCGTGGTGAAACATACCATGTCGGAAGTCGAGGGGCCAGTGGGATTTGGGTCACCGAAGGACGACATTCCCTTAGAAAGGAGGGATATGTTCGGTCCACAGTACCGATTGATATCAAGTCGGCGTGCTCAACCAGCGTGGCCGAAATGCAGACACAATGAGTACGCGGTCGTCCAGATCTTAGATTCCCCGAACGATGGCGGGCGACGTTTCTTCCGATGCTCACGCTACGGGGTACAAAATAGTAATATTACATTCTTATATTGCTTATGGACCCGCGAAGTTTACCGTCCTTTTTTTTGCAGATTGCAAAATGCGACTTCTCCCGCTGGATCGACCCGCGAAGAAGGTCCCATCTATTGAGATAACTGGCAGCATGTGTCTGAATGCTTCAATGCTAGCACCAAATGCAAAGAATGCTCTCTGCAACACTGCAAATCCCGGTGGACTTATGGACGGCTTGTCGTGCACCGCGATGTACGTGCCGGGGTTCCTTTGCTGCAACACCTTAAGCATACGAGGAAGGTTGTCGTACGCCGCTTCGAAAGTGCCAAAACGTTTTTCCAACGCCTTTTGCTTCGCACGCCACGCCTTCGCGTAGCTAATCTTATACTTGAATTTATTCTCAATAGCTAGCATAATATGTGTGGCCGCAACATCTTTCTTCTCCACTATCTCCCTATACATCAAATTGGCGATAAATCCGGACGTCAGGTTACGATGCCTCGCCAAGACTGTGTTTACAATGCAGGAGTGCGGCTCCACCTTGGACACAATCCAATGAGTCTCATACTTGGGTCTACGTGCGTGCACCCTAAAAGGACAACCAGTCTGCTCGCACTTCACAGTGTACTGCTCCTGGCTTGATTTGACGACGCGAAATGTCCGTTGCATTGAAAGGGCCCAAAGTTTGATGGCATCCTGCAGCGCTTCCTTGTCAGCAAACATAGCATGCACCCGAACCTCTGTTTGATGATACTCCCATGGCGATTCATGCTCATCATGTGCGGAAACACCCTCCGCATTATACTGGTTCCATTCTTCGGGGATAGGAACTTCTTCATCATCGGAACTGTCCTCCTCGTCGTCCTCTACAGCTTGCTCTTCATCCCATGCCCTCTGGTCATCAGATTCCATCTGCTGCACGATATACTCATTATGCTCTCCTTCATCAGCTTGCCCAGTTCCCTCTCTATAGCTTGACAGCTGTAACTCTCCTCCATGTACCGCATCGGCTTGCCCAGTTCCCTCTGTATAGCTTGACGGCCTTAACTCTCCTCCGTGTACCGCATCGCCTTCATCACGAGCAACTTCATCAGCTCCACCGACGTGCGGCCCGCCCGAGGTGCTAGCACCCCCCCGAAGCATAGGCGGACGCACGAGCTTGCGCAGCTGCTTGTAGTGAGCACGGTTGCACAAGCAGGACACACTCGTATCCACGGCGCCGGCACCCTTGCACAAAGCCCTTCCACGAACCAGAGCGCACCAATGTCTTCAACTCCCATCTGATGTCAGTGGAAGACCGGCTCCAAAGCCCTTGCACAACGACGCTGCACACCTCGGGGTCCAATGAAAAACTCTGGGTCAGCCAATGCTGCACATCTGTCATTTGAGCATTCTCGTCATCCGGAAGTACGAGAGTGACTTGCGGAAAATCGCTCAAATCCACACCAGTCGGACCATCACGAATGATTCCAACACCATAATACACTCTCAATGTAGTACTGGCCATTAATGATGTATGCCTACATGTATGATTGAAATTTACGACATGTCAAATAACATGGGAGTTGAAGACTGTAAATACAACATAATTAAAAAAAATACCTGGATCCAAATCGATTGAATAGCTTCGACTTCTCTTCTCTCCTCACCTCCTTTTCTTCCCCTCCTCCCTCTCTTCTCCTCTTCTTTTCTTCCTCTTCCTCCTCTCTTCTCTCTGGGCAGAATGAATGAGTAGAATGGCAGAACGAGGGGAATGTGCTCGGGGTTAGTGGGCGGCATAATTGCAGTCGCCCTACGGTTGGGCGACTGCAATTGCAGTCGCCCAACGGTTGGGCGACTTCAATCGAAGTCGCTCAACCGTATAGCGATTGCAGTAGTCGCCCAACGGTACACAGATTCCTTAAATGTCGCCTCCCGGTTGGGCGAAAGGTAGCAGTCGCCCAATCGGGTGGCGACTGGAGATTATTTTTGTAAAAAATTTTGTCGCGGGTATATTTATGTATTTTCGAATAAAAAACGGATTATCCGTACAAAAAATTCGCCAAAAGTACTACTACTCAGTTTCTGCCTGAAAATTCTGACATGCATTTATGCTGGTAAAATGTTCTCTGGCTGCACACTCGGCTGCGACTCCGAGGATGGGTAGCACGAAATGGCTGTTCTTTTTTCATGCTTGTTCATCCAAGCAGCAAATGGTAACAGTATTAGGGCCTGTTTGGCAAGTCAAAAGCCGGTCGACTTTTGGCTTTTGCTACAGTACCTAACTTTCAAACGGAGTATTTTTTCAAGACGGGATCTAAAAGTTAAACGATCTACACGTTAAAAGCCCAACATCTGTACTAGCCAAAATCACAAGTGAGTATCTGTCTCTCCGTAATCTATACCGTAAACAGTCAAAATTCAAAAATTTTAGCCAAAAGCCATAAGCCGCAGCAAAAAAGAACAGGCCCTTAAATTTGTTAAGTCTCATTTTACTCTTCTGCTGTGAAACAAGATGGCGACTCCTAGCCCTGGTATGAGTAGTAAATGATTCACAAAAGTGGTCTCGGTATCCTGGGTGCAGGGGCGGATCCAGCGGTGGGGCGGGGGGGGGGGGGGGGGGGGCTCGAGCCCCCCCTACTGCTACCGGACCCTTGGAGCCCCCCTGTAGCCCCCCCTAAATTTTTAGCCATAGATGTATGGTGTAGGAGGAGCTGAGGTTGAGCTGAAGGTAGAAGATGACCTCCCTCGCGAATTGGGCCAACAATTCATCTGGCCGGCCCATTGGAGCTTCCAGCCAAGCCAAAGCCCAAATCCCCAAATCCCCAAACCCTAGCTGACCAGTGACCACAGACCACCCCAAATCCCCAATTCCCATCGGGCTTGACTCACCTCCCGTCTCCCGATCTCGCCGGCGGGGGAAGAAATCGCGAGCACGCGGCGGCAGGCGGCTGCGCGCGGGCCCTGCGGGCGGCCGGGCGCCGGGCGGGGGCGCGCTGCAGGCGAGCGGTGCCGCGGTGGCCAGCCGGCCAGGCGGCAGCAGCCCGCGGCCAGGGCGCCGGGCGTGGGCGGGGGCGGGCGCCGGGCGGGGACGGGCGCCGGGCGGGGCCGCGCGCCGGGCCAGAGGCGCCAGGCGGGCGGCAGCAGCCCGCGGCCAGGGCGCCGGGCGGGGGCGGGGGCGGGCGCCGGGCGGGGAGAGCCGAGAGGCGTGAAGCGCAGAGGCGGAGAGCGGGAGAGGCCAGAGCCCCAGAGGCGTGAAGCCGTGAAGCGCAGAGGCGGAGAGGCGTGAAGCGCAGTCTGCGCAGAGGCGGAGAGGCCAGAGCGCCAGAGGCCCAGACCGCAGTCTGCACTAGTGCACTCCAAGTCAGTCCCTGCTGATCTGCTCCAAGTTGAATATGTGATTGAATGATTAGGTGAACTACTAAACTTTGGAACTTAAATTCTTATTTATCTGTGATTGAATGATTGAATTGAATATGTGATTGGCATGTCAGATTTCAGAATGTCGAAAAGAAATTTGCGCAATTACTTTTCAAGTTCTAGTGGTTCAACTCCACATACTAATGAGAGCACAAGTCAACCAAAGAAACCTAGAGCAGAGTTTAGTCAATCGGACATAATTGGGGACCCTGGAAACCGCCAAAAAATTGATGATTATCAACCTGAAATTAGAGACCAAGTAAAGGGAGCATATGCTTTGAGTGGTCCAACCCAACCTCGTGATTTTCTATTTCCTCGTAAATGGACGGGTGGTGAATGGAGATCATTTCAAAAGACTTGGTTTGATGAATTTGATTGGCTAGAGTATAGTGAGTCCAAGGATGCAGCTTATTGCTTATATTGCTATCTCTTCTTTAATTCGGCAAAGCCTGAAAAATTTGGGAGTTCTGTTTTTGCACATCAAGGTTATGTGAATTGGAAGAAAGCTAAGGATACTTTTAATAAACACAGTGTTTGCAAGACTCATGTAGAGGCTAGGCTAAAGTGTGATGATTTTATGAACCAAAGGACAAATGTGGGTAGAAAATTAGTTGAAGTAAGCAAGGAGGAAGAAAAACGATATGAGATTCGTTTGACATCTTCTTTAGATGTTGCAAGATTTCTCATATTGCAAGGGGATGCTTTTCGTGGATAGCTTGCAGGATATGAGGGAGAATGGATGGGAGCCATTACTCAAAAAAGTGAAAACATTCTGTGATAAGAATGAGATTGAAGTGCCAGATATGGATAAGGAAATAAATGTTAGAGGGACATCTAGACGTAGAAAGCAAAAGGTAACAAACATGCATTACTACCATGTTGAGATTTTTCTTGTCGCCATTGATGCCATTTTGACTGAGTTGAATCATCGGTTTAGTGAAATTAGTTCAGAGTTATTAGTATGTATGGCTTCTTTTAACCCAAGGAACTCCTTCTCCAATTTTGATGTGGATAAACTTGTGAGACTTGCTGAAATTTATGCTGAGGATTTTGATATTGGTGACCTTACTGTTTTGCCAACTCAACTTAGAGCCTTTGTCAACCGTGCTAGAAGAACTCAGGAATCTCTTGGATGTACTCAACTTGGAAAAGTTGCTGAAATTATGGTCAAGACTAACATGGACACATCTTATCGATTGATTTATCGTCTCATTGAGCTAACATTGACACTTCCAGTGGCAACGGCTTCAGTTGAGAGGATATTTTCAGCCATGTCCATTATAAAGACAGATTTGCGTAGTAAAATGGGCGATGACTGGCTCAATGACTTGATGATATGCTATAATGAGAAGGAGATATTTAGAAACATTGATAATGAAAAGATCAAAAAGCGGTTTCAAGAGATGAAAAAACGCCGTATGTTATTGCCTAAATAATTAGTGGTACGCTCTATTCTCTTCTAAATTCATAATTTGGAGGTCCATATTTGTTTAACTAATCAATTATGTCTATTTGTGTAGATTGCTTCTCCGGATGAATAATGGGTGTCACCGTCACGCGTCGTCTATTAGTTTCGTAATTTGGCCTTTCGGTATGGATAAACTGCATCCTTTATTTTTCATGATTTATTTTGTGATTGTCATCGTTCATCGATGTTTTGATATAAGACTACTTCAAACTATTATATTTGTCTTTTGTGGGGGGTCATAGTGGAGTTATGTCGCTGTAGCGCTTTTGTTCAGCGGTTCAGCCCCTCCAAAAAAAATTTCCTGGATCCGCCACTGCCTGGGTGCGATTCAGAAATTCCCTTACCAGCAGTGCACGGAATGTCATAAACATGGCCTTTCCATTTGTGCCACAGATGTATGTCTTTTAGAATTTTTTTAATAATCCATTTTAAAATCAAAATTGCATAAATAAACCCGCGCAAATTTTTTTTATAGGAATTGGTTCCAGTCACCCAACTGTTAGATAACTAGAACCTGTCGCCAAATGGCCACGCGACACGTATGCAGTCGGTGGACCGTTGGGCGACATAATTGCAGTCGCTCAATGGTGGGGCGGCTGGACCGTGTCGTCAAACCGTTCAGTGACTGCACGGCATATAAAGCCGACCGCTCGGCCAAGCCCCTCTCGTTCCATCGATGCTAGCAAATAGAAGAGAAGGGGGAAGAGAAGAGAAAAAAGGAGAGGGAAGGAAAGGAGAGGAGAGGGAGAGGAAGAAGGAGAGGAGAGGATAGGGAGAGGGAGAGGAGAAATTCCGCTACTTCTGCGAGGTAATTTTTTTTATGTTTTAGTCAATATTTTTATATGAAGTAAATAGTTTGTTTAGTGTAAAATTAGGATCCACAGAAAATTATAGTTGTAGAATTTTGCTATGAAATAAATAGTTACAAAAAAATTAGTCAATATAGTTATAGAAAAAATTAGTATCCATAGAAAATTATAGCTATAGAAAATTTAGTAAATATTATAGTTGTACAAATTTAGTCAATATAGTTATAGAAATTTAGCATTTATAGAAAATTATTGTTGTAGAATTTAGCATCCGTAGAAAACTCTAGTTGTAAAAAAATTAGTCAACATTATATACAAAATTAGCATCTGTAGAAAATTGTAGACGTAGAAAATTTAGTCAATATTTTTGTACGAAGTAAATAGTTTGCTTCGTGCAAAACATTATTAGATAACATTTATGAGCTATTAGGAATGAATGTAATATCGTTAGTACATTGAAAATGCACATGTACCATTAGAATTGGCATATTGGCATTTAAATTATTATATCACGTAAATTGTCAAAACCCATTATGAAGAATTTACAGTAGGAGATAGCTTGAGCAACGAGAGAAGAGCGGTGTCGGTGTGCGTGGGAGCAGATAGGGAGTTGATGCGTATTGGGGCGGAGGAAGGAGAGCAGTGGGGATGCGAATGAGGAGTTATGCTATGAGGGTACTGTAGTACTTCATGATCGGCGAACGGTCATAGAAATATAAATTACAGTACAACAATAGTTCTATATTGTGCTATACGATTTGACTAGTAACAACATTGAAAATATTTGCAGGCAGACATTAGCAATGCCGATACCCACTAGATTGAAAGTGTCTTACTTCATGCAGTCAATCCATAAACACCATACTATTCAAAGATTACGGCATTGAAAGTCGCATTTCACCATCTATTGCAAAGGAGGGTTAACATCAAAACTCTATTAGCAGTTATACAAAATAAACGATGGCCTATTTGTACCCAAGAGTGTGAGCATCAGAAGAAACGTTGCCCGTTATTGAAATGGCCTTCCACGACTTGCACGACCGCGTCCTCCTTGTGTCTGCATTTTAGCTACACAGGTTGAGCACGCCTGTTTGGCATCAAGTGGTAGTTAGAACCGAAGTCCTCCATCCTTTCCAAAGGAAGGTCTATCTTTGGTGACTCATGTTCGACTGGTCCCTCAGCGTCTGCCATGGTAGATACTCTAGGTTGAATAAGGTAGTTCTTCCTATGGTTCACTACGTTGAGTGCTCCTACTCTCAAGGGGATAGGATGCACATTTTATAGCTCGTGGGGGGAGGCAGCATGCTTTATGACAAACCAGATTATGTGCTAGCTTTGTGTGGCTTTGCCTCGGAGAGAACTAGCAACATTATACTACCTCAGCTTTTCAGACCGAAAAGACATGACTCTACAAAGCAGGACATTAGTTTTGCATAGTGACAAGACCTAATAGGACAGCTTTGCACAGTGACAATACCAGATGTGGCAGCTTTACACATTGACAAGACCAAAAAATGCAGCTTTGCACAGTGATAAGACTAGACTAGCTAGTTTTGCGCAGTGATAATACCAGACGGGGCAGCTTTTCCAGTGACAAGGCCAAAGGGGACAGCTTTGCGTAGTGACAATACTCGGCCTCGCCAGCTTTTCAGATCAACATGACAATACTACACCTCCTCAGCTTTTCAGATCGAAAAGACAGGACTCTGCAAAGTACGACGTGACAGTTTTTACACCATGCCAACTATATGGTTTATAAAATGAGGTGGAAGAGATTTAGAAGAGAACACCACACAAGCAAAACCTAACACTACACCAGAGTTTGGTTCACTACGTCAGGATGGACAAGAGGCAGAAGAAGCAACGGGAGGAGATCCGCGAACAAGCAAGGTTTGCTGCGGTTTGCGACGAACAAGCAAGAGCTGCGGCGGCCCGCGACAAACAAGCGGAGCGTGCTAAGATGGCACCTTCCCGCAATGACGTTCCCCGTAGAAGCAATCCCCTCCTAAACGTCCCAACCGAGCATTCGTCACAACACCCCTGAGGGGTAGACACCGCCCCTCTATTGGTGTTGGGACCCATGCAAGTTCTTCTAGTCTAACTAGCGGCTCAGCCTATGCATGTGTTACTGGGGTTGCGCAAACTACTCATGTGACTATCCCCACCGCCGTCGAGACATAAGCAGTTATCCATAGCCAGTAAGAACCAGTTGCAGTGTGTTCCTCCTATTATTTCTCTTTCAAAGTACGCACTAACAACATTTCCCGTTTACCCGCAGTCCCTAGAACCACTATGTGGCTACCGCAATTGAATCGACCTAGAAATCCACCCACATGACCAATGGACTCTCGACTACAAGGAGTGGAATGTCAAAAGGGACTGCATGATTCGGGAGAAGCACCGCAATGACGAGCAAATCGAGTGTATACGTCAGGAGACGAAAACTCATCTCGAGGCGTGCACGCACAGGGAGCACAAGGCTCGCGAGAGGGAGCACGCACAACTACAGAAAAGGTCATCACAGACGGTTCAAAAACGTCATCACAGACGGTTTTGTGAACCGTCTGAATTTATGGGTCAGTGATAATCGAAGGTTATCACAAACGGTTTCAAACCGTCTGTGATATCTGATAATCACAGACGGTTTTTAACTAAAAACCGTCTGTGATATCTGATAATCACATATGGTTTTTAACTAAAAACCGTCTGTGATATCTGAATGTGTTACTTGCTTCATGCCCTTTGAAGGTCTATGTGGCATATATCATTACTACAAGGTCTCTAAACAAAGTTCTATGAAGCAAATGACACAAACTAATGTATCAGGTTCATTGAACCGGATACACTAGAATGTGTTACTTGCTTCATGCCCTTTGAAGGTCTATGTGGCATATATTATTACTACAAGGTCACTAAACAAAGTTCTATGAAGCAAATGACACAAACTAGTGTATCAGGTTCATTGAACCGGATACACTAGAATGTGTTACTTGCTTCATGCCCTTTGAAGGTCTATGTGGCATATATTATTACGACAAGGTCTCTAAACAAAGTTCTATGAAGCAAATGACACAAACTAGTGTATCAGGTTCATTGAACCGGATACACTAGAATGTGTTACTTGCTTCATGCCCTTTGAAGGTCTATGTGGCATATATTATTACTACAAGGTCTCTAAACAAAGTTCTATGAAGCAAATGACACAAACTAGTGTATCAGGTTCATTGAACCGGATACACTAGAGTGTGTCACTTGCTTCATGCCCTTTGAAGGTCTATGTGGCATATAGGGCATGTTTGGTTGGAGGCCACAATTTGCCATGCCTCAACTTAAGAATTTGCCACACTTGTGGCTAGCCAAATTTGTGGCAAAAAAAGGTGTTTGGTTGATAACTAAGGTGTGGCAAAAACTTTGTGGCTATTGTTTGGTTCACTGCCACAAAAGTGTGGCAAAACATTATGGCAAGTGTTTGGATTACTCCACATGTAGGCTAAACACACTTGTGTAAAAATCATTATTGGAGTAACAACACCTAAAGTGATATAATACAATAGTATACCATATATTTCACCATTATAATACCAACAGTATGAATAATCCACCATTATACCATACATTTCAACAATACCATACAGTCCATAAGCAATATAATACAATAGTTCAACAATACCATATAGTACAATTTTTTGGCCAAAGCAAACAACAGTAATACATAAAGGTCAGACAAGGGCACCTTATTGCTTATGCGTTGGGGAGGCGGCCGGCGAGGGCTCGGGGAGGCAGCCGCGACGAGACAGATCGGGATTTAGATGTAGAATATAACTGCAGCATACGGGGAAAACCCTAGCCAGAGGGTATTTATAGGGAGGCTTATTACAGACGGTTCTAGACGTAGAACTGTCTGTGATATCAATATCACAGACGGTTCTAAGTTTAAAAACCGTCTGTGATAAATCTTATCACAGACGGTTTTTTTATAAAAAAATTGTCTGTCATAAGCTTTACGTCAGAACGTTTCGTGTTTCGATCGTCTAATTAACGTCTCTCGATCGTTATACGAAGCGTCTATATCATTAATGTTTGGGTATACGAACCGTCTGTGCTAAAGGTTAAATATGCGCGCCTAATCCAAGTCTTTTCTACGTACGTACAATATGGCTTCTACTATTCTTATGATCATCTCCTTCCTCTCATCTGTTCATCAAGAATTGTTCGGCCGGAACCTTACACAGGCAGCCAGCAATTTGCATCTGGAGCAGCTTCTCCGCACACGCCCTGCTCTCCTTCCCTGACTTTCTTGCATCCGTCAGCTCGACCTGATCATTCGCCGTCGACGGAGGCGTCTCGCTGCCGCTCAAGAAAGGGAAACAGCCCTTACCCTGGTTCTTCTCCACAATGTGCGCAAAGCGGAAGAAGCTCTACACGCATTGGAGAGACTGATGGATAGCCTTGCCAATCAAGCAGAAACGGCAGATTCTGAGGAATCTTTTCATGCTATCATCTACGACATTATGGGCTATGCTATTGATTCTTTGCCCAGGCTGGAGGAGGAAGTGTTGAGGACAAGGACAATCTTAACGGCGTTCGAGAAGTCAGTGGCTGATCCTCCAAGTCCCAAAGTCGAAGAAGAAGCGTACGAAGCCCAAAAGATTACAATCTGGGAAACTCATTACCTGTGCGACTTTTGTAATAAATTTGCCTCTAATTGAAATTAATAAATTTGCCTTTAATTTGTGATCTCTTGTCTCAGTAGTTCTGAAGTTAAGTTATTAGAAGCAATGTGTACTTATATATTAACCTCTGATCATGAACAGAATATGACAGACAAAGGGACATCACAGACGATTCTTGTCAAAAACCGTCTGTGAACATTTGCACAACACAGACGGTTTTTTATTAAAAACCGTCTGTGATAATTCCAGGTTATCACAGACGGTTCATCGGTAAGGACCGTCTGTGATACTCGACCACTAACACAGACGGTGTCCAAATTAAAACCGTCTGTGTTAGTGTCAATCACAGACGGTTTTGTCAAACCGTCTGTGCTTGGCCGTCTAGTATTAGGCTTTCTGTAGTAGTGTCAGACCCCAGATATTAACATCCGGAATCCTCTGTGATTCCACCGCACTAATCCCTGGATCAGTAGTTAGTGCACACAGATTACAGTTCTGATTATCAAAGTTCATATCATGCGGAAGCGTAAATATAATAGTACACTTACTCATGGGCCGATTAGGCCGAAATCAATAAATTGCAGCAGCGGAAGAACGAAGCACACAGGTGGGACCTTCAGGACATGCCCACAGGCAGCCAACTGGAGGTTCGCGACCTAGCCCTTGACATCTTCATCTTCTTGACCAGCTTGTCCAATCTTGTTGCTGAAGCGAGGTGATTTGATTTCCTGATTCTGAATTTTGTCGCAAAAGCGAGCATGAGCACTCCGACCCCGTGCTCCGCGAGCCAATACACAGAATGTAAATAAATAATATGCATGGCTTAACAAAGGAGAGGCTCGGGCTATTTTCTTTTGCGTAGAGTGCTTTTGAATACAATTAATTAAAAATCCCTAAGACCTAGCAGTTTGAACCAAATCATAATGTACAAGGAAATGCATTATTAATATCGATTCAGATTCCATCCACCGTTACATGGCATCTGCACCATATAGCAATTTCTTCAGTGTTATAGCCGCTTAACTTACCACTGGGACGACACCTAGGACAATTCCAAACCAGGGCAGTCCTTCGCCCTTCAAGTTTCCATTCCCAGTTTCCAATGTTTTTAAAACAGAACTATATCCAGTTAAGTTCCCATGTCTGCCCATGACCGTGGGCACGGCTATTCGAATAGTTTTGACTCTGCAGAGTTTGCACACTTTACCCACAAGAGATAGATCTACTCGTTGCCCCACATGATTCCTTAGCCATGTGGTTGAATAGACTATCACAGGGCCTTTACAATGCATAGTCCACTGTGGTTACGCCCGATAAGGTCAACCTTCCGTAGTAATATTACACATACGCCGGGAAGGGTCCCTCGTGAGCCATCACGGGCAAAGGCGAGGAATATTACGCATCCATTCCTTTGCTCGTGGTCATACCTTCACGTAACCACCTTGACGCTACACAAATTAGTTAACTCTGCCTACATTTTGCCAGCTTGTGGTTGTACTGTTTTACACGGGTTGACATGACAAGATTCAGTCCTTAGTATTATCTGAGCGGTTCTACCACACTCCACAATTTTGTGCATTCCTTCGCACCACATACCAGCCCCCAAACCATCAGATCAGATATTTAAGCATGTTGGGATTTTTGGAAACATAAAATAATCACATCCAACATTTATCAGTCATTACCACCATGACTGCCCAAATCAATTTCTCATGATTAAAGTGATGCTTGGGCGCTCTCGCGCCCATGAGTATCTAAACAATACTACGCATGGCATATAATTACGGACTTATTTTCGAAAGGTTACTATTATAATTTGTGCTAGGGCGACAATGTTCACATGTTCAAATATTTCAAAGGAGGGGTAATATTAACCAAGTACACAATGGGATATAACTAGAATCTTAAATTAACATGTATTTGCATATAACATAACAGCATGCAATTTGATAATTTAAACAAGAGTAATTTGCAGAAAACGTAGGTTCAACATGATCAAAGTATTGACTCGCCTGGCGCGGTTTATCGCAGTCTTGAGCTCACTCAAAGCTATATCATTTGATGGTCTTGAGCTTCCAGCCTTTATCTTCAACTTGATCTCGATCTTGCTTGATCCATTCATTCTTCGGGACTCCAGTTTCTAACTACGCGATAAACGACTGAATTCAAATAAAAGCAAGTAACTCAAAAGATCCAAATAAATCCGAATAAACTCAATTTAGTTTTATTACGAGTTAATGGGTGATTCGGTGATTTGAGGCAAGGTTGGTAATAGCATATGATAACTTGATCTTTTTATTAATAATCTCTTTTTATTATTTTGTTATTTATCAAGGAAGTTCCATGAGTCAGGTTAGACCTATAGACTGGTGCAGGAGTTTAGTGTACACATTTTATCTCTAGGGTATGCATTCCTCACCACTCAGGTTATGATAAAGGCAAACTGGACTGATGGATGAGATCTGTACTTATTCTATAAAGCTTTTAGTCAAAGGTATTATCACACTTGGATATCTTTATTAAGTTTTTAGAATAATCTCTGATATAGGCTTTTACTTATTAATTAGGTTAAGATAAATAGCAAGAGCTCAATATTTAATTTAGATTTATTTATCTAGGCAGAGATTATCGTACAGGGTAATATCTCATTATCGTTACTTAATGAAATACATTGCTGAGATTGGCTTAATGGTGGCATGATAAAGATTGGGGCATATATGCTTACATGTTAATTGAGGGCCATTTTTATTAATTATACTCATTTATCCAAAGGCTGCTTCTTCTTATTAATGCCTTAATATATAATTAGATTTACAATGTAAATATTAAAGTTACACTGATTATTTATCATGACATCTAATCTGAATTTAAATAATACATAAACTCCCTAAATCCTTATTTCAATTTTATTAGCTTCCTTAGATTATGTCTAACTTTTCATAAGCCTTTACTTTAGTGTAGGATCATATCTAAAATGGATGCTATAGGCATACTAGTCATTCATATATGTTAATAACTAATCCGTAATTAGACATGTATTACGCTCATGTGTATCTTAATAAATTTTGTACCTTCTATGGACGTATTTTTAATTATGACTATGGATATTTTTACTAATTTGGAACTTCTAACCAAAGCCACCTCTTATTAACATCTTTAATTAAAACTTAGCCTTTTGTTCCAATTACATTAGCTCTTATATATATTTAATCTATTATTAAATTTCAAATAATCTTATGGTTTATACTTTTAGCAACTCGAGATGTATGATTTTAGGTTGTGCTAACATCACCTTGTTCTTTAATATGCCGAATGGTGAGATTATGTTAATTACAAATGACCTAGGGATGCTTTATTGTAACACATGTATATTATTATGACCTCTTATTTATATACTCATATAGATGTTTATACATGCATTTAATTAGAGGGTCTCTACATTTTAGTTGTTATTAGCTTTACTTAAAAATTTGTTTATCTAGCAAGGCTTGTCTTACAAGGTTATCTTTCAATATTCCCTTACTAGCAAAACCCACCATTAGGGTTTATCTAATGTTAGCATTTTAAATATTGGGCCTATATGTATATATATATTATAAGTAAGGGTATCTTTACTAATTTGGGTAATTAACCAAAAGCCACTCTTTCTTTATTAATACCTATCATTATTAATTAGATTTAATACAGATAATAAAGGTTCATTACCCCCTTTTTTTGTGGTATTTAACTAGATGTTAAATCCTAAATAGCTCTATTCACATTCTAGCAAAAATTCATTGGCCCACATGGATTAATTCCAAATTTAAAATCTTAAATAATCTTGTTTGCATTCTAATTAAATTTTTATAGCTTCTCTAAATTATTTCCTAATTTTCCCATAATTTTCCTTAATTTTTCCTAAACTTAAATGAATAATAAAAACAAAAAAAAAAGAAAAAGGGGGAAGAATGCGCTGGGAGAGATCGAACCCGCAACCTCTCTGGAGCAACGCTTACGCGGGCGCTGCTAGCCAAGTGGGCGATTGGCTTGGGCTGACCATATGCGGGGAGACATATTAGCTAAGCTGAGGAGAGGCTAAGGCCGAAACAGAGGAGCTGGCCGGCGCAACTGGGCGGCGGTGGCGCCGGCGGGGCGAGGTCTGGGATCCGGCCGCGACAAGTAAAACGGAACCATGGGGAGCCATGCGAGCTAGGAGTGGCGTCGATTTGACCGGAGCGGCGGCAAGGCGGGAGAGCTACGGTGCGGGGCGGCCGGCGGTGTAGTAGGAAAGGGGCAGCGGCGCCGGAGAGGAGGAGGGCAGCAATTGACGAGGGCGTAAGCGGGAGGGAGGCCATTGGAACTCACCTATGTTGCGGGTGTGGCCGAAGGGGAGCCGAGGTGGGCCGGCGGCTATGGCCGGTGGTGGCGCGAGGAGGTCACCGTGGCCGGCGCGGTACGGTGAAGGGAAGAGCAGGGCGATGCTCGGGGAAGGTTCGGCGCGTCGAGGGGATGCTCCCACCGCGGGGAATCGGAGCGAAATCGACCGAGGAGGCGGCGACGGTGGGAATGGCGGTGGCGGCCGGCGATGAGGAAAAAGCGGATTCTGGCAAGCTCGGTGCACGAAATCCCAATTAGGCCGGAGGAGAGGAAGAAGGCTCCGGGGCGCACACCTGGGCGGGGTCAATTTGGCGTGGTTTTGTCGGAGAGGCCGGAGCGGCGTGAGACGGCAGTGGAACGGCCGCCGCTCGGGCGAAGGGAGAAGAAAGAGGTGGGGGAAATGGGGAGCTGCGCGGGGAGAAATGGCAAGGCGGGAGAGTCTTCTTGTAGCCACCGTGGCCACTGCAGAGACGCTGACTCGGGCACATGGTGCGGGCAAGGCATGGCCGCAGGAGGGGATGCGACGGGGGCAGTTGAGGCCAGGGCGTGCGAGGCGCAGGGGCATGACGCGGTGCGGCGTTGACGGGCAAAAACCGGGGGCGGCGGGAGAAAACGGTGGGCGAGGGCTTGGTGCATGGCTGCCACGCGGAAGAAATCTTCTGAGCTCGGCGCAGAGGGAACATGGCGCTGGCGCATCAGGGGGAGAAGGAAGGCGCGCCGCGCAGGGGAAAAAGAAAGAAAGAAAAGAGCGGGCGCAGGAGCCAGAGAGAGAGAGAGGAGAGAGCGCGGGCGAGGCGGAAGCTGTCCCGCGCGGTGCGGGCCCGCTGGCAGGGAGGCGAGCGCGGGGCGAAGCGGGCCACCGGGCAGAGGGCGCGACGCCTGGGCCACGCGGCGGGGCGAAGGCGGGAGGCGCGGCAAATCCGGCCGCACGCGTGGCGAGAGCGGGGAGGCGTTAGGCGGGATCGCGGTGGATCCGAGCCGTCCATTTGGCGGCCGGATGGAGGGGGAGGGATTTTGTTTTCTTTTTTTATTTTCTTTATTTTCCCGAAAAGCATATGAAATTCAATTAAGCTTCTAAAAATATGAAATAAACTCCAAAAATTCAAGAAAAATACACAGAAGTTCCTGATGACATTTTGGACTTAATAAAAATATTTCCAACTAATGTTGGTGATTACTTTACTTGCTTCCATTGTTTTCTTTCATGCCATTATTTTCAAAAATAATATTTTATGTCCTAAATCAATTGCTTTCTTACTTTTATGGATTATCTTTTCAGATTCGTATCTACAAGATTTTGTTTTTTTCCATTATTTGCACATTTCCTTTTTAGGGCATTATTAATCCTCGTCTTTGTCTTTTATAAAGTCTTCAATTTTTAGAACCTCAACCAAATTCAGAAAAACATCGTAAAATCCAAATTCAAATCGAACACATCGCAAAAATAATTCAAGAAATTCATATTTTCAATTTTTAAATTTTTGGGATGTTACAAGTAGTGACGAGAAAAAAGGGAAATGGCGGCCAAGGCCAAAGAGGCCGCTGAGGAGTTCAACGCCGAGCTCGCAAGGAAGGGAAAATGGTCCCGGTACACCGTTGCTTGCGTGTCGCTTGTTTGTTGGATAACAGGGTCCAGTAGCCTAAAGGTGGGGCGACTGGAGACCGTTCTTGTAAAAAAAATTTTGTGCAGATATATTTCGGCTGTGGCTTTTGGCAGAAATTTTTGAATTTTAGCTGTTTACGGTACAGATTACGGAGAGACAGATACTCACTTGCGATTTTGGCTGGTACAACTGTTGGGCTTTTAACGTATAGATCGTTTAACTTGTAGACCCCGTCTTGAGAAAATACTCCGTTTGAAAGTTAGGTACTGTAGCAAAAGCCAAAAGCCACCAGCTTTTGATGTAAAGAACATGCCCTAATTTATTTATCTTTCTGCATCTTGATTAGCAATGGCGATGCTGGTTTGGTCAAAGATGGTGAAGCAAGGGCACCTAATGAGACTTGTTCAATCTGTATGGCTATTCTCCTGTAGTCCCGCTCTCTCTACGCAGAGTTGGTTCTGGTCAGTATTCGAATTATATTGTTTTAATGTAGAATTTTGTGTTTCTTGTAGAGGTCGGAGTAGAAGGGGAAAAAAGCCTCCTCATGTCTCCATCCACATGTTGATTACTTGGGAAATATTGGAGACAATTGCTTGTCGTCATTTTTCATATGAATTAACACTGACCCTGTCATTCATTCTCAAATTGATCCAACCGGTATTAGCGTTTTTTCAGAGGCGTTTTGTCATTGTCAGTCAGCTCCAGTTTGTGCTGATGTAGAATTCGCGGTACTCATACACTTTTCTCTCACATTTGGCTGTATAATTTTTGTAAGTTACAGCAGCGCGCCGGCGGCGTTCGCTGCGGTGGGGCAAACCGACGCTGCTCGGTAGCGGTCGTCATGCGCCGCGTAGCCGATCTTGGTCTGCGTCGCCGGAGCTGGCACGTGAGGTCGCACAGCCATCACACCGTTGCCATTGGCGCCACGGACGCCGGCGCCATTGCCGTTGTAGCAATTGCCGACGAAGCTGCCAGGCACGACTGCACCGCCGTTGCTGGCGCTGTGCAGCGCAACGCCAGGCCTGGCTCCGCCGTGGCCGTTGTAGGCAGAGGCCAGCAACAGGTGCTGCTGCTGCAACGTCGAGGTGCCGCCGCCGCCGCAGCATGCGCACTGCTCGGCCTGCCGCCGGAGCGCGGCGTTCTCGGCGCGCAGCACGGCGTTGTCGCGGCGCAGGCAGGAGACTTCGCGGTAGCAGCCCTCGGAGGGGTCGCGCTCCCGCCACCGCGCCTCCCACGTGAGCGTCTCGGCGGCGCGGCGGCGGGCCTCCTCCGTGGCGTTGGCCTTGATGAGCTTGGTGAGGTTGGCCACCCCGAAGACGAGGTGCAGCACTCGGAAGTCGTTCATCCTGTTCGCCGGGAAGTAGGCGGCCAGCTCGCAGTTGGGCTCGCACTTGCGCCGCTGGTGCTTGCACACCGCGCACGCGCCGCCGCCGTTGCCGCTGACGCCGCCAGTCATGTCCGTCCGCACCGCACGACGGCCTAGGGATCGGAGGAGCTCCAAGCCCAGAACAACTAATTAATAGAACTCAGCACCAAGTTCACAGCATAGCGTATGGTTTCTTTGCTTCTGTGGCAACGCAGAGAGGAGAGAGATGCATGCATATGTATGTACACGTATAAATGCACTCACAAAGAGAGTAAGGTGAAAGGAGGGTTACGGTTTTGTAGGTTGCTCACAGGAAGATTTCACCGAAGAAATAGGGCCAAGGAAACTTCTAACACATTGTACAAGCAAGCCACGGATATAATCAGTATAAGTAGTTCATTTGATAAATCCTACATCATGTAACGCATGCATGCATGAGGTAATTCATGTACCACGTGAATGTGGGAACAAACGAGTTATATATGTATTGGTCCTATCAAGTAGAGAATATAGCTACGTTTTATGCAATAAAAAAATGCATTTAGTATCACGCAACAGTGCGAGACGAGATATGTACGATTCACCAAAGAAGCTTGAAAATCAGCAATGATGGGTATGTTGTATCTGGATAGAAATTCTTCCAGAATAATTCACAGATGTATTTAGCAAAAGATAAAATCAGTTGAAATCATTTACTTCTGACATGCTGTCAATCTCACACAATATATCATCAGAAATAGACAAGGAAAAAATTTCATCTCATAGCCATATACTTGTCTACTTTATGTGTTAGCAGCCAAAGTAAGATTACATTCATCTTTATATGTTGTTCTGACAGTTCTGTGGTTACTTACCCAGAAGTAACCTGCTTACAGATCAGAGCCGGTAATAAATCGAAAAGGCGGCGAAGAAGCTCTCCCGTTTGTTTGTTTGGAGGAAGTCATAAGTGGACTTGTTTGTTTGTTCGGAAAAAACATTAAGCTGAAAAGAATGAGCCATTATTTCAGGATGTCTATGGATCAACCACCAAAATTTTTGATCCATTCACCAAAAGAATGGGCATGACAACAGTATCATAGAACAGTAACAGAAGAATTAGCAAAATAATCAGCCAATTTTGAATTGATTAATCAAGTAGGTGTTGCTGCCTTGCCGCTTTCTGGTACATGGGCGCCTTTGAAGTTCAAAATTCCTGAAAGGCCTCGTCCTTTAGCAAGGCCCTCAATTTCACTCAGCTTCAGTTTAAGATCTTCCAATTCTTTAGCTAGACTCTCTTCCCTTTGTTTCAATTCTTTGAGATCAACAAAAGCAGCTGTCAAGCTAAATTATCATTATTTATAACCTGGAAAGCAAAGTAAATAAACAAATATGAGTCTATGAACCTATGCATATTGCCAATTTGCCATGAAGGATTAATTCAGTAAAATGATCTACTGTCAATTACCCAAAAGGATTATGCTTCTTGTAGAACATTTCATACACACAGTGACATAACTTACAGATTATAATAAATATTCTAGTAGGAAGTATGATTTTCAAATAATGGATATAAAATATACAACATTTGTATAATTCCCTATCTTAATTAACCTAATCCTGAAAGTGCTCAATTTTCCTTAACTTCAGCTTAAGGATGTTCCTCACCTTTCAGCATGCCAATTAGCTGCAAAAGCTAGAACTGGGATGTCTCTCCTTATCAATCACAAAGTATTAAGTAACTGCTCTTCTATCTTCCACCATCATTCAACTCAGTGTACTCCACCCACCACAACTATATTCAGAAATAACAATCATACTGACAACTATGTTGTCAGGTTCAGCAAAGTCTATACTTGGTGCAGGCCGGTAACTGTTGCCGGTAATCTGGCTAGTTAGGCTGCTGCCGTTTGAAATGGATTCGGTCAGCAGGGTCAAGTCCGGAACCCAGTCCGGTTCGGGCAGAGTCCAGTTAGGAATAAAGAGTTGTATTAGGCAATAAGAGATTGAGTTAGATATGGTTGTTAGGCAAGCTGTCTATTTAAAGGTCAGGGAGCATTGCTAATGAATCAAGATTCACGAACCCGTCTCCTTCATCTGCGCAGGCCCTCTACCCTGCGCCTTCTCTGTTCCTCGCCCCCTTCTTCAATCCAACATGGCTCCAGGCGGGAGCCACCGTTCCAAGCCGCCGGTCTACCACTCATATCACCTGAGATTGGGCACGGGGCGTGACATGTGTATTAATTGTTGTCTATGATGGCCAAATTCAATTCCAAACAGCTTATGGCTTTTGGCTTTTAGAAGCAAGTTTTTGAAAGGAGTGACTTCTCAAGATAGTTTCTATAAGCTGTTTGTAAGAGTCATTACAGGAGTCATTTTGAACAGAGTAGCTTCTCAACATGAGTGTTCCTTACTCGCTTAATCTCTCTTAAAATCAGTCAAAAGCCACAGCATTTTCGAACATGGCTATAAACCACTTCTCCAGTCTATCACCTCATAATTCAACTTGGAGCACTGCATTCACTACAATTACGAGTTTATGACCATTGCAGATGGAAATGCCATAAAGGCCCTATAATCAACAGTGATTAGCAGTACTATATATTATGTTAATTCCTAGGCCATGGAAACTCCCTCATTCCACATGCAAAGCTTCATTGCAAATGCAGTTATTACATGCTTTGACATGTTTTCATAGGGTGGCATTCAAGATGTTGCATAGAACCTTCTAGCTTATTACCAATGTTTCTGCATGTACATTCCATACAGCAATTTAGTCATAAATCCATATTGCATAATCATAGTAATAAAACATGAATGGACCATCACCTTAATATTAAGCATAGATCATGTTCAATTCCTGGTAGTCTAATATCTCTGTATATTCACTCATAAATTTTATGAACCCAAACCGCATTTACAAGAGCTTTCTCTGAACTCTGAAGTATCAAATTTCAATCTCTGGCTACACAATAAGGGCTCATCGATTACATGTCCTGATTTTCTTTCTTTCTTGAGGGAAAAAAATCATTGTAGGATTGAGCAGAGACTTTGGCAGGTATAGGGCTGTTAGCATAGCACATCTATACGTGTTCAAACTCTAAGGCAACATAGAGAAATGACATAAAGTGAAAGACATTTTCAAGTACTACCATGGTTCTTAAGGCGTCGCCTAAGCATCGCTTAAACGACGCTTAGGCGGTGAGGGGATGTATGGTGTCGGCGTCGCATTGCCAGGAGGGTGTATGGCGTCCGCCTCAAACCCATGGCGTTGCAATGGCGTCGGTTAGGTGAAGAAAAGCGTTGAGACGGTGAAGGCGGACGCCTCAAGAACCTGAAAAGGCAAGAAGAGGATAAAGAGATGGGATGAGGGGGGCCAGCGGAAAACCTGTCACATAAGCCGTGGGCCGAACCCTAGCACCGCCTCCATCCTCATCACCCCGTGGCGCCACCATCCTTGAAGTGGCGCGCCGGCGGCCATCTTCTGCGGCCTCCATCTCTAGGTATGCCCTGCCTCCCTCTCCAGGTATGCCTGCCTCCCCGGCCTCCACCTCATGCCCCTACCTCCCTGGCTCCCCCTCCCTGCCGACCTTCACCTCCCTCGGTCCCTCCCTTCTCCCCGCCTCCCCTTGGTGGCTCCGCGCCTGAGGTGGAGGCCGGTAGGGAGGGGGAGGACGAGAGGGAGGGGGAGCAAGGGAGGGAGGGGGAGGAAGCGAAGGCGCGGGGCCACCAAGGGGAGGCAGGGACAAGGGAGGGACTGAGGGAGGCGGATTTGCCGAGGAGAGGGAGCGAGCGAGCGCCGAGCGAGAGAGATGAGTGACAGAGTGAGTGCGGTCTACGGTTGAGTGGGAGAGATGAGCGAGCGAGAGAGTCAGAGAGATGAGTTGAGTGTTTGCTGCGTGCGATGGAATGTGCTGCCCGATGAGTTGAGTGTTTGCTGCTGTGTGCGATGAGTTGAGTCATTGGGTGTTTGCTAGTTGCTACTGTGTTGTTCTTCTCTGATGATTACTTCTTTGTAATGCAGAAGCAGAAAAAAATGGCAAGTGCAAATGCAAGTGCAAGTATTGCATCCTCTGAGGTCATGTATGATCCTTAGCGCCTTAGGATATGTAAGGCGTCGCCTCGCCTCGCGCCTTACTACTTAAAAGGTGTGAGGGAGGGTGGGTCGCCTTGCCTCGCCTTACCGCCTTAATAACCTTGAGTACTACCTCAAGTCCCAGTGTGGTTGTTGCACATGTAATGACACACGAAATTCATCAATGTTTAGAAAAGTACAGAAAAGATAAAGGCTTCTCTGATGAGATCTGTAGCAGCTTGTACTGCATTCTTCTCATCTAAAGGCCTGACCTCCACATCTGTTGCATGACCATAAATGCGCCTTTGTATCTTTGTGGTGATACGATGGTTTATCTGTAACCATTGTTATAGTTATTATCAGTTCATTTTATTTCGACCACCACAAGTGAAGCAAGGTCTCAAGGATCTGCCCGCCACACACAAATACATCTGAGAACCTAGAATGCAATTAACGCTAGCTCATTTACTCTAAACTAATCAATAGCAAGTTGTATAGCTACGCTGCAAATATAATCCTGAGGCAAGGACAAAACTCCTCAAGGTTCACCCTCCCTCATTTGTCTGATTCAAATAATATATGACTTGTACTCTATGTCATACCCATACATGTCAAACGTGAAACCTATCATAAAGCAATCTAAAAAAAATCAGAAGATAAAATGCTTATCAATTTCCAAATCAAGGGAACCCTTTTTAAAATAGGCAAACTATTTCTTTCCTAAATCCCCCGTATATAATCTGACTTGTCCTTGCCTAAGTCAGACATGGAAGATTGGCAGTTAGAAAATCACCATAAATCAATCCCCAGTCACTTGGGAGATGAACCAGTGATCAACTTCAAAAACAGAGGAAGCCCTCAATGAACTTATCAACTAATGGTCGATTGATGTAAAATCCAACTAGTCAACACCATGTCTTCCTAAATTCCCCAAAGTCATGGCCAATTAATCACTACACAATGCTTCCCAATAACAATCGCCTATTTTAACATGCTCCATGGAAATACCCCACCCATATGGGTAACTCATCCTACTACAAACTGAAAACTATGTTTTACAGGCACACATTTCTCCGGGAAAAACCTCTTAAATCGTTCTTTGCGTCCACGTAACTATGTAAGTTTGGCAGAAGATAAAGAAACCCAACCTGGGCGATGCTGATGATGAAGTTGCGGAACTTGGGGTGGACGGCGGCCTGGCTCTTGAGGCGGCTGACGATGGGCTTGGACAGCGTCCCCAGCTTCGCCACCGGCAGCACCATTGGCGGCGGCTTCGGTTCTTGGCCTCCTCCGCTCCTCCTCCTCCTCCTCCTCGAATGGAGGATTCGTGGGAGAGGGGGATGCGCGTGGGAGATTTTGGGGATTCGATTCGATGGAGCGAGGAATCCAACAGGGAGGCGCTGATTGATTGGTCGACTTCCTGTGAAACGGAACGGAACGGGCGAGAGCAGACTCCCTTGGGAAAGTGGACTTTTGTGAAGGGTTTCTCGAGATTTGACTAATCGATTGCCCCCTTCAAAATTCCCACATCAAACTGTTTTTCTTGCCAAGCAAGCCTACACAAATTGAATTAATAATAGGATTAAAGGGATAATTGGTTGAAAAAATGAGTCTTATTTGATGGTATCGATGATTCAGTATACTTGAGGCATCTTATTTGTGCATGTAATTTCTCTGCGTCTTACTACACTGACATGAATACAAAAGTACTCGTGGTTTTATTGATTTGATTGGTTTCATTTATGTGAAATTGTATTTGCTTAAAGATCAATCCTCGCCAAGGAAAAAGTATATGTTTAATTTGAAATGTCTACTTAATTCGGCTTAGTAGATCTAAAAAGAGATAATGGGCCACAAATATCAAGTTAATTCAGGACTTCTATGTAAATCTGGCTCGTCTAATATAGCGAATTAGTCCTTAAAAAAGCCAATTAGAATGAAATAATGAAACAAATCACACTGTGCCATGGAAGTGGAGCCCATGAGAATGTCCTGAAAAATACTTATACTTACATTATATTCATACTTAACTTTTCGCAACTTGCATTGCAATTATTTTTTAACAATACCAAGCCTTTAAACATTTTTTGCGACCAATTTAAACGATCGATACAGCTCCATTCAAAGGCTGTATGCTTGGTATGGATGCCTGAGCCAGACCACCCGACAGCCAACATGTGAATATTTACTAGTTGAACTACGCCCACCAGCCTTAATTACAAATAATTTTGATCTAAAAAATGCAGGCATAACATTTCTAGGCGTCAGCCATGAGCTAGAACACTGGACCATATGAAAATTATCCTCCAAAAAGGCAAACAAGTTGGGAACATAGGTGGTGATCGGTTCGGCTGAAAGCCTCATGGCTTATGGCTGAAAACACTGTAGCTGGCTGAAAAAAGCACTGTAGCTGACAGAGGCTTATTTACCATAATTAAATTTAAAAAAATTTAAAAATAGAAAAAACATATTAGACCATCACGTATAATGTAAACAAATACGAGGAAAAAAGAACCGGCAAAAAAACTCAAAAAAAGCCAAAAGTTCAGAAAAAAACGAAATTTATGAATAGTGCAAAAATAAGCTGAAGCCATATTGATCAGGGTCACAGTAGGGTAGTCAAAAAGAGTACATTAATTCTAAGGTAGCTTCAATTAATGCAGCTTCGACCTTCTTGCGATTAAGTTGTTTCTCTGTTTCATGTTCGATGGTCATTCCTTTTGGGAAAAAAACATATGCCGAATCTTCGTAACAAAAAAACATGGGCGAGAATCAACCAAAATTTGCCTTTTTAAAGAAAGACCTAGCCTATTTTCTTGCATTTTCTTGAATATGAAATCCGAAAATGCAGAAGAATGAAAGTAAACACAGAGGCCACAAGATTGCAATATTTGTGTTGATCACAGTGTTGGATATTGATCTCAGGCCAAACAGCCGAGACGAGGGAGACGTGGGGAAACCCACGTCCCTGTTTTTCAGCGCCCTGATCGGGGGCACCTAACCAACTCATGGTTGCGGTCCCCTGTTGCAACAGCGCAATATAAAGGAAGGAGTCCTGGCCTCTTCCGTACGACGTCGTTCCCGTGAAGAGCCAAAACTCCCAAACAAACCCTAAGTTCTACCCGATCTACTGTGCGCTGTTAGCAACGGGAAGACCGTCGCCGCCGCTACTGCAGGACGCCGCCGGGGACGCTTCGACCTTCACCGACCTCTACCTCACGCCTGCATCACGCAGGCACGGGTCTTCGCTCATGGCGTTCATTGGCGACCGTAAGTTCTCCCGATCTAATGAACCCTAGGTGTTCTAGTGCTCTAGACTAGTGGCTTTATGTGATGACATGCATAAGGTTTAGGCCCTTACATTTGGTATCAGAGCACTCTAGTCTTTCCTAGAACCCTAGCCCACGATGTTCTTGATTAATGTTTCGGCCAGCAATTTAGAAGGAGGGGAGTTACGAATTTCCTTATGTCAAACCCTAATGAAAATCCCCGAATGTCAAGCCCACCCGAACCCTAAAATTCCCCAAATCAATCAGATCCGAAAGAAAAAAAAGGGGGAATCGGGACTTACCGTGTGCCGTCGCCTCCATATGGGAGCTGCGCGGCCGCCACTTTGCGTCGCCGGCACCCCGCTCGGGGCCGCCCTCCGTCGGCTGACGCCGCTGCCACTCTGGGGCCGCCACCTCTCCGCGCGGGGGCTGCCGCCGCCGCTCCGCCTCTGGCTGGGCGCGTCGCCGCCCGCCGCTCCGCGCCGCAAGCGCCGCGCGCTGCCGCCTGGGCGCCCCTAATGCCCCGCTGCCGCTCTGCTCCCAGGGCGCCGTGCAGCCGCTCAGGGCGCGTGCGCCGCCGCCTGCCCGGTATTTTCGGAGGGGAGGAGCAGATAGGGTTAGGGTTTTTTGGGGGAAGCCAGCCCCCCTCTTTTTTGATCGGGCGTTTTTTGCTCGGGGCCGTCCGATTCAATGGACGGCAGAGATCGGGCGAAAGAGGGGGGGCGCTGATGGGCCGGCCTGTTTTGGGCTGCGCATTTTTTTGGGCAGCCCGTGCGGCATTTTTGGTGGGCTGTGAATGTTGGACTAAATTTTATTTTTTTTGGGCCCAGCATCACATAATCTTATGCATTCGAATGTATATTTCATGTGTATTTTTCAGTATATACATGAAATTGTTTTATGGTATATGGTATATTTTAGGCTGATGGATTTTTTTTATATTTCATGTATTTATGTTTCATCTCATGTTTAATTAATGATGTCCCTTATGAAATTATTGACGGATAATGTTGCCAAGCTGCTAAAAAAATATTATGCTCTTTTCCGCTGCGTAATGTTCTGCCCCTAATTGAATGGAACCAACGGGAAATTCAATTGGAGGGCTGTATTTAATTTTTACATGCTATTACTTTTGACCAACGTTAATTGTAATTGCATGTAATCAATTATGTTTATTTTTATGTTTATTTTTCGCCATGCTATTACTCTTTGGCCAACGTTAATTGTAATTGCATGCGATAAATTATGTTAAATTTTTCGTTTATGCCCAACGGTGATGCGAAAAATTCTTATGAGCATGTTGTTAATCATACCAACGTAAGATTAATTTTCATGCAAATTAATTATGCACTTTCCTAATGTAAATTTCAAATTTTTTCAGCTGCTTCTGTTTCCGCTCATGTAAATGCTATTGAGCCACTTAATGGTAGTAACTTCCAGAAATGGAAGTTTACACTTATGACGACTTTTCAGCTCTTGGATCTGGACTACGCGTTCAGATTCGATGAGCCTGTCGCTCCTACTGAAGGGGAGGACAATTATGATGACAAAATGAAGGAATATAAAGCTAATGCTGAGAAGTGGGAGCGATCTAACCGTGTTTCACTTGCTGTGATGAAAAACTCCATCAGTGAGGCAATAAGGGGAGCAATCCCTGAAAAGGAAAGGGTAAAGGACTATTTGTCCTCTATCGAGGATCACTTTAAAGGGTCCTCTAAAGTTTATGCTACCACACTGATGCACAGGCTCATGAACACTAAGTACAATGGTACTGGAAATGTTCGTGAGCACATTATGACCATAATCAATATTGCTGCCAGACTTAAGACAATGGACATGGCTATTTCTGATGGTTTTGTTGTCCATTACATTATGATGTCTCTTCCCAAGCAATTTGAAGCTTTCAAGGTGAACTACAACACCATTAAGGACAAGTGGACCATGAGCGAGTTGATCGCTAATGTTTCACAGGAGGAAGAGAGGCTCAAGGCTGAGGGGGCTACTGATTTTGTGAATCAAGTCGGCTCCTCAAATAAGGCTGGTCCCTCTAGAAAAAGAGGTGGCTACAAAGGAAAGGGAAAGAAGGAGCAAACCTACTCCCCTTATCAGAAGCCACAGCACCCACAGCATCCTAAGGCGCCTAAAAACGCTTCAGGACCTGGGAGCTCAAATGAACAGAAGAAAAGTGGTGAATGTTACTTTTGTCAGTCGAAGGACCATTTCAAAGATGATTGTCCTGGATGGCTGAAATGGCTCGCCAAGAAAGGTACTTATGAAATCACTTTTGTTGATGAAGCATTTTATGCTGATTTTCCTATAAATTCTTGGTGGATTGATTCTGGTGCCACTGTGCACGTTACGAATTCCTTGCAGGGATTCCATATGTTGAGAAGTCTCAGAGGGGAAAGAAGCCTTAGAGTGGCTAATGGGATGGAAGCCAAAATTCAAGCTATTGGATCGGTTTCTTTAGTTTTGAATAATGGTTTTGTAATGAAACTTAATGATGTTCTTTATGTTCCCTCGATGAGAAGAAACTTAATTTCCATTTCATTATTAGATAATGATGGATATTCTTGTAATTTTGGACACGGAATGTGTTTAATTTATTTCAATAATGATAATGTTGGTCGTGCCATCCGACACGACAAGCTTTATATGTTATCCCTGCAAGATTCTCCTATATCCATGAATATATGTGATGAGAATAAAAAGCGTAAGCGAATTGATGAAACTTCGTCGAAATTGTGGCACTGTCGTTTAGGCCACATTTCGAGGGGGAGAATTGAACGTCTCATTAAAGATGAAATTCTCCACCCTTTAGACTTTAATAATTCGAATGATCATTGCCTCGATTGTATCAAAGGCAAGTATGTAAAGCAAATAAAGAAAGGTGCTACTCGAAGCACAGGGATTTTAGAATTAATTCATACTGACATATGTGGTCCTTTCCCTGTGACATCAGTGGATGGTTATGATTCTTTTATTACGTTCACTGATGATTACTCACGTTATGACTATATCTATCCTATTAAAGAGAGATCGGAGGCACTTGATAAATTTAAGATATTTAAGGCTGAAGTTGAAAATCAGCACAATCTAAAGATTAAAGTAGTGCGCTCAGATCGTGGGGGAGAGTATTATGGGCGACACGCAACTTATGGGCAGATTTCTGGTCCTTTTGCCAGGTTTCTACAAGAAAATAGTATAGTCGCCCAGTATTCAATGCCTGGTGATCCCCAGCAAAATGGAGTTGCGGAAAGAAGAAACCGCACACTTATGGACATGGTTCGAAGTATGTTGAGCTACTCCACTTTGCCTGTAAAGTTATGGATAGAAGCATTAAAGACCGCTGCACATATACTCAATCGGGTTCCTAGTAAATCGGTGCCTAAAACACCTTATGAATTATGGACTGGGAGAAAACCTAGTTTGAACTACCTCCATGTGTGGGGTTGTGCAGCTGAAGCTAAAATATTTAACCCACATATTGGGAAATTAGATCCCAAGACTGTGAGCTGCCATTTTATTGGCTACCCTGACAGGTCTAAAGGGTACCGATTCTATTGTCCAGATCGTACCACAAAATTTGTAGAAACAAGACACGCTGTGTTCTTGGAAAATGATGGCATCAGTGGGGACTTGGAGCCCAGGAAAATTGATCTTGAGGAGAAACGGATTTATGTTGCTTCACCGCTAATCCGACAGACTGATTTTCCTGTGCCCCAAGTGGTTGTGCCCATAGTTGATCCTGTAGTTGCAACTCCTGTTGCATCTCCAGTTAATTCTGTGGCTACTCCTTCTATTGAGGGCTCTGAAAATACAAGTGCAATACCTAATGCTGAGCCTTCACAGCCCTCTGTGACAATTAATGAACAACCTGATGAGCCTACTAATGAACCTGTCAAGAGATCACAACGAGTGAGGAGATCTGCTATCCCAAGTGATTATGAGGTTTACTTGAATGAGGATGATCTTGGGAAGGCAGATGATCCTAGCTCTTATAAGGAAGCAATGAAGAATAAGGATTCATCTAAATGGCTAGATGCCATGAAAGATGAGATTGAGTCTATGGGCGCTAATGACGTGTGGGACTTAGTGGAAATTCCTAATGGAGCCAAAATAGTAGGCTGCAAATGGGTCTACAAGACCAAGCGTGACTCCAAAGGGAATATCGAAAGGTTTAAAGCGAGACTTGTAGCGAAAGGGTTTACACAAAGAGAAGGCATTGACTATAATGAAATATTTTCTCCTGTCTCAACTAAAGATTCATTTAGAATCATAATGGCGCTCACAGCACATTTCGATTTAGAGTTGCACCAAATGGATGTTAAGACTGCATTCCTGAATGGAGACTTGTATGAGGACGTTTACATGACACAACCGGAAGGTTTTGTTGTGGAAGGCGAGGAACATTTGGGATGCAAACTAAAGAAATCCATATATGGGCTAAAGCAAGCTTACCTTAAGTTTGATGAAGTCATAAGGAAATTTGGATTTAAGGAGAATGATGTTGATAATTGTACTTATGTTAAGTTTAGGGGGAGTAATTACACCTTCTTAATTCTTTATGTGGACGATATATTATTGGCCAGCAGCAGTGTGGACATGCTGCGGGAAACTAAAAGTTTTCTCTCGTCCAATTTTGACATGAAAGATCTCGGTGAAGCATCTTATGTTCTTGGTATTGAGATTCACCGAGATAGGTCCAAAGGAATATTAGGTTTATCACAAAAGGCATACATTGACAGAGTACTAAAGAGATACAATATGCATAAATGCTCTGCCTCGCCTGCTCCTATTGTTAAGGGCGATAAGTTTGGGAAATTTCAATGCCCAAAGAATGACTATGAATCTGATCAGATGAAGGCTATACCTTACGCTTCTGCTGTCGGAAGTATTATGTATGCTCAAGTATGTACGCGCCCTGATTTAGCTTTTGTTACCGGGATGCTTGGCAGATATCAGTCAAATCCAGGACCGGACCACTGGAAAGCTGTTAAGAAAGTCATACGCTATATGCAAGGCACTAAAGGTTACATGCTCACATATAAAAAAAGCGATAACCTTGAGGTTGTCGGTTATTCTGATGCTGATTTTGCGGGGTGTAAAGACACTAAGAAGTCCACATCAGGTTATATTTTCACCCTCGCAGGAGCAGCAATTTCATGGAAAAGTGTAAAGCAAACACTTACTGCATCGTCGACAATGCAGGCTGAATTTGTGGCATGTTATGAGGCTACCGGGCAGGCTGTATGGCTTAAGAACTTTATCCCGGGATTAAGAGTGGTAGACAGCATTTCTAGACCACTCATTTTGTACTGCGACAATCAACCCGCAGTTTTCTATTCGAGTAACAACAAGTCGAGTGCAGCTGCCAAGCACATTGACATAAAGTATCATGTTGTGAAAGATAGAGTCCAGGATCAAACAATTAAGGTTGAGCATATTGGAACTAAATTTATGCTTGCGGATCCGCTCACAAAAGGCTTACCACCCAATATTTTTCGTGATCATGTTGCCGGCATGGGTTTTATTGGAGAGCCTGTGATCCTGGAATAAGAGGACCATATAAAGTAACCAACTCCCATGAAGTATTATGTTATCCGATCGATATAGAATGGAGCACTATAAGTACTGATGTCCAGCGGTACTTAATTGACTGTTGTGAAGCATTACTTTGGTGTGAACTTTTATTGAGAGAGGGCTTATGATGTTTAGCCTTACGATCAAGGGGGAGAATGTTGGATATTGATCTCAGGCCAAACAGCCGAGACGAGGGAGACGTGGGGAAACCCACGTCCCTGTTTTTCAGCGCCCTGATCGGGGGCACCTAACCAACTCATGGTTGCGGTCCCCTGTTGCAACAGCGCAATATAAAGGAAGGAGTCCCGGCCTCTTCCGTACGACGTCGTTCCCGTGAAGAGCCAAAACTCCCGAACAAACCCTAAGTTCTACCCGATCTACTGTGCGCTGTTAGCAACGGGAAGACCGTCGCCGCCGCTACTGCAGGACGCCGCCGGGGACGCTCCGACCTTCACCGACCTCTACCTCACGCCTGCATCACGCAGGCACGGGTCTTCGCTCATGGCGTTCATTGGCGACCGTAAGTTCTCCCGATCTAATGAACCCTAGGTGTTCTAGTGCTCTAGACTAGTGGCTTTATGTGATGACATGCATAAGGTTTAGGCCCTTACACACAGTACATGCAATAATAATGATTTTGAGATGTACTTAGATATAATACATGGACACTATGCATTGAAATAGTAGTTTCTAAGCATCTATTTAATACAATTTCTCTCCTTTTAGATATAGCTATAGAAACTGTCCATTAGGAATGCCCTAAGGATCAAGCGAAGCTGATTCTGCCTTCCACAGCAACACTCCTGAACAAACTAATGGAAATATCTCCAGACCATATCCTGTTTCAACACACCTTCCATTACAACCAAAATGCACTAAGCATGCAGATAAATAGGCAATTAAGTTAAGCAGCACTAGCCCAATATAATGTGTGGATGTGCATGCATCATTGGCTAATCAAATGCAAATTTCTGGAAGGCCAAAATAAAACCAATGGCCTCCTCAATTGGATAACCACCTCCCCTTGTTGGTAGGTTATTTGGCACCCCATTGCTATGTTGCAAACTCCCTTTTAGCTTGCTCCAACCTTAGACCTCTTGACATTTAGCCAAGCACACAGCGAAACAGCTACTTAATTTTGTTGATCATTAGGGGCAAAGATCCTCCTTTATATATATGCCACTATGGCTAGAAATAAAAATGCACATATGTTAAAACAGGATCATGCTAGCTGCACTGAAAAGGTAAATTGGTTTGTGCAATAAGTGTTGTAAAGTGGCTGGCCTCCCCTTGCTTTCATTTCTTAAGAACAAAGTAGTAAACTAAAGGGAGCTAGTCTTTGATCAATGGTTCTTGAGAATATGCATGGATCTCTTGCCACCTTTTTTGCTTTGAGTCATTGCCTCCCTTCTTCTCCTTGCTCCATATCTTCTTCCATCTACTAGGTAGGCATCAAATACAAGATCAAACTCCATTAATTACTCCTCTCTTCATGGCTCAACTTCCATGAAGTGTAAGTAACAAAGGCCATAATGTGCCAAGACAAGAAATGGCAGTTGAGTAAACTAAATGAAATGGAATGCCCTTCTGGTTCTTTGTGAAGTTGCATGCATGGTTCTTGCCACTGTAGCTCACTTGCTTACATAGCTTCAAATTAACACTACTCATCGATCTCTCCATGGCTACATGATTGACCTACAAATTAAGGATTAAATCCACCCATGTATCGATGATGAGCACAGTGCTTGCACGCCGACGCCCAAGAAATCCCTAGTCTCCTCCCTCCCGACGGCGTCCTTCAAGCCGGCGTGGCGCACCGCCGAAAAAACGTCGTACGGCACGTTTCTGGCGGCCGCCGTGAGCTCGCTCATTGCGCCAGAGATGTCAGCATTGTGCTGGCTCGCGCCAAATAGAGCTCCACCGTCGAACTTGCTGCATTCCTCGACCTGCGCTGCTGTCGCGCCGGATTTGGCCGGTTCAAATGCCCCCACTAGCGGCATCCCGGCGCTGGACGTCACGGAGCCGACCTGCGCGGCCTTCTGCAGCAGTGCCGTCGCGGACATGTCGGTGGGCGCAGCGGGCTTCGCATGCTTCTGGCCGCTGAACATGGACGGCACGCTGTCCGCCTCCTTCGACGACGCCGCGGCGGCGCTCGTCAGCTCGCTGGCATTCGACGACGAGAGCTTGCTGCCGTTCCCGTACAGCCAGCTCAGCTGCGCAGCGTCAAACTGCGGCTGCGCACCGGAGCTCGGCGTGAAGAGATCCGCGTACAGCTGCGGCGGCACCGGCGCACCACCACCGGCCAAAGCACCAATGTGACCCATGGGCGGCAGCGTGTCACCGCCCCACAGCGAGAGCCCGCCGTGCCGGACCGCGGCGCTGTCGCACAGGCCCCCGACACCCGCCGCAGGACCGAGCAGCTGTCCGGGCTTGAGGTGCGCGGCGGCCGGCGGGAGCATCATGTTGGGCCGCGCGGCCAGCCCAGCGGCGGAGCCAGCAGAAAGGTAGTTCTGACCGCAGAGCGACGTGGCCGCTGCCGCCGCGCTGGACGCGGCGTTCAGCCTCGCCGTCTCCTCTGCCAGAGCGTCGCAAAACGCTCGGTGCGTTATGAAGCTGTCCCTCCTGCACACACATACATCGAAGCATGCATGCATAGAATTAGTCTAGTTCAACAACAAGAACACGACCATGAGAAATTTGCATGGAAGGCGGCCATGGCGTAGATGCTTGTAAGCTAGGCTAATCATCAATGGCGTACCTTGAGAAGAGGGTGCCGCAGTCGCAGCGGTACTCGCGGGTGCCGCAGGTCTTGGAGTGGGCCTTCCAGTCGGACTGGACGGCGTAGCGCTTGGAGCACTTGTCACACTTCCACTTCTTCTCGCCGTGCTTGCGGCAGAAGTGCTTCTTGATGCCGGTGAGGTCGCCGAGCGCGCGCGCCGGGTTGTGGTGCACGCAGCTCTTCTCAGGGCACACGTACACGCGCTTCCGCGGCTCCTTGCCGCTCCGCTGCCGCAGCTTCCACGGCAGGTTGTGCCCGCGCCGGTGCAGCTGCAGGTTCTGGTCGCGCTGGAACCCCTTGCCGCAGATCTCGCACACGAACCGGTTCGTCGCCAGCAGCGTCCGCGGCGACAGCGCGATCACCTCCGCCTCAGGGTCTGCACCACAGCACATGTCCACATCACAGCAGATAGTTAACCATGTGCATGTCAATGGCAAGAACAGCGAGGGATTGACCAAGAAGCTAATTAAATCTGGTGTGATGGACGGATCGATGGATCACTTGCCTGGTGTGCCGGGGAGGTTGCGCTTCTTCTTGGGGGGAGGAGGGAGAGGGTGGTCTTGAGACGACTGTTGCTGCTGCAGCTGCTGGTTGGTGAGAGGAGCGAAAGGGTTGGAGATGGCTTCACTCGCCATTGTTTTCTTGGCTCGATCAGTTTCTTGGTATCTTGCTCTTGTTCTTCTACTGCTTGTTCTTAACTACTATACTCTCTGGAGACAAAAGGGCAACCTTTGTTCTTTGGTGTGGGTCATTACTCAAGCAGGCTAAGCTAGTGGCGGCAACGACACTAGCAACTGGATAAATAAATATAGAGGGGGGAGGGAAGAGAGCTAGCTATTGATAGTGAGAGAGAGAGAGAGTGTGTAGTGTGCGCGCGCGAGAGAGAAAGGAACTATAGTAATAAAATATTTGGTGGTAAAAAGGTAAAAGTTGAAAGGGGTGTTTAGGTGTCTGTGCAGCAGAGGTAGTGTGGGTGTGCGATGCATCATGACTCATATGATGAGGAGAAAAGATAGGGAAAGGAGTAGTGGTAAAAAGCTGTGGCTTGGTGCCTTTGCATTTGCCATGATTCGCCCACAGTGTGCTGCTTCCAGCCTTCCTCTCAACCTCCACCTCGCCTCCTTTGCAAAAGTACTGCAGCCTATGGAGCAGCCTCTACAGATTTTTTTCTTTAAAATAAATCATTTTAAAATATTATATAAATAAATCACATTTCACTTCTTTATAAAAATAAACCACAATCGCTGGGCCACCACGCGATTGGACGCAATTGCCCGATGGTCCAACGATTAGCTATTCAGTCGTCTGACGAAATTGCAACTGACGGTACAGTCATCGGTCAGAAAGCAATTGAGCCCAGTCGAAGATCAGGTTGCGTTCTAGGCCGGTGACAACATGCTAATTTTTTAAAATAATTTAAATAAACATAGCTTTAATTTTACATAATAAAAATGGTTGAAAGATTTATTTGTGAATAATTGTTAGTGGTAAAAAGTGTGAGTTTACTGGCTACAATTGTTTGTAAATAAATCATGTTTTAATAGTTTTACATGGGTTTTTACACAAATAACACAAAATTTGGCAAAATATTTTGTAAGCTTCTGCGAGACGGGAATGGAGCAATGAAGATAAGGTTGTAGGTCCGGCATAACACTTGACCATGAAGGTCTGAATTACATGGCACGTAGGCTCTGGTTAGGTGCATATGTTTGCCTGGCTATTCCTACGGTACAAATGGCTACATGTGACCTCCACACTCGTGACAGATGTGGTCACACAATGAGTGCACATCTCTACTAATATTCATCCCGATGTCATTATGCAAAATGCAACATCAAAGTTAGTAATGTGTAAAATGTAATTTACATGATGAGAAACGCCAAATAGGGCAATAGGGCATGTATCACCAGCTGACTTATTTGCAAACATGGCATTAACACACACCGCATTCTGCGTATACTCCCATCGGGAGTCATGGCCATCACTCACAACCAAGCCCTTAGGTCATGTTTATTCTAAGCATCAGGCACCGCACGCATCGGGACATCATCATCATCTGAACAATTGTCATCCTCCTCATCCTCTTCCAATGCTTGTTGTTCGGCCTTGGTCCTCCGGTCTTCCCACTCGAACATTTACTATGAATTCAATTTCCTCCCCTTTGTTCGCTTGTCCACTAAGATCGACATGCCTATCTGCCACCCCAATTGCATCTACACCACCATCCTCAACTTCCACTTGCACATCCGCACTACTCTTCCCCACTTCACGAGCGCTGCCAAGTTTACTCAGACACGTCTGCACCAACAACACCCATTCATTGTCACGACGCCTGCACGCTTCCAACTAGGTCTGCCATGACTTCGTTCGCTCCATTGGCCTCAACTCCCAATGGACCACTTCTGGTGAACAGCTCTATAAGCATCTCACAGTGACACCATATAGTGATGGGTCTAGTGAGAAGCTGCATGTCAGGCAATGCAACACGTCTCAGATTTTAAAATTATCCTGGTTCGGGTGATTGTGGTCTACAAAAAAACTATTCAAATCAACCCTACATGGCCCCTCATGAACTTCTCCTTGCCCGTTAAACACTCTGAAAAAGTTGACCTGCCATACCTGCCACATGACTTAAAATATTTGGAACACATGATACATAAGCATGCTACGTCGAGTCTAACGAAAACTAAATCCTACCATGCATATCAAAAGACTGTCTTTATTTCAATTAAATTAAAAATTATGACTACAAAATGTTCAATTAAATTACAAAAATTTAAATACCCTAAAAATGGGATCTTTAGGTCATGCGGATCTAAAGTTAAGTAGGCTAGGTTTTCCACTAATTGACCTACTAGTGGGAGTAGCCTATCGTTTTTATGCTAAAACATTTAAATAAATAACACATATTCCAACATTAAACTCAACATAAACCCCTAAAATATCAATCTACAGCCCTGTTCCAAACAACTTCTAGCTTCTGGCTTCAGGACACGTTGGCTTCTTAACACATATTTTTATTTTCTTTCGATTATTTTTTATCATTTTTTCTTTGCATTATCCACGGAGATATAACGATGTTTTTAATTTTTCTTACTTTTATTCATTTTCCTTTAATTGAATACATAAAAAGTTAACAACCTCTACAGTGTCATTTCAGCCAAAAACTAAAAGTTACAATTGTTTTGAATAGGACCTACAACTATAAACCCTAAAAACATCAATCTACAACTATAAACCCTAAAAATGTCGATATACAGCTACTACTACTAATCTATATTTATTGTCAATAACCTAGCATGTTTTTACCGAAATGAACAATAAACTATATGAGCACAAGAAACTCACCGAAGAACGATAACTTTGGGAAGGTCTCCTCCTCCACCCCTCTACTCTCCCTTTCTCTCTTCTCATCTCCCCTCTCTTCTCTTTTCGTGGTTGGAATGGTGTCTGGATCAGCTGATCAATCTTATAATCGCCCTCAATCACGCCTCTGTACAGTGACTGGCCACAATCCCGCCACGTGGCCACGATTGGGTGGTCATTTGTGCGACAGTACCACGACTAGAGATGTGGCTCACTGTCGTCCGCTAATTGCGTGACGATGGCTCCAGTCGTGCCACCATCGCACGACTGACATCTAATCGGGGGGCAAATCCATCCACGTCCAACAAGATTTGAAACTAAACTTGATTAGTCCAATTATGCAGGCATACCTATGTCATGATTCATAGAGTTAACAAATCTTAAAATGTACCGTCAACAAAATCATTGAGGTGTGTAGTAGCCAAGCCAAGTGTACGTGGCTAAGGTCTTCGGAGTGTAACTTAGCAGAAAGTGGGCATAAACTTCACTGAGATGCCTACACCTTGTTAATTCTAGTAATTACATTATATATTATTTGTCGTGTGTGCATACCTACCTCCCCGTCTCCTCACCAAATATCCAAGAGAATGCACATACACATACGTATACACATACGCCCCTGGTCAATTCGGCTTAACCTTCTAGCTTCCGGCTTATTTTTCACTATTTACAAATTTTGTCTTTTTCTGAATTTTTGACTTTTTTGTGCTTTTTTGCCGGTTCTTTTTTCCGTATTTGTTTGTATTGTACGTAATAGGCTAACATATTTTTTAATTTTTTTAAAATTTAATTATGTTAAATAAGCCTCTATCAGCTACAGTATTTTTTTCAGTTAGCTACAGTGCTTTTAACCATAAGCCACAAAAATAACCCAACTGATCACCACCTTAATTTGCATCAATTAGCAAGTCAAATGTGACAGTGTAATTTGTAAAGTGCACGAATTCACGTCAAGTACAGTACATGAAAATACGTGCGCCTTTTGCTACAAAGATAAGATCGATCTTATGACCGACCAAAATCAACTGCTACCATAGTAACTAAACAAGCTAGTAATTAAAATACTACCAGCTAGTAATCCTTTAAAAAAATTTACTCCAAATCAGAGGTGATGCGGACGTCAAATCTATCTACGTACACCCTGCTACTTGCCCTGGGTGCGGTGCAGCTCTGGTGCTGTGCCCCCACGAACCGCTTCGTGTTTCCAAAAATTCAAAAAACTTCCAAAATTTTTTAAAAAATACTTAAAATATGAAAAATTGTAAAAGGTACATTTTTGTATAAAAAGTATTTTTTTGTAAGTACTTAATTTTTTATTTATACTTTTATTAATACTTTTATTAAAAAGTATTTTTACAAAAAATACTTTTTACAATTTTTCAGATTATTTAGAATTTTTTAGAAATTTTTTAAATTTTTGGGGACATATGGTGGTCCTGAGACACCCCTGCACACGCTAAGTGCAAGGGTCACAGCTAGGGCTGGATAACGAGCTGGCTCGGCTCGGCTCGGCTCGGTAGGATAACGAGCTGGCTCGTTATAACTAACGAGCTAAAAAGCTAGCTCGGCTCGGCTCGACAAAAAGCTCGAGTTAGCTCGTTTGGCTCGTGAGCCAGGGCCAAAAAATGTCTCCATCATATATTCATCCATGGAAGCATGGCTCGTTTGGCTCGTTTAGCTCGTTTGGCTCGTTTGGGTACAATAGAGTACAAATTAACACATGCATGGCTCGTTTGGGTACAATAGAGTACAAATTTACATATTAACACATGCAATAGAGTACAAATTAGGTCCATGGAAGCAGCATATGCATATCTAAATTCCTGGAAGCATGGCTCGTGAGCGGCTCGCGAGCTGGCTTGAGTTGGCTCGTTATAGCTAACGAGCTAAAATCTTGGCTCGGCTCGTTATCCTAACGAGCCGAGCCGAGCCAGCCACGAGCTGAGCGAGCTAACGAGCTTCGAGTTTTTCGTCCAAGCCTAATCACAGCACCAGAGCCGCGCCCCTTGCCATGGATGCCTTGTCCCTAGCCCTACGTATACGAGATAGTAGTAGTACTACTGGTGATAGCATCACCGATTCACCACGCACGCGCGGCACGAGGTAGGGCTGTGCATAAAAAAACCGAACCGAAAAAACCAGACTGAAAAAACCGAACCGAACCGGTCAACTCGGTTTGACCGGTTTTCGGTATTCGGTTCGGTTTTTATATTTCAGGTTTTTTTGGTTTTCGGTTTTTTCGGGAAAAACCGATTAAAAACCGAAATAACCGAAAGAACCGAAACTTCTGAGCACTACGCCAATACCCCTACCGGTTGCCGAAAGGCCTGCTAACGCCAGTAGCAGCACAGAGAAGGCCTAGATGCCGCCTAGTACATAAGTAGTGTTTGTTACTTTTGCAGTAGTACTACTATTAGTTAAGAATCCAATTCCTATCCCTGTATGTTATCTTGGGTCTACGTCCGATTATTTTTTTGTTAGGGGTAAATCAAATTTCGTTCATAGGATTGAATAGCTGAAGCTCACATATCTCTAAGCACATCTAACAACACCTGATAATTACCTAAACTATTTATATATACATGATTAACCAAACACTAATATAGTAAAGAAGATGCAAGTAGAGCCACTAAGATTCACCAATCCAGAAACACACACACTCTCCACATCCAGCGAGCGCCGACCATCAATTATTCCAAGCGCCCCAATTAGTACACTTGTACCTCAGTATATACACTGTCCACAACCTCACGGGCAAAATGGGTGTTTTACCATCCGTGGTGACGGTTTGTAGTATATATACTGTCGTCTACTCGTCTTGCTAGTCACTATAATGTTTGCAATTTACGTTAACTTTGGTAAATATGGTATTTACCGATACCGTACCGAAATAAATTGGGATTTACCGATACCGAACCGTATTTTCAAAAATACCGTATACTACCGAACTAACAATACCGTACTTACCGTATATACCGTATTTACCGAACCGATTTTACCGAACAAACCGAATGCACAGTCCTAGCACGAGGAATGGATTAGGGGGGCAAATTAGCACGAGGCAGTACTAGCTAGCCTAGCTAGCTCCGCCAAAAGTTTTTAAACGCAAGGGTTTTGTGATGACTTTTAGCTCCAAACGATAGTTTTTTAATGAAAGCGGACTATAAAAATATCGACATAAATAATATATATAATTTTAGATTAAAAAAATTATTTAGAGAATCCGTTTTCAAAAATTGATTCGTTTATTTTAATTTTTAAAGAAGCCAAAAGCCAAAAACGTAAAAGCTCAAAAGAACAGCCCTGTTAACCTCTTGCAGCGTACACGCTCGATTGGTTAATCCAACCTACACACTAATTAAGAGTACTAATATATACTTAATTAGTGTGACTATACGTAATAGTATTAGTGGTGGTCGTAGCAAGCTCGGCAAAGGCGCGTGTGGTCCTTGCATTGGTACGCGGCGGGGCACGTGCGCGATGCATGGGTCCGCGAAGCGGCCAGGGAGGTCGGCCACGGCGCAGACGACACGAAATGGAATATCTGTCCGTGGATGCCTCCAACCTGCTTCCATTTGCTCTCCTGCACCTGTGTCTCCTGCAAAGACGATTGCACTAGTAGTCTGGTACGGTCTACCATAACCAACAAAAAAAAAATCTAAGGAACCCCTCGCTTCTAGACGGGCATTGATCTCATACACATGCGTACGAAAGAAACTCTGCATTCGATCTCTCTTCCTGGTATCTGCTTTATTGATTCCTACAGTGTATATACACTACATGCATATTTCGATAATCTTGGTGTGGTGCATGGATATGTACGGCCGTATATAGTTTGATAGTATAATACATGTACATGACTCGTGCATTGGGTGCACGCTGGTGGCATATACGATATACGCATGTATGTCTGTCCTGTCATAGTATAATTAATTGATCACTCCTCGCAAGAGTGATGTACACCGTAAGTTTAATGCTACATACTGGTCAGTAAAAAGTGGTTCCAGGAAGTTAGTTTTAGGGGATTAATTTGCTACTGCATACATTCTTTTCTTGTTTTATTACTTGTCTGCCTCAAAAAAATTTAAATCACTTCTCATACATCTTGGAGCTACTCGTACGTAGTAACTACTTCAATTAACAATGGGGCTGTTTTGTGGGTAGTTTTTGTTGAACATCTAGTCAATTTTCGACATGTTTTAATCCAGAAATTCAGCATATAAAACATGACATAAACATGCATGAGTGATCTATGAACGATGTATTCATATTCGCTAACGAACAAGTTAACAAAAGCACCTATTAACATGTTCAAAGCGCACAAAATCAAATACACCAGAAAAGTTTTCAGTATATACCCTCGGGCGGGGCCGGTATCGGAGACACCGGAGGCGCCGTTACCATCAGTCGACATGATAGCCTATTCGATGTAGTCGATCGAGGTGTGATGCAGGACGAAGCTTGATGCAGGAAGATGTTCGCAGTGCAGTCCAGCGAACGATCCACAACCAGGAAGTAGACGTTGCAGATTGAGTAGTCGTGCCGATGCGCTCCCCAAAAACTTGATCGCCCGCCTACCCGTGCAGGTACACAAACGGACGGAGCTTCGGAGGCCTACTCGTCCAGAAACTTGTGCGCGCAAGGTTCTGGACTGGAGATGACAGAGAGCAGCAACAAAAACAGAACCACCAGAATACTGTTCTCCCTTTCTTTCCCGTATGGAGTAGAGAGTCTTTTGTAACAGCAAAAACGAAGAGGCCAGAGTAACTGCAGCCATTACCTCGGAAGTAACCGCAGTCATAATCCACTGGTAACTGCACCGTTACTGCCAGCCACTCGTTAATGCTAGTTACTGCGAGTCGTTTCGATTTTCGAATAGATAAAGAAAAACGCGCCCGCACCCGACACGCCTGCGCGCGTACGCACACGCACGGCACGGCACCGCACGGCACGGCGCGGCGCGGCGTGGCGTGGCGTGGCGAGGCGAGCGAGCGAGCGAGCGAGCGCGCGCGTGTATTGGCTCTCTCTAATTCCACAAGAGGGTTACCACGTTCCACCTTTTAAAGTGGTGTAACTCCCATTCAATTCTCCATATGGGACTAAACAATTTTCTACCTAGCATTAGTTGTGGGCCTAGGAATTTCATTTGATTAATTGCTAAATTAAAATGGGCCAATCCCAATTAATCCAACAATCCCCACCAAATTTCAAGGCACACGAGAAATGCTCTCAGTTCTGCTGTTGTTTGATATACCAGTGTTTCGATGGAGACTGTTAAGTTGAACATCCACCTAGGAAAGGAGTTACACTCATCCACAACTGAACAATGGACTATGCCTTGAATTGACAGTTTTGTGCGAACAAGCTTTACCCAATTCCTTTACTAGTACTAGGCTGCCTAAAGCATCCCCTCTGGTTGGAGCGTATAAGTCATACTCCAAGCCTATTCATGAGTATCTAGAGATCACCCAAATCTTATAGACTGTGACCAGCAGTCGAACTCATATAGGTGTGTTCTTTCTAAGATGTCCTGTAGGGCGACATCTCTGCTTTAAAAAGCCACTTGGATCACATTAAGGTAAAAACCAACCTGCCATTGCTTAGGTGCTTGCTTTAGGCCATACAAAGACTTTAACAACTTGCACACCTTTCCTTCTTGACCTTGTACCACAAACCCGTCTGGCTGATCCATATAAATCTCCTCCTCCAACTCTCCATTTAGGAAAGCTGTCTTAACGTCCATTTGATGAACGAGAAGACCATGAGAGGCAGCCAGGGCAAGTAGTACTCGAATTGTGGTCAGTCGGGCAACAGGTGAATAAGTATCAAAGAAGTCCTCGCCTTCTTTCTGGGTATAACCCTTGACCACAAGCCTTGCCTTGTACTTTTCAATTGTACCATCAGGCCTAAGCTTTTTCTTGAAAATCCATTTACATCCTACAGGTTTACACCCATAAGGACGGTCAACGACCTCCCAAGTTCCATTAGACATAATAGAGTCCATCTCACTCCGTACTGCTTCCTTCCAATAGTCAGCGTCAGGAGAAGAATATGCCTCTTCCATGGTTCTTGGAGTGTCATCCACGAGATATACAATGAAATCATCACCAAAAGACTTTGCAATCCTCTGTCTCTTACTCTTTCGAGTAACTTCATTGTTATCCTCTTCAGGATTTTCCATAGGCGTTTCCTCAACATGTTCTATCGGCACAAAGGAATCAAGGGAAATTATAGGTTCTTGACTAGATGAGCTAGGTACATCACATTTCATAGGAAATTCATTCTCAAAAAATGTAGCGTCTCTGGACTCTATGATTGTACCAACACGCATGTCAGGTACTCCAGTTTTTATAATTAAGAACCTATAACCCACGCTGTGCATAGCACAGGTACTCCAGTTTTTATAATTAAGAACCTATAACCCACGCTGTGCATAGCATAATCAAGAAATACACATTCTACGGTTTTTGGTCCAAGTTTGCGCTTCTTGACAATTGGCACGTTAACTTTGGCCAAACATCCCCAGGTGCGCAAGTATGAGAGAGTCAACTTCTTCTTTTCCCATTCCTCGAATGGTGTTACTTCTTTATTCTTTGTAGGAACTCTATTCAGGACATGACACGCGGTCAATATAGCCTCACCACACCATTCCTTAGAAAGTCCCGCAGTGTCTAACATGGCGTTAACCAAATCAGTTAGAGTGCGATTCTTTCTTTCGGCAACCCCGTTTGACTCGGGAGAATAGGGAGGCGTCCTCTCATGAATAATTCCATGTTCCTCGCAGAATAAAGTAAACTCATTTGAAAAATACTCTCCTCCACGATCAGACCTTACCCGCTTGATTTTCCTTTCAAGTTGGTTTTCTACCTCAGCTTTATAGATCTTAAAGTAATCCAACGCTTCATCTTTTGTTTTTAATAAGTACACGTAGCAAAATCTAGTGCAATCATCTATAAGCGTCATGAAGTATTTCTTTCCACCTTTAGTCAACACGCCATTCATCTCGCATAAATCAGAATGAATGAGTTCTAACGGTGCCAAATTCCTCGCCTCTTTTGCTGCCTTGTGAGGCTTGCGAGGTTGTTTCGATTGAACACACGCATGGCACTTAGAACCTTTGACCAAAGTGAATTTCGGGATTAAACTCATATTAGCTAAGCGCGTCATACACCCAAAATTAACATGACAAAGTCGTGAATGCCAAACATTAGACTCATCATCATCATTACACACATGGTTCACAATTTTATTACAGGAATCCATCAAAGAAAAATGGAACAAACCTCCGCTCTCATAGCCTTTACCAACAAATGTTCCATACTTAGACACGACACATTTATTGGACTCAAAAGCAAGCCTAAAACCATCTCTACATAGTAGAGACCCGCTAACGAGATTCTTCTTTATGGATGGGACATGCTGCACGTTCTTCAACTGCACGGTCTTTCCCAAAGTAAACTTCAGATCGACCGTACCAACACCATGAACAGCTGCATGCGAACCGTTCCCCATCAACAAGGAGCAACCTCGACCGACCTGATAAGATGAAAACAAGGAAATATCAGCACAAACATGAATATTAGCACCAGTATCAACCCACCACTCAGGTGATTGACAAACAGAAAGAACTGTAGGTAAATAATTACCGTACCCCGATGTTCCTCCAGCGTCACTAATAACCATGTTGGCAGACTTCTTCTGCTTATTCTTGCGATCTGGACAATCCTTAGCCCAATGGCCAGAATCACCGCACACAAAGCAGCTGCCCTTTCCTTTGCCTTTCTTCTTAAACTCAGTAGTAGCCTTGGGCTTGACAAAAGGCTTATTTTTCTTTTTGTTGTGGAAAGCCTGAGGATTCTTCTTCTGCACCAAATTGGCGCTAGAACCTCCCTCAGCAGCAACTTTCTTGCCACGAGTATCTTTTGCCCTCGCCTTCTCTTCAACACCAAGAGTGCCAATGAGATCAGTAACACTGAACTCCTGCCTCTTGTGCTTTAGAGAAGTAGCAAAATCCGACCAAGAGGGTGGTAACTTGGCGATAATACCGCCAGCCACAAACTTGTCCGGTAACTCGCACTTATTGTTCTCAAGCTCCTTTGCCAGCGCCTGAATCTCATGAGCTTGCTCTACTACAGAACGGTCATCGACCATCTTGTAGTCATAGAACTGCTCCATGACATACAGCTCACTGCCAGCATCGGAAACTCCGAACTTGGCCTCAAGTGCATTCCACATATCTTTGCCCGTAGGCAAATGCATGTACACATCCACAATGTTATCCGCCAGTATGTTGACAAGTGCACCTCGAAAAAAGTTATCCGCTACATTGAACTTGCGTTCATCCTCATCAGACAGAGGCTCAGCGGGCTTTCCTTGTGCAACATGAAAACATTCCATGGCAGTAAACCACAGGATTGCGCGTGCACGCCATCTCTTAAAATTTGAACCATCAAACGGAGGGTGTGGCTTAAGCGACGCAGCAAAGCCAACTACCGAAAAAGACCTATCAAGTTTTTGGATTGTTGAACATCTAGTCAATTTTCGACATGTTTTAATCCAGAAATTCAGCATATAAAACATGACATAAACATGCATGAGTGATCTATGAACGATGTATTCATATTCGCTAACGAACAAGTTAACAAAAGCACCTATTAACATGTTCAAAGCGCACAAAATCAAATACATCAGAAAAGTTTTCAGTATATACCCTCGGGCGGGGCCGGTATCGGAGACACCGGAGGCGCCGTTACCATCAGTCGACATGATGGCCTATTCGATGTAGTCGATCGAGGTGTGATGCAGGACGAAGCTTGATGCAGGAAGATGTTCGCAGTGCAGTCCAGCGAACGATCCACAACCAGGAAGTAGACGTTGCAGATTGAGTAGTCGCGCCGATGCGCTCCCCAAAAACAGAACCACCAGAATACTGTTCTCCCTTTCTTTCCCGTATGGAGTAGAGAGTCTTTTGTAACAGCAAAAACGAAGAGGCCAGAGTAACTGCAGCCATTACCTCGGAAGTAACCGCAGTCATAATCCACTGGTAACTGCACCGTTACTGCGAGTCGTTTCGATTTTCGAATAGATAAAGAAAAACGCGCCCGCACCCGACACGCCTGCGCGCGTACGCACGGCACGGCGCGGCGCGGCGCAGCGTGGCGAGGCGAGCGAGCGAGCGAGCACGCGCGTGTATTGGCTCTCTCTAATTCCACAAGGGGGTTACCACGTTCCACCTTTTAAAGTGGTGTAACTCCCATTCAATTCTCCATATGGGACTAAACAATTTTCTACCTAGCATTAGTTGTGGGCCTAGGAATTTCATTTGATTAATTGCTAAATTAAAATGGGCCAATCCCAATTAATCCAACAGTTTTTACACAAGATTAGCATATGTTGGCGCCAAGGATTGCGGACAAAATTTGTCGCGCGCGGAATTGATCATAGAGTAATTTTTTAAAAAAAAAGAGATATGGCCCCTAAGGGCCTAAATTAAACCTGCTTTATTACGAGGCAAAGATAATACATTGTGACATTATCAGTGGCGGAGGCAGGAATAATTTTCAGGTGTGGCAGGGTTTATAAAAATTAAACATGTATAGTGAAATTATACAAGGGCTCGCTAAAATATTATATAAATATATATATATTACTTTGTGATTAGTAAATATAAATATAGAATAAAAATCCAAAAGCAAAGCAATGACACTTAAAATACTCATGTATATATACTGGTATACTACATATATTTAGTATTATTTACAGATTTTAGGTATGGCGTCCGCCAAACCTTGCCCGATAGCTGGCTCCGCCCCTGAACATTACATTGAAGGATCTAAGGAAAGGAAATTACAATGTAGTCCCTCTGCAAACACAAAATAAACAACACTGGAGATGGAAATGACGATCGGCGTGGATGCGCATGATGATGCGCCGAAGATGTTGGGGGTGACCGGCAGCAATCTTGATGAAGCTTTTTTGCTGGAGATGTGGGACACGAATGCCACGGACCTTTCAGTGATGAGGGGCAAGAGACGTAGCTCATAGGGAGACCATCGTGCGACTGCCCATGGGGGATTGCCTCCTTTGCAGACATCATCTCTTGAGGACGTAAATATTGCCGGTAGCACTGACGCTTTGCCGAGATCAGCAAGTCACTGATTCTCAATCCTTGCAGTAAAAGACCCTGGGACGACCAGATCTAGGTTGTAGCTCGCAATATTTGTCATAGGATTGATGGATTTTGCCTTTGAAGCAGGGGAGAAGAAGAGCGGACACTCAACAGTGGCTGGCCAAAAGAAGTCCGACGTCTATGAGTCTGTTGAGGAGAAGGCAAAAGGTATCTCGCCTACACACCAACAAGGATAACAAAGGGGAGGGGAGCACTAGACACCGGCACTAGGGAAGAAAACCTCACCAGGGATGGTGACGGACAATGCACGATGGACCTCCACAGCTGTACAAGAAGAAAACAAAGAGCTACTAGCTACTCTGGGGTAGGTCCCCCTCCCGTTCGCCGCCGGTAGCCACTGATGGGGAGTTTAATAGGGGACGGGGCTTGATCTAGAGGTAGAAGAAAGGTACTGTAGAAGTCTACAAGGGGAACAGGGGTGGAGAACGAGAGGCCGAAGCCTTTTTTGTGTTGCAGCTTAGTTAGAGTAAGTTGCATTGGAGTCAAATTCACACGGTAGGCAAATTTGTCAGTGCCTGCCTATACAAGGGGCATACATATGCCGGCATGCAACAAAAACAAATATGCACGGCATTGCATGCATGGAGTCCTCATCTTTTGAGGGTGTTCGTATTGGCTTTTGGCGGTAGTTATTGTTTTTGGTTAAAATGAATAATAGTGGTTGATAGAAGCGGCTTCTAAAAGCTGGAGCATTTGTATTGGCTTGTGGCTTTTGACTGAGTGTATTATATAAGAAAGAAAGCAAACGACATTGCAACACACTGCACTACAACGTTCGGACCATCATGTGACGTATAGAATTGTGTCATTAGAAATTACATAGTGTGTTACAACATGCAAAAGTGCAACGTACAAAAATACAATATAGCAAGGTACAACATGGTAATATTGCTTACAACACAATAATTCATCAATAGTGCATACTACTAGAACTCAGCCTATCAAAGCACACATGATGCTATCTTGAAGCACGCCCAGGGGTCTGACCTCCCAAGACTGCCATATGCAGACTCCGTGTCCTCGTCCTCACCTAGCACATAGCCCTCGTCGTTGTCGATGTCCAAGTAGTCGTCATCTGGCATCACTGTGTCGATGATGAAGTTATGCAATGCCATGGTCGCCACTATAACTTTCTTCTGTGCCTCTACGTCATAGCTTAGCACATTCAATAGGATGTACCACCTATTCTTCCAAATGCTGAATGCGTACTCGATCACATTCCGAAGGGAGGAGTGGTGGTAGTTAAAATTTTCTTTAATTCCAACCGGCCGTGCACCTTGTGTGAACTCTAGTACATGGTACCTTTGATTCTTGTATGGAGCTAGGAACCTTTCCTTGTTCGGGTAACCAGAATCCACCAAGTAGTACTTGCTTGTAATGAAATAAAGGTGGTGAACTAGTTAATGACGCACCCAAATCCATTTACAAACATGTACTATAGCAACAAGTAACAAACATACTTGGTCGAGGATGTGGGAAACGGTCTTGGTAAGTCACCATGGAATCCTATAGGATACGTGTGTCATGAGCTGTGCCACCACACCTAGCTAAATTGCCGGTCGAAGTCACAAACTATGAGCACATTTGACTCATGTATCCATGGCAGTCGTAGTGCCTCATGCTGCGCGACTAGATACCAATACTTCCACGTGTGTACCGTCAATTGCCCCAACACAGTTGTTGAAATGTAGATGAAAACATGGCTCCTATAGCTTCCTACGGACCATGAGGAACTGCGGGTCCACCGGCCGTACAATATCCCATGCCATATTGGTAACCACATCCAATCCCCTATTGAAGTGATCGCTAATGTGACCTGCAGAATGCCCAAATCTATTATGCGCTTGCCAATTGGACTACGAGGCAGCACACGTCCAAAGGAACAGTCTAAGCGCCTCTTTAGAGCTGGTTTGATGAGTCGATCGAAGACCATAGTCCCGCACTAGAGTTTTCTGCAATTCATTAAACATTGACCTCCTTATCCTGAACATGTCCTGGCAAGAATCTAGGTTGCTCAATTGCTCCTCGACCCATGGTAGGCCGATTTTATCAGGCACTTATTGGGGTTCACGGGATGAGGACCCCCCTTGGCATCCCCACATAGGAGGAACATGGCTTCCTTCAACAGTGCAACAAACGAACTTGTGGCGACTGAGATGGAGTCAATATCCGTCTCCGTTGTATGTATCTCACTCGATAACGATATCTACAAGCATTTCAATTGCTCGTGAGAGCATGTGTTTCAACTCATATTTAACAGGCAACAGGTGGTTGTACTCAAATGTAACAGGAACTAATTGATTGAACTCAATTTTGCAAGACGTTTGGCTATTCAACAAAAATAGAACATGGAACATGCAGTTCATACTTAATACTAGAACCACATAACAAGCCATATCAACTCAAGTTACTACTGAATAATAGAACCACTCAAATAACATAACCATATAACAAGCCAGTTTTACTCAAATTCTAACTCAAATAATAGAACCACTTAAGTTCAACTCGAAATAACGCAAAACATAGTTCTAACTCAAATAACAACTCGGTTGTTATGCAATGATAGTTTATGCAACCAAACATGGAAAAGGGGCATGACGAATATGGTAGGAAACAAACATGCAGCCAAACTCATAATATGAAAAACTCATTAGTGTCGGTTGTTGCGCACAAGGCTATGATCACTTAGCCTTCGTCTTGTCTGCCCAGCTCCTCCTAATCTAATCCAGCTGGCCCTCTGGGGTTATGAAGTTGTTGAACATTTCACAGTAGCGGGCATGCATGAAGAGCTAACTTGTATAATAGTACTTGTCACTTCCCTTAGGGGCACCACTGGCAACGAGAATCTTCATTAGCTCTTTCATTTTGTCCTTTGACTGGCTCATGGGGTGTGAAGTCATAGAAATGGTAGAAGCACTATGCCCTCTGGACTGCTCGTACAAGTCTAGGAAGCGCTCATGCTGCACGTCCTGGTGTGTCTTCCATGCTTTCTTGCCTTTAGGAAACTCGGACACAAAAAAAGCATTCCCCTTACTAGGGGCCAACAGCTGTTGTTACCGCCTCCAGTCGTTAGGTCACTGACCTCTGTGTTCTTCTGGCCATAAGCAGGATCTTCACCAGCGCATAAGAGTTTGCATTTATGCATAGGGTATCCTCGAACAACCTTTCTAGGAGGTCCTTGTATGCGAGCGGTGCCTTTCGAAATTTCATAATGTCCACCATGCTCTGCAAAGAAGAGAAACAGAGGGGGCCTTAGTGCTTCGGCAAACATCGAAGAGTGAAGATTAATGACCATGGAAAACAGAAAGAAGAGTCTCATATTTGATTGATCTTCCCACCAGTCCTCATCGATAGCAATACTATCGACCCTCAGATTGATGCCTAGCCCAGTAGAGCATAGTTTGAGGGTCTTCCAATGAGCCAAATCTCTTTTGAGCGCATCCCACTTATTCTTCATTTTCTTTCGATTGTACTATCGGCCAGTGCATCTTCAAACTTGTGCACAAGTTTGATGTACCCTATTACCATTGAGGCAACCCTGTGGGCGGTTGATGTTGTCGAGTTCCTCCAAGCAAACAGCAATGAAAACAGCGGTGGCTTCGTCATCCCAGCATGCTGGGGTTGCATGATTGCCGGCCATCTAAGAGCCTACGGCAAGGCTACTGTCAGTCGGCACAACAAACAGTGGTGCACAATGCAGGCAAGCACCATCAAACACAACAATTGCAGCGACCAAAGACAAGACATGCGCGGAAAGACAATCGCAAATCATGCGGGGAGAAAAAGAGAATGGAAGGTATGGGCATAGGAGATCTTACAATTGGCGATTGGGACATGGTGTGAGACGAAGCTCCGACCAAAGGGAGGGGACCACGATGTAGACGACGTGCGAGCCTCCACAGGGAGGACGAGCAATGCGAGCTGTGGCTGAGAGGGGGCGAACAGCGGGCAAGGCTCCACATGGATAGACGACGAGCGAGGCTCCACGGGCCAGATGGCGAGTGAGGCTCCACAGGGAGGACGACAACTGAGAGGCGGATCTAGGGGTCCGAGGGAGGGAGCCGGAGGGTGACCCGATGTGTGAGAGGGGGAAGGTGGTGGATCTGGGCGTGGAGAGACAGAGAGAAAGAGAGAGCAGATTTTGAGGAGGGCATCGAAGCAGGGCGGGTAGACAGAATCGGTTGGGCGGAGCGGCGGCTGTGCCAGAGAGGCCGAGAGGGGCAAGCAATGTGGTGAAGTGCCCATCATGGGGCCTTCGTGTCGGGTGTCTTGCCTTCACGTGCACCCTTGCGACAAGCTGCTAGGAGAAGTTATTTATTTATATTGGCTTCTGACTTCTCTAGACAGAACTAGAAACCAAAGCCAATACGAATAAATCCTTTGTCTCTTGTCATTAATTAGTTGCAAGGTTTTTCCTTAACCAACTGTTGATTTGGACATGCATGTGAAGACGACTAGTAGTTTACCACTCTAAGACTTTCTGTACGTACGTGTACGTATAATAATAATATCATTGTCAAGCAACCTTGTATGTATCCGACTAGTGCAAATCCTTATGGACCTCAAACTCAAAACACGTCTGCAGGCCGCAGCTGCCATTACATTGCAAACAAGATACATGCATAAAGATATAGAGTTGCGTCATTTGGAATGACCGGATAGATGCTAGCTGCTGGCTTATATAAATATGCCTGTTTCGTATTAGCTTCTTCAGTAAATAGTTTTTCTATAATACTTATCTTTTAAATAAATTATCTTTGTAAGATGAGTCTATTAATTGATTGTAATATATACTATAATGACTTAATTTATTTATATGACCAAAATCGTAGATAAGTATCTCTCTATAATATTCATTACAAACTATTACTATTCATAAATTAAACTCAAAAACCATCTATAAAAACCAATATAAATAACTATAATGCTTCGATCTCCGCATGCTTACCTAACGCTGTAACATGCACACCCAGTCGCCCAGTCAACTAGTCACATGCACGCAAGGCTCTCTCATTAGATTCCTCTCCACGGAAGCAGTGTCAGGGATTAGCTAGATGATGATCAGTTTGGTCACCATCCACTGTTTAATATCTCTGACTAGATGCATAAAAATCTGTACGGATAGCTGGCTAGCTGCGAGGAACTGGCTAGCAAGTACGTGGTGCTTGGCCAGAGAGATTAGATTTATGACAATTAACCGCGAGTTTTTGCAGGGGTAAGTACATGTACTGTCGTGTCTCGCTTGTCGGTGATGGAAGCTTTCTCCTGATCTCATAGTGAATGGTAGGATCACAGCGTAATTTTTCCTTTTACCTTCCGACGTCATTGTTATTTTGAGTTCAATACTAGTCTAGAACATATGCATAGAACTTCACGTACAGAAAAGAAATATTCACTCTCTCTGGGTCTTTCATTTCCTACGAAATTCTAGGAAAAATCATGCATTTCAAACATGTTTCTTGAAGTTACATGTTTCAACCTGTACATATCCATTTCGAAAGGTTTATTTTTCTCAAGAAACATGGCCTTTAATTTGAAACTAGAGCTGTTGATTCAGGCAGTCAAAAAGCAATCCCATATTGATCGATTTTAAGACCGATGCATGCATGTTTCATATATAATTTGTTAATGGGGAAGTGTCATGAACATGTCTGTCAGTCAGTCAGTGGCGTCGTGTTTGATTCTACAGATACGAGAGAGACCAGTTAGTTACATAGACTATAATTAAACTTCTGTAATCTTCCGAAACCCGAAGTGAGCAGCAAGCAGGCAAGCAAGATCGCATCAAACCCAGCTGCTGTGCTCAAGGACAGGATCATATCGCAAGCAGCTAAGGTGAATATTTGGAAAAATGGGAAGGCGTCTGCTTGCGAGCTGACTTTAGTCCAAGGCCCTAAACCAGATTTATGCCCTCTAATATTGGTCCCCATGAGGGTGTGATAATTAATCTTTTCGCCTTTGGGGTTTGTTTAGTGTTAAGCCCTTGGACTCTAGCGTATGAACTCTTGCAAGCCCTAGGATATTCTCCTTAATGCCCCATTTCTAGAGATGCTAGCAATCCCCGCAACTGCTAGTGTTCAGTTGCAGAGTACTATACGCGAGTGTGTACCACAACAATACATGCTTACAATAAAATAGCCAAGCTTTATTATAGAAATATGGTTTAGCAGCCTAGTTTTGTGCAGTAGGCATGCAAACCCAAAGTTATCTTACAGTACAAAAGAAAGATCCATAGGTAAACTTAAGCGCAGGTAGGACCTAAAACCAGTCGTCTTCAACATAGTAGGGTTCTTTTAGAGCTTCTTCAACAGCTTGTTAATCGTAGTTCCATTGATCTTCTGTTTGTTGTATAGCAAGTAATGAGTACAACCGTACCCAACAAGTCACAAGAGTAAATCCTAATTTATCTATTTGCAGAGATATTCGAAAGAAGTGAGTATACTGGTTCTATTAATTTGAGTGAATGCAATTTTATTTGCAAACATTTCAAACAGAAAAACAAAGAACATAACTCTTTAAGATTAAAGGGGTTTCTTTCAGTAGTTAATTACTCAGCTTACTCAGATTAAAACATAATGAAATCAACTTATGCCTCGCTGTTGGAATCACCAAATAAACACAGTTTCATTTACTGGAAGCACGACATATTCGAATACCATTTATTTTACTCTGTAGAGTTGCTCAGCTTTACCTATAAGATTTCTCAGACTCTCAATGTCATGCAATAAGCACGCTTCAGCTAGCGTGCGACTAAGTTGAGAAAACAAGATTTTTCACTGCTCAATACTTTATATAACCTCTACCCGATAAATCCCCACTTAGACCCGGTATTTACTGGCTAGACCTATACACTTCTACCCGTCCTGAGTGGTAACTACTGTTGTTAGGTATGGTTACACCACTTCCATACCAACTCCCCATCATCAACACTCCTACCACATGTAGATATTCAATTGAGTTGAGCAGTTACTTGACCAAGGTTGACAAGTCAGTATTTGTGGTTGAGCGATCACTGTGTCCTTTACTCAGCATAACATTCTTGTCCTTATTTTTCACTTGAGGTTGCCAACCACAACACAGATCCTCTGTGCTCGATGGCACTACCACCCATCTGCTCAAGCCTCCACCCTAGGGTAAGGTTGTGGACTCTAACCATCTCATGGCTTTCCACGATTCCTCCTTACCTTAGAACTATTTTAACAATTCTACCAGTCAAATGCCAAGTCACTTAGTAGCACAAAATTTCGAGTGAGCTAATCTACAATTATTTATATAATTATTATTATTAAGGTTGTCAAGGTGAATATGGCCTCAAATTAAAAATGACATTTTTTAGTGCTAGTACATAACTAATTAGCATGTTATTCTAAATAATTATTTTAATTAAATAACATTTTGTAAATAACTTTAGTGCAATTGCTGTAATTAAATAATTTAAATTTCATGGAATTCAATATGATCAAAAACTTGTAACTTACCTTGTTTCTCTATGAACTCTACTATCTCGTATACTTCGTTGCCCGGTTCCAGTCCTTGCACGGTTGCCTCAGAAAACCCAGGAGCTAGCGCAAACACATAAAATAATATGAGCCCGAGCTTGAGTCTATTCAAGATAGGAAAATAAATTAAATAAAAAAGGAACAAAAAGTAATAAAAACCAAATGGAGTTAGTTTGGATTTTTTGGAATTTAGATTGTGGAATGGAGGCCAAAAATGGGCTCGAGTCATCGAGACGATCGAAAAGAGGTATTTTTGTATTTTTAGGGTTTCGGTGAACAATGTTTGCTACAGTAGCAAACAGTATTGGGCTGGCCCAGAATGAACAGTGCATGGCCCACCTGGATTCAAACCGGCTCGGTCGAATGGGCTGGCCGATTCAGCCCAAGACACGCGACCAAGAAGGCCCAGCATGTGCGCCCTTCAGTGCTCAATGGGAGACACGCAGGCGGCCAAGATTTGGCCACCCTGCCCTTTTCGTTTACCTCTAGCCTTCTTCTTCGGCGAAAAACAGAGAGGTGGTGAGCTCGAAAATACGACATCGGCAGGTGATAGGGGTATGGAAGGATTCCTGGGCACGGTGGTGGTTCCATTTTGGGGTTTTGGAGAGCAAGGAGATGGATGGTAGTGGTCGGCGGCAGGAAAGAAGGTTCAAAGCTCCACATTAGCGCTAGGGTTTCTCAGTGGTTCTCCAGCCTAGCGAGGTTGAGGGCAGTTTGGCCATCTGTGGGACATAGGTTTCACAGTGTTGGCACTAATTTGGATCGGTAAAAGCTTGACTGGGTTGTCCACGATGAGGGTGCAGAGGCTGGCGGTGGCTTTTATCGATGGAGCACTAGGAAAATGCTCATGCTCGAGCAAGTTCACTAGAGTGATCAAGAAGCAAAGAAGACTCTGTTAGCAAATGTAATCGAGTTTTAATCAAGAGATGAAGAAGAGTGGATTTAGGGCTCACCAGGCTCAGGGGAGATCGTCGGCGGCACTGAGGTGAGCGAGAGTTCAATTGGGTGGTTCTGGTGTGAAGATGGGAGTGGTGCAGGTTCTCTGCAATAGCAATTGGGTTTTAAAGACGAATTGAGGTAGTGGGAGCGGTGGTAGGGTTCAGGCGGCTCTGGCGCGTGGAGGGGAGAGGCGGTGAGAGCTTTGTCGGGGTGAGGAAGAGCAGGGGAGGTGGCACTGGCATCTCTGTGAGAGTTGGTGAGCGTAAATGCAAATGGTACGGGGGGAGCGCGTGTGTCAGGCGGGAGAGGCGGTGAGCTGCGACGAGAGTGAACACCAGTTAACCGAGCGTGCCAAGCGAGGGAAGTGAGCGAAGCTGGTAGAGGGTGAGCCACTGGATGGTGGGACCACGACGCCAGCATCGGCAAGGGAGGTGTGAATGCACGGAGTGAGTGTTGCCGCAAATTAGAGCTCGGGCGAGTGGCCGTGTGGAACGGGGAACAGGGAGGCGGTGGCAAAGGCGGCTTTCCCAAAGGCGCCAATGATTGGAGAAGGTGGGGAGCAAAGAAGGAATTACTACAAAAGGCCTAATAGTAGACGCCAAATCACAGACGGTTTTGTGAAACCGTCTGTGATTTACACTATTACAGACGGTTTTAATTTGGAGGCCGTCTGTGGTATTTGTGGCGGGAAAAAGGAGTATCACAGACGGTTCTTACCGCTAAACCGTCTGTGATACTATAATATCACAGACGGTTTTATAATAAAAACCGTCTGTGATATTCCAGATTATCACAGACGGTTTTATAACAAAAACCGTCTGTGATATTGGAATATCACAGACGGTTTTTGTTATAAAACCGTCTGTGATAATCTGGAATATCACAGACGGTTTTTATTATAAAACCGTCTGTGATATTATAGTATCACAGACGGTTTTATAATAAAAACCGTCTGTGATACGTTTCCCGCCTTGCAATCCCTCAAAATTTCATATTTTCCCGCTTAAGTCCGAGTATGGTTCAGTTTTGAGACACTTTCAGTAAAACGGGCATAACTTTTGCATACGGTGTCCGTTTTCGACGTTCTTGTACTCGTTGGAAAGCTAACGATGAGCCCGATCCAAAAAAAACGACCCGCTTGCGCCAGTCGCCCTCCAAGACCCCGAAAATCGGCCATCTTTGGACCTAAACCTGCGTCGCAAGTTTTTTGTTTCTGTTTTTGCCCTTTTTCTTGGTCTTATTTTCGGAATTTGGATTTTTCTTCAACTGCAAAGTTGTAGATCTCGTTGAAACCTTTCAAATGAGTATATATAAGTCATATAGAACATTGCTATTTTATCTTTTCATACTAGTTGTTTGTATTACATCGGTATATAAAATTGTGTGCTCTAATTCACAGACGGTTCTATATGTAGAACCGTCTGTGATATTCATTCATCACAGACGGTTCTATATGTAGAACCGTCTATAATAATCTGACAGCTGGGCCAGTCGATCCTGCACCTCACCCCACGGATCGTAGCTCTACCTCTCTGTCTCGGCGCCAAAAAATTTCGAACTCCTGCTTCTCCCTCCCTCTCCCTCCCCTATAAATATAATCCAAACTCAGCCTCTTTGCTGGTCTGTTCTTCCTTGTTGTCCTCTTCCTTGCTGTTCTCCTCCTCCTTGCTGTTCTCCTCCTCCTTGCTGTCCTGCTCCTTGCTGTCCACATCCATGCAGACGACGCACAAGTCTACGGCGATGATAGTGGACGTCAAAGACATCCAGCTCATGCGTTGCTGGTCTGTTCTTCCTTGTTGTCCTCTTCCTTGCTGTTCTCCTCCTCCTTGCTGTTCTTGTTGTGTAATATGCTCGTTGTTCTTATTGTGTAATCTGCTCGTTGTTTTGGAATATTGTAATGGTAGGCTCTAATATTAATAAAAATGGATGTTTTATGTTTGTGAAATGAATTGAGATATGAATTGGATATATACATGTACATATTGATCTGCTTGTTTCAAAGGGTATGTCTAGCATTTCCCGAGGCTAGCCAATAAACAGAAATATGTTTAGGAGTAGAAGGCAATATCACAGACGGTTTTTAGTTAAAAACCGTCTGTGATTTATACATATCACAGACGGTTCTTAACTAAAAACCGTCTGTGATAATTATATATCACAGACGGTTTTTAACTAAAAACCGTCTGTGATAACTATATATCACAGACGGTTTTTAACTAAAAACCGTCTGTGATTATAACTATCACAGACGGTTTTTAGTTAAAAACCGTCTGTGATATTTGCATCACAGACGGTTTGAAAACCATCTGTGATGACCTCGTATTATCACTGACCCATAATTTCAGACGGTTCACAAAACCGTCTGTGATGACGTTTTTGAACCGTCTGTGATGACCTTTTCTGTAGTAGTGAAAGGTGGACTTCCAAGGAGTGTTGCCAAATTTGGGATGGAATTAGGAATTCAAGCAAAAATCCAAAAAGAATTCAAAAGCTTTTGAATTTTGATGTTGATTCATTCTCCACATGCCCCTTTGGCTCCACAAGCTTTCTAAAGAGACACCAGATTCCTTCCCAAAGTCCATAGAAAAATTTCACTTTAGGTCTCCCTCGCCTTGCACTGCCTTGGTGCTAGGGTTAATAATTTGGGAAAAGAAAACTAACAAACATGTTTGGAAAAAAAGAGAAACCTTGTCACCATGGGTATGTTGTTTCCTTGGATTGACCTTGGGCATTGGTGAGTTACACTATCACTAGGGTCCCAATGGTGGTTTCTTCTAGGCTCCCAAAACTCAAAGAAATTTGATTTGATATAAAACCAAGAGCAATTTTATTTTTTCCTCCATCCAACATATCTATGAAAATGGTATACGTAGAATGTTCAATTGTTAAAATTTTTTGTGGGTGAGAAATGATCATTTCTTTGTTAAGATAATTGTACATTAAATTGCTGCATCCATTTTTTCCTTCTGATGAGAACAAAACACTCATATATACACATCATCAAAACTAGTGATGCCGATCGGTGTGACGCAAACAAGGTGTAGGACTGGTATTGGCAACAAAGAGAGGGGGGAGGGGAATTATACCTTCAAATTTTTTTCAAGTATTCATAAATTCTTCACTTTAATAACTATAAAAAGTTATGAAAACCAAGAACCCAAAAACATGTAAACTCTTGGGGCTACAACAATTTCAGTCTATGAATAGTAATTTTAGCACTATTTCACAATCGAAAATTTATGAAACTTTTGATCCATATATCCAAAAGACTTGAAACTAAAACCGAGGCTAGATCATGACTTTAGGAACCTATCCTAATCAAAAATATTGAAAGAACTTAAGAGAATTGGGATCTTTTGATTGTGAAGCTATGCTACACCAAAACATGGCTAAAACCTAAAATTGAGCTAACCCTCAAACAAAAACTCCAAATCACTTAAAATTTGATATCCACCTTCTTTAGGATGTCAGGTTCCAATTTAAATCAACGATCAAGAAAATTGTTGCTACAATTCTGACCATTTTCCGTTTAAAGAAAGGTTGCATAAAAATGGGTTAAAAACAAAAAAAAGTGAATATGACTTGCTCGTAGATGGATAATGACCAAGATGGTTTTAGATGTATTCTCACATGCCATGTCATAGCAAGCTAGAACACCAAAAAAATTGAGGTAAAAATAGTTGGATCAAGAAATCACTTGAAGAGGCAAAAAAAGAGCAAAAACCAATTTTTTCCATGAACTTTTCATGTAACTATCTAGATTGGTGGTGGTTGATTTCCAGAAGTTATCTCCATTTCTTACACGTTGTTGGAACAACAAGATCAAGAAGAGGGAGAGAGAGAGAGAGGAGAATACCAACTAAATCAAGAGCAAATCAATCAACATACGAGAGTTTTTGGAGATGAACAAAGATTGATATATTGTTACTTGAGGATAAATGTTTTATAGCTATTCTACCTAGAGGACAATAGAGCACACTACAACACTCAACTTCTTTCAAACCCTAACTCTAGAACTGCTGAACATTTAGTCTCAAGAGAGAATGGTTAGATGGTTAATTATAAGTCGCCATCCTAACCCATTAAATAGCTGGGCTAGTTAGCCCCATCTAACCTTAGTTGATACTATCTACTTAGCACATATGGGAGAACTCGATATCCCCCCACACATGGGTTTTAACTCACACATTACATTCATGCACGTTTTTTCAAAACGTATAAGCCCAAATCCGCTAAGTTCTTAGCCTTAATCCAACTTGATCTTCTCAACTTCTTCTTGATGTAAAATGCTCTCCCAAGCACCGTGGTTTTGCTCTACGATAGTTTCTAGTGTTTTGGTCAAACTAACAAAATACCTTTTTTTGACCCGGTCATATCCTTCCATTTTAAGTAATCATCATGTTTGCCACGTGTAGATGCACCACTGACTTGCCACGCATTGTCAAGTCTCTTCCGTTTTGGTTTCGCCACACCACACCTCACTTGGACCTACCAAACTACATGGTGCAACCCATCGCTTGAACTTTCCTTCATTATTTTGCACCTTACTTGTGTTATGCTTGAGCTCATCCATCTCACTCGGTATTCTTGGTCGTTATGAGCCTCAGCTCCTCCATGAGCATAGTCTCGATCCTCGCCATTGACCATGGTTGACTCCAAATAACCCTGCATATCTAAAGACAAAGAAATCATTTTCGGATAAAATTCTTCAAAACTTGACCCACATTAGCAATAGCATGTCTCATGCAACCTATAACTACTGACCTAGGTCACCAAATCATCTCATGATTGAAATTTCCCAAAATCATCGATTTATGTGAGCTGCCTAGAAAAATCTATAAATTTATGAATTCTAAATTGTTACTCCTCCAAAATAACAATAGTTCATTACAATAAAACCATGGATCTTCTCACATGGTCCTTCATAAGGAAAAAACTAGCGATACTATAAATCACTTCCTTTTTTATATAAAAACAAACAATTTGACATGCTAAAAGGGTAGTATAATTTGGATCAACTAAATAGCACACATGCAAAACTCCCTTGCATCAAGAATTCTAGATGGATTAATTTATAATATCACCAAAATAACATATCTATGTATGTATGTATATATGTATAAACACCAACCAGTGTGCAGGTGTAAAATAAGCGCGCACCCCTAACTGACCCAACCAGCCAACCGTTCCACCATCCCACCCCATGTTTAGTTACTAGTGTTTGTTAGTGGTAAAGTTACTATCGAATGTTCATCAAGTTATCATCTGTAATGCATGAAGTTACTTACAATTATTACTATAAAATTGGTAGTAACTTCACTCATAAACGATAGTAACTTTATATGACATAATTTTCGCAGCGTCAAAATATATTCAACATATATCTTGTTTTGTTAAGATCATAATTTTTAGCACAATGGTTAAAACGTATCGCAAATTAGACTTTTGGTGAAAGAGTTACTGTATTTTTTAGCCTGTAAAAAAGATAAAAAAATCACAATTCAAGTGCATTTATTATCTTCTCTCTCCTACTGCATGCATGAATGCAAGTCACACTACCATAAAAATGGTCATCATATACAGATCTAAATTGTCATCACAAACGATTTTCTGAACCGTCTGAATTTATGCGTCAGTGATAACATGCGGTTATTATAGATGGTTTGTGAGCCGTCTGTGATAGCCACAACACAGATGATCATATAAAGAACTGTATATAAAGGAGACTATCACAAACGGCTCGCATTAAAAATCGTCTGTGAAACTTGCACATTATAGACGATTTTAGCTACCAACCGTCTGTGATAGTAAGTATTAAAATATTGTATAAATATTTGTAGATCATCTCATTCAACATTTTATACTACTAAGTGAATTGTCCATTGGCCGGTAGGATTTGAAAACTAGTACTAGGGTAAGGGTGTGCTGTGGAAAGCCACGAGATGACCTCCGTCCACGACCTTACCCTTGGGTGAAGGCTGGTTTGGAATGGTGGTGGTGCTGTTGAGCACAATTGGGGTTGTGATTGATGCCTCAGGTGGAAAAAATATAAGGACAAGAATCTTATGCTAAGTAAAAGACATAGTAACCGCTCAACAACAGGAGTTGACTTGTCAACCCTGGTTTAGTAGCTGCTCAACTCGATTGAAACTCTATAGGAGGTATGTGTGTTGGTGATGGGGAGTTAGGTATGCGGAATGGTAAAACCTTACCTAACAACATAGAGGTCACTCAGAGCGGGCAAAGGAGTTTAGGGTTAGTTGTGAGCCGTGTCTGAGTGATTCTATCGGGTAGAGCCTATATAAATAATTGAGTAGTGAAACGACCTGGTTTTCTTAATTCTGTCGTGGGAGTTAAGAGATCGTGTGAGTAAAGTTGAGCAACTCTACAGAATGAAATTAATGGTATTCGAATGCGCAGTGCTTCCGGTTAATGAAGCTGTGTTAATTGGATGATTCCAGCAAGGAGGCATAAGTAGATTTCGTAGTGTTGTTAAATTGGGTAACTGTGAATTTTTAACTGTTGAAAGAGAACCCCTGATCTTAAGGAGAATTGCTTTGATTTTATTTATTTACAAATAAAAATGCATCCACTCTATGTAATAAAACAAGTATATTCCCACCCTTGAATATCCTTGCAAATAGTAAATTAGGATTTATCCTTATAACTTGCTGGGTACGGTTGTACTCATGACTTGCTAAACAACAACAGAAGATCAATGGAACCAGAAAGCCCCAGCTGAGGACGAGGTTCCTGAAGAGCCCTTCTTCTCTGAAGAAGAGTGGTTTTAGGTCTTAGTTTCACTTAGGCCGCTTGGGAGTTTCTGTGATGTATTATAGTTTTGGGCTTGCACGCCCGCTGGTAAAACTGGTTGTTAAACCATATCTTGTAATAAAAGTTGGATCTTTTGTTGTAAGCTTGTGCAGTTGTGATGATCACTCTCGTTGCTTCGCAACTGTTCATTTTGGTAGCGGGGATTCGTGATGCCTTCAGAAATGGGGGCATTACAAAGGGTGAGTCCTTTTTAGCTACGGTTGACAGGTTATGGCTACAGCTGATAGTTTTTTATTATTATGTGAATATCTGTGTGAATAAATCGAATACCGATAAGCTATTTTGAAAAATCTATCTGATAAACCGATTTTAAAAGATTGCGAAGAAGACATTCTGTTTATTTATTCAAAGAAGCGATAAATTATAAGATAAATCATAAGCAGAAAAAGAGAGCCAAACCTATACTTTGGTAAAGAAAAGTATATTCGTTAGCTGGGTTGGTAGGCTTTTTGTTTCTTCTCTTGTGTACATGCATGTTCATTTGCTTTGCTTTCTGAGTGAGTGAGTGGGGGATCGGAGGCATTGGGTGATGCAGCATGTGGGGTCGATCGGTGGCTAGCCAAAAACCACTCAAAAATCAAAGCCGGCAAAGCCACGTCTACTGTTACACACTACATAAAAGATTTCAGATTCGTTTCCCGACGTATGTACATGGCGATCGATACATCGCGCGGAAATCTCCTCAGAGATCAATTTTGCAACATGCATGTCAGACGCGGAGGAGCACGTATATGTAGACCTTGCGTGTGTATTGTAGGCAGCATAACACGCTACATGCATAACCGATGCATTTGGTAGCTCGTGACCAGATACTGATTGAACCTGTAGCTGCGATATTGATTGGTGATTTAGTTACTATGAACCTGAGAGAACTGGGACCAGATGGGACCGTGTAATGAACCCGCAGCGTGGCCGGCCGGCCCATTGTTATATGCACCATCGTGGCCTGCCTGTGCCGAACATATTATTTCTTCTGGACTTTTTTTTTCCGATTTAGCACTATTGCAATCAGTAATTACAGGAGTAGCATTTACGGATTTAGCGCCGAAGCCCACATGACCACCATGCGAAGATGACTCCAAACTGACATGCACCCCTGCCATATGACCGCCATGCGAAGGAGCCAAAACCACACGGTCACCGTGCGGTGCTACCCACTCCCATGTGGGCACCGTGCGGTGGTCTCCCCTCCCACACAGTGGTCACTATTCACCATAATTAGCAGTGTAAATTAATTCGTAATTAGTGAATTCATTTAGGTATACTGTTTATAGGGAAATTTTAATATAGCAAACGAGTTCAAAAACTTATAAATTTTTTTGTGAAGTCTTCCGACACAATGTACTTACTTGTATTTTTTTATAATTTTATTCATTCTGAATTTTACTCAAAAATTCAATAATTATACTGTTTGTAGCAATTTTTTAATATAGCAAACGAGTTCAAAAACTTATGAATTTTTTTATGAAACCTCCCAACATAGTGGATCTACGCTCACCCTGCCGTCATGAGGCATCAGGCAGTAGGGTCTCCACAAGGACCTGGCTATTGAGCGTCGCACCGGGGTTTGGGTGCCAATGCATCAGCCTACGCCACGGAAACGTGGAGACGAGGTGAGCTTTCCGCGGGGGTTGGCTCGAGGCGTTTGGTGTGATTGAGGAATGAGGGAGGCTACAACTGTGAAGGGGGAGATTGGGGAGACTAGGGTTGGAGAATTGGCTAGGTGTGTGCGAGCTGGGACTGGGAGCATGGCTGGGCCGCTCGAGTGATAGGCCGAGGAGAGGGCTAGAGGAGTGGGTTGGGCGCTTGCCTACACGGGCTGAACTGCTAAACACCTATCGAGCTAGGCTAAAATTATCTGGACTATACACTAGCAAATTTTTCACGCTCTAGACTGAAGTCTACCTTGCCAACATGGGGTTGACCTTGACCACCTCTACAATCGAGGCCGTTGGCTGGTACGGGTGGTTAGTACTCAGCCACATGCATGTATGTCCCGTCGCACATGTCCGGTGGCAATTGGCTTCAGTGTTGATCATTTCCTGCATGCCTTGATGTCGGTGAGAGATGGAAAGTCACTACTACAAAATAAGCTATACTGGACATCTCACCACAGGCAGTTTATGTGGAGCCGTCTATGCTTTAATTATTACAGATAGTTCATGGCTAAAACTATATCTAAAACAATCACAGACGGTTAGGTTTAAAATCCATCTGTGATATACGCATTATCACAAACGGTTTTTAATTAGAACCGTCTATGAAACTATCACAGACGATTTTTATTTATAACCATCTGTGTTTTGTCCTTTGTCGTATCAACTACAGAAGCTACTGAGCTGGAACAGATACTAAGATAAGTGTGCCAGTGTGACTAATCACTTTTACGAAAGACAAATTCAAGGCAAATTTATTATAACAGTCCCAAAAAAGCGAGTCCTAGATCTTAGTCTTCTGCCCTTCGTATGCTTCTTCTTCGACTTTTGGAGTTGGAGGATCAGCCGTTGAGTTCTCGAATGCCGTGAAAATTGTTCTCCACTTCTTCTAGCCTTGGCAAATCATTAGCATGACACATAATCTCAAAGAGGATGCCATGATAAGTTTCCTCAAAATCGGCTGCTTCTGCTTGATCGGCAATGTTATCCATGTGTCTCTTCACTACCGCAAGAGTTTCTTCCACTTTGCACACATTATAGAGAAGAATGAGGTTGAGGGCGGTTACGAGACACCTTCGTCGACGGTGGATGATGAGGTCCAGCTGACAGATGGAAGTGAGTCGAGGAAGGAGGGCAAGGTGTGAGCGGAGGAGCTGCTCCAGACATAAATTGTTGGCCGCCTGTGTAAGGTTGCGGTCGAACAACTCATGATGGATAGATGAGAGAAAGGAGATCAAAAGAATATTAAATGCCATTATTGAGAAATCTGGTGAAGAAGATGAGGGAGAGGACAGTTTAGAAGAGCTAGATTAAGTGCGCATATTTAAACATTATCACAGATGGTTCCTATACCAAATCGTCTCTGATATTAATATCATAGACGGTTCGTATAACAAACAGTCTCTGATATGTGACTCATTAGAGATGGTTCGTATAATAAACCGTCTTTGATATTTGCATTATTAGAGACGGTTCGTATAACAAACTGTCTCTGATAATGACACGTCACCGATCCGTGGCGTATCCCCAGGATTTCGATCTGATCCGTCCATTCTCTCCACATCGAATGGTAGGCACTGATTCCTCCCACTGCTCGGCCCTTATTAATTACTCCCCCTCTCCTTTTACACCAGCAGTCACATGTGAGTTCATCCACTCCTAGCTTCCTGCATCCTCCTCTCGACGATGTCGACTACCACCATGAGCTAGCTCTCCTCCGCCTCCTGTTGTGACACCACGGTGCACTGCTCAAGACACTCTTGTTGTAAGTGTCGTAAGAGTGTCTTGTGCAGTCTCACCATCGTGACACAAAAAGGGACGCTACCACCGCCTCTCCATTGTCGATGATATTCGGCTGCCATCCGATGCCCTCCCCTCTCTTCCTTGATGACAGGTGTCAAGGACATCACGTGCTGCATTTAGTTTCTATTGTCTGCTAGGATCTCTGCTTTTTATATATTGTTGTCGTGTTAAAGAGTTGGATTCATATGATTAGGAGATATGTTCTTGCCATATTCTTGCTATGTTAGATGGGTAATTTGCTTGTTAGTTATGTTGTAATGGTGGATTCTAATCTTAATAAAAATGGAATGTGCTATTGTATTTCGTACTGTATTTGCATATTTTCAAAGGGTATAGATAACATTATTTTTTGAGGCTAACCAAAAAATAGAAAAAATTTTAGGTATAGAATACAAATAGTTTATGCTATAAACCGTCTATGAAAAACTATCATAGACGGTTCTATATACCAACCGTCTGTGATACTCGCCAATCACAGATGGTTGGTAACTAAAATCGTCTGTGATATGTGAGTATCACAGATGATTTTTGGTTTGAGCCGTCTATAATAGTTTTCCTCACAGACGTTTCTAGTTACAAATCGTCTGTGTTGTTTTTATCACAGACGGCTCATAAACTGTCTATGATATCACTGACACATAAATTCAGACGGTTTAAAAAATTATCTGTAATAGCAATTCTGAACCGTGTCTGTGATAACCGTAGTGAGTTGAGTTGACCAACACGCCTGGCACTGAATCTTCCCGGAGAGACCAGCAGCGTAAGAGCAACTCCAGCAGGGCCCCTACTTGAGCCCTCAAAACTCAAATTTGAGGGCTTGAGCCAAAAAATGAGCTCCAGCAGGGCCTCTACTAGAGCCCTCAAATTTGAGGAGCCCCTCAAATCACCCTCCCACCCCTCATTCCTAGGGGCTCCCCCTCCACCCCTCATTTTCCTGTTTTTTCCCGCTGGTGAAACTTCCCCCGCTCCACCCCAAAAGTCCCCGCCTCCCCCCAAAATTTCCCCGCCCCCTGTCGATTCCCCCGCCGAATCCGCCGCCCGCTCGCCCCCCGCCGAATCCGCCGCCCGCTCGCCCCCCGCCTCGCCCGTCGCCTCCACTCTCCGCCGCCTCCGCTCTCCGTCGCCTCCGCCCCCCAAAATCCGCCGCCTCCTCCCCCCAAAATCCCCCGCGCCCCTCCCCCCCAAAATCCGACGCCTCCGCCGACGCCTCACCCGACGCCGTCGCTCGTCGCCGTCGCCTTGCCCGTCGTCGTCGCCGTCGCTCGACGCCTCCGCCCATCGCCTCGCCCGACGCCATCGCCCGACGTCTCCGCCCGACGCCGTCGCCCGACGCCTCCGCCCGTCGCCTCCGCCCGACGCCGTCGCCTCCGCCTGACGTCTCCGCCCGACGCCGTCGCCTCCGCCCAACGCCGTCGCCTCCGCCCGACGTCTCCGCCCAACGCCGTCGCCTCCGCCCGACGTCTCCGCCCGACGCCTCCGACCGGATTTAGGAGTGGGTCCCGTGTGTCAGTGTGTTGTGGGATGAATTTGAGGGCTTAGATTTGAGGGGTGCTGTTGGAGTAGATGCAAAAAAACAGGACCCTCAAAAGTAGGGGAGCCCTCAAATGAAAAGTAGGGGCCCTGTTTTGAGTAGTATTGCTGGAGTTGCTCTAACTCAGCTGGTGCGTGCGTTCTCAATTTACAGCTGGGAACTGAAACTTTACGTAGGTCAATGCACCTCTCTAGGGCGCTAGGATGCGTAAAGCTGAATGCATGGTAACATGCGTACTGGACCGTAGCTTTAATTCCAGCTAACGTTTACGTATGTATTGTCACTTTGTCTCCCCCTACTTCACTTCCCAAAGAAGCCACTTGACCTCCAATTAAGCTCCTCCTCAAAGTTACAGCCCTCCATCTCCCATAAAATCCCTCACTAGCTGCCACACCAACACACACCAAGCCATCGCAAGCAGCAGCTAGAACAACAACACTTAGTACAAGTAATCGAGAGCTAGCTACCAAGCCGAGCTCTACCTCGTCGTGGCAATGGCGAGGCGCCGCGGCATGGCTCTGGTAGGCTGCTTCTTGGTGGTGGCGCTTGCGCTGGCGTGCAGTGTGGCGTCGGCGGCCTCGCCGGGGCCGAAGCCTCCGCTGCGCCCCAGGATGTCCGTGCCGGCCAAAGGAAAGTCCAAGCTCCCGCCCAACACCAAGTTCGAGACCGTCACGTTAAACAAGTTCCACAAGCGCAACTACCAGGTCACCTGCACCGACACCGGCAAGGCGCCCTGCGTGGTCACCTGCCCACGCACCTGCCCCAACAAGTGCCTCGCCGCATGCAGCTACTGCATGACATTCTGCAGTACGTTCGTCGTTACGTACAATCAAATCTGATAACATTATATTGCTCAATCTTGATGTACGTCGTTTGTACTCCCTTCGATCTTGATTGATCCGTTTACACGCATGCACGTATGCAGTGTGTGATATCTTCCCGGGCACTTCGTGCGGCGACCCTCGCTTCACCGGCGGCGACGGCAACACCTTCTACTTCCACGGCAAGAAGGACCAGGACTTCTGCATCCTTTCAGACGCCGACCTCCACATCAACGCCCACTTCATCGGCAACCACAACCCCGCCATGAAGCGCGACTTCACATGGGTGCAGGCCCTCGGCGTCGGCTTCGGCGACCACCGCCTCTACATCGGCGCTCGCAAGGCCGTCGAGTGGGACGAGGACGAGGACCACATCCAGATCACATTCGACGGCGAGCCCGTCGACGTGGACACCGTCAAGAATGCCCGGTGGGTGCCCAAGGCCCTGCCCGGCCTGTCCATCACGCGCACCGACACCGTTAACACCGTCATGGTGGAGCTCGATGGCGTGTTCAGCATCTCGGCCAACGCCGTGCCGATCACCGACGAGGACTCCCGGATCCACAACTACGGCAAGACCGAGAACGACAGCCTCGTGCACCTCGACCTCGGGTTCAAGTTCCATAACCTCACCAAGGGCGTCGACGGCGTGCTCGGCCAGACCTACCGGTCCGACTACGTCAACAAGCTGGACGTCCGGGCCAAGATGCCCATCATGGGCGGCGCACCGAAGTACCTCTCGTCCGGCCTCTTCTCGACGGATTGCGCTGTCTCCAAGTTCCGCCGCAGCGGCGGCGCCGGCGGTGTCGTCGCATTCGCCTCGTAAACTGATCGCTCGCATTGGTCCATGCATGCGAGCACACAATGAAATAAATCAGACAAACATGCTAGTGGAGTACTACTGTGCACCTCGTACCAGCTGGAAGAAATAAGTTTCAAGCGCTGGTGCTTAAGTCAATAGTTCAAACATGCATGCTAGTACAATAAGTCCTTTCAATTGAACGAATGATGAGTGCACCATTGATTTGTTTTGAGAAAATGTGTTAGATAACGCTTGTAATTCCATTGTCAGTCCGACTGATGAATAATTAAGTTTATGTTAAACTTTGCGAATTCGTTGTAATATATGTACTTCCTTTTTGCATGAAATGCTAGCTACTTAATTGGATAAAATCACACTTTTCATATCACGACTGTTGATACTTTATCAATTTGAACAGCATAGTGAGTCAAGCAAAACAATCAATGCAGCCACTCACCATATAGGGCGCTCAAAATGCATGATCGATCTGCCATAACATGGCAGTTGCTTCGCCTGCGTTGTTAAGGACTGCCAGTATATACACACACACACAACAAATTAATAAGGTGAAACCCAGCTAGCTTTTGATGCTACGAAAAGCACGCGCGTATTGTCAAACAGTGCCTGTATATGTACGTATCCTATGCGTGTATGCATGTTGCTGCTATATATTATTCTGGTCTTATGTAAACTGTGGTAGGTCGTGCTCTATTGCGGCAGATTAGCTAGCTAGTGCTGTCTTGTTGCATATTACTACCGCTAAGAAATTCGAGCATACGTGCCGGTACCGCCGGTGCACGCTATTGCCGATAGTCTCGGACAACCTTTTCTCTTTATTGATATCGATGAACATGTCACTACTACAGAAAAGGTCATCACAGACGGTTCGAAATCGTCATCATAGACGGTTCGAAATCGTCATCACAGACGGTTTTGTGAACCGTCTGTATTTATGGGTCAGTGATAATCGACGGTCATCACAGACGGTTTTTGAACCGTCTGTGATTATCAGATATCACAGACGGTTTTTAACTCAAAACCGTCTGTGATTATCAGATATCACAGACGGTTTTTAACTCCAAACCGTCTGTGATTATCAGCTATCACAGACGGTTTTTAACTCAAAACCGTCTGTGGTATTCCCTTCAACCCCTAAATGTATTTCTGTTTATTGGCTAGCCTCAGGAAATGCTAGCCATGCCCTCTGAAACAAGCAGATAATCACAGACATAAATATATACAATTCACACATCTCATTTCATTTCAGATACATTTCACATCTCAATTCATTTCACAGACATAAAACATCCAATTGACAACGCACTTCATTTCACAGACATAAAACATCCATTTCGCAAATCAATTCATTGAGTTGAAATAAAATATCCATTAACAAATACACAATTGTAAAAGATCTACACTGTATTTACACTTAGAATTACAATAAAAAATCATTCTGGGCAGTGGAACTCTCCATCTGATCTTACGACTTTTGACCACAAAAACCAAATGAGCTCTCCTCGAATTTTTGCAAAATCCAACTGTGTCAATGCAGATGTAGAGATGGACGCAGCCTGTCGATAGGAATATCAACGCGCGCATACATAAAACTGACATGTATGAGGTCCTTTCAAACGGGGAATTATAGGAAAATACCATGCCACCTTAGCAGGAGGTCCTTTCTTCGCCTCTGTTCCCTCGCCATCATTTGATTGATTGTTACGTTTGTATCGGGATGTGTTGCACACCGGACATACATGCATGTTTGCATACTCTTTACGGTAGAGGATACAGTCGTTCGGGCATGCATGTATTCTTTCTACTTCCATTCCCAACGGACAAAGAACCTTCTTGGCTTTATACGTGGTTTTAGGCAACTCATTTCCCTCCGGAAGCATGTCCGCTATAAGACCTAGCAGCACCGTGAAACTCTTGTCGGACCAACCGTTGCTTGCCTTCAATTTCAACAGTTCAAGCACGCCCGACAACCTCGTGTACTTGCAGCCCGTGTACAAAGGTTTCTCTGAGTCCTCCATCAAGCCACGGAATTTAACATACTCTCTCTCATCATAGTTCTCTTCTACATCGCGAAGCATCTGATCCAGATTATCATCGTGCAACCTATCCGAATCCGAGCCACAATCGACATCAGCCGGCGGCATGTCATTCACTTCACCTGCGATGTCATCCGGGGGCATATCATTCACTTCACCGGCGATGTCATCCGGCGGCATATGATCATTCACTTCGCCATGACTGATCCAACACGTATAATCCTTTTTGAAACCCCTCCGAATCAAGTGCGCTTCAATTTGCCCTCGGTTCTTAAACATCTTCAAATTCTCGCAGTCAGTGCATGGACAGCACATATATTCCACCCCCTTATTCAACATATCCTCCTCGGCGGCTCTTATAAAAGCAGAAACGCCATTAATGTACTCTTCACTCACACGGCTCGCGGCATACATCCAGCTTCGGTCCTACGTTACGTACATATATAACAACTTAGTATTAAAATCTAGAATAACTAATTATAACTACATATATACCGGCCACATTTATTATATTGAGACTTAATTTCCTAGCTCAATTCATATTACAAACACAATAGCTATTATATAACCAACAATTTTGCAAATTAATTAACCATCTTCAATAACCACTCATGGATTACTTACACCTAAATTGTAATGCAATTAAAAATAAATAAATTTCATTACTAACCATATCTACAGCAACCAGGAAAGTCTGAATCTTAATTCAAAGCTCAATCTCTGCCTCTTCCCACCAAATTAACTGGCCTGAAATCGCTCTAGCTTCCTCCCGAGTGAAAAAGTGCGCAGCAGTGGCTAGATCTGGATCGAAATGAAGACGATGCGGTCTGAGCAGCGCAATAAATGCCTTAATCATTATCACAGACGGCGTCTGTGATAACCAGTTATGACAGACGGTTTTTTATTAAAAACCGTCTGTGATAAGCTTCATACCAGAACGCTTCGCGCGTGTTTCGATGCCAGAACGCTTCGTGTTTCGATCGTCTAATTAACGTCTCTCGATCGTTATACGAAGCGTCTATATCATTCATGTTTGGGTATACGAACCGTTTGTGCTAAAGGTTAAATATGCGCTCCTAATCCAGGTCTCTAGCTTCTACGTACGTACAATACAATATAGAATTAATACAACATGGCTTCTACTACTGTTCTTGTGATCATCTCCTTCCTCTCATCTGTTCATCACGAATTGTTCGGCCGGAACCTTACACAGGCGGCCAGCAATTTGCATCTGGAGCAGCTTCTCCGCACCCGCCCTGCTCTCCTTCCCCGACTTTCTTGCATCCGTCAGCTTGACCTGATCCTCCGCCGTCGACGGAGGCGTCTCGCTGCCGCTCAAGAAAGGGAAACAACCCTCACCCAGTCACCCTGGTTCTTCTCCACAATGTGCGCAATGCGGAAGAAGCTCTACACGCATTGCAGAGACTGATGGATAGCCTTGCCGATCAAGCAGAAACGGCAGATTCTGAGGAATCTTTTCATGCTATCCTCTACGACATTATGGATGCTGCTGATCATTTGCCCAGGCTGCACGAGGAAGTGCTGAGGACAAGGGCAATCTTAACGGCGTTCGAGAATTTAGTGGCTGATCCTCCAAGTCCCCAAGTTGAAGAAGAAGCTTACGAAGCCCAAAAGAATACAATCTGTGAAACTCTTTACCTGTGCGACTTTTGTAATAAATTTGCCTCTAATTGAAATTAATAAATTTACCTTTAATTTGTGATCTCTTGTCTCAGTAGTTCTGTAGTTAAGTTATTAGAAGCAATGTGTACTTATATATTAACCTCTGATCTAGAATATGACAGACAAAGGGACATCACAGCCGGTTCTTGTGAAAAACCGTCTGTGAACATTCCCAGACGGTTCTTAACAACAACCGGCTGTGATAGTCGACACAACACAGACGGTTTTTAATAAAAACCGTCTGTTATAATCCCAGATTATCACAGACGGTTTTTAATAAAAACCGTCTGTGATATTCCAGTATCACAGACGGTTCAGCAGTAAGAACCGTCTGTGATACTCCTTTTTTCCGCCACAAATACCACAGACGGCCTTCAAATTAAAACCGTCTGTAATAGTTTACATTACAGACGGTTTCACAAAACCGTCTGTGATTTACCGTCTACTATTAGCCTTTCTGTAGTAGTGTGTGTAGAATAAAAACCCTCTACTCTTTTTATATAGGTGTAAATGATTCCTCCGAACAGAATAAGTAATATAGAACTAAATAATGCTGATGAGTTTAGGACCTACTGTCCATTATAGACCGATTTAGATAAAATGTCCATACTATCATGTCTTCGAAACAAACCATTATACAACACACCACCACACGTGTAATTAGAGCTCTTTTATGGTATCTTCAAATCGATATGAACTGTCTAAGAGAGGGGTGATTTTAGACTTTGATCTTGATGGCGTTTTGGCTTGAGTTCATGTTATGATTTAGCTTACTATGAAATGTGAGTATCTATCCAAGGTCAGCTAGATGGTTAAAAACTCATGAATAAGAGCAGATCGACGCTTCTCTCTTTTAGCTACTTGTGTTGCAATCCTCCTTATTTTGGATAAATGTTAGAACTTTGGCATTGATTTTTATGATCCATAATTGGAATAGATTCCTAACATGCTAGGGACTAAGTTTCATTCTGATTAGATCAGTGGTTTAAGAGTTAGCTATTTTTCTTGGTCGTGTGTCTGCTGATTCCTACTTTTGTTCAGCGAGCGATCAAACTGTTGTGACCCGAGTGATCAGACCGGCCAGAGCAGTGGCGCTTGCGGTCCAATTGGCCGTGCAGTCTGACCATTCTTGGTTGGCGGACAGACCGATGAAACTATTGTCTCAGGTGTCTTTATGATCTTTAGCTTTTGGCTTTATTAAAGCCTGTGAGTTTACATTTTCTGCTGTATAATATTGCTAATACCGTAGAGAGAGATTTCAAAAAGTCATTTAGCCCCCCTAACTCGCCGTGCCTGATCCGCGGCACACGGTAATTAAATTAACTAGCTAGTGGTCTGGGTCGGTTCTTTCTGCCCGCGCGCGGCGGTTGCCAGCATTTGCCGCCGATCGCGCGCTGAGCACCTAATTGTTGAGAAACCGTCGCTGGCGACCAGTCCGAGCGATTTCTCTGCTTAGAACAAGAACGAATCAATCACAGAATCACAGAGAGAATAGATTGAACACAGAGAGGTAGAGAGAACTCCTGGTCTTTCTTTATTGCTTTAGATTGCATCGGGGTACATAAAGTGGGGGGTCTAGGTCCCTATTTATAGTCTACGGTGGGGGTGCCCAATTAGATAAGGACTCCAGATAGAGTCCTGGTTTCCTAACACTCCCCCTTGGGCACTCACCCAACATGCTCATGCCTCGTCAAAACTCCATAAAAACCCAGTGGGAAAAATTTGGAGAAAGAGTACATGATACATGTGATGCTGCGATGCACGAATTGCCTCGTTAAAAACCTTGGTCGAGAAACTTCATGGAAAACTCGTCAAGGGAAAAAGAGTACAATTCACCCAAATTCATTTAGTCTGCAAGACTTTATTTTTGGGTACTTAATCTTCATGATCAAGATTTATTAGCGGGCTTGTGAGAATTCTCCCCCTGAATTCTGCACTTCTCTAAGTCTCATCATTCCAATTCCACGCACGCACCTTTCAAAGCTAGATGCGGGGAGTGACTTAGTGAATAAATCTGCGAGATTTTCACATGACTTAGTATGCAGTACTTTAATCTCGTCCATCGTTTGCAATTCATGTGCATAGAAGAACTTGGGGTTGATATGCTTTGTGAGATGACTCTTCACATAGCCCGTTTGCACTTGTGCAACGCAAGCGGCATTATCTTCATAGATAATTGTGGGGGTTTGCACAATGTTCATCCCACATGACTGCTGGATGTGGTGAACCATTCGGCGGAGCCAAGCGCACTCTCGTGCGGCTTCATACAGTGCTATAATTTCTGAGTGGTTCGTCGAAGTAGCTACCAGGCTTTGCTTAGACGATTTCCATGAAATTGCGGTTCCACCACACAGGAATACATAGCCTGTTTGTGACTTAGCGGTATGCGGGTCTGACAGGTACCCAGCATCTGCATATCCAATCAAGTTCAGATCTTGATTCTTTCTATAAAACAATCCGAGGTCTTTGCTACCTTGGAGGTATCGGAAAATGTCCTTTATGCCCTGCCAATGCCTTTTGGTGGGCTCTGCACTATACCTTGCTAAGAGGTTCACGGCAAATGCAATGTCCGGTCTAGTGCAGTTTGCTAAATACATGAGTGCTCCTACTGCACTCAAGTATGGGAATTCCGGTCCCAGGACTTCCTCCCCCTCTTCCCTTGGTCGGAAAGGATCTTTTTCTTGCTGTAAAGACCTACCGATCATCGGTACTTTCGAGGGAAATGCCTTCTCAAAGCCAAACCTTTCAAGCACCTTCTGGGTGTAGGTCGACTGATGTACCAAGACTCCTTCAGGGACATGCTCAAGCTGCAGGCCTAAGCAAAACTTGGTCTTGCCCAAATCTTTCATTTCAAATTCTGACTCCAAGTAGGAGCTTGCTTCTTTTATGTCTTCGGCTGTCCCGATGATATTCAGATCATCTACATACACAGAGATTATACAGAATCCATTCTGGGATCGCCGTATAAATACACAAGGACAGTCTTCATTGTTCGTGTAGCCTTTCTTGCAGAGAAAGTCGCTCAAGCGATTATACCACATTCTTCCAGATTGTTTCAGTCCATACAGTGACTTTCTGAGTTTCACACTGTACAGATTTCTATTTGCTCTGTCTTGGTTCGGGAGAGGAATTCCTTCAGGGACTTTCATGTAAATCTCCGAATCCAAGTTACCGTAAAGGTATGCAGTCACAACATCCATCAATTTCATTTCCAAATTCAAGTTCACTGCCATTGAGATCAAGTATCTAAAGGTAATTCCACTCATGACTGGGGAGTAGGTTTCTTCATAATCAACTCCAGGACGTTGAGTGAAACCTTGGGCTACCAGCCTTGCTTTGTATCTCACTACTTCATTTCTTTCATTTCTCTTTCGAACAAATACCCACTTGTGCCCAACGGGGTGTATGTGGGGAGGTGTGCGGCATACGGGCCCAAACACCTCTCTTTTGTTCAGAGATAGCAATTCAGTTGCTATTGCCTTCTTCCAATCTTCCCAATCTGATCTTTTCTTACATTCAGCGAGCGATGCAGGCTCGGGATCAAGATCAATGGTGGTGGCAATTTTCTTTGCGAAGTAGATATCGATATTAGCTGTTGTCCTATTCAGGGACTCTCCCGTGTGCACATAATTTATAGCTATTTCTTCATGAGTTGCTTCTTCTGGAGCTTCACCTTGCACATCGCTTCTTTCAATTGCGGTGGCAAGTCCCTTTAGTTTTTCGGCTCCGATGTGTGCGCACACATCCATTCCGATGGGGATATTCAGATCCGGTATGCCCTTTTCGGAAGGTGTCATACTTGTGCCAGGTCTCAACTGGCTCCCCTTCTCATTCTGGGGGACTTCAATGATCGGCTGTGATAAATCCCTTTTATCCTTTTTCGCCGGGCGTCCCCGGTTACTTTGGACTCGAGGAACCGGAGTTCTCGTCCTTTTATTCTGAGGCCTCTGGACGGGATTAGGGATACCTTCAATTTTCTTTGGTATTTCAACCCTCTCCGGTGCATTGCGTGCAGGCACATGCGACTTAATCACGCTCTTCAAATCACTAAAGTGATCGGGCAGTTGATTTGCTAATGCTTGCAAGTCGATGATCTTCTGGACCTCTTTTTCAGTTTCACTAGTGCGCGGGTCATGTGCATGAATTCCCGTGGCTTCCCACGTAATTTCCCGACATTTTTCATCAACGGGTTGATTTCCTCCCCCTAATGACGGGAAATTATCTTCATCAAAAATGCAATCAGCGAAGCGGGCAGTATGCAAATCTCCAGACATGGGTTCCAAATACCTGATTATGGATGCAGTCTCATAACCAACGTATATCCCAGTCTTGCGGAGTGGGCCCATTGCAGTTCGCTGCGGAGGTGGTATCGGTACATAAACCTTACATCCAAACCTCCTAAGGTGGGAAACTTTCGGTGGTGACCCTTGCGCTAGTTGCATAGGTGAATGGATGTTGTAGGCCGAAGGTCTAAGGTTGATGAGATTCGCTGCATGAAGGACTGCGTGTCCCCAACATGTAGCTGGCAAGTTACTTTTATGCAAGAGGGGTCGGGCAATAAATTTAATTCTTTTAATTAAAGCCTCTGCCAAACCGTTCTGGGTATGGACATGCGGTACCGAGTGCTCAACTGCAATTCCCATCGCCATACAATAATCATCAAATGCCTTTGAAGTAAATTCTCCGGCGTTGTCCATTCGAATGGATTTGATATGATGATCAGGAAACACATTTCTGATGCGAATGATCTGCGAGATCAATTTTGCAAAGGCGTGGTTTCTTGTGGATAATAAACCCACATATGACCACTTCGAAGAAGCGTCAATGAGCACCATGAAATACTTAAACGGCCCTGAGACGGGCTGAATGGGACCGCAAATGTCTCCCTGGATGCGTTCCAGGAATGCAGGGACTTCATCCTTCACTTTCAGAGTGGAGGGTCTAGTAATTAGTTTCCCGGTGGCACATGCAGGGCACACGAAATCTTCATGATTCGGGAAATTCTTCACATTAATATTATGCCCATGCGAGTTATTTATTATGTTTCTCATCATCCTAAGACTTGGGTGGCCTAATCTGTCATGCCAGAGACAGAAGAGTTCAGAGCTTCTAAACACTGTTTTCAGAACAGTGTACGCTGCAGGCGCTTTAATTGTGGTATAATATAGCCCTGTTTCAAGTGAAGGAAGTTTTTCTAATATTCTTTTGCCATTCTCTTCGCGCTTTGTGATGAGCAGGTATTCCTTACCGTACTCTTCGTCAGTCTCAACGTGGAAACCATTGGCGCGAATATCCTTAAAACTTAGGAGAGTTCTAGTCGATTCTGGGTACAATAAGGCTTCTTCAATGACCAAAGTTGTGCCCATGGGAAGTATAATTGTGGCTCTTCCGGAACCGATTATACATGCATCGCTTCCGGCGATTGTCGTAAGGCTGCCAGTGCTCTTACGGATCGACTGGAAATACTTAGTCTCTCTTAAGATGGTATTCGTTGTGCCGCTGTCGGCAAGGCATACTTCCTCCATAGGACGCCACACGTGTTCTAATATAACGTATTTAATTAACATGTATTAGAAGACATTCAACACATAAATAAAATACGCTAATACCAGAACAGAACATGCCATCATAAAATGAATAAATGAATGCTTTATTCCAAAATCATCCAACCATTACGAGAAAGCAAAATCCTAAAGCACCAACCATGCAAGTTCTAAACTTGTCCATTTAACACGAAAATAAATGACATTTAACGTCTCATGCATTCTGTGCATCAGACGGAATCAACTAGAAAATCATCGACTTCTTCGGCTATTTTCTCAGCAGTGACATTCTCTTCAAGAGAGATCATGGCTGTGGCTGCCTCTAAGTCGTAAGGGGGTGCTGCTGCCGGGATGGATTCAACCTCCATCATCTCCGGCAGCTGCTCAGGCTGCTCCCCCTCAACGGCTGCAAAGTGGGCTTCAGGTTGCCCTTTGCCATTCTTCTTCTGAGCTTGGTGGGCATCAATGACATGTTGCGGTGCTTTGCATATTCGCGACCAATGTCCCCACTTGCCACATTTGTAACAACCCTGGTTCTGCTGGCCATAGGTCTTGTCACTCTTTTTAGCCTTTTTGTCGTTTGGAGCATCTGACTTGCCTTTCTGGGCAACGATCTTACCCTTCTTCCCCCTTTTCTTCATTAAGGGCTTTCGCACCTTGAGGCTGCTAGCGTTGGCTTCATGGCCAGCGGAGCTTCCTTGTGGCTGCGAGACGTAATTCTTGCGGAGAAGTTCGTCCTGAGCCTCGGCTACCTGCATCATATCGATCAATTCGGCATACTCCTTGTAGCCGTTTTGACGATAGTTGCGGGCAACCTGTACAGCACTGGGGTGGAAAGTGGACAGGGTCTTCTCGATCTTCTGGTCCTCTGTGATCTCCTTGCCACAGAGTTTAAGGTTTGTACAAATCCTGTGCAAGGCAGAATTGTACTCCCCGACCATTTTAAAGTCGGCAAACCTCAGTCTGATCCACTCCTGCTCTGCTCGAGGAAGAATGGTGTACTTGAGCCTCTCAAACCGCTTCTTGAGTGCGGTCCAGAGTGCTAGCGCATTTCTCTCTGCCATATACTCATTCTTGAGAGTCGAGCAGAGATGGTGCCTGAGAAAATGAAGTGCCTGATCATTCTCCTCAGGTGTGGGTCTAGCGTCTTTCTGTCCGCTTATCCCAATAGCTACGCCGAGCTTCCGGCCCCCAAGCACAATCTCGACATCGGATGCCCATGTCAGATAGTTTCGGCCATGCTGGGCCAGCTCCTCGAACTCCCGGTTCGAAATTCCAGTCATCTACATGTGTATGAACGAAATAAAATAAGTTTACTGCAGGTAAACATGCATGGAAAATTTACTACAGGTAAATAAAGTGGTACAATAGATTCCCATAATGTTTCATAATTTTCTGTGCATTTTCTATAATTTTACTGTTAATTTCAGTGATTAAAAGCAATTAAAACAATTACAATTAACCAAAAACAGTAAATAAATACAGAAAATACAGAAAGTAATAATGGCAGAAATAAATATGCTTCAAATGCAAAAATTGATGCAAAATTCGGATTCCCGAGGCCCTTTTATGCTTAAATATGAAATTTCAGCAAATTCTGCAATTCCTGGGGGTTTCTACGCAAATTTTCAGTTCAGAGAAAAATTCGCGCAATTTTCTGATTTACAGAGGGGTTTTCTGCAAAAATTTGGACCCACTCGTAAATTTAAGGGCTTATTCGTAATTTTCGGAACTACAATGCCTTATCTGCAAACATTCGGGACTTATATGCAATTTCTTAGGGCCTTTTCGGTAATATCCCGAGAGAAGGAGGCCTTTTTCGCAAAATAGCCAGAGCCGGCCCAGTCCCCCCGTTTTTTTTTCTTTTGTTTTTCGGCCGGCTCACTTTGCTCCCCCTCCCCCCGGCCCGTTTTGGCTCCCGGCCTGGTTGGCCTGCTCGGCCGACACAAGAGGCAGTGGGGTAGGGTTTCCCTACCCCATCACCAAAGGTGGCGGCGGCGGCTTCCTACCGGGCGGCCGGTCGGGCGACTGCACGGCGGAGGCGGCGTTCTGGGTGAGCGGCCAGGCGGCGGCGGGGCCCGCGCTGTCGGGAGCGGGTGGCCCGGAGGCGGCGGCACGCGCGGCTACATCCACCGGCGGCGGTCTGGCGAGCGCGTGCGGGCGCAAGCGGCCGAGAAGCCCAGGAGCGGGGCGGCGGCGTGGGGAGGAGCCGAGGAGGCATTCGGGCCGGCGGCGGCGATTCGCGTGCGCGGGGAGGAGCCGAAGCGGCATTCGGGCCGGTGGCGGCAGCGGCGCCATTCGGGGCGCGGCGGCACGGGCGGGGAAACCAAGGCCAGCGGCATGGGGAAGGCTGAGCGCCGTGCGGCGGCGCGGTAGCGGCCGTGCGCCATGCGGCGGCACACGGTGGGAGACGTCGGCGTGCAAGCCGTGCTGCGGGAGGGGCGCCGGCTGCGGGCGGCGTCCAGGCGGAGGCACGGGAGGAGGCGGTTGCGGGCCGAGGCGCAAGGCGGCGGAGGCGGGAGGAGCCCGAGCGGCGGCCGGCGCTCGTGCGTGCGAGCCGCCGGTGGGCTTCCGGTGCCGTGTGGGCAGGCGGGCCCGTGCAGGGGCGCGCGAAGACCAAGGCACTTCAGGTGGCGCCGCGCCGGAGGTGGCCGGCCGGTGGTGGCGCCAGCGCATGCAGGCGCGGTGGCCAGCCGGCGGCCATGCGTGGCCGTGAGCCAAAAACGTCCCCCTCCTCCTTTTTTTATGTGTGGTGCCATGCATAACAGGAAGAATAGATGCGAAAATTCAATCTGTAAAACTGTGCAGGAACTGAACAGGGAATTAATGCATATATTATCTTGTGCTTGTGATCATGCAGGATCAGCCAACACTATGCAAAATTTGTTTCCAATCTATGATGCAATCAACATCTACCCTGTTTTCATAATCTACCGATCGACATTGTGCCGGCGATTTCAGATCTGCTCGCGGTAGATTTAGGGCGGATTTGCATCGTTCTATGGCGCAATCAACATCTACCCCGTTTCACAATCTACCGATCGGCATTGTGCCGGCGACTTCAAGTCTGCTCGCGGTAGATTAGGGCGGATTTGCACCGTAGAATTTCAATCTAGAACGCGAAAAGAAAATACAGATTCAAAAGCGATCTAGAAAATCAATCTGTGCTTCGATGATTACCTCGTTCACCGGAGCGAAGTCGTGCTGATAACGTGTTGAGAAACCGTCGCTGGCGACCAGTCCGAGCGATTTCTCTGCTTAGAACAAGAACGAATCAATCACAGAATCACAGAGAGAATAGATTGAACACAGAGAGGTAGAGAGAACTCCTGGTCTTTCTTTATTGCTTTAGATTGCATCGGGGTACATAAAGTGGGGGGTCTAGGTCCCTATTTATAGTCTACGGTGGGGGTGCCCAATTAGATAAGGACTCCAGATAGAGTCCTGGTTTCCTAACACTAATTACGTTACTTGAGTAGACGCGCTTGCATGCATGGACAGGTCGTGCAAAAACGGCAAAACCACCGGCCTGCAAACTCCATTTGATTTCTCTGCCCCCCCAACCGGGCGACCGATGCCCTGGCTAGCGGTTCGAACCAGCATATGCATGCAGCAAGTGCGCACTCGTCGTTTCATTAAGCTAGCTACTCGATCGTTCTTGTCCATTCATAGCAACAAAGGCACTTCAAATTTCTAATATTGCCTTGCATGTGCCTTTGAGGAATATGTAACCACGAGGAGTTGATTAGCTATGCATGTGGCTAGTTGGTAGCTCGCGCTAGCTAGCTCTCGTCGATTACGGTAGGTTTTTTAATGCGAGGATTACGGTAGTTGACCTACTGCAAGTAGGAAGAGGTAGTACCTTAGCATGGAGAAATTCTATTGCAACTACACAGGCATGCGTGCTCTCTCAGTCTTCACCGCAAGGCCATGTTTAAGATGTTGCTAGGGTCCAAATGACTCAACCACAGATATGGTGCTTCTATATATGTTCATCACTTTTCCTTTTATTTTGTTTTAAAAAGTGTAGGATAGAATACCACAATTAGGGCCTGTTTGGAACAGAGGAATTTCACAGGAATTTTACAGGAATTTTGCAGAAAACAGTTCAATTCCCGCAGGAATCGGGAAAAATTCCCGCATTCCAAACAGGGCCTTAGAGAGGGCGAATGATTGCCGCCGCTTTTTAAAATCTCTAAGTAATCGATGAAGGTTTCGACCGCTTGATCGAACACTTGATGCTCTGCTGCTTGTCAGATCACTCAGCTTCAATCTTCTATCGGATTGAGCGTACCTGAAAAATCAATCCAAAAGCAGAAACTCTCGATCACCTTTGCACGTAGTCGTACACTTCGCTCTAATAGTAATCACCAGAAATCTTCAACAAATCACGGACAAGATTGATTCAAGATGTTCTTTATTGCTGGATTACCGTGGATTTACAAAGCACCTCACAAGCACCCCCTAAAAGCCTTCCCAACGAAAGCCCTAAAACAAGTCTCTCTCAAAACCTACACAAAATTCTCTAAAAACCATACGTTAACTCATAGCCTCTCCCTACTTTTATAGGTTAATGCTACAAACCATGTCTACCTCAAACACAGACTCAAAACATTATCTCTTCCGAAACTAAGGGACCCGAAACCCTTCTGAACACGGGTTTCAATCAATCTCTCAATCTTCTTAGTTATTGACTCCATCCACAACTCCTAACTCTACACTTGACGAAGCCTCCAGGAACACACCTCCCGTAGCTTCATCTCGTATCATCCATCTCACGTGTCGAAGTCTCTAGGACCGCACCGCCTGTAGTTTCACCACGAATCACAACCTTTGATCTCCACGTACTCCAGCGTTAGCTCGACTATCTCGTATGGCATCCTCAACTGTCTGGACCTCGGATCTCCCTATCTGAGTCCCGGTCCTCCTCGTTACCAATAATGATTGTCTCCTAACTCTACACATGATGAAGCTTTCAGGAATGCACCTCCTGTAGCTTCATCTCACATCATCCATCTCATATGTCATAGTCTTTAGGACCGCACCGTCTGTAGCTTCTCCACGAATCATCATTTTTAATCTCCACGTGCTTCAATGTTAGCCCGACCACCTTGTATGACATCCTCAACGTCTGGACCTTAGATCTTCCCATCCTAGTCCCGGTCCTTCTCGTCACTGACCATGATCGTCTACACGTCCACCCACACATGCAAAGAACCAATAACGTTTTACCCAGCACAATTTCTTCACAACTTGACCATCATCAGTCCACACGCACAAACCACACCGTTAACCATCCATCAAGATCAACTAGATCAGCCATGGCCATAATATCCAACACCAACCTCAGATCTTCCATTATGACCAATTACGACCGCTATGCACAAACCAGTCGCTGGTTCATCGAATACTCGAAACCATAAGTACTTGGGAAAAATTATCGCTCTGAACACTCGAGAAAACATACGCATCGCTACCGACCACAGAACCATCGAGTACCAACTTCCAAGTACCGATCACTATGACCAAGACACCGGATCGCTAAGTTTATAGCTACCGATCACTAACCAATCACTGCATCATAGATCACCAAGTACCGAGTATCACCGACAACCGCTATGACCAGATCAGTTAACTACTGACTCAACACGAGTACTCGAAGATCACAAGAACTAAAGCACTTGTATTGACCATAAAGTCTACAAGTACAGACCGTGAAGTCTATGACAATCGATCACAAGGTCTTAGACTATCAAGTACTGATCAGTAAAGTCTACGACAATCGAGTACAGACTAGTAAAGTATATGATTATCGAGTACCGACCAGTAAAGTCTACTACTATCAACAGAGCACTGTAGCTATAACCATCGAAAAGTACTATAGCTACAACCATCGAAAAGTATTGTACCTATGACTGGTTCACTGTTGGTCATGACCGGTTTATAGTTCAAGGTCGATGCCTACTGATTGCCTGGCGTAGTTGTTTTGCCTTGGTCGAAATGCCGTAGTTGAAGGCTGACATGGTCGAAGTCTACCGTTCGGACCTGTCGATCAGACCATCCATCACATGGCCGATCGGACTACCAGACGTGGTTGTTTTGCTATCCTGAAAACTCAATCACAGAAGTGCATCGATCAGAACTTTCATAAATGCAAATTCTAATAAAACAAAATGTCAATTATTCATCATCAACAAAATGCACGACCATCACATGGTCTAACAATAAGAAGAGCTACCTCTTCAATGGTCATGCAATTGCTTAATTCAAAGCACTAATATATCGTACACTGTTATTAGATATACCACCACTATAATTCAAAAATAGAGTAATAACTATGTACTAATCAAGTGGTTGTTGCTTCTTAGCTCGTATCAAATGGAGCGATTCCAAGGAAAATTCATAGAATTTGCATGAAATTCCTTCATTGCAAGCACGCCGTTTTCTTTTTAGTGAAGAACACCAAGCGAAATAGTACCACAACATTACACCAAGTTTGGAAAGCTGGTAGTCAAAGAATTAACCGAGTTAGCCAGCCATCATTACAAGCGTTAATTAACTAGGATGTTGCTTAAGCCTTGTGATCACTCTACTGCATGACCAAGGAAAAGGCATGCCGTCGCTGAGCCAGTAATCTAGCCTCCTCCAAATGTCAATGTCAACGGCTCTCCATCTCTAACACGTACACCTCCGCCGGTGAAGACCGACCGATCGATCGAGCCATATGCCCATATGCATGCATGCTTGCCTTCAAGAACAACGTTATATAAGATTCCTGAGCCCACGACGACCTCGACCACACAACCACCACGCGCGCGCGCAGCTAGCTGAACAAAGATCGAGCTAGCTAGCCTAGCTAGTGCGGCCGTCGGCGCACGTACGGGCGGCGCGCGGCGACTAGCGAGATGATGGCGTCGGTGATAGTGGGTTTGAGCGTGGTCGCGGTGTGCTTGGCGGCGTCCGCCGCCGCGCAGTCCGGTTCGTCGCCGCTCAGCAACGTTGCGGTCGTCAACCAGGCGGCATCCACCCGCAACACGCAGCTGTCGTGCTCCGACACCAACAAGAAGAAGCCCGGCTGCATGGCCACCTGCCCAGCCCGCTGCCCCCACAAGTGCCTCGTCCAGTGCCCCAGCTGCAAGACATTCTGCCGTGAGTACACATGCATGCAACCGTTTTCCATGCTGAGTTTTTACTGTGTACACGTACACGAAAAAATTTGCATGCATGTATGCAGTGTGTGACTTCTACCCCGGCGTGTCGTGCGGCGACCCGCGCTTCACCGGCGCCGACGGCAACAACTTCTACTTCCACGGCAAGAAGGATAAGGACTTCTGCATCGTCTCTGATGCCGACCTCCACATCAACGCCCACTTCATCGGTAACCGTAACCCTAGCATGAACCGTGACTTCACATGGATCCAGGCCCTCGGCATCCGCTTCGCCCACCACCGCCTCTACGTCGGCGCCATCAAGACTGTCAAGTGGAACGCCGCTTCTGATCGCCTCGACATCACGTTCGACGACGAGCGCGTCAGCCTGCCCACTGCCATCGGCGCCAGGTGGGCGCCGGCCACCGCGCCGTCGCTGTCCGTCACGAGGACGGCGCGTGTCAACACCGTCGTGGTGGAGCTCAAGGGCGTGTTCCGCATCATGGCCAACGTTGTGCCCATCACGGCGGAGGACTCTCGCATTCACAACTATGGCGTGACGGAGGACGACAGCCTTGCACACCTGGACCTCGGCTTCAAGTTCAACGACCTCACCGACAACGTGCATGGCGTCCTCGGGCAGACCTACCGCTCCGACTACGTCAACAAGCTCAACGTCACGGCGAACATGCCGGTCATGGGCGGCGCGGCCAACTATGTGTCCTCCGACCTGTTCTCGACGGACTGCGCCGTCACACGGTTTGGCCGCCGCAGCGGTGCAAGCGTCGAAGGCCCGGGCATTGCGATGGTCACCGACAGGAAATAAGTTGCACACGAATTACTGCTACACATTTATAAGTGTTGGATGTTTACGACGACAGTCTGCAAAAAAAGAAATAAGGAGTAAACCGACCGAGTTTATGTGACAGTCATGTAGAAGTTCATTCTTCTATATATCCTGCAATAAATTGAAGACTATCATGACATTTTTGTTGGATGTTCGATGCATTCCCGTATTTTCTGTTAGATAATCTCTATATGCTTGAGTGGTCTTCATAAATCCCAGGAATGAAACTAGATTGGTTGGTTCGTGCAATTACACGATGTGGTCTAGCTTAGTACGTCCTCCAAGTCCCAATTTTCCATAACTCAGATTTGACCTAGACTAGTATCTCTAGAATTTGTTTGGAACATAAGTACCTTGAAAAATTCCCACGTTCCACATAAGACCTTAACAGGCGTTGTTTTTTATATACGGCGTGGGATCATTTCTTACCTTCTTTGAATTTAAACGATTAATGATCCAGATAACATCCAATTGTACTTATTTAGGGTTTGAAATTATGTTCACCTATATGTTTTTAATATCAACATTTATTTTCAAGATACAATGTTCTATACTCCTAGGAGTACGTACTCCCACTTCTAATATGCCCCTTTAATAGTGTTGTTATATCTCTTTATCTATTTGAGTATACTTTAATAATGATTATAAAATACACTAAAGTGAGTTTTACGAAAAAATTCATCAAAGTCCACATTTATAGCATAATTTATGTATATACTCTTTTTATACATGAAAAAGTGTATATAACAAAAATAAAAGGCTTCGATAAAAAATTTTCAACTAAGTTACATTGAAGTATCTTAGAATTAATATTTAATTATATCGAAAGTGGTAAAGAGATATAAAATATTCGTTTAAGTAGTATATTAGAAGTAGGAGTATGTACTCCTAAGAGTACAAAAATGCTTTTTATATATATATATATATATATATATATATATATATATATATATATATATATTAGAATTTAAACCTATATGTTTTTATTTTTTTACTAATTTTTTTGAAATATCCGATTAAAATTTTCAGATAATTCTATATATTAGAATTGTATTTGGATTCAATTTACTATAGTTTTTGTTTAGGTTTAGTTATTCTTCTCATTTACAATTGGATAGGTTATCTAATAACATCAAATGCTTATGGTTTAATCGTAGTAAGAGTTTTTTCCTAAAAAAAATTCATATTAAGAGTTCAAAACCTTTTACTTTTTCGTAACATCTGTAAATTATCTGCCATCATGATAGATCGATCGAAATGTTTTACGGTGGGAAAATTTTGCTCAGTCGTTGATCCTTTGCTTTTGAAAGTATGAAATTTGACGGACAGTTTTTGTTTTTTGAGAGAAAATTTGACGGACAGTTTGAAGTACACACAATACATGCAGTTTCGTGAGAGTTAGACTTGGGCCTAAATGTCCCTGTGTCCGACCGCGGCCCAGTCCTCATAAGGTGTCCACTTGACGAGAAGTTGAGACCGACTTGACATTGAGACAGCCAATCGCCGAAACACGGTAGCCATGGCCTTCGCCGCCGACGGAGAAGACGCCGCGCCCGACGAGGTGGTCCTGGAGATCACCAACGCATCCTTCTCCACCGCGGGCTCTCTCTCCTTGCCTCGACCGCCGCCGATCTCCGCCTACGACCTCGCTAGCCTGCACCCCCTCCCGTCCCCGGCCGTCGCGGTTCGCGCCGACCGGAACAGGCAAGCGCGCGCCCTCTCGTCTCTCTGGTCCCTTGGCAATCGACTCCTTTGGTCTAATCCCCTGGCGTATAATTCTATCCAGGCTAATCGAGAGCTCCTCCTACTTCCGCGCTCTCCTCGGCGGCAGCTTCAGGTCTGCAAAAACCCAAGCCCTCTCTACTTCTTAATCCCAAGCAATTGGGCTAAATTTCTCTGGCTGCAGTGAATCGGGTAGAGGGCATGTGCGGATCAGCTGCAACCTGGAAGCAGCTGTACAAGTCCTGCGGCATCTGTTTGAGCCTTCCACGAGTTTCGCGATCACGCACGACAACTTTCTCCCTCTATTGGAGGTATCCAGTCCCGCATACAAATACGTTTCTGCCGTCTAATATTTGTTCTTATCAGTAGCCTTCGAGATGATGTTGCTAGTGCCTAGTGCGGCCATTGGTTTTGTGGCGTTTCTGCACTTACAAGTTGTGGTTGTTGATACAAGACAGTTATTTGGCCAGTTTGCTTACTTTTAGTAAATCTACCATGTTTCGGAAATTTTGTGTAATGTGAATAAAACTCCCATTGCAGTACTAGTGTCTGGTGCTGCTACGTCCATGAACTGTCCCATTAAAGGGTGCCTAGCTGAAACCTTGAGCTAGGTGGCCATTTAGATCATGCACTTTTCTTAATTTGAGGCTAGTGCCTAGCCGCTATTACCTTTGGTGTGCGGTCTGTGTCTGCGATGCTCAGGTGTTATTTCTCATTTCAGGGTGCTCTGTTTCTTGCTGTTGAGAACCTTCTAGTGGAGTGTGAAAGGTGGTTCAGTGCCATGGGTTCTCAAAGTTCCTCCCTGTTGGTTCCATTGGATTTCATGATTGAGATCTGGCACTTTGCTCAAGAGCATGGTGAGTGTTTTTTCTTTGTGATGGCCTTGTCACACCTTTTTTTTTATAACAAAATCCAGTCGATGCTTGAAGTATGCTTGTTGACATTTGATATGGTTGCAGGGGTTACTTTTGTTCAAGATATATGCCCAGGATATTTAGCTCAGAATTTTGTAGGTACTACACACTACATTGCAATGTTGTGATATCTTTCTGCATACTATTTGAACAATTTGTTTCCTTGCAATGTTTCCTTTTCAGTTTAATATGCCGATACATTGCTGATTCCACTAGCAGTTTTTGTTTATTTTTGTTTTTACTCCTATTCCATTCGGAGTTTCCACTTGTGAGCCTCATAAAACATGTTCCTTGCCCGCAATTGATTTTAAGACTTTGCAGGTTTCAAATAGAAACATTCCAGAAACTGTAGGGATTGGATGAATTTTCATGTGCTCTGTTTAAGATTGATGAACAATTGTGGGTTTCAGCACTCATGATTATTGTTTGAAATTTTAGAAAAGGGTGTCTAGTTTTTAAGAAGAAAAGGCTCACTGATTTTTACTCTTTAGGGAGAAAATGCAAGATATGATTTCACCCTTATGGGTTTCAGTCTTCCTAGCTTCTTGAAGTGGAGATGCTTATGCTAAGTAACATCACATCTATACAACAAATCATCTTCTGTAGTTCTGCCATTCAGAAATAAGTTACACTTCGACAACCTATCTAGACTTTGAACAAGACAGGATCTTTCTGAACTGAAGCTTTGAATCTGCACTTATGATTGGACATTGTTTTTTACCTAAATGAAATATGTTTTTTAGTCATGCAAAGTGAAATAAGTTATTCTGTGTTAAACGTTTGGCATTTCTGATGACTTCTTTGCTGATTGTTTAGAGGTAAAACATATCACCTAGCATGTCTTGCTTCTCTGACATTGTTCAGAATAAAGACTTCCCAGTGTCAGAAATTATGATGCTTAATTGATGAGAGGCCAACTTACTAGTTGAATAGAAGTGCATATGGGAAGCCTTTGCAGAATAGGGCAATTTGTCCTTCAATGAGTATATCTCTGGCATGAAATGTAGTTCGTGTATAATTACTGCTGTGTGAAATCCCATGCAGGTACAGGTTATCTCCAGGAGGTCGTTTGCTAAAATACCTTATGATTTGTTATGTTCTACCATTGAATGCCCGCATCTTACTGTGGATAGGTTTGTTTATTTGTATTGTCAGTGTTATTCCATAACCAGATTGCTATGCTTTCCCCTCTAACACTGAAAAATGATTTGCTGACCTTTGCCCAGTGAAAAGCAATTGTGTGAAGCAATTTTATATTGGATTTCCGAAAATATGCGGCCCTGTGAACAACTGCTCCCCGACTTAGTAGATAGCCAGCTTTGTCTTCTTAGCAAGGTACACCTCCCTGCAACCTATATATAACTATTTCCTGACTTGTAGCATCGAATTCTTGCTGCCTCCTTGGCATCTTTATTGACTATGCACACACATTTGTAGTAGTATTAGTTTGTCACATGGTTGGCCATGTTGATTTATGTGTATCAGTATATCTTTTCACCTGAACTTTTTCTGCAGGTGAAGATATGCCTTTTACCTTTGGGATTTGCGGCAGGTATAACTACTTGGTCAGGAGCATTTAAGTGATAAACTGATAATGCACAATTGTGTTATGCAGATGTCATGTTTGATCTTTCTCTACGTTACACATCCTTTCATGCATTATGTCCTGATTCCTGAACCATATTTGTAGGAACAAAGAGAAACTGGGCTGAATTTGGAAACACCATCGTATGCACAATTCTTAATCTGCTCAAGGACAGTTTGCAAAATCTACTGTTTGCCATTCCTAATGACAACTTGGAGAGTTACCGTATTCGAATAACAGAATATTCTAAGGTTTTCCTTTGAAGCCACTTCTGTTGTATAATATTGCTGTGATACACTGATACATTTGAATCATCTAGCATTCATGGTCTTTAGGGTTGGTTCTTTAGCTCTTGTTGCCTCACAAAATTGTAGTACTACTTTTTTACATGAGCATACCATACGCAAACTGCGCTGCAACTTCTTCATATATTTCCATGTTTGAATGGCTGCCTAGTTACTTTTATCTGATCAGCTGTTGGAAAAATAGGTAAATTATACGCTTTACTTTCGTATATATAGGTTCCATCTTATGGGACTTATGAAAAGCTTTAGGTTGACTTAAGTATTTTTACAAGCTTCATGTGCTCCGAGATATTTTTGTTGTGACGATTGACATAATCTTATCCCGCATTGCAAAATTGGCATGTGGTCCTTCATTGTCCATAGCAGATCATGCACTCTGTGTATTTTTCACAGATGATGATTTTATTTTGCAGAAAATAGTGCTTTCGGGTTGTCCGCAATTAACTACTGAATTCTTGTACATATCAGTGCTCCCCACTGATCTGGATGCTGCATTTAAGAGAAGGATATTAAGTTCATACTCCCGGGTTGATTACCGAAATTTCATCCTTTGCAATGAGCTGGAGAAGGCTGTTAAAACCTTGTCATTTAGAAATGTACACATGGTGGATCTTTCGAAATGTCCAAATGTGCATTTCGGTGCAGCAATTGACTGGTTGAACTTGGCATTTCCGGAATTGAGGACATTCAGAGCTTCCTATTGTTTGCTATTCCAATTTGAAGATTTGCTATATCTGTTACTGAAATGTCTGTGGATTAATGAAATTGATTTGACTATTGATACGAGTGTTATAATACCCAAGTATTCTATTATCTCTTCTAGATTTGAAGGACGAGGTGGAATAAATCCAAATCCAACAAGATATCATGTGCAAGACCCATCATATGACACCCCAATGAACTCAGTTTTCTCAAATATATCAAAATTGACATTGGAAGGCAGAAATGATATTACTGGTAGGGGAAAAAAGCTCTGTGCTTATTATCTCCTCTATAATTATGCATATGATTATTTGCAATTTTGTAACCAAGTGTTTGTGTGTGTGCAGATGTGGACTTGTCGGAGATATTTGTGCTGAAAAATTCTCTTTGTTATATAAACATTAGAAATTGCACCCTGTTGACAGATGATGGTATATCTGCACTACTGCTGAAGTGTACAAAGATCCATTCGATGGTTCTTTCTTATACTTCTTTTGGAAATCACTCAATTCAAACGCTATGTACTTTCAATCCTTCTGACAGCTTCCCTGACCACAAGGATGAACATACTTATGTTATGGCTTTTAGGATGCAAGAATTGATTCTGGATGGCTGCAAAGGTAAACATCATACTTTTGTTTCGTGTCCAAGCTTTCTCCACAACTAAGCAGATCATAACTTCTTTAGGACAGCAGAAGTATGACGGCATGCTTGTTTTATTCACTTTACTCTGCAGTAGCTTAGCATGATGAATCTGGGTAATATAAATTTATCTATGTGTAGGTATTGGCTGTGCTGCTATGTCCCAGCTAATGAGTAATATGAATATCGTGAAGTTCTTATGCTTAAGGGAGACATCACTTACAGATGACGCTCTCTGCAACTTTATCGGCTCTTCTCTTGAGTATCTTGATATTTCGGAGACTGCGGTATGATTATCTGTTTGAACTATATTCTGGTCAATGGAAAAAATATTTATTATCCTAATTAAGTAATTATATAATCTTCAGTTATGATAGAATTATAGGATTCTGATGATGAACTTTTCTGCTTTTATGTTTGAATGAGAAAACAATCACCTTTGTTGCTTTGATGGCTGCAAAGGACAAGCTTCAAAAGTGTAGTGCTGATTCATGTTTCTTGACTTCTGTAGTTGTTATGCCACAACAGACATCGCCATGCTCCATTTTGATATATAGTGCTTATTTCATTTCTGGCCATAAAAATTGCAGGTTTCTATGGTATCATTAGCGCCACTTATACGAAGAAATTATAATTTGAGCTGTCTGAAAACAGCTGGATGTCGTAACCTGCTGTCTGAACACAGTGAAGTAGAATCCATGAGTGGTAACAAGTATGGAGATTTTCTACAGGAGATAACCAGTACTTGCTGTTTGGAGGATGTCGAAATGGGCTGGGCATTTTGCCCCACTCGAATTGAAGACCTTATTTCTTCTTTTAGTAAAGTAAGGAAGATGACAGTTGGCCTCGGCACAACATTAGCGGAAAATATCCTGCATGCTCTTCCTGACATTTGCCCATTTCTTGAGTCTTTAGTTCTTAGATTTCAGGTGTGTCCCTACTCCCTACTCTGCACAATATGTTAATCAAGAAAACTACTTGTGCCTTTCCCTCTTTAATAATCGGATGATGTACATCCAGGTGATCTCTGACAGAGTTGTAAGAAATCTATTCGAATCCTGTATAAATCTTCAGGTGCTTTGCCTGCAATATTGTCTTGGCAGTTTAACTTCATTTAGCTTTCAAACAATGGCACCAGCGTTAAGAATATTACGTCTCGAGTGGGTTACTCCATGGATCACAAACGATGACTTGACAGTCCTTATACAGAATTGTAATTTAGTTGAACTTTCGCTGTCTGGTTGCAAACTCCTTGACTACAGTAAGTTTACTTTCATGCAATATGTGGATCCACTTGTGATGTTGTAAATTTGAGTATTTCTTGATCAACAGACTCTCAAGAGATAATCTCGTCCGGGTGGCCAAACTTGACATGTTTACACCTTGAGGTATGCACTAACTGTAAGTTTTACATGGGACATTTGGGTAAATTATATTTATGTTTCGGTACTTTATATCAATAGTTTTTCGTTTAAAATCAAAATTGTGGGTTTCAGTTGCTAATATCTCTATATCCACCAGGATGCGCTCCTAGTGGTGCTGTATAAAGCTCTCTTAAAAAATATTGCCAATAGAACCCAAAAAAAAGCATGTCCATATTTTATGCATCAGCACCTAGAATTGCAGTTCCTTCACCAGTAAATTTTTATATTTGTTGTTTTTCAGATTAAATAGGTTTTCAATGTTTTTCAAGTACACACTGTAAATTTTGAATACTCTAATTTACGGCTGAAATCGTAGACATCTTCTAAACCCCATCTCTTATGGACAGCATGTTTGTTCGATATATATACAGGAATGTGGTCAGATAACACTTGATGGGGTTTCTTCTATTTTAAATTGTAAAGCTTTGGAAGATGTCTTACTTCGGCACACAGTGAGTATGAAAAATGTTGTAGCCATGTTCTTGAGATAGATGATATGATCTAAAATTCCTAAAGCCTAAATATTTTTTGTTTGATACCATGTACCTGTAAATAAATACTTTGAATCGTATTATAGGATGGTAACGACTTGATGCTCTTTTCCCAAAGGGGATTGCTGCCTAACATTGCTGCTGTCAAAATAAACTTTTCACCATGATGTTTCTATTTTCTTTGAGATGCACACCTTTGCAATTTTAACCTCGCATCAAGCCTTGCTTCATGCTCCATTTGCAGTACACAGCAATCTCATTAGAATGCGCCAAATTGATAATGCCATTTCGTGCCGAAAGCTTGCAGCCATAAGTTAGACCCTACAACACTAATCTATGCACACTACTTTGTTTCTTTGAATAGATCTTTGACTACCTGTGGTTATTTTGGTTTAGGTTTTGCATCTGATTGACAATTTGCTTTTGATCATTGTAATTTGATACTGCTTACAGTGGTATCTAGTTGCAGTTAATTTATGGACTGTACTAAATTCTTGCAATGCAGTTTTCTGTAGCATACATTGTATAGACTTGAGATAGCGGTGCCTGCCACACTACAAAGAATAGGCTATATATATATTTCCCCTACCAAGGGCTACCCCCTTCAGTCCAGTCATTACTGACCAATCCCACCATGGTTCCAAATCTTGGTGGTAACTGGGCGGTTACCGCTGCCAACAAGTTATACCGGTGGCGTCCGGGAAAACAAAAACCGGCGGTTTTTTTATTTAATTCAAATTTGAAATTTTCAATGTACAAATTGATTTTTCTAATGATGTTTACATTGTTTAACACTAATGGAATGTATTAGGAAGATGTATGCACCTCCTGTGCTTGACTTCATATTTTTTGCCATGAATGTATTAGTCCGACGATTTTTTATTTAATTCAAATTTGAAAATTTGAATGTAAAAGTTGATTTTTCTAATAATGTTTACATTGTTTAACACTAATGGAATGTATTAGGAAGATACATGCACCTCCCGTACTTGACTTCATGTTTTTTGAAATGAATGTATTAGACCGGAGGTTTTTTATTTAATTCAAATTTAAAATTTTGAATGTAAAAGTTGATTTCTCTAATGATGTTTACATTGTTAAACACTAATAGAATGTATTAGGAAGATGTATGCACCTTCTGTACTTGACTTCATGCTTTTTGCTATAAATGTATCAGAAATTTCCAATTTTAAATTCGAAAACCGATTTTTAGCGGTTTTTCTCTGGTTTTTTAGACGGTAACCGATTTTTCCGGTTACCGATTTCAAATTCAAATTTTGTCACTTAAAATTTGACCAATTCGACCGGGTTTTCCCCGGTTTTTTTGGTTACTGGCCGGTAGCCGGTACCGGCCCCTGGCCAAGATTTAGCCCAGTAGCGGGATTTGGAACCTTGAATCCCACACAAGAAACAAGAATGTACGTTAAATGACTTAAATGTTGCAAATTTTATTTCTTCAACAATCTTTGTTGAAGAAGTGTAAATTCTATAATGGTTAAGTAGTTTCTGAGACTTGAGAATTGCAGGGTAGAGGTATTGGAAGAACCATCATAAATGATGCTATCAGAGAGGTACCTATCTTCTCTTCTGTGTAATTCATCCAGTCCTTGCAGCTTGGTAAGTTGTAACTGCAACCTATTTTGATGTTGATTGCAGTTACCGCTACTAAGGAAGCTGGCTTTGGATCTTTGTGATGCTTCTGAAGAAGGCTACGATAGCCCAAATGTGCGTATTCAAATGATTTCCTGAGCAGTTTGTGATAACTTGATTAAAACAACAACAACGAAAAATGATGCTAACATCTTTCCATTATTTTTAAGAATCCGGAGGGGAAAATGATTAGAAGTGTAAGGATGAGTAGATGCAAGTCGGTGAGGTCTTGTTTCGAGCTCCTCAGAGAAGGGTCGTCCTCAAAACCAGTACACAAGGACACCGTAGTGTTGGAATGGAGCAGCAGGCAGCTGAGAACCACCATAGTGAAAGAAAGAGTTTAATATCTTGAAGCCAACGCCTTCTTTGTGTGTGTGTGTGTGTTCGTTCCTGAGGCCACTCTGATGTTGCAGTGTCAGCTCTTGAGCGGTAATAATGGCTCCCTTCGTTTGGACTTAATACGAATAACAGAATCTGTTGTAGCTATTTCTGTATATTTAATGTACTCTATGGAGTATGGATAAAGGAATACATAGAGTGAAACATAATAAAAAAATTAAAAGATTTCATTGAAATTGTTCGTTTGTTATAGGTTCTCTCCATCGAAACAATAGGATCTTTATGCTTATTATTAAACTTGTTGAAGAGATGAAATAGAACAAGGTCTATCATTTTGATCAGAGGTTGAATCGATCATTAGAAGAAGAATTAGGCAAATAATTACCATATATTTTGGAAAATAAAAATTCTCGTAGAATTCAGAATGAAGTTTTTATCCTGTACATGCCAGATCTACGGTAACTAGCTTATTAAATGTTTTTTAAGGTGAGATCTGTAAGTTGATTATAGTCTTTATCTATATTGATCAGAATCATACGTGAATCTCTTTTTATACTCTCTCTTGTGAACAGTTAAAATTTTAAATTTTAAACTAAAAGTTATAAGTTACGGTAAAAAAAACTCACCCAATATATCCGGACGTCGTCCCCATATGAGTAAGGCCTCACATGAGTAGGCCAAATGGCTTATGTAAACAGATCTCTGTGTCTGAAATAGATCCTATTTTAACATGACATGACTTGTGTTCGTCATCATTGTGTATCAATGTAGTGTTGTATATAAGATGCAAAGATTATCGATATACGACGGCCATACATAGCACTATTTCTTTTTTTTATTATTTTTGTCTTTTAACCTTGGTTTCTTTGAAAACCAAAATAAATAAGATTGATTCTCTAAACAGCTTTCTGAAATCACCCCTTCAAATGACTTTCTAAGTCTAAAATTATATACACTATCAACGTCAACGTCTTTATTATCATCTTAAAAAATACAAACAAAAACCATCCATCGTCTGTAACTCAAAAAAGCAGACTTATAAACATCTTGCTCTAAATGCTTGTGTCAAATGATCTATGAACGAGAAAATTGCTATAATGGGACTCTCAAACAACGTGTTTCGCTATAATGGGACTTCTAACGTTGACATCGCTAAAATGACACCCGAAACATTGGCTTATCGTAATACATGACATTTGACTCTTTTAATTCCAATGTTCGGGTATTTCGAAACATTAGCCAAATGTCATGTATTACGAGAAGCCAATGTTTCGGGTGTCATTTTAGCGATGTCGACGTTAGAAGTCATATTATAGCGAAACACGTTGTTTGAGAGTCCCATTATAGCAATTTTCTCTCTATGAACAAGGTCGAGATCAAGGTGTAGTATTTCTGTAATTTGTGCGAGAGTATTTTTGTATTAGTAGTTTTACGGAGAAAAAGGTGTGGTATTTGCAAAGAAAAAATTGATATTACCATCGGTAGGTTTGTCTGTAGACTTGCGAAAGTAAACTAAACCCTCGCCGATCTGCCAGCTTCCGCCGCCTCGAGATGGCCCACCTCGCCGCCTCCGCGCCGCCGGTTCTACACCCTAACCCCGACGCCGACGAGGAGGCCAACTGCTCTCCGCCGCCGCCTGAAAGGAGGCGAGGCAAGGTGGTGGTGGTGATGGGCGCGACGGGCGCCGGCAAGTCGCGGCTGGCCATCGACCTCGCGGGCCACTTCGCCGGCGTCGAGGTGGTCAGCGCCGACTCCATGCAGGTCTACCGCGGCCTCGACATCCTCACAAACAAGGTCCCCCTCCACGAGCAGAACGGTCTCCCCCGAATTCCCCATCCAACCTTTAAGTTCCACCCCCCTTTTTTTGCTTTCTCAAATTCGCTTCAGTTTGAGCTCAACGGCGCTAAGTTTGGCGTGTTTCCAGGTGTTCCTCATCATCTCCTGGGCGTAATCGATCCCTCCGTGGAGTTCACCTGTCGCGATTTTCGCGACCATGCTGTGCCGGTAAGCCTATGAACAATGATGCTACTACAAGTTTCAGCGTCTGGACTTCTAGTGAATCATGTTCATTGAATTAATAGTTCACATGTTTCTGAGTGGCCACAGATCATAGAAGATATATTGGATCGTAGTGGCCTCCCTGTTATTGTTGGTGGTACAAACTTCTACATCCAGGTTCATTGCTTGACGCATGCCGATTTCTGTATCTTAGGTCGTTTTCATTTAAATGATCGATGTATCTGATATGCTGTCTTTTGTCCCCTCATAATAGGCTCTTGTTAGCCCATTCCTCTTTGATGACATGGCAAAAGATATGCAGGGCTGCGCTTTGAGTGACCACCTAGATGAGATAGGTGAATAATGAAATCATAACATGTGTTTCTTATTCTTAACGTGCTTAGTTCAATGTTCGTGTTCAAGTGGTGTTTGATCTGTCTATTGTCGCTTATATGCACTAATCAGGCGTTGACAATGATGATGAGGGCAGCGGGTATGAACGTTTGATGGAGATCGACCCTGTTGCGGCACAAAGGATCCATCCGAACAACCATCGAAAAGTAAGGGTGTTGCACAGTTTTACCATGTCTTAATCACTTAGGTTTATTTTGTTGCAGGTGCTCATTTTCCTCATGATATTGCCCCGTTTGTCTTATCCCATTCCTCATGGTTTGCTCTATTGCACAGATAAAACGCTACCTTGAGTTGTATGCAACCACAGGTGCCCTACCAAGTGATCTTTTCCAAGGAGAAGCCGCAGAGGTGAGGAAATTTGCCTTTTCTTTTAATTCATATTTTTCACGCACTCAGGTGTGCACATGTTCAAATGTTCACTTTGTGCATGAATGTGAACCACTAATTGCCACTACAGCACACTTTTTCTCTAGGAGATTAGACTTCCTCTGTAGTCTGTACTATAAATGTCCTAAATGAGATAAATTTGTTTTGTCAGGACAGAAGTGGGGTCGGCCTAGTAACTCCAGATTTGACTGTTGCTTCTTGTGGGTAGATGCCGATCTTCATGTTCTGGATAGTTATGTCAATCAAAGGGTCGATTGCATGATTGATGCTGGCCTGCTGGATGAAGTGTGCAATATGTATGATCCAGATGCTGTTTATACCCAAGGACTGCAGCAGGCCATTGGAGTTCGTGAATTTGATGAGTTTTTCAGATTATATTTAACAAGAAAAGAATCTGATGAGATTAAGACTGGTTCTTTTAGAACTATGTTACATCTCCATGGTGATAAGCTCAAGAACTTGTTGGATGAAGCACTCTCCCAGCTAAAAGCAAACACACGCAGACTTGTTCGGCGTCAAGTAAACACTAAACTTCCTGTGTATTTTTAAAATTATTGCCTTTGTTCATAAGATAATCTGAGCAGAAATCAATACTTGACTGTCAATCTTTGCTGTAGAGACGTAGGCTACATCGGTTGAATAAAGATTTCGAGTGGAATTTGCATCACATAGATGCAACAAAAGCATTCTACTGTAAGGCTATTTGTTGTTTTTATTAGTTTATAGTCAAATGAATTGGCCTGCTGTAGAAATATGATGTGTTCCTTTTCCTTTCTCTCTCTGATGATAGGTACCTCTGGTTACTCATGGCACAAGCAAGTTGTTGAACCTTGCGTGGATATTGTTAAAAGATTTTTGTCTACCAATACAACCTTGGCAAGCACAGATTCTTCCAGTGGTATTGGAAGTCCTAGGGTGGCTTCAAGAGAGTTGTGGACTCAATATGTTTGTGAGGTGATTGCGATGCTTTGGCTGTGCTTACAAGGGAACAAATACCGATACTTGAACTATCTTATATGTGCTATTTTTTCCGTGTGTTGTTGGGAAGCATCAATTTGATAAACTTTCGTGTCTTTCTGCATCCTGCGTTGCAGGCCTGCAACAAGCGGGTCCTTCGAGGGGCGCATGAGTGGGAGCAACACAAGCAAGGCCGAGGCCACAGGAAGAGAGTACAGAGGTTGAAACAGAGGGCCGGAGTTCATAAGCATATCACCACCGTTTGCAGTTTCGGTTGTTCGTGATTATCTTTTTCTCCTCCATTCTGTGCAACTGTTCCCGTGGATCCTGTTTGTGGTAACTGAGCAAAATTCTCTGATTAATTAACCATTTTTTGGGATTATTTTGAGTGGTAGAGCAAGCAGCATGTATTCGGAGACTGGAAGCATGTTTTGACTGTGCAGTAGTACCAAGGACAATAATGTAGATTCTAATGTCGGTCCCAATGCAGGGAAACCGGCGGCGTGAAAAACACCGTGCTGCATAGCGAATGGTACTCCACTTTCGGTTGCTTCGAATTAATTCTGGTAACCTGGCCGGGCCCTACATATGGTACATGCACAGGTGGAACAACATCTTCTACAGTATTGACCACACAGGGTTTATTATGGGACATGCAAATTGGGTAGGCAGTCTCTGAAGGAAAGTGAAGTGATAACCATACTTTAGCATAATTTCGTAGATGACCGACGGAGACTTTGAGTTTGGCAGCATGCTCTCTCTCTCTCTCTCTCTCTCTCTCTCTCTCTCTCTCTCTCTCTCTCTCGAGAATGAAGACCATACTAATCGATTGGGCTCATGAGAATGTGCACATGCATGTATGCATCAGCATGATAAACTGCACAGATCAACAGATCAAGTACTCTATTTTTCCTGATCCCGTCCACCTGTTGTTTTCACCGTGTTAGTTTGCAGAAAACGAAAATCACGCCTATTATTCTCTCTAGATTGGTCTTTTGGACGTCACCACCTTTCGCATGTGTTTTTGTCCATCCCTCTGTCAGACTCTGGCACCATACATGAGAATGAGATGGACAGCATCTACTGGAAGCAAGAATCAGCTCACGACAAGAAATAAAATCGCATGCATTAGTTTCATGCTGATCGATGTGGAGATGGATCATATCGAGTACTAGTAGTACTACTTACATGCATAATAGGTGTGTGTGGGTGTGACTAAATCAAATGTGATCACGAAAGACGAAATGAAGGGAGATCAATCCCCGATAGAAGCCAAACGCGTACTACGTACTCGATCTGTGGCAAGGTGGTTGTCAGCCTTATCCTGGCCGGCGGTCCTCGTACTAGCTAGCATAGCTAGGGAGAATTAAAGCAGATTTTAAAATGTCGGTCGGTACCAAACGAACGAGAATTTAATGGAAAGAAACCAACGTGGAAAAGGAGAGATGAGATGCGAATGCTCCATGTACGATGGCAGGCGTAATGCTTGATCATCGATTATGCTCTGAGAGAGAGAGAGAGAGAGAGAGAGAGACGATGAAGATCATGCGGCCAAACTCAAATCTCCGTCGGTCATCGATTATCCTCATGACCAGCTTAAATGGGTCAACAATGGCAAATAAGGGCAATGTTTCGAAAATACAATGGAATGTAAGGGTGGATGCGTTTTGCAGTGGCAGCTTAGGGATCCAGGATCTTTGCATAGGCATATAAAAAATTCCTTTATTTTGTGAGCTTCTGAACATGTGTGTGTGTGTGTGTGTTTCTTTCTTGCATCGATGGTTGTAATAGACTATATGTGTGGCTAGGGTTGTGAACCATTTTTATTTTAAGTGATGATGACTGTCATGTGATTTCTAGATTTACTGGTATCAGATAGCAATGAGCCTACTACTCTCTTTGTTACATGAGCTGCAGGTCCATCCGTACTACAGTTTTGGACCTCTGAATCTTTACCTCTCCGTGAACTATCTGGATAGGTTCCTCTCGTTCCCAGTTAGAATCTGAACCTGTACAATGCTACTTACTGTTTAAGTTAATCTAATACTGACCATTGCGTTTGCGTGTATTTGTTTCTTCTTGTTGTTGTAGCATGACATATCTTTTATGAAACAATTGCTGTCACTTGCTTGCCTATCTCTTGCTGTCAGTTGGTTTATCTATCTATTTGCACACAACCTGACACACCAAGCGTTCAAACAATTACAGCACGCAACAGTTGTTCAAACGAAACAAATTATTGCATTCAGCAATCTGCAAAACAACAATTCTTCCAAGGAATCCACTTTTGCATTCCACCATTCATTTGTGAGCACTTGTACAAGCAGAATTACAGAGTACTACTACATTTGGTCAATACACCAAGGATTACATGACACTGATTCCCATAATTTAGTCAGTGGTATTGTTAGCGTGTGTTAAAAGAGAAATACCTGAGTGGATTGCAAAAATGATACACTAACAGCTACTACTGACATATATTTTCCGGACAGCCAAATGCCATCCACTTCAGGCACTGAGAATTTCTCAGGAAGATTAGAAAACAAAATCTTAATCATGAATTAAGCTGACGCAACAGAAAAAAGATTCATTCTTTCTTGCAATTCCACGGCGGGAGCATCACAAGCGGCAACAAGGCAGAGCAGAGGCAGGGATTGCAAGGGCCGGCAGGGATTGCAAGGGCCGTCCAGTCAGTGGGCAAGTTTCCTGCATGCAGCCTGTAGTTCTAGTGGTGTGCGTGAGTAAGTCGCGTTTTGACCTTCATGTCGATGGGCTTCCTCGCCGCCGGTCCCGCGACCCACCGCCGTCTACCCATCCCACTCCACAAACCGGTTTTCTACGGGTTGGCAAAACCCGATTTGCACAGCACTAGCTGTAAGCGTGAGTTGACGAGGGGCACTGCATGCGTATCTTCAAACTCAGGCAAGGAATGAAATACTATCCCCTATCTTGTTCTCCCTTCCTCCTTTCTTCTTCGTCACTTCTCAAATCTGGTTGACGGCCAGAGATCGACCGCTCCACCCGCGGCGATACGGTGGAACACCTGCGCGAGCAGATCGTCCGGGAGACGCGCGTTAATATGTTGGTGCCGCTCATCGCCGGGGATCGCCGGAGTAAAGGTACAATGTAGCGTGAGCAAGTCACGCGGTCGTGTCACCTATCTGATTGGGTCGGCTCAAACGGTATGAGCGCTAGCTTTGCATGCTCGGTTGTAACTTTTTTTTGATCATATATATATATAATATTTTTTGACTATATATACAATAAAAAAATTAATAAGAATCTTAATGTTGTACATAGAAAATCAAAATATTGCATACATAAAATCGAAATGTTGCACATATGAAACACAAATATTACATACATAAAATCGAAATATTACATATACAAAATCAAAATGTTACATACCGAAGAACGCTGCTTCTCTCCTCCTACTCTTACTCGATGGACGTGCTCACCGCCACCTGCCTCTACCGCCGCCGCCTTCTCCTTGCCGCTGCAGGCTACGGCCTCTACCACCGCCGCTTCGTTGCGGTCCTCTCCCTCACCAACGCCCTCTCCCAAGTTGGCTCCGACCTCGCCGATTTCCTTCGTTCTGACTCCGACAAGTCTGGACGTCCAATCCAGGCACTAGCTCCATACGCTCGGTTGTAATATTTTTTAGCCGTGTATGTAATATTTCTTGGCCATGTGTGTAACAAAAAAAATTGATAAAAAATCTCAAATATTGCACACATAAAATTGAAATATTGCATACATGAAAATCAAAATATTGCATACATGAAATCAAAATATTGCACACATAAAATCGAAATATTGTGCACATGAAATAGAAATATCGCATACATAAAATTGAAATGTTGCATACATAAAATCAAAATATTACGTATCAAAGAACGCCACTCCTCCCCTCCTACTCTCACTAGATGGACGCGCTCACCGCCACCGTCGTAGGCTACAGCCTCTACTGCCACCATCATTGCCGCTTCGTTGCGATCTTCTCCCTCATCGACGCCCTCTCCCAGGTCGACTCCAACCTTACAAACTTCCTTTGCTCCGACTCTGATGAGGTCCCCTGGAGCCTCCTCCAGCTCTCCAAGCTCGCCGCCTCCGACCCTGTCTCCTCTGTCGCCTCCACAACCAAAGATGAAGTTGAGGCGGTGGCCGGATCTGGCAGCACCAACACCAGGGACGAGGTGGCTGAGCTCGTGGTCATCGCCGTGCATGGGGTTTGGGGGCGTGTGCAGACAGAGGAAGAGAGTGAGAGAATGAGTCGAAGGTGCACTGGTTGTCCGATAAAAAGAGGAGCTCCATACGTATGAACAGTAGTGTTGTAGGGGTGGCCCAACCCCCCGTGACTGGGCCATGCAACTAGTCCAACATGTAATAGGCCCAATAGTGTAGAGGAATATAACAGTGTAAATATACCAGTGTACCCCCATCCTTTGTAAATACTAAGGGGTAGAATGGGAATTTCCCATTCTACCCCACTCACATGTATATAAGCACCCAGGAGGGGCAAAGGGGGGATCCTCTCATTCTCACCAACCATCCACAGATCTGGCTCCCTCTTCCTCTTCTACTCGTCTCCTCCTTCTCTGTTTGGCCTGTAGCCACAACAATTAGTAATTCCGCATAAAGAATGTATAAAAATGGGTGGTGGGGGGTTTCAAACAACCGCTTACTTGTGGGGTGAAGTGTCACGGAAATAGTTATACCAAAAAAAATCAAAGTCACATGTACTCTTAGATGGGATTTTGCAATTTTGCTTTTTTAGAAAGAATATGTGCAGAACACACACCGCACATACACCCCATTTGCACCACATGCACACACATATGCACATCCACTATCAAGCGCTTTTCCATTGAACACACATGTGTTGTACACTCTTATTGGCAATAGTTAGTGTGATTTTGAGAAAATTACATCAAAATTTGGCATATTCTAGATGTCACCATACTTTTCTCACAGGCTGAGTTGCTGCAAATGCCCGTCGGAGAAATTCCCTAGCGGCGGAGAAGCATCACTCAAAGTCAAAGAGGGAATCATATTCTGAACATTCCTATCATACAGTCCCCTCCCATATGATGCAATATTTAATAATACTATGCACAATAAATAAGATCAATAGATGGAACAATTGTGATTAACAAGTGCAACAAAAAGGTATATTTTGTTTCCTACTATCTAGTTTACACAATTGTCACTTTCTATGTATATGCCCCCTCGCGCGCTCTTTCATTCGCACTAATACCATTATGTCCATGTCGTCCCCCTCGCTCGCTCTCTCGTTTGCACATTTGTCAGTGTTACGATGTCGTCCCCCTCACACGAAGCGCTGCTCATGATAATGGGTCCTCAATGTACGGGGTGAGCGCACCGGATTCACCTTTCGCTCGGCTATAAATACGAACCTCTCACAGTTCATCGTTGCTCATCTCAGTCACTCATCGTAGAAGGTCATTGTCACAGTGGTCGCTCAAAATTGGGAGTGCGTAGCTAATTACTTCGAGAAGCCAGTGCATAGCTCAAAATTGGTAGTGCTTTGGTAGTGCTAATTTCTTCTCTAAAAAGGTAGGTAATTTTGATCGTATGCTTTCAACGTTATTCATGTAATCTTAGTCAATTAATGTTATTTAGTTAGTCGTGATTAATGTAGTTTATATTACGAAGTAAGTAGGTTGTAGTAATTTAGACATAGTTTATACTATTTTTATGTACGTACGATACCAATAATTTGTTATTGAATGGAAATATGTAATTAAGTAGTCATAATTACTGTAATGGCAATTAGTTAGGGGTAAATAATGAGTTAATGCTAAGGATGATGGTAATGAATGGCTCGTCATTTTTCTGGATGAGTAAACAAATTGCTGGTAAGTAGTGAAGTATTCGTATGTAGTTACACGCATGCGTCATACAGTCAAGGTGATAACTCCTTCACACCACGAGGGGGATTTATAGAGTCCTTCGTACATGACTTCGACCCTTACTGGACCCAGCCTACTGTACCTGAGCCTATTGGACCATCGTCGGCTACTGAGCAGACAAAACGATCTCCATACCTCCTCCAACCTGAGACGTAACCTCTGGACCGATTGACGTACCCGACGGGACATGCTCGTGCACAACGGAAGACAAGGCCACGTACGGGGAGGCAGATGCAGCGAGAAGGTAGCAGTGGCTCTGATGGATGAGCCATATATCATCCAATATGATGCATTTTTTGTACTACTACAATTACTTTTAATTGTACAAGATTCGTAATGTATAAAATTGTAATTTTTTTGAAATATTCATAAATTCATAATTAAAATACCCTAAATAAACGTGGCAAATTCAGATTACATAAAATTTCCAAAAAAAAATATACAATAACTATGATTGTGTCGAGAGGCTTCACATAAAATTTCGTAATTTTGGGAGTTTATTTGCTATATATAAACACTCATAAAAATATCAAAATTTTATAAATTTTTGAGCGAAATTCGCAATGGATAAAATTACCCAAAAATTACACTACAAGGTACATTATGTTAGAAGACTGTACATAAATTTTTATAATTGTTTAAGCTCATTTGATATATTTAAAAACTAAAATAAATACTAAACAAAAAAATTAAGGAAGCTAATTAGCCGGCTTAATTACCTGCCGTCCCCCACTGGGCGGTAGGCACCTGCCGCTGGCGGTCCCACCGCGTGTCAACTCACGGGCGCTGCCGCCCGCCCACTAGATAGTAGAAGTAATATTTTTGTAAATACTATCTGCATATGGCTACTTTGTAAATATGTTGCCAAATAATGTCAAATTTGGCTTTAACCCGGCTCATGCATGTACTGATCAACTGATGTACGTGCAGCGATCAATCCATCCACAGCTTGCAGTCCATGTGGCAATGCTCGTCGTCGACGGCGACCCAGTCGACTCCCCTCCCCATCGCCGGTGGCGTCAGCAGCATCCCCCTCGCCATGTCGTCGATCAGCCCAGGCATGTCGAAGATCGCGTCCTCGTCCACGAACACGGCCTCCTCTCCGGCGCCACTCGTGCCGGCCCAGGTAACCTCCGGCAATGCCAGAGGAGGCGGCGGCTTCACGCGCTGGCTGTGTGGCCGGTACAGCTCGGCGGCCTGAGCTGCGGCGCGGCGGATGTCCTCCGGCGAGGCGGTGCGCGCGCGCGGGAGCGTGGCCTCGGAGTCAGGGAAGTTGAGCTCGGCGCCGCGCGCGCCGCGGAGGGCGATGGCGGCGACGTCGTGGGCGCGCGCGGCCATCTCCGGGGTCGGGTAGGTGCCGAGCCAGATGCGCGCCTGCGCCTGCGGCTCGCGCACCTCGCACACCCAGCGGCTGCCCCCGGCCCGGGCGCGCACGCCGCGGTACACCGGGTGGCGCGTCTCCCGGAACTTCTTCCGCCCCGCCCGCCGCTTCGGCGGCAGCCGATGCTGGCTCCCGTCGCCCGGGGAAGACGGTGGCGACGGCGACGACGACGAAGCCGACGACGTGTCCTCGGTGTCCATGGTCGCAGTAAAGAGCTAAGCGAAGTTAAACAGCAGGAGTATCGTAGTGCAGGTTAGCTGCCTAGCATAGCCTTTGGTGCGGGGAAGGAGAGTATTTTGTGGGTTGGATATATAGGCGTGCGGTTTGCGGGTTCGGACCCGTCGCTTTCGCCATCGAGCGGCACACGATGTTCCTCGGGCTGCGGGTGTGAAGTGAACTGGACAGCGGCTCGGGCGAGCTGGGACCCGCTTCAATTCCGCCCTTTCCTCACGTGGGGGATTCGGATTTAAGGGATGAAACACGTGCGCACTGCGTGCAGATTGGTAATATTATATTAGCCTGATCTTTTCCTTATTTGTACATGTTGATGTCACGTGGGGGACCACAAGACTGCGATGGTTGACATCACGTGCACGAAGCTCCTTTCTTCTTTTCCGTAAAAACAAAAAATGCATAGCTCCTCTTGTGTATTCTATTTTTTTCTTATTTGTGTTGTTCTCTTTTAATCCATCCACCTGTTCCTGAACAATTGTTTTCTCTTATTTTTATGGTTTCTAACATAGTACTTCATTCATTCTTTGTTATTTGACATTCTAGAATTTGTGTCATTAAACTTTTAAAAGTTTGATCATCAATAGGTTTAAAACTATTTAGATTGACTATATAAGAATTATATAATTATATTTATCATTAAAAATAATTCTATAATTTTATTAGTACACTTAATGTAAAGTTATGAAAAATAATATTCAATGTCGAATCTTGGAAAAAATCGAATGTTGGGAATCATAAAAAGTCAAAAATATAAGTAAAAAGAACAGAGGGTGTACATATATATTTTTATTATGAACACTTGTTGTGATATGTCATAATATGTATGATATTTTGAAAGTACTTGTTTTGACAAATTTTGTAATGTTATTGTAGGACTTTGAGATGCCTTTAATTTTAACCTTCCCAGATTGTATTCCAACATTTTCTCGTCGCTACCTATTGAAAATAAGGAAGATTAATTTAGACCACCACCAAAAAACTCACATAAGAATGAAAGCAAAACCATGTTCAAACTCCAAGGCCGGTACTACCGTTAGGCAATAAGCCAATAGTACCATAGTAGAGCAGTTTGATTGCCTAGGAGCATCAGTCTAACTGGTCTCCAGTTGGAGCAAGGGTGCGGTCTGACCGCTCCCCTGTTCTAGAATTAAAAATAGCCCGAGCCAACACCCAAAAGGTGCAATCTCCAAAATACAGGTTCAAATGACTTGAAACTTTGCATACACATTGGTAAGTATATCAGAAATCTAATCTATCCAAGGATCGCATGGATCTTGATCAGAATTCTAAACTTTCCTTGAAACTAGTAAGATTGCACCCAAACCGGACAAAACTCAAGAACTCGACATACGCCTTACTCGTGGGTTAAGGATGATCAAGATGGCTCTAGATAGGTTTTCACGTGTCATAGCAACCTAGAGAACCCAAAAATTCAAGAACAAAACCCTCATATCACGATTTCACAAGAGGTGCTCCAAATCAAGCCAAACCGGACAAACTCCAAAATCTTGCTATAGTAAGTTCCTATATGGATGGCATATGATCCTCTGTAGGATAAAGGATAACTGACTAAAGGGGGTGAAGAGGATATTAAAAAATTTCTAACCTTCTAATAACAATTATCTCAGTAACGACTATTTCAGAGCCTCTAAACTAGCCATTGGAAGTTAGCGCAGAACTTCTACTATTGTAAACCCAGTAGTTCTGATATTCGGAAGTTCCAAAATTTTGGCGCGGTACTTTCATTTGATTTGAGGCCAAGAGTTGGCACTCTCTGGAAAAAAAACGTTCCGCTTGGGTTTTCAGAGCTTCTGTGCTCTGGAATTACGTTTAAGGTTGTGGTACTACCTCTCTATGGTAGTTCCGCTGTTAAAACTCTGGTACTTCTATTTTTCATAAAGAGAAAGTTATTTCGAGGGTGCTTTTTTGAAAAAAAAAACATTCCGCTCGATTTTGACGGAGCTTCCGAAAAGCGACAGTACCGTGGTTTGCATACCGGTACTTCTGATTGTCCAAACAGAGCACAGATTGACTCCAAGGGCCTCTTTAAAAAAATGTTTCACTTGATTTTTCGGAGCTTCTGTGCTTTGAAAGTACCGTTCAAAATTGCGGTACTACCGCTCTACGGTAGTTCCACTGTTGAAACTCTAGTACTTCCGTTTTCCATAGGCAGAGCATAGATTGGCTATCAATTTTTGTTTTAAGAGAATGTGTGATCCTAAATTGATCCAAATGACATAAAAATATGCTTATGCTATCAAGTTACTAACCATGATCTCTCTTAATGGTATGACATAAATCCTATAATCCAGTTTTCCACCCTTTCTCCTAAGACCAGTAAAAATAAAAAAAAGGGATCCTAGTCTACATATACCTTTGTCTTGAGCCACTTTGATTCTCATGATGACCCTTAGCATGCGTCTCATCATTACTTTAGAGACTAAACCTTTTAAACACTCAATAAACATGTCAGCCCCATATTCACATAAATTCATTAATTACCAAAACCATTTTTAGGGGCCTAGATGCTTTCATCCTCAAGAGGCATCACCATCTTTTACATGTTCATGGAACAAGCAAGATCAAGAGAGAAGAGGAGAGAGCAAAAACTCGAACCAAAATAAGTGCAAAACCAATAAGATCAAGAACACACAATAGATGATAAAGATAATTGATCTAGTGCAACTTGTAGATGAATATTTTACCGCCTCACTGTCATGGAAAACAGAGCTCTCTTACGTAAGAGCACACACCCAAAAACCCCTCACAAGGAAGTCACTCACACAAACCCTAGAGAATGAATGATTGGGTTGGTTAGCCTCACATGCCTCCAACCCCCTCTCACTCAAGTAGATGGAGCAACCGGCTCACACCTAACCCTCAAGGGTACTATCTATTAGTACAACCAGGGAACCGTTAACCCCCCACACACACACCGTGTTTTACACTCAACACATGACTTACACACACTTTTCAAAGCACATAAGCATAAATCACTAAGGAACAAGCATTCATTCACTTGGCCTCCTCAGCGTCTCCTTGACCTAAACTATTATCCAAACACCCTCTAAGCGCTGCGGTTTTAGTCCCTTTGTCACTTTTGGTATTTTGGCTACCCCATCAAAACACCTTCGCCTTGACCGTGAACCTCAGCTCTTCCCTGAGCCGAGTCCATGGTCATCTCCGCATTTGAAAGAAATCCCCATGCTTGTAATGTGTAGATCCACCAATAGTTCACGCATCAGTAAGTCTTTTCATGTTGGTTTCCCACGATCATGCCTCACTTGTACTGACCGCACCATTCAATAAGTCGTTGCTCGAACCTTCCCTTCAATATCCCTTGTCTTCTCCTGTGCTCTGCTTGAGCCCAACCATCCCGCCCAGTTTCTTTGACCGCACCTCAGCTCATCCTCGAGCCTAGCCCCAGTCCACACCGTCGAATATGGCTACCTCTGAGAACCCTACATATCAAAAACCAAGAAATTATTTTTAGACATAAATTCTTCGCAACTTGACCCACGTTAGTCCAAACATTTGCAATGATTTAAACTTTGTGACTCAATCCATGACCAATTCGCACAAAAACCAAAATCAACAAATTTCAGCCAGTCAAACTGCTATGGAGTGGCCGATCAGATCACCAAGCCCACTTCAGTCAGATCGCCACCCTGCTTGGTCATACCTCTTTGGCTTGGCCCAAGAAATTTCCCCTTCTAAAAATAGCTATCGCCAACTATTTTTCGTTCGTACTGTAAGCCCGGTATGACCGCCACCCATGGCCGATCATAACGGTGGTTGCACATCGGTTAGACTGTCAACCCTCGGTTAGTTTGATTGTCACCGACTGGCCTGACCGCTAGCCCTATGCCGATTAGACCGCCGCTGGCAAAAATGTTGAGAGGTAAAACACAACATTTTCTAAATGCAAATTTCAACTTGATATGATTAATTACCAATTGTTCAATACATATGAACCAAGAATATTCTCAACATAGTTCTTCAATTATTTTTATATGTCCAATCAAATTAAATAGCTTTGTGTACAATAGTGGTTGATTTTTCTAAAAAAATGCTTTCATAACGTAAGAGTCGGGCTTCCATAATTTATGTTATAACGGCGATAATTAATTACCATAAAACTTGTGTTCCGGAGACTAGCTATGCAATGTGAAACATGACATTTAACAAGGGCAGGAATTATGGCTTATTTCGTTAATACAAAGATGAGAAAAACCATCTATTTGGACACTGGTGACATATATTTTTGACTGGAGATAGACATTATATATAATCGAGATTCGAGACTGCGGTCATGCGTGTAGCAGTGGACAAGAATTCTGTAAAAAATGGGTGAATTGTACACAAAATTAATTTTTCCATGGCATGTAGAAACCATCAACATCGCGTGTATATTTGTGTTGCTGTCGTTGGTGTGTGGCTAGCTTTCGATCGATCGCGGCAGGCACTGAGACAAATGGGCAAATTAGAGCAAGTATAATAAGAGGTTGTTTGTAGACTGTATGCTGAGGTGGAGGAGAGAGAAGAGAGGTGGGCTGTAAGTTTACAGCCAGCTGAAGCACAATATCCAAGAAACTTTGTGAGAGAAAGGGGTGGGTCATACAGCCTTCAGCTGGCTGTAAACTACTATATGAATGGGCTGATAAGTGGACTGTAAATATCTATACAGCCAGCTGAAGACTGTATTATTAACCTTGCTCTTAAGCAGCAGGCGGGATCGATCGATAAAGACAGGTGCTGCCTGCCTGATCACCTCACGAAGTAATACGTCCGTCATCAATCGCTTCCAACTAACTACTGCCCTTTCCCCCCGCATAATTTGATCGCCATCTTTTTCTTTTTGCTTTGATATTAATTAAATTAATTAATTAGCAACAACTCGATCGGTTGTGATGATGGTACGAAAGGTTGCAGCACGAAATTAAACTTTTTTCCTGCGATGAGCACGAAATCAAACTAACTAAATAAGCATCACCAGCTAGCTATATATCGATGGACTTGCATATATCTACTGCTTAAAAAAGAAAGTTGATGGTGATGGTTCATATGGGTAGTGATTTATCTGTTTCTCCTCCTCTCAAAATAGAAGTACCGATAAGGAGGCATCTCTTTGCCTCCTCTCCCTCTCTGAATCCCCTTGCTCGTGCTCTCCCCTCCCCTCCCGATTTCATCGTGAGCTCCCTCTCCAATCAACCTAGCCACTGCCTCCTCTCCCTCTCTAGACCAGCCGCCTCCCGCCCGCGCCACCACCCTAGACTCCATCTTCCCCCTAACCCTCCCATCTCTCTGTATCCGATCGGTCACCTCCAACCCGGTTTCTCCCTCCGCACCTCCCCCTCCTCATGCTATAGTCTTTTTGTTATCTTTGTTTTCTTGCTGCTGCTCCCCCCTCCTCATTGTGTTCTTGCTTAGAGAGTACTATTTTATCGCTGAATGTAGGAAAGAGCATGTTGGTGTTTGGGTGGCTGGTGACCACACTAGTTCTGTCCCGCCTCGTAGATGTCGCCATTGGCGTCGTGGGATACGTCTTCTACAAGTACAGGTTCAGGGTATGGATTAAACAATCTCCTCTCAAATCTGGCAGAAACATGTTCTTCCAAAGTATGTCCAATGGCAGGTATTGAATCTTGAATATGGATGCATTCTGTTGCAGCGGTACATAGATTCAGAAATCATAGCGATCATATCACAGTACATGCCTCTTGACAGCCAGAACAACGAGAACCAGCCATTGAGGGAGGAGGCCGAGCAAGCATAATTAGGCAAGTATTAGCATATTTGCTTTAACATCCCAATTTACTAGAAAGAAAATGTGGTGTATTTCCTCATGTAGAATCTCTACTAAAGAAGCCCTTCTCAACCGTTTTCTGTCAGTTAATTTAATTGATATTTTCCATGTGTAAATGATATAATTACATTTTGCCTGGAAAGTACATTCATAATATGTCATCTCTATAATCTTTCACTAACATATGGAGTACTATAAAATTTGATAGTATAACTTATATGTATTAAAGGCCATACCAATATCTAAAACGATATATATATTTGAACATCAGGAGCATGTTTTTCTAGAGAGAGCAAAATAAAGACGCACACCTCACCCACGTCACACAAGAACACACATGTGTGCATCCACTATACATGGTACAAATTTTGCGGAGGCTCTAGACCCTCACAAAACGCGGGAACACGTGAGTGTACTCTAATTAAATAAAACACACCGTGTCAATCCTGGAGATGGAATCTAAGTGAGTGGAAGCAAACAGTGGCGGAGCCAGGATTTGGTTACGCCCCGGGCTCAGTGGTGGAATGATTTAAGCTATCTGGACTAGACCATGAAAATATTACCCAGGCTGAACTAAATTTACCCGGGCTATACACTAGATATTTTTCCACACCCCGGGCTGAAGCCTACCCTACCTGGGGTGTGGATCCGCCCCTGGAAGCAAACAACCCCACTTCCACCACCAAGCCACTTGCGTGTAGACCTTTAGGAGCATGCTACATACATTAACACATGTGCGCAGTTCGTGCTATTTAGATTGAGAAGATCAAAGAAGCGCTATATTCTGGTCATGTGGATAACGGGTGGGTTCTTTTGTATTGTAGTTTATGGCTTATGACTTTTGAATTCTGACTGTTCGTGAGAGAGATTACGAAATGGAAGACAGTCACATGCAGTTTTGGTCAATACTACTGAAGTCGGTACAATGTATACTATAATCGACTTATAGCTTCTGTCTTGAAAAAACATATCGTTTAAAAAACAAATTACTATAGCGTCATAAATAAGCCAAAAGCCTGAGCCAAATCGGAGCCGCCCAACATATAACCCGGCCAGTTGAAGACTAATTGTAGTAGTCATGAACTTCACGAGTTCTTATGCAATATTGGCAGTGTAAAAGAAAGAAAAAGAAGAAAAGGGAAGTGAGAGAATGATAATGCAATATGCATGCATGTGACACGTGTGGGCCAGTGGCGGCCGACCGGCGTCGTCCGTCAAAATATGCCGCACAATCCAACGCACGTACGTACGGCTGTCCGTACGTAACTGTCGGCTTGGTGCATGCATTCTCTATAGCAACTCCTGCTTTTAATTGGAGATCAAATATATGGAGAACTAGGTTAATTAATCCAACCAATAGTACGTATGTGATTGGTACGTGCACACGTACGGCACGATCGAGATGAGGCGAGGCTCATGCGTGCACACTTACGTGCAGAATTAAGTAGTACGTACGTAGGTGTATATGCGTGGACAATCTGACTAATTCGATTCGCAGGTGAGGACATGCAGCAATTAATCGTATATATATAAGGTTCGCGCAAATACATTTGCTTGCATGAGCCATGCATCTGTGTACATGAATTAAATTGGTAGCTTATTAATTAGCACGTGTTAATAAGTACTTTCCGTGCGTCGCGCGCAAGTGTCGCACGATTGTTTCGTTGACTGATACGTCGCCAAATAGGGTAGTGTACGGTGGATCCATGCATGAGAACATGGATAATGTTCACACACGTGTGGACCGCCTTTGCTTCGCTAGCTGCTCAAGAGACAAAAGAAAACAACGACTAATTAAAGGGCTTCGATATGTCTATGTGTTGCCGTTTTGATCTTTAAAAAATGTGATGATTGAGTACAAATTTTTTTTAAAAAATACAGTATTTTGTAACAGGTGAATTGTTTTTGTAAACCTCTGGTCACGTACGAAAATTTTGTCGCATTTTGTCTTACTTTTTACGGTATCCAGCAAGCAACTTTGACTACATCCACATATAGATCTACCATTTCATACAGCGCCATAATGGATATCCGATTGATGGCTACATAAAAGTGGTGCGAAAAATTGCCAGACATCTTGCATGGTCCAACGTCAGCTATATATCTATTTTCTTTTCTCTCGATTAATTTTGTGGCCCTTGATACACACAGAAAAAGGAGTAAATTAAATTAACCTAGATGTATTGCGCAAATGGACCCAGTATATCTTCCTATCACCGCTGGAAATAAGATAAGGGATGCAATATAGGATGATGAAATGGGGCACCATGATTTCAAATGCATCAATTCCATCTAAATTCGTGAATATTTTTTGAAAATGTCGGTTTTAGGATATATATATATACACACACACACTCATCTATAACAATTCAAATAAAACGTATAGATTTGAAAATAATAATCAAATTCAAAGTTTTAAATGAATTTAGATCATATACTTTGTCAATTTTTATATATAATCAGCATATACCTACAATCAAACTATCATAAAAAAAAGGCAACTACAATTCGAAATTTAATTAGTTCAAACTTGTTTGAACTAGTTAGTAAACTAGTTGAACTTGACATCCAAAAAATTGTAAAATTTTTCGCACACAATACATACCTATTTTAGACTATGGTGCACAGGCACCAAGGAGCACTCGTTATTTTTACTATAACATGTATATGACAATTTTACTCCACTTCAACACCACTCGAACGCCATCTGATGCTCTAAAGCCGCTCGAACGCCGTCCGATACTTCGTTGCTACTCGAATGCCATCCAATCTCCGTGGCTACTTAAAGGGCGTCTAATTCTCCTCTGCTACTCGCTTCGCGTGTCGCGTGCGTGCACATGCTAGATAGCGTGTCTCTGTGTGTGTGTATATAGAGAGAACACAAATAGCTACTCTTTGGTCGGCTTGCTAATCGGCATGATTTCCAGCATGCTTGATGTTTTCCGGGCAAGAATAATAGGTCGGTCGCTGGAATAAAATAAAAGCCACTCCACTTTATTCCGGCTGGCAAGTTGCTATACTGCTGGAAAATGACGTGCTAATAATTAACTCCTATATTATCACATCGATCGCGCGCTATGCTAACCAATAGCTATATATATATAGCATCTACCGAACGTTAGTTAGGCATTATCCTGCGCACATTGAGTGAGTGGAATTACTGTACCGATTACAGCCTTGAAAGGCCGAATTATGTCCATATTAAACCCAATTGAAATAATAATAAAAAATGACCAAATATTGTCTACTGGAGGATCTAGCTGCATGCATGGTCTTTCTCTATATGTAGCTGCATGTATGGTTTTTGCTCACAATATTATGTACAATAATTGATATTAGCTGTCTATAAACAATGCCATATCACATTCACGCTGATATGAAGATAAGAGGATGGCAACTGTTGCTGAACAAACAATCTATTAACGTGAACCAATATACTTATAGACAGCGCCATGTTCATTGGAGAGAGCTGTCTACTCACAAAGTGATTTATGGGATCCACTGAATTGAAGTACAGATAATAGTTGTATATTCCATGGCAAAAGTATTGTCTCTATTTTTTATTTTTTTTTTTGTAGATAATGTGAACGGCTGTATGGACAGTGGAGACAGTAAAACAAATGACCTGCGTGGCCAAACACAGGAGAAATAGGCAAATTCATTCCGGGCCAAGGAAAATTAAAGAAGGCACGCGACACACTTGTTTCCATGGAATCCACATGGTCTGTCCTAATTAAACTCTAGTGTTACTTTGTATTTATTTATGCATGATTCCAATATCAGAAAACGATTATGTATATAGCTCACACGTCATTGTTGTCTCAATCGTGTGATGGGTGCAAATCCTCTGAGAAGGCTGTAGCACTGTCATGCATGACAGTACACATATATACTCTCATTTCTAATATACCAAACAATCGATCATGCTATACTTATTTATCACTCTCGATATACTTGAATACTAATTCTAACACACTTCTATGCGATTTGATTGAAAAAAATTTGTCGAAGTTCTTTATTTTTACTATATACCTTTTTCCCTATATAAAAGAAATATATACACAAACTATTTATAAGATGTGTGGACTTTGATAAAAATTTTCATAGAACTCACTTTAGAATATTTTATAATCATTATTAGAGTATACTCAAGATAATAAAGGAGGTACACTGCACATGCATGTCATATATTTGTCACCTCATACTTGACTCATTTTACTTTAGCTATGCATGTAATATACTCATCATATACTCATCGCTACACATGGCATATACTATAACTGTCACATACTCTATTTGATTCCAGATACTCTATTTGTCCGTGACATCTCCCGAGTATGTTCTCACATGGTATATACTCCATTTGCCCGTGGCATCTATGCCTTGTCTTGGTGCTCTCTCTCTCTCTTAAGGAAAGAGCCATACTTGTCTTATTTTTTTTAGGAAAGAAAGCGATCACTCTTACTGGATATTGGCTAGTTTGTTTCCATATCACACCCGTGATCCTCTTTAATGGAATGTGCCGCATGGGTTATCAATAGAAAGGAATCCAAAAATCAGGGGACAATGCTCTTAACGGGTTGGATGCTGGTTTTGTTATACAAATATGCACTTTAGTAAGTTCATAGTTTGCACGAATTGTAAAGTAATCTGACAGCTGATACCCATGGAGTCTGCGCACTATGGTGTCCTTAATAATCATTACTATTATAAAAGAACGAGTTGGTGGTAGTATGTCTATTCTTCTCAAACTGTCATATTCCTTCGACTTCTCACCACTCTCCACTTTCTAACCGATCAGAGTAATTTTCTTTCATAGTATAATTCTCTATATATTCAATAAATTATGTTGCAACGTACGGACATATAACTAATTATACTATATGTGTGTGTGAGCGTGCCTATATATGTGTATGCATGCAGGGATTGTAACAGGAGAGAACAATAAATATATATTCTTCTCTTTAGGATCTTATGCAATAATTTACGTGGTGGCCAAATTTTGTGTGCAGAATATATATATCGTTCATCGAACTACGTTTGGAAATTAAAGTCGTTTTTGCATGGTGTCCTTAGATCGACCCATAAAAGATTTTTCCTAGCCAAAGATTCCAATCGAACCATCGATATATAAAATCTAAGCCTAAAATTAAGCTAGTAGCCCAGTACGTACACACACGTACGGCCGGAGAACAACCAGAAAGATCCATATCAAGCAGGGTTTGCTAGGAATTAAAACAGTTGGTTATCGGTAGGTATATATAAACAAGGTGCCAGTTAATTATCATATTCTTTTTTTCTTGACAAGAACTTATAAAGCTATTTATATTCAAACTTGAGTCCTTTATATTTATATCGATCTTGACCATGGAATCATTTAGACTTAGCTACCCTACCAGCTTAGAAATGGTGCTAATTATAGTTCATTCCTACAAAACGTAAAACTTACTGGTTTGCCCTAGTTGTTAAGGTTAAAGATTTAGGCTCCATTCTATACAGCTTTTGGCTTTTATCTTTAGAATTCAAAAGTTGTTTAGATGCTTTTTACTCTTTTTTTCTTTGTATTGTTCGTATAAATATAACGGTGTTTTATATATATTTTTTTCTTTTTTTCTTTTAATTGGATATCTTAAAAAAATCTAACAGTAGCAGTTACATGTCATTTTAGCCTAAAGAAAAGGGTGACTTGAACGGGGCCTCAAGATCTTGTGCACTCAAGTGCATGTGGGTTCTAACCCAGAGCCAGCACTCATTTTTTTTCTGGTTTTTATTTTGTTGCTTGAGTATGTCCTCCTTTTTGTGCAGATATTTTAAAGTCTATAAAATAATTTCTACTTGAATCTGAACATCCCTCAGTGCTTTACAACTCTTTGCAATTTGGTGCGCATCGATAGAGATTCACACAAAACAACTTTAAACTGCCAGCGTTATAGGAGTAGCACATACGCAACTGGGCCGGCCCTTAATCGACCCAGTATGCAAGCACAAAATATTTTCTTTTACTCAGCAAAACACACACACATACACACAGCTCAATACGTCTTCTAAGAACGTGTACAATGATATAGATAACAGTAGTCTATAATATACTTTTATGCTATCTATAGGCAGGACTAAAGACAACGCATACAATATATTATCTGTATAGTTGTCTGTAACAGTCTCATACAATTAATATGTTGTTTATATAGTTATATATACAATAGAATAGACAGTAAAAAGTTATCTATAAGACCGTTTGTTAAATAGTAGACTCATCTTTCTTTCTCCTCCTCTCTCCTCCACATCACCTAAAATCTTATATAACATCTATTTACAGACAGCTGATATATATCATTGTACATACCCTAACATGACAAGCGATGACAGGGCTAGTGGCGCTATCTAGATCTGATTAACAATCAACTGCGAAGGGTCGAGCTTTTTCATCTCTTTTCTTTTCCGGTGAATCTCACTGTTGATAAAGTATAAACTTATCGGTTGCCTTCCCGTATGCTACGTAGCATATTTATGTGGTAAACATGCAAGGAGGTTGAAAACAGGTTAGGCAAACCGGTGTTCAGATCATAGATGCTACTAGTAACAAGTCTAAGAAAGGAGGAAATACTAGTATGATGGGAAGAAAGTCGCTTGCAAATTATGGGCAAATACAGAATCCAGTCACACAGCAACAATTGACGGGAAGAAAATCTGTGATCAGATGGATACAGTGATGCATCATTATCATCATTGCAGAACGGTATTCATTCATCTCCTTTGCTAGTAATCCTTCAGATTGGAAGCTCCTTGCAGGAGCAACCTAAGATGACCCATCTGGCGATTGGCCATCCGGCGAGTCATCTCTGTCCTTGTTCTCCTTCCACTTAGCCCAGGCCCACCTCAACACTATGAACGCTCCAAGTGCGTACACCTATGAGAGTAGAAAGCATCATATTTTTCAGAAATATAGTATTGATATAGACCAATAAGTGACCACAAGATCATATACTGCACTACTATTTCTCTGAAGACCGGAGTCAGTCACCAATTGGCAGAAAAAAAATAATATACTCTGCATCGACTAAAGGAACCAAATTGTAGCTTCTTGCTGAAGCTTAAATTCTCATCTGATCTGAGTTAACCAGTAAGTGCGCTCTTCCTTAAAAAAAATCGGTAATTGTGTGACATAACAAATGATGTCTCACAGGACCTTCCTTCCAAGATAGGCAATTGCCTCAAACCCCGATGACCTCTAAGTGGTTACTGGTTACTAAATCCAGCATTAAGTAAAAAATGAAACTGCACTATACCCACACGCGCATTTCACTCTTGAAGATACACATTTCTACTTTAAAAATGGGCAATGTATTATTGGAGTTTTCAGAATTGTGCACAGCAAGTACAATTCACCACTTGACACTTTGAGCTAGGTAGAAAATTTAATCCATATACACAATTTGGAGAACATACATGGTACTTATATACTTGGGAAGCAAAGATGATAAATTCTCAAGTTTTGTTGTTCAAAAAACAACATACTAAAAAGTATTATAGGTGTGTGTTGTGTAATCCCCAAATGGAACACCTTAACAGCAAACCTAGCGTATAAGTTATGCAGTAATAATGCAAGTAGCGCGACTTTATTAAGATTTCTGCAGTCTATTATAGAGTAATCACAAGTTTTCTACGAATAGGATCTCAGTAAACAGGCAATTGAAAAATAACAACTTATCTAACACATATGTTCTTAAATAAAAGGATGCATATAAGTCTAGCAATATACAGTTCAATGGGAAGCAACATAGTGAGCACGAAGGCCAAGCCTGCTCAAAATCTCCTCCTGTTCAGTTCAGTTCACATATGAAAAGCCTAGCTTCAGCTCTCAGATTGAACCATGACAACAAGCCCACAGCATCAATTCAGCAAAAACCCAAATGCTACACGGCATAAGGAGTGATCCCTTAGATTTGCGTGGGGAATCGCAGGGAAAGACTAGATGATGGCGTATCCCCTTGTCAAAACCTAAGAAAATCCGGGGCATGGCCAACAGGGGTTTGGGTGGGGCTTAATTCGTTTGCGGGAGGGTGTGTGGAAAGGTGAGGAAGCAGACGATGGCGCACCTGCCAGAGGTTGCGAGGGGCCATGTCCTCCTCGGCGGCGGGCGGCGGGGGCACGTCCTCCTCCTCCAGCTTTATCGGCGGCGGCTGCCTCGCCTTGTGCTGCGAGGCGCTGGGGAAGAAGCGCACCGTCGACGGCGGCGGGCGGCGGCCCTCCGCGTCCTCGGAGTCCGCCTTCTTGGCCTGGTCCGGCGCGCTCCCGGCGTTGCCCATCGCCTGCCGCTCCTGCTTCTCGCTCGCTGCAGCTCTCTCAATCTCCGGCCCCGAACCCAAACCCAAACCCAAACCCAAACTGTCCCAAACCTCCTCTGTCGATATGATGACGAGTATTTGTGGTTGCGGCTCGAGTCGAGTCTAGTTTACATGCCGGCTTGCCCCCGTTATCAATCTGACGCTCTTTTCTTTTTTTGCTTTTGCTCCCTTTCTCTTTTTTGTCTCTCTTCTTTTTCCTCGTCACTTCGATTTGTTTTTGTTTATCCAATCCAACCAGGAATTAAGCAAACCCCAAAAGCAATCCTACTTAACTTTATTAGTGGAAGAAAATTATCGTGTCAAAGGCCGATGGTACGCCAGATTACCCTCTTTTTTTATTTGTTTGTTTTCACTTTTTCCTCCCAACCGTTGTTTTCGATTTGTTGTATGTTAATAATGGAGAAACAAAGCCAACAAGGTACCAAAAAAACCCACGTGAAAAAAATAATAAAGGGATTCTGCTCCCCGGAAAGTACAGCAAGCTAACAAACGCAATGATGAACCTGTTCTTCACCTCGGGCCCGACGCACTCAGTGTTTTTCAAGGTGAACTTGATGAGCTAATAAATATTGAACATCTGCCTGCAACTAGGATTCAAAGCTATCCACCCTCTGAAAAACGACGCACAACTATGTCTTAATAATTTTAACATTACCCAGACCAATTCATATTGTTCCAACCCCTGTTGTAAAGCACAAGAGCAAAGAACATGCCATTCGAAGTTCCGAACTGCTGGGTGTCGAAGACAAAACGGTTATCAGTTTTGTCACAAATCAATCAGTTCTAAGATGCGCAAGTGAAACAGATCAGCCTGTCAGGCAGTGAAACTACCAGAATAACACATTGTTCATGTCATTATGTATACTATGAATAAACTAAGCAAACAAGTTTATGTACTAAACTCACAGAACAACCAATATAACATCCAGCCCGTAATTTCGTTGAACAATCAATCTATACTGAACAGGAATCTCTCACCAATTTAGTAATATGAAAGAATGACACGGGAGGCGCAACCAAAAGCACAATGTCATCAACTCTGCCACAGATATAGGGTTACACAGAACGAAATCTAAGTCGATAGGGATCTATAGAGTAACTAGACACGCAAAAGATATTACTAGAATACAAGTATCCGACTTCCAAAAGATTATAACCGCTGCGACTGTGCTCTACACGAGCAAAGTCACCACCTTTGGGGAACATGTTATCTAACTTGATGCTGAAGCCTGCGACATTTGCCTTTTAATAGCTTCTTTGTAAGTCTTGTGCTGATAGGTCAATGTTGTCTCCAGCAAATCCTTGAGAGGGGTCTTTGGATTCCAACCTACAGTAAATCAACATTTGTTCATTAACCACTAGTTAAGGTCTTAGGGATAACATAGCCAGAACACATCATTGCAGAGTAATACCAAGCTGCCTGTTGATTATAGTCATGTCTGGAATTCTCTTGTCACTATCATCGTATCCTTCACCATAGAACTGCTTCGAACTTACATCAACCATGGGTTCATCCAGTGGTGGCTCTCCTGACACACTTGCATAGACCTGTACACGAAGGCCATGTCAGATTTAAAACAGACCAAAGTAACACAAAATACAGTGGCAGCGTCAAGGGCATACCTGTGTCATCATTTCAGCCAACTCCCTGACAGTGACTTCATTGTTAGGATTCCCAACATTGAAGATATGACCATTGGCTCGAGCAGGATTTTCCTTTCACAGAAAAACCAGGCATTTCAGCTCCAATAATGTGGTAAATACTAATGTAAGAACAAGGAATCAAAGGTAAATGGAAAAGACATACAATCATCAAAAGAACAGCTTCAATGGCATCCTTAATGTAAACAAAAGTTCTCTGGGACTGGCCACCATCAACAAGCTTCAGGGGCTCTCGACGGAGGAGATTCTGCAAATCCATTGGTATATTCTTCTAAAAAGATTGAACATTGCACAATGAAGGTATTCATTCTCAGCAAAGGACAAGTGTGCGTACGTTACTGAAGCAAGCCAAAACCCGAGGAACACCCTCACTAGGACCATCAATACCAGGAATAAAGTCCATCCTTGGTCCAATCCAATTGAAAGGTCTCACAATTGTGAATTCAAGGCCATTTTCTGCACCTTCAGCTGGTGGAAACTCAAAATGCTCATGGTTACAGAGAGAAGTTAAGGCTTAACAGTGTTGCTAATGGCAGAAATAACACAAGTTATTTCACTCACCAAAAATAAGCCTCTCAATTAGCTGCTTTGCACATGCATAGGACCATCGTTGTTTCACAATTGGACCAAAAATGCAGGGCGACTCATCTTCTTTCAGCACATAAAATTCAGGTTCCTGCTTGAAAGGTAGGAGGCACACAAACATCAGAGAAAGCCAAATATGACCAAAACGAATATTCTTACCAGCCATGTAACTGTGACAAGCCTACAATAAGCACTGTTCTGCCTTGTCATTTTGTTTCCACAAAAGTGATTGTGTAAGGTTCTTCTGTTGCACTTTGCGCACAACAAAGTTATGGAGAGGTTCAGAGTTCAACACTTTTTTCCTATCAATGTGTATTGAGGTTCAAGTAAAGAGCATACAGCAAATATACCAATGCATCACCAGTTTACCAGCGATCAAAGTATTTACATAGAAGTCGGCCTGCGAACAGTACTAATACAAAGAAGGAATCCGAAGATAGAAACAACATAAAGGATGGGTTCTTTTGGGCTTATGTTATGGACTCCTATTGGGGACGTCACTATGGCAGGAGGGCCAAAGGAGCAGACCAAGCCGCTGCACATTAGTAGCCAGTTCGGCTTGGAGATTGAGTCTGAGTCCAATTAGGAAGGTTTAAGTTCCGGTATGGCGGAACAGAGTAGGAATCGGTCTCCTTATGAGACAAGGATTGTAAGGGTATAAATATCCTCCTGCGTTTGAGCGGAGAGTTAGTTAAGCAATAAAGTATCTCTTTCCCCAAACCCTAACTTCAGATAGCAGGCGGCAGTCACGGCGGGTCAGGAGGACCTCCGCCGGGACGCAGCTGGAAGCTATCAGGCATCTCATCCCTATAATCTGAGACCCCGAAGCAAGACCCACAACAGATTGGTATCAGTTTCCATGGCTCCTGATGATCTCAGCACAGAACTGCGTGAACTAAAGGAGATCCTGGGAAAGATCCTGAAGCGACAAGATGAACAGGCGGTGGCGCACGCCAATCTTGAGGCGGCGGTTCTCGCTATTGAAGGACGTCCGTCGTCGCCAACTAAAGATACCAATTCGGCGAATTCTTCGGCGAGACAGCCTTTCGCTGAGCAAAACAGGGCGACACATCCGGGCCGATTCTACAAAGTGGACTTTCCTCTGTTTGAGGGCACCTCAGATCCATTGGAGTGGCTTGCTCGCTGTGATCAATTCTTTCGGGGGCACCACACCCTTGAAGAAGAGAAAGTATGGTTGGCTACTTATCACATGACAGGCATAGCTCAGCAATGGTATCATAAATTGGAGCGAACCGAAGGAATTCCTTCTTGGCCTAGGTTCCAGAGTTGCTGTAAACTGCGATTTGGACCTCCTTTTCGTTCCAATCCAGTATCAGAACTCGCTCTTCTTCGCCAAACAGGGTCAGTTGAAGAATATGCGCAGGAATTTTACAAAGTACTCTGCCGCACAGACAATCTTTCTCCAGAACATGAAGTCGGACTGTTTCTGGCAGGATTGGGGGAGCTCATCAAGTCTGATGTTGAATTGCAGAGCCCTGTTTCATTGGACACCGCTGTCAGTCTTGCCAAAGCAGCGGAAAGGCATTACAAACTACTTTATAGTTCGGGGATGTTTCTTCGGCAACCGCATTCCAACCTGCAGTCATCTTCTGTCAAATATGCTCCAGTTGAACGCACGCCTCCTCTTCTGACCAAACCTCCGGACATTCCGCTTCTGACAGCACCGCCACCCAGGTCATCAGTGCAAAATCAGCGATCCTTCAAGCGTCTGACTCCAGCCGAGATGGCGGATCGTCGTCAGAAGGGCCTATGTTTTAACTGTGATGAACAATTCACAAGAGGCCATAGATGCAAGCGCCTGTATTGGATTGAAATCTTGGATGAGGATGATGTGGCAGAAGACAAGATCGAAGATGACAAACCGCAAATCTCTCTACATGCATTAACTGGTATATCCTCGGGCAACACTATGCAGTTGACAATCAGAGTTAGACACCACACTTTATGTGCCTTGGTTGATTCAGGTTCTACTCATAACTTCATTAGTCTGGAGGCAGCTCAACAATCTGACATTACCTTGCAAGACCGTACAGGTATCAATGTGGCAGTTGCCAACGGAGACAGGATACCATGCCCGGGATTCTGTCCGTCGGTGCCATTCACAATAGGGCAAGAAGAGTTCTCCATCCATTGCTATGCGTTACCTTCGCAGGGCTTTGACGTCATTCTGGGTGTTCAATGGCCCCGCACATTAGGACCAATCCTCTGGGATTTTTCCAATCTATCGATGTCCTTCTGGCATCAGGGACGACAAGTCAGCTTCCTGGGCTTACCACACTGATCACCCTCCAGACTGCTATCACTTGCCGAGCCAACTAGCGATGGCTTGTTACCCGAGCTATTATCAGACTTTCAGGACATATTTCAACAGCCTTCAGGGCTACCTCCACCGCGGGCCTCTGACCACCACATTCATCTATTACCAGGGTCCAAACCAGTGGCAGTACGACCATATCGTTATCCCCATCATCACAAGGATGAAATCGAAAAACAATGTGAGGAAATGTTGTTGCAAGGCACTATACGCCCGAGTACGTCTCCCTTCAGCTCGCCCGTCATTCTGGTCAAAAAGAAGGACAGTTCATGGCGCCTTTGTGTGGACTATCGCGCGCTTAATGCCCAAACGGTGAAGGATAAATTTCCTATTCCCGTAGTTGATGAGCTCTTGGACGAGTTGAAACACGCCAAGTACTTCACCAAACTGGACCTACGGTCGGGCTATCATCAAATTCGAATGCATCCGGAGGATATCCATATGACAGCCTTCCGTACGCATCATGGCCACTTTGAATATCTCGTAATGCCCTTCGGACTTTCTAATGCGCCTGCAACCTTTCAGGCTGTTATGAATGCCATCCTCCGACCCTTTCTTCGCAAATTCGTATTGGTTTTCTTTGATGACATTTTGATTTTCAGTCCATCATGGTCAGAACACTTATGCCATATGCGCCAAGTCCTCGCTCTTCTTCGGCACCATCAGTTTTTTCTCAAACAAACGAAGTGTTCTTTCGGCACCACATCGGTCTCATACTTAGGCCATGTGGTTTCAGCAGATGGGGTTTCCATGGACCACTCCAAAGTACAAGACATTCAGCAGTGGCCAGCCCCTGTTTCCCCTCGCCACCTAAGGGGTTTCCTAGGACTTGCCGGGTATTACCGCAAGTTTATACAGCAATTTGGCTCCCTGGCTGCACCGTTAACCAAACTGCTTACTAAAGAAGGTTTCTGCTGGTCCCAGGAAGCAAATGACGCCTTTACAGCCCTCAAGGATGCCCTATGTCAGCCCTCCTTTTTGGCTCTGCCAGACTTCTCAGCTGTCTTCATAGTAGAATGCGATGCATCCGGCAGTGGCATTGGGGCTGTTCTCCATCAAGGATCCAAACCAATTGCCTTCTTCAGCCGTGCAATTCCACATCACCACGCCAAACTAGCAGCTTATGAGCATGAGCTCATTGGGTTGGTCAAAGCAGTGCGCCATTGGCGCCATTATCTTTGGGGTAAACCGTTCATCATCCGCACAGATCACTACAGTCTGAAATTCCTGCTGGATCAGCGTTTAAACACGATTCCCCAACACCACTGGGTCAGCAAACTATTCGGCTTCGATTTCCAAATTGAGTTCAAACCGGGAAAAACTAACTTAGTTGCGGATGCCTTATCTCGCCGGGATGAGCATTTGTCATTGTCAGCTTTGTCCATACCAAACTTTCAGCTACTTGAACAGCTCAGAGAAGAAGTCCGTTCCCTTCCAGCATTCCAGACACTCCGAGCGCAATTGACAGATCAAGACCTGCCTGCACATTGGTCATTCAGAGATGGTCTTTTCCTCTATCACGGCCGAATATTTGTACCGGAATCGTCGGTGTATGTCTCACAGATCCTTGCTCTTTATCACTCCATTGGCCATGAAGGGATTCAGAAAACACTACACCGAATCCGACAAGATTTCTATATTCCCCACCTTAAGAAGCGTACTAATGATCATATCACCTGTTGTGCAACATGTCAGCGCAACAAAGTGGACCACCTGCATCCAGCAGGCCTACTCCAGCCCCTGCCAATTCCTACGCAAATATGGTCACATATCTCCATGGATTTCATTGAGGGGTTTCCGCGAGTACATGGGAAATCAGTCGTCCTGACGGTTGTGGACATATTTTCTAAATATGCCCACTTTGTTCCCCTGGCTCACCCATACACGGCTCAGTCGGTGGCTTATGCTTTCTTTGAGGCCGTCGTCAGACTCCATGGTTTTCCTGAGTCCATCGTCAGCGACAGGGATACAATCTTCACAAGCCACTTTTGGTCTGAACTGTTTCGGCTGGCTGGAGTTTCCCTCGATATGACATCCGCGTTTCATCCTCAAGCTGATGGCCAGAGCGAAGTGGTTAACCGTACCATTGAAATGTATCTTCGCTGCCTCAGTGGAGACCGTCCTCGGCAGTGGGTCAGATGGCTTCCATGGGCGGAGTTTTGTTACAACTCATCGTTTCACTCGGCCCTCCGTTGCACCCCCTTTCAAGTGGTATATGGAAGACCTCCTCCAGTCCTCACTCCTTACCAAGCGGGCTCAGCTCAAGTGGCGGCGGTAGACGAGACCTTACGGGACCGTGATGAATTCTTGACTGAAATCCGGGACCGTTTATTGCTTTCCCAGCAAAGGATGAAGGATTTCTACGACAAACGTCATAGAGAAGTTGAATTCGAGGTGGGGCAATGGGTCTTACTTAAGCTCCACCATCGCCAGGCAGTGGGTATTACCACAAAGTTTTCCAAATTGTCACCAAAGTATTATGGCCCTTATCAAATAACGGCTCGGATTGGTTCAGTGGCCTATAAACTGCAACTTCCACCGTCTGCCCGCCTCCACAATGTGTTCCATGTGGCCTTCTTAAAACAATTCCGGGGTACTCCACCTGCAACACCGCCAGCTCTTCCAGATATTCTTCATGGGCGGGTTGTCGCTACTCCGTCCACTGTTGTGCGTTCACGTTTGCATAAAGGCACGTGGGAAGTGTTGGTGCAGTGGTCCGATCAATCGGCTGCTGATGCTTCCTGGATTCCAGTCGCAGACTTCAAACGACAATATCCAGATTTCCAGCTCGAGGACGAGCTGTTTCCGCAGGAGGGGGGAAATGTTATGGACTCCTATTGGGGACATCACTATGGCAGGAGGGCCAAAGGAGCAGACCAAGCCGCTGCACATTAGTAGCCAGTTCGGCTTGGAGATTGAGTCTGAGTCCAATTAGGAAGGTTTAAGTTCCGGTATGGCGGAACAGAGTAGGAATCGGTCTCCTTATGAGACAAGGATTGTAAGGGTATAAATATCCTCCTGCGTTTGAGCGGAGAGTTAGTTAAGCAATAAAGTATCTCTTTCCCCAAACCCTAACTTCAGATAGCAGGCGGCAGTCACGGCGGGTCAGGAGGACCTCCGCCGGGACGCAGCTGGAAGCTATCAGGCATCTCATCCCTATAATCTGAGACCCCGAAGCAAGACCCACAACAGCTTATGGCTTAGCTTTTTACAGTAATTAGCTTTCAAACGGAATGTCTTTTCAAGGCGGGGTCTACAAGTCGATTATAGTAGACACTGTTCTGATTTCACCTATATCAGCCAAAATCACACATGAATATATCTCTCTCCATACTCTCGCTCGCAAATAGTCAGAATTCAAAATTTTAAACCAAAAGGCATAAGGCACAGCCTAAAAGAACCCACCCAAATATATCCCCAAAACAACAGAAATGACTAGAGTAAATTAGGAAGGTCAAGTGAGAACCAAACAAGCTATCATTTAAGCAAACTCTGACTATCTGAGGGAGTTATTAGTTGATAGCCCTTAAATGCTGAAGCACCCTCTGAACTAAATTATCCCCCAAAAAATGCAGTTAGAAAAGGACAGCTCCTTATGATGCCATGTTTTCTAAATTACAACTGCGTCCACTTGCAATGCAATGTGCAGTAACAGGCATAAACATCACATAGCTTGAACAAATAAGCATTGCCAAGCTAGAAAAGGAACAAACCTTATCATCATGCAGTAGCACCCTCACATACAGCGAACACTAAAAATTACCATAGAATGGTAATGGAAAATCTACAAAGATTACTGAATGAGCAACATATGAAAAGACCAACACTACGATATGCAGTCAAACTCTGCTATTCATCAGAAGTCAAAATATTCCATAATCTTCGTACAAAATCACCATCAGAGAGCAGTATCCCAGTGCCAACCAACAAACAAACAAGCTTCAACTAGAAAATCCATTGCCAACCAACACCAAATCTAGCCAATCTTTATATAAGGACCGTACTAGAAGGACAGAATAATTGCAGTTAAACATCTCAATCTGCAACCTGCACCAGATCCATTCCACCCACAATCCAATCCGTTTCTTTATTCAACCAACCAAAAAAGTAAGACTACTTCAGATACCACATTATCCACAAATTTCACATTAAGGACATGTGCAGGCAGACACTTAACAGGGGATGGAGAAATTATCATCACCTTGCGGAGAGGGTGGTCTTTGGGGAGGAAGCTGCCAATGGTCTTGCCGTAGACTTCGCACGTGGAGAAGTGGATCAGACGCTTGTTGTTCTCCGAGCAGTACTTCACCTGGACAACACTAACACATCTCATATTGAGGCATTTGGCACTCGGAAGCGCCAAAATCAACCCCCAAAAATCTGCGGGAATCTGGGTGAGAAATGGTGGTCTACCACTGGGAGGGCGTCGATGAAGTTGCTGTAGATGGTGTCGAGGGGCCGCGTGTTGTAGTCCGCCGGCGTGCAGATCGCCGCCAAGTTTACCGTCTTCGCAGATCCGAGCAGGCGCAGAGAGGAAAGCAAGGAAAATTCGTCAATAACTTGCCAAAATTAAGGGGAACGCGAAGATAAAAGCACAATAGAGTCCAAAATCAACCAAAAAAACGCCCATCGATGTTCATAATGGAAGCTGAAATACCCCGGATTTTTGGAAACCAATCAATCCACCAGAAGAACACCCACCCTAAAAATAAAACACGCGGGAAAGAGAAAGACAGGGGAGAGAGAGAATGCGGGGGAGAGAGACGGACCAGATCGGCCATCTTGATGAGCCCCTCGAGCCTGCAGTCGTTCTTGATGTTGAGGCGGTGGAAGGAGATGCGGCCGGCGAGGTGTGGCGGCGCGGGGTCGACGAGGTGGCGGATCTTGTCGCAATAGACGTCGACGGCGAAGACGACGTGGTGGGTCTCGGCCATGAGCTTCTCGCAGAGGTGAGAGCCGATGAAGCCGCCGGCCCCGATCATGCAGATGGTGAGGGGCGCGACGGGGTTGCCGTCCAGATCCACCCTCGTTTCGGTGGGCGGCGGCAGCGGTGGCGACGACATCCTCCCCTGGTCCCGCGGCGACGGTCGGATCCGAAATGCACGTGGCGAGTCGGGATTTGGTGCTCTGCTCCTCGGGCTTCGAGACGATGTCGGTGGTGGTGGCGATGAGGTGCGGTGAGGTAAGGTGGTATTTAAGGATGGGCAGGCGATAGAATGGGATGGCCCACCGCTCAGATCGAGATCCAGTGGTGGGTCTCCTCTCCGGTCTCTTTCGCTATCGTTTTTCCTTCAATTTAGTAATTTTCTTTGATCGTCATTGGATTTGAATTAATTTTTCTTTGATCTTAATTCGATTTTGTTGAGAACAGTGACTTAAAGGCCATGTTCTTTTTTGTTTTTGATTTCTATTTTTAGTTTTAGAAAGGTTTAGTCCTGAATTTTGCTTGACAACTTGAAGATACATGTTAAGATTGACAATAATACCGATATGGCTCGAGGCAAAGGTCATGCATGTATTGTAATTTAAATTCTAAATACAACTATGCATCATCAGGATAATCGGTAGTACCGGATTTTGAACGGTGGAACTACCGCAGCGTGGTATGACCGCAGCTCCTGAGCGGTACTATCGAACCCTGGAAGTTCCAAATTTATAGGGCGGAACCTTTTTTCAGAGAGCACCAACTCTCGGCCTTGGATCAAACGGAAGTACCGCGTCAAAATTGGAACTACCGGAGAGTGGAACTACTGGATCTTAGATAGCGGTAGTACCACACTTTGGATTCAAATGATTTTATATTCAATTTATTATCTCATTATTTGTTGAGATTATTATCAATTATCAAAAGGGAAAGATTAAAAATCTAGTCCCTCCATTATGAGTTAATGGTGAGTTTTGGTAATTAATGACAATCAATTTGTGGGACTAATATTTTTCATGAGTTAGATGAATAGGTTAGGTTCCATGATGATGACGACTTTAGATGACTTTCATGAGGGAAAGAGAGAGGGGTGAGGCTAAGAGAGGGAGTGGAGTGAAGTGAGGATAGATTGAGGATTAGGATTAGGATTAAGAGAGTCTGGCTCGAGCTGGGCCAAACTGGCTGGTTGGATGGGCCGAGTGCGCCCTACTGGGCCAGGGCAGAGAGAAAGAGAGAGTAGGATGAGTGGGCCGAATGTATGTCCGTTGGAATGGAGCTCAAGTAGATGACTCATGATACCATAATATAAATTCTAAAAACATAATGTGAGTTCAGAACTTATGGTATTGTTTATTCAACATCCGTTGTAACGGGCACACAACCAATATATGGTAAATAAATCGATTGGCTAGTAAATTCTGGCACAATAACAGTGATACCATTACTTTTTTTTGTGAAGATGACAATTTTGACTTCAGAATCCCATGTTTTTGTTGATAAATTTATTTCAGGCTCTCACGCTAGCTTGGTCAATTGATCAGCGCGCGGTGTGATGCGTAATACACCCACGGGGCCACGACTTTGTTAAAGCAACTTTAATTGGCCCCGGATGTGACCATGGAGATGCCGGCGTGGCGGCCGAACCTGGCGACGGTGCAGTCGGTGGCGAAGATGTCTGAGGAGATGTAGCTGGGTGCGCCGCCCATGACTGGCATGCTAGCGCTGACGCTGAGCTTGTTGACGTAGTCGGAGCGGTAGGTCTGGCCTAGCACGCCGTGCACGTCGTCGGTGAGGTCGTAGAACTTGAACCCGATGTCCAGGTGCGCGCAGCTGTCGTCCTCCGTCACGCCGTAGTTGTGGATGCACGAGTCCTTCTCCGTGATGGGCACCACGTTGGCCATGATGTCAAATACGCCCTTGAGCTGCACCATCAAGCTGTTTGTCGGAGCGGTCCTCGTGACAGTCAGCCCTGGCACGATGGCGGACTCCCACTGTGCGCCGAGCTCGGCCGGGATGTCGATGGGCGTGCCGTCGAAGGCCATGTCGAGGTGGTCGACGTTGGTGTTCCATTTCGCTGTCTTCTGGGCGCCCATGTAGAGGCGGTGGTTGGCGAAGCGGATGCCGAGGGCCTGGATCCAAGTGAAGTCGCGGCTCATGGTGGGGTTGCGCTTGCCGATGAAGTGGGCGTTGATGTGGAGGTCGGCGTCGGAGAGGATGCAGAAGTCCTGGTCCTTCTTGCCGTGGAAGTAGAAGTTGTTGCCGTCGCCGCCGGTGAAGCGCGGGTCGCCGCACGAGACGCCGGGGTAGAAGTCGCACACTTAGAGAAAATTAATGAAGATTAATCGGTATATATATACATGTACACTACTAGTGAAGAATGTGGAGGTAATAACTAGTGCTACGTACTGCAGAATGTCTTGCAGCTTGGGCACATGACGATGCACTAGTTGGGGCAGTGCTTGTCGCACTTGGCCATGCATCCCTCCTTCTTGCCGTTGGAGTCGGCGCACGACAGCTGCTGGTAGTTAGACAGCAGCGGCGGCCACGGAGGTGAAAAACCCCAAAAATTCAAAACCAAAAATTTTTGTGCTTTTTGCTGGATTTTTGAGTGAATTTTGGGAACTTTCCCTTTTTGGAAAGTCGCCCGGTTCCCGCTTTCCCTTTTCGGCCGGACGCCTCCCTCTTCCTTTGGCGCCCCGCTCCTTTTCCGCCTTCTCCTTCTCCCGGCGCCCGCGCCTTCTTCCTTCTCCGCTGGCGCCCCGTTCCCTCCCCGCTTTCTCCCCGCGCGTGCGCTACGCCTGCGCCGCACCGCCTCACACCCCCGGTTTTGGACCGCCTCCGCCGCGCTGGCGCCGCCCGGTCTAGAGCCGGCAGAACTCTCGCGCCACGCGTCGCCCCGCGTCTGCTCCGCCCCCACCTGGCAGTCTCCGCTCCCTCCTTTTCCCGCGCGCGGACGCACCTCGCTCTGCCGAAGCTCACCTGCTCCCTCTCCCGTCGCGTCGCCATTATCACTGTGCAGCGCCCGGTCACACCCCACTGCGCGGAGGAGACGCCCCCAACTGCTCCCCGTCCCCTCCTGTTGACTTCCCGGCCGCGCCCGTTGCCGTCACCCCGAAGGAACCCCTCCCTCCGCTCGGGTATAAAACCCCGCTCCACTCCCCCTCGCACTCCTTTGCTTCCCGAGCTCTCCCACCGCCCTCAATCTCCTCCCACCACTCCAAGGATCATCCTCGTGCAACCGATTGAGCCCTCGTTGCCCCGAGCGCCACCATCCTCCTCCCCTGCGCCGACGACCCCCAAGAGGCAATCCCCTTCCTCACTTCGCCATTTTCCAATTCTTTTGGCTTGGAGCGTCGCTTCTACTTATTGATCATGTTGGTGCATTTCTCTGGCCAGGTGATCGCCCGAGGGATCCCAGCGTCGAAGCTCCCTCTCCGGTCGTCGCACCTCACCGTGGCCAGACTTCCCCGCGGCTCCCCAGCTCCCATCTCCGCCACCACTGTGAGCCCCGCACACCCCTGTCGGTATAGCCGCCGCCAATTTGGCCCCTTCGGCTCCGGCGACCCCCTCCACCGTCGGGGAACCGATCCCTCCCCTTCGGTCTCCTGCCTTCCCCGATAATCTTCACGCCTTCCTAAGCCCCAAAATGGGCTCCCCTCCTCGGAACCTCGCCGGTGATGCCCTCGCTGTCCGCCGAGAGCCACACTGTCGCCGGAGAGCGGGAGCACCCCGTCTCCGCCTCTCTGCCTCGCGTGCCCGGCAAGAGGAAGAAGACGGAGGACGTGGCTCCATCCCAGTCGTCCTCTCCCCTCTGCGCCATTTAACGCGGGCCGTTGGACGGTAGCCCCCTTCCCGCCGTCCGATCTTCGTAAAACCCCTACTCTGCATCCGTTGGATCCTCCCGTACCGTTTCGCTCGTCCCCGTTGCATCGCATCCGTCCGATCTCCACACCATCGCATCCCAACCATCCACTCCGCTCGATCTCCGCCCTCACCCGAGCCGCGTGTTAGGCATCCGGGCCGTGTGGTGCGGGTGCGTGGGCCGGATCTCCCCTCGGCCTGCTCCGTTCCCGCGCGCGCTCTTGGGTTGCGTGGGCCGACCGACTGCGCGGGCTGTTTCCCGCCCGAGCCGCACAGTGTTGGGCCGCACAGTAATCGGGCCGGCCTTTCACTGTTCATCCCAAATTCCAGTGATTTATCAATTTCTAAAATTTCAGAAAATCCAAATAAATCCTAGAAAATCACAGGAAATCCCAAAAATTCCCAAATTTCACCACTTTGCTCCAAATAATATCCTGGACCCATTCTTAACCTCCACTTCCACAGATTCATCCCAGATAAATCCATGAAATTCACCATTTGGAGATTTATGCATTTTACTTCTTTTTAAATAGTTTATTTTTCCTCGCTTGATTAGTCTCAAGCTGGATTTAATTATTTTATGTGTTTGCGCTAGTTTCGGAGATTCCGGAGATTCAAGAGTAGGCTCAGGATCCAGGTGTTTCATCGTTCGAGCTAGCTGAGATCATCCGGATTGACGGGAAGTCCCAAATCCTTTGATCATGTTGCAACCCATGTTACTTAATTATATTATTATGCTATTTGCATTGAGCTAGTTCTGAAATGTTAGTTCGAAAATAAAATAAAATGTTTAGAATGACATGTTATGTAGCTAAACCTACCACCGACAAATGCCATGTTAAATTTGTTGCCATGCCTTCGTAACCCTAGAAATAATTACCTGTTAATCTAAATAACTGTAAGTTATTATTATCATGCAAAGTCTTGTACTAATAAGGTTGTGGCTGCGGGCCAATAGAATTTGCAAACCCGACTCTAGGGTAGGGTGGTACGGGACACCGTGCCCTAGAGCGGAGAATGCCGACGTGCACAAGGTAGGGTAAGAGGGTTGTGGTGCGCCGCGAGACGGTTTTCGCCCATCTCTTACCCTAGGATCGAAGTTAGGGTAAGTGGGGTTGTGGTGCGCCGCAAGACGGTTTTCGCCCACCGCTTACCCTAGGTTGGGTCGCGGGCCTGGTGAGGTTGCGGACCATATGAAAATATAAGGACTGAAACCCTTACGCTGAGAAAATGTCATAGTGATCGCTCAACCACAGGAGTTGACTTGTCAACACTGGTCTAGTAGCTGCTCAACTCGATTGAAACTCTACAGGCGGAGGAGGAGGAGGTTAATCAACCAAGTTAGGCAGGCCGTGCTGCGGATGCCTAACAACGGTAGAGTTCACTCGAAGTGGACGTTTGTTTATTGTTATTATTATTTATATGTGCCAGACTCGAGTGGATTCTACCGGGTAAAGTCTATATAAAGAGTTGAGCAGTGAAACGACCTGGCTTTCTTAACTCTGTCGCAGGAGTTAAGGGATCGTGTGGGTAAAGCTGAGCAAACTCTGCAGAGTCAAATAAATGGTATTCGAATACGCCGTGCTCCCGGTTAATGGAGCTGTGTCACTTGGGTGATTCCAGCAGCGAAGCTTAAGTAGTTTTGTACATGCTTTAATTCGGTTAGTTGGTTAATTAACTCTTCATGAAAACCCCTGAGATCTTAAGAAGTAGTTTTGGGTCCGTCTTATCAAAATATTTGCAAATAAAACTGTATCCACTCAAAGTTAATAAACCAAGTATACCCCCTTCCTTTGATGTTTCGTGCATGTAATAAGTTAGGGTCCCTTTGGGACTTGCTGAGCCGGTTGTTTGGCTCACGACTTGCTTTTGCCTTTCTTTAGAGGATCAAGACGAAGGTGTTTGTCTCCCCGTTGAGGAAGTCCCGGAAGGTCTCTCCTTCGACGAGGACCTGTGGCTTTAGGTCTTGGCCGCGCTTAAGCGGATCTTAGAGCTTTTGTGATGTAATTATACTTTGGGCTTGCACGCCCCGCTATGGAAAAGTTGGATGTTAATCTATATGTAAAATATATGCTGGATTTTTGTTGTAAGCATGGAATGGTATACTCTTGCGCGACACTCCATACTGTTCATGCGTGAATAGTTACGGAATGCCGTGTCCTCCGGTGCCCCTAGGAATCGAGGGCGTTACAGGAGGTCCCTTTGCGGCCGCAGAGACGGCGGCGCACACAACCACCAAGACAGCAGCTGCAACCACACCCATACATGCCCGGGCCATTGCTACCTGCTAGCGCGAGCTGTTTTGGTCGTCTTGCTACTCTGAGTTCGAGATCGCTGAGGTGGTGCGGAGGTGTGCATGGGATGATGGGAAGGTGCCAATTTATAGCTAGGCCGGGAATCGGGATGAAGGGCCTGTTTGGGAGAGCTCCACCAGCTCCAGATTCACCAAATCCAGATCCAGATTCACTTTTCCAAGCCAAATAGTTCCAGCTCCAGCAGCTCCACCGTGGATCTGCTCCACCAAAACCATGGATCTAGCTCCAGATTCACCAAATTGGTGGAGCACCTCAAGGGGTGCTCCACCAAACTCAAGTTGGTGGAGTTGGGGAAAATTACCCACCACTGCCACTGGTTACACAAAAAAACGATTCGTTTTCTGTTCTTTCTCGCGGCGCCTCCCCTCCTGGCGATTTCCCCGCCGCCGTGTCCGCTCCTCCTCTGCCGTGCCCCCTCCTCCTCCTCGGCCAGACGCCGCGCCCCCCGGCCGGCCGCCGCGCCGCCCCCGGCCAGCTGCGCCCGCCCCCCAGGCGCCGCCTCCCCCGCTCCGCCTCCTCCTCTGCCGTGCCCCCTCCTCCTCCTCCTCCTCCTCGGCCAGACGCCGCGCCGCCCCAGGCCAGCCGCTGCGCCGCCCCTGGCCGGCCGCCGCGCCCCCCGGCCGGCCGCGCCCGCCCCCCAGGCGCCGCCTCCCCCGCTCCGCCTCCTCCTCTGCCGTGCCCCCTCCTCCTCCTCCTCCTCCTCGGCCAGACGCCGCGCCGCCCCTGGCCGGCCGCGCCCGCCCCCCAGGCGCCGCCTCCCCCGCTCCGCCTCCTCCTCTGTCGTGCCCCCTCCTCCTCCTCCTCGGCCAGACGCCGCGCCGCCCCCGGCCGGCCGCGCCTCCTCCTCCTCTGCGCGCGTGCTTCTCATCGGGAGGAAGAAGAATGGAGCTGCTCCACTGACGCGTGGGGCCCAGGTGGAAGTGAGATAGAGAGGGAGGTGGAGCTGTACCAAACACTTTGACGAATCCTAGATCCACCATGGAGCTGCTCTACGGTGAATCCAGCTTCAGATCCACGTTTTTCGTGAATCTGGAGTTAGTGGAGCTCTTCCAAACAGGCCCGAAGGTAGCGCGCGGGTGGTGCGCGGCGTTGTGGGGGAAGCGAACGCCTCGTGCTCGCCAGCTGCTTTCTGCGCACAGGAGACGGCCGCGCGCGTCGCGGCCGGTGAAGCCAGCAGCTTACGGCCGCCCAAAAGATGCTCAATCATATCGACCGTTCGTATCTCGCTTCCCATCATCCGACGCATGCAAATGCACGCGGACACTGCCAGAGGAAGTGATTGAGCGTATACTCGTCAAAATAAAGTAGATACCTTGCCTTCTTCGAGAGTAACAAGCTTCGGTAGACCTGGTTCATGAAACTAACGCTACTCTCGAAGAAGGCAAGATCTCTGGATGAGTTCGCTTTCTTTTCGGGCCGTGCACCAATTCCTTTAATGTGAAGCAGCCAATTAACGTAAGAAATAATTAATGCAAATGTAACCTAAACAAGATCAAAATATTTTTTTCCCTTGTGAGTGGCAATTAAACGGATATATATATGCCAATCAAATGAAGGCGCGCAAAATCAACATTTTAAGGACGGATAGAACTGGATGGCATCCATGTCGGATGTCGCTCCTTTCTTCTTCTTCTGAACTTTTCGTTAAGCTCGTCGTTTCATATAACATGCAAGGGCAGCAAAGTTTGCAATTCTTATTAAGTTCTGGCCCGTGTTGGGGGCGTTTATCTGTTGCTGTGATTAGAGATGGCAATGGGTACCCGATACCCGAATACCCGACGGGTTATACCCGATAAAGAGGCGGGTATAGACAATTTTATGTACCCATGGGTACGTTATTGGGCGAAATCCTCTACCCGTCGGGTAGACGGGTACGGGTGTGGGTATATACTACCCATACCCGCCTACCCGCGGGTAATGAATACCCGCGTTAGACAACTAGCCATCCCACTCAAATGTTAATTTTATTATCTACTTGTTGTTCATTGTTTATTTGTTTGTCATATGTTGATATGGTCATGTCAAGTATGTTTATGTGATGTACTAATTTTGATCATTAGACGCTTTTGTGCTTGGCATGTATGATTAATGAATGTCTAAATTGATGATATTCTTATGTGTTGAACCGGGTATGCTTGCGGGTACGGGTTACCCATCGGGTAGTAATACCCGCGCGGGTACGGGTATGGGTAAATTTTTCTACCCGCGTGCGGATACGGGTAACCCGACGGGTAAATTTACACCTAACGGGTATGGGTATGGGATGGCACTACCCGTCGGGTACGTACCCGTTGCCATCCCTAGCTGTGATGCACTTCGATCCTGGGAAGTGATTTCCTCCATGTTGGTTTGGTCTCGCTCATACCAATCCCCAAAAAAAACGTACTACTTGCTCCCTTGTATCTATTATACATTAAAAATTGATGACATGCTTTTTACAACTGCAAAGAAAAAAAATAAAAATATACTAAAAATTCTTATAAAAAAGGAAAAAATTCAAACCTTAAACTGGTTGATCCTAATTTTAAAAGCTTAGGTTCTGCAGTTGTCTTAGAGATATATTAATTTTAAAAGGATCTAAAAACATCTAATCCTTTATTTGGTATACTATAATTTTAAAGGCTTATATTCAATAGTTGGTTCAGAGATATATTAATTTTTTTAAAATTTAATATGTAGCACTATAATCAATTTAAACATTGGGAGTGTAAATTTCATCGATCCTCTCTTTCAAACGTAAGGAGAGAGTTATCAGAATAAAATTTGCTAATTAAATATGAAATCAAATATCTCAAATTCAAATTTAGATTTCAAAGTATAAATTTTAAATTTTGAAATTGCGTAAAGTTATACTGTATTACACCAAATCGTGCAACTGTGCGGGCCAATCGGCTAGTTGATGCATAACAACAGATAGCTAGGAGTAAGCCATGAAGTGATCTTTTTTGCAAGGTAGCCGGGAAGTGATCTTAAAGATGGAATCACCTGCGGGTAATTACTGTTTAATTAATTAATGTAGGAATCAATCGAGTTGACAAGGCCGGAGCGGCCATAGTTTGCTTAGGATGATCAAAAGGCATACACCTTTGCCATAAGTCAACTTCCTTTTTAGGCTTAATCACGCCATGTACTAATTGAAGTCTTAAATAATTAGAGAAATCCATTAAACTGTTGTCCCTGTAGAATCAGTTCAGTTGAAAGATAGGCAGCACGAAACCCAAACAAGGACATTTTATTATGGTGAAAAACAGACAACCCCATCATGTCGTTGGCCCTCTGAAATTGCAAATATGCATGGAAGCATTTGCTTCTGCCTGCAGGTGAGGTGGTTCGACAAATTTGGCCTGCGCCAATTCCTGGAAGCATTTGCCCTGATACTTGGAGATGACAATTAGGATGACAACTGAAGGGAGGTTTGCTCTGCATTTCTGTTGCATATGGAAGCTCTAGTCCATTCCTTGATTCCTTCCCTTCATTCCTTCTCTTGGTCCTTCACTAGTTCACTACTATCTATCCTATATCCTGACTGGTTGACCTCGATCCTAGCAGGTTGATTTCGATCTGACTTATCACACGACGCAAAGCACAGATGCAGGTGAACGCAAAGTGTTCCTGACCATCTAGCTACAGCAAACGAGGTGTTGGCTTCACCAGGACGCCGGCGAGCTGTTCACCACGATCCCTATAAATTGGCGCCTTCCCATGCACAAACTCCTCACCACCGCAGGACACAGCCATATCAAGCTAGCTAGCAACTCAGAGAGTCTCAGAGTAGCTAGCTAAGCTAGCCACTTCAAGTAGTAGCACTGTGCCAACGTGTGATGGCCCGGCAACTCGGACGTGTGCTCGCTGCTTTGATGGCCGTGTGCGCGGTCGCGGCCTTCGCCGCCGCTAAGTCCCAGCCACCTTCGCCGCGGCTGCCGCCCAACTACCGCGTGATCAACCCAGGACGGTTCGGCAAGCGGGACGTGCAGCTCTCCTGCGCCGACTCCAACGGCAAGAAGGAGGGATGCATGGCCAAGTGCGACAAGCGCTGCCCCAACCAGTGCATCGTCCTCTGCCCAAGCTGCAAGACCTACTGCAGTAAGTAACCACTACATTGCACGCTCCTCGGATGCCCTTCTGCTGTCTTGATAACACTTTCTTGCGTGTGTAAAGTGTGCGACTTCTACCCCGGCGTCTCCTGCGGTGACCCGCGCTTCACCGGCGGCGACGGCAACAACTTCTACTTCCACGGCAAGAAGGACCAGGATTTCTGCATCCTCTCCGACGCCGACCTCCACATCAACGCCCACTTCATCGGCAAGCGCAACCCCACCATGAGCCGCGACTTCACCTGGATCCAGGCCCTTGGCATCCGCTTCGCTGACCACCGCTTCTTCATCAGCGCCAAGAACACCGCCAAGTGGAACAACGACGTCGACCGCCTAGAGATGGCCTTCGACGATACGCCCATCAGCATCCCCGCTGAGCTCGGCGCGCAGTGGCAGTCTGCTATTGTGCCAGGGCTGACCGTCACGAGGACTGCCACGACCAACGGCGTGAGGGTGCATCTCGAGGGCGTGTTCGACATCATGGCCAACGCGGTGCCCATCACGGAGGAGGACTCACGCATCCACAATTATGGCGTGACTGAAGACGACAGCCTCGCGCACCTTGACCTCGGATTTAAGTTCCACGATCTCACCGACGACGTGCACGGTGTCCTCGGCCAGACCTACCGCTCCGACTACGTGAACGAGCTCAGCGTGAGCGCCAATATGCCAGTCATGGGCGGCGCCCCTAACTACGTCTCCGCCAACATCTTCGCCACCGACTGCACCGTCGCGAGGTTCGGCCACCACGCCGGCATCTCCATGGTTACAGCTGAGGCCAGTTGAAGTTGCTTCAACGCGTGCCACCGCGCGTTGATAATTTGGCCAGCCTACATTTCGAGCCAGAAATAAATTTGTCAGCGAGATCAAGGGATGCTGAAGTTTTTCTTTAAAAAGTCATCTTCACAGAAAGATAACACTACCATCATCCATAATTCACTAGCCAATACATTTATTCATAAATTATGGCGAGATTGAAATTTCGTTATTATTTTCACCACATAAAATCAAATATAAATTAATGTAAAAACATGAAAAGTAATTGCACTCATCAGAGCTCAGGCCATACCAATGCTCTTTTTCTTTGAGAGAGACGAGATAGGGGAACCGAACCATGACCCCTCTTTGCGAAGGGCATAGGTGGTGCTCAGTTGGGCTAATTTTTGTGATTTATATCTGATTTTTTACTATAGATGGATGAAATTACATTATAATTGATGATGGCTTATTTGACATAATTAAATTTAAAAAAAAATAAAAAATAGATTAGCCCAGCACGTATAATACAAACGAATATAAGAAAAAAACCAACAAAAAAACTCAAAAAATCTAAAAATTCAAAAAAAGACGAAATTTAGAAATAATGAACAATAAACCAAAAGCCAGAAGCCTAAAGCCAAACGAGTGAGACCATATGCACTATGACTGTGCATATTTAAGAGTGACGACAGCCTCGCCCATCTGGACATCGGGTTCAAGTTGTACGATCTTACTGACGACGTGCACGGTCAGACCTACGCTCCGACTATGTCAACAAGTTCTTTTTCTTTGAGAGAAAGGAGATTGGGGAACCGAACCATGACCCCTCTCTGCGTAGGGCATAAGCGCATGCGCTCTAACTGTGCGTATTTAAGAGCGGGTTCAAGTTGTACGATCTTCCTGACCACGTGCACGGTCAGACCTACGCCCCGACTTAGATCGTTTGGCCTCGCCAGCGTGGAGCTCGCCCAGGAATAAGTTGATCTGCGAGAGCAGGGACTATTGGTGCCAACATGTTTGTTTGTTACTCGTCATTTCAACATGTACACGCGCGCGCGCACGAAAAATGTGCAATTGCTGTTGCAGAATTGAAATAAGAGGTTACATTTGAAGGATTACATGCATTTGAAAAGATGAAGGAAAAAAATTTGTGCCACAGGAGTGTAAGCCCCGTTCTGTTAGTCCAGGTGGACCAAGTGAATAACTGTGAAGATCGGCCATTGGACCCAGAGCTGGCTCCCTGTGCTTGGGCTCCACACGCGTCTCAGCCCCCCGCCGAGGCAGGGAGAGCCAGCTCATGGGCCGGTCCACGTTTCCGTGGGCGCATCGCTGCGCAAAGGGCCCGGGGACTTTCCAGAGCCTGTTAGGCCCGCTCACTTCATCCTGTGGCGCGTGCCTAGACCGCCCACCGCGCTCGCTTATAAACCGTGTGCTCATGGACTGAATTGCCGGTGTGGGACTAAATCCCTGGGTCGGAGTTCGTCGATCTTAACGTCAACCGTCGATCCTTTCATCCAATGGCGTACACAATGCCTACTCGGCGACCAAACCGCTTCGGGCTTGAGATGCATCGCTCCTTCGTTCCGCCGTGGCCGTGGGGATGGGGCATTTGCTAAGGCGCCCTACGGGCCTGTGGCCGCTAACGACATCTAAACCCACGCTGATTAGGGTTCTTCTTCCACCCCGCCCCGCCACCCGCACGGCCACGCCCATGGCGGCCACCACGCGCCGCCGCCCGCGGCGGGGCTCTAAGGGCCCCAACTCCGACCTCTCCCGCATCCTCACCGACTGCACCCGCCGCGACGACGCCGCCGCCGCCATGGCCGCCTTCGACTCCGCCGTCTCCGACCTCGACGCAGCCTCCGCCCCACGCCTCGCCGCCCACCAGTACAACCAGCTCCTCCACCTCCTCGCCGCGGCCGACAGCTCCTCGTTCCCCAGCGCCGCCGCCGCCGCCCGCCGCGTCTTCTCCCACATGCTCGAGGCCGGGGCCTCCCCCTCCGAGGCCACCATAACCTCCCTCGCCCGTGTCGCCGCCTCCGACGCCACCGACCCCGCCGGCGCGGACGAGGCATTTGAGCTCGTCGCCACCATGAAGGAAAAGTACGGCCTCACCCCGCGCCTCCGCTCCTACAGCCCCGTGCTCGCAGCGTTCCGGCGCGCCGGGGAGGTCGACAAGGCGTACGCCGTCGAGGCCCACATGGCGGTGTCCGCTGTCTGGCCTGAGGAGCCCGAGCTTGCCGCACTTCTTGATGTCAGTGCGAAGGCGGGGGACGCCGACAAGGTGTATGAGTATATGCATAAGCTGAGGCGTGCTGTGGATTGCGTGAGCGGGGAGACTGCAGAGGTGTTGGAAGGTTGGTTCCAGAGCAAGAGAGCGGCAATGGCTGGTAAGGCCGAGTGGGATGCCGGTCAGGTGAAAGATGCCATTGTGGCAAACGGTGGCGGGTGCCATCAGCTTGGGTGGCTTGGAAACGGCCCTTGGATGGTGCAGCGGGTGAGAGTTGGGGCGGATGGTGAGTGTGGGGGATGCGGATGCCAGCTAGCATGTGTTGATATTGACATGGAGGAGACACAAAGGTTCGCTGATTCTGTTGCTGGGTTGGCCCTTGAGAGGGAGACCAAAACAAATTTCAGCCTGTTTCAGGTGTGTATTATCTGTATTAATTTGTCTCTGTAGATAATTTGGTATTTCTGTACATATCTGGAATTTGCAGTTAGTTTACAGGCAAGCGTGATGTAAGATCATGCATTTGCTTGGTTTAATTCTATCAGTAGCATGGCTTTGTGTGATCACTAAGAATTAAGATGGGAAAATTAGACGTGGAGATACTGTGCCTCAATGTTTTGTTCAAATAACTACTAACGGTGGTATACTGTGGCCAAATTTAATAGGTAATATGACGAGCTTCTTTATCTACCATGATTTTCACCTCCTTCAGAGAAGTTGAACTGCTGCTGTGTTAACACATTTGAGTCATCCTTAAGGACCTTGTGGATGCTTGTCATGCCTGTGCATTACTTGCTCAAGTAACTGGTCCTAATATTTAGACAAATCCATTAATTTTACATTTGTAACTAAAGCATGGCATTCACCTGTCTAGGAACTAATGCTAACTTAAGGAAATAACTAGGCACCAATCAAATTATGTTTCATATACTATATTCATTTGTTTGGTTCTTGTATTTGAAAGAATATCCAGCTGTAAATATTAAAACATAGTTATTTTGTCACTTACAAGTTGAACAATATGACTTCTCTAGGAGTGGTTGGAAGCACATAAAGAATACGAAGCTATAGTTGATGGTGCAAATATTGCACTTTATCAACAAAATTTTGCAGAGGGCGGTTTCAGTTTGATTCAGGTCTGTACATCATCAGATCATCTTACACTGAATTTCAACATGCTTATGTTGCCAATGAAGTAATTTGTGCTAATTCATGTTCCATTTGTCATGCTTAATATAGAGCAGCTGGATGCTGTTGTAACAGAGCTGCAAGATAGATATAATGGAAAATGGCCACTTGTCATACTACATAATAAACGCATCGCCAAGCTTATGGAAAATTCATCTAATAGGCATCTGATTGAAACTTGGAGAGCAAACGGAGCATTGTACACTTCACCAAGTGGGTCAAATGATGACTGGTAATCTTCCTCAGATTCTAGCCTTTGTCCTGGACTCCTTGCAATTCTTGTTTTGTTTGGTACCTTGGTTTCAAATATTAGTATAAGTTTAATTCTCACCATATTGTGAATTAGGAAGTGTATCTTTTACCTGCAATTGCGCATAGACCAACTAATGTGTGTGTTGTAGGGGTGGCCCCCACCTAAGCCTAGCAGGCCTGTTAAGGGAGTATAAGGCTCAGAATGGGACATGTATAGTGACATAGGTACCCCTGAGGGGAGGACTCATGTGTAAGGGTATAATTGTAAAGGCACTCCCCATGTGGATGTAGATATATAAGACATATGCCATGAGGGAAGGGGCCTAAGCTATTCATTTACTCAACTCTCCACTACTACACACTCTCTCTGTTTGGTCTGTAACCACAACAGTTGACGCCGTCCGTGGGGAGGACAAGAGCAAGCCTCAAGTCTGAAGGAGGATGGCACCAAAGAAAGCTTCACCGTCGGCGGCGAAGAAGAAAAGGGCGGAAGCGGCAAAGTCTCGCGTCAGCACAAGGGCTTCGGCTTTAGCGGCCGCAGGTACGAGCAGTGGTGCAGGTGCGACCGAGGACCCCGCCATCGACGCGACGACCAACCCCGCCATCGACGCGACGACCGATCCCACCAGCACTGCCCCGACGGCCAACCCCGGTGATGACAACACAGGCGCACCCGTTTTTCCACCCGGCGTAGAAACGGTGAATGACCCCAGCAGCGACGCGAACCTCGTCACCGGCTCTAGGGCCCTCCGGGACAACGCGGCGCGCAGCCTGGGCACGCAGGCCGTGGTTACCACCATGCCGGTAGCACCGCCAAGCCCACCGACGACCCAGGCCACGCCAGCGGTGGAGACGGCCCTGCTGGCGGCCCTCAGCGCGTTTCAGCGGGAGCTAACAGACCTCCGCGGAGCTGTCCGGGACATGCAAGAGGCTCGGAGCCAACACGCCCCTCCGGCGGTGGCATCCGAACCCGCCCCGGAGAGGGCGGATAGCCGCGACGCCCCTACGTCTAGCCGCGCCCCACTACGGCGCGTAGACCCGGAGTCCCCGCTTTCTGCGGGCCTACAGCAGGCGCCATGGCCTGAAGATTTCAAGTTCCCAAGCGTCATCGAGGCCTACAAAGGCGACTCCGACCTGCGAGAGTTCGTGCGCGTGTATGAGACCGCCATCGAAGCCGCTGGCGGAGACGACACCACGAAGGCAAAAGGGCTCCCCCTTGCGTTACAAGGGGTGGCGCTATCCTGGTTCTTCACCATTGAACCACAGTCCATCTACGCGTGGGAACAGGTCCGCAACCGACTCTACAACAACTTTCAGGGAAACTACATCGAGCGTGTCGATGCGGACCAGCTCTTCGCAGTCAAGCAAAAACCCGAGGAAAGGCTCCGGGACTACTTCAAGCGCTTTGCGAAAGTGCGCTGCCAAGTCAAGGACGTCAACGAAACAACGGTCATCAACGCAGCAATACAAGGCCTCCGACCGGGGCCAATGGCCGATTACAACGCGCGCAAGCCCATCAAGACGGTCGGAAAACTCTTCGACAAGATGGAAGAGTACGCCAGAGCGGAGGAGGACGCACGGAGGCGACACGGTGATGACTTCGACTCCAACAAGGCGGAAGGCTCGGTCAAGAGCGAAGACTCGCCGAAAAAGGGCTCTTCGAAAGGTAAGCGCAAGCAAGAGCAGCCGAAGGGCGCCTCCGAATGCAAGGACCCCCAACACAATGACCAGCCAGGCGACAGGCCCAAGCGCGACCAACGCAAGTCCAGGAAACCTCGTTACGTTTTCGACATTGAGGGCGGCTCCGAAGACAACGCCTCCGCAGGTCGCGGAGGCAGAGGGCGCCGAGGCCGAGGACGGGGACGTGGCCGGGGTCGAGACGACCGGACCCGCGAAGAGTACAGCGACCAGCACCACGGGCAGTGGTGCGAAATCCACGGCCGGGGTAACCACGACACGCGTGCTTGTACCACCATCGCAGCGCTACGGCAGAGGGTTGCCAGGGACAAAAACCCGAATGCGCGCGCGCCCGTCGTGGCTCACGTCCAACACCCCCAGGACCAAGGAACACAGCCCCAGGAAGGCTTCCTGCAGATCCAGGCGCATGTACAACAACCTCAGGAAGGCCTCCTACAGTTACAAGCCCCGGAGGGAGCCCAGCGCAGGATTACCAACGTCATCTCCGGAGGCTCCTCACTGGAGTTCGCCTCAGCAAGACAACGGAAGGCTTACGCGCGGAGGCTGCACCACGTCGCGGTATACCCGGCGCAGGCGCCGCCAGAATGGGCGCAACATGAAGTCACATTCACGCCCGCTGACGCCGAGGGTGTGGAGTTCTCCCACCAAGACCCTTTGGTCATCCGGGTCCTCGTAGCCGGATGCGACGTCAGGCGCGTCTTAGTCGATGGAGGAAGCTCCGCAAACATCCTGTTCGCTGCGGCCTTCGACCAAATGGGGATCCCTCAGAGCCGATTGGGCCCTTCAGGCATCCCGCTGCAAGGATTTGGAGGGCAGCCTTTGCGCGCCTTAGGCCAAATATGCCTCCAAGTCTCCTTCGGCCAAAACGACAACGTCAGGAGCGAGGACGCCATCTTCGACGTGGTCGACATTGCATACCCCTACAACGCTATAATAGGGCGGCCGCTCCTAAACACCCTCGGGGCGGTCCCGCATCACGACTTCCTGTGCATGAAGCTTCCCGGGCCGTGGGCCATCATCATCGTCCATGGCGACCAGGACATGGCTCGGCGCATAGAGCTTGGCGCCAGAGGTCCATGCCGCGCGGCTCGCCAAGGCACCTAAGCCGGGAGGGCGGATGCGGAGCCCTCGGGCACCCCCCGAGAGTGTCCCGCGCTCGCGCACAAGGTTGCCCCGGCAGCAGCGGCTCGTCAGCGGTCGCCCCGCCCTCATAGCGGTTAGTGGTCGGTATCCCCCCACCTTCTTTTGTAACTACTCACCCGCGCAAACGGGAATTTAATAAAGTTCACCGTTTGCACAAATTTCTGTTCTCTGAAACAAAGACACGCGTTCGCGCGCGCACTCTCCGTCAAAGATACGGGCATGAGTATAAACAAAGACACGCGTTCGCGCGCGCACTCTCCGTTAAAGATACGGGCATGAGTATAAACCAAGACGAGCGGGGGGACGCCTCGCACGCACTCTACGGAGTATAAATAAGACGTAGCGTCGAGGTTCGCCTCCGCACGCAATTTCACCGCCCGCAACGCGCGGAGGCTCCGCGCGCAGTCTACGGACTCTAAACAAGACGTAGCGTCGAGGTCCGCCTCCGCACGCACTCTACGGAGTATAAATAAGACGTAGCGTCGAGGTTCGCCTCCGCACGCAATTTCACCGCATGCAACGCGCGGAGGATCGCCTCCGCGCGCAGTCTACGGACTCTAAACAAGACGTAGCGTCGAGGTCCGCCTCCGCACGCGCTCTACGGAGTATAAATAAGACGTAGCGTCGAGATTCGCCTCCGCACGCAGTCTACGGACTCTAAACAAGACGTAGCATCGAGGTCCGCCTCCGCACGCACTCTACGGAGTATAAATAAGACGTAGCGTCGAGGTTCGCCTCCGCACGCAATTTCACCGCCCGCAACGCGCGGAGGCTCGCCTCCGCGCGCAGTCTACGGACTCTAAACAAGACGTAGTGTCGAGGTTCGCCTCCGCACGCACTCTACGGAGTATAAATAAGACGTAGCGTCGAGGTTCGCCTCCGCACGCAATTTCACCGCCCGCAACGCGCGGAGGCTCACCTCCGCGCGCAGTCTACGGACTCTAAACAAGACGTAGCGTCAAGGTACGCCTCCGCACACACTCTCCGGAGTATAAAGAAGACGCGGACGCTATCCCTGCGCACTCTACGGAGTATGAACAAGACGCGAACACCGCGCACGCACGGTCGTTACCCCAGGGCGTACTCTTCGGAGTATAAATAGGACGTGGATGCCGATCCCACGCACTCTACGGAGTATCAACAAGGCGTGGGTATTGGCCCCACGTACTTTAGAGCACAGCTTACCCCGGTTAATCCTACGGCGGGCAAAGTGCACCACGGGGGCCCACCCCCACGCGCCGCCCGCGAGGTACCAAGGCGACGTGTTAGAGGCTGGGTCCCGCGCGAGCACACCCGCGAGCGAGAAGCACCAGAGGCTGGTTCCCGCGCGAGCAAACCCGCGAGCGAGAAGCACCAGAGGCTGTTCCGCCGCCACCACTCCGAAGAGTAGGGGACGGAGCGCTCGCGCGTCTACTTCGACTAGGCGCCAGCTCCGCTGCCACCACTCCGAAGGGTAGGGGACGGAGCGCTCGCGCGTCTACTTCGACACTAGGCGTCAGCTCCGCTGCCACCACTCCGAAGGGTAGGGGACGGAGCGCTCGCGCGTCTACTTCGACACTAGGCGCCAGCTCCGCTGCCACCACTTCGAAGGGTAGGGGACGGAGCGTTCGCGCGCCTACTTCGACTAGGCGCCAGCTCCGCTTGATCACAAGCCCCGACTTCAGTCCACCAAGATTTTCTCGGAAGGCGGGCTTGATCACAAGCCCCGACTGAAGGTGAGCCTGTGTAAGAGAACAAGGCAAATCTTGCCGTCGTATGCAGAAATACAGAGCGGGCACAACAAGTGCAGGCAGTTGCTGTTAACAGACGCTAACCAAGCTCCCGAGAAAAATAGGCCTCCATCAGTACATCAACATCCCCCGAGCCGCATGGTGCCGCTATGGAATGTGGATGCACTGAAGAGGCCCATTTTGGGGGAGCAACACCTATCCACGCGCACAATGCAGGTACAAGACTACACCAGCCCGCTATATATATATATCCCATCAACGGGAAAGTCCAACCGGCGGAAGTCCATCCGGCGAAAGTCCATCCGGCGAAAGTCCAACCGGCGGAAGTCCATCCGGCGAAAGTCCAACCGGCGGAAGTCCAACCAACGACAGTCCAACCAACGACAGTCCAACGTTGCAGAATCGTGCCGTCACGATGCTCCAAAATCCGCGTCGGGAGAAGGAGCGTCGCCACATGGCATCACCGCGCCCCCCTCAAGTCTCGCGTCGCGCCAAGCAAGCCCCGCGGGATAGGCTGGCAGTCGCTTGTCGTCAAGGGCGCTCGGTGCCGGAGACGCGCGCGCGCGATGACTTACGACCCGCTCTGCCTCCTATGCCGACGCATTTGGCTCCGCCAACATCTCCACTCCGGACGACGGCCTCGACCCCACCACGGCAGGACTCGGAGGGTGACGAAGCCTTCGCCAAGCCGCCCGGCGTCACGCCTTCGCAATAAGGCGAACACTGCACTTCGAACGTTGAAAAAGCTCACAGGCCGCAGGGACGGAGGGGGCCAAAGGGCTCGGCAACATGGATTCGGCCCGTGAAGCCCTTCACCATGAGAGGCTCCTGTTGTAGGGGTGGCCTCCACCTAAGCCCAGCAGGCCTGTTAAGGGAGTATAAGGCCCAGAATGGGACATGTATAGTGACATAGGTACCCCTGAGGGGAGGACTCATGTGTAAGGGTATAATTGTAAATGCACTCCCCATGTGGATGTAGATATATAAGACATAGGCCATGAGGGAAGGGGCATAAGCCATTCATTTACTCAACTCTCCACTACTACACTCTCTCTCTGTTTGGTCTGTAACCACAACAGTGTGTAATTAGATATTATGCTGAATTTTCAACCCCCCCCCCTCTCCTCCACTGCTATGTTTCATTTCTTGGATGTTGCTAAATATATGAGATTCAACTTTTCAGGTATTGGCTATATGCAGCAATTAGATTGAACTGTTTGCTTGTGACTAATGACGAAATGAGAGATCACATATTTGAGCTCCTAGGATCATCCTTTTTCCCTAAGTGGAAGCAACGACACCAGGTGCGCTCTGCAAAACTGATGTTTTTATATAACCAGTCATATGCCCATGCATTATAACGAAAAAACAAATACAATGCAAATAGCACATCTCTCATGACCAGTCTATGAAAAAGTAGTAGAGATAAATTAGCTCACAAATAGTAGCACAAAAAGAATACTTCTAATTCACATGTGCAACAAGAAGCAAAGGACTGCGCCATACTTTCTTAATAATAAAAAATTCTATAATTAAATAACTTGAGCCTGAGTCCATTTTTCTATTATGTGTAATTACTTCAGAACTTAGAGTCTGAATGGAGAAATTGAAGCCGGAAGAGGAGGGGAGGGCAGTTAGATCGCGAGAGAGAGCGGAGGGGAGGGGCGCTAGGCGGATGGATAAGATCTTAGTGTTTAGATCGAATGGCTTCTAGTGGAGGGGTGCTGGCAGATGAACTACCAATTGAAGTGGTGGTGAACCACCAACTCCTTTTTAAGTAACAGAGATTCATTCTTTGTGCATAGTTTATTAGTGCAAAACCCACCCTGCTTGTAGAAGTTCAGAATGCGAAGTTGAACTGAAAACCATGAAAAGTTCCTAGGTCCTTGATCCTGTTTTAACGCAGCTTCAAGTATTGGATCTTGTTATTCCTACTTGATTGTTAATTTGCTAATCTCATTGCAATTGTGCAGGTCAAGTATACTTTTAATAAAGGAAAGGCGGTGCTTATGATGCCACCGCCTTATTCTTCAGAGATTCAAGTAAGTATCTGATTTTCAGGCTTTTCTAGAGGCTTTTCTAGAGCTTACTATCTGTTGTCACTCGCACATGCATCTTCATCGTAGGAATCGGTGACTGGATCTTGGCATGTGCCAGTGGAGGAGAAGTCTGGTGATGAGAGAGTTAGGATTTGGCTTTGTATTGGTAGGATGGGGTCCTGCAAAGAAGGCCATGATACTACTGTGGCCAACGGAGTTGTCCAGGCTGTATCTCCCTCCGAGGCATCTAATGGACCAGAAGATATGGCTGGGTCGGTTACTGGTAAAAGAAAGGATAGAGATTGATCACCTACCCAGGAGCTGCATCTATCAGGTTGCTGCCATTTGTTCAGGAATAGGGATGCAGTGTTAATGCCATCCCTAAATGCCTGTTTTGTGGGGCAACAAGCATTGTAAACTACACCTGACTTGCGTGCAGTTGTGCACCAAGTTGGTTTAGATTTTGTCGGCAATGTTCAGCAAAAAGAACTGCATGGTACCAAGCATTTGATGTTATCATCCTTGATGTAATTTATAACCCTGAAAAGTTCAACTCGGTTATACCGTTTATTTTTTTCCCGGTTAATGAAAAGGTGAATTGCATTCTGAAGGAAATTTCTGTACGGATAACCCATTTTTTATTCGAAAATACAGAAATATACCCGCGACAAAATTTTTTACACAAATAGGATCGAGTCGCCAAACCATTGGGCGATTTACGCTTGTCGCCCCACCAAAACGCGACTTATAAAGAATCTGGTAACCGTTGGGCGATTAAATGCAATCGTTTCCCCGTTAAGCGATTCAATTGAATCGCCCCCCCGTTCGGCGACATAAAGAAGAGTCGCCCAACGCGGGGGGGGGGGGGGGGGCGACTGCATGTGAAACAGCCCGACGGCCAAGCCCACGTCTGCTCGCCAATCTACCTCTAGGCGACTGCATGGATCCTGTTAAGGGTTTTGTGAATTTTGTAATTTGAAACTCGTAAAAAATGTGGTATAGTCACATATACTGGTATATGTCACATTATTTTTTAATTTCGTAATTAAGTCTCACAAGAACTGGTATTTAATATTTGTCACATTACTTGATATAGAAATAATTTTCTATACGAAAAGAAGAGATAATAGTATTGTTTGAATTTAAATGAGCTTTATAATATAACACAGTAACATGCTGCGTATTTATCCATTACATGCATGACATACACCCCTCACTCCCCACCCTAAGGTGCTCCATCACCTGCTCCATCACCGCGCCCGCGTCCTGCCATACGGCCCCGCTTGGCCGTCCTCCGGTGCAACGGATTACGAGGCGGCGGGTGACGGGGGTCCGAAAAAGTAAAACGAGCAGGTGGGTTTCGCACCCGCGGCTGCGCCGGTGGAGTCACCTGCACCTCCGGCTGTGTGGCATCCGGTGCACCGGGGAGGCCACTGCCGGAGAGAACCTCCGGTTCCGGTGCTGCGTCGGAGGACGGCCCAGGCCAGTCCGCAAAAAACTGGTCCACCTCGATGTGGCCCGGGGAGAAGCGTCCCTGCTGCTGGTAAGGACCTGCAATAGTAATATCGTTAGTTCGTTGCATGTCGTCTTAGGTTAAAAACAAGCTCGGACGATGCGTACCCGTACATGGCGCCATGAAATCATCCGTGTGGAAGCCGGGGATGTACGTAGGAGGCCGTGACCAAGCAGAACTCCCTGGCTGCTCCGGGGGAGGTGGACGTGTCCACGTACTACCTCCGGAGTAGTGCCACGCTGGTCGGGGTGGCACTGGTGGTCGGGGTGGCACTGGTGGTCGGGGTGCACTGGGCGTAGGTGTGGAGACCGCCGGTAGCCTCGTCGGCCGGTCGATGTCTCCCCCCGCGTACATCTCGGCCCCGTAGGGACCCATGTCGTCTAGTACAGGTCGCCCGAGACTGAAGCGCTCAAACGACCACAACTGCAGCAGCAGGGGACATCCCGTGAGGATCGAGTTCGCCTTAATCCTCGTGCACGCATCGCACAGGCCCCCAGCTGATCTGGACGACCTTGCCGTCCGCAATCGCCCTCGCATAAGCGATAAGGCGTGCGTCAACGGTGTTGCCGTGGCTGGTGGTGAAGAGCACCCAACCAAACAGCCACAGCAAGTAAGCCTCCAGGTGGCGCGCGACCTGGAAATCGTCAGCATCTGCAACCATGCGCTCAACCTGAATGCGAACAAGTTTTTATTAGTATGTAATTGCACAAATAAGAGTTTCGAAGACGCGATCGACTTGAAACACCACGTACCCGGTACTGTGCCAGCCACCTCAGCGTCGGTCCATGCTTCTGCCTCTCGTCGAAGATGTGGTGCTGATCGGCCGGTGGAAGGACCCCCTGGAATCTGCCGAGCAGGTCCTCGCGCCACTCGGCGGGAGCCTCCGGTAGGAAGGCAGCGTCTCCCGCGACCGGAAGGCCAAGTAGTACGGACACGTCCTGCAGGGTCGGCGCCATCTCCCCGACTGGTAGATGGAAAGTGTGCGTCTCGGGCCGCCAACGGTCCACCAAAGCCGTCAGCAGGGAACGGTCGAACGGGAAGCGTCGTGATCGCTCCACGCCCGCCTCGTCCCCCTCCCCGGCCAAGGCACCTCCGTCCTCATCCGTGGCCTGCACCATCCGGACAAGAGGGAGAAGTCCGGCATCCCGCAGCCTGCAAATAAAGTGAAGGTCAGCATTAAATATTTTTACGGTAATACTAAAACGTTGGCGTAGTGCAAACCTGGCAGTCCAACGGGGGTCGAGTCCCCAGGCCACACGAGGTGTGCGTGTCCGGACCACTCCCAGCTCAGTCGACTCGTCCGTGCTCCCCGGTGGCGGCGCACGACGGGAAGCGCGGTGCACGCGGTCCAAGTGCTCATCCAACAGCGTGTACCGCCAGTCACCTGCCATAACTGTAAAATTATCTAAATGTAAATTTGTACACTACATTTTCTACAATAATACATGAAAAATAGTATACAAAATTTCGACACAAAAATTTTCTACATTTAAATTTTCTTCATTTCAATTTTGTAAACTGCATCTACATTTGTACATTGAATGATCTACAATAAATTTCTAAAGTAAATTTTCCACAATAATACATTACAAATATTATACGAAAAAACTATATTTTTCTACATTTAAATTTGTACATCTAAATTTGTAAACTGCATCTACATTTCTAAATTTAATGTTCTAAACTAGATTTTCTAAACTAAATATCTAAACTAAATATCTAAACTAATTTTCTAAACTAAATATCTCTACTAAATATCTAAGCTAAATTTGTAAACTAAATATCTACACTCTACACTACATTTTCTAAACTAAATTTATCTAAACAAATTTTCTAAAGTAAATTTTCCACAATAATGCATTACAAATATTATACAAAAAACTATATTTTTCTACATTTAAGTTTGTACATCTAAATTTGTAAACTGCATCTACATTTCTAAATTTAATGTTCTAAACTAGATTTTCTAAACTAAATATGTAAACTAAATATCTAAGCTAATTTTCTAAACTAAATATCTAAACTAAATTTGTAAACTAAATATCTACACTAGATTTTCTAAACTAAATTTATCTAAACAAATTTTCTAAAATAAATTTTCTAAAATTAGGAAAATACCTGCAAATCCCGCGGCTTCTCCTCCTCTCCCTCGCCTTCTCTTCTTCCCTCTCCTCCCCCTCTCCTTCTCTTCTTCCCTCTCCTCTCCCTCTCCTTCTCTTCTTCCCCTCTCCTCCTCTTCCTTCCTCTCTTCTGCTCTGTCTTCTCGCGCGGTGGAGAGAGTGAATGGCGAGCGAGCAGGCGTGGGGAAGAAAAGGGGCTCGGCCGTCGGGCTGTTTCACATGCAGTCGCCCCCCCGTTGGGCGACTCTTCTTTATGTCGCCGAACCGGGGGGGGGGCGATTCAATTGAATCGCTTAACGGGGAGGCGATTGCATTTAATCGCCCAACGGTTACCAGATTCTTTATAAGTCGCGTTTTGGTGGGGCGACAAGCGTAAATCGCCCAATGGTTTGGCGACTCGAGCCTATTTGTGTAAAAAATTTTGGCGCGGGTATATTTCTGTATTTTCGAATAAAAAATGGGTTATCCGTACAAAAATTTCCATTCTGAAGGAGTGAATGTACGAGAACCTTTCGAAGTGAACATTGTTGTGTGATAAGTTTCTCAAACGCTCTATCAGAATGCTGTACCAGCCGATGCGATTTTCTTGTTTACCATTTCATTTGCGGAATGAAATTATTCGTAGTGGGGATTTACAACATATGTTGATCAAATTGTGGTTAGACCGTGACTGGATTATTTTCAGAATTACAACCCTTGACTTCAGCGTCCTTCAACAGTTTCATATTTAAGGAGCAACCTAACGTTGCTCACGAATATATAATTGCAAAAGTTTTAGAAATGTAGGTTATTTTATCTTCTCAAGAAAGAAGGGATGCCAATGCGTCGCTTTGTATTTATATGAAAAATGATTTTCCAACCTAGTCTATCTTGAATCAGATTGGATGTACACAAAACTGATACTATGATAGATAGCCATAATCCGAATTTCCAAGAATTATTCAAATGCTGAGCATTCAGAATGATCAGGAACTAAAAGTCTACTGCTATGTTCTTTTCAGCTTCTAAAAGCTACTTTTCGACTTTTCTACAGTAACTAGCTTTTAAATGGAGTATTTTTTTCAAGATAAGGTCTACTTTTTTTTAGATTAAGGAATGAAACATTCCGGCCTCCATCATTCACAAGTGAATGAGTACAGCCAATTCCAATACACTCATAGTACTTAGACTACAAACCACCACACGGTGTACAAACACACGAAATAAAGAAACGGAACTCAAGTCCCAGTCCTATTCCTACCTCAATACCCAACTTGCTAAACAACACCAAACTCTTTGTTGCCTTCATCAAGCGACTGTATTCCTCTAGTGAAGACAGCAGCACTCGATGCATCACATCGATGCTCAACAGGGAGGGCCTTCGGCAAGCACTTCAACTACTTCATCCAAAAAGCTCTCTCTTCGGCCAACACCTCTAACCTTCCTCGGACCTTCAAGCACGAGTGGCGACAGAGCCAAATAGCAAGCATCAATCAACGGAGCTGAAATTGCCTAACGACGCCTTCACGAAGGTAGCAACGCCTAAGGCGCTGCCGCCGCCAGTCCACCATGGGAAATGTTTTCATCTGCAATCAAACACCGAGGGGAGCCGGGGAAAAGGTACAGAGAGGACGCCTCCAAGGAGAAAGCTTGGACGCAAACGTCGCCGTCCAAGCTTTCGCCCTGACCTCAAAACACCCACTTGCTGAGGCTCAGCACGGATACCCATCAGGGCTCCAACGAGCTGGCCCCGGCCGCCGCTCACGCCATGCTGCCCCGCCGGCGACCTGAGGGCACCGCAAGGTCAGCACCTGACACGTCCTCGCCTTGACCTCCACCGCCATCGGCCGCGCCGCCACAGGATCCGCGGCGACCTCCCGTGCCCACCGCACCACCCTGCCCAGATCCCCAACCCCGCCGTCGCCGCCACCACGTCCCACGCCGCGCAGCAGGACCTCCCCGACGAGCGCCTCGAACAGCCACCGCGGCTCGCCGACGCCATGCCGCGACGACCTCCTGCGCCCACCGCACCACCCTGCCCAGATCCCCAACCCCGCCGCCGCCACCACCACGACCCGCGCCACGCAGCAGGATCTCCCCGACGAGCGCCTCGAGCCTTCGCCGCAGCTCGCCGGTGCCATGCACCTGCGCCAGAGGCGAGGCGACAACGGCAGGGGCCCGGCCGCCTCCGGCGGCGCGCTCCAGCGGCGGCAAGGCGAAGGGGAGAAGGGAGGGGAGTCGGCGCTGCAGCGCTGGGAAAGGAAGGGTCGCCCGCTCGACTCCGGCTCCGACCGCCGCTCACGCCGCGCTGCCTCCGCCGGCGACCTCCACAGGGGCCCGGCCACCTCAAACCCGTCGTCCAGATCTCGAAGCCACCGCCCAGATCCAAGTGAGAGAGCCCCCCGCCGCCTTCCTAGCACCCGCACAAGCTACCGGCGGCGTGCTTCAGCAGCGGCAAGGCGAAGGGGAGAGGAGTCGGCGCGAGCGCTGGGGAGGGGAAGGGTCGGGAGGGGGAGGGGAAGGGTCAGGACCCATATCATCGCATTTTATCAGGGTCTACTAATTAATTGTAGTATATACTTTACTGACTTCTTTTATATCGGCAAAAATCATACGTGAGTTTTTGTTACTCTGTAATCTCTTCTACAAATAACGTAAAAGCCACAAGCCGCAGCCAAAAGTCACAAACCACAGCCAAAATGAACAGACCCTACACTTCGTTTCCGGTCGATGTCAGAGAATAACTGGAAGAAAGCTTCGAAGTGCTTGTATGTAGTGTCCACGTCTTTTCTGCCACGCATTTCTCGTACACTGCAAACCAATGCAATAGTAGTTATATCTCTACTAATATAAATGGAATTTATCCATTCACCACTCTCTCTTTACAAGGCTTTCACCCAAAAATCCGACGTCGACCGGTGGGCCTCTTCACAAGCCTTCACTGTCAAAATAAAAAAAAATCGCTTTCCCCGGGCTACCAGGCAGTGCTTCACAACCCCCATGATTTCCTCTCTTGAGTTAACTTCCTTCCGTATGCCAATTACTCAATTTTGTTCCGTGTGCCAATTACTCAATCTCGTTCCGCTTCATAGTTCTCTCGGTCAATCTCATACTCCTCACCAAAGATACAAATATCGAAACCGGGAGAAAACCCGTCCGGCATCCGGTAATGGTAATCCATGTTGTGCATGGTCAGTTACGACCACATTGTCGTAGTCGTAGTGTCCATAGCCGTCGTTGTAGCGGTCATGGTCGTAGCAGTCTCGGTCGTGGTCGTGGCACCATGGTCAACAATGTGCATGGTTGTAGCCACTGATCGTCTGTGCTTGGAGGCTAAGCAGAGGGCATGTCTCAGGGAGAGGACCGAGAGTTTGAAGGCCGAGAAGAGGGAGCTCGTCGTGGCTCTAGAGGAGTCCGAGGCGAGGCGGCTGTAGCGCGGAGCCTGCGCAGTCCTGGAGGCTCCTATCGGAAAAGAAGAAGAGGCGCTTGGACGACCTGTGTGGTCGTTAGGACCGGACTGTGTGGTCATAACAACCAGCGCTGTGGTCATGAGCACTGCGGTCGTAAGCGCTACGGTCGAAAGCGATGTGGTCATAGGCGTCGTAGTCACAAGCGTCGGGGTCATGGAGCCTGTGTCTGCAGTGGTCGTAACTGCAGTGCTGCGGTCGAAGTCTAGCCGACGGTGAAGGCGGTGGTCGTGGTCGTACGGCCAGACACTGTAGTAGCCGGTGATCACTGTAGCAGTCAGTGGTAACTGTAGCAGACGTTAGCACGAGTGGTCGTAGATGACGCAGGTCGCCCTACAGTCGGTAGCGGCTGAGCTAAGCGGTATGGACAGACGGCAATCACTGTAGCAGTTGAAGGCAGGCGACTGAGCAGCACGGTCAGGCAAACTATTCGGTGTGGACAGCAGCGGGAGTTCGAGACGCTGCACTGGGACATGATGGTCGGCTTCGGCAAGTGGACCACAGTCCGCTGGAGCTGAGCAACCCGGTGCCGGACAAGGAAGGCGCGGTGCAGCCGTGGCACGGCGCGGAGGACCTCGTCGTGACGCCAACCATGTCGCGCCACATCGCGCGCGAGCTGCCGGACGCCGGGCACCTGTTCCCGCTCGCCGGCGGCATGGGCGACCTCATTGTCAAGTCGCTGCTGCAGGGAGAGCGGTAGCTAGCTAGGCGCGTCATGTTGTTACACTAGTCATTATACTTTAATAAACTGTTCGTAATCACAGGTTTATCGCGTCGATTAGACGCTTTGCATTGGGTTTGGGCTGGAGGCCGGGCTATGATCCTCGTGCTTCAACTGCTAACATGCTGAATGTACCCATTGCAATGCTGATTTGTTATGCTTGGCTCTTCGGTTTCTTAAAGAATTTTTAGCAATACAGCTGCAATTCAGCCATTTAGCAAACAGCTCTATTATAGCTTCTTCGAATGCCAAAGCATTCATAAAATCGGGTTATAATAAGACCACGCCTAGACAAACCTTTTTGAAGTAAAAAAAAAGATACTTTATTCCGCTTTCTCTTTTATTGAAACGAGCCATGTCCTTCACGCAGCAACAGCTACAGCGAGGACCAAAAGGATGAAAATATTACATGATCAAATCTACAATCCAAAAAAGTGCAATACTTCTACATTCTCAACACAAACGTTCAATGTATCAAACAAACAATAATATAAATTTACAATCCTTTTGGAAGTCCCGTGACTGGATCAATCAATTCTTGGTTTTCGTCTGCAACAATCTTTGGGCCAGTTCCAAGCCTGCTGCAGATGAAGTAGCTAACATCGCCCTTGAATTTTTGGTTTGGTATCTTCATCTCTGGAGGCGCTGGAAGGGCCTCGATGTCTTCTATGGATTGCAATCCAGCATCACTTAGAATTGATTTGTCCCCAACCATATAGCTGCCATGATCATGTTGGTCAGATAGAATCAGAGGTAGCTTTGCAGTATACTCAGCAACAATAGCTTTAATCGTGAAAATATCAAACACACTTGCTCAAATCATTATCTTGTGGAGGGAAATAGTATAAGAGCCTCTGAAGGAGAAGGGTTGCGATTTTGCGGTTTGGTGCAATAAGGACTGCATTAGGCCCAGCGTCGAAGGTGTAGGCAACCTGCCATTAGACAAGTTCATACTGAATTAGAAGTCTTAACAACACAAAAGGCTGTTTTGTCCACGCTCAGAAATGGATTCAAAATCAGATCAATTGCACCATCAAGTACCAATGATCTTCCAGTATGGATGAGATGTATATCAGACAACACAAACAATTTAAGTAATAGCACCAGGATTGCAATGAAAAAACTGCCTTTGGTACCTTCAACTTTAGATGCTAACTTGATATCTTAAAATCTAAAGCTCCGGAATATAATACCAACAGTAATAGTTCACATCTTCATGAGGACCATTAGAAAAGGTGAAGGGTTCAAAACATGAGCTTACTCAATATTTTACTATTCCAAGAAATATCTTAAAGATATTGCCAAGGTTCACTCTTGAAATTAAATTACTCGATTGAATGATGCAAGTCATACATGTATTGGTCAGTGCAGTAAAAACCGCTTGTACTGCCATATTCAGCAAAAGTGTAACCAACCCTATTTGATGGTGTGTTCTATTGGATCAATACCAGTAGGGTAGCACAACAGAACTGACTATATATTAGATTCCTAGGCAGCACGGCTAGAGTTCAGAATAATAACAAAAAAGATAAAAGATACTAAATGACAACAGAATATACCTGTGGGATTCCTTCCGAGTGGTTCCACTTTTCCACAAGGCTAATTATCCTGCGACAGGTTGTGACAGCAATTCTTAACTCTGGATTTCAGCAGGGATAGAATCCCAAAACAAAGCAATGCTAAAAAACTACCTGTGTGATGTATCATTCATATAGAAGATGGGAGGAGTCGTGTCCAAACATACGGCATGGAACTGGTTGCTATCTGCACAAGTTAACCTGGCAAAGGATTCAAAATCACGATTCATGATAGCCTCTTCCATTATCAACACCCGACTTGGCACTACAGTCTGGAACATAAGAACAAGCAGTGCAGTGCACAGTAAGAGCAGGAAAAAAGAAGTTCCAGTCATAGCGACAGTTTAATTGCCAAAACTATTGATAATGTTCCAGCACAGTGGAAGGATAAAATAAGAATTCATTTCAAAAGTGCAGCTACAAAAATCACGATTCCTCAAGGATTCTTGAAACACAAAAGCCAAGTTAAAGGTGAAAAAACAATCACCTGAGCCCTGTGTTGCAAGAGAGGACTTGTTTCAACACTGTCTCGCATCCCACTGGTGCTACTCATTTCCTTCTGCTTTGAACTGACCTAATTCCACAAACCAATATGTAAACTATTTATTTAAGATATCAGATGCACCACAATAAGAAAAATAATATTGGGATAAAACATGACAAAGTCACAAAGAGTTATTATGCCAATTTTCAGTATTGCTGTTAATGAAGACACAACACAATGAGCAGAATACTATGAGATACTATATGTAGTACAAGGTCATGTGGAATATAGATCACATACCACTGCTATGATAATAACAAGTTCACTCCAATGCACCTCATCAGCGAGCTGTACTGCAATACTGTCACTTCCATCATCATTCTGCAAGCATAGAATCAGACTTCACTGAATCATTATTCAATAGAAAAACATGCACTTAACCAAGGCCTAATCATCCGATCACTTACTTTTCCCATACACCATTTCACAAATCCACCATATATACTGCGGCATGCGCTTCCAGACCCTTGCCTGCATTGAAATTTGCCAGAGGTAAGTATAAATAAAAAGAGGCAAGTCGATTAGCGTATTAATAATTTGTAAAATTGGAGAACAATCCTTGCACCATCTCAACAAGCAAACAGCATGAACAGGACAGAGCACAGGGGTGGAACTAGAGATCATATCAATAACATTAACAGACCTTGCTACTGAAGAAAGTTCTCCGAAATCTTCTTTCACATTCATTAGCTTTCCGAGGGTGAAAACTGCAAATAACATTGAGATAATAAATGATGTACTGTGTTACATGGCTTAAGAAAGCAAGAACCTGTTTAGAAATGTTTATGAGCGACTAAGATAAATAATATTGAACCATCATTTGGTCTTGGATAGTATTATCAAATTTCAAGATATAAAAATAAAGGAATTGGTATTTCATACAAAAGAAGCATGCTGAGCAGCTTTTGCCAAACAGGAGGAACAAGATTAGGGACCACACATTAGCATTGATCAAACAAGACAGCAGCCACAGTGGAACAGTATTATTGTGGACTTGCAAGATTAACCATTTCTTCAATCCTAACAGAGTCATTACGGAGAAGCAAAGCAAGCACAAAGAAAATACTTTCTGTTTTTTCATGTCCCAATGCCTCTATAGAATCAAATAAAATGCTAGTAATTTGAACAAAATAAAGTGCAAAGAAGTAAGCCAGGACCGCAGAATCTTTTAGGTGAGCAAATTTAAGTAATACCTTGACACAATTAGAGTACTGCCCTAATTATAAACATGCAGGTGTATTCAGAAAGGTAACAGGCAAATCTCAAGCATAAAGCCTAAACAAAGAAAGATTGGAGAAAGGTAACAAGGCAAAATTCAATGCTGTGTATTAGAGACCATGAAAAGTCAATGACAACTTATATTTGGGAATGGATGGAGTATCATGATATCAGAATTAGGAGACTTTACCAAGACAAGCAAAGCCAGCAGCTGAAGATGCCAAACCAGCAGCGGTTGGGAAGTTGTTGTACGACGCTATGTGGACATGCAACTTCTCCCAGTCCTCTTTTTTGATCCTGATCCCCTTCTTTTCATCCTCGACATCACGAGCCCGCTTCCGGATCTCCCTCAGGCAGTTCTGATATCTCCCACCCAATAGTGAGATCTCCTATTCAATTCCAAACCAAAAGGATCATGTTCTTTTCAGCTTCTAAAAGCTACTTTTTGGCTTTTTCTGCAATAACTAACTTTTAAATAGAGTATCTTTTCAAGATAGGGTCTACTAGTTAATTGTAGTACATACCGTACCGACTTCATTTATATCGACAAAAACCGCACGTGAATTTCTATTACTCTGTAATCTCTCGTACGAACAGTCTAAAAACCAAAAGCCGCAGCTAAAAGCCATAAGCTTCAGCCAAAAAGAACAGGCCCTCAAATCCTACTACCATCCTAAAGGACCATATTTTCAGAGTGCCGTTCCATCCAATTAAAGCCCTATTCTAGTATTCTATAACTGTCACTTAAGTCCAGTATTTGTCCATAGTCGCAACGCCACCCAGCAATACAGATGCTAGTGCAGAGTGCAGACAAAATCAGAAAGGTGCCTTTTGTTGAATAATTACGAAAATTTTGGAGCTCTGCCACTTGTATTTGTAAATGCAAGTAGCTTTCAAACAGATCCCGATCTAGATGTAAGCAATAGTGGTCAAATTGGATCGACACAACCGCCAAAATACTCTCCAACCTTAAACTAATGCTTGAGCTCCTACCCAAATCAGGAGCTATGTCAAAAGGGAAGATAAAATTCCTCCGAGAGAGGAAGCCGTGAGATCATTAGATAGACGCACTTGAAGGATTCGCAGACAAACATCTAAACGATCGCATTCACAATTCACATCAGTTGCAATGGGGGTGAGAGTTCCAAGTACAACGAACCTTGCCGTTGAGCCACATGCGGTCGGAGGGGAAGGTTGGGCTGGCGGCGACGGTGGTGGTGGCGGAGAGGTGGTCGGGGTCGAGGGTGACGCTGATGCTGTCGTTGATGGGGAGGATGAGCGCCCCGTCCCGCTTCCCCCAGTACTTGATCACCGCGATGTTGGTGGGCGACCGCCCCGTGGCCATGAGCACCCACTGCCCCTCCTCCGCCGCCGCCATTGGATCCCTCGCGGGGTTTTGTGGGAGATCGGAGGGACTGTTGGGCGGAACTACGAGGAAGGGAGATCGGGAGCGAGGGCTGCTGATTCTGTAGTCTCAAACAAACGGATGAAGAACATCGGCAGGGCAGGAGGGACCAGGAAGTACCACACAAAGGATATCGTGAACGATTTAAAACCATGTTATAGTTTTTGAATCGTAAGAATTTATATATTTATAATTATTATAGGCTGTTCTTAAATCATTTATGATAAATTACAACATAGATAGTTTTTTTAAAAAAATTATCTGTGTATCACAAATAATTAACACCAAAAACTGTCTTTGGTATGTCTCACAGACAGTGTTTAAACATAATCATCTGTGATATTTTACATATCACAGATGACTAATACCAAAACTCATATATAATTTGTCATATATCACAGACGATTTAGTGTTACAAACCTTCTGTGATAGCTATTTGAATAACTAAATTATTTTTTATTTTTTGGCTAGCTCCAGAAAATGTTAACTATGCCCTCTGAAAATAAACAAACAGATCACATATATAACACACGATAATTATTACACAGATCTCACAAATAAATTAAACAATTGAATGAAGTACAATTGAATTATTTGTTTCATTAAGCACAACCGAGTGAATTACAATTGAATCAAACGTTTGAACATCTAATTATGTATCTTCGCCGAGGTTGAACTTTCTATTTTGTTGAATGACTTCCGCCATCAAGAATTCGTAGAATTTTCCTCGAACTTCGGTGAGATTGTCAAAATCGTATGCACTTGAATCGAATTATACGCCTTATCGTTAGAAATATTAAAGTGATTAGCATATATATATATATATATATATATATATATATATATATATATATATATATATATATATATATATATATATATATATAGAAATTGATAATCACAAAATAAATATTGGCATGTTGACAAACCTCTGGATCTTTCGTCTTAGTGCCTGTAATTTTCTGTATATGTCTACAAATGTAGAATGCACATACATTACCCTATAGCTATTGGTGGTACTACAAAAATAGAATTACATACATAAGTATTGTCAGTTCAAAAGATATTATTATGAAGCGTGATATAGGATTGTTGTGTGTGTAGCGGGTGCTGGAAATTTCGTTCTGTGTCGCAATGTGGCGCTGGATTCATTGTGTCTCCCTCCTTGCCTCCCTGAGCAACGTAAGCACTGAACGATCTACGTGATTCCAAAAGTTTAGCTCCGGCTATTGCAAACAAATGGAAGACTAGAATATAGTTATGTATGGAGGAAATGAGTTTACATGTCAATTACTTGTTGCACAAGGGTGAAGTCATGGTTACTCTTAAGTAAGGAATCAATGTATATTACCTTGCTCCATTTTGATACAATTACAATCAGAATCTAATGAGACCTAGTTATGTATATTGTCATAGTGATTAATCTTAAGTTCATGTTGCGTATAAAGTACAAATGAAACTTGTACGGCAACTAGTGAAGCACTTACCCTGGTTAAAGGGTACCATGATGTACTCCTTGCTACTCTGAGCAAGCAATCACTTCATTATATAATTTTGGACGAAGAATGTGTTGTCCTTGATACATTACTTAGAGACCAAGTGTGGTTCGAGAAAACCTACTGGTTGATGCCGTCGCTGGACTTATTGGATCATAGATCTATACATAAGCAATGAGTATGATATTTATCGGTATTACGCAAATGTAGAATTTGATTGTACAGTACACTTACAATGTCTAACATCGTATATTCCATTTCCTTCTTCAACATATTCTGCTCGCCCACTCTTCTAAAAGCAGACAAGTTATTAATGTACTTGTTACTTACACGGTTCTCAACTTATATTCAGTTTTGGTCCATCTATGCTACGCATGTAATAAATTAGTGTCAAATTAGATTATTAATGCTACCATAGCTAGTCAGCCTAATACTTACAAATAGTTATCATTCACCTTATAATAAATTGTCCATATTTAAATTAAGTAGCTAGCTACGTATTATTCATGAAGCAATATATATATTAAGATTATATTGAACTAAATTAGGAGTACTGACTCATTCTTAAATCGGACCAAATTACCAATTAAACTAGATCTAAACTTAGTTATCATTTTTTATTACAAGACATATAATTAAAATTAAATACTAAACTCTAATAACTAAGAACAAATAGATGTACAAGCGGTATGCTTTAACCAAACTTGCCAAAATCGGTCATCTCCTTTAATGCAGCGTAATGAAGACAGATCTATCGGGACCATATTTAATAATGCGACATATCCCAGACAAGTCCAACTACAACCGTTTGTAATAGATAATTATCATAGGTGGTTCTACTTAATAACCGTCTGTGATAATTCATAGACGGTTCTAATTAAAAACTGTCTGTGATATATGCAATTATCGTAGACGGTTCGTATTAATAACCATTTGCGAACTATCACATATGGTTCTAATTAAAAACCTTCTGTGATATATGCAATTATCACAGACGGTTGGTATTAATAACCATCTATGAATTATTACAGGCGGTTATTAACAAGAACGTCTGTGATAGTTGCGTATCATAGATGGTACACGGTCACAATTATAAAACCGTCTGTAACGAGATGTCTAGTATATCTTGCTTGTAGTAGTGAGGGGAGCAATAACGAACAGGGAGATTGTATTCGCATGCACACCCTCCATGTGTTTTCAATTGCAATAACTGCTATTTATTTTTATTTTTGTTTATTTTCCTTGTTAGACCGGGTTCTTTTCGGGTTTTCACCGCTGTTGGTTTCAGCACATTTCAGCAATTATTATTTGTTAGACTAATATGTTATAGCCAAAAGTCATAAACGTGCAGCCCAAAAAAACAGACCCTTATTATGTTTGAGAAGTGTTGGAATTTTATAATGACTTCAATCTTATACAGCGCACTAGTCTAAATTTATGGATGCCTTAGTATACAATGTTGGGAGCGTTCGCATTGAATTTTGTTGATGGTTTATGGTTGTGACTGAAAGAAGTGGCTTTTAGATAGAGGGGGTGAGTGGTGCAAAATCGAGGGGGGCAGATGTGTGTACGTGACAAAACGAGAAGAGTGGGGTGGGTAATGTATACGTGACCCTTGTCTTATCTCTAGAATGAGACAATAGCGAGAGGACTAAATTTTTATATTAATATTAATTTTTAGTTTTTTAAGTAGAAACTGAAACCGAACAGTGCTTTAAGCTGATCATGAGACCAAAATGCGCTGCATTGACCAAAGGTCAAAATTCCCGAATTTCCCCTCGTGCAAAAACGACCCTAGGCCGCGACGCAGCGTAGCGTAAATACGAACTCTCACACGCAACCCGAACAAAGTCTGCACCTGCTTTTGCACTTCCGCCGATTATCCCTGCCCCAGCCGCCGCCACACGCGCTCCCACCCTTCGCCGCCGGCGACCTCAAGTTCTAGGGTTTTTTTCCCACCCCTCCCCGCCCACCAGTTCGCTAAATCCGCGAAGGTTTCGATCCCAATTAGACACCTATTGACCAATTTCGAGCGCTCTCCTGTCGAATTAGCCGATCGGCGGAATTCCCAGGCCTTGATGTAGCTTGGGGGGACGAGCCGACGCCGTGAGCCGGCTACCATGGCGGGAAGCTCGAGACCCGATCTCGTCGGGAGCTTCCGCGAGGGTTCGCAACTCTCCGCCGCGGGCACGCCGAGGGCGCTGCCGGAGCCGCCGTCGCTGGCGCAGTACCTCTCGCTGGAGCCTTTCCCCGTCGGCGACCACAAGCAATCGCGCACTGCGGAGCTGCGGCGGGTGCTCGGCGTCACCGTGGAGGCGGAGCAGTCGTTCGGGCTGGTGCAGACCAAGCCGCTCCCGTCCATAGCCTCCGAGGAGCTCAAGCGGATCCGTGGAGGCGTCGTGGAGTCGTCGACCAGAGCGAAGTACGTACTGCTCCTGTACATCCCTATCTATTCTCCGCATTGCTCAATAACTTACTTATGAGCGTTGAAATGAGGTGCAGGGAAAGAGCCAAGTCATTGCAGGAGTCAATTCAGAAGCTGGATAAATATCGGAACGTTGTCACACGGAGGCGGCAAAGGAGTGAGGGCGCGGCCGAGAGGTCATCAGGGGGTGGATCGGGTTCTTTGCGGATGGGGGCTCAGAACAATGGGGAGAATCCAGGACAGAGGCTGGAGGAGAGGGCTAAGAGTGCAACCACAAGCAAGCGTGCCCGTTCGTCGCTAACAGCAGATGCACGGGTTTGTACTTATGCTGCTTTACTATTGCTTTCAGTGATTCCATTTTGCTTGTATCACTGTCTTCATTGCTGTAATTTGTTGAGTTGGTACTATGGGATTTGGACACTAGAATTAGAGGTTGCAGTGTTACTCCAATCAAATGAATTGGTGTGAACTGGTAATTGGGCATATCAGTGTGCGTGGACAAATCACATGCAGTAACAGGTCATGGAAGTGATCTGGTCTTGAATGATCAATCTTCCTAAACATTTTTGTGTGCACTTGGGCCTAACTATTGGTGATGGTGTGATGCTTATCAAATTTCATGAAGGAAAACATTGTGCAAACAGAAGTGCCTGGTTGATTAATCTTGAATGAATCTGTTTCCCCTTTTTCTTTGCTAGAGATGTGTCAAGATTGAGCAAAGCTTTTATGTCATGTTTCTTTCCGGACTTCCCTTTTGTTGCCAAGTGCTAAACAAAATATACGACTGACGACTCTGTAATTTTTTTCCGCCTGTTTAATTGTTAGACATGAGATCACATTTTTAGATTTTCTGTCTTTTGGCTATTATATCTTGTACTTGTTATGCCTTTACTGCGCTACCATCTGTTCTTTTATTTGACTCATGGGCTGTATATTTCAGTTGGAAGTGCGTGGTAATGTTCCTACAAGGCAAGGTCCTTTGGCGGATACTGAGAAAAATTCTCCTTTGGAGAAGGAAAAAAGTTCTGTGAGAAATGTCAATGTCACATCAGGGTTTTCTGAAGACAAATTACGGGGCCTATCTCCTGGCAGTGAAGGATGGGAGAAAAAACTGAAACGTAAGCGTTCTGTTGGAACTATGCTCAACAGAGGCAATGATGTAGACCGAGATGCTAAACCATTAGTTCAACATAGATCAAACAATGAAGTACGCGCACGATCTAGTGATGGTCTTCCATTTAGGTAATTTTTATACATTATCATCAATTTTGTTATCCGATGTTACACATAGTTTTTCCACATACTTGAGCTTGAAATGAAACATATTTGAGATGTGAATATTTGGTTTAGTATACCATGGCTTTATAGGTCCAACCTCATATGGTGGTCCCATTTGCATAACCATGTTGAGTTATCTGAGCATTGAGGGGCACTCATCCTTCCTTGAATTGTTGTTTGACAGACATGGAGCTTCTGCTGGAGCATTAGGAGGTAGCAAGATGGATGGAGGTTCTCAACAGAGTAATGCAAGCTCCCGGTATCTACCGAAGGCAGACATGGATTCCACCTCTCTTCCAACTGAAAGAAGAGAGCGTCATGCTGGGCTAGACAAAGAACGAGTTTTGGCGAAAGGAAACAAGTAAGCATAATGTTGGTGGCATTTTTGTAATACATGTTATGACACAAGCACACTGATTTGAATTTTCGCCACCGACTTTGTGCTGTTGGTTACTTTATTATGCACGCACATGTAGTTTGTTGAATTTTTCTATAGTTCATGATATAAGTCTTTTTGGTTGTTTCTGCAATGTATGAGTAGTGATGTTCTGCATCATTCTTCTGATGTTTTGCCTCCATCATGTATCCAGGGCACATACTTCTGAGGATATGCAACCCGGAACCTTAAGTCCTGTGACCAAGGGTAAGGCATGCAGAGCACCAAGAACCAGTTCACTTGTCGTCATGAATTCATCATCTACTTTCCAACGCTCAGCTGGAGGAATTGATGAATGGGAAGAAGCACCATGCACAAATAAAGCCCCACCTTTGGGAGGCACCACAATTCGCAAGCGTCCCATGGCTGCAGGTGGATCTTCACCTCCTGTTGCTTGGGTGGGTCAACGCCCACAGAAAATGTCACGGACAAGAAGAGCAAATGTTGTTTCCCCAGTCTCAAATTTTGATGAGGCCCTATCTGAAGGATCACCACTTGATGTTGCTGTCAGACCAGCTGTAGAGTCGTCTGGCCTTTCACTTCCAAGGGGTGTAGCTAGTAATAATTCACAAGCTGTATCTAGAACAGATAATGTTTCATCTCCAGCTGGTCTGTCAGAAAGTGAAGGATCCGCTGCTACTGAAAACAAGAACAAGGAGAAAGTCACAAATAGTGGTGACTTCGACACTGAGGGTGCAATTTCTGCCCATAATGCAACCGACTTAATTTTCTCGTCCAAGAAAAGCAGAATTCCATTGAAAGAAGAACTTGAAGATAACAGCATTCGTCGTCAAGGGAGGAGCGGAAGAGGCACCATGCATGTTAAAGGGTGTACATCCATGTCAAAAGATAAGTTGGACAGCACAGAAACAAGAAAGCTTCTAAAGTGCGGAAGACCTGTATCTGAAAAGAATGAAAGGTGCTTGATGATTGAAAATCTTTCGAGGAGGTTTACTTTATTTTATGTCATATATAACTAATTATCTTCTTTTAATTGGTGCAGTAAGTTGGGCCGCCCTCCAACAAAGAAAGGTTTGGACCGCAAAGCATCATCTCGACACTCAGAAATTCTAAATTGTGGATCAATAGACATTACAGGTCTTCTGAAAGACATTTTAATTTTCCAGTCAAGGCCTTTCTTTTTTAGGAAGTTGCTCATTAAGCTGTTTGTTGTAGGCGAATCAGAAGATGACCGGGAAGAACTTCTGGCTGCTGCAAATGCTGCCCGCAGTGCCATTGGTGTGCAATTGTGCATACCATAGTTATCTATTAAGCTGTAATTTTTTTGTTTCATGATTGATATCTTCCTTACCCTTTTCTGCAGTTGGTGCATATGCTGGCCCCTTTTGGAAGAAAATAGAACCAATGCTTACTTTCATCAGCTCTGAAGATTTATCTTTTTTGAAAAACCAGGTTGGACTCTATTTGCCTTTAGATGTTGGTATAGTTTGTTGTACCTGTTGCCTTGTGGGATGGACTTTCACTTACTGGAGTCTCTGGTCAGATTACGTTTTTGGAAGAGCTTGACATGGGCATGTCTAATATGCCTGATGAACATAAATTAACTGTATCAACTAACTGCAATGGGCCACTATCAATGGTACTTTTCCTTCTGTTACTACCTTACCATGGCATAGATTTTCAATTAGTCCCTCAACTTTTTGGATTCTATCATATATCTACTCCGAACTGCAATAATATGAATTTGATAACCTTGTTTCATATATTCTTTTTGTCTGCAAGGGGGAGCATTCATCCCAGGTTCTGCCTAAGTCTACTTCTTGTGTGTCATTGGAGCAAAGCAAAACAAATGGTGTTGGACCAAAAGAATCTATTGACATTTTGTCTCATAGTGACGAAAATCACAGCACTGCATCTCAAAAATTACAGCCACAAGGATTGTTTGGTGAAATGGCTCCTTTGACACATAGACTGCTCTCTGCTTTAATTGTAGAAGATGGCGATGACTTTTCTGAATGCAATGGTGTGCAAGGAGATATACTTCTCGAGTTCTCAAATGACTACCTTCCTTATGCTTCCAACAGGAACTTAGAAAATGAATTTGAAGCTAGTGCACTAAAATCCAGTTTTGGGTCGAGCCCTGAATTCAAGCATTCTAACAATTATTCAGTGCATAACAGCATGTCCAACGGCTTCACATCTTCCAGCAATATGAGGAGCTCATATAGTCAAAATTCCATTGGCAGTGAGAATATATCAGATGGCATAAATTTTATGGTATACCCAGAAAACGGCCCTTTGCATGAATTCATGCCACATATTTCACAGCAATATCAAAATCTTGGAAAAAATCTGTCTTTACCATCATATGGATGTCAGTATGGGCAGATGTCTTTGCATGACAGGACTCTGATCGAGTTGCACAGTATCGACATTTGTCCAGAGATGGTATGATTCCTAAAAACTCCACATTAATGATTAGTTCGTAAATTCAAATATTATATGCTTCTTTGTTGTGTACCTGGCTATAACTTTATATTCCTGGATCTCGCAAACATCTCAAATAGTGCGAAACATGAAAATCCAGATCACATGTTTCTTGCGTTGTCACTGACCAAATCATTCTGGTTCTGTTCAAGGAAATCTTACATCTTTTTATGTGACTGCAATAAATGTAGTTCCATTGAGACTACATTCCTGATGTTTCTTGCGTTGTCACTGACCCAAATCATTCTAGTTCTGTTTGTTGGAATGGAACTCTGTTCAATTCCATGGGGCCAAGAGGCCAACATCTATCCATATACAAGGGGCCAAAGGCCAAAAGACAAATAAGCAGAAAACACCCTATACAAAGAGAAACTAAGACATATACTCTCAACACTGTTCAAGGAAATCTTACATTTTTTATGTGACTGCAATAAATGTAGTTCCATTGAGACTGCATTCGTGATGTAATAAATGTAGTTTCCTATTGGCACGAAGGGACCTAATGCATCAACGATGAAAGGAAATACTCAAAAACACGCACCACCTTAGGAGATGCAAAATACTATGCTATAATTTTGCATTTCCGTTGGACTTAATTTTCGTGGGAACTGGGAAGAGACCATCAATACCTTTTTTTTACATGATATAAGTATGAATACCAGTCAGTTCAACTAGGAAAGGGAAACGCTCAATGCATGTTTGTGATCTGTTGGTGAAAACTGTAATCTGTTGAGGAACTCAAAGCATTGATGAGGGGAAAGGGTTAGTGGGGTGGGGGTTGATCAGTTGTGAGAGTGTTGGCCATTTTTATGTGTTGTGAGCCCCACTAGGTTGAAACAACCGCAAACACGATGTACAGTCCTCTTATTACTGTACCAACAGTGTCTATTTCCTGTGAGAAAACATACCTAGTCTGTAGACAGCATCGTTGTTTTTACTCTTTACATGTGATTCTTGTATGTCTCCTTATTAACTCAAATGTCTTTGCAATTTTTTCTTTGTTCAGCCACAGCTGGATGAGGGAGAGGATGAGGACATTAATAAAGTTATTTTGGAGCTGCAGAAAAGACTCTTTGAGCAGGTTGTTTTTGTACTCTTCTGATGGAATATATTATCGAATTTTGATCAAACACAACAAATTATGATTTCCTTTTCTCTTGAGTTCACTTGAACTAGCGCTCTCTCAATATAATACCATAGGAGCCTCTCCTACTGTTTTTTGATAAAAAAAGTTGCGCTATCTCTCTCCTCTCTGTCTCTCTCTCTCTCGCTGTGTGCATGTTACTGTATGATGAATGTATATTTTCTTAAATTGGCATGGTTATTAATAGTTCTAGAAGTTGGGTTCTAGCTTACAGAGCAAGGATTATTGATAGTTATATGGAATCGTTTGACATCTTAGAGTGACCGTGCAAAAAAGTTGGTGTCCCCATTAGACATCATCATGTAATCATGTATAAGTAAGCATATGCAAGGACCATCAGAGAAATGCTGTTAAAGTGGCGTCCATCGGTGTGGAGTGAATTTGGATGGAAAGGCATACCCAAAACTAGTGAAATAGTAGGTCTTACCAACTCACCATAGCAGAATTTGATAGATAAATTGGGTTCAGTGAGAATCCACTATATTTTGGCCTCTGTGAATAGGAAACTGTTGCATAGTTTGGTCAGTGTCAATTTGTCAAACAGGCAATTTAGTAAGAATAATTTGAGTCTGTTTTGAAAGCTTTTGCACATTGTGCATCATTTGGGTATATTACAAGTATGAGTGGTCCCGTGTAACCACAACTGAGATTTTGTACCACACCTCAAGTAATTCTGGTGCTTCTGTATCCTCATTCTTCATATGTAGATGATTTTCTTTTGGCTTCACATATATGTCATGAACCGGGGTAAACACCACCAAGAAGATGGCCGGATACCGGGGTAAACACCACCAAGAAGATGGCCGGATGGCGTCGGCGTAGAAGGAGAGAGAGACTTTAGACGAGGAAGACTTTGATATTTCTCTGATTGCTTTACTAGCATGTGGTAGCCTCCTTATATAGATGGCTTCCCCTAACAGATAGAATCTAATCCCAATTATATCTCTAACTAATATCATATCTCTAACTATATCTCTAATACAAGGAAACCAATCTCTAATTCCTAATAATAAACCGACTAGGCCCAAGGCCCACCTCTATGACATTACACCTCTCCCGGACATGCAACTCGTCCTCGAGTTGCTAGGCGACGGTCATGGCGCCAATGGACGACCTCTAACGCCGGTGTAGAAAACGGACAATGGTGGGGTTCTGCAGCGGATGGAGACGGCCGGCCCGATCCAAGCGGAACAGGGTTAAACGATGCCTGCAAAATAATTTTTTTGAATTTTTTATTTTATTTTATTTTTTTGAATTTTTTTTGGAAAAGATATTTTTTTTGCCTTAAATAGTCACTCGGTCGGTTTCTAAACCGACCGAGACGCACAAACGCATCCGGTCGAGGGGGCCGACTGAAGGAGCGACGACGCCCGGTGCGGATCGGCGGCGATGGTGGCATGGTGCGGATCGACGGCGACTCCGGCGGAGCAGCGGCCTGCGGGCCGGTAGCTGAGGGAGCGGCCGGTGGAGCGGCGGCGGCTCAGGCGGAGGTGGACCGGCCGGCGGCGGCTGCGCGGGCGGAGACGGCCTGGGCGACGGCGGCGATGCGGGTGGAGACCCTCCGGGTGATGGCGGCGGTGCTGGAGGAGACCCTTCGGGCGACAGCGGCGGTGCGGGAGGAGACCCCTCAGGCGGCGGGGGGGGGGGGGGGGAGGCCGAGCGGCTGCCACCAACTTCACGCACAGGCGGCGGGGGCTGCGGCTGACGACAGGGACCGGCGGCTTTGGGCGACGGCGGTGGGTCGAGGCGGCGCAGGAAGGCGATGTCCCAGGCGATGAGGGACCTCGAGGACTCACCACTCGCCTCTGCCAGGGAGCGTTTGCTCCAGAACTGGGCTACCTTCTCGAGGTGACGCGAGGATACCCTTGTCTCTAGCGGCCAGGTCTGAAATTTGTGCCGCTGCCGTCTTCCCCTTTTCTCGGCTGTAGCTCCGTCTCCTGCTCCCTGTTTCCGGTCTGATCACCGGTCTGACCGCGCCCAACCCTAATTCTCCGGTCTGACCGGCGTCCTCCGCCCGGTCTGACCGGTGTTCTTCTCGCGGTCTGGCTGCCGGCGCAATCTCCTCGAAGTGGTCGGCGATCTTGGCGAGGGAGGATTTGTCTTCTTCACCGTGGCCGGAGATCTTGGCGAGGGTGGCGAAGTCAGTCTTTTCCCCCTCGTCGCTAGAGGGAGGCAAGTCGACGGGGGCGAAATTAGCCTCGCCCTCCTCGTCGCTGACAGCCGGCAGATCAATATCTGCCGCCTCCTCTGCTCTACGAGCGGCCTCTTGTTGCGTCTTCTCCCGATCCTTCAAGTGCTTCTCGAAGAAGGCATACATGTTAAGGAGAGAGTCCGCCATCTCTTTGTTGTAGCTGGCCATCTTATCAACGTTGGCTTTTATTACGGCCATTGATTCGACGAGAGGACGAGTCTAGGAACCATGTTAGCAGAAGTCGTGGGAAGGGATCGACTGCTCTGATACCAAGTTGTCATGAATCGGGGTAAACACCACCAAGAAGATGCTGGATGGCGTCGGCGTAGAAGGAGAGAGAGACTTTAGACGAGGAAGACTTTAATATTTCTCTGATTGCTTCAATAGCATGTTGTAGCCTCCTTATATAGATGGCTTCCCCTAACAGATAAAATCTAATCCCAATTATATCTCTAACTAATATCATATCTCTAACTATATCTCTAATACAAGGAAACCAATCTCTAACTCAAATAGAAACCAATCTCTAATTCCTAATAATAAACCGACTAGGCCCAAGGCCCACCTCTATGACAATATACAGCAGTGCTTAAAACTCCTGCATGCATTATATTACATACTAATTTTGTGTGGTTTGCGGTGTTTTAATCCATGCTGAACCAAAGGATGATATGCATTTTATTATGGAGAACTACTTTTCTGTATGTATCTTTGTATTTGAGCAAAATATCTTGTTTTCACCATTCAATCTGGAGTATTTCTTATGTAAAATACTTCTTGTGTTACTTGCACATATATTCTGGGAAATGGATATGATTTCTAATTAACATGTGTGTTTCTCTATTTATTTCAGGTGAACCAAAAGAAATGCCAATTGCATAAGTTAGAAAAAGCGATCCGAGATACTAAAAATATGGAGGAGAGGTATTGACCATTCTGCCTTTGGTCTAGCTTTTGAATGTGTCTGTAGAAGTTATTATGGTGACTAACGTCAAGACTTGGTTAGCAGGAGCCTGGAGCAACATGCAATGAACAAACTAGTAGAGATGGCATACAAAAAACTGCTGGTAGTTGAATATTCATTAATTTACATTACTGCTTTTACTTTTATTAGTGTTAAAACTTTAAGCAACCAGAGATTCTGGGCTTCTTGCTCCCTTAGATTAGGTTTTTGGTAAGGTTGTTGCTGGGATCGTTCATTATTCTTCTGTTGTCTGTATCTTTTTTATAAGAGATTTTTGAGGTTAGTGATGTCAAATACTAACATATGACAGCAGTATTCAAGGTTTTAGTTTTAGTATATTTGCAAGGTGGAACATTGCATTGAATTTGGTGACAGATAAAAGTAGTGTAATTTATCTCAGTTGAGTGTGCTTAACATCTTTTTTATAATCAGATTCCACGAGCATGCTATACAAATCTTAACAATGATAATTTTATTGGGCAATTTGTAAACAATTTATTATTATGTAATGAAAGCATTTGGGCAATTTAAACCATTTGGTCGTGAATATCAGAAGTTATTACATTCAACTTTTGTTTTGTAAGTCAAGGTTTACATTATCTGACAAGAAGAGGTGATTCCAGCAATGAATGGTCTTTAAACCACAGTGTTGTGCTGCCAATCAACTGCTACAAAATCTTTTTCTTTTCTTTTCAGGATCCTGAATATCTCACTTTTGAAAGACATTAGTGGTCGCCTGTTAGATTCTTATGTATAGCTATTAAAAATTGTTGGTTTCTAGTGTTAATTGTTTGAACGCTTTTCCCCCATTTGCCACTTCACCAATCAAAGCACATGAACCTTCTCCTTCTTAACCTTGACCTGTGTTCCTGATTGCATGTCATGATGTTCTATTTTCACAGGGTGGCCGAGGTAGTTCTAGTCATAAGGGTGGTCTCAGTAAAGCTGCCAGTAAGGCTGCAAAACAGCTTGCATTGGCTTTTGCCAAGCGAACACTGGCCCGCTGCCAGAAATTTGAGGAAACAGAGAAAAGCTGCTTCAGAGAGCCTTTCCTTTGGAGTGTGCTATCTGCACCTTTGCCAAAGAGCGATGCAATAGATGGTAATAGACATGCAACTGTTGATGAGTCAAAACAAGTCTTATAAACCTACCTATTTATTTGACACTGTTATTATGTTAAGAACTTTCAATATAATATGCCTTGCATGCAGGTGGCCCCCCAGGATCTGCAGATAAGCCAAAGCTTTTAAAGCTTGACAGAAGCCCATTGAGCCAAGGTATTTCTAACACTCTTGAACAAATCCTAGTTAAATATGGCATGTACCTTAAATCGGGAGAATTAGGGTGCTGCTTCTTGATTTTGTTAGAACTCTTTATTCATTAGTTGTGTTGACTTCTGCTGATCATTTTCCAGGTAGTACAAAATGGAAAAAGAGTGACAGAGAAAGGGACCAAAACAGAGATGCATCCGCCAAGAATTCTAGTTCAAAATCAGGCCGTAATTCATCAGGCAGCGGAAGGAATGAACGTAAAACTAAGATAAAACCAAAGCAAAAGCTAGCACAGTTATCGACATCTGGAAATGTTCTTGGTAGAGTCATGGAGTCATCTAATTTCCCAGCACCGTCCCAGCGAGAATCCCATGAGTGGACAAATACTTCGAGTGCAAAACCTACTCAACAAGTCAGAAACAGTACAGCTAATGTTGCTCAGGAATCTTTGGATGCTCCTTTGACAAACTTGCCTGCAATAGATCCTATGGACATTTTGGATGTGCCTGAAGGTAACGACATCAGTTCCTGGTTTACCGATGATCTTGATGATTCGTTACAAGATTTTGATTTCTCGGGAGGCCTAGAAATCCCAGATGATGACCTTAGCCAACTAGGATTTATGTAAAATGAACTAGTAAATATATATGCATATATTGGAGTCTTGACCCTATATTAGCACTGCCATTGCTTGATTACAGCACTAACCAGTTAATCTCTGCCTCAAAGGTAGAGCTTTTAACACGGAGTTGATTCTTTTGTACAGCGTAATGTTTTCAGTAGATGCTAGCTATCTTAATGCAGATGATGGAATTGGTCCGTGTAACAAATGACCGTGCGGCCAAGATGGGTATATTTTATTATTTCTTGTCAATATCGGTAGTCACCATTTTGAAAGAAGTGTAACAAATGTCTGTACGCAGCGCAGCCCAGTTTCTTCTGCAACTGCTACTCACATGGATTTTGGGTTCTGTATGTGCTATTTTGGTTTTGTATGTTTATGTTGCTAGCGCATAGCAATAGCCAAATCACTTGTCGATGTTGTGTCTAAGCCCGGAAAATGCGGACCTCTGTTGATCTCGTGCGTGTAGAGCGTAAGAAATGATGCATAGGTTGTGCACAGGACCCTTGTCGATCTCAATTTTTTTTTTGCGGTTATGCTGTATCTTTCTGACTACCAAGTGAATGTCCCGGAAAGAATGCAAGCATCAAATTTGTTTATAGATGTAACTAGCATAAGCAAATTGTCCTGTACTTCTATTCAGTTTATGGTTTATAGTTTCCTTCAAACAAATAAACATAACGTTTTCTCTTTGTTGTCCATTTTGAAGTGGTTTATCGGGACGGTCTTTTTAAAACGGTTTGTCGGTATTTAATTTTTTTTCGCATAAACACTTGCATACATTGTTACTGTATTGGCGGACATTGTTCATCACAAACCGGAGATAGTTCCATAGCTCAGTAACAAAACGGTTAGGTTAATGTATACATACATGCTATCTCATGACAGTATTGACACACCACCAGTCAACAGCTATCACCCAAGTTACTCATCATTACACAAATCAACTGGCACATTAGTCTCACAGCTTTACAGCTTCACCAAGTTAAAGAGTGCTGACCAGATAACCTTGGGATGCAGTCTGGGAAACAGCACGGATCTGTAAGGGCTCGTAACCACAGGTTTTGGGAGATTTGTGTATGTTACAATGGCATCGCGAGTGGAAGATCGGGGATACCGACTAGATAGGGTTAATAAACGATCTAAACAATCTCTTCAGATTTTTATCAATTTCTATTTAGCTAAAATCAAATATATAATATAAAAAATTAACTCAATCTGATTTAGTACAAATAAAGTTTAAATTAATCATGTTTACCTAAGTGCATCAACATCTAAGATTATGTCAAGATTTATAATCTTAGAATGACAAGCAATCAATTTAATTCTATGAATGTAAATTGCTTGAATGTAAATTGAGCATAAGAAAACAAACCATAATTACCACGATTCCTTTTTACCGTGGTGTTCGGAGACTTGCCGGTACTCCCTAGTCCACGTTGAGATAAACCCAAATGAATTGGACCAGCTCCACGAATTAAGCATTCCACATCAAATTCACTAGTGATAGCTCTTTCCCGCTTTAGATAGGTGAGCTCCAACCTCACAACTTCGTTGGGTCTTTTCACAACTTTTTTGAGAAGATCACGGCGCACGACATCTCTAACACCGTTTAGGAGTCAGCAAACTCTAAAAGTAATAAGTTAAGCCCCTCACTTGACTCTCACCACATGCACCGAATGCACAACCTCAAGTAGATACCAAATCCACATCTAGATACAACACATGTAATCTAGAGCCTTCCTCCTTGCTCACAAGGTGCAACACATGCATAATTGAGAGGAGGACCTTACACTAGCTCAATAAAGTGAAATAGAGTGCCAATGGTTCTTCTCCAACTAGTCACAAGGGGGTATTTATACCCACACCATAAAAACTAGCCGTTGGAAGCAAAACCCCTGAGAAAATAGGATTATCAAAAGTACCGCAGGCAAACCACCGGTAGTTCCGCTCCCCTCGCAAACGGTCAAAAACTAGTCGTTACAGCAGGTTGTCCGTGGTTTCGCCGGTTTAACTCTGGACTACTGATCATCGGAAGTACCGTGCCACACAAGCGAAACTACTGATTTCCTCAGGGATGAGAAGACTCTCAAAAGGTGTCACTCTAGAAAAAAAAATGTATCACTACACAAGCCGGTCGTTCTACAACTCGAAAGTACTGCTCACATAGAACCAATAGTACCGCTCACTGGTCGAACGCTCACATAAAGCCAGAACTTCCGATCATCGACTACATTGGTTCTCGACCACGTTGGATGGCTCGACCACTCAGGTCTCCGACCACGTTGGTTGGTTCGACCATGCAAGTCTTCGATCACATTGGTCTCGGACCACCCTAGTCTCTAATCACATTGTCCGATTCGATTACACAGGTCTCCGATCACGCTGGTCTCTGACCACATTGGTTTCGACCACACAGATCTCTACCACGTTAATCTTCGATCACACAAATCTCCGACCACCACGTTGAACTTTGACCATATTGTTTTAATCACGTAGATTCGACCATGTCGGTTTCGACCACACAGGTCTCAACCATGTCGGTTCCGACCACGTCAGTTCAACCACGCTAGTTTCGATCACACATATCTCGACCACGTCGGTTCCGATCATGCTAGTTTCAATCACACAGATCTCGACAACATCGATTCAACCACGTCGGTTCGACCACACTGGTTTCGATCACGCTAGTTTCGGCCACGTCAATCTTTGATCACGTCGATATTCGATCACATAGATCATCGAACACGTCGATCTTTGACCTCGTTGATTTGACCACATTGGCTCGACTACGCTGGTTCGACCACGTCGATCTTTAAACACACTGGTCATCGACCATATTGGTTCGACCATGATGATTCTTGACCAACAGGTCTTCCGACCACCAACGAACACGGTAGTTTCGTGATTGCAACACTGGTAATTCCGTTCAGCGATAGTACCGCACACAATATTGCGGTACTTCTAATTGTTCTGACAAGCATATATACTTCAACAGATTTTGCAAAATATATTTGTAAATTATAATATCATGTACATAAAGATCAAACATAATTCCCAACAAGTTGTGAAACAAATTTGCACACTTTTAGAATTATGACACAAGGATTATATATGAGCTTCAACTATTTGCAAAACACATTTACAAATATAAGCTTTATACTACAAGGAGTAGGAAACATGTACTTCAAACATTTGCAAAACGCATCTGTAATGTATAGTTCTATGCTATAAGGATTTAACGCAAGAGCCACAACTATTTGCAAAACACATTCGTAAATATAGGTGTTATGCTATGTAGAGTTATAGACTTATAGTAAGTGAGGTTGAGATATCAATATACGATGAGATTCAAGCTACTAGACATGACCCCTCTTAATAGTACATCAACATATACTAGCAATCCGTTTTCCAACTAAACACCAAGATCGGTAAAAGACTAGAAATATATCCTTAGCCCTATCTAGTCATACCTTTGCCTTAGGTCATTGTCTTGATATGCATCAACTCATGATGCATCCTTCTCTTGACTCGATGACCAACTCATGATCATCTCCTCTTGGACATGCATCAACTCATAATGCATTCTTCACTTGACTTGATGATCTTCAACTTATGAATTCATCCGAAGTCATCCTTATTTGTGAAATCTAACCTATTCATCTAACTCATGAAAAATATTAGTCCACAAATCAATTGTCATTAATTACCAAACTTTACCATTTACTCATAATGGAGGGACTAGATTCTACAATCTTCACTTTTTGGTAATTCATGACAATCTCAATAAATAATAAGATATAAATTGAATTGTGAGTATACAACATTTACACAACAATTATATACTCTAAGATAAACTTCCTAAACAAAGTTTACATATTCGGTTATCATTTAATCATCCAACCATTGACACATAATGGAGGAACTAGATGACAACCCGATTATTAGTATATATATGAACCACACAAGCTATATATAATCAAAGGATATGTTTCAAAGTAAAGATCCTTAATATTTGGAAACGGAACATGAATCAGTACTAATGAAAACCATAAAACATAGAATGAACTCTCCTAAGCAGTCATGGCTGGAATTTTTTTTGGGTTTATTGCTTATGCCTTTTAGCTTTTGCTATAGTAACCAGCTTTTAAATGGTGCTCTTTTTAAGATGAGATCTACAAGTCAATTATAGTAGGCATTGTACCAATTTCAATTATACCGGCAAAAATTGCATGTGTCTGTCTCTCTCTTCGTACTCTTTCTTGCAAACAGGCAAAATTCAAAAGCCATAAGCTAAAAACTATAAGCCATAGCCCAAAAGGTCGCATGCCAACCTAATTCCACATCACTATAGGTGGTCTTAGGAAAAAGGGAAAATTTCGTGTATGCCACCGAAACATGGTCAGATCCCTGATTTGCCACTAGAAAAATGTTGCTTTTCTGTATGCTACTGAGTTTCTCATTTATGCCGCTCTGTGCCACTTTTGTCACCTAACCGTGAGTTGGCTGTTAAGTCGTGGTAGAAATGATGCCCTTGGGGCTTGCACAGATGATGCGGATACACTCATGTCTTATGCTTTTCAGTTAAATTTATTATTTACCTGGAAAGAATTATTGAGCCGCGTTAAATATTATCAGGTGAACTCGTTCCGAGGCGAATTTAATTTTAATTTATATGAGACATGTTTACTACCTTACAAAAGTGTTTTGTGTAATTTCAGGATGCCACTCGGAATAAGAATTAAATTAGTGCCACATAAAAAAGGAGGGATATTTATTATGCTGTCTATTAAAAGAAACGCGAACTACCCAAGCGTAAGGAAATACAAAAAGGGCCGGCCCAAATCCTAACATCTCATGCGCGTGTGGATGGACGCATTTCGGAACGGCCGCCGTATAAATACGACGAGACATCCATCAGAACAGGGGACGAGAACAACCATGGAGAAAATTAGATGGAAAACAGTGTACGTGACGAGAGAAACACCATGACTAGATAATGCATTGAGTGATTGAGTTGTGCATGATTTCGCCACTTTTCTTCCAATTCAATCCAATAGAAAAATTTGCAAGTTCTTGCAAATTGAGATCGTTCAACCTTTCCGCTGGGAATTGGGAGCGCGATAGGGCTTTCGCTTGGTGGTCGTGAAGTCCGGCGCGTGTGATCTTGCGAATTAAAGAGCGTTCGTTCTTGCATTGGCAACGGAGGATCGCTACGATTCGAGAGGCTGCACGTGAGTATCCAATCCTACGTCGAGAAGATCGGGCGACCCCGTATCAACAGAGACCATCGTGGCTTGATTCCTTGTATGCCACTGACTGGGAGATATGGTGTGTAGCTAGAAATTTTGGCACCGAAGGCCAGACTATATAAGGCCACCGGCCCACCTCTTCTTCTCCCTTACCTTCTCCTTGCCCATTTTTGTGAGCACCATGTCTCAAGGCTCGAGCTCAATGAACCAAGGGGTCGTGGCGCTGGTGAATGTAAGACGTGTTTCCTCTATGCCAACATCAAAGAGAACAGGGGATGTGTGTTCTACAAGTGTCCATTTTCTCAGTTAGTTCAGATTTTGGAAACTTTGCTTTGCAATCTTTGGTTTGTTTCTTCACTTCTTCCTCATGTGGATTTGTAGGCCGGTGGATACCAGTACTTTCAATGGGCAGACATGATTGACACAAAGGTGGAGAGAGCAATTGACTACACACCCATAGCTTTGTATGCTTCAGTGGTGAGCATGCTGCTTGTGGAGGAGCGAATTGACAGGATTCTTAACCATGTCAAGTGGCTGGAAAAGCTAATATGTGTTTTTAACTTCTTATCATTGTTGTGGTGTATGAAATCTATGTGAGATAGTTTAGCTAGCCTGGAGAAGTGAGTATCTATATATCCAAGAAATGATATAAGGAACAATCTCATGTTTCAAAGGTACTAGATATTTGTGCGCTACCTTATTGTCTCATTGAACTACATGATATTGTATCATAGGCGCAAAGCATAAGTTAGCATTACAAGTCCAAATTCAGCCATTAATTCTATATAATAGGTTCACAACATTACAATACCAAAATAGCAAACTAAGCTAACATCACAAGTCTAAGTTCAACCCACATTCCCAAAAATCCATAACATTACAATACTAAAATAGCAAACTAAGCTGACATCACAAGTCCAAATTCAACACATATTCCACAAGTCCATGACATTGAAATACCAAAATGCATCCCTAGAATAATTCATTTCACAAATCAATCTAGTAGCTTTCTCTTGCCCTGGTCCCCATATCTAGGATGTCAGGTGTAGTGGCTATGGCCTTGCCCTTTCCCCCCTTTGCCCTGGCTCTCCCTGCCCTTGCCCTTTTAACTAGCAAGTGGTGGTGTTTGCTCTCTAGATACTGGCAATGGTATGTGAGGTTTAGGTTGATTAGAATCTGTCATAGACCTGGACCTTGCTGATGTACCTGAACTAGAGCTTCGCAGTGAATTGAATACTTTGGCTATCATTTCGTGGATATGCCATTGTTGGAGTAGATGAAGAAGCAGTTGTAGGAGTAGGTACAATGCTTGATTCAGAGTTTGGTGTAATAGTTCTGTTCTTTTTCTTTGGTGGTCCCCCTACAAACAAAACAGAAAATTTGTAAGTTAATTGTCTGAAACAGGTTATGCATCAATAATGACTATCTTTACCTTTCAACAAGCATAGTTTTGATCTGTTATAGATCACCTTCTCTGTAGTTGTGCCAATGATGCCCATAACCCTTACAAATCCAGAACTTGCTTGCAGGCTTGATATTCTCACTTCTTATGGTACTTGAGCATGTATGGTCAATTAGGTTCTTTTTCACCTACAAATTCAAAAGTTTGTTCATCATTATATCATACAAAAGTGAAACATTTTTCAAACAAAAGAAATTAGTAAATACCTTTATTGTGACATTATCCTCTATCACAGAAGGATGAATCCTCCAATTGCATCCTTCAACAACACATTTTGCCTTGAATCTCCTTGGTTCACTTTTTTTCAATGTTATATCCAAACTCATGTTTAATTGCATGTTGGGCAAGCGCTAATCTAAATTGTTCAATATTTGCATAAATGCTACCTACTTTCATTGGTGGATCATCTATATCATAAACTACTTTGAGAAGGTGATCTAGAATAGCATCTCTTGCCACCTAACCATCTTCGTATGCAATATCCTCCTCAAAGTCCTCCTTGTCATCTCCCTCACCATCCTTAGGCACATAGTTAGGATCATGAACATTTTTCTGTCCCTTTTGCAGCAGCTTCAACAGTAGCAGCACTACCTTTACTATCACTATCATCTGAGTACATGGCTTCCTCATCAACACCAACATGTTCATTCTCCTTATAGAGATTGGCTAAATATGTGTCAATAGAATCATTGCCTTGTGAAGCATGATTGGCCAAAAAAGGCTAATTGACCTGAGAAGGCTGAGTGCTACTATTTTGTTGACTGGGAGCTGCCTGAGATAGGATTGGAAGCGAAGGAGTGCATGGTACATCAACATTGCATCCCTCCATGGGTAGCTCATTTTGCTCTATAGGTAGTATAACATGTCGGGACACATTCTTCTCTGGTGTTGGTCATTCAGGAGTAGGTAATAAAATATCAATATTTTCAATGGCATCATAAATTGTAATCAACATAAAAATAGCCTTGCTAACAACAAACTTGTCAAACATTGCTACCATATCTTGGTCAAAATAGTTAATTGTGATAGTTTCGTGGTCCCCATAAGTATGACTCCACAATCTCATCAATGAAATCCTTGTAGTTCATTATGTCTGAATCTAATACCTTATTGAAGCTATAACCACTCAACTCTATCCTAGTATTCGTGCAATTCCTGACAAGTCTAATTTTCAACAAGTATGTGTATCTTGGGTCCATCCTACGGATGAACACAACAACTCTATCAACTGCGCATTTGTATCTACGTCTACACTGCAACAAATCCTCATGGCAAATATACAAAAAAAAAAGGTGCAGGAACTCCGACAGTAGGTGAGGAAACATACCCTACTAGGAGCCAAGAAGGGATCATCCCAAGATTTGAATATGCCATTTTTGGTGGAGCAATATCTAGCTCCTTAGAGCCTACCATGCGCCACCGCCGCTTCGCTCCTCGGGTCCTCAGTCCATCAGATCCAGCAGTGCCCCCACAAGAATCCACCAAATCCCTCTTGCTAACCAATTTGTGACTATTTCGCGGTGTGAGGATGGAGATAGGGGATCGGGATGGGGGCTTGATCTAAGGTTTCTAGGGATTCTACTAGGTTGGTGTGGGGAATGAGTTAGAAATGGAATGGAAAGTGAGGGGACTGGTTTAGTGGATCCAAATTTGTAGCCTTGTAAGGTAAGGACAATATCACCATTTTTCTTAAAAAAAACTGACAGGTCGCGGCACATTAACAATGACCAACACTAATGGACATGACGGAAGTGGTACGGAGCGACATAAATAGAAAACTCGGTGGTATACAGGGAAACGAAAATTTTTTAGTGGCAAATCAGATATCCGGCTACAGAGAATTTCCGCAAGGAAAAAAAATAACATCCCCGTTTGTGCTCTCAAAAAAAGAGAGGAAAGAATACCGAGTTGAAGATGAGTATGCACATAAAATCGAAGTGGGATTCCGCAAAGCGTCGCCCGTCCAGAAAAACCCTCTCCCCTTTCGTTTCCACCCTCTATCTAGGGTTTCTCCTCGACGCCGCCGTCTCGCCTCTCCGATTTGCCTCCATCGTCCAGGTGATGATTCCAACTCTTCGCTCTGCAAGATTAGCGATTAATCCTGCTATTTCGATTTGATTCTTTCGTCACTTGCTCGCGCCTTGCTGCTCTTGCTCGCTCTCGATCTGGGCGCGAAAAGATCTAGGATTTTGCGCCGTTGGTTTGTTTCTTGCAGATGATGCTACAGTTCGTCTAATCACTGGTTTCTTGTTGTATGGATCTCAGAATTGCTACTTATACGCTCTTTTTAGTGAATAATCGTTTGGTTTCTCGTTATGCAGATCTCCGGCTTTGCTTCGTGAGCCGTCACCCCGATGGCGGAGGAAACCAATGTAAGCTCTCGGACTCTCAAAAGTTGCTGCATATTCCCTCCATTTATGTGCCTTTTAGAGGCCTTCTGGTCTCAGCTTTTGCGTGTGGCTGAGTACTAACATGGTTCCTTTTGTGGTTATTATCACCTTTCTTGAAGCAGGGAAAGAAGGAGGAGGAGGAATTCAGCACGGGGCCTCTGTCTGTACTGATGATGAGCGTCAAGAACAATACCCAGGTTGGTGGAGTTCTTCTATTGAGATCTCAGTTCAACAGAGTGCAATTTCTTCTTTACTATCTCTCCGCATTGATGCTCTGTTTGAATTATACACCCGCTGGTGTTTCCATCGTGTTATCTGGTCATATGTTAGCTAAAGTCCAATTAACTTAGGTGCATGCGGTCCATTTATGTGAATGTGCTGTAGTTTCCTCAATTGCCTTTGCTAGTAATGCGGCCTCTTAGTCCTGCAAACTTAGATGCATCGTTGCATAATATGTGAATAATTGACCATAGTTCCCTTGCAGCCTTTGCCCAACTGTGGCCGTTGCATTTCAAAGGCTGTCTTTGTATTAGCCTTTGTCCTGATTCAGCTATGTTTCTTAGTTAACTGTGTCTCGTACTCCACTTTTTATTAGCTGAAATTTAGGAAGTGATGCAGTTGTCTCAGTGGTCACTATTGCATTGTATTTTGACAAGTGCAAGTATGTAATGATGATATGTCTGTATCTCAAGTTCCTCGTGTTATTGCCTTCACAAGTGCTACTGCTATGGGTCTTATATCATATGGGTTCCTAAATTGAGAATTTCTGGAATTAGATTAGTTATTATCAGTTGGCTTGATATATATTATATAATTCATTATTTGGGCCTGTTTAGTGACTGGAAGGGCTGAGTTCACTGCAAGATGAGTTACTGGCTGTTTAATTCATTCACTCAACGTTGTATCCTTTGCTCTTATTTTACTCATGGATATGATAGCTCATTTTGCAATGTGTAGCCATTCATGAACCCTTGGCTTGGCCCAATGCACTGTTAATCTCGATTATTTGTATGAATTGGGAAAAAGAAGCTATTGGCTGTTTTGCTTGATAGCTGCTACAGTTATATTATCACATATTTCCGCTTACTTGATGTAATTTTTTATATTCATCTACTCTGTAAAAAATGTAGATCTCTAGGTGTTACTCACAGACGTAGCCCATCCTAAGCACTTACACTGACTGCAGATTATGTTTTCTACACTAGTCATTGTTCTGATAATGTCATAATGTATGCTGATGCTCTCTTCTGCCTTAGGTGCTTATCAACTGCCGGAACAACAAGAAGTTACTTGGTCGTGTGAGGGCATTTGATCGGCATTGCAACATGGTTCTTGAGAATGTTAGGGAGATGTGGACTGAGGTATGTCACACATTCTCTGAACTGTTGTTTTATTTCCTTGTCTTGTATTGCTGTGTTCAGTAACATCTGTTGCTCTTGTTACAGGTTCCAAAGACTGGTAAAGGCAAGAAGAAGGCTCTTCCAGTGAACAAGGACAGGTTCATAAGCAAGATGTTCCTCCGTGGGGATTCAGTCATCATTGTTTTGAGGAACCCGAAATAAGTTAGACCTTGTAAACCAGAAGAGTCTCTTTGCTACGTTGCTATTAATATGTATGTCCAATGATCTGAACCAGGGAGTGTAAGAGACGATTTATTGAGCCAGAATTAGCGGTATTGATGGTTTAGTGTTGTAGTTGGGATGTTATGAATTTACCTCTTGTATCTAACTTGCACTGGTAGTTTCTATTTGGATCATCAGTATATCGGCTGAAGACAATTTAGAAGTTCAGTATTTTTTATATTGATTCTCGGTGAGTTGGTAAGGCCTTGTAGCATGCAACTGCGCATTTCAATTTATGGTGATGCCATGTATCCATCGTTTATATCGAATTGCTTAAAGCTGTTCCTTTCCTGCTTTTGAAACTGGAACAGTGGAAATACATCAAGAGAGCACCCGTTTGCGCGATCAAATTCCACAATCCTTTACGGATATCAAATTAGTCATTGAAATAAATTCCTGTTTGGAACTGTGAAAAAATAGACTTTTTTAAGGAAAAAAGGGGGTTAAAAATGACCTGCAATACAAGAAATACTATTTACAAATTGTTGATGAGTATACAACCGAACCAATGGGTTCATAGCTCTGCTAGAGCATGTAACCGTAGATCGAGGTCTCCGGTTCGAACCCGGATGTGCCCTTCACATTATTTTTTAGCTTTTTAGTTTTGCGAAACGTTCTTCTTGAAACTTCTCCTTTTAAGTTTTTTCTTTCTTTTTTTTTTGCTCCAGATACATGCACTTCATAGAGTACGCAACCATGTAGATTGTGCACAAGATGAGTCAATGAATCAAACAGAATATAAATGACCATCAGCAGTGCTTGAACAGATAATTAAGAATGTCTAGCAGTTTAACAATAAAAGTACTGTGCTTGTTTACCAATTGCCAGTACTTTACAATAATATATGTTTCTTTTCTACCAAGTAGTAAATTATAAGAGTGGAGGTCAAGGAAGTGAGCAGCTTACATTTTTGGATTTCTTTTGTTTCTACCAAGGAGTGCTGATGAATGAGAGAGAAAAGGAAGAGAAGAAATTGAAGCGTTAAAAATTGAAATCATGAATTGACTCAAGTCCTTCACATGTCAATTAGCATTGCTCTGTTCTGTGAAGTACTTTCATCCCTTGTTCACATTCACTTGTGCTCTCCTCATGCTCCATGCCTTGAGCTGTGACACCTTGACCGTGCTAGTGCCATTGTTAAACGCATACATGTGAGTGCCTCCGTCGACGAGCGCCACCGGGTAAACTCTGGCCGCGATGCAGACCCTGCCACTGCAGCCGAAGCTCTCCACCGCCGACCGATCAATCTGCACGGCAGAGACATTGCTGTTAGAGCATCCATTTCATTTCTTACATGGGTGCATGAAGAGCAGAAAAAGGTTAAAGCCTCCCAACTCACCGAAGTTTTTCTTTCTTTCCTTCTCAAGGTCAAATTCGAAGAAGCCTCCATATGCTGGTGTGTACAGTCCTGGTCTCAGGGACGTCCTGTACAAAGAAAAGAAAACTCTATTGCTTGTTGATGCAATGCAGAATAGAGGGAGCTTTCAGACATCAATTGATCTGAACATTCTAGAGAACACCAAAAAAAGGCAAAATCATAAGCATTAACGCATAAGCATTAACCTTCCTAGATCAGAGCACATAAGGATCATGTATTTCTGCTGTGATTTGTAAACCCTGAAGTGCACAGCAGTGTGCTCCTCCATATGGTCAGAGGCCAGGAGAACAAGTCCAAATGGCCCCAGGCCACCATGAACTGATGCATCCGCTTCCCGGCAATGCTTCTCGGGCGCCCAAAAGCCAGGAAGGATCAAAAGGATCAACTTTACCTATGGGTTTCAGCTCAAAATCTATCTCCACATCTGCCTGTTTCAAGAAAATGATGTGCCAGATTAGCTACAGTTGCTCTGAGAAACATACGGAAATGGCTAAACCTCAGTATATATATCAACCTCTTGGGTTAAAAATTTGTCTGATTCATGTGAAGAAACAGAGAAAGAGTAGATTGATTTTGGTGCACAACAGCTGGTATGCCCGACAATCCACGGTTGCCGTATGGCAACAGAACAGCACATACAAGGTAACTCAATCAGCGTTTGCAGGGAAAAGGATATTACAATCAGAAAGCGGATTACAACTAGTATTCGGTTCAGATTATATGCATGAACCGAATACATAAATCTGAATCAGATATATATCTGCAGAAACAGATATTTTCAATATTTCCCCTCAATCTCAACTAGTTTAACCAAATTGAGATTATTCCATAGCACTGAGAACTGCCGAACCATAAGAGGCTTTGTAAGTATATTCGCGACTTGATCCTTTGATGAGATGAACCTGATCTCCAGCAACTTGTGTGCAACCCGTTCTCATACAAAATGAAAATCCACTTCAATGTGCTTAGTCCATGCATGAACAATGGGATTGGCTGACAAATCGTGGCTCCAAAATTGTCAAACCAAAGAACAGGTGATCGAGCTTGAAAAATGCCAAGTTCTCACAACAAGGACTGAACCCACACAACTTTGGCTGTTCCTCTGACAACCTGGAGGAGATCACGGCTGTGTACTAGTTGAGGGTTTACAAATCACAACACAAGTACATGGTTCTCATGTGCTCTGATCTATGAAGGTTAGTAGTGGCTGCTCTTCCCTCAGTTCCTTCTAGGAGTGTTGGAAAATGTTCAGATCTGTGTTATCTCTGAAATCTTAACTGATCTGTTTCTCTCAAGGCCATTGTAAGAATCAGAAATCAAAATCTATACAATGGGCTGGGTTCTTTTGGGCTTATGATTTAGCTTTTTATAGTAACTAACTTTCAAACGAAATGTCTTTTCAAAATGAGGTCTATAAGTATGTTGTAGTAGATATTGTCCCAACTTCATTTATATCGGTCAAAATCACACGCGAGTATCTTTCTCCGTATTCTCTCTTATGAGCAGTTAGAATTCGAAAATTAAGACAAAAGTCATAAACCACAACCTAAATGATTGCTTACTTCCTTATATTATATTGTTGAATCCTTTTCATTGAGCTAGCAGGGCATCGTTGAGAGAGGGAATGTACACACCGGCGTACGGAGGCTTCTTCGAGATTGACCGCAACAAGAAAGAGAAGAAGACGGTATCTTGGAGAGCTCTGGTGGGTCGGGAATTTGGGGTCAGCATATGGCAGTCAATCTGCTTGGGCATTCCGTTACCAGAGAGAGAATATACATATATTTGCATGCAGGTGAGGAGGAATTGATGGATGCATGAGAAGAATCAAACTGCACATATGTACATACCACTACTACTATTGTATTAACTGCATGGGTGATGGGTGCAGGTTGATCGGTCGGTGGTGGAGATGGTACGACCGATCGACGTCGACGTCAAGCTCAAGCAGCCGGCCGGGGGCGTGCCAACGCTGGCTTGCTCCTTCCTTGTATAGCCGGTGCATTCAGTAGATAAAAGCTAAGTTTTTTTTTTGGACTGATGCCTTATAGTTTATGGTTTAAATATTTGAATTTTGACTGCTTGTGAGAGACAGTACATAGGGAAAAATAGTTGCATACGATTTTAGCTGATAAACTGAACTCAATATACTTTTTACTATAATTTTTCTATTTACCTCGTTTTAAAAAATATACCGATTAAAAATTAGCTCCTGTAGATAGTACAAACATAAATTAACTTTGAGCTTAAAAGAACTAGGCCAAAGCCGGCCGATCGAGTGCGCGATTTCCAGCCAATTATCAGACACAAAACACGGCTGGCTCGATCGGGGCGGTGCGCTAAGCAGCCGGCCGATGGGCGGATGAGGTGAGGTTCTGGTCGTATCATGCCACGAAGATATAAACCAGAGAGCCCCAAAGAAAAAAAAACTAACAAAAATAGTGATATTTGACAGCTGTGGATTTGAACCCACGCCCTTCCGAGCCAGAGCGCCCCGCTCGTTTCGGCTTCAGCTTCTTACTTCTAACTTATTTTTCACTATTTATAAATTTCGTCTTTTTCTGAACTTTTGGCTTTTTTTAGCTTTTTAGCCGGTTCTTTTTTTCCCGTATTCGTTTGTGTTGTTCGTGATGAGCTAGCATATTTTTTTCTATTTTTAAATTTTTTAAATTTAATTATGCTAAATAAATAATGTTCAGCTACAGTGAAATTTCAACCATAAGCTATAGCTTTTCAGCCCAACTGAGCGGGACCATGCCTTAGACTACTCGGCCAAACTGTTCTTGGTGTTGATTTCTCGCAAACAACATATATCTACGTTCCATGCGGTTCGGAACACGAACGGCAGGCAAAGGCCAGGTTACATGTCGCTTTTTGCTGGTAAATCTTTGAAGGATCGCTTGCGTCGTACATCTATGTGTCTTAACAGTGCTCTCTTACTTTGATGACAAGTTGCAGTCCAACATTGCGTACTACAGTATTTTATAGCGCAGATGTAATAGAAACCGCGACTTCATATTGTTGTAGACAACTCAAGAATTTTGTTGTTTTCAGGTTGCATCCATATTATACTTGTTTAACGTTAAGTATTCAACAATTCAGAATCTAACAAAACCTTCGATAAGTACCCTTCGCTTTATTGATAGGTTAACGCGATGTAAGTATAGGCACAGACTGTTGGAAACTCAGTAGCAACCAACCACTAGAAACATGCCGTCTGTTTGTGCGCTTGGTCATGCTTTACACGGATGACTCACCATGGGTTATGTGAGGGAAATTCTTGCGAAGGCAAGCGCGAACATATGGCATTGCCACTAGGTTACCAGATCTTGAGTATTTATATAATACAATAGTCATGCAATTCAAATATGCTTCTTTGTACAGATCAATGTTAGCTTCCAACGAGGAATTTTTCTTCAACGTGGAGAGAAGCGACCATAAAATGGCTATTCTTCTTGGGTCCATGCACCTTTACCAATCTTCATCCAGGGTAGCCCTATGGAAGCACAGTACTGTGCATACAAGAATGAAGAAGGATGTGAACTCGATGAACATGGCCCCGGTCTCAATTAGGCCAGCATGCCTCAGAATTGCTGGAATAGCAATGCTTCCCATGGCAGATGCACCAGTCAGGAATTTTGCAGCATTGATCCACCTGAAACGAGAAGCACCGCCTGATTATCAGTATTATTCTGATAACTAATGCAACAACAAATATCGCAAGTGATTTCCTCCCGCCCTAGCCAATTCTGTATGTCTGTTAATTCTGCATACCAAAGTTGTCGGATATGCATGGCACAGTTTTCCAAAAGTAACCAACAGCATCAAACATAAGAAGTAAGAACTTACCCTCCACCATCTCTGCTAGTCAAGAACTGTGTGGATCCACCACCGAAAAATAAGCATGGCATTGGGACAAGGACATACATGAGAGCTGCAGAAGTATAACCATGTCAGTACAAATGTCATGAGGACTTGCTCACATTGATTGAGTACAACAATCACCTGCTAACATGGGCCACCAATTGTTGTATAAAGCACATGCCTGCACCATCAGAATAAGAATCAGAAATTATATATGTAATAGAAGTAACAGCTTTGTCGAATGACAAGGGCATGGCAACCCTATGCTGCCCTTGATAGGAAAATGCTACAATTGAATGCAGCATGATGGTGTGTACACAATCTTTGTACATATGGACTGTAAAGTGCTCGTCTTTCCTGGCATGTACGGCCCTTACTCAAAAAGGATGCTTCCACAATAATCCTGACCAACTGATGCTACAACATTGCTCTACTTTTATGCATTTCATGACTCTTTGACACAACAGCACGATGGACTAGAGGACATGAATTGGGAAACAGAATGTGAAATAAACTGTTTGGTACTCAGTTATCAAAGTTGCTGAAACTGACAGTGAGTAAAATAATAGTTAATTGCCATCCTATATAGCTTTCAGAAACCTAATTTTGTTCAAACAAGAGGATACAATGAGCTTTGCAAAAGAATGCTGATACAAGTGAGTATAACATACCAAGATTTGCAAAAGAATGCTTGTGGAGAACATAAACGCAAGTCCAGCAAGCCTGTGACAGAAGGAATTAAATTGATAAGACTTTGTTTAAATGCAAAACAGAAGTTGGAAAAGATTCAGAATAATGAACTTACACTGTAAGGATACACACCAAGAGTAAGTGGACAGCATTATCCAAAAGCAAAAGCAGACAAAGTGCATATAAGTTAGTCAAACTCTTGAAGCAATTAGCAGGAGAACAAAGATAGATGGTATGAGCTACTCAGTACTAGAGTCTAACAAATAATTTAAAAAGATAAAAAATATTAATGGTGAAATTGGATTGTGTCAATGTATCAGAAGGAAGCTACGTCTGCTTTTATAAAACATTAATTCTCTAAAATGGTTGAGCTAGTCTGTCATAACTTCAATTGAGTGGGACCCCTTTCTTCTTATTATAGCTCAAAGCACTTAAGGGCTTAATAGCTCCTCATTATACATTAGGCCAAGACTCAAAAGTCAAAATGTCCATGTTGACTCGATATTTTCCAGTTCCAGGAATATTCTATTCATATGTAGAGAAAATCTTTTTTATCTTTTTTCTAGTGAGAAAAACCTTGCATCTTTTTATTTGTATTTTTTTAGCAACATGGCAGGTTTAGCGAAATTGGATTGTGTCAATGTATCAGCAGAAAGCTAGCTCTGCCTTTATAAAACATTAATTCTCTAAAATGGATGAGCTAGTCTGTATTTCATAACTTTAATTGAGTAGAACCCCTTTCTTCCTATTATAGCTCAAAGCACAGGCTCAATAGCTCTTCATTATGCATTAGATGACACTCAAAATGTGCATGTTGACTCAATATTTCATTTCCAAGAAATTCATATGTAGAGAAAATCGTATAGCTTTTTTTCCCAGTAAGCAAAACCTTGTGCCCTCAGCCCCTCACTATGCCATCAACAGCAATTCTAAGAAAGTACATCTCTCTCTCTCTCTCTCTCTCTCAATCCTACTTGCATACATCCCAAACTATTTTATAAGCAGAGGAGTACAGATTAGTAAACTCTAGACTAAACTAATAGCACACATCAAAATTTTATATCCTAGAGTTCAACTCAAATTACAAACAAGCCCAGGGGCAACATTTATGTGGCCTTAGGAGCTCAGTAGTAAGCCTAATAGCTAATACCAATTGTATGTTGCAGACAAATTTCCAACTATCACCCTTGTTCAGTTGGAAGCTGCAAACGAATTGAATGCAACACGGTACTGCAGGATACTAATGCATTTCATGGTGAACCAAGTGCATTTCTCGATGTAATTCGGTCTGGATTTCTACGAATGCACCTAAACAAAACATGCCGATTTGAGCAAATCGCGTTTGCCAAGACTAAATCTGGAAACTGCCCACAAATTCTGAAGTAATCCTTACATGCCAACCTCATTCACACTAACGATCCAGCGCTGGCGCTGCAGCGACCTCCAAACCAACCAAAGAACAGACTTCACGATTGCAGACCCTAAAGCACATCATATATAATCTATCGGAGTTTCCAGATCCTAATTCGCGAAAAGCACCCACAGATCGTAACGCTACGCGCGATTACCCATCGGAACCCTAGCAGCCCAATCCCTCGAATCGGCGCTCAAACGCCGCAGAGATCGGAGTAGAACTCGAATAGTAGGGTAAATTTTACGGGCGGAGGAGAAGTCTGAGCCACTCACCTTCCACGGTCATCGCCATCTTCGCGAGCAAGCGGCGGGGAACACCAAGCTTTCCGAGGAGCAGTTCTGAGTTCTGACTTCCTTCGTACTTTCTTTTTTTTTCCCGTTTTAACTTGGAATTTTTGGTACAAATAATCCATTTTTTATTCGAAATTACAGAAATATACCCACGAGAAAATTTTTTACAAAAATAGACTCCAGTCGCCCAATGGTTGAGCGACTGGAGCCTTTCGCCCAACCAGCGGACGACACAATAGCTGTCGCCCAACCATTGGGCGACTGCATCTAGTCGCCCTCCCATTGGGCGACTTTCATGCAGTCGCCCAATGGTTGGGCGACTACACTCAGGGGCCGACAAAACCGTATGTACCGATCGTTTTATATACCGATGCAATATAAACAACTAGTCTGAAAAAATAAAATGGCAAAGTTTTATATGGCTTATATATACTCATTTGAAAGGTTTCGACGAGATCTACAACTTTTCAATTGAAGAAAAATCCAAATTCCAAAGGAAAGAACAAGAAAAAGGCCAAAAACAGAAAGAAAAAACTTACGACGTAGGTTTAGGTCCAAAGATAGCCGATTTTCGGGGTCTTGGAGGGCGACGGGCGCAAGCGGGTCATTATTTTTGGATCGGGCTCGTCGTTAGCTTTCCAACGAGTACAAGAACGTCAAAAACGGACACCGTATGCAAAAGTTATGCCCGTTTTACTAAAAGTGTATCGGAAACGGACTCGAATTCGTTTCGGTCTCAATTGAAACTGCTATAACTTTTGATCCTGTGGCCGAAATTGCTCAAATTTTTTTCTGGAGGCTTTTGGATGTATGAAGAACAGCTCCACCAATTTTCACTATTTTTGGCGAAGGTTTGATGCACTTTCCAAATTTCGGCAAAATAGACTCTTTCCTCTCTTTTTTCTCTCGGGGACCTGAGTGCAGTCGCCCAACCATTGGGCGACTTTCATGCAGTCGCCCAATGGGAGGGCGACTGGATGAAAGTCGCCCAACGGTGGGGCGACTGCAATTAATCGCCCAACGATTGGGAGATTTTCTAGTTTTCGCTGCTGGGTTGGGCGAAAGGCTCCAGTCGCCCAATGGTTGGGCGACTGGAGCCTATTTTTGTAAAAAATTTTCCCACGGGTATATTTCTGTAATTTCGAATAAAAAATGGATTATTCGTACAAAAAATTCTTCTAACTTGTGTGCTTACCAGAGGAGAGAGACTTCCGCTCCGTTCCGTCGCTGGTCGGTGGGGCCCACCTGAAGATATCCACACCTGTAAGTTATCGATATGCTTCGCAAGGCTGTGCCCTTAGCAATAGCAACAGCAGCCGCCGTTGAGGTATTTGTAATACCCGTTGGGAAAGAAAAGGAGATAAAATCAGTCTAGAAAAAAGGTGTTAAGACCAAAATCAGCAAGACAAGAAAGAGGCAAAATCCCATTTAGTTATCAAGACTATAGCAACCAGCCAACTGTCCCAATCACCAAAATATCAACTAGCAGTCCACACGGCAACAGTAAAGGACAGCACAACACCTCAGGACGGCACAGTCACAAAAAAAAGGGGCACACTCAGCCAGCCGAATAAAAGAGAAGAGAAGAAAGAGGAAGCACTGAGCACGACACCAGTAAGACCCCACCTCATTCCTTCCCTTCCCCACCCAAAATCCAATACCACACAACCAAACCTCGTTGGCCACCATAAGACCAAAACCAGGGCAAGCCGACCAGGAGCAAGAGGTCGAAAAGAAGCCCAACCACAAGACCTTCGACCGTAGGAGGAGACCATAGCAAGTCAACACACAGCCGACCAAGAAAGCAATGCCAAGAGCAAGCCTCCATTCTTTCCCGAAGCAACCCAACCAACAACCGGCAAAGATAGCCCACCAACTATCCATAGTAATAGCATCAGTTTCTTAAAACCATGCATAATCCTTAACCAATAAGCAATCAGCCAAATGTCGCATAGCATCACAGGAGCACTAATTCACCACCACAGAGAGTACCAGCCGAAATTAGAGGAATATAGGAGAGGGGGCAAACTTACCGAGAATATAAGCCGCTATAGTGTAGAGCGAACTACACGCACCCGACGGCCATACCATGCTCCCCTAGCGCATAGCATGACCTCAAGCCCCGTCGTAGCCACCAAACAACCATCCTTGGTTTAATTCCAAAAATCACAAGTGGCACATTAAAGTTAAAGACGAACTCAAGTAAATCGAGAGGGGGAAGGAGGTAGGGGAAGAGAATAGTAGAGGAGGAGGATGAAGAGGTGTCGAAGGTGGTGGTTGGTAGCCCAACCATAGGGCCAACCTAGGGTTACCTAGTGAAGGCACGTGGGCGATAGTGACAATGGGGGCTTGTGCCACGGCCGTGCGCCATGGCAGTCGAAGCTGGGGGAGCAATGTGGAGGCCTTGGAGGGGAGCTGCGGGTAGGCGGCCATGGCTTTAGCTAGGGGAGGCCGATAGCTAGAGGAGCTGGAGTCGGGTAGCACCGGAGGAGGTCCGGTAGTGGAGGCAGCGCGCCATGGCCGGCAAGCCGCAGGAGGCAGCGGTGTTTGGATCAGGGGAGGATCTAGCGGAGGAGCTCGGCGGGCATGGCCAGTGGTAAGCTCATGGCTGGCGCGCCCGAGCGCCGCCGGGGGCAGCCGTGCCGCTTGGAGTCACCACAGAGAGAGAGAGAGAGAGGTGAAGTGAGGAGAAATGAAGGGAGGGAAAGAGATATGGAAGAGGGGAAAAAGAAAAACAAAAGAAAAGGAGGAGGAGGCCTGGTGCATCGGCCAGGTGAAGATAAAAGGAAAGAGAAAAAAGAAGGAAAGAAAATAAAAAGAGAAGAAGGGAAAAGAAAAGAAAAGAAAAGAAAAGAGGAGAAAATATTAAGCGCGTACGAATAAGATTTATCTACAAATATAGATGACGTGATTCTTAAATTACGTTTGTTTGGGCACCGGGGCATCAGAAAGGTGTCTGGTAAGAGAAAGGTTGTTAGTATCGGGTTTGCGTGTATGAACGTTGTCGGTTGTCTATATGCATAGAACCGATGTCATTTGCATGCTTTCATGTATTGCAATCTTGAGTTGAGAGTTTGAATGATGCTTATACAGTTGGAGGTCTGGTTTGACGTCCTCCACACATCGTCTACAAGAATAACCAAGCAGATACATGATGGAATAGTGGATTGTGATGCAGGATTGTGGTTATTCTCTTATACCATGTTTTACAATATATTACGAGGTGATTCTTATGATTGAATATCAATATTTGAAGAATACTACATCATGCAATGTACTCATACATAGGACCTACTCCGGTAGGCCTCCCACGACAGTGGAAAGATCAAGTCCTGCTTCAGTAGGCAACTCCAGAGATGGAGGAAAAGACCTGTTTTAATAGGCACCCCCATAGGAGTGGAGAAAAAGACCTGCTCTGGTAGACACCTCTCTATGGGATGGAAGTAGAAAAGATTCATTGACAGGTGAACAATTTCACTATACCAATATAAACTACAATTACATACGCATGGCATGGCATCACATTGCATTGGCAGGAAACGAACAGGAGACAGAGATACAATACAGAGATTATGTGTTATGGTTCATGAATATGTGATTTACTATATTACTGTGCTAACCCCACTGTCTTATCGTGTGTTTGCTGAGCCTTTAGACTCACCCTTGTTTTGTTGTTGTTTTTTTAGGTGACTGTTGAAGGCGAAATGTACGGATGGGAGTAGCACAGATATTCCACTACAACAGTAATTCACATGTCACCTATAGTTGACATATTTAGACTTTGATGGCATGCTAGGTATTTAATATTAAAAGTATGTCATAATAAAAATACTTAGCCTTGTATAGCACATGAGTTCCTTTTTGATATTTGGCAAATTAATACCTCAACTTCTGCACTTAGTGTTAAGTCTATGTCTTTTGTTGTTTGGTTGATATTTAAATAGAGGAGTTGCTGCGCAAGACCAGTGGAAAAAGTTGGAATTTGTAGCATCATAGAGTAGGTGGCAGCACTTTAGGCTCAAAGGACGGGCCAGGGTGTTACAGTTTGTATCAGAGCAGGCATTAGATCCGTGGTGAAGAAAAAAATGATAACTTGGCTTAATTAATCGACTAGAACCTGACCTAAGTTGGTTAATTATTAAAACTTGATTTAGGCCTAATGGTTAATTAAACTTGACACACTCTGATACACGATAGGATGGGGTTGGGTTAAGCATTGCATCCACATTCCATTAGCCGCATCCTTGATTAATCATGGTATGCGATGGATGTTTGAGAACTGATTGTGCTATTGTTTGTTTGGGGTATAAAGGGTATGCCAAAGGGTAGAGGTCGTGGTCATGGTGGATGTCATTGCCGTGGTCGCAAGCACGGTCTGACAGTGCCACCACCTCTGGCTAAGGAGAGCATCAATGAGGCGGGTGAGGATGTTGTTTTAGCTATCAACTAGTTGCTAGTGTTCTAGCAGATTCGGTAGCTGAGTTGCAAAGTCTTCAGGGGGAGGTTCAAATGCTTCATCAGCAAGTACAGGAGTGTCGCCATGTCTTAAAGAAAAGGAGCTTGGGAGATGGAAGCGGGTCTTCTCAGTGACCCATTCCCAAGAGATTCCATGGGGCCAACGCCCTCCATCGTTGACTCAACCTTTTCAGCCGAGGCCGTTTTCTTTTGCAACGCCTCATTGTTCGTCAACGACCCCAGCATATCGTCCTGTCCCATGATAGGGCATGGTCTGTTTCAAGTGCGGTGAAGGTCACCGTGCTGTCCAATGTTCTTTTACGGGGACGTGTCGACACTATAGCCAATGGGCCACAATCAACGGGTTTGTCGTTAGAACCCCTCTAGTATCATTAAGTGGGAGCCGATATCTATATCGCAACCTCCTTTTTCCTGGGTGCCACTTGCCGGGTATTTCTGGCATCCTGCACCAATCATTCCAGTTCAGTACACTGCACCACAGCAGAGGGTTGGATCTCTCGCTGCTCAGGCACTACCCAGAATCTATGCATCACCTGCTTGAAAAGTCCATGTGGTGTTATAGTTGATGCAGCGGTGTGTTTTGTATAAACCCCTAAGTTTGGTAGCACGTATTTGAAGTGTGTACTTTTGTGCATCTGAAGTTGGAGGCTTGTTTGTAGCATGTGTTGATTTTGGTGTTATGTGGTAGTCAGGTTTGGAGGGACCCTGTAATTAGTAGTAAACATCTTGTGTGGTATTTGAATAGGTATAAGTGTTTATCTTGGCCTATCAATATGGTTAGTATCCTATGGTGGTGTAGGAATCGTCTGAACATTCCTAGTCATCTGAACTTTTCTAATCGTCTGAACTTCATGGGTGTTTACTGGGCTTTTTGGTGTTTTTACTCAGTTTGGGCAGTTCATTGGAGGCCCAAACAGGGCACCTGGTTTTGGGTTCATCTCCTCCTTGGATCTTTGCCTGCCTCTGCCTTATCCACCACAGCAAACACAGGGAAGGCCAGGAGCTGCTGCTGCTTCTTCCTGCTCCGACTCTCATCTCTCATGGAAGCCTCCTTGCTCGTTGCTCCCAAGCCTTCCTTGCTCTTCTCCGCTACAAGGCGAGGACCCGCCAGGAGATGCATCGTTGCCAGCGCCGTCGGCCGCGAAAAGGTTGGTTACTCTCCTGTACTGTGTTCAAGTCCTTATTAGAGGAGCTAGCTCCATGTCAAGCTGCTGTCCCCCATTTCTCTTTCTTTTCAATTTGGAGCTTACAACAGTACAGTTCAGTCTTGTGTTTGAGCAGTAGGTGATTGAGTAGATGACAACATATGCCCTAATTAACAAGAAGCTAAGTTGAACTTTAACGTACAAACAATTCTGTTGCTTGTCCCGATCGATCCTTCCTAGCTTTCTCATGTCCTTCCTTCCTTCTCTCTTAATACTACGCTTCTCTCTTAGATTCCAATGCTAAATATCAAGCAGAGCCTCGAGGCACGCCCACAAGGAAGAAGCAACGATGTGCAGGAAGCAGCAAGCAACAAGCCGAGAGCTCACGGCATGTTCGCCATGGCCGCAACAGCCGTGACCATGAGCAACGCCCTCCCATGCCATGCTGCTCCGCCATCGCAGGAGATAATGTTCAGGGCACTGATGGTGGTGGGAGACCTGGACCCGGCGACGGCGAAGGTAGCGATCGGCGTGGCGGGGCCGGCGCTGTCGGCGTTCGGGTTCCTCTTCATCCTGCGGATCGTCATGTCGTGGTACCCCAAGCTGCCCGTGACCGAGTTCCCCTACGTCGTGGCGTACGCGCCCACGGAGCCGTTCCTCGCCGTCACCAGGAAGGTCATCCCGCCGGTCGGTGGCGTCGACGTCACGCCGGTCGTCTGGTTCGGCCTTGTCAGCTTCTTGAACGAGATACTCGTCGGCCCTCAGGGCCTGCTCGTGCTTCTCTCTCAGCAGGTTTAGTTTATTTCAGTTTAGCCATTACTCGTCAATGTGCTTCCCCCCTTGCCTCAATGCAAAATGAGATGTACGTGTGATCGTCCCTATCCTAACCAGCAGCAAAAGAAAAAACAGTAGTACAAAAGCAATTGGCTTCTAGTTCGGATTTCAGTTTGACATTTTGATGACTCGTACATTCTTGCTAAACTAAACTCGTCCTAATTGAAATCAAAATAAAACACCAATTCGTTAAAAAAAATTACCACAAAGTAGACTAGGTACCAAATCGATACAGCAAGTCCCCAAGTTGGAGCGACAAAAGTTACAAATTTAACAGGTGACTTGCTGGAATAAACTAAATCGTAGTGCAGGGCAAAGACATAAAAAAGACATTAATTTCTATAAATTAATTGCCACCTACAAGCGCACATTGTGTGCCGGTGTTTATACAAATAATTGCTACATGCCACCATTCGATTTTGATGGCAACTGTCAGCTTATTGTGTATTTTGTACGAAATCAATTAGGCTGGAACAAGATTATGTACTAGGCTATCCTAACAAGATTATGTATTAGGCTATCCTATTGGAGCATCCAGATCCAAAAGCCATCTAAAAACCTTTCCCTTCTACAATTCATGTATATTGTTCTGCTCTATCTCAATTTTCTAACAACAAGATCTACTATAACAATGAAGCATCTGGCGCGTATTCTGCATTAGAGCAGAAGAGTCTCTTTATGTGCATTGCTGTTGCCTCCCTGGCTTGTATAGGCAGCCTCCGGTGAAGCATCAATTAGACAACTGCACTATACAACTGACAGTAACTAAAGCCAAACAAAAATTAAGGTGACGTCATCAATTACTGGTGGATTGCACATAGCTCCCACTTTCCTTCACCATCAATGAGTTTCAGTTCCAAGGAATGGAAGGGTATGAGAGCAGGCCTCTGTAAACAAATAGATGACAGAAGGCTTCAGCAACACACATTTACATCTAACAAAGATGTGGATTTAAAATGTGAAAATGACCCCAGGGGGCATGGAAATCAGATCCAATTCCCAGATTTTTTTTCCTCAACTCCCAGTTACTTGTCAAGGTTTCAGTTTAATGATCAGGATAAATAGATATACTTGTGAGGAGGTGATGACAGTTATGCCCATGTTAGTTGCTAGCCTGTACAAATGATCCTCAACATCAACGCTTGTGGCACTGCAATGAGTATGCTTTTAAGTACCGCACAGTGATTGATAAAGGAATGGAAATGAAAAAATACCAAAAACACAGTGGTACAGCACATGGTGCACTCATTGAGGATACCAAATTTAGGACAGTGAAAGAACAAACGAGCCTGGAAAGAAAGTGGTTATTCACACTTAATACAAAGGTATAGAACTATAGATTCATGGAAAATGAATGGAAATTCATTAGACAAAAGGTTAAAACAAACTGAAGGCATTAACTGACCATGCCTAGCCTCTGCTGTTCTCCCAAGGATAGAATATCTTCCCAGTTAGGAGTAGCATCCCAACCTTCTCTTTCTAGAGGATAGACCAAGCGACCATTCTCTAGAATTGTCTTCAGGTGATCATCCAGCAACCTGGAAGCAGTAGACTTGTCATCTACATCAACAAGGTTTATGGTGTGATGTCATGTGTCATGTCACTACAAATCAACATAAACTTGCTTATAACGATACAGGAGGACGTCAACATACTGAAAGTTTGTTAAAAAAATCCCCATTAACCAGCACAAGCAACTTAGAATTAATGCTTCATCTAAGAAAACGAGTTAATAATTGGTGCAACCTATTAATTTAGTAGAGGGGGCTCTATAGATATAACATTTTCAAGGTTAAATATGCAAGTTGAATTCAACAGCTAGATGTTTGCCTCTGCAGACTTCGGTGGCACTTACTTGTTTTGTAAATACTAAATCCAGTATACCAACAGCTATAGCAAATGCATCTAATCATACATTATCTATTTATTTGACTGGGCAATCGTACATTCATAAGCACAAGATTTATATAACACTTGATATCTCTATTCCCGTGTATGGATGCAAAGGACGCATCCAACCACGCATTCATCAGCACAAGCTCTATCCAACAATTGATGCCAAGCGAGAAAAGCATGAAATTCTACCAAATCGAATCACGATTCTACCGACAAAAGCAAAATCCAGTGCATCAGCAACACGTTCCTAGCTAATGGAGCGTTCCCCATCCCCAAGCGCAGAATATTCATCCCACCAATCATCAAACAACAACAGATATTAGGAGAGGAGGAGGAGGAGGGCCGAGCGTATACATGTACAGCCTCCCCGCGGTCCGGCGGCGGCGGCGACGGAGGCAGGTCGAGACGGCGGGCGGCGAAGGAGGAGGCGGCGAGTCTGCGGAAGAGCTCGGCCCGGTGAGGGTCACGGCGCGTCGTGGCGCTCGGCTGGCGGAGCGAGGCGGGGCCGGAGGGGGAGACAAGCGTCCCTGTCTCTGCCTCGCCCGCGGCTGCGTCCCCCGCTGCCTCCTCCTCGGTGGTGATCTCCGCCGGGGCCGCGCCTACACGCGGGGGCGGGGCGGTAAGAGAGGGAGACGAGGGGGAAGCCGACCACGGGCCAGCAGAGAGGAGACAGTGTTGATTGGGAATCAATTCATTGGATCGAGTCGAGCCAGCTGCGTGCGTGTCAGCGTGAGGAGGTGTCGACCACGGGCCACTTCTGCGTTGGGCCGTTGGGTGAAACTTGAGGGTATTGGGCTGACCGGCTGAGGCCATTGCCATTTGGAGTTTGGCCCATGCGACGTGCAACTTACCTAAAAAAGCTTCTATGCCATGGCGTCTGACGGTGAGGGGGAGCATGAGGGCCTCCATGGCTTGTCACCGACGAGCTCGGATAGCCTCTCATGGCTTGTCACCGACAAGCTCGGATAGCCAATCAGGGTCACCGGGGTGGCTCCGCCTCTACATCTTGCTAATGGTCTTAGAAGTTTATTCTATCTAAGAATTTTGTGGATCTTAGCCAAAGTTTCAACCTTAATAAGCATGGGCAGATCTCATATGGGGCATAGGTGTTCAGCCGAACACCTAATTTTTTTATGAAATACTAAGCATATAATAGGTGTATTAGATGTATATATTTAGTAGTTGTGTTAAAACTATATTTTATGCCTGCAAATAAATTCAATCCGCACTCCCCGTATCTCGCGCATAGCCCATGTGATACACTAGACCCATTTTTCTTTCCACCTCAGCCCTCCTCACGCCCAAAGAAATAAAGATATAAACAAAATCCTAACATTTGTTCTATTTCTCATTTTGTGGCTGTCTACGTGGCAGGCGGTTTTGGCCTTCGAGTGGCGAGCGGGCGGAGGTGCAGGCTAGAGGCGAGTGACGACCGGCAGACGCGGACGTGGTGCCATGATGTGACGATAATCATGCGTGAGGCAACGTGTGGTGCAAGGTGAGCGTGTGGGAGCGCGGGCGAGCAGAGAGGTGTCGCGGGCAGTGGCACGACGAATACGTAGGTATGGAGCGGGCGACAGGAAGGGAGCAGTGTGGTAGCTGGGAAGGAGCATGGTATTGGGAAGTAAGTAGCACCTCCAACTTATTGTCATCGTCCTCTCTTTAGATCTAGGTGTGCTCCACCCCACTCCACTTATTTACTTTTTTGGTCTGTTTTGTTTCATGAAAGGAACATACAATTTCCTCTTAGATGGACAGTTCTTACTGATGGGGAAATAGCAAAAAAAAAGGTAAGATCAACAAGATATACAACTCTCATTTATCTCTATAATTTGTTGTTTAATTCATATAATTATGCTCGCCTTATGTCGCCCATTTCCTCATAAGAAATCATTAATTTATGTAATTTTATTATATCTACATACACGTATCGTTGTATCGATGTTTTAGGGGAGGACGGTGTGCTACGGTATCGACGTATTCGAGCAACTTAAGTTTCAAAATTCGAGTACCCATTCTAAAAATCCTGGATCCGCCACTGTTAATAAGCAAGTTTGCACCAATATCAAATAAATCTCAAAAACTTGACAGCCAAAATGGCTTTAGATGAATTCCTATATATCACAGCAAGTAAGACCATCCAAATATTCAAACCCAAACCCTCGGATTAAGATTTCTCAAGAAAGACTCCAAACCAATTAAAAACCAGGTAACATTGAAATCATACAAATCACAAAATACCTTATGGATATGATATGATCTCATAAGACATCTTCATCATTTACACATCTTTCTCACTGAAAAAATCAAGAAGAAAGAGAAGAGCCAAAGAATTAACAAGAACAAGAGCAAATCAACAAAGACAAAAACACTCCGTGAAAGATGAGCAAAATTGATCTATTGCTACTTTAAGATAAAGATTTCACAACCATTCTATTAGGACAAAAGAGCCCACCACAACACTCACTCTTCTCTCTCAAACTCTAACCTTAGAACTTAAGATTGAAATGGTTAGAATGATTTTTTTTGCAAGCTCCATCCATAAAGCCATTAAATAAATGGGGTAATATGCCCACATCTTCCCTAATGGATACTATCCACTAGCATAATTGAGAAAAATCCATTAACTCCACACAACACGGATTTTACACTTTAATGTAACTCATGCACGTTTTTTAAAGCATATGAACCCGAACCCGGTAAATCAGTAGCTTTTGATCCACTTGACCTTCTCAATATCTTCTTGACTTGAGCTTTTTTTCAAGCGTCGCAGTTTTGATTCAATAAAATTTTCAGTATTTGGCCAACTATCAAAATATCCTCGCCTTGATCCGGTCTTCTCCCCTCTTGCAAGCAATCACCAATGGCTTGCCATGCATCGGCGAGTCTCTTCCACTCCATTTTTTTCCCGAATCATGCCTCACTTGAACCAGCCAGGCCACTTGGTGTAACCCGTCGTTCAAACATTCTCTTTCACATTCCTTGTCTCTCTTGTATCACGCTTGAGCTCAACCATCTCACCCATCATTTTTGACCGTTTTAGAGCTCGGCTCCTCCATGAACATTGTCTTGGTCCTCACTATTGACCATAGTTGTCTTTAAACTTCCCTACATATACAAAGACCAAGAAATCGTTCCCGGACACAAGTCTTGACCCACGTTAGCTTAAATGTACTTTTATGCAACATGAATGTATTTACCTAGGACAAAATGACTCGATCAACGATCAAATTTCTAAAATGCTGAACTCTTAACCAAAAATCAGAACTTAGCCGGTCTGAGCACACACTCCCTAAAAACCAAGAGACTGATCCGACTGCCACTACTGACCAATCAGACCTATTACACCAGTCAGACAGTTCAACAGGACCGGTTTGACCGTGCTGAGGCTGAAACCACCTGATTGAAAATTCAAATCTTTCGTAAATTTGAATTTTAATCCAATACACATTGACAATGATTCATCATAAATAATCCTAGACATTCACATATGGTCCCTCAATTACGGACATTGTAGATTCTTTTAAATTAGGGGGGAATTTCTTTTCTTTTCTTTTGTTTGAGAGGTCGTGCGGAAGATTACTACGATGATTCTTACTGTTGTGTTTTCGAGAGAGATGGAGGGGGAGGAGCCTGTGATGGTTTAGGTTGTTACAGCTGATGGAGTTAGATTAGGCGTCAAAAGGCTAGCCCAGCTCAGCCTGGAAAAGGGCCCAGCATCCAAAGAACTACGACGTAGCGCCCTCCTCTGCCGCGCACGCATCGCATGCAAACAATTCAACTCAAAACAAAACACTAGCATCGTATAAAGAACCCCATTATACCCGGGGAATGCCCGGGCGGACGCTCGGCCACGTCCCCCCGCCCGCACGCTCCGACCGGCGCGTGGCGGGGGATTTCGGTACGGCCGGGGGAGGGAGTTTCCTCGTACTAAATTACGTACGGGTCCTCGTTTAGTTACGTACATGCCCTTGAATTTTTACGAAAAAGCCCTTTATCTTTTCCGAAAATACACATGTGCCTTGGATTTTTTTAAAAAACTCCTCACGAATTATCGCCCCTTTTACTTCAGTGCACACGGTGGCTGGCGTGGCGTGTCGCCGCGCCTATCAGTCTAGTATCAAACAAAGTCGGAAACTTTTTGTTCCATGCTGCTGTCTAAAGTAACTCAAGGTTGTTCAATACATACATACATACATACATACATACATACATACATACATACATACATACATACATCACCAGGCATTCGGTGAATCCAAAATTGTGGAGTACACGATGCAAGAAAATGAGATAGTACTGGGAAAAGTCAAGGTAAGGGCCTGTTTGGGAGAGCTCCACCAGCTCCAGATTCACGAAAAACAGATCCGGATCCACTTTTCCAAGCCAAACACCTCCAGCTCCAGCAGCTCCACCGTGGATCTGCTCCACCAAAACCATGGATCTGGCTCCAGATCCACCAAATCCATGGAGCACCTCAAGAAGTGCTCCACCAAACTCAAGTTGGTGGAGTTGGGGAAAATTACCCACCATGCCACTGATTACACACAAAAAATGGTTCGATCTTTTATTTCCCTCTTCCCGTCGCTGCGCCCGTCCTCTCCGCGCGCCGTCTCCACCCCCTCCACCGCCCAGCCGCGCGCCATGCTCCGCCTCCTCCTCTGCCGCGCCGCCTCCTCCCGGGCCGGCGCCGCCTCCCCCGTCTCCGCCTCTGCCTCCTCCCGGGCCGGCGCCGCCTCCCCCGCGCCCGCCTCCTCCTCTGCGCGCGTGCATCTCAGCGGGAGGAAGAAGAATGGAGCTCTCCACTGACGCGTGGGGCCCAGGTGGAAGTGAGATAGAGAGGGAGGTGGAGCTGTACCAAACACTTTGACGAATCCCAGATCCACGGTGCAGCTGCTCCACGGTGGATCCAGGTGAATCTGGTGGATCTAGATGGATCTGGAGCTGGTGGAGCTCTCCCAAACAGACCCTAAATTGAAAGGAAATTATGTACATTTGATCACGAAAGGATATCTGCCCGTAAAAGGAACTGATGATCAAGAATGCGCGGCTATTCCGCTGACAAGTGCATGCATGGTTTCAGATACTGATCGACAACAAGCAGCATCACAGGTTGCTGGGCAAGGCCGTGAATCTGACGTCTCCGATCACGCTCGACGTCGAGGACGGCAAAGTTGTCGAGCATCTGGACTGGTAAGCATCAGATCGAGTGCACGCCTAATGATTAGCTAGCTAGCTAGAGGATGATGAGCTCTGGCTATTGGCCGCGATCACCAGGTAATTAATCACCCTATTGATTGAACTGTAAAAGACTCGCTATATACGCACCCTATCATCTGTAACAGTAAGGGTACTCGATCGAGACTCGACCGGTTGCCATGGTCTGTCGTTAGTGCATTTTCTACGTTCTTGCTTTTTTTAATCGTACGTGTTAAGGACTCCTCCATGTTATGTGCTTTGGCCACGTGTATGTAAAGACGACAGCGGTACATTCTCTGCCCCGCTTGGTTGGGCTGAAAAGCTGTGGCTTATGGCTAAAATTACACTGTAGCGGCTGAAATTTTACTGTAGCTGAAGGTGACTTATTTGGCGTAATTAAATTTAAAAATTTTTAAAAATAGAAAAAAATATGCTAACTCATCACAGACAATGCAAACGAATACGGGAAAAAAAGAACCAGCAAAAAAGCTCAAAAAAGCCAAAAGATCAGAAAAAGACGAAATTTATGAATAGTGAAAAATAAGCCAGAATCTGAAACTGAAACGAGCGGGGCGCTTTTGCCAGAAAAGATAAAAATCAACACAAATATATGATTTTTTTGATGGTTTCTTTATTTTTCTTATTACTTTCTCGCTCTATAGATGAGACAAATGATCACACATGTATTACTAACCCCATGTCTTTCACTATCATCACAGGTATATTTCTCCCTCACATTTTATACAACTCGTTTTCTTTTTTTAGAAACGCACTCCTTCCCATTATTACTATTTCGCATCAACAAAAATCGACGAGGAAAAGACAGTACAACGCCCGTAGCAGTAACACATGGACCAATGTGTGCACGCATCTCGAGGCGAGCGCGAGGCGAGGCGCGGGAATCAGAAAGAGCCGTTCGCCTTTAGCAGTAACCACTGCACTCCAACGTGCTAGCTCGTGCCCTGGGCTCCGGTGATGCACTGATGCAAGACGTGGACCTCGCCGTCGTCGTCCTTCGCAAACAAGGTAAGTTGCGTTCTTCGTGAATGACAAGTGGGCTCCGCTCTTGGTGGGCCCACGCGAACAGCGACACGGAACGCGTGCACGATTATTATAACAAACCAGACTGCGCAGTTTGCTCTTGAATGTCCATAATACCCCTCGCTGCCAGATTAACATGGATCGATCGACCGCGCCGCGGTGTTTAAAGTTAAAGCCCTCTCGCCATCGGCCGAGCGGCTTTTACTTTGCTTGCGCTGAAGACTTCGTCAAAAGAGACACCAGCGGTAGAAAGGGCAAAGGAGCCTCGCATTCTGTTTGTTCCTGCTGAATAATAATAAGTAAATACTACTATATGGTAGTAATGCAGACGTAGATAGCTCAATTTGTTCCCTGACCTCCGGGGTATTGCATAGTAGCCAGGAGTAACTAGGTGGATTTGGATGTTTGATATGGATATTTACACATTACAGCTCATACCTGACTACATGCCCCCTTTTCCTTGGCAAAAAAATGGCACCAGCTTGCAATTTTGCACAAACTGTTCTCGATGGATAAACTGATAAACTATTAAGGGTGAATTATTCTTTGGTACGGTTGATGTGCTGTGTTGTGTCAGCTACACTACTAAATTGGTAATCTTTGGCAATTCCAGCTAAACTCTCCCTTTATGGCTCTCAAAGGTTAACAACCCCCACCACAAACACATACAACAAAATCTTTAGCGTCGTCCCGTTTTTGTCACACGATATGTAGGGCCTGTTCTTTACCTCACAAGCTGGCGGCTTTTAACTTTTGCTACAATACCTAACTTTCAAATAGAGTATTTTCTCAAGATGGGGTCTACAAGTTAAACGATCTACACATTAAAAGCCCAACATCTGTACCAGCCAAAATCGCAAGTGGGTATCTGTCTCTTCGTAATCTGTACCGTAAACAGCCAAAATTCAAAAATTTCAACCAAAAATCATAAGCTGCAGCCGAAAAGAACAGGTCCGTAACTGACAGATGGAGGCTAGACAAGCTTGCCAGTGAGACTACTCTGTGGGTATAACGAAATCCACTCTGGGGCCCGTGCGAAAGCAGAATGTCTCTAAAATAAAAAACGGTAGTTTCTAAGCAACCGCAATGCCAAAGGAAGCTGAACTCCTGATCGATCGAGCCCAGCACCGATCACACACGGTACGTCGAAATCCCTCCCTAAACTGCCCCTCCACGCTCACCGCCTGCGGGCACCGGTTCGCCCGCCACCGCCGGAAACTATTCGACTTAAAGCTAAAGACTTAGGCCCTGTTTGGAATGCGGGAATTTTTCTCGATTCCTGCGGGAATTGAACTGTTTCCTATAAAATTCCTGCAAAATTCCTGTAAAATTCCTCTGTTCCAAACAGGCCCTTAAAGCCCTCTCTTCCAGCTCGTCTCCCACCAACCCGAGTCCAAGCGAGAAAAACTGAAGGTAGAAGGACAACAAATTCTTCTCTTTGTCCACTCTCATCATATATCCATCCCATCGTGGTGAGCAAATTAGCGAGCAGACCCCAGGTAGCTCGGCTCCTCCCCAAAACCCCAGTCTGTAATAGGAAAGAAAGCTGGCTCCATGAGGCGCCTCGCTGTCGCCGACCTCGTCCTCCTTGCCGTGGCGGCCTCCGCGCTCGCCGGCGGCCTCCTCGGCGCCTGGCTCCTCCTGCTCTTTCGCCGTCGCTGGAGCAGCAAAAGACCGCCGCCCCAGCTGCCCATCTCGGAGCCCCCGCTCCCCACGACCAAGAAGTACGAGCCAGCGCCAGCTCTTCCGCTCCAGCTCCTCCGCCTCCTGCTCTGCTCCCGCCACCGCACCCGCGTCGAGCCGGACTCCGCCAACTCCGCGGGGTCTCATGGAGCGCAGGGGGAGCAGGCGGCGCCGGGGCCGGAGGAGGACGTGGCGACGTGGAGGGAGCGGTGGTTCGGGCCCACCTCGCGTGCGCTCTACACCATCGACGAGGAGTCGTCGGACGGCGAGAGCGAGGATCAAGAGCCCGAGACGCCGTTCTACACGCCGCCGGCCTCGCCGCCTCGGCTCAGAAGCGGCCACTCGCCGGCGGCTGGCGTGGAAGCCACTGCCTGATCAAGCCGTTCGATCGATGCACGTAGAGATTCGTTTTCTTTAGATTTTTTTCTTTTGTTTGTTAGATTCGCTAGTAAGATTTGCTACTGTGAACCAAATATACTAGCAGCAGTAAGATATGACCCCTGTTCGTTTCAGCAGCTGCTGATGACTTTTCGATGTCTTTTTACTCTAGTACAAGTATTTAACAAGTATTTACATGAATGAATCGAATTTCGATAAATCACTACGAAAATCTATTTTGATAAGCTACATCGAAATAACGACTGAGAAGCTATATTATTTATTTATTCGAAAAACTATAAGAGAAGCTATATTATTTATTTATTCGAAAAACTATAAGTCCAAGCCGAGGTGAACTGGTCCATATTTGGCTCTTAGTTTTTTTCCTTTTCATTTTATTTTGGTGAAGGGTTGCATACTTACAGGTACTTACCATAGTTGTTAGTAAAGCCAACAAAAAAGTTCGTCAAGGCTGGGTCCAAAATTATTTTTACTAAAGTTGTTAGTTGGTTTAAAATTAAAATAAATCAATTTTGAGTAAAAAATTTAACGAGGCTTAAATCGACAGTGGCTCATTGGCTTAATTTTAACATAACAACTTAAATAGCAAATAAAATGATTTTTGAGTTAACTTATATCAATTTCAAACAAAACTGGATCGGACTGGGCTTGGCTGGTGATTAAGAGCTTAATCGTGTTTGTTGGAGAATTTACAGCTGGTAACTGTTATACTAGTCGTCAATGCACGTCAACTGTGATGTGACTGAATTCCAGTAATTAACAGCAGTTTTTTTGGTTCCAGAGGTGAAGACTTGCAGTTGTTGTATTCTTTTTCAGTTTTTGGCTTCAATTTTTAGTTTTTCTATAGTAATTAGCTTTAAAACGAATTATCTTTTTAAGATGGATCTACTAGTTAATTATAATACATACTATACCGACTTCATTTATATTAGCAAAAACCACACGTGAGTTTCAATTACTCTATAATCTCTCGCCTAAAAGTCACAAGCCGTAGCCAAAAACTATAAACCTCAGTCAAAAAGAATAGGCCCATAGCCTAGCTCCAAACCACTTCAATTTTGACTTTTAATTTTCAATTTATTTAAATTAGAAGTCATTTAATATACATCATCTTCTAATTTAGCTTATTTTGAGTTTTTTGGCTTTTTCTTTTTTGGCTTATTTTTTGTATTATCCGTGATGATATAACAGTTTTTATTTTTCATTGTTTTTCTATTTTTTAAAAAAATGTTAACAGACGCTACAGTGTAATTTTAGTTATAAGCTAAAAGATATAGTTAAAAGTTTAAACCATAAGTTAGTTAGAACAGAGCCACGTATATACGCCCGGAGGTTTGCACGTGAGTATTTGTGTCGTATAATTGCAAGCAGTAGTAAGATATGATACGCGGCTGGCATACGCTGAGTACGTACGTTTGTATACTGGAGTACTACTCAAATGTGGCAGTCGTGTGTGTGTTTTCACGACGGGAAGACGATACTCCAGTACTACTAGAGTCTATACTAGGCTCCACGGAGGAGGTTGGTGAGTGCTTCTAGTCGAGAGCAATTGCTCTGCTTCTAGTATCGAGCTTTTGTATCAAATTATTGAGATGGTTGTTTTCTAAAATTATAATTAACCACTCTCTTCTCTAGTTTAGTATCAAACTATTATCAGTGCCGTGACATGTGAGTCCAATCCATGCCTCATCTGTTAATCTCTCACATTGGATTGGATGCAATTTTCCAATTTATGTGTTGAGTGGCTAGTTTTCTAGAAGGGTTTTGTTAAATATCATCTAGATGTTTTCTTCCTACTATCATCTAGATTTACTACTATTATCCAAATTTAGAACTGTTGAATTAGAGATCTAATAGTCATGAATTCTTCCCCCTCCTTGAATTTTGCCCCTTCTCCTTAAAAAAAAATCTCCACCCTTCAGAAACAAAGATCCCCTTGATTACTAATCCAAGGTTCATAAATTTAAATGATAATTAAGAAGAAAACATTTGGATAATACCTAGGAACTCTCTTTCTAGAATAAAGAAAAGACTACCACAAGCGCATGCACGTTTTGGAATATCCTGTTAGGGTGATCTCAAGCATTTGGCCCAACGGCCAAATGCCACCCCCTTTGACCGCGCCCTGATCGGGGGCGCCCAGCCCAATTGGCTGGTGGGCCCTTGTCGCCAGCGCCACATAAATAGAGGTGGGGGCCGGGGCGGCACGCACGACGAGGTTCACCGTGCCGCCACAAACCCCACCGACAAACCCTAATCCGATCTGAGAGGGGGGCGCTCCAGCGACGGGAAGTTCCACCACCGCCATCTCTGCCACCGTTCGCCGCCGCTAGGGAGACACCGCCGCTCCTTCTTCCCCGACCGTCGCTGCCCGTGCGCAGACTTCACCGACGAACCGCGATGGCCAACCCCTCCTCCTCTATATCGGACGGTTGGTACCCCTAACTCTCTCCCTCTCTGTTTCTCTCACGAACCTGAATAGAAACCCCGCTAGATCTAAACCCTAGGAGATCCTAAAGCCGATCTAACATATCCAACTGACGACTAAAGACATATTGAAATTAAGCTGCCTTGATCCAGCATTCTTTAGAATTCCTTGCAACATTAAAAAAATAAAAGAAAGAAAAATCTGTAGATTGCACAGGTTCTGAGATAACTTGCTATAGACGCTGAACAAACCCCCTTCCGACATGCATGCCGTGTTGCGCACCTTCGCTCCTGAGATCACGCTGAACCCTTTCCAGAAAGAATGAAACGCGTGACAGGTCGAACAATACAGCACGTTGGGGTTTTTTTTTGGTCGGCTGGTGGCTTGTGCATGTGCTTTTGATGATTTTTTTTTTGTTCTAGGAACTGAGATGGTGATCATTTGGGTTTATTTTTGGTGACTTATGGCTGAAAAGCACTGTAGCTGACAGAGTATTATTTAGCATAATTAAAATTTAAAAAATTTAAAAATATAAAAAATATGTTAGCCCATTACGTATAATACAAACAAATACGGGAAAAAAACGGGCAAAAAAGCTTAACAAAAAGCCAAAAGTTCAGAAAAAGACGAAATTTATGAATAGTGAAAAATAAGTCAGAAGCTAAAAGCTGAAGCCAAAACGATCACAACCTGATGAATATGAATAAGTTGATAAGCCGCTTCAAATAGGCTATTCCGATAAATTACTTCAAAAACAACAAAGAAGTCATCATATTTATTTGTTTAGACAGAAGCAACAAGCTGGATGGAGCTCTGTTGAGGACACATGAGTTGTTGCGTGCTGCTTCAAAGCCAACGTCCTGTAGACGAGGATACATAATAAAACTGTTTACGCAACTAGTATTGTTAATATTTTTTTTTCAATTGTAGCCCTTAGCACCTATCTTTGTAAAAATGGCCCTCTCCCTAGGCTCGAAAGGCGTGGCAGATGATACATGTCACCTGTCACGCCGTTGTAGCTTGGCAGGAGAGGAGTGGCACGGTTGGCAGCTTGCTGAGTCGCCCCTTCACAGCAGGTTGTTGCCGAGCTACCCTAGCTCAGTAGGCAGGTGCATGGGCGTACAAGGAAGGACAAAGCGCACGTGAAGGAGGAAATCTGATTCCTCACAGGGTAGTGGCAGCGTGAGGGAAACATGTTAATGACACAACGTGACGTGGCGACATGACGCGATGTTAGATTCTCATTTTATTCACGCATTAATTATGTTGCGTCCGCGTGGGAGCGTATACAACACGACCCGCAATCGCATTGCTGTTGAGCGAGAGAGAGCACAACTAGGGAGGGGAAGGAAAGAAAATAGAAATTTCCTGCCGAGTGAGAGCATAGGGAGACATCGTGGCTGTGATTTTTCATCCTTCACAATTGAAAGCATGATAGAGTTGATGATTACATTCGAAAAAAGGTATGCTTCATTCGCATGCGAACAGCGTGCTTAATATATCGTTAGCGTTTCATTGCCGTAACTATAGTTTTGTAATATAGAATGCGCTAAGTAGCCATGTTTAGTTGACGGATATGTTTCTATAGGTAGCCATGTTTATTTATTATAAATAGCTGTAGAAATATGGGCTAGAAAAAGCTAAAATATATTTACGTGTGTCTGCATGTATATATTTATCGCTCTTGCGCGATTACATAATGGATGTTATCTAAGGACCTGGTCTTATTTCCCTAAACTAAAAAGTAGAAGATTTGTTATATCTTTAAACTATTACTAATACCCTCATGTTCAACTATAGATAGCCGAATCAGATGACATTGGCCCATGGGACAGCTTCACCCATGGAAAGGACGAAGGAGAGCTCGTTGGCATACTACGCGAACTAATGCAATACCCACGTTAGTGGCACGGTCCCATGTTCAGGGGACAGGAGAGCTAGAAGGAAGACAGGGAGGTTTGGATGATAGAAGTCTTCCTGTACACAAGGGAAGGCAAGTACACCCCCGCATCTTTTGCACATAGCACCTCAGGAGCACTTCCACCGACACCCTTTAGGACATCGTGCGCTTGGCTTATGCTTAATTGTGCGAGATCTACGAGGCCCAAGACTCTGATCGAGCTGATCTCAAAATTAGGGGAATATGAGAGGGAGAAGAGAGGAGATCAATAGGACGTCACTGCACCGCTGATAGAAATGTTGAACTACAGAGAGAAGCTTCGTAAAAAGAAGTGGGTGGCCAAGAAGGAGGAATCATACTCTGATAATTCTTGCAATGATGCATCTATGCCGCCGTAGTTTCGACGACCACAGTGTGACCGCGGCAATCCAACATATATCATTTAGTCCACACACCCGGCAACTGTCGGTCGGACGCACCACACATGCATCGAAGTTCTTGTAAGCACGTATTTTCTATTTCACACTGCATGTTCCATTTCGCACATCTCTAACCCATGTCGTCCTTGCCGACAGACCACTGAGTGATGTTATTTCTTCCAATTTGTAGATGGCCTGGATATGTACGATAGGTCATTTATCTAGCAAAAATACATACTCAACTACCCGGTGGCGCCTGAAAGATTACACGCTAGTGCCTAATAAATTCACACACTGAAAACCTTACACTCCAGATGACAGTGGAAAGGATAAGGGCAAGGCGCCGGTGGTCCCTGAAGCCCTCGCTGAACGCCAGGTTATCTTCTATTGGGATAAATCTACACAAGTTGTAGAAGCCAAGTATTGGGCCTAAGTCGCGAGGCTTTAAGCCCGCGTGGGAGAGAAGGGAAAGGCACCGATGGACCCAAATATGTATGACGACTGACTATAATCATGGCTTTCAAAAGGCATATATGTATCTTAGTTGTAATTGGGATTGATGATTCATGCATGTTTCCACATGTATCTTTTGAGTAGTGAGGTAAATATACCCATCTAACCAAACCCTACATGCCATGTAATTCGTATATTCATTGCTAACTACTTGTCAAACTACACATGGTCCATTATGACAACTATTTGCAACAACATATCTTTACTACTTAATACAGGGAGTTTGTGGTGGTGGTTCATCTGCCCATCCGAACCCCCTTGCATTTTCCTAAAAAAATTTATGCACACGCAAACAAAAATAATAGGATTTTTAATGCATATCAAAGCACGTATTTTCAAGTAGTTTGCATGGGGAAGTATTTTTAGAAGATAACAAATATAATTGAAGCAATTTTAAACCAAATCAATAAGGTTTTTTCCCTATGTCTGCCTTTTCTTTTTGCCACCCTGGCCTTGCCGCTAGCTAAGCAGCCTGCCGAGTTGGATGCGACTCGACAGGCGTCTGCCAAGCTACATCGGTTTGGAAATGTCTAACCTGCCGTGTCGTGCCAGCTCACTTAGCTATGCCGCTCCTCTTCCACTGAGCTATGACAACACGATATGTGACACACTTTTTAATCTCAAGGAGAGAATTATTTTTATAAAAATAGACGTTAGAAGACTAAAATTGGAAAAAAAAATGATCAGTCTTAGTTACGTAAACAGTTCACGTAATAGTAGCACTAGTCTCCGCAAGTCTATCTCTTCGTCTTTCTCCATCGATCCTTTCATGCATTCCTCCTGGCTAGCTAGTCACCGACGTCGCACTTTTCTGCCTTTGTTTCAGTTCATTGCATCCGAGGTAATTAAGGTTACTATTCGATTGGATCGGAGGATTGGTCATTGGTATAGTATATTCAGAGAATCTGTTTGACTAGGCTTTTTCGCAGACTGGTACGTTCCTAACAGGAACTGAAAGTATTTAACACTTTGAAAGGATCAATCCGAAAAAGTACTTGCCGTCGGCTAAGGCACTGTACTCCTGAAAACGAAAGCTAGCTATTGGTTGAGTACTTGAGTTCAGGTCAAGTTCATGTCGTCTTCGTGGTGTGCATTCATATTGACTAATATTTTTTATTTTTGTTTGGAGAAGATATAGCCTAATATAAATATCTAATTTTTTTAAATGGCTTTCTTACTTTTTTTTTGTTTTTATCTCACTTTGAAGATAAGATAGGGGTTACGAATACATCACATACTCCACTCCTCTCGCTTCTATCTTACGTACGTATCTCTCTCACTTTTCACCGCTCGGTCTATTTTTCTAAATGCTATTTTTTAGTTATTACTATTTATTTTCAGGCAAAAACCATCAATCGCGGTCAATACAAAAAAGACCTTGATGACTGAATTGGAATACTACAAATATGGCCTTGTCAAGGGTTTCTCTTCTCATTCGAAAGATTAATGCAGATATACATATATGCAACCACCTGTTTTTTTTTTGTCGATGCCAATCAATCTATTTGAGCAGTGGCGGAACCACCGTAGGGGCAAATCGGGGCAGCTTCCCCGGGTCGCCGGAGGAAGTCGTCCCTCCCCGTCATTTTGATTTCAAATTTTCAATTGTTTTGGAACTTCATAAGAAGAATGAAATCAATGCAGACTTAGTAATTGTATTAGTTAAGAATTTGAACATGTTTTTCGTCGATTAGTTATGTTGTTTGTTGAACGAAGTCATACCCTCTTTACTTGTGTTAAAAGTTTGCCCTGGGTCTCTAAAAATCCTGATTCCGCCATTGTATCTGAGGATGCACCATCTGTTCTATATGATGATGTGTGACCAAACAGCCGACAGGATGAACTGCATCACTAGTAACAGCTACTATACATGTGCGTGAACTACCATGTCCATGTTCGACTTCAGTTCAGATATCACACTAGCTGCCTGCTCATGTACCATCCATATATGCATGCATGCTTTAAGAATCTTGGCGTGGCAGTCACCTGACCTAGCTAGAAGCATATCTTGATGAGATTACACTGTTTCTCACACCATGAGAGAGAAAAGTTATCTGCTACGTAGTTAATTTGCCCCGCTGAGTAATGGAGATGAGACATGAGTGTACTGTACATTGACTTGTTGATTGTTGCCTTGAGTGCGATCTAGCTAGCGATTTGCAACCAACACCGCTCTGTAGTCTGCACTGCAGTGCCCTGTACCGCACGATTTCTGTGCCTGTGATACGGGAGTATGAGTAGTCACTTGTCACTGCCAGGGCATTGCACCCCAACGACTTGTAATAACCATATTTATGAATAGTAGCTCGAGTACTCATTGTCGAAAGCTTCTATTCGACACATGTACCATTACCGACTATAGCAACGATCGAACCATCGATCCGGCGATCCATCATATCGTATATCATGAAATGGATCATGATCTCATCAACTCCACAGGCACCAACATAACGAAAATTAAGTCACAAAAGAGGCGAATATCTTCAGTATGCATTGTATTGCATCCTCTTGCCAACCCTAAGTCAAAAACAAACTACAAAGTTTTCAGAAGTTCTAAGAAAAAAGTTTTCACTTCAGAAAAGACGCAGACAGCAGGTAGACAAGAACAATATCATTTCATGCCACGGAGAAGATTGCCGCGCGCATAGCCAGGGTGGAGAGCACTGCAGCTTGCGTTCGCCTCGCCGCAGGAACGCCGGACGGCGCTCATCGGGCCGGGAGGCGCAGAGCTGCTTCCTGGAGCCATGGAGATCAGATCACCACCACCGCAGAATTGCAGGGACACGTTTCCGGCCACCAGATCGGTGAAGCTGCAGAACGGAGTCATCTCCAAGAAAGCCAGCTCGTCGTCGGTCAGGCGCGCCATGTGGTCCTTGCTGATCGGCTCAACTCAAACGTATACTTGCGTAGCTCTGATTTTTTTTCATCATCAGTAAACAGGGTGTTAGCCTCTCGCTGACTGAATGGCAAGTTTGAGCTAACATGACATCATGTGTGAGACTTGCATGCGGATAATTAACTTGGTGTGAATGAAATCGATGGGAGAGGTACGGTTCAGGTACCTTGCTGCGACGCTGACTGCTGCGCGGCAATAGGTTTCTGAAGCAGGGTCGTTCCGGTGAAGACGACCAAGCTCAGCTTCTTAATTTCCTCTCTCAGTTGTGCCTCCATATTTCTGAAGGAGAAGGATCTCTTCCATGTATCCGCTAGACCAGCTACAGCAGGTGTCACCAGATTCTCCACTTGCACTGACGCCAACACCTAACAATTAAGAAATGTGACAGCAAGAATTCAAGTGATTACTGAACAAAAAAAAAAAGGACATCCTTTCTCATTTCAGCGAGGATGCTGTTTCTGCCATTTTTTAAAAAAAGTTTTTTTAAATTACATTTTATAAAGTTACCTCTTCCAAAGTATTAACCACAAGACATGATGATTTCATCATATGCAAAATACTAGGGCTAATAGCAGGGGAACAAAGAAGAAACGGTTTTGCACCTGCTCAACAGCCTTAACAAGGCGACGCATCATTCCTTGTTTTTGGTAAGGTGGCAGCGTGCCTGCAAAAGGCATTTCTGCCAGTTTTTTGCCATGGAACCTGTAACAAAGAAACATGGCATGTTGATCTGTATTCCAGCAGAAAAGAAAAGGGTGAGTGCAAACTGTAGCAAAACTAGCTAGGTGGCACCGGGATTTTGACAGCTAGATGACATGACGATTGACGACGACAAAAAGGAGCAGTGTTGCGCGGCGCCTTCGAACCACTGTACCCGCATGCAAACCCAGGTCCGCTAAACCAACCTCGCAGCCTTTAGGTTCTTGGGCCACTGTACCCACAAGCAATCGGAGCTACAAAGCTATTAGAGTAGCATATCTCTGTGATATTTCTTTATATAGAGAGAGTTATTTTTTCATATATTTCATTGCACTCTCTATATATTATCCATTTGACCTCATAAATATATACATATTCATAACACGAATATATACATATTTATAAGATAATATTCATAATATGGTATTAGAGTTAGAGCATTAATCGAGCTCCTTCCACTGCCATCCTTCCTCCACCACCACCACGTCACCAGCCGCCGCCTCCGTTGGCTACCACGAAGCACCAGATCGGCCACCGCCTCTGCCGCCGCCACCGCTGTCGTTACTGGCTGTTGTGGGCACCAAATCGGGTGCAAATCGGGCGCTGCAATCCTGCTTTGCCGCTGTTGTCTTCACCTGCTACCTACGTGGTCACCAACCACCACCGATGATGTTGGGCCGCCGTCTCATACACGCATGTGCCAGATCGCCCCGCTACTGCTGCTATTGCCGCTGCGGCCACTGGAGTGAATCCAGTCGCTTCGCCACTGCCACCGCTGTCCCTGGCCACCTCGACCCACCACCCTCGCGACCCACTGGGCGGGTCAATCTTTCTGCAAATAGAAACCAGGATTGGTTTCTATAAACCGAACATTTTCCAAAAAAAATCCTGATTCTTCTTCACGTCGATCTAACCGTCGCATCGTCTAACTTCGCCTGTTAGACTTTGTTGCCTTAGTTTTCGCACCATCCAGCGCGGCCTACTGATGGCTTTGTTCCATCAGTTGCGATCCTATTTTTGGGAACAAAGCTCCATGGGATGAACTACAGGTTGTGTCCTTCACTCATGGAGATCACACTCAATTGTCTCCGCCTCTAGGGACATAGCACTAGTGCAAGACCTTTTCTGTCATCGTTGGTTTAGCCTCCTCCTAGGCAGCATGCTTCTGCACCTCCCGCAGAAGATGGGGCCATCAAGAAAGAGGTAAATGTTGCTGCTGCTACTAACGCCGCTGATGAGGCCTTTTAGTATGCCATTGACGCCTAATGAGGCCTTTTAGTATGCCATTGACGCCTTTTAGCGCTGGTGTGCTGATGAGACACGTGTACGAGCCATCTTGGTAGTTAGCGTTGCCGACTCCATCCAGCCAGACATTACTGGTCTGCATTCTACTCGTCAGATCTGGGAGTACATAAGCGAGCGGTACCAATAGAGCAGTGATATTTAGTTCTTTTCGCTTCAGCATGAGCTGGAGTCTGGAGATGCTTCGCTAGGAGGTCTCCTTCGTCGACGACTTCTACCAAGCCCTGGCTAGTCTCCGGCATCAGCTGGACGAGATGGCTTCTCCACTTTGTTAGGAGTATCATAAGGTACAGAAGGCGAATCATGATCGTATTTGCCTTTATGATTTCATCTGCTGTCTATGCTTAGAGTTTGAACTTGTTAGGGCTTAACTGCTGAGCCGCTCAGCACGACCAACTGTCACCGAGGCCCTTTTGACACATTGTACTGAGGTGCTTCACCACGGGTTAGCAGCATAGTCTATTCTAACTGTGATTATTGTCCATTTTTCTTTGACTACTTTAACATTTTCTGCTTTGATTACGGTCCCTGCTCAGGTGCCTGTTTTTGCTCTTATTTTCACACCAACTAGGATTTAGTGCAATTATTGTAAACACTTTGGGCACGACTACTAGAATTGTGCGTTGCGAAAAAAGTGAAACAAGGCATGTGGGGTGAACGATCCAAGGGGACAGGGAGGCCCATCCTCTACAAGACGATAGAACAGCACGTCAGGTTCTCAACAAGATGACTCTGTTTAGCAGCTCTATCAGGCTCTTCTTTAGTAGCTCCCTCACAACTCAACAGGTTCTATCAGTCTAGCTCAAACAACTCCTTCAGGTGCTTTTTGGGTTCTGGACTCTCGTCCCTCTTACCATATGATAATGAACACCATATCTCTCACTTCAGTAGGACATCTTGTTTTTCCTATCTCTGTTCAGATAGCTGATGATATCCTCTGTCTTGTTAGTTGTCAAGGCACTTTTTTGTCCACTAACTTTTTTGTGCCAGCTATTTTTCATGTTCCTCAACTTACCATACATCTCCTCTTAGTGGGTTAGCTCACTGATATTGGTTGTAAAGTTGATTTTGACTCTTACTCCTATTTCGTCCAGAATCGGTAGATAGGGACGCTACTTAGGACTGGTCGGCACCGTAGAGATTGTCAAGGTCTCTACATCCTTGACCATCCCCATCTTTCATCCACTTCAGTTGCTCCTATCATCTCTACGTCTACCTCCACCATCAATGCTGCCACCACCTTTGGAGCTTTCTCTGTTTAAATCACTTGTGTAGGTCTCACCTTTCTTCATTAGTTTGTTAGGGTGTTCTTAGACATGTTACTATTGGCATGAGGGTTGTGAGCTGGGTAAGCAGGTACAACTTTCTTATCATTCTAGTGAGTCATTGTCTTCTAATCCTTTTGATTTAGTTCATTCAAATGTATGTGGACCTACACCTATTATCTCTAAAGACGAGCATAAATTTTATATGATTCTCTCAATGATGATTATTCCTATTTCCTATTTTACATGGCTTTTTCTATGTCTAACCGCGATTAGCTTCTTGCGATTTATTGTAGTTTTGCAATAATGATTCGCACTCAGTTTGAGTCTTCTATTCACACTTTTCGTTATGATTCTACTGGCGAATGTTGTTCTGACGCTTTTACGCAGTTTCTTTTTAAGCAGGGCACTCTTTATCAGTCTTCTTGTCATAGTGCCCACGCGCAGAATGGAGTTCCTAAGTGCAAACATTATCATATGATTGTGACTACTCGCACTATTCTCCTTGTATCTCATGTTCCACCACAATTCTAGACTAAGGTTGTTTCTACGGCTGCATATCTCATCAATATGCAGTCTTCTACTATTCTTAAAGGTATCAGTCCTATAGAGTATCTCTACTCTTGAGCCCTCTAGTACACCCACCTGGGTGTTTTTTGGCTGCATCTGTTTGTCCTGCTGTAGCCTCATGAGCTCACAAAACTGTCGGCTCAGTTAGTTTAGTGTGTGTTTCTTGATTATAGCTCTGAGCATAAGGGTTATCGCTACTATGAATCGTGCTCTACCTCCTCTCACAACCGATATGGGATCATTCCAAAAAATCTAGCAAGCTAGTCACCACCAATTAAGCATCAAAGCATTATTATCAAGTCCTGTAACTGTAAGTATGTGAACTTTATGTGTATGACTCCCGTTGCTCCATATGATTAAGGAAAATATTGCAGCCCACTCTTTTCAGTTTGAGGTGATGGTTTTGAATGTTTTCTGTAAGCTTCAAGGCTCCAGGATATTTACTGAAATCGAATGGCTGCCACCTACTATCACAATCCAATGACCCCTGAGGTTGCACATAGTGCTATAGTGCTCAAGCAAAGAACAGAAAACCCAGGCTATTATATCCAATTTAAGGTGCAACATTGAGTTCATGAGTCAGTATGATGTGCAAAATTGACTAGAATGAAGCACATTAAAGGTCTGATTTGCAAATACCCACTACTCTACTACTAACAATACTACTTTAGGATCAATGCAATTTAGTTTTCAGGAGAGCATGGAAGCACTCTCAGCTGGAGTTGATAAGATAGGAAGAGTTTTAGCCCTTTTGAGGCCAGCAATGATATGCTAAAAGCCCAAAACTAAGTAGAACAGCAACATATATACTAGGCCAGAGCTCAACAGAAAGTAGCCTAAATGACCAATTAGACCTACATAAATACTAGGCCCAGAAGTCAATATAAAGCAGCCTAAACGACCAACGAGGCCATCTCAACCATAAATCAGTGTATAATGCAGAGAACAAAAAGTAACGTATAGTCAATTGGGTACGAAATAATCTAAGAATGCAGCAAAATAGAGCTAAAATGTAGTCCACTGGCATTGACTAAACTCTTGAGTAAAAAAGAGACAAAAATAAAAACAGCAACATTATATGTACATAGGAACTACAAAGGGGAAGGAAACAACAAGAAGAAAATTTTTTAATCTGAACCTCAGCAAGGCTACTGAAATGATCTCTCCATCCTTCTCTAGAACCATGGTGTAGAATCCTTCGTAGCTCAGTCGTTTAAATTCTGACCTGTTGCAATTATAGAATGGCATAGCATGTCAAAAAACCAACTCCATTCGTACATATCAGCTTAAAATGATAACAAATACAACTCCATTTCTAAATATAAACATACATATTGTAGTATGTAACCACGCGACTGTGCGGGAAAGAATTGTTATAGTTGTATAATAAATACAACTACGTTTTCAATAATGAGCATTAGAGTTAGATAACAAATACAACTTTATTTCCAAATATAAACATACGTATTGTAGTATGTATCCATGCATGCAATTGCGAGGGAAATTCGGCTAGTTGCTAACTATATGACATATCAGGGTTAGCATATTTAGGAAACCGTGGCAATAATTCAAATAAAATGCTGAAGCAATTGAGTCCTAAGATAGTAAGTGGTATTACTCTTGATGCCTGACAACTTACCCTAGGCTGTGAACAGCTTTGTGGAGCTTATCAGTCTTAGTTCTTCGATCTTTCACAGGATTAAAGCACTCATTGAGCACACCAAGAGCCACTGCAAGCTTCACATTGCACTCAAGAACGACAGGCATGTCTTCAGAACTGACCGGCTCGTCCTCCTGAATCTTCAGGAGGGCCCACGAGAAACCATCTTCAGTACGGTTCATGACCCCTACCATATCCGATAGCTGAGCTGCCAGCTGAAATGCATATGAAGCAAAGGCTTAATGTGAGGTTCAGTACTCTCGATCAGTGGAAACTATCATTGACATAACACACAGAACTGCATAATTGAAAATTTTTAACTAATGCTGGGGATAGGATGTACAATGGAAATATATATCCACAAGTGTTCACCTTCTTGCAGGTTAGCAATGGACGACAGTACTGATGATCTGCAAAATAAGGTGTTGTCAGTGCAGTCCTTCAGTTCCTTCTTCAGAAACAGAAGAGAAAGTTAATCATGATAAATTGATAAAGAGAAAGATATATGCTTACACTTGCGTGCACATTGTTGGCATGTGGACAAACCATGATCATCATTTGACATGCACAAAATGCATCGGCAATAGTGACAGATCCACGAGCCCTCTGGAACCTGAAATTAGGCACACATTAGCTAAGAGAGTGAGAAACTACTTTTTGCATGGTTTATCTGTAGTTCCTTCAAAGATTTGATTACAAACAGAAAATGCTGCAATTTAATTATACAAGCACTCGGCAACTCTGTATGCACCAAAGTAGATATCGATGCAGTTGAACTGTTGGAGACATGAAGAAACACACACACATATATAGACTGTTGTTACCTTGATAGCGAGGCAATCTGGATGGAAGGTCGAGGGGCAGCTATCGCAGCACAGCAATTGGCCTCCATCGGCGCACACGCCGCAGGCATCGTCACTGAAATCCTTGCCACCTTTGATCTCAAGAGCTCCCTTCTTCTGCTTGACAAGCAACGACTTCTCGAGCTTTTTCTTGGCCTGCGAGTTCTTTTCCTTTGTTAGCAATGACCATTTAATCCTGCGTTAGCTAGTATTAGTTTCTGCATGTCAGTTAGCTATGTTTAGTATGCATGTCAGTTAAGCGTTTTTTAGGTAAATAATGACTGCATGCACCCACTCTAAATTCTGAAGTAATGCGCATGCATAAAGGAAAGTTGCAACTTTTGCAACGCCAAAATAGTTTGTGTTCCTGTGTTCTTGTGTATGTGCTTTGGCTTATCCGACAACACAACAAAACACCGGCATTAGCAGGAGTTCTGCCAACATCCTTCTGCTCCAGTGAAGCCCTGACGTTCTCCTGTGGATGCAACATCTTCACCTTCTCCTGCTCCCATGCCTCCTGCATGCACCGCAGCAGAGGCTTCCCGGACATGAGCAGAAGCTTTTCCCACGGCTGCCCGGGCTGACCACAGCCGGCGTGGGCCTCGAGCACAGGCAGCGGCACAACGGCCTCGCAGCAGCTGCAATGAACGCCCGACATGGTGACCGAGCCGGAGATGACCTTCTCGTTGCAGCCTCCCGGCACGTAGAAAACCTTCTCTTTCTCCTTCAAGAAGCCCGCGCCTATCAGCCAGGTCAGTATGGTGTGCTTCTTTGCTACTACTGATGGCGCCGTGCCCGCGCTGTTCCTCCTGGCAACGAGACTGCATCTGGTGCTCGGTGAGGCGGCGTTGTTCTTCCTCTTCCTGCTGTTGCTTGGTGGCTCTGTGGGAGAAACAATCTTCAGGTCTTTGCTTTGGGCGTCCGGATTCGAGCCCGATGGGTTGTCGGCGACGAGCTTCCCATCAGCCGCAGTGGCGTTCTTGCCGGAGATCTGCCTCAGCTTCTTGGATCCGGCAGCCAGATTGTTGCTCCCCTTGGGCGCGCGCTTCCGGACGCGGCCATTTGTCGACGGAGCGACCTTCCCTTGGGCTACTCCAGTAGTTGGCATCGCGAGAACAGTGCCCAGACGTTGCACCGCGGTGTTGGCATTGCCGCCGGCAGCAGCGCCGGCACCGGTAGCAGCGGCGCTCTGGAGCAAGGTCGCTTGTGCCGGTTTGCCGCGGCCTGCGCTTCTACCTCCGGGACAGTGGCTGTCGCCGGCACTGCTTTGGACGGCGACGGCGCCACTGCCACCAACGCCGCTACTAGCTCCCGGTGTCCGGGGCACGAAAGATGGCATCCCAAGGGGTCCGGATGAACTCCCGGAGGAGAACGACGGCTGGCCCTGCGAAGCCATGCGCGCGTAGTTCTGAACCCACGGCGGCCGGGTACCCAGCCTGCCAAGATCATAAGCTGCTGCAGTGTTGGATTTAAGCATTTGCTATTTTTAGACTTCAGTTTTCAGCATGCATTTAGACTTTAGTTTTCAGCATTTAGACTGCAGTTTTCAGGGCTTTTATACTGCATTAACAAGGCAGTTGGTACTGCATGTGTAACTGGCCATTTAAGTCTTATTGCTATAAATAAGAGAAGAGTTTAGCAGCTGTAAGTAGCAGCAAAAAATTCAGTACACAGGTTCAAATGCTCGAGTGGTGTTGAAAAAATAGAAACTGTTGCTCAAAAGATGTAAGCAGTCAGTTCGTGAGTGTAGTGTTCTTTACCAAGTGTTTTTCTAGTTCCTTTGTTTCTCAGTATGTTTTCTCCATTTCGTTTTTGACTTGCAAGTGTGTTAGTTTATCTAGTCATGTGTTTGTATCCGTGTTTGAGTACTCTCAATTCTATCTTCGTGTTCATCCTCTTCACCGTGCAAGTGATTGTTCTCCTGGGCTAACAATTGGTATCAGAGCCGGTGTTGTGATGGCGAGGATAGCAAGATCGGTGTCTCCGTCGTTGTCAAGGCGTATCGCCGGTGGCCTAGAGGAGGTGGCCAGCGGCGGCATGCATGTGGCTAGCGGCAGCGAGCATGTGGCTCGCGTTAAGCCGTTGGCGCGAGTTGGGAAGGAGGAGAGCGTCACGCTCCAGTACCCGTTGTTGACTAGTAGCAACTATGCTGTATGGTCAATGAAGATGCAAGTGTACATGGAGGCGCAAGGAGTGTGGGATGCCGTTGAAGAAGACGGCGTCGAGAGGCGCCAAGACAAGAAGGCACTTGCGGCCATTTACCATGGTGTTAGCGAGGAGACCCTTCTTGCTCTTAATGGCAAGAGGACGGCGAAGGAGGCATGGGCGACTCTCAAGTCTATGTACGTTGGAGTTGAACGCGTGACGAGGGCCAAGCTCCAAACTGCCAAGAAAGAATTTGACAACCTTCATATGCGTGAAGGTGAGTCAATTGATGCTTTTGCCATGACGGTCACCCTCGCTCTTAGCAAGATGCGGACGCTGGGAGAGAGGGTTGAAGACTCTTGTGTGGTGGATAAGGTGCTTCGGGTCTTGACACCGAAGTTTCTACCGATCGTTTGCACCCTCGAGAACCATGAGGACTTGGATGTGATGTCAGTCGAAGAAGTGTTCGGACGGCTAAGGGCGTTCGAGGAGCGCCACATGGTTGATGAAGAGAAAGGTGAGCACCTGCTGCTCACCCGCGCCCAATGGGAGTCCAGAGCCAAGAACAAGGAAGGCGGCTACGGCTTCGGCAAGAAGAAGAGCACCTTTGACAAGGCGAAGGTGCGTTGCTATAACTGTCAAGAGTATGGGCACTATTCTTGGGAGAAGAAATGCCATGAGTCGAAGAAGGAGAATGAGGCGCATCTCATTATGGCGGACGCCGACGATGAGCCAATGATACTTTGAAGACCGACGAGGAGGTGATTGGTATCAGATTGTCAGTTTAATCTTGTTTTGCATTAGTTAGCAGTGTGTCAGCAATGCATGTAATAAGCTTAGTCCAAACTGGTTTAGTGCGAGCTGCATGGCGTAGTGGCAGGATCTGGAGTGTGTAGTGAGCGGATCGCCAGCCAGGAGTTGAGAGCACGCATGTTTGTTTGGATTAGCCAAAGCATGAGTTTAGCAAGCTCAAGATTAGAGGGGAAATTGTTGGATTTAATCTTGAGCATTTGCTATTTTTAGACTTCAATTTTCAGCATGCATTTAGACTTTAGTTTTCAGCATTTAGACTGCAGTTTTCAGGGCCTTTATACTGCATTAACAAGGCAGTTGGTACTGCATGTGTAACTGGCCATTTAAGTCTTATTGCTATAAATAAGAGAAGAGTTTAGCAGCTGTAAGTAGCAGCAAAAAATTCAGTACACAAAGGTTCAAATGCTCGAGTGGTGTTGAAAAAATAGAAACTGTTGCTCAAAAGATGTAAGCAGTCAGTTCGTGAGTGTAGTGTTCTTTACCAAGTGTTTTTCTAGTTCCTTTGTTTCTCAGTATGTTTTCTCCATTTCGTTTTTGACTTGCAAGTGTGTTAGTTTATCTAGTCATGTGTTTGTATCCGTGTTTGAGTACTCTCAATTCTATCTTCGTGTTCATCCTCTTCACCGTGCAAGTGATTGTTCTCCTGGGCTAACATGCAGCAGATGCGGCGACGGCTGCGTCGACGCTCCATTGGAAGCACGCCTGTCCACGGCCGTCGTCGCCGCGGAAGCGCCCGTGGTTGGAGCGCTGTAGTTGGTAGCAGCGCGTATTGCTGGTGAACGCAACGCGGCGGCTTGCGGAGACTGCAGATACGCCCTGGCGCTCGCTTGTCCGGCCGTGCCGCCGCTAGAGTCGAGCACGTGGAATGGGTTGCTACTGGTGGTGGTGGCGGTGACGGCGGCGGGGGCGGTGCCATTCTGCGATCTCGCCGGCGCCGACGACGACGACATAGTGCCAGATCTTCTTCGCAACAAACAATTTTTGATCGGGCCGTAGGATTAATTAAGACGAAATGAAAGCTTGCATCCTCAGCTGACAAACTAAACAGAAAGTAAATAAAGCGAAAAATAACGACGCACAGGGTTGCACCAACGTAGCATGCATTAATTTTATGCATTGCTAGATATGCAGCCTCTGAGTGAATCATATTAATCAATGCTTGCTGCTTTCACTTGCAGCTGTGCAACGCGGTGAAGAAAGCTCAAATACAGGGGAAAATAATAAAACCTTGGCAAGAAAATTAATGGTTACTATCGATCAAGATATTTGAAGTCTTGTCAGAATTGCACCAACAACGAAAGAAGTTCAGGAGGCTTCAACTCTCCGTTGATTCAGAAGAAGAAGAAGAATTGCACCAACAATGCGATGGATTAGTCATTGGATGACATGCAGGTGCTAAATCAATATTTCCTGAACAAAGCAACCATATATTTATGCATTGTTTGACATGTAGGTGCTCAATACTTCCTGCTGTTAATCTGTAGCTAGCTGTACACCGAGGTAAAGGCAGCTCAAATAGACTGGTACAGGAACTGCTAATGTGACACGTGAGTGATTTTTTTTAAAAAAAAGAAATAATAGCCGAATTTTGGCTTCTCACTCTCCTACTACTACCTCCTTTCCTCGTTCTCTTGCACACTGAAACTCTAGCCGCCGCCCCGCCCTTGGCCCCTTGCACGCTGCCTGATCCTTGCGCGGCACCGCTGTGTCTTCCTCCGGCTCGCCGCCTTCTGGTTTTGAATACGTTATCTGCTTACATATATCATAATAGATCCGACAGTGATAAATTCGACTGATTTTCCAAAAGAATTTAGTCAAGTTAATTATATAGACAATCCTATTAATAAACCCTTCAAAAAGAATTTAGTCAAGTTAATTATATAGACAATCCTATTAATAAACCCTTGTCACATAAATTAATAGTTACTATCGATTATCAAATCACGATAGACGAAATATCGTGCCTTATAAAGAGAAAAATGCTCTAATTAAATGCATTTTCACATAAAACAAAAGAGATATGCACATGCATCCAAGCAAAAACAAATATCCAAAATTAACTTGAAAGAGAAAAAAAAACTGTGTGCTTCATACTTTTGAACTATATACATTAATGATAGAAAACATCTATGAAATTTGCACTTATACAGTATATTAGTAAGGTGTCTGTGCGTTCCAATGGATTTTCAAAAGAGGGTGATGCATATCATCAAATATGATCCGTCGCTTGCAGTTGAGCATACCAGGATAGCAGCTTCTATCTCCTCAAAGTCAATGCAATCCTTCTCCAAATACCCTGTAAACTGTTAATGGTATTCTAGTGGTATTTCCTATTGTACTAGGGTTTAGTCTTGTATCCCTTTTGTACCCTATATATATTAATATATTGCTCATTGGGCCTCTTAAATATATACACAATATTCATAACATGATGTCAGAGCAAAAGTAGGGTTAGGGTTTACCTTTCCTAGCTGCCGCTTGCCTTCCGCTATAGCTGCCCAAGCACTTCAACCGCCGCCAAGCCAATCGTGCCAAGCAAGCTCGTCGGCCGGATCTGCAGTGCCAGTGTCTGCTCTGCCTCTTCTCATGCCACTACGCCCACGTCAGATCCTGCCGTCGCTTCCGGATCTGGCCTCCTCTGCGACGGATCCGGCGTTGCCTCGCCCGGATCCAGCCTCCTCCATGCCAGATCCGACCGGTGGCCCCCTCTGCTCTCCGTGGTGGCCTCTCCGGCCAGATCTAGAGCCGGCTCTCTCCACCACCTCCATTGCCGGTCGTCGTCATCATCCCAGATCCCTCTGCTTGCCCCGACCAGATCCGGTCTCCACCGCTGCGCCTCCTCTAACTGCGCTCTCACCGACTCGGCATGGCCTGCGCACACCGTCACGCTGCCCGCTCCATGGCCGTAGCTTGATCTTATGTCTCACTCCCTGCGAGCCTCACCTCCGGCTGCATCCAGCTCGCCTCCGTGACTCCTGGTCGTCTCCCGACAGACCCCTCTGCTCCCGGCTCCCTTCCACGCCGGCGACCCCCACCTCGCGCACCTCTCCCTCGGTGGCGTCAGTGGTGACCGCGATGGAGGTCTGTGATGCTATTCACAAGGGTGGGTGGGATTGTTCGGTTTTGACACCTTAATGACTGTGGAAGTGCTTTTTGCTGTGTTTGCTGGGGCGTTTGGTGAAACAGTTCATACACAGTGACCAACTTTACTCAGCCTCGCGATATGGCAAGAGGACAGTGATGGTCTCACTTGGGGAGAGCTTGTGCCCGGTTACGGTATCAAGGAGATGCAGATCATGTTGCTAGCATTCCGCCGCCTAGCCACCCCGTCGGTCCGCCACTCCTCCTGATCTTCCTCTATACCCGTGGGGTTCTGGTGAATCCAACCCTAACCGAACCCTAAACCTAATTTGCTGGAGTTCCCCATTGGTCGCCGGTCACCGAAGACACCATCAGAGGCATGAATCTCAAGGCAAACCGGAGGGATAGAAAATTCGAGTGCTCACAAGGTGAGAAAGCCTTCCTATAAATTATATATATCAACAAAGACTACCCACCACCTATCCGCCAGTTCAATCGCGACCACCCTCGCATCTCCTTCCGCCCCGCGGCGTCTGTTGCCACATACCACGCCTGCCTCCGCTAACAAAGAGCTTTGCTGCCTTCGGCAACAACCACAAAATAAATAAATAATCAAAATCTATAGAGAGGGAGAAGGAGATATTCCTCGCCAGAGCTAGGGTTGGAGTTGGTGAAGACCATGGCTGGATTTTTTTTGGGTTTAAAGTTGGTTATGTTTGTACTATTTACAGTAACTAGCTTTTAAACAGTGCGTTTTTTCAATATGGAGTCAATAGAAAAATTATAGCAAAAAGTATACTGAGTTCAGCTGTACCGACTAAAATCGCATGCGACTATTTCTCTATATGTACTGCCTCTTATGAACAGTCAGAATTCAAATATTTAAATCATGAGCTATAAACCATTAGCTCAAAAGAACTCACCCTATGTTTGTTCATGTTGGGAAAAAAAAGAAGAAAAAAGTTCAATTTTGGAATGGATAGGAGGAGAGAGCGAATCCACATATGCCACATCGTCGTGCCAATTTTGTATTGTTAACTTGGTGTGCATTAGGTCATGCCTTATAAGATTGGTAGGGGAGCAAAACATGAAAGGAAATTGTTGACTATTGTACATGTGGAGGAAACGTGTGGACCCTGCCTTAGTTGTTAGAAAGAAAAAAGACATTCTCTTATTAATCGAGAGAAAAAAGTAGAATCTACATTGGTCATTTTTATTAGGTCAGATTATAACAGTGCACATTAATAACATATAATTATTAGGGTTATATAACAAATATAAGTATTTTCGCCAGCCTCCTTCGCCACCGGTGATTTCTACATGCTTCTCTCTATCTCCTTTACCAATTCCCTACATTGGATTGCCCTACTTCCATGTTTATTGTCGCAACCACCAAACTCTAGTAGCTAACCTCGTAGGCATGTCCCCCTGCATTAGCTCTTCTCCACCGCCTTCAATAGTTCAGCAGTAAGGCGGAACCACGAAAAAGCTAGGAGGAGGGGGGGAGATCGAGGCGAATCAAGAAGGAGACAACAACATCTAGCATCGACGACCGCTTCCGACAAGGGTATCGACGGCCATTAGGGTAGAAGTCGATCCAGGTCACGTCATTGTTTACAATGAACGCGCTGACAAGTGGGCCCCGCTCAATTCGGCTTAAACTTCTGGGTTCTAGCTTTTTGATTATGTCTTTTAACTTAAATGAATAGTAGTAACTGAAAAAAGTGACTTTTATGAAGATGGATGATCAGTGAAAAAAGTGAGTGAGAGATATGTGCGCGTGACATGAGTGAGAGGAGTAGGGTGTGTGATGCACCCGTGATCTCTTATCTTATCTTTAGAGCGAGACGGTAGAGAGAGGAATAAAGAAACTGTTTTAAAAAATCGGATGATCGTATTAGCTTTTGATTTTTCTAATAAAAAGATAGAAATAAAAGTCAATAAAAACATGGCCAAGTTGTACTAAATGTTTAGCAGCCTAGCAGGCAAACTCAAAAGACATCTGCCTAGACGGAAGAAAGGTACCGGACTAGTAGGCTACCACCTATGGACGCGGCCGCCGCCGGCCACCGTTGGACGGAGGAGGTGGACGACCTGGTCGATGCCGGCGACGTCGATGGAGCTATCTCCCTTCTCGAGTCCGTCGTCTCCAACCTCTCCACCACCGCCGCCTCCTCCTCTCCTTCGCCGGGCGCCGACCTTCGTCTTGCCACGGCGCTCGGCGACCTCGCGGGACTCCACGCCTCCAAGGGAAACACCCTCTGCGCCGACGAGCTCCGCTCCCGCGCCATCGTCCTCCGCTTCCGCGCCGCAGTCCCCGAGGCCTTAGGGTTGCTTCCCTTCTTGTTCTTGCCTACTGAAACAGTCAAACTTCTCAATGCAAAGCTTGTTGGTTATGATTTTTCTGGATGGAATCCTGAGATTATGGAGGAGAATTCTCCATCTCAGGCTGTCTGGTTGGCGATTAGGATATAGCTAATTCTCCCGTCGTGGTTTTTATGAACTTACAGTTGCTTTATGCAGTCGTTATTGTCTATTATTGTATATTGATTAGAATAATCATTAATTATTTTATAAGAAGTGCTGATTTTTCTGAGACTTGGTTTAGTTCTCTTTGTAAATTCTAGTTCGTAACTCATGATTCCTTAAATATTAGAGCACGACTAAAAAACTGGCATATACTTTGAACAAATTAACTGCAATTGCTTTCCTATTTGGGCCACCTGCCTAACTTCTGTTTTGCTTCTAATAAAGTAATAACATACATTGAAGGGATCATTGGACGGCGGAGAAATCTTCATCACAAGAGGAGGGTGCTATGGGTTCAAAGAACTCTAAAGTCGCAGCTAATATTGATGAGAAGAATGAAGATGAAGAGGATGGTATGATTTAGAGTGTGTGCCAGCTATTATCTTGGAAAGAGTTCAGACAAAACAGAGATCTTGAATTCTTCCTTTGGTGCATGCAGATTGGGAGGCTATTGCAGATCGTGGTGCCCATGATGGCACACTAGTGCGCTCCCTCAAGCAAGAAGCAAGCGTGTCTTCTTGTAGTTCGAAGAAAAGTAGCACTCCATCTTCAGGACCCAGGAGGAGGGGAAGGGGTTCTTTTCTTTTTGATAAGAGTGTTCTATACAGTGACCAGTGTGGTTTGGAAAGTGATTTGTATGACAAGGGGTCTAATCCTCGGAGTGGATCAAAGGCTCATGTGAATGAGCAGGATAACAAAGCTGGTGCAGGTATTCAGGATATCTATTTTCATTTGTCTAGTTAGCTTGCTCATGGTGAGTAAATCAAGGACTTATTCTTTGGTTTGGTTTTGTAGTTGCAACACAATTTGGGACAAGTCATGTCCTTGTTCTTTATGACTTTTCACCTAGCACACACAACAGATTTGGAAAGAATTTTTGAAAAGTTCGGAGACCATGGGGTTGCCATTCGCTGGGTCGATGATACTGTTGCACTTGCTGTTTTTCGAAGTCCATCAGCTGGTAATTTGTTTGTTACAGTTATTTTGTAATTATATTTGTGTATGGTTCTTCATATAGCATGATCTGCTCAGGTAGACATGGTCCCCATGTCAATGCTTAACCTGGAATTTTTTTTGATCAAAATGTACAACTACACATTCTCCACCTGTTGGAAGCAATTTTCTGATACCATATATGAAGGATTAGACGAACATAGTATATTTATTCAGCTGTCTCCCCAGAACTTTTGAACTGAAATGATAAGTTGTGTCACCATAATCCTTTCACGAAAAGATGATAGGCATCCCTTACAATTCCCTTCTTTCGATTGTTTGTAAGGAACAGTGTTATTTCATGATATATGTTTAATTTTGATATGTATGCTGGGACAAAACGTTGTATTTTTAAAGTCCAATATAGACAGCAGAATGCATACTTTACTATGAGTCATGGTTTATTGTTCAAGTATCATACTGGTTCAAAGTCGTTCCATTCTGTTAGAACCTAGAACTTCATGCTTATGATATGAACTTGCAAGGTTTATATTAATTTTGTTTTGTGGCTTTATTGCATGCATCCTGATCCATGCATTCTGACCAATTAACCTGTAGCTAACGAGGCACAAGCTTGCGTGCCTCCAAGATATAAAGTGCGGTCACTAAAGGATGATGATGGTCTCTTGGCAAAAATAGATGGTAGAGGTAATTACTGGTGTCTTGTGATGATTCTTGTCCACTTGATCCTCTCTGGATGATGCGTAGATTATTACGGCCTGTACTCCAATCTTATGTTCTTTGATAAGCCGTATTGCATGCCATCTTTCAATTTGCTTTCATGTTGCAGACCTAGAACCGCCCATGCCAAGGCCGAAGACATCAGCCAGAACAGCGCAAAGGCTGATTGCTCATGGGATGGGGTTAAGGCAGTTTACAAACTTTGGGTCAGATGAACTGAAGAAACAAGAGGAGGCGAGAAGGAACCGAATCGCTGCTCGACAAGCTATGCGTGACGATGCATGGGGTTCAGATTGATTGACTGAGAAAGAACTGTATACGTTTCTGCACCTGGTATACGTTCTTTCCGAGATTGCTAGGAACTAATGCTAGCCTGAGTGGGCATGAAGACCCATCCAAATGTTAAGCACGGCGGTGTATTGGAATGCTGATGTGATTCCTAGATTACTGTATCGATGGGTACACCGTAATTCCCCCGGGTTGTAATGTTAAGCACGGTGTTCCGGTGTGACACAGAGAGGCCTCAGCATTGACAGTACCATTCATACAAGGCATGGTTGAGAAGCTGGTCGTCCTGTACCACCGGCCTGACTCCAATCACCGATGTGCTGTGCGCTGCTAGCCTGCCGGGTCGCGCGCCGCTTGGGGAAGGAGCAGCAGCACAGCTTGCACGTTGCAAGGGAGCCGGGATGGTAGCATCGAGGGAAGGACGAGCCCATCCACAGCGGCGAGGTTTTCCCTACCTTCCCGGATGATCGTTCGCCAGGCAAAACGAGGTGTTCAACTTGCGCCACCCACATCCAGCAAACAATTGTACCAGACCACACAATTCTACTCTTCCTTGTTGATAGGATAGGAATTATCCTCTCTGTAGTGGAGAATAGAAGAAACTGAGCTGGTCACTATAGCTGCTCACCAAACTACCTCCTGCTTCAATGGTGAATCAGAGCAAGCTCATCCCTTTTCTTTTTTACTCCTCCATCTTATACCAAGTCACTATAGCTGCACGAGCTGTCATAGTAAATTGAGAGCTCAATTAAACTTAATGCAAGTCCCACGACAGCTCTTCGCCACCAGGAAGAAACGTGAAGAAAAATCACAACACCCATTGCCCACAGCTGTAGGTTGTTTCCTACAGAAACAACTGGAAAGGAACTTCGAGACAATTACATCAACATTTAACAGAACAACAAAGCCCGACAGATGGGAACACTTTGGAAGGGATGGAATACTTTCTTTCGATTTGAAATGTGCCTCTAACTGGGAACAGCTACTTAGTACACCATCCTTACAAATAGATAGAGAGACAGGGGCAGATATTTACTCCCACAAAAGGGATGTTAATCCCTCAAAAAGAATTGGTTCGAGCAGGAGCTCCAGAGTAAAGAATATGAATGAGAAGATGTCATCTTGGAGGGCAGGAAAAATGAAAAATCCTCTTGTCTCGACAACTGAATGATGATCACTGCTTTCACTACCAATATCACCATTACCTATCATTTTCGTCATTTCGGACATCTTCTGAAAATTGGATTAAATTTGTAAAGACAAAGTATATAAATTATTGGATTTCGGTGGCAATGCTCAAAATGTTGCCATTAAGCCCTATCCTCACCCAGATTCCTCAATGTTGGGCAGGTTAAAAATTTTGGGACTAAGTTAGATGAAATGATGAGTTGGGTACTCATGCTCATATCCGTTGTAATCATAATATAGCCTTTCACCACAAGCTATATCACGGCAGGCAACCAACAAGACATGGCTCTCACCATCTATGTCGTACCTGACACATTTAATATTCTGCTTCTTCTTGCCATCCCTGCAAAAATTTAACAGTTTCAAACTTCGAATTTAGTGGTCTCCCTCTCTCGAGGATAGAATACCAAATTACTTCCAACAAATTCTGCAAGAATGTAGAAATAAAAATAGAATGCCATGAAAAAAAAATATGCATAATATGCAAATGCTAATCATAACTGACATACAGGTGCATTTAGCACATCTTACGCAACTAGTAATAAAAAGGTAATTACTTACAGAGTGTGGTTATTAATGCCATTAATAAAGCGAGAAATGTTTCCATGTTTGTCAGGGCAAATAACCAGCCTTTTGGAAGGATCTGCGGTCAAAAGAAGGGTCATTATACTATCGCAATCATCATTTGCCCTGTTCTCCAAATAATCAACATCTCCAGTATATTCAGCGATGAAGGTCATATCCTTAATATCTGCATCAGCTTGCACAGTGAAACTGAAATAAACATGCATTAGTTTAATTTCTGTGTACCGAAAATGTTAAAAACATCCAAGCACATGAATTCAAGAAAGTACCCCTCACGGGAATCAAAAACCACAAGAAGTGGAGGGCATTCTCCTCTTTTCTGCATGGTTCTGCAAAGTTCTATGGTTTCTTTATCCTCTTTTGGAAGAACCTTGAAAGTTGAGTGCATAATTAGACACCGAAAGGTCCAAAAAATTGAAAACATTGTTTCAAGTAAAAGATTTGCTAACCTGCATACCACCTTCCTCCAATCTTGCTTGATTAGAAGATCTAAGGGCCATACTAGGCACATAAGTCAACTCATTGCTGAACTCCATTTTTGAAGATGTCAAAGCAGTGGCTAGAGAAGCCATTTGCTTAAGCCTTTGAACTCTATCTTCAGTTGGGACAAATGGCAGTATCCTCCTCCTCTTCTTGTGCATAACGAGAGGACGCTTCCTTCGCCTCCTAGCATCTAAACAAGTATGAAGTACATTAGTTATGTTAAGTTCATTGCTCCATGCAGCTAAAGCTAAGTCTTGAACTCCATGTTGGACCAACATTCAAGAGCTTAATTGGCTAGACAAATAGATGGGCATGGCAAGCTCGTATTGTAATTTTAGTTCAAGGAAGATTTCACTAAGGAAAAACGTTTATATTATCATCTAGGTGTGGTAGTGTAATTTGCTGTATGCATACCAAATTGACTAATAAAACACTGGTTACATTAACAAAAACTGTGATTATAAAATTTAGGAGCTAAGAAACAATAGAAAACACACAACTCAATTTGTTTCAGATTCATATTTGTTTTCAATAAAGGATTAGTTTGTGTTTGAATCTGACAATAGTCTAGTTCAATGAAGTCAAAGTCAAAAGGCGCACTTGAAGCGCTATGTCCTTAACTTGCTTGAGGTGCAAGGTGCAAGAAAAGTGTGCGCTTGAGAAACATCATGTGCAACCAAAAGAAACACTTACCTATAAGTGAATAACTCCATACAAGTTCTAAGGAAAAATTTTAGAAGGAAGTCGTCTCCTAGTTATCAGGTACAATAACCAATCCACTAAAGAATTAGATAGCATGGCAACTCATCTTTTACATCAAAGTTTGTGAAGTGGCGGACGCAGGAATTTTAGAATGGGTGTTCGAAGTTATACAAAAAAATTTCAGTAATATAAAGATCTACAATAACAATAATTAACATACAATTGTTCATACTAGGGATAATATATCAAATAATATAATGAAATTACAAAACAATTGCAAAAGTTCACAAATTAACTCGGCGATGCTTCATGCCTTTTGTTGTTTTGAGTTTGAAGCAAAAGATTCCTCAATTGATGCTTTAGGTTTAATGAATAAAATGTATTTCTCTTGAGCTTCATTGTGGGCACTAGTAATTGCTCCAACATATTTGCCAAACCTATTTTTATGGTTTCAATTTCTAAATCTCCCATTCACAAAACTACCTCCAATATTTCTTTTTGGAAAATCATGCGGCCGCAGGTGGAGTGGAGACGCTAAAAGGCGGAGGCGCGGTAGCGCGGTCCGGTCGGCCGGTCGTGCGGCGCAGAGCCGGCAGAGCGGATGGCCGAAGGCGCGGTCGCCGGTCGTGTGGCACGAAGAGCTGAAGCCCAGATGGTGATCACGCAACGCCGGCGCGGAGCGGAGGGCCGACGCGGCGCCAGAGGCGTGGACCGCGCGGTTGACGCGGGATCGCGGGCTGCTGCTTGCCTGCTCGGGCAGCTCGGCTAGGGTTAGGGATTGGGCAGGATGGGGATCGGATGGACCGGGCCATCGGGGAGACGGGGACGCCATTTCTATCGCGTGAATTAATGGGCTGGGCCGCAGGCCGCGGTGCGTTTCCGGTCAAGCCAGCCAGCCGGTTGAATACTGATGGACTGGAGACTAGAAATAGTTATTTTAGCCCAATTAAGTATATGTATATGTATTATATCTTATATATACTAGGTTTTTTGTCAAAAAACTTGGGTGTTCCGCTGAACACCGATGCCCTACATTAGATACGCCCCTGACTGAACTCCTTTAAGTGACCCCTGAAAGTTCACTTCAGACCATCCTAGTATCTAATGGTGCTTTAAAGGTGGATACAATTTTAGTTTAAGGCTTTAGCTACTATCTGAAAACAGTTCGACATATCGAAGCTTATTTTAAGGTTGCAGTTTGCTTGATTTGAAAATATTGTAGCTCTGCATCGAGTAAATGAGCTGCTCTTAAACTATGATGCACGGACACGGATACGTCGACACGACACGACACCGACACGGGAATTCGCCGTTTTCCCAAAAATACCGATATGGCTATATATATTTAAATAATAAATTATATATATATATATATATTATTTTCTATGTTTCCACATGCTTATTAAACTGAAAGAATGTAAATTGTAAACTTGTAATTTGTAAAGTGTATACGGGAGATGGAGGCAGCGGCGAGATGTGGGAGCCGGCGGGCGACGGTGAGGTGCGAGAGCCAGCGGGCGACGGCGATATGCGGGAGCAGGAGGGCGGCAGCGTGAGCGTGCGATGCGGAGAAGCGCGAGCCGCGAGTGGCCGATGGGAATGAGGCTCTCGGGAGGAATTGGTGCTTCAGCAGCCGTAGGGTTAGGGTAGGCCGTGTGCTAGGCCATTTCTGGGCTGGCTGTGTCCAGGCCGTGTCCGACTCGCATAATTACTGTGTCCGATACGTGTCTAGAATTTTAATTATTAAAATTAATTCCGAAATCGGCCGATACGTCACCGACACGTGTTGGAGACGTGTCTGTGTCGTATCCATGTCCGACACGTGTCGGACACGGATACGGCGGTTTTGACACGTCCGTGCTACAGAGCTCTTAAATAAGTAAAATACAGGTTAGTAGAGCTATCAATACATTGAGCAATCAGCAATAAGACCAGTGCGTATACGGATTCTTATGGAAAGGTGATAGCTATTTAAATGACTCAATGAATGCAAGGCAGATCATCGAGAGGGTATACGTGAAATATCACACAATGGAAGTTGATTAATCCATAAAAGCTTGACCGACCTACAAAGCGAGTCACGAGATCTTTGTTTTAATCTCACATTCCTATTACTACAATGAAAACATGCACCATTAACATGAATTAAATGTTTGTTCAATAATGTTTTCCCGCCTATTTCCAGTGGTGATAGCTTTCCCGCGTATTTCCAGTGGTGATGTAAGTGAGCACCTCATATTGTAAGGTCACTGTATTCATTACCTAGAAAATCCAATTCACTGGAGATATTTGCAGGCAACTATTGCATCGACGGGGCCAGCCATGCAGGCAAAACATTTCCAGAATCAATATACAACACCCCAAAACAATAGAATTTCCGCTAGTGCTTACTCCTATCAGGTGTATCGCACTTCTAACCAGTCACATTTTAGACAAACTATTTACACTATGAGATAGTAAGCAGGTTGTAATGCAGTATATTTATCACGTGGCTATTCCTCGTCACCAATGCCAAAGCTTAATAAGCATACAATAGAATCCAATCCAATAGCCTATCCACAGTTTCATCAATCAGCCATGCCATGCAATCAAAATGGTCTCACATCTCACAATTAAGCAATGGTGCACTATTCATGATCTCCCCCCACTTCCAATTACCTTGAGAAAGCCCATATTTTGCTGCCGTGACGTCCTCCGTGCCTTTCTGAATCCGGAAGAAATCAACGATCTTCGTTTGCGTCATCGGAAACCCTAATACCCCTCGCCACAAAAGCCACAACGAAAAATAGTGAGATAGAAATACAAGGCAGGTGAGCACGAAAAGGAGTGACAAGAATGGAGAATGGCGAGATCGAGGTCGCATGGCGCCTCGCGTGACGCACTTTTGAGGGGCTCGGAGGGCGGGGCGCAGTCGGGGCAGAGCCAGGGGCCGGTCGGGACCCTCGCGGCGATGGGGCGGAGGCAGAAGATGTGCCGGCCACGGTCGCAGACGTCGCAGAGCAGCAGCTCCTCGTCGCGGTCGCCGGAGCCGCACACCTCGCAGAGAGCGGTCTCGTAGGCCTGGCCGCCGCGGGCGCGGGCGACGGGGGGCGGCGCGTCGGCGGTCGGCGCGCGGCGCATGACGTCGGAGATCGAGCAGAAGTGGCGGGGAGACGGTGGCGGGGGCGGCGCGGCCGTGCGCTTGCGGCGGAGCTCCGGCGAGGTCGTCGTGGATGGCGCCCGGCGGCCCATGGTGGCGGCGGAGGGGAGACCTCGGGGGTGGGAAGAGGCGAGCCGAAGGGGGACGGGGTGACGTGGCGAGGGCGGTGGGCTCACCTTACTCGCGTCGCAGGTCTTCCCTTCCCTCGGGGAGCTGTGCAGGGAGGGCTGTGCCTGTGCTCCTGGGTGGAAAAGAAAGCGATGAGACACGCCAGGTAAACCTATAATTAATAACCAACCTCTCTCTCGAGGTGACCGTTGGTAATACTCACCGCCGCTATTCCCCCCGGGGAATGCCTCCATCCCCACGAACGTGGTTTTCCTGTTTTTTTTTCAAGTGTTTTCGTCGACGTAGTAGAAATTTAGAGCATCTTTTTTACCTCTTTATATTTCCTTGATGCTCTGGATCTCTACCACATCGACGAAAACACGAAGAAGGGAACAGAGAAATTGTTTTCCATCCCCACACCCTATTTAGCTACAAAGGCATTTTTCTCAGTTCTCGTCTCAACCGGAGTTTTGTCGAGGACCAGAGTGTATTAAAAACCTAAATTTTAATAATACTAAATGTAATTTTATATTTTTATCGTATGGTTATGCAGATATTAATAAATTTATTAATACATGAGGCAGTAAAATAATACTAAATAAGTTATATACTACATATTATACCAAATATATTACGCTCGAGATAAAACACACACGCTCGAGATATATGTGTGTGTGAGTATATGGTGGTGATCGGTTCGGCTGAAAAGCTCGTGGCTTATGGCTGAAAACACTGTAGCTGACTGAAAAAAAAAACACTGTAGCTGACAGAGGCTTATTTAGCATAATTAAATTTAAAAAATTTAAAAATAAAAAAATATGTTAGCCCATTACGTATAATACAAACAAATACGGGGAAAAAAGAACCGACAAAAAAGCTCAACAAAAATCCAAAAGTTCAGAAAAAGACGAAACTTATAAATAGTGAAAAATAAGCCAGAAACCAGAAACCGAAGCCGAGTTGATCAGGACCGAGACATTCTCGTCCTTATCCCTGTATAACCTAGTGCGAACAAAATTCTCCTCCACACTTATCTCCTAATAGAGAATTACCCCGGGTTACCGAGTGCCGAGCCCCTTGCCATCACTACTCACCGCCGCTCACACCAACCAGCCTCGTCGTCGTCTTTTCCTTCCGTTTTCTCTCCAGGTGGTGTGAATACACACCCCTTGGTGGCATGCAAAGCTACAAATAATGTCACATTACCAAAAATGCCAAAAGTACAGGTCAGAACTTGCAAGCATTTGTTGTTTCTTAAAATTTGAAAAACATAAACTCCGTTTACATTAGCACCTGGCGTTTCCAAAATTTTGAAACGAACTCCGTATACGTTTTCACTTCGTCTTACTTGCCAATTCTTGAACAAATACTATGTGCTCTAATTTTGGCAGTGCCAGAATATGACATAGATTAGTAAAACAATTGTGCACAAACCAAATGGCCCATGCTCTTATGGGGAAAAAAAGAAGGTTCTTTTTACTCACTACGCATCGAACAATCTATAACATTGGCATGCTCCATTGCTTGACTCTATTTGCTCACCTGGCATTTGATTAGGCAGATTTCATCATCCCGAGCTTCCAGTGATAGTGTAAGATCCAATCAGTACACTTGCAGGTTTCAACCACGTGGATTATATGGAATATGAAATCAGCGATGAAAACAGATTAGAAATCTCACCTTGGCCGCTGCTCACGAATATCAGGAGCTGTGAAAAGTTGTTCTGTAGGTACAGCCATCATACATGCCACAGGCGATCCTTATATAAATTTAATTTTATTAGATAGTCCTAGTTCTATTGACATAGCATAGCGGGACTTGGCTGGAAAATTTTTGTCCGTGTTACAAGGAACCAGGATTTCGATAGCTAATCTAGTCTAAATCCAACTACATAGATACAAAGAGAGCTCTTGGATTCACAACTCGTTAACCAATCTTCTTTCTTGATCCAGTGCATTTCCCACATTTTGGTCTTGATTTCTTGTGCAGCCTATGAAGGTGCCAACCTTCTCACCAACAATAGCTTTTGCAATATTTCCGGGGTTTTGCAAGTTAAACACGACAACTGCAAGATTACACACCAAATTAAACTTGAGAATCGAAGACAATAAGAAGCCTCAGAAACTGATAGCGTACATACCAGGAATGTTGTTTTCTTGGCATAGTGTAACGGCAGTCATGTCCATTACTGAGAGGTCTCTTGAAGTCACCTCATGGTAGCTCACTGTCTCAAGAAGGCGGGCATTTGGGTTATGCTTGGGGTCCGCATCGTACACACCATCAACATTTGTTGCCTTAAGCACTACCTCCGCATTGACTGTGTGCATAGAAAAAGGAAAAATGGTCAATGCGAAATAAATAAAGCAAAAAAACTTCCATTGAAAAAGTGCTGTTCATCTGAGAAGTCTGTCTAGGAAAGTTAAATTCAAGCTCGCTTCATGATAACATATTTCTACAGGCACAACGCACATTGTGATTTATGATTGCCTATGTAATGAAATTAATAAACACATCGTAACATAAACTTTGTAACAGTCCCTGAACTGTTGAGCTAGACAGCCGGACACACGGTTATTTCTCTAACCTAATTGTTCGACTCACAGCTTTCATTTTCAACTTAATCTGTGCAAGGATCTTCATGCATTCAATATCAGATAAAACTCAGAGAGGTGAGGCAACTAACATAAAGTGCTACTGTGGGTAGTCATATAGTCCTATAACCTGCAACTGACAGGAGCATGACAACTAATATAACGATAAAAATACCACGAATGTTTCACAGTATTACATATGTAGGCATGTAGCTAAACCTATGGCATGACAAGGGCGCATGCACTACCAACAGCTACATTAGCACGCTTAAGCACCCTTTTTTCGAAGTGAAACAAATACACATCTCCACAAGCATATTTTCTCTAGTTTTTATAAATAAAACAGGTCACTAGTGAAGAATAGAAGATGACTCACTTTCTGCACAACGGAGAGCTGCAGCTGTATCAGTTGTAAAGAATGGGTTCCCTGTCCCAGCAGCAAATATAACAACTCTTCCTTTCTCTAAATGCCTGACAGCTCTTCGGCGTATGTATGGTTCTGCAACTTCTGACATACGGAATGCAGTTTGGACACGGGTCGGTATTCCAATGCTCTCCATTGTTGCTTGAAGAAATATTGCATTCATCACAGTGGCCAACATGCTGAATTAGGAAAACATTAAGAAAAAGTAGCATGGTCAGATGCAGCCGCGAACTATTTTTTATAGCAAGAAATCATGCGATTACTTATAGCAAGAAATGTCCTTTTAACTAAAATCTGCAGATAAAAAAATATTATGGACAGAGAATAGGTAATAAATTACAAGTGGGTTTGAGCTTACACAAACTGTAGACAACATATAGTCATGGAGTGTTAAATGCTTTGTCAAATGTAACTATAACTTTCCACTCAGTAAACTATTCTCGTGAAATTCTGATTCTAGCAGGTTTAAATGTGGCTCATGTGATGGCCACGATCAGCCATGGTAGTACAGATGTTGAACTGGCCAAAAAGTTGACATGAATTACATAGCATTGCATGCTACTACCAAGATATTCTGAGATTGGGCTCAGTTCTTGTTTCATTATTTCAACTTCTTTTCAAGGCTACTTGACAGCCGACCATAGGATGTTAAGATGATTTAATTATGAAAAGACATCACGCATTGAACATCGTACCCAATGTAATCTGCAGATGAGCGGTCAAGCCCACTACATCCAGCCCAAGACGCTCCACGGAAGATATTGCCCCCACCAACGACAATAGCAACCTGCAAGGGCTCTCACAATTTTTAATGTACATCATATGATTCTACTAGAGAAGACAAGAGAAGCATATGCACAAAACATAAGAATGCTGGCTTGGAATGCAATGCAATTTAATCGTTGAAATAATGCCTACTATTATATACGCATATGCACATTTCACTTCATTTAGCTTCAACCTTCAAACAGGTGATCCAATAAGTAGCCAATAAAAAAAAAATGAAAGGCAGTATTAAGGACCCACCTCTACACCTAGTCTGGTGACGGAAGCAACCTCTCTTGCAATTGCCATTGTAATCTGCAACAGACCACATAATTACATTAATTACATGACCTATGCACATCAATTGTTTAAATTCAAAGATGCTCCACCAAAAGCAGCCTCACCTTTGGGTCAATGTTTTCTGTGTGATCTCCAGCAAGAGCTTCCCCACTTACTTTAAGCAATACCCTTTGCCATCTATATGGCTTTTTAGAACTAGAATCTTCATCAAGCATAAGGCTGAACGGTGGCATCAGTGATGTTTGACTTCTGACAAATGAAAGAGTCAGGAGATACATTATGAAAAGTAATTACATAATTACTTCAAGTCTTCAACATCAAAAGGAACTAGTACAAAATTGACTGCAGATATGATCCACTCCAAACGGCTTCAACTACTGGCTTATTTTGGTTTTCAGCTTATTTAAGCCAGAAACCACTTAGAACGCATCGGCTTCTAATTTCAACTTATTAGGTTTTTTCGGCTTATTTGTTTTTTTTCCCTCTTTATTCCTTTGCATTGTCTGTGACAATATAATGGTTTTTTTCCTACATTTTTTCTTCAGAAAAAGCTAACAGTCGCTATAATATAGCTTCAGATATATAAACTAAAAATCATAGCCAGAAGCTTAAACTGTAAGCCAGTTGGAGCGGAACCCAGCAGCTGATTCCAACAGAATCTAAAAAAGGTCGCTTTCTATGACCTTTTACCATGCAGATGTGTGGCTCGAGTCAATAACTTAAGGGGGTGTTTGGTTGCCAATCACAGTTTACCGCGCCTAAGGTTAGGCAAGTTTGACTAACTTTGGGAGCTGTTTGGTTGCAGCCACAGTTGTGGCAAGATTCCCTTCCAGCAAACTAGATCCCACGTGTCAATAACTCAAAAAAGTGTGGCAAGATTCCCTTAGACTTGCTAAGGTGTGGCAAAGAATTTGAGCACCTCAACTTAGGCAAGTGTGGCAATTTTTGTTGGCAAAGTGTGGCTAGCAACCAAACAGCCCCTAAGTCTGATGCTGATGAAATTACAAAAATATTAAAAGATACTCGGTATGCTATACACCGCTCTTCGCACAGATAATCTCATCTCTACCCTTGTTACGCCTCACCGCTGGCCGCAAGCATCCTACACAGAGCATGGACTCAATAGCAACACCCTTACCGTCTAGTATAAATCTTTATTCCTCTCTGGGTTGTACAGCTAAACTATCTAGCCTTGAGGGAAACAGACACTATGAAGAAACATTCCGTCGAACAACTCGTCGGCGCTCCCGCCCACATGACCCGGCACAACCACCCGCCCTCGCGCGCGCGCGCACCACGGATAGATAAATAAAATAAACAAAGGGCGGCATTACAGCAAGCACGTGGCGGGCAAAAAACACCGCGTAACCAGCCGATAGGGTGTGGAATCGTGTACCGGAAGTTGGGTGAGGAGTCGGGGGCGGCGGCGCAGGCGAGCGGCGTCGTGGGGAGGAAGAGGGGAGGCGCCCGGCTCGGGGGCCTCGTGCGCGACGAGGAATACGACGGGAAGGCGGAGAGGGAGAGAGCCGGAGACAGGTGCCGAGACGGCGACGGGGACGGGGAGAGGCGGAGGAGGAAGTAGGTCGATACGCCGGCGGCTGCCATGGTGGCCGTCACTCCTTCCGGAGAAGACAAGACGATGGGAGTGGGGCGAATGGGATGCGCTCACGAAAACCACGCGACTAGAGAGAGATATTTTTGAATCGGCTTAATTAGTTATTCTTTCGCCGGATTTACCATTGGAATTGGGCCTAGATTGTGAATGGGCCAAGTGGCTGGTCTTATTGCTGGGCTAAGGCCCAGTTACCTAAGGTGTCATAAGCGCTGCTGTGCCCTCCTTTCCAGTTTTTTTTCTTCTTTTTGAGTGGTCCTCTTCTCTTTCTTGCCCGCGTGGGAGCATCTCTGAATTTTCTGAACTACCGATGATGTCTTGTCGATCCCATCCTGGAAAAGGAGACAACGATGTGCCAAGGAGGCAAACACAGAGAAGATGTCACTGAACGTACGACTCATTGGCAGTGAAAATCAAGAATAAACTAGTAGCAATTCCCCTCGTGCAATGAGAACAAGCTAGGGCATGCTTGCATTCTTTACCCACCCTACTTTGCTAGGTATGACCCCAAAAAAAAGTCCACATAGGCCCTATCCTTTTCAACTTCTAAAAACGTCTTTTGACTTTTGTTACAGTACCTAACTTTCAAACGGAGTATTTTCTTAAAACGGGGTCTACAACTTAATTGTAGTACATGTTAAAAGCTCAACATCTGTATCAACCAAAATCGCAAACGAGTATCTCTCTCCGTAATCTCTGTCACAAACAGCTAAAATTCAAAAATTTCAGTAAAAAATCATAAACCGCAGCCATATCAAACAGACCCATGGTCGATTGCTCGAGCAAGCAGGGCTAGCAAGGTTGGGCCATTTTGACCGGAAAGCGTAAAATGAGTACACGCTTATTTTGACCGGAGGTGAGCACAGCCTAACGAGCGGCTACACACGTTCCCTCTTGAGGAAATAGCCATGTCGCCGGCAAGTCGTCGCCGTCCCGCGACATCACCGGCAGGAGCGAATGGGTGCTTCGGTACCTCACGTCGTGGACGCTCAAAGAGTAGCACAGCGACTTCCGGTGCCATCTTCCATGAAGAAGATACGATCCGCCCACTCCTCACGACGCTTGTCAGGCACGCGGACTGCTCTGGAGCACCATCGCTCCACGAACAACGCCCGGTAATGGCCGATGGTGCTCACCTCCGCCCACCGCGACAACGGGAAATCGGCCTCGAACACGGTGAAGCGCTCGTCCATTGCGCCCGGGACCATCCCCCAGACGCTCTGCCGCGGCGGCCTTGCACGACAAATCTCTCGGCGGACCAACAACAGCGCGCCGTCAGACTCCATGAGGTAATGCAGCGTGACACAAGGGTGGTAGTCGATAGTTGCAGAACCAGAAATTGAATATTGAGATATGTAGGATCGAATACCACAATTAAAAGGGTGAATGATTGTGTTCCTTTTCAAAATCTCTATGTAGTCGATGAAGAATTCGACCACTTGAATACGCACTCGATGCTCAGCTTTGCACATAGTCGTACGTTTCACTCAAATAGCAATCACTAGAAATCACAAACCAGATTGATTCAAAATATTGCTAAATTTTCGTGGATTTACAAAGCGCCCTCACAAGTACCGCTAAAAGCTCTAGCACAAAACGCCTCCTCAAAACTGCGGCTAAGACCCTTAACTTCTACCTACATTTATATGCTATAACATTAAATCGTGTTTGACTCAAACACAAACATGAAATCCTATCTTTTCATCAAATCAAATGACCCGAAATCCTTCCAAACACAGATTTTATTTAAACTCTCGATCTTCTCAGTTATGGACTCCATCTACAACTCATTACACAACACGTAACGAAGCCTCCAGAATCACAACTCCCGTATCTTCATCACATCCGATTAACTTCTTTGTCGAAGTATCCAGGACTGCACCGTCCGTAACTTCTACACGCATCACCATCTTTTATCTTCACATGCTCCAACGTTAGCCTAACCACCTCGTGTGACACCCTTAACCGTTCAAACCTCAAATCTCCCCATCCTAGTTCCGGTCCTCCTCGTCATCGACCATGATCGTCTCCACGTCTACCTGCACATACAAAGACTAAAGAAATGTTTTCCCTGGCACAAGTTCTTCACAATTTGACTACCATTAGTTCGCATAATTAAAACACACCTTTAGTCATCCATCATCATCAACCATGTCATCAACGACCACACATCTCATCGCTATCCAGAAATCAGCTTTAAATCACTTAATACGATCGCTTACTCAACGAGTATTCGAAAACAACAAGTACTCAGAAATTACCATCGCTCCGCTCAGAACACTCGGAAATAACAAGCATCGCTTTGGACCACAAATCCATCAAGTAACGATCATTGTGATTACAACTACCAATTGCAACACTTTCAACAACCGATCGCTGACCACAATCACAAAAACCACGACTATCAAGTACCAAGTCCTTCCAATACTGTTCACCGATCCCACCAGCCAGTCATACCGTTGGCCAAACACGAGTACTCGAAGTACTCAAAGATAGAAAGAGTTAAAGTGCTTGTATCGACCATGAAATCTATGAGTAGAGACTGTGAAACATACGACAACTGATCATAAAGTCTTCGACTTCCGACCACAAAGTCTACGACTACCGATCAGAAAGTCTAAGACCACTGACCAGTAAAGTCTACGACTATCGAGTATTGATTAGTAATGTCTACAACTATCGAGTATCGACCAGGTACTATACCTACAACTATGTAAAAGTACTGTAACTATGACTATCGAAAAGTACTGTAGCTATGATCATCGAAAAGTATTGTAGCTATGACCAATTCGCTGGTCGAGATCGAAACTAACCGATTACCTGGCGTGGTCGTTCTGCCGTGTTCGAAAAGGAAGTAGTCAAAGGCTGCCATGGTTGAAGTCGAACGTAGACATAGTCGGATATGGTCGAAATCGGACGTGGTCAAAGTTGGATGTGGTCAAAATCTGTAGTGCCCGATTTACCGTGGTCGAAGCTTGATGTAGTCGAAATGTTGTGATCAATTTGTCGTTGTCGACGCCTGTCGTTCGGACCTGCCGATCAGACCATCCATCGCAAGGCCGATCGGACTACCGTCCGTTTCTCTGATGACACTCGAATGTTGTCCGATACTACAATGTCACTCGAATGTCGTCCAATGCCTCGGTTCCACTCGAACACCGTCTGATGCTCCTATGCAACCCGAACGCCATCCGATACACCAAAAGCAACTCGAACGTAAGAAACTATAACTCTATCTCCACATAGTTTTTGTATATTTTATAGGGTATAATATGCTTACTAACAAATAATGGTAAGATCAAGAAATATTGAAATATCATTAATTTTCAATGATTTATCAATCATAAGATTCCTAACAAGTCCTGTTGCTTACTTCCTTGCCGCCATCGCTAGGCAGCCGAGACGTGAATGCAGCGACTTAGAAAGATGTCCTGACATCCTAGTTTGTGGCTAGTTACCAATAAGGCAAAACTTATGAGATACCAAAGATAGATGACATTAAAAAAAAACGTGCTGCATAGCCGTCCATCAAAAGCAGACTCAGCCCATTAGCTGTGTGTAAAGGGTTTTAGGTTTCGATACTTGTTTATCAATTAGTTAATTAAAAGGGCTCAATATCTACTAATTATTGCATCCTAATTACATGTCTTCACATTTCTTGGGGAGGAATAGGCTCCCGGTCATCCCCTTCTCTCCCCCACCGGTAGTCGAAACCCGGGGAGCCCCCTAAATGACGAGGTGATCCGAGACATGGCTGGATCGTCGTGGAGACGGCGAGGAGGTCCTCGTTGTGGTCGACGGCGTAGAGCTTGCCCTAGTATTATGTCTTTGAGATGCCTCCAACATTGGCCGTGGGCGATCACCGAAAACTACAGCACCCCCGGTCGGCACAGTGTGAACGTACCAAGCTGCCCTTCGCCGATGACCGCGGCGACGAGGCGAGCCAAGCAGACGACTAGCTTGAGTACAGACACCATCTGGGGCTCACCGTCCCTTTGGATCTGCCTGTGCAGGTTATAATCCGGGAGCACTCGCTCGGCCACGGCCACGATGGGGTCCTGACGGACGTGGACGCGGGACAGGCTGGGGAGCGGCTCCATGCCTCCATGGTGGCCTTGGAGAAATGGTTCATCAGCGAGTAGGCGACGCCACCGTGTTCAAAGACGAGCCACCCCACTCGCCACAGGACTGTGGTAGCCGGCGGCGGCAGGCGGAACGGCCGGTCATGCTCGGGGAAGTCGCGGAAGGTGCCATCGGCGAAGCAGAGGCACGGCAACAGTGGGGGGGCGTGGGATGCTGCCGCGCGGAGTAGCGCGAGGCGCGGCACACGGCGGCGAAGCAGACGCGGTCGGCGCAGATTAATAGGATTAGTGGAGGTTGTTTTCTGACTTCTCTAATGACAGCGGCTGCTGGTCCATTCGCCGATTCTTCGGCGATCAAAGCATTGCACAGATGATAGCATCTGTCTCCAGGGTGGTACGTCATACGAGCAATGCCCATGCATGTTGCGCGCAATGTTCTTCAGAGCCTGCAACACAATCCATGACTTGGAACATGTCTTTTCCGCATGTACACCAGGGCTCATGTGCGATCACCAACATCGACTGTGCTTCCAGATCAATATCAACTTTCAATATTCAAACCGCCCTCGCACCTTCTGATCATTGTAGTATCCCTTGCACGAATCTTAAAGCACCTTCCCCGCCTCCGAACGGAGATATCCCGATTTCCCATTGCAGAAACGGGAAACAAAAAAGGTTTTACAGAAGGTGGCTTTCAAGAAAAAAAGATTTTGCAGAAGGGAGTACATACATCCTCAAGACTTAAAACTACTACCATGGTTATCGCTTTTAGCTGAGCTGTACCAAACAACCAGCTAGAAGCGAAAACCAAGCAAAATCACAAGCAATAGTTCAAATCTCTCACAGACCAAAACCTGCAAAGCTAAGCATAATTTTCCGCAGACTATCTAGGGTCCTGTTACAGCAACACCCTCATCCCACCAAAACAAACGCAGAGAGGCAGAGAATTTCAATGACAGCTAATCTAGTCTTCAGTGGCAGAGACGTCAGGTAGAAGCCTCATTCCTCCAGCCTCTTGTCGTTGCTCCATCTCCTTGATGCGTTGAAGGACCGTTGCTTGGATTTGCTCCGCGGCTTGTATCAGCATCTCTTTCTTCTCTCCCTTCTGAAGACCTGCACAATATATTTGAGGAAACTGCAAGCGGAACAAATGATCTCAATCGGATATTTCAGTGGTTTGAACTCAAAACACACTTTATTCCGTCTTTTCCAAATAGCCCATACCACTGCCGCCAAACCAATGACATGCAGATCCGGTGATTTTGGCATAATTCACTGGATTAAATCACTTTGAAGGGCAAGGATAGTCCGCACACCCATATATACATGTGGCTGTGCATTTTCCTATGGCTTCAGCAAGATAGGCATCAAACAAATTAGGAAGTTTACCGACGCCTTGCCCATCTCTAATCACTGTTCAGCTTTAGCATAGCATGAACTGTGCTTGCTTGTAGTAGTGCCATCTTCTAACCCCCTGAACTGACCTGATCCGGCATGCATGATTTCCGTGGTCTTTGATGTCCACAAACTTATATATTTCAGTATGATTGAAAACTTTCTATAACTGTGATCTCATTTCTGACCAGCAGCAAGATGCCTATACATTTGAATGCTTTTTATTGTCTTACGACTGATACTATAGTGGAGTTTTGCTCCAGCAATATGCTTTGGGTTAACGGCAAACACTAAACCTTCAGGTTTGCGAGCTTTCATTGTGATCATGCGGCCGCGCGCAAGCAATATATGGAAGGTCCACTTCAAAACACCAGACTAACATGTATGTCCAACAAACTGACCAAAACCAATTAAAATTCACAATTGCTTCATATTATTACTTGTTGTATCGTTCAACTCTATAATTGAACATTTAATGATGCTAAAGTCGAAACATTTAACAGGTACATCATCTGCATCATAGCATAGCTGCTTAGCTACAACAAAACTTGACACTCCCAAAACAAGCAGGACACCATCATTGGGAAGTAGGGGCTAACAATTACCTTCCCTGAAAGAGAGCAGACAATCAGCGGCAACTCCAGCCTTCATCTCAGCGGCAGCCTTTCAGCGGCAACTCCGGCCTTCATCTCGGCGGCAGCCTTTCTTTCGCAGCCTTCAAGATACCACTTGAGGATCGCAAGCCTCGCGGTCTCAAAGGCACAGTACCCTAGTGCAGCAAAGCACGCACTGTGCAGCACCCTCGGTCCAATCCCCCGGGACAGGCCCATCAGACCCTCCTCGGCGACGACCTCCCGCATAGTCCCCACTACCGTGCGGCTCCCCTCGGTGCCCACCCTGGTCATCAGCCGCGTCTTCACGACGTCCAGCGGGGTCGTGAGCGCCGCCGATATCGCGCCTGCGAGAGCGCCGCACAGCACGCTCTCCCCCGGCGTGAGGCTGGTATTGTTGCGCTGCTTGAGAGTGAAGGCCTTGAGGTACTCGAAGGAGGAGTAGCTCAGAACCCCCGCAGGGAGGTTGCGGAGGAGGGTGGCGGCGTATCCGGCGTAGAGGCCGAAGAAACCGTCGATCTGGAGGATCTGGAGGAGCACCTGCCAGGAGCGTCCCTTTGCGGCGCCGGACTGGAGGCGCTGGGTGATGAGCTCCTTGGGGACCATGATTGCGGAGGAGGAGACGTTGCCGCTGGCGCCGGCGAGCGGGGGCACGAGGAAGGGGGGGAGGTGGGGGCGGAGCAGCGACTTGGCGAGCTCGCAGGTGCCGAAGTAGACGGCGGAGGAGGAGGCGGAGCCGAGGATGACGGCGGAGAGGCCGCGGTAGAGGCCGAGTGGGCCGTCGGTGCGGAGGATGTCGAGGAAGACCTGCCAGGAGCCGCGGGACGCCGCGCCGGCCTGGAGGCGGGTCTTGACGGCGTCGATGGGGAGCAGGGCGGCGTAGGTGAAGGCCCCCGCGGCGGCGCCGGCGCAGGCCCCGATGGCGGCGCGGGCAAGCGGGGTGGGGGTGATCGTGGCGGGAGCGGGAGCGGCGGGGATGGAGAGGGAGGAGGAGGAGAAGACGGGGGCGTGGGGGGAGGCGGCGGCAGGGGAGTGGTGGAGGAGGAGGGAGGTGAGGTCGGAGAAGAGGGAGGGGAAGTCGAGGTGGGATTGGGAGTGGGCGTTGGTGGCGGTCATGGGGGCGGGCAGCGCGAGGGAGAGTGGCTTCTTCGAGTTGGACGACGGCATCTTGGCCGTGCCGCCGCGAGACGAGATGGAGGAGGAGGAGGAAGAGAGGTGGAGGGCTGGATGGGTTTGATGCGGTTTTCGGTGGAGATGCACGGCGATTTGGACCCAGGAGACCCCTCTGAATCTCTGATGCGGCCCGGCCGCGATCCATTCCCTATCCACATCGGTCGGCTCGGCACGGCAGCCATCTGTTGGTTTTTGGCTTCAACTCTCTCCGTTCTTTCTATAAGCTAAAATAAATAAAATAGTTTCTTTAAGTAATATTTTAAGTCTGTTCACCTCCATTGTCCATCATCGTTTTAAAAAAAACACAGACAAAATCTCTAAGTTACGGCTGAAAGCCATTGCCACGTTGGTGAGAAAGTCTAGTGCGCCAAATGAGACTTACGCGGTTGACGAGTTACGAACGCAATACGACGTCATTGTTACTGTAGGAAAATAGAATAGCTGAAATAATTATTAGATTATATTGCTTGAGCCTCGAAAACGTATATATAGAGTACAGTATGACTTGGAGATCAAGTCAATCTAATACAGATATGAAAGATTACCAGAGATATGGAATGAATCATATCGAATACAAATTATCCTAATTGATTATATTCTATCCATACAAATTATCCTAATTTATTCTATTCTATTTTTTATAATCTTGCCAAATATTGTACTTTAACATCCCTACAGTCGGAGCGGGATCGTTGCAGACGCTCAGGCTAGAGAAGAAGTCGACGGGATGCTCAAATTGAAATAGAAACTAACGAGAAGTGTCATGCGAAGAGCCGGTGGTGAAGTTGTTTACCGTAGAGGTAGTCATGAAGGAGTAGAGGACAGTTGTGTAAAGAGGACAACCAGTAGAAGGGGTGGCTCACAAAGGGAAGCCAGCCGTGGGAAAAGATGAAGTAGAGGATATAGAGGCCGGGGAAGTGGAGTTGATGCAGAGGAGGTTGTGGACAAGGTCGGTGAAGAGGCCGTCGGCGTCGGGATCGAATGTGAGAGAAAATATCTACATATGATCATCGACCACGGTAGGTGTACAGTAAACCAATGGTAGTTATAGTGAACCAGTAGTAGCTACAGTAATCCAATTATAGTTACAGTAAACTGGTCGTAGGGCCCGTAGTCGATGAAAGGAGCAAAGGAGGCAAAGTTTGGGAGCCACATGCCTATGGAGCGAGAAGGTGAGAGGGCAAGAGTAGAACGGAGGAAAGAGAAGGACGCCAGACTAGATAGCACGTAGGCGCTCGATACCCAGAAGGCCACCGTATAGCAGGCGACCGTAGGCGAGAGCAGAAGAGACGACGTCGGTCTGACACTCGACACCAGGGAGGCCGCCATTTCCACATAAATTCTACCACCACATCATGCCATCATGGTTTGCAGCTCTGCTCAACGCACATCAACATGTACACATGTACTCGCGCCCGGGGGGGGGGGGGGGGGGCGGTGACAAATGTTTGAAGAATTTTTTCCCCGAATTTTTACACCTGCATTTGCATTCACTACAGGATGGGGAAGGGTGTCTCACGGCTCTATGTACATTACATCGGGGCAGTAGGCCTGGATGGATGATTCAGCTGCGAGACAAAAATAATAATTATCGACATTACAGGAGCAAAAAAGAATCTATCGGGGCCTTACCATAGTGGCAAGGCCCCTGAATCCCTGATACTAGGGCTCTGCAGCCTCGTTTCATGTTCTCCGGTGATCGCCAGGCAGCAAGTCGGTCCTCAGGTCATCGGGCTGACCGGGTTGATGCAGCTGACGAGACTCGTTCAGAACTCCTCACGTTGTACCTCTCATATACCTTCTCACGGTTCTCGTTCCACCAGTTCTCTGCTTGATGCTCACCGAACCGTCTTCGACTGGAGAGGAATTTAAAGTAAGAGCCCATGGACAGGAAATTTAGGCATCGGTTAACAAATAGAAGACATCTCATGGTTCTCAATAAGATTCCAGTACAAACTTTACTTTGTGCCGTTAAAAAGAGTAGGCTAGCAGCGCTTGCGGTGCTGATTGAAATAAAGAGGGTAAGAAACAATTGATTAAGTTGTATTGCTCAAAGCATTAAAGCAGTAGGGGTGATTAGACAATTGAATCAGGGAATAACACAGCCTTCTATTTTATGTTCTGGAACATGCCACTACCAGCACCTTGAAGCAATAAAGCAATATGTAGCCGCATAAGCATGTCAGACACATTAAGTGATTTGCAAAAAAAATATTTTATTCAAGCAATACCACATCTACTTATAAATGAAGCAAACAAGAAACGACCATAGCAGTACTTAAGAAAGAAGAGAGAGAATCTCAATTTACCTGAAGCGTACCCGCTTCAGATCCCGAGTCCCGTCACGAAGTGTTGTCAGTGTTATGTATACACCTGGTTCATACTGGTCAATCCATTCAGCCTGAACTTGGTTGCTGGACAGTGATATGGTGCCTCGAGATTTGTAACCATCTTCACCACTTTGAAGGGACCTAGCATCCATGCTAGCTTTATCACCACCTTTACTGCTTGCAGTGAGCAATTCATCACTACTGCTATGTGCTCTTTGATTTGAATGTTCAGCGTCATGAGGACTTGAAACCCTATGGCTGTGAGCACTCACTTCGCTATTTTCACCAATACTACCTGGTGATTTATGTTGACTTGCGATTCCATTTGGGTGCAAAGATCGTCCGGTGTTCAGGCTAGGTGTGTTTAAAGCACTGATAGACTCGTTTCGCGGCTGGTGAATCCCATTCATGCTAGAGTAAATAGAAGCATGCGATTCGATGCCATTTGGAAAGTGTGATTGTTTTGCTTCATTGCCATCATAGGATCCCTGATCTGGAGGCAGTCTTTCAGCCATATCCTTAAGCTACACAAGCCACAGCAAAAGGCAGAAACAATAACCATCAGGGAAAAGGATTTCAGTAACGAAACCAAAGAAAGTGGCACTTAACTGAAGAAAGCTCAACTGAGTATTCTGACAGGTTAGGTGCCAAATACAAACTCTCTCAGATTAATAGCTTTTTTCAGGAATAAATGAATATTTAGGTACCGAACAGGCGAACATTTTGAATTTGTGTAATCCGATGACATTAAGCAAGTACTGTTCTTCCAATGTGAAACGTATGCCTTTTGTTTCAGGTGAAACAATCAAACCTCCACCACAAAACCGTTAGCATGTACATATCATGGCATTCTTAAAACCAATGGTGTTATGTGCAAGGAATACTACAGGTATGCAGCAACTAACTATTAATTCATGGGTCTCTACGAAGAAATGAGAGCACTAAGTCAATCGATATTACCTGCGCTGTTAGGGATTTTATGACTTCCATTGCAGCTTTGGACTTTGCAGATTCCTCAGCAACCAGCGTCATAGCCTCTTGAACTTTCTTGGCTGATTTCTGTAGCTCAAGCTCTTGAACCTCACAGCGGTGCCTCAGATTATCGACCTAAAATAGTGATCCCACATAATAAATGCCAAAGCGATGTACTTGCACATAAATAAAACGATATACCTGTGCACGGAGTCTTTCTACTTCCTGATTTAACATCTCATTTGTTTTCGCAAGATTATCAGCAGCACTTTTCGCGATAGAAAGGCCATGAGTTGTTGGAACTGGTGTGGTAGAACGTGGTGGACTGGGCTTGCGGGAGAAAGGGGAAGCAGCCCTTGAAGATTTAACTGATCGAACTGCTGATGTGCGAACTGCTCTTGGAATTGATCTGTTCAGATCAAGCCCACCAGATAAAGCAATATCTCTCAGCTGATGAAGTGAACTCATTTGAGGAGTTCGAAGAAATGACAGCGCATCTGTTTTCTTCCCTTGTTTTGCTGCCTTGCTATCCAAACTTCTAATCATATCCATATTACTAGGTATAATTGCTTTAGCTAATTTAGCATCGGAGTTGCTTTCACCCAAGAGGCGAGGCACAGCATCTTTCCTCTTATTAATTGAACTAGAGTCTATGGCATTGTTCAATTTCAAGAAACAAGAATCACAAACACGGTAAGGTTTTGCGGGATTAGGAGCCAACGCTGCCCCCAGAGCCTTCCGCGAGGTGCACGCATTACAGTGGACAAGTCCACAATTATGGCAATTATGCCTCTTTCTGGTGAACCCAAATGGTTGTCGACATGATGCACATTGCGACTGCTCGGCTCCTGAGATCCACTTATGCTGGCATATAGCAGCTGTGAAGTTTGCACCACAGGCTATGTGCCTAACAGCCCTGTCTTTCAATGCCTCAACCAGAGTAGGTATTTTCCTATCCTCTATATCTCCATGACCTAATCTTCCATTGGCCCCTTTTCCCCATGTAAAAACCTCACTCTTACTTGTCAAAACTGCAACATGGTAGGAACCACAAGCAACTTGGACAACATGCTCACCCATAATCTCTTCAACTAGACATGGAAGCTTACCATCTGAGCGGGGATTTCCAAGCTGACCATAAACAGTATTACCCATGCTCAAAACTTGTCCAGATGTTGTCAGGCCTACAGTAAGACTATGACCACATGCTATCCTGTGAAAATCATAATCGATAAGTGAAGCCACACATGTAGGCTTGAGTCGTGGTTCCTTGTCACCATGACCAAGTCGATGCTTGTCACCATCTCCCCATGTGAAGAGCTTTCCAGAAGATACACTTGAACTGGACTGAGTCACTATAACCTCCACAACAGCCGCAGTGTGCCATACACCACATGCAACAGCAATTGTTTTCAACCCCGATAAAGACTCTACCTCCCTAGGACATGAAATGCTCTCACAGTTTCCATGGCCTAAAACTCCAAATGTACCATCGCCGAAGGTAAATAGCTGGCCCATTGATGTAATCAAGGCTGTATGCCAGGTTCCACAAGAAACATAAGCAACTTGAAGACCATCCAGTGCTCCTGAGATCCTTTTAGGAATCCAGTGGCTTACATCAGTACCATGGCCTAGAAGTCCAACATTATGTGTTCCATCTCCCCAGGTATACAGTTCCCCAGCTGCTGTCACAGCACAGGTGTGGAACTCCCCACAAGCAACGATATCCACATTGCAAACTGCTAATGACTCAACTAGACGAGGGTGAATAGAATCTTCTCGTGATCCATGGCCAAGGCGTCCTCCAGATTCATCACCCCATGTAAAGACTTCCCCATTTTTTGTGACCAAAGCAGCATGCTTGACCCCACAATCCACATGATACACATCAAGGACTAGACTGGATTCCAAGGGCTTCGGTAGTAGGAAATCAGTCCTCACAGTTGACCTAATTACTGCATCAGAACCAGAATCACAAAAAACTTCACCCCATACATACACGTTGCCTGAAGAATCACAGTCATCTTGTGCAGAACCATGACTTGATGTACTAGGGGCACTAGAAGTGCTTACTCTGATAACGTCTGAAGAAGCCCCTTTAGTGTGCATATTTGTCACATCTGATCGCCAAGTAACTATGGAGTTCTAAGAAGAGTACCAATACATATGTACTACTGTCACAGGACTAACAAAACTGATCAAATGTTGAACCTGCACATATTTAATAACAATGTGGTTAAAACCACTATACAAGATCAAATTGATATGGTAAAGTAAATACAAAGTACCCAATTAAAGAGAAGTGGAGAATTTTGGGTGATATGGGCACAATGGGCAGTGTTATGGGGAACAAAACATCGGCACCCAATGAAGCTGAATGGCAGCAATAAAATTAGGTTATTGTGCAGGTAAAAACAAGGTTACACTTAGCACTAAAAATTAAAAATAACATATGGTTGAGAAACTCTAGGTAAACTGCTGCCCTATGCCCCCCATGAGAGCATGATTTAGATATGAGTATAAAAGTTTTGTTGCGCCAGATGTAGCTACAAGCCTAAAACTATGCATTGTACACGTTGTAATATAGTTGTTTGTGATCTCATCTGTATAGTTCTATGAAGTGATGCAATTGACTAGTTTTAGGTTGTGTTTTGTAAATTGTGCACGCTTTGATCATAAGCAACATAGAATGATTATGTTGAAATGCATGAACTCGCACTATAGCTTCGTCCTAAATAGGATCTGGCCGCTGGGCATTACTGCAACGCCTCCTAATATTCATTAACTACTACAGCGCATCACAATACACCGTGGATTCCAACGCTATGTATCACGTAAAAATGCTGACTACATGTTTGGAAGTACTAGCTAAAGCACTTTAAGAACAGGGAAATGGCAAGCACAGCAGCAGGTCATTTTGAACATAGTGATTTAACCCAGAATGCATTGCGCAGAACAAGGCTATTTTTATCATCACGAATTCCACACAACCTAAGTCGAAGCAAGATAGCAATATGCATAAATCCACCTGCATTACCGCTCCCCGCAGCTTAAATTCTCCTACGCTCATTAACCCACAAGCGCGCAAGTAACAGCAACTCCAAGTGACCAAGTCCAATCACAAACAAGAAAGTAGCCTCCTATCTTGCCATTCCAATAACACAACAACAGAACAAATCTTAAACGGCAAAGCCCCCAACGAAATCCCCACCAATCTAATCAGCACCACAGCTACGAGCTAAGGCCCCAACTCTCCCCACGCATCCTCAAAGAAAACAGCCGCAAGCACGCGAAAGGAGCCTCCTTTCTAGCCGTTTCGACACCAAGCACAAAAGCGCAGATTTTTCCGTACCTGAAGACCTGAGGAGGCAGGAATCAAGCGGCCGAGATCGCCGGGAACCCTACAGACCCCGCAGCGCAGCCTCTCCTGCTGCCTCAGCTCCTCCAAGATCCGGCCGAACTGGGGAAGGAGGAGAAAGCAGAGAGGGCAGCCAGGCCGGCGGCGGCGGATGGGCCGGCGTCCGTACGCCGGGGGCTGGAAGCTGCGGAGTCTCGAGTTTTAGTTTTCTTTTTTCTTCTTTTCGAGGAGGTGGTGGGCCGAGGCGGAGGCGGAGACCGGAGGGACAGAGAGCGCTGCTGCCTGTTGTGCTGCGGCTTCTCTCTCTCGCTAGTCTTCTTGCACGAGGGATGCTTGCTTGTTCCTCGCTTCTTGCCTTGCCCTACTCTCTCTTTCCTTTTTTTTTTTTTCTCCTTCCTTTTGTGCTCGTCTTAGAGCAACTTCAACCGGTTCTTTATCCTACTCTTCACTGTATATTTACCTAATATGACTCAAGAAATGGACTCCAACCGGTTCTTTATCCTCCTCTTCATTTTTATCGAGTCGCTATTTTCTCCCGGCCGCTAGCTAGATTTGGCGAGCGCCTCCTCACTCGCTTCTCAAATAGCTAGGCCATTGGAATGCTAACTCAAATAGAGAGCTGAAAATAATAGCTAGCCTCTTCATTCTAGGAAATAGAGAGGGAGAAATGACTAATGGGATGGAGTTGCTCTTAGCGAAGAAAATCTCCGGTATCTTTCTTTAACAGTGGTATAATTACAGAGTTGCTCGAAAATTCAATCACTGTAGACTACATGGATAGGATTGGCAGCATGCGCGGATGGATCCAGCTGGTCCGAGCAATGCGCGATGGCATCAAACGGAAGGGACCAAATGGCAATGGGATTCTAGCGGCTATGAAGGGCCTCGCAGTGTCGTAAGTCATGAGTTACCACCAGAAGAACCTGTTTATGTTGGCTATAACTCATGATTTTTTATAATAACATATATCTTTTAATTAAAAATAAATAATAGTGATTTTTATAAAGAACATGTGAGCAATAGAGAAAGTGAAAGAGAGATACATGCGCAAAACTATAGCGAGAAGAGTAAGATATGTGATACGCTCGTAACGCTCTGATTTATCTTCGGAGCAAGAAGAGTAGAAAAGTCACTTTAAAAAGTCAGAAGTTGATATTAGCTTTTATCTTTTTCAAATAGAAGATAGAAATAGAAACCAATATAATCAGACCCTAAATCATGAACTCTATTAGTAAGATAGAGACGAGGTGGCGTTGTGTATGCAAAATCAAATTTGCATTACGGTGTACGTAGTTAAGAACTGTCCTCTCCAAACAGGACATATACCTCTTCTTACGAGTTTGAAATTGCATATTAATTTTTATTTCAATCTCTTAGTGTATAGTACATATAAAAAAATTATGTATGATCAATAGTAACGTCTCAGGGTTTTAGAGCATCTTGCTATTATTAGCTTTTGAACTAGGAGAAAAGTGAAGTAGCATGTGTCAAACCCATCTTTGGTGTCGTGAAGTCCAACAAAGAAACGGTTAGTCCACCAGTTGTATCCGAGTCTGGAATTCGGGATAGCGGAAGGTGCCGTTTAGAATTCATATATGCATCAAGCTGCAAAATAGTTCGGATAGCCAAAATTTTGTTGAATCTAGGGAGCCAATATGCCCATCATCCATAGTAAACACAAAACGGAAGGAATGATCCGCGGTCTAGTGGTGGAAGTTAGGGTGTTCATCGTATCAACCTGGATACTATCACCTGGATTGAGAGTTTTTAGCTTATATATTGTACTGTTGCAGTATGTATTTATAGAAATAACTGTATGCGCCGAGTATTGACAAAAATGATGTTTCAGTCGTCTGGTGGTCGGATGGCAATGCTAGAGGGGCGACACGTGTCGCTGCCGTCCCGCAGGCGGACGGCAGGCCATCTACTGTCCCGTGGCCAAATGTAGGCTGCCTGTCGTCTTAATTACTCGTCTTAATTTTTTGCATAATATTTGTTTGAATTTTGTAATATAGCAAATGAGTTCAAAAAATTACAAACTTTTATGTACAGGCTTCTGATATATTGTACTTTATCTTATAATTTTTTGATAATTTTATCCACTCTGAATGTTATTGAAAAATTCTTACTATTGAGATATTTGTAGGAGTTGTTACATATAGCAAACGAGCTCAAAAAATTATAAAATTTTATGTGAAGCCTCTTGACACAATCATAGTAATTGTGTAATTTTTTTGAGATTTTTATGTGCTTTAAATTTGCCACGTTACTTCATGTTACTTTAATCATGAAATTAGCGATGCTCAAGCATCTTTTGCAGTGTCTGACCTCTGTCGTTTGCATACATATCGACCCGTTGCTACTATCTTTTATTTCTCGCTGCGTCCTTCACATATTTGTCACTCTGTTCGTATCATCCCCCCTCACACGCTCTCTCATCCGCACTAATGTCGTTATGTCCGTGCCATCCCCTCACTCGCTTTCTCGTCTGCATATTTGTTAGTGTTATCATACTGTTCTCCTTCATCCGAAGTGTTGCGCGTCAACAAGGAGTTCTTAAATTGCGAAGTGAGTGTACCGGGTTTCTTTTTTCGCTCGGCCATAAATACGAACCTCTCGTAGTTCATCATCGCTCATCTCAGTTACTCATCACAGAAGCTCATTCTCGCTGTCATCGCTCAAAATTAAAACTGTGTAGCTCACTATTTTGAGAAGACAGTGCATAACGCATCAAAGACGTGGCAGGAGAACGCGGCAGTGCTAATTGCTTCTCCTAAAAGGTAGGTAATTTTTTATCAATCGTAATTTTTCAGACCAGTAATCAAATTATCGGTAATTAATGAATTATACGTATATAGTTATATACATGTAATCACTAGCTTGTAGTATTTTACTGTCATTATCAATCTTTGTACTAATGTTTCATCTATCCTATTTATTGCAAAGTACTCTCAAAATTAAGAGTGCATGTGGGATCATACGAATTTCCTATGTTAACGACATCCTCGTTACCTCTCTCGCGTTGCATCTGTTGCCAGAGGTCATCGTTTTCTTCATTGAGACTATCAATCTGCGCCTCCATCTCTAAGATTCGCTCCCACGGTGTATCCACGTACCTCACAACATAGTGTTTATGGGGAGGATCGATCCAACAGACAAAATCGTATTTCGTCATCTGCTGGAAGGAGGGTTAACATAAAAACTCTAATAGCAAAAAGAGAAAATAAACTATTGGCTAATTGTACCCCAGAGTGTGGGTATCGGAAGAAATGTCGCCCTCCATCGAAATGGCCTTCGACAACCTGCACGACCGCGTCCTCTCTATGTCTGCATTTCGGTCATACCGGTTGAGCCCGCCTATTTGGCATCAAATGGTAGTTAGGACTGAAATCTTCCCTCCTTTGCAGGGGAAGGTCTTCATCCGACGACCCCGCTCTAACCGCCCCCTCAACGTCTGCCATGCTATATTACTATATAACTAAGAAGGTTCTTTTTTCTACAAGAAACAAAATATAGTTTACATGAGCGATAAACGATTGTGAGAGTTCTGTATTTCAAGTCGAGCGAAAAGGGAACCTGGTGCGTTGCCATTAGAAATTACAGACGCGTTGTCACCACATAGCACCATAGGCGACGGGGGACAACATGATAAGAGCAATATATGTGCGCATGAGGGAGCAGGCGAGGCGAGACGACACGGACAAACTGACATTTGCACGGGCGAGGGGGCAGCACGAACATAACGACATTAGTGCAGATGAGGGAGTGTGCCAGGGGGGACAATATGAACGGAGTGACAAATATGCAAAGGACATAACGAGAAATAAAAGATAACAACAATTGGTTGACATATGTGCAAACGACAGAGATCAGTCACTGCAAAAGACGACTGAACATTGTTAATTTCATGATTAAATTAATATGAATTAACGTGGCAAATTTGAAGTACATAAAATTCCCAAAAAATTACAAAATTACTATGATTATGTCAGAAGTTTTCATATAAAATTTTGTAATTTTTGGAGCTCGTTTGTTATATGTAACAACTCTTGCAAATATCTCAATATTATGAATTGTTTAACAACATTCAAAGTGGATAAAATTGTTAAAAAATTAGACAATGAAGTATGATATGGCAAGAAGCTGAACATAAATTTTCACAATTTTTTAAGCTTATTTGCTATATTTAAAAATTCAAATAAGTATTTAAAAATTCAAATAAATATTACCGTCCGACCACCAGACAGCAAAAACGTCATTTTTGCCAATACTCAACGAATATAGTTATTTCTGTAAATACATGCTGCAACAGTGGTATATACGCTAAAGCCTCCTTGGATTGGCGCAGTGTATCTTATTTAACCAGAGTACTACATCTACGTTCCATGATGAACAACAATCTAACGGTGACAAAAATCAACTTAAATTTAAATAAAATTAGGCAACTTACAAATAGCAAAATCGAAATATCATTATGGAAAAGTCACTTTGCAAAGTGCAAATTGTGGAAATTAAAACAAGAGTAAATTTCTTACATGACATTGAATATGATAAATATATAGCTCGTTGTGAGGATGACAAGTAGGTCTGGACACGTAGGTTGATGACATTTAATGTATATAAAGTATGCGAAAACATTCAACCACATATAAGAAATTATTCTTATAATAATGCTAGCCGCGCAATACCGGGGGTCACTTGGTTCAATTCAAATGGGCTAGACTACCATCGAGCGAGTAACGCATGTTCAAGGCTTAAATATAAACTTTTACTAGCATCTTTCTTGCACACCTCGTACGATTTTATTGTACACCATGAGGTACGATAGAAAAAAAATCTATGCATTGTTAGGCATGCGGTACCGTGGTTTAAAGAAAAACCGACATCGGTACTAATCTAAATAAAAAGTCTTATCTTTGCTAAGTGGCGCTTTAAATTTCCTCCTCAGCCTTGAGTATCCAACAACTGATGTTGCTTTCATCGTGGGGCTTGATGTCTAACAATTCTAATGCACGGTTGATCCCATCATGAAATTTTCTATGAAAATTCCATGGGAAAAGGTTCTGGCATGGATCCTGAAACATTGTTGTAAGAGATCATTCAAGGTGAAAAGTGAAAAACTCTATACGATCTAGATCTCTCCGGTGACTGTTGTGGTAATAACCCAAGGAAACACCTTTTTAACACAGCAAATAGTAAATACATTACTTAAAAAGATCGCTTTGACTGAATCGTGGACCGGTCCAACGAAAAGACATCGTGATGTGTCTTTGGTTTTGTGGGGTTGTTCACTGTGAGGTGGAGCCCACTGTCGGTCTCACGAAACGGGTCCATTTCTCAATTGTAACGAGGGCACGAACGTGCGTGTCCATGGCCTTCTTCACAACGATTCGCCGGATCATGGCTCGCTCTTCTAGAGTGTTACTGGTATTTTAGATAGTCCGCATTTTTTAAGACAGTGATAAATAATAGAGATGATAATATAATAGATGTTATATATGGTTTTAGCTTCGTATATCTATTTAGAGAAACAATTTTAAAAAACCGTTTAGAAAACTGATCTGTTTATTTTGGTTTCTAGAAAAATCAAGGTGGTGATCAACTCGGCTTAAAAGCTCATGGCTTATGGCTGAAAACACTGTAGCTGGTTGAAAAAAACACTGTAGCTGACAGAGGCTTATTTCGCATAATTAAATTTAAAAAAATTTAAAAATATAAAAAATAGGTTAGCCCATTACGTATAATACAAACAAATACGGGAAAAAAAGAACCGGCAAAAAAGCTCAACAAAAAGCCAAAAGTTCAGAAAAAGACGAAATTTATGAATAGTACAAAATAAACCAGAAACCATAAGCCATAAGCCGAGTTGAACACAACCAAAGCTAAAAACCATATAAGGTAAAAAAGAAAAAGTCCCGTGCCTTTTCGAGGAAAGCTACGGCATGATCATCGACTGCGATTACACGCAGGAGAAGTTTGTTGCAAGCGGTTTTTTTAGATCGGACAATTAATTCTTTTGTTGCGCGTTTCGTCCTGGGTACTGTTAACACGGTGATGATCTGTACGTGCTGTCAGAGTAAATGCACAATTGAATTGTCACTTTGGTACGCAATGCAAATTAAAGGTACTTGATCTTTTTGTCCAACTGATACTGCTGCGACTTGCGAGAGATACAGTACGTACGTATACTGCTTCTAGATAGACAAACTATGACTGTGTCCAGCTGCACATGGTTTTCTACATGCTGACCTGCTTGCCTTACTTATACCAGGTTACCAGCTTGACAGGAGTACTACCCCCTGTAATGGAATATCCTATGGAGGAAGACAAGAGCAGCTGGGATGAAAAAGGACGGCTTTACAAGCTCTTTTTTGGGAGGAAGCAATCAATTGGATCGTGTTACACATGTCCCCCATGTACGAGCAGCAGATCCTTCGTGATGATAAACTTTTAGATTCTACTATCTTGTTTGTATGGGTATTGGGCCTGTTTGATACGGCTGCAGTTTATGCATGGTTTTTGGCTGAAATTTTTAAATTTTAGCTGTTTGCGATAGAGATTATGAAGAGAGAGATACTCACTTGCGATTTTGGTTGATATAGATGTTAAACTTTTAACATATACTACAATTAACTTGTAGCCCCTGTCTTGAGAAAATACCACATTTGAAAGTTATGTACTGTAACAAAAGCCAAAAGCCACTTTTAGAAGCCGTAAAGAACAGGACCATTAGCGTGCATGCTTGGCTCCTGCTTCTTCTAAGGGTGCGTTTGGCAGGGCTCCGGCTCCCGGATTCACCTTTGGTGGAGCCGGAGCCGAACCAAACGGTTGGAGATTCGCAAATATCTGGAGCCGAGCGGGGTGAATCCACTCCAAAAATAGTACTATGGTGGTGGAGCGGGATCCAGGCCACTCCACAGCTCTAGATTCATCTGAAGTCACAAAAATTACCCGCAATTGCCATTGGGGGTATACCCTACTCCTCCCACCGGCCCCATCTGCCAGCGACTCGCGCGCCTCCTCCCCGCACGCGACTCCTCCCATTCCCGCACCGCTCGGCTACTCGGGGTGAATCCCATCTGCCCTCTCCTCTCGCGCGACCGGGGAAAGCGAAACCCTAGGCGACGGCGGCCGGGGAACCCTAGGCGGCGGCCAGATACCTGGCGGCGGCAGGGGCAGCCCTAGGCGGCGGCGGGGACGGCCCTAGGCGTCGGCGGCGGGGACGGATCTAGGCGGCGGCGGCGGGGACGGATCTAGGCGGCGGCGGCGGAGACGGATCTAGGCGGCGACGGCGGCGGGGACGGATCTAGGCGGCGGAGACGGATCTAGGCGGCGGCGGCCAGTGACCCTCTACCCGTGAGTCCATCCCGCTCCTCCATTTTCTTCCACTCCCTCTCTCCATTTTCTTCCATTCCCTACTGTCTCCTCCTAATCCCCCCACTGTTTTCACCAGTGACCCAGCGACGGCGGCGGCCAGTGACCCGACAGCACTTAAAAAAGTAAGTTTTCATGGTGTTCATGGTATGTTGTATGCGTTTATGTTATTCACTTGCTGTTCATGGTATTTATTCACTTGCTGTTCATGGTATTCACTTGCTGTTCATGGTATATCTTTTGAGCTGTTCCAGATGAGTAGAATACACTGCTCATTATCACCGACAATTTCATGATCATCACACAACAATTTTATGAGACTGGAAAACTGAAGGAAGATTTCTTTCCTATAGTTTACAGTTAAACAATTACAACAATAGATCTGGCTGTCTTTTCATTGATTCTGTATCACCTTTGTTTGATCTAGAAAAAGTAAACGAAGAACATGTGCTATGCTGATTCACACATACATATATGTGCTATCATTTTCTATTCCAACCTGTGACGTTTATGTTTAAGCTGTGGAAGCAGTATTCAACTATACAAACGGGTCTCTGGCCTATGTTTATGCGAGAGTTCAGATACTGTATTGTCGATTATATCGTAAAGCTTTTATCTCTATTCTTTATTTTCGGGGTATGTGTGGGGGTGGGGATGCCTAACACTGCCGATGCCGGTCCCAAGCCCGGATAAAAGTGGAGGGGGCATGAATTCAAAGTTTTAGGTTGTGGGTTGATTGTGTGGTTACTGTGGTAAAGAGCTATTGTTGTAAGTTGCTTCAGTGTGCACAGTGGCAAATCAGAGGAAGAACCAAGTTGAAGCTAAAACAGTAGCAAATTCCAGTTAAAAAGAAAGAGCAAAGTGTGGACATGACAATAAATGATTTGCTCTGAACAGATGTAGACACTGTTGTATGAATGTCTATGATTTGTAGTCGGATTGAAAAACATGTAGACACTGTTCTATGATTTGCAGCAATGTGTAATGGATATTGTTCCAAATAGAGCTGATATGTGTATTAACATTTTAAATGGTTGCATGCACATCATTTCTGATATTTTCGCAATTTAAGAGAGTATTAGTTCATTTGTTTACAGCCAGGTAGTTCTTTTCAACATGTACTGATATATGCACCCCTTTTGTGACAATGAAGCATGAACTGATATGTCCTGTCCAGCATCATAAATTTCTTTAAAACAGTCACAAAATTTGATGATTGTGTCTTGCTTTGATCTACCTCAGTATACTTGATTTGTACTATATGTTTCTCCATCCATAAATTGAGTTGTTTAGATGTCAATTATTGACAAAGAGAAAATGAAACTTTTGAATTATGCAGCACCATGTTATCTGTATAACCTTCTTTTCTATATATTCCCAGTAATATTCTTACACATTTCGTGGGGGGTTTTGGAATTATTTCAGTATGGGTGAGTTACTTGTTCAAAATGTACTTTTGTACGTTGGTGATCAGTTTTTTTTTTTTTGCTTGATTCTTGCTCTTCTACAAAAGTGGGGTGAAGAAAATAGGAACACAAACCTTCTTTCAAAAAAAAAAGGAACATAAACAGATAAACTTTTTGTTTAGCTAAAAAGCCAAAGGTTGAAAGACACTCGTTTTTTTGTCACAGGAATGGATGCCCAAGTGTCTTACGCATTTCATTCTAAGAGGAAATTGCATCCAGAGAAATTACAGTTCATAACTATATTTCTTTAGGTCCATATAAGCATTAAAAAACCATGCAATCTATAAAGACAAGCAAAAAGATAATTATGTAAAACTAGGGGTAACATGGTCTATTTTCATCAAATCCCCCCTTTTATGAATCTGGAGCTAACCTACTAGCCAAACGCTTTTCAGTGGCAGCTCCAGATTCTCAGAGAAGTGGATTCTCAGAGAATCCAGAGCAGAAGCTGAAAAATGAGAATCTAGAGCTCTACCAAACAGACCCTAAGTTGACTTCTTATTTTTTGAATTTTTTCTATTATTTCTTTGTATTATCTATGAAAATATAAAATTTTTATTTCTTTTATTTTTTAAATTTAATTACATTACAAAAACTAACAGCTACAGTACATTTTCAGCCGTTGCAGTGTGAAAAAAAGAAGCCAAAATAAGCACTACCTTAGTGTTATTCGTTGAACAATCTCCTGCATATATCTTCATTTCAAGGATAATTTTTTGGATTCTGTCTTTGTGTGTATTGGCATATAGACATACTGAGCGTTATCCCTTGACCAATCTCGTACAGATGTATTTTTTTTCCAAGTTTTGAGCCTGGCTCGATCGAGGAACCTAACTGTGCTTTAACAGACTTTTAAAAAAATCAATCAACTACTAGTATTAGTATATGCTTTTCCTATTAAAAAAATTATATCGAGCCTACTTGTGCACTGCAGTAATCATGCTACAACTTTTCTGTTGTATCATGGTACCTATCAACATCAACTGTTCAAAACAAAAGGAAAGAAAGAAACGGAGGTTGTCATCTTGCATTGTTTAGTGAATTAGTTGCACTGCACACATCAGGCCATCATAAAGCTCAAATTGCAATTAGTAGTAGTATTTTATTTGGATTGGTTAGTGAAGAAGACAATGGAGCTCACATGCTGGGAGGAGCAGTGCTATTTGCTAAGAGCATAACAGACCAAGTAGGTTGGGTAGTTGACCTATGTCTAGATAGGTGATGACCGATAAGATTTGGAGCAGGACAAGCAACCTGTCGTTGGCTAGCTTATTGCAGCTAAATCAACTGCCTACTTGTTAAAAAAACTAATTAAATAGCTAAAAGATGGATGTTGGCACAGCTCTTACACTATCAACATTTTTAATCAACGACGTTTTCCTAAGACATCACATTAATTTGCTCCAGCTAAAATTTCTGGCTTTTGGAGTAGACATGCGTGCTCACAGAAAAACACTTGCTTCAGTATCTGAGACAAGCAGCATGCCTTTGAATAGGTTGTTTGAAATTATTTACACTTGCTTAATTATGTATACACTACTAGAAAACAGATCATCCCTCACGGTTAAAAACCGTCAGCAAAATACAAAAAACCGTCAGGTTAATAATCCCTCACGGTTTCCCGTCAGGAAAATCCCGTCAGGGCTAGCTGGCAAGGAAAATTCAAATTTGGCTGACGGTTGCCCGTCAGGAAAATTTAACCTCACGGTTTTACCCGTCAGGGAAATGAAACCTGACGGTCGGTTAACCGCCCGTGAGAAAAATTGACATTAACCTGACGGGCGCTAACCGACCGTGAGGAAAATTGAAATTAACCTGACGGGCGCTAACCGACCGTGAGGAAAATTGATTTAACCTGACGGGCGCTAACCGACCGTGAGGAAAATTGATTTAACCTGATGGTACTAACCGTGAGGAAAATTGGCACAAATGCCAAAAAAAATAGTAAAACAAGTAACATTTTCATGCACTTTATATGATAATTGCAACACAATTAACAAATACATCTAAACATTGGACTCATGTATATCAACAAATTCATATATTGCCAATATATCCTCATAAAATACAGATTTAATTGTAAATTTATGTAATATATGGATCAGTACAATATTATCAACAAAATATTAGCTAAACAACTCGTTGTCCTTAGTAGCTACTTTTGCCTAACAAATATCACAAACCCACATGTACTAACAGATGGAATAACTGACATAGCACAATCACATAAACTGAACAATTCACTAACTTCTGTAATCTGAGGCCTCCCCACCAACTTCTGTAATCTGAGGCCTGCAAAAGATGAAATGCTTTAGATCACCAAACAGTTTTACAGCCCCACATTAAAACATACAAGTAGACAGAAATTCTAAACCAAACATCAGATTAATACAGTAGCTTGTAACATCGACATGCATTCTATTTTCTTGCCTTTAGAGGTAAGTTGCCTGCTAGGCAGGAGATCCATCAAACGGAAGACTTTTTCACTTGCTCCAACAGACTGCATCAGGGAGGACCAATTGTCTCCAATCCACCATGTAGACAAAATCAACCACTCAGCATACAGTATAAATTTTGTCAGTTGCTCAGCAGTTAACTTCCCGGACATGATAGATATTCCTCCAATCAAAACTGCAATGACCTACACAAAGCTTACAGATAGTTCAAGCTCAAGCTCCAGCCTCCATAAGCCATTGTCTGCCGAAAGCTTACATCATACAGCTTATCCAACCACTTTGCATACCTATCAAAGTACAAGGAATTATGACATGTGCAAAGCGTTATCTTTATGGCAACAAGAGAGAAAAGAAGCAGAGATTGCCTTTTAAACTCCTGCTTTTCTGTTCCATATACCCGTACTGTCCTAACCAAAGTTATCACCTCTTGAGCAACCTGATTTAACACTCATAGAAACAGCCTGTTCGCAAGCACAGATCAACATTGCTAGCCTAAGCTAATCCATCAGACAGAAAAAAGTATACCAAAAATAGTCCATCAGACAGAAATAAAAAGATTCCAGTCAGAGAAATGAAAAGCAGGTGAAAAGCTAATCTATGCATGCCCTTACTTATGACCAGGTGAAAAGCAGTCGTGGGTTAAAGTAGCTTAAGCTAATCCTCAATTAACGAAGCTCCAAATTCTAGACATTGGTAATTAATTTGATCCATCTCGATTCATAAGAGAAACAAATAACTTCTAATTTTTAAGAAGAGGCCAGGTGCATGTATGTATCTATGTTGTGCTCATATTTCAACACCATAAGCAAAAAAGGAGTCCATGTCTCCTGGAGGGCCTCCGTGGCTTGCTTGGAGGCGTCGGAGACCACCGGCGAGGCCAGCTTCAGGGCCTGCTCGCCGGCGCTCTGCAGAACCGGCAGCGCCGGCTTCACGGCCTCGCCCAGCGCCTTGAGCACGCCCACGGACTGCTCGGCAAACATGGGGATGGTGCAGGAGCTCACGGAGGGACATGTGGATCTTGACGAGGCGGAACTCCTCCGGCATGATACCCCGCTCCCGGTCCGCCGCCGGCACCACGTCCACCTCCTCCGAGTCCAGTAGAGCGGCACCGGAGGAGACGCGGCACAGAGAAGATGCGGAGGAGAGCGCCAATTACCCAGTGGAGGAGAGCGGCGGCCCGGCACGGAGGCGGCCAGATGCGGGCGGAGCGACACCGGATCCGGCGCGAGCGGCAGGGATCTAGCGATGGGGAGGTCGGATCTGATGCGGGCGCCCACGGGAGCGGCGGGATCCGGTCGGAGGCCTGGGGCGGCGGCGGCGTCCGAAGGCGGCGCGAGCGCGGCGGTCGGGAGGCGGCGCCGTGAGCGCCGCGGCCGGGAGGTGGCGGTGGCTCAAACCGCGGAGGTGGGCGAGGGGATGGGGTGGAGGAGGCGGGCGAGCGGAGGAGGCGGGCAGGCGGGCGAGCTGATGGGGTGGAGGAGGCGGGCAGGCGGGCGAGCGGATGGGGTGGAGGAGGCGGGCGAGCGGAGGAGGCGGGCAGGCGGGCGAGGGGCGATGGGCGGAGGAGGCGGGCGGCTGCGAAAATATCGAGCGGGCTGGACGGCGAGGGGATGGGGAAATTTTAGCTAGGGTTGGCTGGAATTAACCTCACGGGCCGGAGAAGTCTGACACAAAATTTGAATTAACCTCACGGTCTATGCGGGCCCGTCAGGAAAATGAATTTTTGCGACGGTGATAAGTGAGCCCGTCACAAAAAATGAATTAACCTCACGGTCCATGCGGGCCCGTCAGGAAAATTAAAGCCCGTGAGGGATGATCCGTTTTCTAGTAGTGATACTAGCTACATAAGCACGGCGCTATGCCGCAGTAGCTACCACGAAGACCGAAGAAAAAGAGTCGACAATTCGTAAGATTCTTTTTTGCAAAAATCAACAGCACATATGTATTTCTAGAAAAAGTGAAAGGGTTTTCCAAAAAATTAAGGGCACATAAGTAATTCTAGAAAAGTGCGGAGCTTTATCCCATGAAAAGAGGGTCTTCCTAGACAAAATTAAGGATCCATGTGTAATTATGGAAAATTGAAGGGTCTTTTCACAAAATTACTGATGTGGCGGGTCTTTCTATAAAAACTAAGGACATGTACATAATTTAGAAACAATGAAGGACCTTTCGCATAATTATTGAGGAGGCTGCTCCGCGGGGCGGAATACCTCGGGGCATATATAGGTAATATTTAGAAAAACCAAAGAATATTTTCACATAATTACTGAAGTGGCAATGCTCCTGAGGCAAAATACCCCGGGGCATAAGTAATACCAGTAGCGTAAGCGCGGCAGCACGCCGCGCTAGCTATCATGTGGACCGAAGTAAAAGAGACGATAATTCGCGGGGAAGTTTTTCTAAAAAAATCGAGGACGCGTGCGTAATTTCAAGAAAACAGAAGATCTTTTCCGCAAAAAAAGAGGACCTATAAGGACCTGTACGTAACTAAATGAGGACTCATACGTACTTTTGGAAAACCGCGGGGTGCTATCCTACAAAAGAATACGCAATTTCGGTGAAGTAGAGGGGGTTTTCGGAAAAAACCTGATAGGATCTTTTTTGCAAGAACTAAGAACCTTTATGTGATTTCGGAAATCTTGGGAGCTTTTTGCAAATATGCTGACGTGGCGCGGTGCAAAGCTGAAGTTCCCCGGCTTTAATATAGTGATGACTAGTAGTTTCTGTTGTTGAACAATCCATTCAGAAGCAGCTGCATACGCTTGTCTGAGTCCAACTACCTTCGATTCCTCCTTGTGGCACCAACCATGCACGGATCGGCAGGGCTGCAATCGAATGAGTTTATGGTGGTGATCGGCTCGGCTGAAAAGTTTATGGCTTATGGCTGAAAACACTGTAGCTGACTGAAAAAAGTACTGTAGCTGACAGAGGCTTATTTAGCATAATTAAATTTAAAAAAATTTAAAAATAAAAAATATGTTAGCCCATTACGTATAATACAAACAAATACGGGAAAAAAAGAACCGGCAAAAAAGCTCAACAAAAAGCCAAAAGTTCAGAAAAAGACGAAACTTATGAATAGTGAAAAATAAGCCAGAAGCCAGAAGCCGAAGCCGAAGCCGAGTTGATCAGGGCCACATTTGTTGTCTTTTGTATTTTGTTATATGTTATAATAACTAGTTTTTAAACGGTGTATTTTTTAAAAATAGAGTCTACTAGTTAATTATAGTAGACACTATACTGACTTCAACTGTACCAATCAAAATCATATATAATTATCTTTTTTTATAATCTCTTGAAATTAAAAACCATAAGTTATTGGGGAAAAACCCATACGTAAGGATTGGCGTTTTGGGGTCACATGTGCATGGAATTTGATGGGCATAGTTTAGGGCCATGGCCTCTAACTTTGTAGGCAGTCAAGGGCACAGCTTGATGAGTCCCATGTGAAGCCGCAAGCCCGCAACCATGAAACGCCAACCGGAAAGCTAAGCACTTCATGGCGTTTGCCGTGTAGTAGTACTACTACTACTACTACTCCAGTACGTAGTGGTCCAAAAACCTTTCCAAATGGCTAGCTCCATAGTTCTGCTACGGAGTTAGCTCCAAGTTGGCAATTAGTAGTCTCCAGGCAAGAGAAGAAAGTTGCTAGTGATTTTTTGCTTGTCCATAGGCGCAACAACAACATGCCAATGGCAGTGAGTGTCCTAATGGTTGTTGATGTTTTATTATCTCCATACCCCTATCTTGGAGAACACATGGGATGTTAGTTTTTTCCCCCTTTTGAGAGGGAAATGGACTGTTAGTTGAGCTAAGCACGACATGATGCATAGGCATGCCCAACAATTGGACAGATAGTTGGGCCTCTTATGGGCCAGCATATGTATGGGCCTATGGCCATGTATTTGTGTTATGTATGCCAATGAGAGGATTAGGCCGGAACGACAGGTTTATTCTTTCTTGTTCCGTATTCATAGAAAAAGACTAGCCCACTCCTTGGTTCAATGTCAACATCTCATGCCTCAGCCATTAGTTTCGTAGAAGATTGCCAAATAGACATCACTCCAGTTGAATTCTCATCGTTGTGATAAAAGAAGCATAGTTATAAGGGAGGTCCTTGTCTAGCATAATTTTTTTTAAAAAAAAATGCAAGTGTGATAATTACCTGATTGATGCCTGGATCACACTTGATTCGAGACCTCAGCTACTACCTACTGAAAATAATACTTTCTTATGCCTAGACACCCTGTTTGACCAATATTAGAGGTTCCATTGGTCCATTTGAAAAAGGCAGAAGACATTTGGATGATAACGACAATATAGACCTGTTAAAAAGGCAGAAGACATTTGGATGATAACGACAATATAGACATGTTAGAACCGGGCGAAAGCCTTTAGCGTGAGAGAACAATTACAACAAGTACGTAAGAGACATAAGAATTTGTTTATGAGATTTTGCAAAGCTTACATTCCTAGGAGCCAAATCACGGTGACTTCGTCTGTATGAGGAGTTTCTTTCTTTTCACACGATTAAGATTACAAGAAATAAAATGTATATATTTATACCCTAGTTATATGTTTGATTCAGACCTGTAGTCCGTACCGCAAGGGTCTTCACCCCTGCACCTCCCCAATCCACAACATTTTATAACCCCACACAGTTGCGTCTCCAATGCCTATAGGGTTGTATCCGGAAAGCGATACTTTGCTTTCCAAACAAAACCTCTTTCTTTCACCTTGTTATATATGAGCCATACAAAATAAATCTCCACTTTGGTGAATACAATACCTTGAAGAAAAAAAATACAAGAGAATGCTTTGACAATCCTCAGGTTACCTCCTTACTCAGCAACTTGTGACTCCTAACAAGTCAAGGCAATACTCAAATTTGTTGGCGGTGACAAACTTAGTTAACAAATACGTAGCATTATTATCGGTGTGCACCTTTGTTAAATCAATCTCTCTTGAACACAACCCCTCTCATGGCCATACACAACAAGACCGGAGAGACCAAAGTGGAACTTGCTTGTGGTGCTTGTCTTGTGGAAAAACAAGATGAATGGCCAGTTCTTGGGACAAAATGGTCACGACGTCGCTTTCTCGCAACGAAAACGTCTTCTAGCGTTTGGTTTGCTGCCATGACACGGCACCGCTAATGTTGGGTCAATACCTACGCTAGAGAATGTCAAGACGACCCGGTCTCTATCCATCATCCTACCTGGCGTGTCAATTTGGGATAGACCAATGGAGCTAGCTATACATGTATGCACAATATTGTTAATTGAAAGTTTGATCCAAATCAGCGTGGACCTGCAACCGCAAAGCAAGTCATTGTACAATAAAATCTTGAATAACAATGGAACAATCTTGCAAAAATTAATATATGAATTCACGTCCTAAGCAACTAGCTATTCAGCCTTTTTTTTAATCACTCCTACTCCAGTGCTTATTATATCCCCCAGATATGATGAAGCTTAGGCATAAATTGACACGGGTAGCCTGAGTTTAGTTAGCTTAGCCATGGCGAAGTCGTTGCATCTGCCGTTGTTAACACTAGCCATACTTGTTACCCTGAACGTGTCATGTGCCCAAACAAATATCACCTCTGGGTCCTCACTGCAGGCTGCCGCCGGCGCCGGCTGGTCGTCCCCGTCGGGCCGCTTCGCTTTCGGTTTCTACGCCACGGACGGTGGCCTCGCCGTCGGCGTCTGGCTCGCCACCGCACCGGACATAACGGTCACGTGGACGGCGAACCGCAACGACACGCCTGCCACGAGCGGCTCGCTCCGGTTCACCTACGACGGCCGTCTGCTCTGGACCGGCGCGAACGGCCAGGACAGGCCAATCGCCGTGCCGTCCCAGCCAGCCGTCGCGGCCGCCATGGGCGACGACGGCAACTTCGTGCTGTACGGCGCGAATGCGACGGTGGTGTGGTCGACGTTCGCGTCCCCCACCGACACCCTGCTCGCCGGGCAGGACCTCGTGCCCGGGGCGCAGCTCTTCTCGAGTATGTCCGACACGAGCAGGGCCACCGGGAAGTACCGGCTCGCCAACCAGCTCAACGACGGCAACCTCGTGATGTACCCGGTGGGCACGACCAACGTGGCGGCCGCCGCGTACTGGGACACGGGGACGTTCCAGATAGGCTTCCCCCTTACCTTGCGCTTGGATGCCAGTGGCGTGCTCTACCTGGTGGGCAACAATGGCAGATACACCAAGAACTTGACGCAGCCGGCCAGGGCCGCACAAGCTGGAGAGCAGGTCTACTACCGAGTTGCGCTTGATCCTGACGGAGTCCTGCGCTTGTATCGCCATGCCTTCGTGTCCAACGGCGACGGTGCCTGGAAGACCAACGTCCAATGGATTGGGCCGAGCGATCGGTGCCATGTCAAGGGCGTTTGCGGGTTCAACAGCTACTGCGTCCTCGACTGCAACGCGCAGCCTAGCTGTTTGTGCCCGCCGGGGTTCGATTTCATCGAATCGAGCGATGCCGCGCGCGGTTGCACGGTGAACTCGAGCGCCGGCGACTGCGTGGGGGGACAGCAAGACGCTGGCTTCTCCATGGTGGCCATGCAGAACGTGTCGTGGGCGGACACGCCGTACGGGGTGCTGGGCGCGGGCACGAGCGCGGCCGACTGCCAGGCCGCGTGCATGACCGACTGCTTCTGCGCCGCCGTGCTGCTGGACGCCAACGACGGCACATGCACGAAGCAGCAGCTCCCGCTGCGGTACGGCCGCGCGGGCGGCGGCTATACTCTGTTCGTCAAGACCGGGGGAACGCCGAACGAGGCGCTCGGCGGCAGGGACACCTCCAGCCATCGCGTCGGGCGGGCAGCCACCATCGCGTTGGTTTGCATCGGGCTCTTGACATGCATCGCGTTGTCCGCTCTCATTGCGTCCGCGCGGCTTCTCTGGGTGAACCGGAGGATCGCACAACGGCACATGTCGCTCGCGAACGCCGAGGCCGACGCCGCCGAGGCCTTGGACGAGGAGGCTCCCCTGAGGTCGTACACTTACCAGGAACTCGAGCACGCGACGTACAGCTTTCGAGACCCGCTCGGCCGCGGCGCGTTCGGCACGGTGTTCAAAGGGGCGCTGCGCAACGGCGAGAAGGCAATCGCCGTGAAGCGGCTGGAGAAGCTCGTGGAGGACGGCGAGCGGGAGTTCCAGAGGGAGGTGCGCGCCATCGGGAGGACGAGCCACCGCAACCTGGTGCGCCTCCTCGGCTTCTGCCACGAGGGCGCGAACCGCCTCCTCGTCTACGAGTTCATGAGCAACGGCTCCCTCGCCGACCTCCTCTTCAAGAGCGCCTCCTGCCCGGCGTGGCCCGATCGCGTCGGCGTAGCGCTCGACGTCGCGCGGGGGCTGCACTACCTCCACGACGAACTGGACAGCCGCGTGATCCACTGCGACGTCAAGCCGCAGAACATCCTCATGGACGCGGCCGGCACGGCCAAGATCGCCGACTTTGGGCTCGCCAAGCTGCTCCAGCCCGACCAGACGCGCACCTTCACCGGCGTCCGCGGCACGCGCGGGTACCTAGCCCCCGAGTGGTACCGGGGCGCCGGGCCAGTGACGGTGAAGGCCGACGTGTACAGCTACGGCGTGGTACTGCTCGAGATCGTGACATGCAAGAGGAGCATGGAGATGGAGGAGGCCGGCGAGGAGCGCACTCTGATGGAGTTGGTGTACGAGTATCTAATGAGGGGTGAGGTGAAGAGGGCCATGAGCAGCGACGAGGTGGTGGAGGCGGCGGCCGTCGAGAGGGTGGTGAAGGTGGGGATCTGGTGCGTGCAAGAGGACGCTCAGTCGAGGCCGTCCATGAAGAGCGTCATCTTGATGCTGGAAGGACACTTGGAGGTGCCATTTCCTCCGCCTCCCTCTTCTTCTTGATGGATGGTATTGAAACATGTAGCTATCATTTTCTTTTCTTATGGGAGTGTTTAGATATTATCCAGATGTTTTCTTTCTAATTATCATTCAAATTTGTAATTCTTGAATTAAAGATCAAGAGAAAAATATCCGGATGATGTTTAACAAAAACTCTTTCTTATAGGTTTCTCTGTGGTGTACTATTTTTGTGTACGCGGACATAAGAGATTTTTAAGATCTTTACCACATCATGTCACCATGGCAGATCCTCTAACGTGCTGAAAGGCAAGTCACAACACATGCGTACGTGCAATGCACCGAATATAAATCGTACGTCTCATCCAATTATCTTCAAACCAAAAACTTACGCCTCCTGTTCAAAGGGGTGCGGTGCTAGCTGCACAGCGGCGAGAAGGCTAGCGGGAGTTCCAGAGGGATGTGCGCGCCATCGGGCCACCGCAACCTGGCGCGCCTCCTCGTCCACAAGCTCAGGAGATGTATTAAAACCGTCGGCTTAAACCTATGGGACGCTGGAAGAGCTTCACTCAGTTGGCGCCATGTTTGAGTTCAGGAGGCTTCTCCGGCGTCGCCTCAGCCTTGGTGGGCTTCGTAATGCTCTCCGGCTCCGGGGCAATTGCAGTCCGGCTGCGGCGTGCGTGCGCTGTCTGGGGGCCACTCGTGTGCGGCTTGGTGGCGTCGCTCGGAGAGGCGCAGGGTTTCACCCGGGTGGCTGCGCGGGTGCGGCCCGGTGGCGGCGCGGTTTCAATCAGGGGCGGACGCACAGTTTGAGCAGTGGGGGCCTCGGCCCCCACTCAATTTTGTTAATCACGTATGCCTCCTGGATTTAATTCATATGGGCCCCCAGTCCACAACTCAGCAGGCCCCCAGTGGCCCAGTGCGGCAGCTGGCAGGACGGCAGGCCGGCAGTGCCTTCTCAGCTACGCGTAGCAATATGCCCCCACTCAATTTTAGTCCTAGATCCGCCCCTGGTTTCAATCCGACGGCGTTTGGTTGTGGCCCAGCGGCCGTGCAGTTTCGATCCGGCGGCTACACACGTGCGGCCCGCTCGTGGTGCACGTGTGCGCCCCGAAGGCAGCGCAAATCTGAGATCCGACGGAAGGCTCCCTCTTCCTTTCCTGTACAGCAGCAGAACTCCCTCGAGCATGTCGCCGTCCATCATCGTCGCAGCGGTGGTCTTCCTCTTCGTTGACGCATGGCTTCCTAGCGAGTTCACCCACCAAATAAACTTTCCAGTTATGATAGTGGAGTTTATCTCTTACTGGCCGATGCGCCACCTCCTTAGGCCACTGCGTACTTCTCCCTCTTCTTCCGAAAACCCTCTGGTTTGCTATCATCGGCAATTAAAATTTAAGAGAGGCTAATAAAACTTACTTACCGATTTGCTAAATATCGAGTTATCGGTTTGTGGTAGGAATAGGAGGGTTTGCCAAGACTACCCTTGCATCACTTGAGGAAAAAAAATTCCCTGCAGCGACGGACCAAACCGCATCCGCTGCATACGCACAGCGAGCCTGCGACGCGTGGCCTCCCAATACATCGGACGCTCGAGGCTCCTCCCGCACTCGTACGCTCGCAAGTCGCAGAGATATCGGCTCCTCCCGTACCTGGCTCGCTCGTCGCTCGGCTTCACCTGCACTTCAGCTTTCCGGTTGGCTCAGTCTTATCTGCCCCCGTTGCAGAGTCGCGTCGTCGCCGCCGACGCAGAGCCCTCGTCGCCGCCGCCGCATCCCTTATCCGCTCCTACTGCTGCGACCATCTCATCCGCTGATGCCGACACTTAAGTCTCTTTCATCTCTCAGCGTCTTCCCCTTAGCCTATCTCGTTTGGTACAGTTCGTCGTCTACCTCCGCCGAGATCCGTCGTCCTTGTTGGTCCTCCCCTCCGCCTAGCTCCTTTGCTGCCCCTCTGCTTCCCACCTCCCATGGCTGCCTCTCTCGTCTGTTACTGGCAGGTAGAGTTTTCCATCCATGGTTCCATTTGGTTAGATTCCATATAATAGCTGATCGATTTTTGAATTTTTTTCCAAACCAGCTTGTCGTGATTCAGTTTCAATGCAGCAGTTCAATCATTTAGTTCTTTGCTATTTTGCTGTTTTCACATTTCAAATGTTGATCCCCCATATGTTGCAAAGCCTACCAGAGTAACTCGTCATTTTTCTTATAGATCAGAATAATGGGACCCAAACAATAATCGGCATTGCCCTCAACAGACATAGCATTTTGTCTATGTATAGGGAGGTTTGCAAGGTGCTTAGGAGTTTGAAACTCACAAACAAATTCTTGGAATTACTGTACAATTAAGCTTGGCTTTCAAGAAGCTGGGCATATCTTCAGGGTAAAAGGGAAAATCAAGCATCTAAACTTTTGAGTGAAACTTTTGAGCAGACTATGCAGGTCTCTTGAATGGCTACTAGTCCTTACCAGATAGTGCAAAGTAGAGTGAGATTTGTATTGATAGGATCAGTGTTGATGAGTGTTGTGTCACATGATCTATTTGTAAATGGTTTGACATGATTAATGTACACTGTAATTTTTTGGATGTGAAATACATGTCATTTTGGATGGTTTTGAAATCTGGAATGTGATGGCTGTGTTAGAAAAGTTGATTTTTTTTCTCTGGTTACATTGCTAAAATGAGATTGTCTGACTGAATTGTGAAATAAATGCAAGCCTCTTAGAGACATTACTACGCAACACATCTAGATTTTAAAGAGTAGTACAAGCATTGCTGGATAAAAAAAAAGAAACAATTCAGTAGTAACATTCCTGAATATGTTACAGAGCAACACATCAATGTTACTTATTTTCATGATTTGGCACTCCACCAAATTGTAATTTCCTAGCAGTCGATTGAGTTGTGGCAACTTGATCAACTCCAAGTATGAGACTTGTATATCCTCCTTGAATATAAGGACCGTCAATTGTAGAAGAATTTCCATACATATGAAAGTTTGGCATTGTGCTATTAGCATATCCGCCTTGGATCAAATGAGTATCCATGGCTGCAGGTTGCTCAATGGCAGCAGCATGAAGTCCCTGTGTCATAGAATGTGGAATTGTAAAAAAATGCATTGAAGTAGGTTAAGAAAAAAAAGGAATGAAATAATGAGTAATGGAATCTTACCATCAATTGATTTGGATCAGCACCATCTCTATTTTCTGCAACATCATTTGAATCTTCCCCTGTGGGCACACGGATATAAAATAAAAAAATGGGAAAAAAAACACCAACAACCATGATAGAAACAAATCAGCTAAGAATGGATACAAGTCGCGAGCGTCCGATGTATTGGGAGGCCACGCGTCGCAGGCTCGCTGTGCGTATGCAGCGGATGCGGTTTGGTCCGTCGTTGCAGGGAATTTTTTTCCTCACTTGAGGTTTACAAAGAGGTTTCTGCGATCCAAAAGAACTCACACTTCGTTGCACAGTGATCAAGCACAAGGAGAAAGTTCAGGAAGTAAGAGCCAGAGATCATTTTGATGTATGTGCTTGGGTACCTGTCAGTGAGGACACTGACGTTTCATGCCTCTTGCAGATCATAGTGCCGCTCATTTGGGCTGAAAAAAGTGGCTTATGGCTGAAATTTCACTGTAACTGACTGAAATTGTACTGTACTGATTGTGGTTTTATTTGGGTAATTAAATTAAAAAAATTTAAAAATAAAAAATATGTTAGCCCATCACGAACAATACAAACAAATACAGGAAAAACGAACCGGCAAAAAAGCTCAAAGAAACCAAAATACCAGAAAAAGATGAAAATTAGGAATAGTGAAAAATGGATTAGAAAACATAGGTTCAAGTCGAAATGAGTGGGGCCCATATCTGATCAGACTAGGGTGGAGTTTCAGTTTGACATGTCTAATCCCACCAAAAAACTTATCATTCCTGCAAAACATGACATGTTTGAGTTTTTGAAGCATAGGAGATACTTGATTGTGTTGGACAACGTGTGGAGGACGAAAATATGGTTCCAACTGAGTGAAGCTCTTCCAGCGTCCTGAAACACCTCAAAATTTCAAAGAATTTGAAAATTTTCTTCAATTTTGATTGAATTTCAAATCCTTCCCAATTTGGCAACTCACAAAGAAATTCTACTTTCTCCTTTTGGAATTCTCGTCTTCCTCTCTCACTGGCGTCTCTCTGTGTAGTCAACGCCGTCGAACCGCCTCACTGTTCGGCCGTCCACGCGCCGCGCGGTCACCGGTTGGGTTGCGGTCGCCCGCCCTTCGCGCGTTCACACCGCCTGGTCTCATGGTCCCACCGCCTAGTCGCTGAGCCCCTGCCCTTCTCTCGCTTCACACACTCCCCTGGCTTACTCGCTCTCTCGGTCGTAGCTCGCAGCAGCTCCTTAGCTGATGCACGCGATGTGGTCCGTACGCATAGTGTCAGCCTCCCCCAGCTATCGCAGAGGATGCAACGCCACCTCGCCCGAGTTGTCGTCTCCATGGTAGAGCCACCTTATCTCCTCACTCACACGCAAGAGACGCGCTCTGAACCGCCTCTCTGTAGCCACCGATACTCACCACATTTTGAGCCTAGTAGTCACTGCCTTAAGCTTCTTAGCACTCTCACACACCTCCCTGAGCCACCAATTTCAGCTCCAGCTCGCCGCATCACCGTTACCAGCCTCCCCTACGCCCGATGAGCCCTAGCGACAATCTTGCATTTTCGTCTATTATTTTTTTATTCCTTTTGCTGACATGATCTTCTTTGCTTTCTAAACACACTGGTGAACTCCCTTGGGCGAGAGCATTCGCCGAAAAGACCTGGCAGCTGAAGCCACCACCGGCCGAAAGGCCTCTCCCGTGGATAGCCTCGCCGAGCTTTTCCCAACCCAAACCACCGTTACCATCGTGAATCTGATGCTCCACAGATGGTCAAATTGCTCCTCATTTTGCCTGAGACTCAACGGAGAGCCTTTGAGCCGCCGTGGAATCCATCGCCTTCTCTCCTACCGTCAGCCACCGCCGTTCATCTTCCCGCCTCCAAAAGCCCCAAAATGGGCTCCCACACTCCTAGGAACCCAATCGTTCCCTCCTTTTCCACCAGCGAGCACTGCTGAAGCTGAATCGGGAGCCATCGCTGTGCTCTGTTTTCCTGCTAGAGAGAGGAAACGGAGGTTGAAGATGACCTCCTTGGCACGACGTGGCTCCATCTTCGCCGTTCACGCCACTGTTGCCATCTCATCCCGAGCGTTTGCGTTCATTGCATCTGAGTCGTCGGCGCGTCGCACATCGGACGCGGGTGCGTGCGCTAGGCCTTGCGGCCGCGCGCGATGTGGGCCGATGGCCATTCGGCCTGTTGGGCCGCACGGGTGGAAATCGGCTGGGCATACTGTGCAAACAGGCCGACCTATTACTGTTCACCCCAGAAAAGAAATTCAGAAAAGTCAAGGAAAAACCAAGAAAATTCTAGAAAATCCCAAAAATATACCATTTCGATCGTTTTGACGCTATGAATCCCTTTTTGATCTCCATTCCACCAAATAAAGTTCCAGATAAATTCAAATTCTTCCATTTGAATTTTATCGCATTTTACTCCTTTTTAATTTAGTTTATTTTTTCCTAACTTGATTAGATTCAAGTGTGGACTTATATTATTATTTTATGTATTTGTGTTAGCTTCCGATCTTTCCGAAGCGACAATTCAAGGATCAAACCCAAGCACCGAAGTTTACGAGCTCGTAGAAGTTTTACAGCAGCAAGGCAAGTTACAAGTTTTTTGATCATATTGAATCCCATGAAATTTACATTATTTAAATAATTTATTTCCATTATTGTTATTTGTGAAATGTTAGTTGAATAAAATAAATGTTTAGAATAACATGCTAAAAAGTTAAGTCCTACCACTGATAAATGCCATGTTTAATTTGAGGCCATATTCACCTTGACAACCTTAGTAATAATTAAATTATGGTATAAATAATTGTAGATCATTTCATTCAAAACTTTGTACTACTAAGTGACTTGGCCGTTGGCCAATAAGGTTTGTCAAATTGGTATTAGGGTAAATGTGTGCAGTGGAAAGCCACAAAGTGACCTTCGTCCACAACTTTACTCTAGGGTAGAGGCTTGAATGGAAGGATGGTAGTGCCGTTGGGCACTGTTGGGAATGTGGTTGGTGCCTCATGTGAAAACTAAGGACGAGAACCTTATGCTGAGTAAAAGACACAGTAACCGCTCAACCACATGAGTTGATTTGTCAACCCTGGTTTAGTAGCTGCTCAACTCGATTGAATCTCTACAGGAGGTGGGAGTGTTGATGATGGGGAGTTAGGTATGTGTAACGGTAAAACCATACCTAACAACGATAGAGGTCACTCAGAGCGGGAGGAAGAGTTTAGGGTTAGAGTGTGAACCGTGTCCGAGTGAATCTATCGAGTAGAGCCTATATAAAGAATTGAGCAGTGAAACGACATGGTTTTCTTAACTTTGTCACGGGAGTTAAGAAATCTTATGGGTGACCAGGGGATAGGACGGCGCAAACCAGGAACATGCCGTGACGTGGTTGTCTCTGGCAGAAACGTGATGGAACGGCGGATCGATGAGCTTCTTCCTTTGGCTCCAATGATAGCGGCGGAGGACTCCAACTCTAGCAAACTCCAAATTTCCTCAGTACAAGCCATTCACTAGCTTCGCCTTGTCCTACTAAATCTATCTCGCCGCCACTAACTTAACCTCGCCTCCCCAGCTCGCCACCACTGCTGCCCTATTTCAGCCAAGCGCCACTACCATCGTGATGTCATCCCTATGCCACGTTAGCCCCACCACCAGCGGAATTGCCGTAGGCATCGGAGGGGGAGAAAGCAAAGAGAGCAAACAAGAGGCAAGGAGGGAAGAATAACAAATGGAACCAGACAAAATGGTCATTTGGCACCATCGAGATGGAAAACGTCATGATAGTGGTATTTACATCCCAACTCGTTAACGGTGGTATTGTATAAGTCATGAAAGATTGCAATAATACAAACCAAATTCACAAAAAAAAAACTAAAAAAAGACTAACACTTCTTTTCAGTTTTAAACTTTTGGCTTATGCTATATCAACTTGTTTTTAAAATAAAATGTCTTTTAAAGATGAGATCTATAAATCGATTATAGTAGATGTTATAACTATACCGGTTAAAATCATATATAAATATCTCTCCATACTCTCTTATAAATACCTAAAATTCAAAAAAATTCAATAATAAATTATAAGTTACAGCGTAAAAGTACAACCCTGAAAACGAAAACGAAACGGACGAAGGAAATACAAGAACAAACTGATCGTCTGGTCCCGCCTGTCTCGTTGATTGACAGACCGAGAACCAGGAATATAGGGCCGCCTCCACTTAGCCGAGCGACCCACGCCCCTTCTTCTACTCCTCTCCTCTTGTGCTCCCGACGCGTCGCCTCAGCTTCCGCGGCCGCAGCCCACTACCCCTCGCCGTCGCGCTTCCATCTCAACGGTAGTCTCTCTCTCTCTCCCCCTCCCCCGTCCTCTCAACAACAATCTGCTCTAGTCTAGATCTCTCTATGCACTAGCAGTAGCACCTAGCTAGTCCAGCATTTGGGTGTTTTTGGGGTGTTCGGTGGCCAGATCTGAGCGACCTGGTTGGAGATCTGGGGTCGAATCTTGCGTTCGATTCGCCTCTTACGGGTGCTCTCGTCAGATCCGGGGCGACGAGCGCTTGATCCGCGAGCGGATTGGATTAGTGCTTTGTTTGTGTTCGTGGTGGTAGGTGTTTGTCTGCTATGCACGCTTGATGAACTGGTGGGGGGCAACTGATAGCTTAGTTGTTAGTACGATGGTGTTTTTTTTGTGTTAATGCATCTGATTTGTGCAAATGACCATGCCGGCTTGGGTAGTGTACTTCGCGTGGCTTTGGTGCTTCTGGATGTGCTGAAATTGCGAGGTTAAATCACTTTTGGTCAGTAGTGGTAGGTGTATTTCTAGATATGCTTATGGTGTTGATTCACCTGTAGGAGCGAGCTTGAAAGTGTCGTCTTCAATCTTCATGCTGTTCTGAACTATAGCAAGTTCAAATTTTAAAGCACTTCTCGTTGGATCAAAATAGGAACAAGTGAAATTGGTGTAATCACAGCCTGTGTCCAATCCTAGTTGCCTTATAGTTAATAGGGAATGTCAAATATGGTGCAGGCAAATCCTTGCAAACGACATGCCTTTTATGATGTTTCATCATGATGAGTACTTGTGGAAGACTCGGTTCAAAACCTAGTGCTACAGGTTGATTATTCCTGGGCTATTTACTGACAGTGGATTGGCTGGGTGATTGAGTGACTATGTAATCAACTAGCATGCTCCAAATTTCTGTAGATTGTGCATCTTGAATTTGGGTGGTGGGTGCCTAATGTTAGGCAGATGACTTCAGCATGCCAGTTTAGATAATTCTGCAGCACACATTTTAAAGAAAAATATGTTAGTTTGGACTCTTCCAGCTTCTTGTACTACGGATACAATGTAGGCCATAAATAAAAAAGGGCCTCCCAACTAGTACATGTACACTAGTTTGTCTAGTCATTGCAATCATAGAAGTGGTTGATGAAGATACTTTAGGTCTTTTAATGTTATGTTGGAACCCAAATTCACCAGGTGAACCATAGGTGATGGTGGTGTATTTCATTTATTTATTTTTACTTGTAATTGCAACATTCTCACACTGTTAATACTCTACATTGTCCTGGTGAGTGGCAGTGGATCTTACTTTTGCCTGAAAGTAAGCTCTGTACATATTTTATTGTTAATGACTTATAGCTGTATTACATGAATTTAGTTATTTCAGCTAATATTCCTACGACTTTAAAGCCCATGTTTATTAACACCTCTAAATTTCCTCTGCGCAGTAGAATAACTACGGAACAAGATATTATTTCTTCATTGTTAACTGATAACCGTTGTATGCTACCCTTGTGCAGAGTAAATCTATAGAAAATGGCCGATGGTGAGGATATCCAGCCACTTGTCTGTGACAATGGCACTGGAATGGTCAAGGTCAGGATCTGTACCTTTTAACAAGGGTTACATCTATCATCTCCTATTGTAATCATACGAATTTGAATTATATTTAATCTTGCAGGCTGGGTTTGCTGGTGATGATGCGCCAAGGGCTGTTTTCCCTAGCATTGTTGGTCGCCCTCGCCACACTGGTGTCATGGTAGGGATGGGGCAGAAGGATGCATATGTCGGTGATGAGGCACAGTCCAAGAGAGGTATTCTCACACTGAAATACCCAATTGAGCATGGTATTGTAAGCAATTGGGATGATATGGAGAAGATCTGGCATCACACTTTCTATAATGAGCTTCGTGTTGCACCTGAGGAACACCCTGTGTTGCTCACTGAAGCTCCTTTGAACCCCAAAGCCAACAGGGAGAAAATGACACAGATTATGTTCGAGACTTTCAATGTTCCTGCCATGTATGTTGCAATTCAAGCTGTGCTTTCACTCTATGCTAGTGGTCGTACAACAGGTATAAAACGTTCTCTTACCTATCTCATATTCTTGTTGCTTTCCAATTCGGCATTAATTTGTTCACTAATGTATTCTTATGATCCATTTGTGCTGTTCTTCACTAAACTAAAAGATGTATTTAAACTTGGATGATTAAGATGTGCTTGTTCATATTCAATTTATCTTTCCATATTGACATAATTTCATTATTCTATATTTTGGTTAGTACCCAGTAGAATTAGGGAAATGAATAGATGATTATGCAACCAATATACCAAGAAGCAATTCCACTAGTGTCTGACTAATGCTGTTTGCAACTGACAGGTATTGTTCTTGACTCTGGTGATGGTGTGAGCCATACTGTGCCCATTTATGAAGGATATGCACTTCCTCATGCTATCCTTCGTCTGGATCTTGCTGGCCGTGACCTCACGGATTCTCTTATGAAGATCCTCACTGAGAGGGGTTACTCATTCACAACCTCGGCTGAACGGGAAATTGTAAGGGACATCAAGGAAAAGCTTGCATATGTGGCACTTGATTATGAGCAAGAGCTGGAAACTGCCAAGAACAGCTCCTCAATTGAGAAGAGCTATGAGCTTCCTGATGGCCAGGTGATTACCATTGGCTCAGAGAGGTTTAGGTGCCCTGAGGTCCTCTTCCAGCCATCCATGATTGGTATGGAGTCTGCTGGAATCCACGAGACAACCTACAATTCCATCATGAAGTGTGATGTGGATATCAGGAAGGACCTGTATGGCAACATAGTGCTCAGTGGAGGTTCGACAATGTTCCCAGGCATTGCTGACCGTATGAGCAAGGAGATCACTGCCCTTGCTCCGAGCAGCATGAAGATCAAGGTTGTTGCTCCACCTGAGCGTAAGTACAGTGTCTGGATTGGAGGGTCTATCCTGGCTTCTCTCAGCACCTTCCAACAGGTACTGCCCGTTCCCATACATTTGTGAAGATATTTATTGAATTTAGTTTATGGCTGATCATACATCAAGTTCTCTTTGCTTGCTATACCAGTTTATGGCATCTGATTTGCTTGCTTGTCATTGATAAAACAGATGTGGATATCAAAGGATGAGTACGATGAATCTGGTCCACCAATTGTTCACAGGAAGTGCTTCTGAGTTTCTCTGCCCTCTCGTGTGGTTCTATGTGCCGGTTTTTCCGTAGAGGAGAGATATTTGCAGGCTATGTTTGTCTTCTGCAGCCATGACTGTCCTTAATTTGGATGCCACTCTTATCTGTGGTTGCTCCAGTTATCTGCACACTAGCTTTGTACTATTTTCTTGCTCTGTGACTCTGTGAGGTCACTTGTCGAACTTGGTTGGCTTGATTAGTTGGAATTGTAATAGCCGATAGTCCTATAAATTGTTTGGGGGTAGAGAATTACGTGGAATTTTGAACTATTTTGTGTCTGCGTTATATTGCTTAACCTTGATGATCGTCTCAGGAGAAATCTGTGGGGGTCACTTGGTCTATCTTGTTTCCTGCCAAAGCAAATAAAACTATAGAAAACTAGTTAACTGGTTACTTGGTCTATCTTGCCAAAGCAAATAATACTATAGGAAACTTGTAACTGTTGGGACCATTCTGCCTTGAAAGAAAAACGAAGCTGAAATTGCTGAAGTGTGTTAGTAGTGTTTTGATATCATCAAACTAAATGATCTCTCGGTTTCGTCCTCCTACAATTTTTTTAGATTATAAGTGCAACAAGTATATACACATGAACTTATTGTGTGGTGTGTGAGTCCATCAATATATAAGCTTGAAGCCAGGTAGAGATCAAAAAGTCTCACAGAATATGAATACATATTTTAATCAATAAATATATTTATGTGCACGTGTATTTAAATAATATTGTTTATATAAACTATATTAGAGAGATACTGCTTATATAAACAGTGCCTCCCTCTCCCGAGAATACGGCACCGCGGCTCGAGCCGGGGCGGGCAAGTTGCCCACTGACACTCTTCCTACGAAACTGCGTAGTGGTTTCTGGTTAGAGAGGAATATGTGACTGGTAACCCCCAATGACATTTGTGGCTGATGAAGTAGGTGTCTTGATTATGCAATGATGAGTACAGTTGTCTTGAAGGGGCTATGGTTAGCACTCGTTTGGTGGACTGAATATATATCTTGCAAAGCTTGTTTCTGCGATGCACTGAATTCTGCTGTCATGTACTGTATGTGATTACCTGCTAAGGTTATGCTTGGCAGCACCTTGTAGACAACCAAACGTTGCCATCCTGGATTACTGACAGATTACCAGTATTCAGGTTGAGAAGAATATAATGTGAGAATGTAAGATTATGCACAACAAATACGCCCTAGCGTGGAAGAGCAAGAAAGCAGCGAAAGATCTTGTTGTCAATACAAATCTAGATAGATTTAAAAGTATCTCTAATCGAATACAGAAACCGCCGAAGATACGAAAGGATTTAAGGAGAAGCATACAACCATCAAATGTATTTTATATGAACGTTCTAGAGTTACAATTGCATCCCCTCTCCATAAGGGGTCCTATTTATAGAGAGAGGCGAGTGAAATTACAAGTTTGTACTTGGGGCTTAGTTTTCTTTTAGGGGTATCTACGTTATTTGTTCCATGCAGGCCTTACCACGTCCAGGACTTCGAGCTGATCTCGTGCACCTCGCCTGGGTTGGTCCCGAACCCTTCCAGGATTGATTTTGTGCCCCTCGTCCGGAGTTGGCCTTGGACCCTTCCATGGTCAATCTTTTGTACCTTGCCTGAGGATTGACCTCGGACACCTTCAGAGTCGATCTTATGCGTCTCATCTGGGATTGACTTAGGACCCCTCCGAGGTCAGCTTTGCATAACTTAGCGTGGGACCCTCCCTAATTAGATCTGAATTCCAAGAAAGATGGGGGAAAGGAAACAAAATGCAGAAGGGCAAACAAGCAAGCCCAAGAGAAGAGCGTGTGGAAGACAACTTTCTGGAAACGGTACACGTCGCCGACCTCCGTGCCGCCCCCTTCCTTTGCTTTCCTTTCCCCAGAACGCATCGTATTCGCATTCGCGTTGGCGTCGCACCTTGCAGTTGCAAGCTCCAACCTCCTAATCCCCAACCTCGACTTCCTTCCTATCCCCACACGCGCACGCCTCCCCTCCCCTCGCATCGCATCGCATCCAATCCCACCTTCCTTCCGCCGCTGCACCGCCCCCTAGGTTCCCCGATGAAGATCACGGCGCTGCTGGTGCTCAAATCCCCCGGCGACTCCTCCTCGTCGTCGGCGGGAGGGGAGCAGCAGGCGGTGGTGCTGGCGAGCGCGTCGGACGTGAGCCACTTCGGCTACTTCCAGCGCCCCGCCGCCCGCGAGTTCATCCTCTTCGTCGCCCGCACCGTCGCCCTCCGCACCCCCGCCGGCCGACGCCAGTCCGTCCAGCACGAAGGCAACGCTCGCACATGCCTCCCTAATCCTCTTCGTCCCCATCGCTCCAAGCAATTACTGATATCCTTCGCTTCTCCAACCCTGCAGAGTACAAGGTGCATTGCTACAACCAGAATGGCCTCTGCGCCATCGCCTTCACCGACGACCATTACCCCGTCAGGAGCGCCTTCTCCCTCCTCAACATGGTACGCTCCCCATCCCAATCTTTTCTATTCTCTCCCACGTTGGGTGTGTACTCTCGATGCCTTTACCATTGCATTCAATTCAATGATGCCTATGTTATGTTTACGGTGTTTACCTCCTGATCTGATGAACCATCAACCTAGGACTGCTCCAAGTTTGCACCAATTTCTATAGGTCGAATAAGCAGACTGCCTTCCTGTGTGATACGCCTGTGATTAGTTACTTTTCCCACCCTGTGTTGTTCACGATCGTCCAGCGGATCGTTTTGTAACAATTTCAGCCCTTTGCAGTGGATTTTGCTGGTGCTGGAGACCAGATTCTTGGAATAGTGATTTTAACTGTTCTGTTCCCATAAGTCTCACAACTCACAAAGGCTATTCCTTTTGAAATTTGCAGGCGCTGGAAGAGTACCAGAAGACTTTTGGAGAGTCATGGAGGACAGCAAAAGCTGATGCCACCCAGCCTTGGCAATATTTGAACGACGCCTTAACAAAATACCAGGTTTGTTTATTTAATCCTTTGTACTGTTTTCTATCACTACTGGAGTAAGCAGCTCTTTGGGGATTGTAGCTTTGGAAGAAGTGAATTTACATTCTATGCAGGCTGATTGAATGCCTTGGATTTCTCTTAGTTCATGATCATTATTTATCCGGCATTGAGTAGTGATAACAGCAGGATCTGCATCTAGCCCAAGGCGATGCTTAAATGTATTACAACTAATAGAACAAACAAATCGTATAAATATTTTGCCATGCCCATGCGTTAATGCGTACAAACTGAAAACTTCATCCTGATATTCATAATACATTCTCCGGTCCAAATTTGCTGTCTAGCGGCATTGTTCAGTACTGTACCAGCAATATAGTAGGGGTCACTGTTCATGTGGTACTGTAGCGCCCGCCTACTGTTTATGTGGGCTTGCCGGTGTAGCAATTGTTGGAAACTAGAGATAAGATCATGATAATCTTGCTAAGTTTGTTTATTTCCTTTTCGATGTATTCCATGTATTAGAGATAGCTTCCCTTAAGTTTAGAGATTGTTTCTTAGGGTTAAGTCAAGTTGTTCCTATAAAAGGATAGCATTATATCGATTATCAATCAACCAATGAAGGATTAAGTCTCTCCCGTCTAAAGTTCCCTCGTCCCAGTCATAGTCCAATCTCCCCCATCCGATACCTTAATTCCCTTCCAGCCATGTCGTCTGGTAGTTGTCCATTGTGAACTAACATATTCAACAGGATTACTTGTAGTTTTGGCTCCATACACAGAGAATAAAGAGTTAATGCTTCAATTATTGACATGGTTTTCTCAACACTACCAATAAACAATCAATAGGTTCATTTGGTGGAAAATGTTGCCTTGAAAAACCAAAATGTCAAGTATTTGCAACTAAAACCAACTTGCTAAAACTTCATCTATTTTAAACTGTAGGTAGTAGCTTGTCCAGGGAGAGAGTTCATAGAAGATTCTTGTATGCAACCAAATGGTTGCTGCACCTCTAGTTTTCAGGGGTATTTATATAAATTTAAAATATGTACCTCAAGTATTACATTTATTATTTTGTCCTTGTTGACTATCTGCATGGTTTCACTGGCTAAGCGATGCATGTTTTGTCAATAGTTTAATTTGTTTGTCTTCCGATTATTTTTGTTGCAGGATCCTGCAGAGGCCGACAAGTTGCTGAAAATTCAGAGGGACTTGGATGAAACCAAGATTGTTCTTGTAAGTAATGCTATCATTTACGAACCAATATATTCCTCTTGCAACTTATAGCCTGTGCTGCCATTTTTTTTTATGGACGTGCATGAATCATGATCTATTTTTCCACCGTTAGTATTCAGCAAGGACTACATAATTTATATTAGCTTTGCATTAACTCAAACTGGAAGAAGTAGCCAGCTTTGTGTTATTTGGCACAGTTGTTGTAAGTCTAAATTTTTTAGTCTTGTTGCGCCATGAGTAAGCTGTGCAAAATCCAATGGACTTAGAATTCAATGTGCATACGTGTATGCATGTTTTAATAATGAGTAAGCTGGGCAAATCTTTACTGAATTTTGATTTCCATGCACAGTTGTAAGCAAGTCCATACGTGTTGGACATAGGTTGGGAAAACTATCAGGGAACAGTTCAGAACTTTGGGGGGGGGGGGGGGGGGTAAGAGAAATTGTAACGCCCTGCTCCTGCTGGTTGTTTGAGTTAACTTGTGCCATATCAACTGTTTTCCCCATAGTTTTAATAGCTATTCTCGCAGCTCTGACTTAAACAAACAATGCAAAGTCGAACCTATAGTATTCCATTTTTATTTCGTGACACTTCAAATGGTATGGCTGTGAATGCTCTGTTCCTGGTGTTTTCCTAAAATGTCTGCCTTTTCAGTTGTTTGCTATTTATGTATCTAGATGAGTATGCCCATGAATGACTGTTGAAACTAGTTATGGTTCTGTTCTATTTCTGCAAAACTATTCATGTGTTTATTCATAATTTGGGTCATTGCAGCACAAAACCATTGATAGCGTGCTTGCCAGAGGCGAACGATTGGATAGCCTAGTGGAGAAGAGTTCAGATCTCAGCGCTGCTTCGCAGGTAGGAATGTTCTCGTTGGGTTATTGTGGTATGCCAACTGACAGATCCACGCTGTGCTTACTGTTTCTGGTTCAAATGAACCCAGTACCGAGATTTTTATTTTAGTTAATACTGCATGTAAGACAATTTCTCTTAGAAGTTCTGTAGTTCCTTAGATAAATGGCGCCGTGAATCTTGCATAGAGGACTTAGGGTTATAGGTTAATCAACCGGTTTGTTTTATGATACTTTGTGCTGATTTTTACCCTTGTTCCGCTGCAGATGTTCTACAAGCAGGCCAAGAAAACCAACTCCTGTTGTACAATCCTGTAATAAAGTTCAACATCCTAAGGCAGTGGTGTTGAGTTCAGTAGTGCCAAACTATGTTGCCATTTTCTTTGCTCTAATTCTGAGACGATTGCCATAAACATCACGTCGTCTCAAGTGTTAAACAAAGCCAACTTATGCCACGAGTTCACTTCTTTTGTGATTCTTTGTAAGTAACATAAACGTGGTCTGGTTGGCCTTGTGAGGGAGCTGCGTTTGCTACTGTGTTGAAGTTATTTGGTGAACACAGAAGTGTCACTTTTTTAACTTAGTATGTTCCCGGATAATAGTTGATCCTTGATGATGGATATCAAAATTGGCTGCTTAACTAGTGAAGTTCAACACATCGATTTAGATGCCACAAGATGCCGACAGGGGGGCTCTCTTCATTCAAGTTTCATCCGAGCGTGCCGTGGAGATGCTAATTTTGTAGCGTCCGCTAAGGCGAAATGAGCGACGTTTTGAATGAAAAAGTTTCGGTAGGGAATGCGAATTGCAACGCGGAAACAAAACATGGCGCGCTCATATTTATAGGAAAGTTACAGGTAAAATCCCCTGGTTAATGCCAACATTTCGCAGTTGGCACTACACCAAGGACAATTAGCCCCACGACAAGAGCAACACGGAGGAGGAGATGACCAGAAACCCAATCATGGCGATCTGAACTCGAACGAGCGCAGCACGCCCCACCACCTGCTGCAGCAGTGAAAAGTGAGCACGAGCACGAAAGAATCGCAGAGTAATATTAACGAGAGAGAGAGAGAGAGAGAGAGAGAGAGAGAGAGAGAGAGAGAGATCACATCACATCACCAAAGGACAGGCCAACAAAAGCGCATCAGCCAGTCAGCTTTACCTTGCCGGTGCCGTCCCCACTGTCAGGCAGCGGGAGCATGGTGGCGGTGTCGGTCATGCCGGTGGGCAGCGGCACCGTCGGGTTGCTTCCGACGAACGGGTACCCCTCACCGGCGCTCGGGGATTTGGCGGAGGCCACCGGAGGCGCCGCGAAGCCGACTGTCGGCTGCAGCGAGAACCCGAAGTGCGGACCATGCTCGGGAGAGCGGCTCGGCGGGCTAAGGGCATCTCCGTGCGGTGGTAGGGACGGCAGGTCGGCTCCGGCAGTCGGCGGAGGAGCGGAGAGTGGGGCGGGACCGCCGTGGTGGTCCGCGGGAGTCCGGTGGATGGCACGAAGCGAGGCCTTGTTGCTGCCGCCGTCGTGTCGTTGCGCGGCGGAACCGTGGTGGCCTCGGCGTGTAGGATTAGGATGCCACTGCCAGAAAGTTTTTGCAGTTAAGCGTAGATGAACTTGATTCAGAGTTTGAGACGCTCTCTAGATGCAATGCACAAACTGAGATGGCAATGGATCGTTTCATGTGCTTCAGAAAAGAAAAATTATGCGAGCATGCCAGCAGGACAAGAAACAGCTCAAGTCTCAGAAATGACTAACGAGTTCAGAATCGCCCTAACGTTTTAGTCGACTTTTGGCTGTTAGGAGTTCTCAATTCTTGCTGAAACATGATGCTAACCAGTCACCATTGTAGGATGGCAGTATTCAGCACCGGAAAAGGCCAGGTGTAAGTGCGACTCTACAGAGCAAGTGTTGCTTCTGAACTGCACAAGCTAAAAAAGCCCCACCCCGAACAAGAACAGATGAGAAGCTCAACCAAAATTACCCTGGAATCGGCCGCCGCGGCCGCAGCTCCGGACGACCGCGGCAGCAAACACTCCAAAATGCCGACGCAGATAAGGCAGACAACGGCGAGGTCGCTATTCCGCTTCATCTCTACCTCCGCCTCCTCTTCCTCCTCTCGTTGCAACTTGTAAACACTAGTACCCCTTGCGAGTTGCAAAATGTGCAACAAGTAAAAATGGAGAGCTCTGAGCTAAACACTGAGACGAGAGGTAATGCTCTGCTTCTGCATGCTTTCTTAACTGCTGCTCTGAGCAACAATGACAGCGGCAGTTGTGGGCTCCTGGGCCCTCCTGGACTTTTTTATGCAGTGACACTGCAGAGTGCAGGCCTATTGCTGCGCTCGATTGTGGGCCTGTTCTTTTTAGCTGCAGCTTGTGGCTGCGGCTTGCGACTTTTAGGCTGTTTGTATGAGAGATTATAAAGTAACAGAAACTCATGCGCGATTTTTGCCGATATAAATGAAGTCAGTAAACTATGTACTACAATTAACTAGTAGACCATATCTTAAAAAAAATATTCCGTTTAAAAGCTAGTTACTATAGAAAAGCCGAAAAGCAGCTTTTAGAAGCTGAAAAGAACATTGCCTGTTTGTGGCTAGGAATAAATAAATAGTAATAGTTAAAAAAGATGATTTTAAAAAAAAGAAGGACGTGATAATAGAAAAATTGAGGAAGGGATACATATCTGAGATGAGAGTGAGAGAAATAGGGTGCGTGATATGCCCGTGACTCTCTTGCCTTATCTTCAGAGCAAGAAGAGTGAAGAAACCACTTTAAAAAATTAGATATTCATATTATCTTTTGGCTTCTTCAAACATAAATCGGAACACAAAAGTCACTGCCAATAGGATCTTTGTAGCCAGGAGAGTAGTGCAATGGTGATGATGATCATGCTACAGTGCTATGGATGTACCGTGTATGAGGCCTTGTTCTTTTTCATTTATGGTTTTTCTAGAACAAATAAATACGATAGTTTTTTTGTCACCTTTTTAAACGGTTTAACATGACAAACTTTTCAAATCGCCTTATCGACTTAGGGTATGTACAATAGTTTATCTCTTAAACTTGTCTCTAAGGTTTTCACCTTACTTAAAGACAATACTAGAGACAAATATCTCCAACAGTAAATCATTGTTCTAACTATTTTATACTATTTTTATCATAATTTCTTGTCTCACACTCTCTCACTATTTACGTTGTTTTGTGGGCTCAGGTCATCTCTTGCATAAGAGACAACACATTATGTCATCTCCAATAGTGTCATCTCAGCTGTCTCTTAGCTATATTAAATGAGTAAAGTCCTATGTAGAATACCCCGATCGGTTGGGCTTCAGCTTCTGGCTTCCGGCTTATTTTTCACTATTCATAAATTTCGTCTTTTTCTGAACTTTTGGCTTTTTGTTGAGCTTTTTTGCCGGTTCTTTTTCCCCGTATGTGTTTGTATTATACGTAATGGGCTAACATATTTTTTATATATATATTTTTAATTTAATTATGCTAAATAAGCCTCTGTCAGCTACAGTGTTTTCAGCCATAAGCCACACAAAAAAGCTCAAATGATCACCACCATAATATGTTGTATCTTATACAAGAAACGGTTTGAGTCTGTAAACCAACACAAATAAGGAGATGGTGTGAGAAAAGAAGTTAATAAGCTATGATGAAAATATTATAAACTAGTTAAAGAGATGATTTACTGTTGGATATATTGTCTTTAATACTGTCTTTAGATAAGTTGGAAACTTTAGGGATCAACTATCGTATATAACTTTATCTCCCTTCACATTCTCTTTTATCCACATAAGATTTTTCTTATTTAATATAATTAGAAAATAATTAAGATGATATTATTAGAAATACTTTTATTAGTATCCGATTCATTTATACCGGTTCTAATACCTGTGTTACGATCAGAAGACAGCAGGTACGACGGCTCCAGTCTAAAAAGAAGCACCAGCTCTTTGTTTGTGTGGACCGGGTGGCAACTACGAGGCATTGCAATACCTGTGCATGTCTCCGTGCTTCTGCCTGCTTGCTTTGAAGGGAGCGACTAGCGAGTGACTTTACCATTTATTATTTACACCCGTCCAGTGACCAGTGCATAGGATGCCACAATGATGTTTCAACCTCGAAGTTACACGTCCGCAAGTGACTGGTGGTGCACTTTTCTCTATCTGTCGCAGCAGATAATCCCAACAATGCGGCATGTTCCAACGTCCAACTAATCATCCGTTGTTTCCGAGCTTGAATGCCTACGTAGACTTCATGTTTTGTCCAACTGTTTTCCTTGAGAGAGAGAGAGAGAGAGAGAGAGAGAGAACCATGAAGGCCTCAAAATTAATCTTGCATCTTTGATTCACGAGATTTGCTGACGTGGACTGAGTGAGAACAAGTTCACTGCGTCGGGAAGTTGTGCTTTCGACTAGCGAAAGCATCGATTAGTGGTTAAAGTTTAAACTTGGTACTACTCTACTTATAAAGACGTGCTAAAGGGTAATGAGACGCTAATTACGACGACTTGTTTTGGCAAGACTTGAACGGGAACGGAGTACTATACTCGTAACGTACGCACGCTTTAGTTCGGTTTGGAGATGGCGCCAACAGATCGCGCTCAATTTACTCCTTTTTTTTCAGTAATTGATCAATGTTCTAGGAGTGGGAAAGTGTCCTTTTTTTATTTGACTAGTTGAATCTATGTACTATATGAGTTGTGAAACAACTTCAAAATTTCAAAATTTTTGAATTTTTGCTTGAATTCCAATTCTTACCCAATTGGCAACCCCTTAGAAATGTGTCTTCCGTTTTTGATCTTCCGTCTTCCCTCTTTGTTCGCACCTCCAGGAGCACCCACCTCCCCACCGCCTCACTGTGCGTCGCTCCATGCGCCCAAGCGACGCCGCTTGAAGTTGCGGCCGCTCTCCTCCCTCGCATTCACACCTGCCCGCTACATGCTTACGCTAAGGCCCCATCTGCTAGTCGCCCAAACCCCTGCTCCCTTTTGATTGATTGGCGCGCTCAGTTGACTGAGCCCTCGCCCACTGTAGCTTGCTACCACTTCCCTCCCCAACGCGCACACCTCTCAATGCCAGCTGCATCTGGCCTTACCAACTCCGACAGACACCGTATGCACCTAGAGATGGCAACGGGCACAAACCCGCTGGGTTTTGCTATCCTAAACCCGTGCCCATGAAAGTTGGACGTGCCCGCTAGGGTGGCCGAGTGGGTGAGTGTCTGAGAGCTAGGGTTACTGCGTATGCGGCGTGGAGGGCTCCTGCGGCCTGCCTGGGAGGCTAATGGGCTAAATGGCTAATGGGCTGGGCTGGTTTGCCTGGGAGGCTGGAAGCCTGGGTTTATAACTCCTATGGATCGGGTTTATATTACCCATGGGTTTACGGGTTTGGGTACTATAGGAACGTACACGAACCCGGCAGACCCGATGGGTTAGGCTTTTGCCCATTAAGAGACCCATGGGTTAGGAAACTGGCTCAGATCCATGCCCTAATAGAGTAAAAATCCACCGGGTTTCGGGTTTCGGGTACCCATTGCCATCTCTATATGCACCTCACCTGCGCCCCTTTAGTCCTAGCAGAGCCATGCCCTCCCTCCCTCTTCCACGCGCAGGCGACACCGAACCGCCTTCCTGTTTCCACTGCCTCACCTCGCCTTTAAAGATTAATTGTTGTCGTAGAGATCTCCGCTCCACTCCCAGACAGCCACCAGAACCACCCAATTGAACTCTCGCTCACCGCAGCACTGTCAGCAACCTCCCTTGAGCTCAGTGAGCCTTAGACCCAATCTTCTTCATCACTCGATTAAAACTTAATTGCATTCACCGACATAACCTTCTTTGTCTCCTAATCACGCTGGTGGACTGGCTCGGCTGTGAGTGTTTCTTGAGAGCTCAGGCGGCAGAAGCAATAACCAGCAGAAAAGCCTCTCCCGTGGACAGCTCAGTCGAGCATTCCCCGACCCAAACCATCGTCACTACCGAGAAGCCTATGCCCCGTAGATGGTCAAACCACTCCACATTTCGCCGGAGAACCATCGGAAAAGTCATGAGCTGCCGCCTTCTCTCCTGCCGCCAGCCACCACCGCCCAACCTCTCACCTTCCAAAACTCCAAAATGGAACCACTATATCAAACCGAAGCTATCTGTACCAGTGAAGTTCGCTGAAGAACATTGCCAGCACCGAATCGTGGTGGGGAGTACTCCTCTGTTTTCTATCGTTGAGAGGAAGCCGGATGTCGTAGGGGTGGCCCCCACCTAAGCCCAGCAGGCCTGTTAGGAGGTTATAAGAACCAGAGTAACATGTATAATGACATAAGTGCCCCTAATGGGGATGTATGGGTGTAAGGGCATAACTGTAAAAGTATACCCCATATGAATATATATATCAAGATGAGGGGGAGGGTGAGACAGAACACTCCCACCTCTCCACTACCATCTCTCTCTCTGTTTGGTCTGTAGCCACAACAGTTGGCGCCGTCCGTGGGGATCGAAGCGCCAGCCTCCGCTGCCACCCGTTCGAAGGGTAGGGGACGGAGCGCGCGCGTCTCGGCTTCGACTTAGGCACCAGCCTCCGCTGCCACCCGTTCGAAGGGTAGGGGACGGAGCGCGCGCGTCTCGGCTTCGACTTAGGCGCCAGCCTCCGCTGCCACCCGTTCGAAGGGTAGGGGACGGAGCGCGCGCGTCTGCTGCAACTTGGCACTTTCCATCCCAGACCTCAGGCTCCCCAGCCACAAGCGGGGAAAAATTCACAGGCCGTAGGGGACGGAGGGGGCCAAAGGACTCAGCGGCATGGCTTCGGCCCTGTGAAGCCCTTCACCATGAGAGGCTCCTGCCGTAGAGGTGGCCCCCACCTAAGCCCAGCAGACCTGTTAGGAGGTTATAAGAACCAGAGTAACATGTGTAATGACATAAGTGCCCCTAATGGGGATGTATGGGTGTAAGGGCATAACTGTAAAAGTATACCCCATATGAATATATATATCAAGATGAGGGGGAGGGTGAGACAGAACACTCCCACCTCTCCACTACCATCTCTCTCTCTGTTTGGTCTGTAGCCACAACACCGGAGGTTAAAGACGACCCTAGGCACGACGTAGTTGCATCATGACCATTCGCGCACCGTGGCTATTTCAATCGGGTCGTTCGCGTGCGCCGCATTGTGGCCGTCCGCGCGTCGCCCATCGAACGCGTGCGTGTGCGCGCTGGGCCTTTCGGCTGTGCATGGCGTGGGCCGAGGCCGGTCGGCCCGTTTGGTCGAATGGGTTGAAACCATGGTTGGGCCACACTGTTCCTTTGGGCTGGCCCGACACTATTCATTACTGTTCAAAATCACTGTTCACCTGAAAACTCGAAAATTCCAAAAATACCCTGTTTCAATCATTTCGACGCCACGAATCTATTTTTGACCTCCATTCCACCAAATCGAGCTTCAAATAAACCCAAACCTCTCCATTTGAATTTTATTGTATTTTATTCCTTTTTATTTTAATTTATTTTCCTAGCTTGATTAAACTCAAACACATATTTATGTTATTTTATGTGTTTACGCTAGCTCCCAACCTTTCTGAGGCGATGGTACAAGGACCAAAACCGGGCAACGAAGTTTTCGAGATAGTAGAGTTTGCAGAGCAGCAAGGCAAGTTACAAGTTCTTGATCATATTGAATATCATGAAATTTAAATTATTTAATTGATGTATTTGCATTAATGTTATTTGTGAAATGCTATTTAATTAAAATAAATGACTTGTTAATTAGTTATGCCCTATCACTGAAAAATGCCCTGTTTAATTTGAGGCTATATCCACCTTGACAATCTTAGTAATATTTAATTACTATATAAATAACTATAGAGTAGCTCACACAAAAATTTTGTACTACTAAGTAATTTGGCTTTTGGTTGGTAGAATTGTTAAAATGATTCTAGGGTAAGGAGGAATCGTGGAAAGCCATGAGATGGTTGGAGTCCATGACTTTACCCTAGGGTGGAGGATGGGTGGTAGTATCGTTGAGCACAGATGTTTAGAGATGTGGTTGGTGGCCTCATGTAAAAAAGTAAGAACAAGAATTTTATGCTGAGTAAAGGACACAGTGATCGCTCAACCACATGTGTTGACTTGTCAACCCTAGTTTAGTAGCTGCTTAACTCGATGGAATCTCTACAGGAGTATGGATGATGGAGAGTTGGTATGCTGAACGGTAAAAACCATACCTAATAATGGTAGGGGCCACTCAGGACAGGTAGAAGTGTTAGGTCTAGCCAGTTAAATCGGGTCTGAGTGAATCTACCAGGTAGAGCCTACATAAAGAGCTGAGTAGTAAAAAACTTTGTTTTCTTAACTCAGTCACACGCTAATTGAAGCGTGTCTATTACGTAACATTGAGAGTCTAAGAAATCTTGTAGGTAAAGCTAAGCAACTCTGCAGAGTGAAATAAATGGTATTCGGATACGCTGTGCTTTTGGTAAATGAAGCTGTGTTTAATGGGTGATTCCAACAACGAGGTATAAGTAGATTTCATTATGTTTTAATCTGAGTAAGCTGAGCAAATGATTGTCGAAAGAAAACCACTTTAATCTTAAGGAGTTCTGTTTTTGTTTTTCTGTTTGCAAATAAAATTGTATCTATTCAAGTTAATAGAACCAGTATATTCCCTTTCTTTGAATATCTTTGAAATCAGTTAAGTTAGGATTTATCATTGTGACTTGCTGGGTACAGTTGTACTCATTACATACTAAACAACAAACAGAAGACAACAGCTGCGTGAGAACCTACGGGGTGGCAAGGAAGACAACGAGTCAGATGTGATGTATTTGATAAAGGAACGACAGGAGAACATTGACTGAAAAGGAAATAGCCGCTCGACCGAGCAAATAGCCGTTCCGCCGCACAAAAACACATTCGGCCGCACAAACGACCGTTCGGCCGCACAAACGACCGTTCGGCCGCGCGAACGACGTGTGTCCTCGGTCACTAGCCGTTGCCGCCGGTCACCACCGTCAGAACACGCGCGGTAGATGCATGCGTGCGATTGTGCGCACGGGTGTGTACGCCGCCGTCGCCGCCATCGCCGCTAGGCGTTCAGGCTAACATACAACTGTTGTATAATTTACCTTGCATGCCTGAAGTGATAGGACGTGTGCTGGTCTTACCAGCGAATGTTCGCTGTCCACACGTGCGAATGTACAATTAATTAATTGATTGATTGTATATCCACATGGTTTTATCCCCTGCTACTGTTCGTTCATTACGACGTGATAAAGGGTAATTACGACGACTTCTTTTTGCCGAAGTAGACATACAGATCGTCCGGTTGGGACCTAGCTAGTTTGTCTCAATTGGCTGTGGCCTGCAGCTTTCTAATTAAGTTGGATGTGAATGATAATTGCATCAAGGACATCATCATCATCTTTCCTCGAAAAAAAGAAGAAGAAAAAGAAGGACGTACGTCATGATCGATCCACAGTGCTGGCCCCGGCCCCTTGTACGAAAAGCTAGCAGCACTCCTTGTAGCTAGCTAAAAGGTTCGATAACATATGCGAATGATGGTCGAACTAGTAGCTAGGCAGGACAAGAATATTTCTTCAAGAAACACAATTTCTTTTTTTTTTAGAAACACAACATCCATATATAACCTCACATAACCGATAGTGTAGAACTGACAATATAAGAAGAGCAATTAATACACAACATCCATATATAACCTCACAAAACGGAACTATATAAGTAGATGCATGCATGGATAGATAGATAGCTAGCTAATGTCAATGCATGTGGTGGCCATGGTGGTGTCCGTGCTTCTTGGCTTCTTTCTTCTTGTGATGCTCATGGATCGCGAAACCGGCACTTCCAGCGGCAATGGTGGCGGCGATCTCCTCCTTCATCCTGTGCGACCGAGCATGCTCCGGCTCCTTCTTCGCCTTGTGCTTCTCGTGCTGCATGTACCAACGGACCTCGTTACGTGAGTTCCAAATGTTACAAGCACACAGCCAATTCAAGGTGTATATAGAGAAATAATACTACTAATTAAGCAACGGCGCCATGCGTACCAGCGCGTATGCTCCGGCGGCGACGGCGCCGAGCTGGGCGAGCTGCTCCATGTGCTTGTGGTGCTTCTCCTCCTTGCGGTGGTCGCCGGCCGCCTCGGCCTTGTTCTTGATGCTGCTGTTGGGATGGTGGTGCCCCATTTCTAAACTGTAATGACAGTCGATCTGCGCGCAGCTAATGATATATGTCTTTTTTACGTACGATCGATGTTTGTGCTGTTTAATTGTGATGCTTGGCATAAGGGCCGGGCATGTCCTTATATAGTGTTAAGTGAAGCAACAACACGTCTACTTAAAAAAAAAACAAAACACAAAAGCAACAACACGTACGTCTGTCTTGCCGAAACAATTCACAACAATATGCATTTCTTGGCTCTCTGAGGGTAGTTTTTGGCATCTTGCTTGCACAGGCGCCCCCGGTCAATTTGCTAGCTTACGGCCGGGTACGACGAAGGCAACAGGAACCCGGCCTGAACGTTCATATGGATATAATACACGCATGCACTCTATCCATGTATTTCGCTTTCGTGTGGCTCTGTGCCTCTGTTTTAGTCGATCAACACGCAGTTGAGTTGCTTAGCCGCGTCAACCGACCAACACGGTAAGGCCACATTTCGATCGAACCTACTTGTGGAATTTTCAAAAGTTTCCATACATGCCGATGAACCTGAAAGCGCAAATAAACCATTTCCATACATGTCCATAGACGTAATTAAGGCCCCGTTTGGCACAGCTCAGCTTCACTAGTGAAGCTGTTTTTTTAGATTCAGCTTCACGAGCAGCTTCACCGGTGAAGCTAAACCTGTTTTAGAAAACTGTTTGGCAAAACAGCTTCACCAACAGCTTCATGCATGGCTGAGAGAGGTCAATTGTCCAAGATGCCCCTGTTTACCTGACTTGTTCTAACATTTGGAGTTGTATATTTGTATATGGTCATATGAATTAAAAAATAATATATTTGAATGAGTATGAATTAAAAAATTAAAATAATAAAATAATAAAAAAATTAAAATACGTGAACGGGAGAGAGCGGTGCGTACGCGAAAGAAAAAAGTGAACGGGATTTTTGTGAACTGAGCGGTGCGTACGCCTGAGGGAGAGAGTGACAAATACGTGTAAATTTTTGTGAACTAGAGGGGCATTTGCTTCCTTGGAACATGGGCCTGAGGGAAAGAGCTGTGAAAAGCTACTTTTTTTCAGCTTCACCTCTCCTTATTCCTTTGTGAGAGCACAAAAAAAGGAGTTTCATGGGTGAAGCTATTTGCAAAAAGGGTGTTTGGCAAAAAACAGCTCACAACAGCTCATGAACCTGTTGGTGAAGCTGTGCCAAACAGGGCCTAAGATGATGTTACCGATGTCGATCGATGGAGAAATGAAGGCTTCGCCGTGGCCACAAGCAAGATCCAGGCAAAACAGACAAACCAGCTAGCATTTAATTAGTAGCCGCGTTGTACAGTACAAGACGCCTTCCTTTGACCTTCCTAGCTAGCTAGCTATTGGAGGATTAATTCCTTCTGAAGTAACCAACTAAACCACACCGCACGATGGACTGACTATTCAGAGTACGCAAGCGTTAGCCTTCAAAAATCAATCTATGCGCCTTGCAACTCCTATATATACTTGGCGAATTGCAGTAGCTGCTCCCCATCACAACATCACATCTGCAGCGACGTACATCCTCTTATCGAATCCACACAGGACACGCGGTTTGTGCACGAACCACTGCACCAGCTGCTCGATTGATTCCTAGCTAGCTTCAGATCATCGAAATGGCGCAGCACTTCTTCGGCCACCACCACCAGCACCGCAAGGCGGAGACCGAGCCATCCAAGGTGACTGATTACCGCAAGGAGGAGAAGCATCACAAGCACATGGAGCAGCTCGCCCAGCTCGGCGCCGCCGCCGCCGGAGCATACGCAATGGTACGTACGTAAGAATAGAGGTCGATCGGCATCATTGATGGCTACTGTATCGTGCACCCAACGTAATTGATTAACCTTGCTCTGGTTAATTAACTGATCGAGGTCATGAAATTGCTCGTTGGTCGTCGATCGTTAGCTTTTTCTGTAATTCTGTTTAGTTACTACTTTCTAGTACAGTTACCGATTTCTGAACATTTACGTACGTGCAGCATGAGAAGCACAAGGCGAAGAAGGACCCGGAGCACGCGCACTCGCACAAGGTCAAGGAAGGGATCGCCGCCACCATCGCCGTCGGCAGCGCCGGCTTCGCCTTCCACGAGCATCACGAGAAGAAAGACGCCAAGAAGCACCGCCGCCATGGACACCACCATTGATTAATATACTTGTAGCCGTGCCGCCATCATGCCATATATATGCATATGTATTGTACTTGTAGTAGTGTAATAAATCGGACGTGTGCCCTCAGAGTCGATCCATGTGTGTGTCTCGGCTAGTTGGATTGCATATGTTTGTTCGTTAAATTACTCCTGTATTGTTTCGTTCAGGGCTTCACGCTAGCACTCGTACGTAGATTACATCCTAGTATAAACAGCCTGCGCGTGTGTAATTTGTATTCTTACATTCTTAACGAACGGTGAATTACTAAATCGATCTACAATTAATTAACAGGCGTCCTTCAAATATATAACACTTGCGCTCACATCAACTACATAGTATATTGCAACTGCAACTTAACCCTCAAAATAACGAGGGACAAAGATATATATAGAGAGCCGCAACAACTTGCTAGGGTCTTATTGAAATTATATTATCAAAGGCCAAATTACAACACAGTGATTAAATTAGACTCATGCATGCGCATAAACAACAATGCATGCATGGGATTATTAGCAGAAACAACACGGTGAAGGCATGCATGCACGCGTGCAAATGTAAGCATGCGTGCTTGTTGAGAACTCGATCGATCGATCAGGAAATTCAGTAGTGGTCCAATTCAGAAGAGGTTGTGGTGCTTCTTCTGCTCCTTGGCCTCGTCCTTCTCGTGGTGCTCGTGGAAGGCGTACCCGCCGGCGGCCAGCGCGGCCCCCTCGGCGATCCTCTCCTCCACCTTGTGCCTGTGCGCGTGTTCAGGGTCCTTCTTCGCCTCGTGCTTCTCATGCTGCATGCGCTCATCGCCGATCCAGTTTAGTTACCATGAGAATTGTAGTACATATCATCGATCGCTAATTACCATGGGTAACATAATGAATTAATGTTCATTACCAAGGCGTAGGCGCCGGCGGCGAGGGCGCCGAGCTCGCCCATGTGCTCCTTGTGCTTGTGCTCCTTCTCCTCCTTCTTGCACCTGCGGTACTCCTCCTCCTCGTCGACCGCCACCTCCGCGACCACCGCGGTGGTGGTGGTGGTCTCGGTGTACCCACCGTATCCGCCGTAGGTCGTCTCCTGGACGACGACGGCCTCCGCGGCGGGAACCTGCTCCTCCTCCTTGTGGTGGTGGAACAAGTGGTGGTGGTGGTGCTTCTCCTCGGCCATTGTTGTGCTTGCTTCCTACTAGCTAGTAGTTGTTGTCGCAGTGCAAGTTGGGATTGCAGCAGATAATAATTGGTTTATGACACAGGCTAAGGGAGTTGCAAGGTATAGTATATATAGGGTTCAGATGAGTCGTTGGGGGTGATGTGCCTCCTGCATGCGATGGAAGTCAACTGGAAGGATAGGTAAGGACTGGACGTTGGCGATTAGCGCGTATCACGGATCTAATCCGCTTCAATAATTAATGTCACCGACGGTGCTAATTTCCTTAGTGCATGCTACACCGACTGAAACGTTTTTCCACCTTTAAAAAGAAAAACTAAAATCCTGTTCCTGTTGACGAAGACACAGCTAGTGTCTGTTAAAACAAGTGAGGATAAAAGCGTAAATGGAATTAGTGTGAGTACAAGGTTTATACATTGTGCGGGTAGACCTAGACTTAATTGGAGCTGGGCGTTACAGTACAGTGCAAATTTTTCATGCTTTCTCCTAAATTTACCGGCCGTTTCGTTCTCAACCGTTCGATCAACACTCAATTAATTAATGTTGTACACTTGTATTATGCTGCGGTACTAGCCTTAAAATTAAATTGCAAGTGGGTGCGGCGCGCAAATTATGCTGAGAACGTGCTCACTCGCGCACAACCTGCAGATCCTGGCTGTGGCACGATCGAATACGGTATGTAATTGCTCCAGCTATTTTCGTCTGCGGGAATCTTCAGAAAATCCGATGATTTTGCCTCGGATGGATCGTATCGTATATTATGGTGCCCGCTCGATTGGACTAAAAAAGTAACTTATGACTAAAATTTCACTATAGTTAGTTAAAATTATACTGTAACTGATAGTGATTTATTTGGCCTAACTAAAATTTAAAAAAAAGAAAAACAAATTAGCTCATTACGGACAATACAAACGAATACGCGAAAAAAAGAACCGGCAAAAAAGCTCAAGAAAACCAAAAGGTCAGAAAAATACGAAATTTATAAATTGTAAAAAATAAGCTAAAAGTTAGAAGCTCAAACTGAAATGAGCATACATTGTCTTCACATGAGATTGAAGGCATCTATTAGTAATTTACGTAGACTAATTTCTTCTTCTTGCATTGGTTTCCAATACTTCTAAAGGCGATCAAGATGGATCTTGATATGTTCGAATATTCTGTCTTTATGCTGCTGCCTATGTAGAAAAATAGAATTGCAACAGGTGAGACCGCCCTCACGTCGCACATTTCCACACCATAACTACACCAAATAGCTCCGCTCGCCGGCCGGAATAATCGTGATATTTGTTATTATTGAGGAACCGTCGCTGGCGACCAATCCGATCGATTTCTCTACTTAGAATAAATCGAATTAATCACAGAACACAGAATAATAGATTGAACACACAGATCGTTGCCAACACCGAATCACAGCGGGGAGTACTCCTCTGTGTTTTCCGTTGCTGAGAGGGAGGAGGAGGTTAAAGACAACCTCGGGCTATTTCAATCGGGTCGTTCGCGTGCGCCGTATCATGATCGTCCGCGCATCACCCATCGGACACGTGCGTGCATGCGCTGGGCCTCTTGGCCGCGCGCAGCGTGGGCCAAGGTTGGTCGGCCCGTTTGGCCGAATCGGTTGAAACCACAGTCGGCCTGCACTGTTCCTTTGGGCTGGCCTGACGCTGTTCATTACTATTCAAAATCACCGTTCGCCCGAAAACTCAAAAATTCCAAATTTTTTTACCTTCATTCCACCAAATTGAGCTTCAAATAAACCTAAACCCGTCCATTTGAGTTTGTTAGAGAGTATGCAATTTCAATATTACCCCTATGAGATCAACAATCAAATTTAATTGGTACCTCCATAGAGAGCAGGTGGTACTTAGTACCTAGTGGTGCCTCTCTAAGAGCAACTCTAGCAGGAGCCCTCAAATCAGAGCCCCTACTTTTGATTTGAGGGCTCTCCCTACTTTTGAGGGCCCTGTTTTTTGAGTTGAATTCCAGCAGAAACCCTCAAATTAGGGCCCTCAAATTCATTCTAGTAGGGAATGACACGCGGGACCCGTTTGTCATCCTCTTTCTTCATCTTCTTCTTCTTCCTCGTGGACTTGGCCATGCCGGCGAGGGTTGCGCTGCCGGGGAAAGGGAGTTGCCGAGGAGAGGGCTCGCCGGACTTGCCAGATCCGGACGAGGGTCGCGCCGCCGGGGAAGGGAGCTGCATCCGCGGGGCTCGACGGGGAAGGGCGGGGAGGGGAAGGAGGCGGGCGCCGGGGACAGGAAGTCGCGGAGGCGGGCGGGGATGCCGGGCGGCGCGCGTACGTGGTACGGGCGTCGCGTGTGGGGAAGAAAGCCGTGCGCAGGTGACGGTGTCCGGGCGGGGGATGTCGGCGAGGAGGCGGCGCGCGGAGGCGGGAGAGCCGAGGGAGAGGTAGAGCGAGAGGAGGGAGTTGGCGAGGCGGAGGTCGGAGGGGAGGTGGCCGGAGGAGACGGCGAAGGCGTGGAGGGCGGAGGCGGTGGGGATGGTGCGGGGGCGATGGTGCTTGGAGGAGAGGAGGAGAAGCGTGAGGTGGTCGCGGGGGAGGAGACGGAGGAGTGCCGGGAGGCGGCTGCGGGGGAGGTGGGGGTGGAGGGAGTTGAGGAGGCGGGAGGAGAGGGCGGGGTGGAGGGAGGAGAGGCTGGAGGTGAGGACGAGGGCGAGGGACTGGAGCAGGAGGCGCGGCGGGGTCGTCGGGCCAGCGGCGGGGAGGGAGGCGATGGGGAAGAGCTGAAAAATGAGAGCCAGAGTAGGGGGCCACTAGGAATGAGGGCTGAAGGGGGGATTTGAGGGGCTCCTCAAATTTGAGGGCTCTAGTAGGAGCCCTACTGAACCTCTATTTTTACCTCAAGCCTTTAAATATGAGGTTTGAGGGCTCAAGTAGGGGCCCTGCTGGAGTTGCTCTAAGTACAGTAAAATCCTTATTGGCAACGTAGTTCCCAGGTGCTGGTTTTGTATGGAGTACGTAGTTTTCTGAAGTTGTACGAGCAGTACGTCAGATAGAAGCTAAAGATTGCATGGTACATAGTATTGATTCCCACGGTACTGTCTTGCAACATTTGATCCATAATCAATTGCTCATTGTATTTCATGATTGGGTTAATTTGGGTAACCAAATTAGGCGTTCAGGCTAACATACAACTGTTGTATAATTTACCTTGCATGCCTGAAGTCATAGGACGTGTGCTGGTATTACCAGCGAATGTTCGCTGTCCACACGTGCGATTGTACAATTAATTAATTGATTGATTGTATATCCACATGGTTTTATCCCCTGCTACTGTTCGTTCATTACGACGTGATAAATGGTAATTACGACGACTTCTTTTTGCCGAAGTAGACATAAAGATCGTCCGGTTGGGACCTAGCTAGTTTGTCTCAATTGGCTGTGGCCCTGCAGCTTTCTATTGCCCCGTTTGATTGGGCTGAAAAGCTATAACTTATGACTGAAATTACACTGTAACGATTGAAATTTCACTATAGCTGAAGGTGGTTTATTTGACGTAATTAAATTTAAAAAATTAAAAATAGAAAAAATATGCTAGTTCATTACGGACAACGTAAACGGATATGTAAAAAAGAACCGGTAAAAAAACTTAAAAAAATTAAAAATTCAGAAAAAAACGAAATTTATATATAGTAAAAAGTAAGCCAGAAATTGAAACTGAAACCAGCGAGACTATCAAGGACATCATCATCACCTTTCCTCGTAAAAAAAAAAAGAAAAGAAGGACGCCATGATCGATCCACAGTGCTGGCCCCGGCCCCTTGTACGAAAAGCTAGCAGCACTCCTAGTAGCTAGCTAGCTAAAAGGTTCGATAACATATGCGAATGATGGTCGAACTAGTAGCTAGGCAGGACAAGAATATTTCTTCAAGAAACACAATTTCTTTTTTCTTAGAAACACAACATCTATATATAACCTCACATAACCTGTAGAACTGACATATATAAGAAGAGCAATTAATACACATGAATCGAACAATATAACAAAACGAAACTATATAAGTAGAGTACGTCTACATGCATGCATGCAAGCATGGATAGATAGATAGATAGCTAATGTCAATGCATGTGGTGGCCATGGTGGTGTCCGTGCTTCTTGGCTTCTTTCTTCCTGTGATGCTCATGGATCGCGAAACCGGCACTTCCAGCGGCAATGGTGGCGGCGATCTCCTCCTTCATCCTGTGCGACCGAGCATGCTCCGGCTCCTTCTTCGCCTTGTGCTTCTCGTGCTGCATGTACCAACGGACCTCGTTACGTGAGTTCCAAATGTTACAAGCACACAGCCAATTCAAGGTGTATATAGAGAAATAATACTACTAATTAAGCAACGGCGCCATGCGTACCAGCGCGTAGGCTCCGGCGGCGACGGCGACGAGCTGGGCGAGCTGCTCCATGTGCTTGTGGTGCTTCTCCTCCTTGCGGTGGTCGCCGGCCGAGGCCGCCTCGGCCTTGTTCTTGATGCTGCTGTTGGGATGGTGGTGCCCCATTTCTAAACTAGTAGTCGATCTGCGCGCAGCTAATGATATATGTCTCTTTTACGTACGATCGATGTTTGTGCTGTTTAATTGTGATGCTTGGCATAAGGGCCGGGCATGTCCTTATATAGTGTTAAGTGAAGCAACAACACGTCCGTCTGTCTTGCCGAAACAATTCACAATAATATGCATTTCTTGGCTCTCTGAGGGTAGTTTTTGGCATCTTGCTTGCACAGGCGCGCCCGGTCAATTTGCTAGGTTACGGCCGGGTACGACGAAGGCAACAGGAACCCGGCCTGAACGTTCATCTGGATATAATACATGGATGATCTCTCTCGATATATTTCGCTTTTCGTGTGCCTCTGTTTTAGTCGACCAATCGCCATCTTACGAAAGTGACACCTTATAATAATAAATATTCTAACACGCAGTTGAGTTGCTTAGCCGCGTCAACCGACCAAACACGGCTAGGCCACATTTCGATCGAAGTAGTGGAATTTTCAAAAGTTTTCATACATGCCGATGAACCAGAAAGCACAAATAAACCATTTCCATACATGTCGATGAATCTAAAAGCACAAATAAATCATTAATAAGTGTGTGCCGATGACTTGCTATAGACGTAATTAAGATGATGTTACCGATGTCGATCGATGGAGAAATGAAGGCTTCCCCGTGGCTACAAGCAAGATCGATCCAGGCAAAACAGACAAACCAGCTAGCAGTTAAGCCGCGTTGTACAGTACAAGACGCCTTCCTTTGACCTTCCTAGCTAGCTAGCTATTGGAGGATTAATTCCTTCTGAAGTAACCAACTAAACCACACTGCACGATGGACTGACTATTCAGAGAAGCAAAACTCTCTCGAGTATGCAAGCCTTAGCCTTCAAAAATTAATCTACGCGCCTTGCAACACCTATATATACTTGGCGAATTGCAGTAGCTGCTCCCCATCACAACACCACATCTGCAGCGACGTACATCTATCCTCTTATCAAATCCACACAGGACACGAGGTTTGTGCACGAACCACTGCACCAGCTGCTCGATTGATTCCTAGCTAGCTTCAGATCATCGAAATGGCGCAGCACTTCTTCGGCCACCACCACCAGCACAGCAAGGCGGAGGCCAAGCCATCCAAGGTGACTGATTACCGCAAGGAGGAGAAGCATCACAAGCACATGGAGCAGCTCGCCCAGCTCGGCGCCGCCGCCGCCGGAGCATACGCAATGGTACGTACGTAAGGACAGAGATCGATCGGCATCATTGATGGCTGTACTGTATCGTGCACCCAACGGAATTGATTAACCTTGCTCTGGTCAATTAACTGATCGAGGTCATGAAATTGCTCGTTGGTCGTCGATCGTTAGCTTCTTCTGTAATTCTGTTTAGTTACTACTTACCAGTACAGTTACTGATTTCTGAACATTTACGTCCGTGCAGCATGAGAAGCACAAGGCGAAGAAGGACCCGGAGCACGCGCACTCGCACAAGGTCAAGGAAAGAATCGCCGCCACCGTCGCCGTCGGCAGCGCCGGCTTCGCCTTCCACGAGCATCACGAGAAGAAAGACGCCAAGAAGCACCGCCGCCATGGACACCACCATTGATTAATATACTTGTAGCCGTGCCGCCATCATGCCATATATATGCATATGTATTGTACTTGTAGTAGTGTAATAAATCGAACGTGTGCCCTCAGAGTCGATCCATGTGTGTGTCTCGGCTGGTTGGATTGCATATGCTTCAGGCTAGCAGTCGTACGTAGATTACATCCTAGTATATATATGCAGTTATAAACAGCCTGTGCGTGTGTGATTTGTATTCTTACTTTTTTAAAGAACGGTGAATTACTAATTCGATCTACAATTAACAGGCGTCCTTCAAATAGATAACACTTGCGCGCACATCAACTACATAGTATATTGCAACTGCAACTTAACCCTCAAAATAACGAGGGACAGAGATATATATAGAGAGCCGCAACAACTTGCTAGGGTCTTGTTGAAATTATATTATCAAAGGCCAAATTACAACACAGTGATTAAATTGGACTCATGCATGCGCATAAACAACAATGCATGCATGGGATTATTAGCAGAAACAACACAGTGAAGGCATGCATGCACGCGTGCAAATGTAAGCGTGCCTTGTTGAGAACTCGATCGATCGATCAGAAAATTCAGTAGTGGCCCAATTCAGAAGAGGTGGTGGTGCTTCTTCTGCTCCTTGGCCTCCTCCTTCTCGTGGTGCTCGTGGAAGGCGTACCCGCCGCCGGCCAGCGCGGCCCCCTCGGCGATCCTCTCCTCCACCTTGTGCCTGTGCGCGTGTTCAGGGTCCTTCTTCGCCTCGTGCCTCTCATGCTGCATGCGCTCATCGCCGATCCAGTTTAATTACCATGAGAATTGTAGTACATATCATCGATCGCTAATTACCATGAGTAACAGAATGAATTAATGTTCATTACCATGGCGTAGGCGCCGGCGGCGAGGGCGCCGAGCTCGCCCATGTGCTCCTTGTGCTTGTGCTCCTTCTCCTCCTTCTTGCACCTGCGGTACTCCTCCTCCTCGTCGACCGCCACCTCCGCGACCACCGCGGTGGTGGTGGTGGTCTCGGTGTACCCACCGGTGTAACCGGCGCCGTCGCCACCGTATCCGCCGTAGGTCGTCTCCTGGACGACGACGGCCTCCACGGCGGGAACTTGCTCCTCCTCCTTGTGGTGGTGGAACAAGTGGTGGTGGTGGTGCTTCTCCTCGGCCATTGTTGTGCTTGCTTCCTACTAGCTAGTAGTGGTTGTCACAGTGCAAGTTGGGAATATTGCAGCAGATAATAACTGGTTTGTGACACAGGCTAAGGGAGTTGCAAGGTATAGTATATATAGGGGTCAGATGAGTCGTTGCCTCCTGCATGCGATGAAGTCAACTGGAAGGATAGGTAGGACTGGACGTCGGCGATTAGCGCGTATCACGGATCTAATCCGCTTCAATAATGGATGTTAATTAATGTCGTCGAGACGGTGCTAATTTCCTTAATGCATGCTACACCGACTGAAACGTTTTTCCACCTTTAAAAAGAAAAACTAAGTGTGTATCTAGATATCACCTGAATATTTTTTTCCCAACAATCATTCAAATTTATGATAATTGGACTAGAGATCCAAAGCAAAAAAATCATGCTTTCTTCTAAATGTACAGGCCATCTCGTTCTCAACCGTTCGATCAACACTGAATTAATTAATGTTGTACACTTGTATTTTCAGAATGGCCTGAACTTTATATCTTGCTCTCTGAAATATTGTTCTCAATGATACGCATACAGCCTGTGATTAAAATTGCATGGTTCTTATGATCGATCACTGCGTTAACAAGGGAGGGAGTAGTACAACTTGAAGCAACATGCTTAGATGTACAACTTGAGGCAACATGCTTGGATCGTATCATGCACTCACTGTTCATGATTGATCGGGTACTAGCCTTAAAATTAAATTGCAAGTGGGCGCGGCGCGCAAATTATGCTGAGAACGTGCTCACTCGCGCACAACCTGCAGATGCTGGCTGAGGCACGATCGAATACGATATGTAATTGCTCCAGCTATTTTCGTCAGCGGGAATCTTCAGAAAATCCGATCGTTTTGCCTCAGATGGATCGTATCGTATATTATATGTGGATGAAACGAGGTGCTTGAATCCTGAATAGCAGCGCATCGTCTTCACATGAGATCGAAGGCATCGATTAGTAATTTACGTAGACTAGACTAATTTCTTCTTCTTGCGTTGGTTTCCAATCCAAGTGACTTCCAAAGCCGATCAAGATGGACCTTGATATGTTGGAATATTTTTTCTTTATGCTGCTGCCTATGTAGAAAAATAGAATTGCAACAGGTGAGACCGCCCTCACGTCGCACATTTCCACACCATAACTACACCAAATAGCTCCGCTCGCCGGCCGGAATAATCGTGATATTTTATTATTAGCTACCTTAGCTTGTACTGCCGATTTATCTATACAGATGTAAGAAATATTTAATAAAAAATAATTATATATACTCTATTAAATGACATACAACATTTACTTAATCTCTTTCAAAATATTTAAGTACGGATAGAGATAGAAAAAATTGCAATTACTGCACTCTAAACCCTCAATAGACAAATAAATTGAAACGGATGCTTCTAAGATTATAGACATATATAGCTAATTAGGTCCTTCTCTGATAAGTATCTCTTATGCATGTTGGGTAATACCAGATAAAATGGGGAAAAATTATATAACACCTCAAACTTTGCAATCCAGGTCAAATCACCCTAACCCGGTTTTCGACGATGGTATAGCTTCCGTGGCGCGATAAGTGAATGATTTTACCACGTAGGATGATATGTTGATCAAATGTTTGCTTTCATATTTCAGTGTTGGATAGACTTTTAAATAAAGTTTAGGGTATTATATAAACTTATTTCTGGGTAAAATTGTAAGCTGTAGCAAGGCTTGCATGTTAAATTGCTGTTCTCGACTTCCTACGTGCATTATAAGATAGCAGAGCACGGATGAGCGTACGCAAGTAAATTCAAGGGTCTATGTTGCAATGTTTCCCAACCAATCCGACTGGGTTGGACCTTACGATCTGGGTCGCTTAAGCACGTACGTTCAGACGGCTCTGGCAAACCCAACCTACCGGGGATAAAACTACGTGCCATGGGGCCGGTGGATCCCCGCGGCCTGCAGGACCGACTGGTGCTACTTGGCGACGGACGGGCTGGCCTGGGGTGGGGATCGAGGTTCAGGGCCACAAGTTCGCGACCACCTGCACGATCATATCGATCTACGTGTACTGGCTGCATGCTCGCAGCTTGCTAGCTAGCTTCTGGCTCGCTGCTAACTTGTCTTCCTCGATCTGCGTACTTACGTTAATTAATTTGGCCATGCAAGCTATGTCCACGTTCTTTATGACTGCGAATTATTGATTTTGGCTAAAATTTTTAAATTTTAGCTATTTACAACAGAGATTACAGAGAGAGATACTCGCATAAGATTTTAGCTGGTATAAATGATGGGCTTTCAATGTGTAATATAATTAATTTGTACATCCTTTCTTAAAAAATACTCCGTTTAAAAATTAGATACCGTATTTAAAACTAAAAGCCAATTTCAAAAACCGGATAGAACAGGCCTATATAACTCCCTCCCTTTTTACTACTTTTTAGAATCCGCGCCATTAAACTTTCCTCTACTAATAAATTTAAAATTATCTAGATTGGTTATATAAAAATATTATATCACTAGATTTGTTATTAAAAATATTTTCATAATATTATAATTTTATTAGTATATTTAAATATAAAATTATAAAAATAGTGGTCAAAGTCGTATTTTAAAAACCTAAAAAATTAAAAACATCAAATAAAAGAAGAAACGGAGGGAGTATGTGGTACATGCAACAGGTACTTGTCATGCATGTACCAATACTTCGTACTACTGGGACGCGCATGCCAAATTTTTCAATAGTAAAGCTGCCAGGATTAAGAGCCCAAACACAGCATATAAGAGCTAGCTGGAGAAATTTACAGACAATGCATAATAGTGCAAACTTGGCCAACTAATTAATCAATCTCCCAACACCACGCACACATAGTATATAAATTCAAAAGTAGTTTAAACTGGTTTTGGATCATATGGACTTTTGGATTTTCTAAAATAAAAATAATTCTAAAAAAGAGTATTTGGTTAACAAGTGGGCCCTCGACTTATAGACTAAGTCCATGGACTGATTTTGGATTTATGGTGGACTCGGTGTACAGAATAGTGCATCGGGTTTTGAGGTGGCAAACTCGGCTAATGTAGCACTGAGGTGGCTGGCCACGCAGGCTGCTGACGTGGGCAGATCGACGGCCGATGGTGCCCATCTCCAACAATGGCGAACAACGGCGATTGACAGGCTGGTGAGGCCATCAAGAGCTTCACCGTGGCACTGTACATTTATCTACCGGCTTGGATTAGTTAGTGGGACACGACACGATGGTCGGCGGAGACGAGGTTAGCGGTGAGGCTCGAGAGGCGGTGAACTCCAATGATGAGAGCGCAACTTGGGTCGGCGTGGTGCGCAAAGTGGTCCTGGGGGGCAGTTTGGTGCTAGTGAGCTTGGCGTGGAACCCTATGGTCAATGAAACTTACCAAGGGTGAGCGAAATGGCGGAGCGGTTCGAGTGAACGGTGATCACGGTGTCTAGCAATACTCTAACCTTAGTGAGACACGGGCACGCTAGTACTGGGCACGGTGAAGCTAGAGCGGCGGTCGACGAAGATGGAGGCTCACCGAGGCACAAGCAATTGCTCATCGGAGCTCATCAGCGGTGGCTCCGATTGCAGTGCAACACAATGAAACTCAGAATGTGGCTAGGGCAATGCGGCTCGAGGTGTGCAGGTTGAAGACCCAGGGGACTTGTTTTATAGCCAGTCGGGGCGTGGAGTCCATCGTGGAGACAACAAGGTGGAAGAGGCCACGACGGACACGGTGGCGAAGCATAATCCAGCTCAAAGACGATGGCTCTGACAAGCGGGCCCCACTCATCAATGGCTGCGAGTGGATGGATGTGCGAGGGTGACACGTGGCGTGACGAGCTAGCGAGATAGACAGCGCGTGGAAGATGGACCGAGGCGCGGAGCAAGCGGGCCACAAAGGGAGAAAAGAGATTGGGTCCAAAAGGATAAATCCGGATTTTGGAATTTTTGAATTTTCAAAAATGGAATAAATTAAATTGAGCTCAAAGAACTAGCAAATAAACTTCAAAAAATCCAAGAAAATACTAAAAATTCCTTGCATAACAAAGAACTCAAATAAAACTAGTTTTGATTTAATTGTAGTTTATTTTATTCATATTAGATATTTTTAATTTCTAAAAATTGAAATTAAGATTTAATTAATTCAAGAAAAATCCAAATGGTTATTTTATTTTAAAAACTTTAAAAAAGCACTAAATACTAGGGTGTTACATTAAATAAGAGAAATATAGGGTTCAAATGGCTATGAACGTCCTCACCCCATGGCTGCAGACATAAATTAGTGATTATGTTCTCCACCAGAGATGTGTATACCATATATTGAACCTTATTGCGTAAGACGGTTTGCAAGCAATTGGCGAATATTTGAACAATATTCATGATGCCCTTTGTTACCTCATAAATTCCTCACAAGTGGGAGCTAAGTTCGTGGAGTATTACACAGTCAATGGGAAGAAACCAAGAAAATTTAGTTACTTACATGAAAGTGAGGTAGAACTCGACATACATCATGCTGAAAAAGGTACAAGGGTATGGACAAGGTAGAACTCGACATACATCAACGCTAACACTCAAAATAATGAATTGGTAGTTTCTAATTCAGATTGACAGATTGTTAATTGTTTTCGAGTGTTTTTAAGACCTTTTTATAAAATAACAAATGTTCTATTTGGTGTTTACTACCCTACTTCTTGCTTAATTATTGATTTTGTTTGGCTAATTGCAGACAATTTTATGAAATCTAGGAGATCCTTTTTAGACCATGCTGTTGCAGTAATGGAGAGAAATTTTTTTAAATATTTTAACTCTATTTCACATTTATATTATTTTTCTATCATTTTCGATCATACGAAAACGTTGGTAGGTTTGCATATCGGTATGGAAGTAATATTTGAATGGCTTGGTCTTGATTTCTCAGAAGCTTTTGAACATGTGAAAAATGAGTTTTTTTCGTATTTTTCGCTGTATCATGACAAGCTTGGTAGTAGCGCGAGATCAGACGCTTCACAGTAGACGCAATAAAGAAACACAAGCTGTACAACCCACTTGTAGAAGAAGCTAAAGGACAAGTCTAGTTCTTCATTCTCTCAACCTCAGGTGACCCCAAGTGGAATTCTGTCTCAGAGCTAAATGATTACCTAGAGCATGATTTTGCAAACACCAATCCTAATCATGCAGGCGAAGGCAAGATATTTGCTCGAGTGTTAGAAGAGCAACAAGCAAATATTTTTCCTGTGTTGTGGTATTTCACGTGGGATATTCTACTGGCTCCGATGTCTACTGTCTCTTCAAAAGCAACGTTCAGTATGGTAAAGAGAATTATTGAAAAAAGAGATCATCCCTCACGCCTATGATGGTGGAGGCAATCACATACGTTAAGGACTACGAATTAGATAAAGAGCAATAGCAGCATCAATTGGAGGATCCCAAGATCATGTAGGTGCATGCTAACCTCAAATGCATGAATGAACTAGATATTTGGGAGTAATTAGTATGTACGCATGTTGTTTATGTACTTTTTTCCTTACTCGAGAAAACCTACTCTTAAGCGTAAGGTTTTTAACGAGACTATAATAATGTATCTATAAAATAAAAGAAAATTCCACTTTTCTCCAATATTTATGTGCCCATATTCTTACACAATTACTTCAATTTCAACTTTTGTTTTTTCCCCTTTTCCTCATTAATAACCATCTATGATAATGGGTGATTTCACATACGGTTGTTATTATGAACCATCTATGATAATTAATTATCACAAATGGTTCGTATTAATAATTGTCTATGATAAATACATTTCTAAATTCATTCTCATATATATAAATGCAAATTTAGTAATAACTCAGGAGTAAATTTGTATTACTTACTTGCTTTTTATCAGTTAGTAATGCTGTCATGTTGTTATACAAATTCAACTGCTTAATTTTACATATGGCGCTCAAACAGTATGGCTAGTCACTTCTTACAAAAGATAACAAAAATTAGAAACCTAACTATTTTGAGTTTTTTCTAGTGGCAGAGGTAGCATGTAATCTCCATCTTCAAAACTTTGTAGGAAATGTTGTCGACATCAGATGGTTTGGGATCATCAGCGAATGAAGCCCGAAATACATCCACCCACCGACGCACTCGTTCGAGTGTCTCCCAAACACCCTCCGAATAAACAATCAAGTCAAATTGAGCCCACATACTCCCTTCTCTTTTTTGAGGGGCCTCGACTAAACACTCCAAGCGACGGTTAGCCTCCTTGTCTCCAATGTCATTGTGAAGGATCACGTCGATGGCGAGGTTAGCTCGCCAGAAGCAGAGACCAACTGGAAGACGCGGCGGCGGAAGATGTCAAGACTACGGAAGGTGACCTTCAACTACTTTGGCAAATCCTCGGACATAGGAGAGAGGACATTGTTGGCACAGTGTCCTTTCATAGCATCCATCAGCGTATGGTTGGTGAGGTGCTCATCTAGGATAGCCAGGTTGGCCATAAATACTAGTGACAAAGATGAGTAAGGAGCCATTTATTTGTGCTTGAGAGATAAGAAAGACAAGGAAAGATAGCCAGCTGGTGTGGTGCTTGTACAGGATATATCAACGATGTGGGGATTAATCTCTAGTGGCAAACGATTTTTTTTATACAACAAAGAATACATCTGGCGTGTGGAGATGAAGAGACACATCGGGGAGCCGAAATGATAGAAAGGGCGCGCATCGGGGAGACGAAGCGTGCGCCATTCATGCGTACAAATACATATCACAGACGGTTCCAACCACAAGTTGTCTGTGATACGCAACTACCACAGACAATTCATATTAATGACCGTTTGTGAACTATCACATATGATTCTAATTAAAAATCATCTGTGATATCTACAATTATCACATATGGTTCATATTAATAAACATCTGTAAACTATCACAGACGTTTATTAACAAAAATCGTCTGTGATAGTAGAGTATCACAAATGGTACACGATCACGCTTATAAAATCGTTTGTAATAATTACAGAACAGACGATTCCCTATAAACCGTCTTTGATAAGGTGTCTAGTATAGCTTGTTTTATAGTAATATATGTTTTAACAAATGAAGACGGGTGAGACGAGTAGCCCTAAAACAAGTAGGCACTTAGCTATCTCTCAAAAGATGGATTTATCTCCAGATGGTTTCGCTGTCGCACAAAAGTTCAGGCACGGCAATTGATGTTTTGCATGATCAAAAATAGTACTAACTGACCATTAATCCACAACATTTATTTTTGGCACACTTAATCCCTTGAATGTTGCTGTGAATAAGGGTGAAACTAGGTTAGTTACGGGCAGGTATTGTTTATCCCATATTTTAATCTATATTTTCCCTCAGATACATATAGGCTGGATATGACAAATTCAGAGTATTCAGGATACAAACATGAGGCGGATACCTGCTGGATCCAGATTGGGAACGAATAAAATAGTCAGATAGTACGTAGTTGCACATACACATGAAGGAATATACCTGAATCATACCACCATAGCTTCAACTTTTTAACACGAGTACGTATATAAGTTGTTTCAGATAATACACAATCACATCAATATGCTTCAATATAAATTTATACATAAATTTGGCATGATCACACAGACTGAGGTGTTACAGCCTTAATTTTCAAATTCCAGGTTAAAAATAATTATTCTATCCATTATTAAATTTTTGAGCCATTTCCTGAATTTATAAAAGTGTTTCCTATTTTCCCGAGACCAAAGCATTCTTACAGAATTAATAAAACCTTTTCAAAGTCTGATAATATTTTATTTGGGTTCCAAATATCCTAAAATACCTCTGTTAATTTTTCTAGGTTTTTTAGTACCATTTGTTATTTTTCAAAGGCCAAAAAACTTTTTTTTGGAATTTTTCATCTTTCTTCCTAAAATACGGGAAACTATCTGGACTACAATACGAAAAAGTATCCGACATAACATGAAAAAATTCGAATCGAACGGATATTAGTCGCTTTTGATTCGGCCCCAAATTCGACTAAATAGTAAAATAATTTTCCGGATTCGGTTCCGACTAGATCCGTCTCCGAATCAAGTGGGAATTATCCGCACACATTTCACCGTAGAAATGAGAGTTAAGGTTGCAAATTAATTAAGATCGTACCAGAAACAAATTAACGTATCCATCGGCAGATATAAAAGCATAAACGCGCAATAACTTACATAGGCAAACTTTATCTTAGTCCTTATTGTATATATATTTCCAACATCACACAAGCCATACACATATACGGGACAGTAAGATCAGATCAGACACACACACACGCACCACAGACTAGTGACCAGCCACACGTACGTACATGCATGCAGCATGCAGCATGCTCTTATTGTAAGCCGAAATCAAGGCAGGGTAAGCAACATGCACGCGCACATGATGCTCTTAATTATTGTAGTAGTACGTACGTACGTACGTACGGTGGGAAGCCACGGCTTCTAGCTCATGCAGTCATACATGCACAACATCACTACGCTGCACGCACGCATGCACGCAGCAGCTGCGACGAAGTTCATATATACGCATGCATGGTGTATTGGTGTGCGCATGTTCTTGGATCGATGCATCTTAGTTGCAGTAGTCGTTGTGTGGCCTCCTGTGCTCCTTGGCCGCGTAGCTGGCCTCCTTCTGCTCGTGGTGCTCGTGGTAGGCGTAGCCGCCGGCGCCCAGCGCCGCTGCGGCGGCGACGCCCTGCTCGATCCTGTGCCTCTGTCCGTGCTCTGGGTCCTTCTTCGCCCGCTGCCCCTCGTACTGTGCGCATGCACGAAACATCATCAATTCCGGTCACTTATATAACTCGGTCGATGGACAAATGGATGGAGTAAGTGCATCATACAAATTAACTTACCAGGGCGAAGGCGCCACTGGCGAGGGCGCCGACCTCGCCCATGCGCTCCCTGTTCTTGTGCTCCCTCTCGTCCCTCTTGTAGTACTCTTGCTCGCCGCCGCCGTAGCCGCCCCTCGAGTAGTCCTCGGAGTAGACGGCCTGCCTGGCGCCGTAGCCGCAGTCGTCGGCGTACGCCGCAGGCCTCCTGCGGTCGTCGTCGTAGTACTCGTCGGTGTGGGAGTAGACCCTCCCGCTGCCGTGCCTGCCGGCGTCGTAGCACTCGTCGGTGTTGGAGTACATGCTCCTGCCACCGTGACCGTGGTGGTAGTCAGCCATCTTCGTTCAAGCTAGTGTGCAACTACGTACCACCGTCTGATGCAAGTGCTGCTTTGCTTGCTTCTTGTAGCTAATGTGTGGGAGCAGTGGGTGTATTTATAGTGAGACGAGTGACACTGACAGGCGATGATGGACGGTGGAGATTGGCGGACAAGGAGGATTTGATGATCGCCTCTCTTCATGGAAATTAGTTGGAATTGTTATTGCCGACGAAACTTAGGTCTTATCCGCCTAAACTTTTATAAGCTATTTTTCTATAGTAAATAACTTCTCTTCAGTACCTAATTTTTAAATAAAGTGTTTTTTAAGACGGTGTAGTATATATTGTGATTGATACCCCTCAGGCCTCTGCCTGAAGCTTCCGGCAAACACATGCGAATTGCGCGTCCGGCCACCTGCTGACTGCTGTCGTAACACTAGGCGTCCACGAGTCGCAAGAATCGCTACTGCTGGCTTGCTCTGATAAGACGATTGACTCAGGTAGTTCATATCCATTAAAAAAAATTAGTGTCCACACTCCACAGAAAAAGGCATTTCAAGGAAAAGATAACAAAAGATGGGTTATCTCGAGCTGTCAGAATTTCTTAGTTCGCACGGGAGTTTCAATTGTAGCAACGTTCATCACTTAGGACAGATCGATGTTACATATACAGAGGAGTCAACAAAAGCTATTGCAATGCAAACAGAAATTGCAAAAAACTTGATACACAAAGGTGGTAAGATTCGTGTGCGGGGGCGTTGCTTTCTCTCTTTTCAAAAAGAGTATGCAATAATTCGCCAACTGGGAGCATGTCGTGCAACACACAGTAAAGTTTATTATTCTCTCTGGTCACTTTAGCTATCAAGAAATGACCGCACCAATTGAATTTCTTCTTATTCTTCCTCCTTTTCTTTTAACGATAGAAGGTACATATCCAATCCTCCGGTGTGAAAAGATAACGCGCGCGCCTGTAACTCTCATCCTTCAGCACGTCTCAACAGATGAAGACCAAGAAAAATCCTCCAAAGGTCGAACACAGGACAAACACCACTTATATTTACTCCAGAAACATCAGATACCCTTGAAGGGATGTTTCCGGCACATTGCTTATTCGCTACTCAAGCAGATATGAGATATTCTTGGATAGATAGATGCTGGAATCCACAATCGCTCGCACACAATGGAGCGATGCAGGGGGAAGGGAATAATTTCATCCTCGAACATGCTTTCCAACCGGATGGTTCTAGTTAGCTCTGCTCATTTCGACTTGAACTTCTGACTTCTAGCTCATTTTTCACTATTCATAATTTTCATTTTTTTTCTGTCTTTTTAGTTTTGTTAAGCTTTTTTTGCCAGTTCTTTTTCCCGTATTCGTTTGCGTTGTCTGTGATAGGCTAACTTGTTTGTTCTATTTTTAAAATTTTTTAAATTTAATTACGTCAAATAAGTCACCATCAGCTACAACGTAATTTCAACCAACTACAGTGCAATTTCAGCCATAAGTCAACTTATTTTAGTCAGCGGCAAAGGTAACCATGAGAGACAATAAATTGGCTTTTCAGGAAGCAAACAAACAAAATCGCAAATGCCACGTCACAATCAACTTGACGTAAACTTCACATTTCACATTTCAATTTGAGGAATATGGGATATGGTAATTTTCCATGTCAATGATAAATACAGCAAATGGAACCCAGAGGCACAAATGTAGCAAAAAAATCTTAGTCATTAAAGAATTTTACACAAAAGAAACATCTAAAAGATCAGCGAGGTAATGCATAGTGCGCGCCTCCATATCTATGTACCAGAATTTCAGGTCATCTAGATGATCAACCCATAGGATAACCATTCTTCACATATGTTATCTGCCAATAGAAAAAGGTAGCTTCAGCAGGTAGGAACAATAACTGCATTCTGAAAGTCAGCATCGAACATCAGCTAGGATTCCAGATGAAAGCAACCTAACAGACTATTTTTTTCACCAGTTCTTTGGTTAACACAGAATTATGTCGAATGATCCAGTTATGATGTTCCCAAACCCAAATGACCAAACACTTCATCTATAGCTTATTTGGCTTGATGTTCCCAACACAAGTGTTTTGATTATATTACATAAACATATACTAGTTATTTTTATATGACCTTTTTGTCCTTGATCTTTCAGAATAAATACTACAGTCCTTGCATACAAAAGAAGAGAAGAAAGAAACACAGATAGGTGAGACAAGCCATAGAACACTCTAGTCGAAACCTGAGCATTTGACATCACTAGATAAGTTCATTAGTAGTTGCTGTCATTAATACTCTCCTGTACAAAGCAATTTGCTAGTTCTTGCATGCAGCATTATCGTGTATTGTGAGTTACAGCAAGTCAATAATGCACAACAAGTCATCAAATAGGATTTCATGCCTAGTCTCATGCTGTGTTAAACATACATCACAAGCATTACACATAACACATTCACATTTTTAATTAGAACAAAATAACCTGCAAAGTAATTTTCTGCTGACTCAAGACTGAAATTTGGAGTTTCAGGCATATATTGGGGTTAGGAATTTTTGGACGGCAAACTTGACAATTGACATAAAGTTTCTGTGAGCAATTAGGCTCATGTGAAGGAATGAGAATTCATACTTAAAGCATGATCTGTGCAATCGAAGGTTTGGATACGTCTAATTATACTCACGATTGTCTTGGCCTGCATTATGTTTTTAAATATGGTCCTCTTTCAAAACCTTTTGTATTGATCCACCATCTTAACATCCTTTGTTATTTGCTTTATTGATATCTGTTATATAATCTATTTCTTACTGAATCTAAACTAAGCACCACCTCAGTGTGTAGACAGCAATGATTAGAACCAGGCTTCAGATTTCAGAAACTAGGAACCTACCAGTTTCGGTCCGGCCTGGAGCGGGATGTAAAATCCCAGCTGGTTTTGACACGAAGTTACTACCGATTTACTCCAATGAAGTCCAAGTTAATCCTGTTTTTGACCGATTCCGAACAATTCAAGCCGACCGAGATCAATTCAAGATTTTCCAGTAAATTCTGGAACTGTCCAGTTTCTATCAAACCAACAGGACATGCGAGGCTGGCACTCACCCTCACCCAATCCTGGTTTTCTCAACCCCGATTAGAAAGAATATAACCAAACAAGCATGCACTGATGTTTGCCAGTCTTAAAGAAAGAAAAGAGTGGCTCAACAAACTGGTACTAGAGTAGCTGAATGATTGGTTTGGTTTAGAACCCTGAAGGAAAGAAACCCCAAAATGGCACCTAACAGTAATGTTTTCCCACCAATAATCACCTTCCTTTTACTTTTGCATAACTAACTTTGCTAACTCCATAATCCGAGCTTTAAAAAGTACTCCCTCTGTCCAAGTTTATATGACGTAGTTTTGAATGGCTTTGTCCATAAATATAGAGCGTATTTCATGTTCCAATGCAAGATTAGTGCAATGTTCTTTTTATATCCCTAATAAATCTGCAACTTTATTTACTATTCTCTACATACATGCATTGAATACAGTGTTTAGAGATAATAATTAGGGGTAATCTAGCCACTTTTATTATCTCCTCAGTTCAAGAGAAAATACGCCTTATAAACTTGGATGGATGGAGTAGTATACTTTGTCTATACATATATGCTATTGAGATTCTCAGATCTATAAGTCCAAGAAAGTTCATCACATTAAAGTTCATTACATACTGCAAAAGATATAGTTTAGTCTCTGTTTTTGGACCTCAACTCAATTAAAAAGAAGTAACAGGTGACTCATGAATCAGTACAATAGATTGAAACTGTAGCTTTGAACCAATTCATTTTGTAATTCATGTAAAGTCTCTGGAACGATAATCAATAATGAATAATCTACTATAAGAATATTCAAACATATAAAGACATATGTCATGGGTAGAAACATACATTTCAAGGAAATTTTCTCCACTTGCCACACATGCTACTTTGTGACCTCCAAAGCACTCTCAATCTGTTGGATTAGCTGATTAGCAGGCAACGCTCCCTCCTAAATGCCAGCCAGCAAAACAGCAGAGAACATAAAAGGAAATAAACCTTATTATCATTAGCCCTAGTTGAACAATTATTCATGAAAATGGAGTTCATCAAAACTTACGAAGCGATAACAAGGTTTCCCATTCTTGAAGATGATGAAAGTTGGTAATGCTTCAATTTGGTAGTGATTTGCAATACTTGTGTATTTCTCCGTATCAATTTTCACAACTTGAATCTTCTCACTCAACTTTTCACTTACTTCTTGAAGTATGGGAACCATGTATTGGCATGGACCACACCTAACAAAACGAATAAAAATATATACTGAGATACACCATCAAAGTATAAATTTATCAATCTTCTTAAAACAAAGCCATTAAAAGGCAAGAGAACTATGCTGTTGTCAGGACTGATCATCACATTGAATGATGTCAACCATCTGCCTTTTGTGCATGGTGTAATGAAGCCTACAGGATACCAATGGGCATTATCTCTGCCAGCTTGGAGTTGGGACAGTAGTGGATGAGTACACTATGTTTCTCTTTTTGTCAGAAGGGAAAAAAATGCACATCTTTATCACAAGTATATGAACAAATTGACCATGTACCCCAAAAGCATCGAAATTAGTAAGGTTCACTTCAGATATTTACATGTCAATCATTTTTGGATTATTAAAAGCAAAAATAACACAATAGCACTTTAAAAGTCCACATGATGAACACTAAAGATGAGAAGTGCAAAAACCAGTATAGAGCACTCAGCACTGATATGTTGCATGAAATTTATTTAGAAGATGAACACAAGGCCAGTCCGTTGTTGGCACTTTCAGGACAGAAACAGGACATACCTCCACTGAACTTGGCTCCATAAAGTTTAGCCCAGTGGTAATGGAGAGAACATACATCTAGTTGAGCACTGATAAAACCCATTAAGACATTTGAGATCACGAGCTTCACTACTTCTAGTCACTTACCAAGTTGCATAGAAGTCAACGAGTAAAGGCTTTTCAGACTTCTCCAGTAACTCATCAAATGAAGAAAATGTTTGCTTCTTCGCTTCAACCTATCCAAAAGAGGTGGAAATAATATAGAACATAAGTAACAGAAATAAACAAATATTGAAACAAAAAATTAGCATTAAGTGCTGTTAACATAAAAAAAATTACATTTATGATAACGTCAGCAGGAGACTATCTACAAACATAAGGACACTAAAAAGTTGAAAATAAGAGCTTGACCATATTCTGTAGTTAATCAATATATGACAAAACAGCTAAAAATACATATAATGACATTCAGGAAAGAATCCTAACCCTTTCATCATTAACAAATTCAGGGTTTAAGGGCAGATACCATCTAATAGAGTTGCAACAAGCATGTTGGGTGATTAGCAAAACAACATCCTAGCTACTGATGTTTATGACATACATCAAGTTAAGTAGTTAACAACCTTCAAAACAAAGAGTTGGATACTGCACGGCGATGAGTGGCAAATGAGCTAGATATTATTATCTGCGGGGCCTAGAAGAACAAAATATGTGTCGGTAGACCCAATTTGCTCTCAGTAAGACTGAATTGGAACTTTAATACAGTAGAAATGCTACGGTGTAATTCATAGCTCCAGGTTTACATCTCAGAGCGACTATTCTACCATCTAGACCAATTTACTAAATAAAATTCGTGCACGGTGCGTCCCATTCCATGAGCTAATTCTAAGTAACCAAATGCTGCGTTGAGTAAGGGGGGAATCAACGAGTAATCGAATGGAGTTCGCGACGGGCTCACCAGGAGCGTGCTTCCCCGACGAGGAGACGCGTCTGCTCGCCGGAGCCCCACGGCCGGCGATGAGGAGCGGAGCGGCGTCCACAGCGAGGGGCTCGCCGCTGGCGAGCGCGCGATGAAGGCGGCGGGACGGCACGGCGTCGGCGACGCCAGCGCTGCGGCGGCGGCGGCGGTGAAGGTCGCCATGGGTCCCCGCGCCTAGGGTTTTGATCGGCGCGTTTGTGGTTTACCCGTTTCTCTGATCTGCTTCGTGCCCCGAGCGCAGCAACGCACGCCTTTCCCAATGCTTCGGAGGAAGAAGAGGAAAGATATTCGGCGCCTGCGTGGTGGACCCAGTGCGCCATGTAGACCACAGCTTGACGTCATCCGTGCACCGAGTTCACACAGCAACGCCTATGGTGCCGCTCCAACTGATTGTTGACTGTAGCTTTTAAGTGTTATAATCAAGGACCTATTTGGTATGACTACGGCTTATAGTTTTTAGTTAAATTTTTTGAATTTTAGCTGTTTGCGATATAGATTATGGAGAGAAAGATGCTCGCTTGCGATTTTGGTTGATACAGATGTTGGGCTTTTAAAATAGACTACAATTAACTTGTAGACCCTATCTTGAGAAAATATCCTGTTTGAAAGTTAGATATTATAGCAAAAGCCACTAGTTTCAGTCCAAAAGAACAGGCCCTAAAATTATACTCGCAACTGTTAGTTTTTTGAGTCATTTAATTAAAGAAAAATTAAAAAACACTGTTATATCTCCACGGATTGCAAAAGAAAAGAGAGAGAAAAACAAAAGCCAAAAAAATAAAAAAGATGAAATTAGAAATCAATGTATTCTAAGTGATTTCTGGTTTAACGAAGAAAAATAAGAAAAAAAATTACAATACCATTATATCTCCACGGTCTGCAAAGCAAAAGGGAGAAAAAAGCAAAAGCAAAAAATAAAAAAAAAAGCTTAAATTAGAAGATAATATGTTCCAAGTAACTTTTGGCTTGAAAAGCCAGAAGCCGAAGCCATTTTGGAAAGGGGCATATGTCTTTTGATTGAAAACGAATAGTAGTGGCAAAAAGAATTGTTTTTTAGAAGGAGAGCACGAGCGGTGAAAAAAGTGAGCAAGAAATGCATGTGCTAGACGAAAGTGAGAGGAGTGTAGTGTGTGATGCACTCGTATCCCCTTGTTTTATCTCCGAAGCGAGGTAGAAATGAGAGAAGTGGGGAAGAATTAGAAGCCAATACCATTAGGCAAACCTATCCAAATAAGCGACATGGCACGACCTGGCACGGGCCTATTAGGCACGACCCATTTAGCCCATCAGCCTAAATGGGCCATGTTGTGCCAGCCCGTGGGCTGAGGTGGTGGCCAAATCATGGCCCAGTGAGGATTCATGCCAGACTAGGCTAGCACACATCTGTTTAGCTTGATGGACCAGTAGGCACGGCTAGCCCGTTCGGCCCAAAAAATTGTAAAAAGTAATAATTCAAAAATTATGTAAAATTCAAAAAAGACATAATAAATTATAGAAATATAATAATGAGCTTTACTAATGTTTAAATGGTTATCTCGTTAAAATTTTTGTTAAGTAAAAACTTAACTTGAGAAAACCTTAGTAAAGAAAAAATAATATAGTCTGTAACCCAACATTACATGTAAATAATCAGAAAAAAAAGTATAATATATACATGGATACTCTAAAAATAGTCAGTGTCGTTGATGTCTTGACTGTCTTCACCGTCATCTAAATAGAGATTGTTGAACGTGTGTTCCAACTTTGTATCCACCATGCAATGTTGAGCTCATGCATCAGTTTGTTCCCGATCTTTCACTATGAGAAGTACTTTCACCCTTATGAGACTTGATCTTCTCTCATTCAATATTCTTCAAGAAAGACTGAAAAGCAGACTCGAAAGAAATTGTTGGGACAGAAACGATTGACACATTCCATGCTAATATGGATAGCAGCAGATATGTTAGCTTGTGTTCACGCCGCCACTACAAAATGTTGAAGTCCTCTGCATGGTGAGGCATGGGATCACTGTCTAGAAAGATTAATAGTTCCCTGCAAGCCCTGGTATGGATTGCTGCAGTACTTGATGATATAGAGCTTGATCTTCCGGAGGATCCTGATGCACCAAATTTTTTGCCTCACATATTTATCTTCCTACCTGTAGTGGCTGTTGGTGGAGATTGTTGCAATTGAACTCACTAAAACTTATGCTCATACTTCTGATAAACTTTAGACATTTTTAGAACAAACAAATGTAAAATAGTTAGAATAATCTATCACTATAGACTCTCCTATAAGTAAAAGAATATTAGTGAATCCTGCAATTTTAGTTCTTAGATCTAGAATAAATGCAAATACATATAAGTACGAAATCTTATTCTAATATTTTAAATATTTAGTTTTTATAGTGCACACAGCCTCTCGTAACACTATGCCATTTTTATTAGCTTTTGAGTTAGTCGCAGTCATAAAAATATGATACACAATTACAGGAGATGTTGGATAGTACGCTCAAGATAAAAGCAATAGTGGTTTCATAAAAGAGTTTCAAAAATGCTAGTAACTTCTTATCAACATACTGGTGTTGTTAAATTAGTAGTGTGTTGCCAGTATGGTTGTGATAGTGCATGTGGATAAAAATAGAAAATATGGACTTATAGGATAAAAGATTTTGTTGCATGAGATAAGTTGAGTTCCATCTTACCGGTATGTTCATATCAAACTTTCATAGATGTACATCCATCGCAATGCAGTAGGTATTATATGTTGTAATTCGTTAATTAGAATTATTTACAAAAGAAATTACAACGCAAAAAGCTTGAAGATATGGATCCAACCACTTCAAACCACATTTAACTATAAGATTAATAATATGGCGGACGCAACGCTGATGTAGCAAGAAAGATTTAGTGTATATACTAAATAAGGGAGCGAAAATATCCATTGCTGTGGAGATCACTATAACATTGTCCAGGGTAATTGCAATTTTTTTCTTTGTAAGACCAAAATCTTACACAAGTTTGATAATATATTATGCTATATTATCACATGTATATGTTACATCAATTAGTTTAAAGCCTATGATTCTTTTTTCCAATACCCCATCAGCATTTATATAATGAGCAACTATACTAAGATAATCTTCGCTAGACTGACCACTTCATATGTCCAAGGTCAAGGCCATTGAAAATGTATAGGTTCCAAAGAGTTCTTTAATTATATCACATTCATTATTGTAGTATTTAACTATCTAGAAACGTGAGTGTCGTAGGGGTGGCCCCCACCTAAGCCCAGCAGGCCTATTAGGAGGTTATAAGAACCAGAGTAACATGTGTAATGACATAAGTGCCCCTAATGGGGATGTATGGGTGTAAGGGCATAACTGTAAAAGTATACCCCATATGAATATATATATATATCAAGATGAGGGGGAGGGTGAGACAGAACACTCCCACCTCTCCACTACCATCTCTCTCTCTGTTTGGTCTGTAGCCACAACAGTTGGCGCCGTCCGTGGGGAGGACAGGATAAGCCTGAAGACCGAAGAAGAAGGATGGCACCGAAAAAAGCTTCTTCAGCGGGGGCGAAGGGAAAGAAGACGACCGGGCCGGAGCGTCGTATGAGTACCAGGGCTTCGGCATCGGCAGCGGCGGGCGCGGGTGGCGACGCAGGCGCGGTGGCCGAAGACGTCGACGTTCGCGCGGTGACGACCAACCTCGTCACCGGCACTGCGACGACCAACCCCGTCACCGGCACCGCGACGACCAACCCCGTCACCGGCACCGCGACAACCCGCCTCGTCACCGGCGCTGCGGGGACAGACCCCGCGGTCGAAGACGTCGACGCGGGTGCGGCGACAACCGACCCCGCCGACGCAACGACAGCCGACCTCGCCGCCCCCACTACAACCCTCGCCGGCGGCGCGGACCGGGCGGTTCGAGGTAGCCACGACGGAGCGACCGACAGCTCGGGACCTCGCGATGCGGTCATCCCCGCGCCGATCCGCCCGTTGGGAGCACCGGCGACCCCGCCCGCACAGGCGGTGGAAAGCGCCCTACTGGCGGCCCTCAACGCGTTCCAGCGGGAGCTAGGGGACCTTCGAGGAGCCGTCCGAGATATGCAAGAGGCTCGGAGCCAGCAGGCCACGCCGGCAATCGCGACCGAGCCGACGCCGGAGAGGGCGGACAGTCGCGAAGCCCCCACGTCTAGCCGCGTGCCGCTGCGGAGCGTAGATCCGGAGTCCCCGCTTTCGGCGGGGCTGCAGCCGGCGGCATGGCCCGAAGACTTCAAGTTCCCTAGCGCCGTCGACTCGTACAAAGGCGATACGGACCCCCGTGAGTTCGTGCGCGTGTACGAAACCGCGATCGAAGCCGCGGGCGGAGACGACACCACGAAGGCGAAGGGACTCCCCCTCGCGCAGCAAGGAGTGGCGCTCTCTTGGTTCTTTACCATAGAGCCGGGCTCCATCTACGCGTGGGAGCAGCTTCGCGTCCGCCTCCACAACAACTTCCAAGGAAACTACGTCGACCGGGTCGACGCGGACCAACTCTTCGCCGTGAAGCAAAGACCCTCGGAGAAGCTCCGAGACTACCTCAAGCGCTTCGCCAAGATCCGGTGCCAAGTAAAAGACATTAATGAAACCACCGTCGTTAATGCAGCCATACAGGGCCTTCGTCCGGGCCCGATGGCCGAGTACAACGCGCGGAGGCCAATCAAGACAGTCGCCAAGCTCTTCGACAAAATGGACGAGTACGCGCGGGCGGAGGAGGATGCGCGAAGACGCAGCATTACCGCCCTCGGCCTCGCCCATAAGGAGCGCCCCCCGCGCGAAGTGGGGGCGGCTGGCCCCTCCTCGAAGCAGGGCTGCAGCCGAGAGCCCCGAGGAGGCCCTCCCCGAGGCAGTGATACCGGGGTACAGGAAGGCTCTTCAAGGAGCAGGCATAAACCTCGGCGCCGCCAACGCAGGTCGCAGGCGACCCATCATGTCCTCGACACCGAGAGCGCCCGCCAAGGATCCGACCCCGCCTCACGGAGGGGAGACCGGGGATCGGAAGGCGGACTTGATTGCGGCGGCCAACCCCACGCAGAACAAGAGCTCCTACACTACGGCAAGTGGTGCGAGGTACACGGCTACGGGGATCATTACACAAGGGCATGCACCGCGGTTATGGAGCTGCGGAGGGTGATGGCCGGGTCTCGGGCTCTGCCTCCTCGGCCCCTCGCGGGAGCCCACGCGGGGCACTGTAAGATCGAGGAGGCCGACTAGAGGGGGGTGAATAGGAGGTTTTAAAATTTACGTCTAATTCTAATTAGCAATTTTAAACTTGATGGGTTGATAGAGCAAGATAACACTAACACTAGCACAAGTAATCGACTAAGAGCAATAACGAATAGTAGAGAACAACAATTATTACTCTAACTAAGCAAGCAATCAAATGATATAAATGAAGAGCGTTGCTTGAATGAAAATGATCACAAGAGAGCAAACCACAATTGACACGATTACTTTTTACCGTGGTGATCGGAGACTTGCCGGTCTCCCCTAGTCCACGTTGAGGTAAGCCCGAACGAATCGGACCGGCTCCACGAATGAGCCTAAACACCTCGATCACTATTGGATGCCCTTTCCCTCTCCGGGTAGGCGAGCTCCAAGCCTTCACAATCTTCCGGGCTTTCTCACAATCTTCTTGAGAAGATCACCGAAACTCCACCAAGCCGTCTAGGTGCCGGCAAGCACCAAGAGAATAGACCACTGCGGCTTGATCTCACCCAAGTGCTCAATGGATCAACTAGAATGCAATGCACTTGAATTTTTGGGTCAACTACCTCAAATGAATGCACAAGTGAGTGAATGAGGTGTGAGAGGTTGCACTAGGCTCAAATGTATTCAATGGATGTTCAACAACCTGTCCAAGTTCTGGTGGGGGTGTATTTATACCCTCACCAACCTCAAATAGCCATTACAATAAACAATCCTGAAAATTCAGGAAATCCGGTACTACCGCAGGCAAAGCCGCGGTACTACCGGACTCTAACTGACCGGTCAGAACGGCTATGTCAGAGAGTCAGAAGTAACCGTTGGTCAATGAGTGCGGTACTACCGCCGTTAAAGACGCGGTACTTCCGGACGTCCGGAAGTTCCGCTCCAAGACCCGGTACTTCCGATCTCAACGAGTCTAAGTCTTATTCTCGGCGCTCTCTGGAAATAACGTTCCGCACAGATATCCGGAACTTCCGCACATGCGGTAGTTCCGCAGGTAAAACCGCGGTACTTCCGTTTTCAGAGAGGCTAAGTTAAATTTCGGGCGCTCTCTGGAATTAAAGTTCCGCTCGGGTGCCCGGTACTACCGGCCATCCGGTAGTTCCGCAGGTCAACCCGCGGTACTTCCGTTTTCCGAGAGGCTAAGTCCGAGTCCGGGCGCTCTCTGGAAAAAACGTTCCGCCTGGGCACCCGGTACTACCGGACCTGCGGTAGTTCCGCCCAAAACACACTGGAACTACCGGATTTTCTGACAATGCACAGAATTGGTTTAATTTTAATTTCTAAGTGCATGCATGATCCTAAATTGATCCAAAGGGCACATTTGAACATGATCAAGCAATCACCATGATCCCTCTTAATAGTACGGCGTCTATCCTATAATCCGGTCTTCCAACCTAACTCCAAGACCGGTAAAACAAAATAGATACCTAAACTATTTACCTTATCGCCCTAGAGATCTTGAATCTTCATGGGAAATTTTGTGAGCCTCTTTCTTTGCCATTTGAACTTATCCTTTCAAACACTTAATGCACACATTAGTCCCATATTCACATAAATTCATTAATTACCAAAACTAACATTTTTAGGGGCCTAGATGCTTTCAGGCACCCAAGGGATAGCACCATACGAGCCACCGAGATGGAGGGCGCGCAGCATCGCACCGTCAGCGTCATCACCGGAGGCTCCTCTTCAAAAGCCCCCGGGGAGCAGCCGCAACTGTGGATGCCGCCCCGCAACATCACCTTCGACTTGAACGACGCCAGGGGTGTGGAGTATCCTCACCAAGACCCTCTGGTCATCCAGGCCCACATAGCCCGCTGTGACGTCAGACGCGTCCTTGTCGACGGGGGAAGCTCCACGAATATCTTGTTCGCAGAGGCCCTCGACCATATGGGGATCCCCCGAAGCCGGCTAGAGCAGCCAGGAGCTCCACTTCAAGGCTTCGGGGGCCAACCGCTGCAGGCCTTGGGGCACGTGTCTCTTCCTGTCACTTTCCGTCAGGAGGGTAACAAAGGTAACATCCGGACCGAGCATGTCACCTTCGATGTCGTAGATATCCCACACCCCTACAACGCCATACTGGGGCGACCCGCCATCAACTCCTTCGAGGCAATCCCGCACCACGCGTTTTTGTGTGTGAAGCTCCCGGGCCCGGAGGGTGTTATCACCGTCTTCGGCGACCATGACCTGGCCAGGCGTGCCGAAGGCGGCAGCCGCGTTCCGCATCGCCCGGTGCATGCCCTCTCCGGCGCGCTCGGTGATGGGCCCTCCGCCCCCGGGTGGACGCCCAAGCCTCGGCCCGAAGGCAGAGTCAAGAAGGTGCCGATCCAGGCGGAGGGGCAGTTGGTGTCCATTGGCGAGGGGCTCCCACCGGGGGTCAAACGGGATCTGCTCCGAGTGCTTCAGAACAACGTTGACATCTTCGCATGGTCCCCGGAGGACATCAAGGGCGTAGACCGAGCAGTAATCGAGCATCGCTTGGCGGTCCGCCCCGACGCCAAGCCGGTCAAGCAAAGGCTTCGGCGTATGTCGATGGATCGGCAGCAGGCGGCCAAAGCAGAGGTGGTGAAGCTCCTTCGCGCCGGGGTCATCCGCGAGGTCCACCATCCAGAGTGGCTCGCTAACCCGGTGCTAGTCAAAAAGGCCAGCGGGGCTTGGCGCATGTGCATCGACTTCACGGCACTCAACAAGGCGTGCCCGAAGGACAATTACCCCTTGCCGCGCATCGATCAGCTGGTCGACGTCACTGCTGGGTGCGAACTCATGAGTTTCCTGGGCGCCTATTCCGGCTACCACCAGGTATACATGGCCGAAGACAACGAGGAGAAGACCAGTTTCATCACACCACTTGGGACGTTCTGCTTCGTCAGAATGCCCTTTGGTTTAAAGAATGCAGGCGCTACCTTCACCCGTCTCGTCGCCATTGCCCTGGCCGCCCAGCTCGGGAGGAACGTAGAAGCTTACGTCGATGACGTGGTGGTCAAAACCCGGCAACTTGCTCTGCATGGCCGGGACCTCCAGGAGACTTTCGACAATCTCCGGAAGGCGGGCATCAAGCTCAACCCCGACAAGTGTGTCTTCGGGGTGCAAGCGGGCAAACTCCTGGGTTTCCTCGTGTCCGGACGAGGCATCCAGGCGAACCCCGACAAAGTAGATGCCATCCTGGGTATGGAGCCGCCCAAGACAACGAGGGAGGTCCAAAGGCTGGCGGGCCGCATGACAGCATTAAGCCGCTTCCTATCCAGGGCGGCGGAGCGGGGCCTACCGTTTTTCAAGACACTCCGCGGGTGCGATGGATTTCGTTGGGACGGAGATTGCGCGAAGGCCTTCGACGAGCTCAAGCAGCACTTGGCAAGCCTCCCCACTCTGGTCGCCCCGGCACCAGAGGCCCCCCTCCTGCTCTATCTGGCCGCGTCAGCCACCGCGGTCAGCGCCGTCCTCGTCTTAGAGGAAGGCGCCATACAGCGGCCCGTCTACTTTGTCTCCGAAGCCCTCCAAGGCGCCAAGACAAGATACACGGAGCTTGAGAAGCTCGCCTACGCGTTGGTTATGGCCTCCAGGAAGCTTCGGCATTATTTTCTGGCCCACCCGATCACAGTGCCTTCCTCATTTCCCCTGACAGAGATGTTACACAACAAGGAGTCCACAGGGCGCATCGGCAAATGGGCTGCCGAGCTCGCTCCCTTCTCCTTGACGTATGCCTCCCGAACGGCAATCAAATCCCAAGTCCTGGCGGATTTTCTCGCCGACTGGACCCCGCCGGCTCAGCCCGTCTAAACGCACGATGATCCCGTCTGGACGCTTACAATCGACGGCGCTTACAGCGTCGCCGGCGCGGGCGTAGGGGCGGTGATCGTCACCCATCCTCCGCTGCCACCCGTTCGAAGGGTAGGGAACGGAGCGCGCGCGTCTGCTGCAACAAGGCACTTTCTATCCCAGACCTCAGGCTCCCCAGCCACAAGCTGGGAGAAATTCACAGGCCGCAGGGGACGGAGGGGCCAAAGGACTCGGCGGCATAGCTTCGGCCCTGTGAAGCCCTTCACCATGAGAGGCTCCTGTCGTAGGGGTGGCCCCCACCTAAGCCCAGCAGGCCTGTTAGGAGGTTATAAGAACCACAGTAACATGTGTAATGACATAAGTGCCCCTAATGGGGATGTATGTGTGTAAGGGCATAACTGTAAAAGTATACCCCATATGAATATATATATCAAGATGAGGGGGAGGGTGAGACAGAACACTCCCACCTCTCCACTACCATCTCTCTCTCTGTTTGGTCTGTAGCCACAACAGTGAGTAAATCAGGATTATGAGTAGCTCTAATATACTTTTTGAACGCTTCTAACTCACCAAAGTTTGAAGGAAGATCTTGTGCGGTAATTAAATGGGGTAAAGATTTTTAAACTACCTCGGGATTATAATCCTAGTTACGTACCGTATCGTCGGGGTTGTACTACAATTGTGTCTGTCTCATAGCTATGTCTTATTTTTCTTTACATCTTTGGGTATATCTGTGCAAGTGCCTAGTTCCATTTGAAGACTTTGGAGATAATTCATGACAATATATTTTGCAAACAACAACTCTTACCTGAGCTTCGATCGCGTCTTGTTTCACTACCTTGTCGAAATATGTCTACACCTTTGACGTGCTGAGTCTGAACCTCTTTGCTCTGGTGCTTGCTGATGGTTGTACAGTCATAGTCCACTTTGCCATTTGAGGTGGAAATGCTTCTTTCCAGAAGGATGAAAGATCTTTCGGATCGATTCCGTATTTACTTGCAGGAAAATTGTCAGAATTTTCCATGGAGAAATGTGGAAGGCAACAAAATGCAAATAGAAAATTATACTATTACATATTTTACATCACAACAAATAAAAGTAAAAAAAATATAAGTATATGGAAATTAATATTGTTACCTCTTTTCTTGACTGTAGGCTGGATTTCAAATTTTTAGATTTTTGACAAAATTATTTTGAAATTTGCTAAATTATCACAAAGTGTATAGAAATTTTCAAAAGGAGATTTCGGGGGAAAAGATTACTGGTTTGAGCGTGGCTAAATGAGGCAGTATGCTGCCTATTTTTATAAAAAAAATTGAGATTTTTTTAATTTTTTCGTATTTTTAAACTCCTAACATAACCACAAAATGTCTAGAAATTTCAAAAATTTTAACCATTAATCATGCTAAACAAACCAAACAGGTCGTACCTACCGTGCGGTGCTCGAGCCAACCATGCCTAACAATCATATATTTACGCCTAATGGGCCATGTCTACTAAGCTACGCATGTCGACGGACTTACCATGCCCACCAGCCATATAGGTCATGTCGTGCTGGACTGTGTCTGTGCCGTGTCGTACCTGACCCGACACTATACGTGTCATGCTGGCATGACGGCCCGGGATAATGGTCCAGACATAACCCAGCTCTTTATACCATACCCTATACTATACATAAAATACCAAACTATGGGCCAACTCAACAGGTACGGCCTATCCGGCCACCTCTTCCATCAGGCCTAAAACGGGTTTCCAGTTCAGGCTTTAGCGATACGCCCAGCAGTGCACCGAGTCTGCACAAGGCGTTCCACGACGGCGCCCACCACCCGCGACCAATCGAAGGAGCAAGACAAGGATCTCTGGCTCTCCGCACCAAACTCATCTGAAATCCCTCGCCCAAAGTTTAGGGTTTGGGGGGAATCGAATCCAGTCGCCCAAACCTCCAATCCACAGAGGAGATAATATGAGCTCCGCGCAAGATCCATTCTACATCGTCCGGGAGGAGATCCAGGGCTCGGTAATTCTCTCTCCTTGTTCTCTACCCTTCTTCGCTTCCGGTAACTGCAAACTTGTCGTCGTCCTGTATGTACCGATCAGAAATTCAAAATTCGGAATTCGAGAGTGCGTGCGCTACCCGTGTTTGTCTGATTTTCGCTGAGCTTGCAAATTATGCCCATCGGCCCTGTTTCATGAACTTGTGGTCCAATTTAAATTATTTACGCACCTACTCTAGAGTACCCTGGCCTGGCGTGTCCAATGGACTTGGAAGAATGGGAGTAGGTTCTGTCCATGAAAGCAATCTCATGTTACTTACAAACATTCTTGTGACCTGAGGGAAGAACTACAATTATGTGCAAGGAAGATATTGAAGTGTTTGTTTTGTTACACTTTTTGAATAATTTTTGCAGTACAAGGTCGATTTTTATATAAATATGTAAATGTGGATCTTGAGTATGCTACCTGATGCGCCTCCAGCATGGTAGTGACTTAGGCTTGTAATTTAGTCCTCTTGATCTGACAACTCAAGGCCCTTTAATCTGTATAGAGAAAATATGGGACTGTTACAGTACTCTTTCTGCTTAACTCATAGTTTCAGAAACATATCGCATCATCATGCGTTTATCCATGCTGTTCTGTTATTCCTGAAGATAAAGCTTTTGTTGTGTTCGTGCTGCTTATTTCTCTCATAGCTCCGGAAACCTGTTGCATCTTCAGCATGCAGGCATCTGCGTTCTTCTTTTAGTGCTGAGTTTTTCTGTTTCAGATTGACAAATTGCAAAGTACTTTCCATCGGTGGGAGCAAACTGCTTCAAACACAGGAGAATATGTTCATCTGACAAAAGAGCTTCTTACCAACTGTGAAAGCATCGAGTGGCAGGTACGACAACAGACTATAACAGTGCCATAAATCTTTGCTAATGTCGTTACTATCTGTTGTTGGTACATGGAGAAGAAACTGTTAACAGAAGTGGAAAAATGCGAAAGTTCTTTACTGTGGTCATTTTCCAGTTTCCACTACCATCCTTATTCCAGTGGCAGGCTGTGCATCTGATATATTAGATATCTTTTAATGGGGTATCTATTTCCTTATTCATGTACAATTATTCTGGTCTATCTAACTGGTGTTGTTTTATGTTGAAAGGTGGATGAGTTGGAAAAGACAATCTCAGTTGCATCAAGGGATCCAGCATATTATGGACTTGATGAAGTTGAGCTTTCTAGACGACGGAACTGGACTGGCTCTGCTCGTAATCAGGTATTTCTTGATGTTCCATCCTTTCATTTCAAACCAATTTTTAGAATATGTCAACTGTTTACTGGTTCTTTACAAATTCTACTTATACTAGAGAACCCCTTAGATTTTTCTTCTACCTATTTCATAGGATTATAAATGTTATAGTCTATAAGCGTCGGTCAAAAGATTAGCTTTAGATGCAGTTTGTTTCCTAGTCTATTTCATATCTTAGGCTTAGCCTTACAGACTCCAAGTCTGAGTCGGTTTCAGACTCCAAATAGGAGTTAGTTTCAGATTGGTAATAGGATTCGGTTTTGGATTGGATTGTATTGGCTCCTTATATAGAGATGTAATCTGGGATTCCCAGGCAAGCAAGTAATAATATTAGAATTAGTTTACTTACCTCTCATCTGCCCTGACCTCCTGGCGACGTCGGAGAAGGGAAGTCCTGGCCAGCGCCAGGGCAAGGTCCCTCCACCGGTTAGCCACCGCTATGCCCTGAGGTCCAAGGGTCCTGACAACTTGGTATCAGGGATGCCGGGTTCCGAGTCCAGCGCGGAGGCCAACTCCCCCACGGCAATACTCAAGGCACTCCAGGAGCAGATGGCCGGAATTGCGCAGCAGAACACCGAGCTGAAGTCCCAGCTGGCGGATCTGACGCGACATAGCATCAGCACCGACGCCAGGTTTGCGGCACTGGAATCTGGGGGCGTTCTACCCATCTCGGCGCCAGGAATCGTACCAGCGCCACCGGGAACCTTCCCATCCATCCACGCCGCTTCATCTGCTCCGCCGGGCGATCTTTTCGCCAGCACCTACGGGCCGCCTGCCGCATCCACCCCGAACCAGGAAGCCTCCGCCATCCACCACATCAGTCGCCAACCCCTTGCCATGCCGCACTGTTTTCCTCCGCAGCCCTCTGTCCCTCAGCATACCACCATGCCTCCCCGCTACCTTTCTGCCCCCAATTCATACCCTAGCCAACCACGATACCACAAGTTGGACTTCCCCACTTTCGATGGGCTGGATGATCCCCTTCCTTGGATAAACCGTTGTGAGCAGTTCTTCCGCGGGCAGCGCACCGAAGAAGGCGATAAAGTTTGGCTTGCGTCGTACCACCTCACCGGGATTGCCCAACAATGGTATTTTCAGCTTGAAAGAGATGACGGCCAGCCAACATGGGGGCAATTCAAGGAACTCTGCCACATGCGGTTTGGACCGCCACTCAGGAGTAATCCACTGGGGGAATTGACTCGCTTGCGCCAGATGGGTTCCGTAAGTGATTATCAGACCCAGTTCTTGGCACTCCTTTGCCGCGCCGATCGATTACTGCCACTACAACAAGTCCAGATATTCACAGCGGGTCTCAGAGAGCCTCTCCGCACAGATGTTGAACTCCAGCAACCTGGCAACCTGCAGGTGGCGATGAGCTTGGCTCGGGCTTACGAACGACGCGCACAAACGGTCACGGGAGACTTCACCTCACAACCAAGGCCAGGGCGTCCATCACAGCGGCCGGCAACATATGCACCAACAACAGGCCGAGCCCCGGAGACAACATCACAGACCGCGGCACCTGTACATCGGCCGACAAAGCCGTTTCGGCGCCTCACACCAACAGAATTGGCGGATCGTCGTGCAAAAGGATTGTGCTACAATTGTGATGACAAATTCCAGCCAGGGCACCGCTGTAAGCAACCTTTCCTCACATATATTGACATGAATGAAGATGATGACCCAGGGGATGAATCGTCAGAGCTGCACGCCGTAGAGCTGGAAGGGCCAACCCCAGAAATCTCCCTCCATGCTGTCACGGGCGTTTCCACTGGTGGCACCATGCAGTTGGCGGTGAACATCGGCACACAACAGTTCGTCGCACTCGTCGACTCTGGGTCTACACATAATTTTGTCAGTCAGCGGGTGGTCCAGGCAGCTGCCCTACAGCTCCGCCCGTGCCAAGGCCTTAGGGTCAAGATTGCCAATGGTGATCAGCTAGCCTGTGAGGGAGTCTGCAACAATCTCCAACTCACAGTCCATCAGACACCTTTCACCATCCCAACTTATGCGATTCAGCTGGACGGATTTGACATTGTCCTCGGGGTCCACTGGTTGAAGACGCTGGGCCCTATTCTTTGGGATTTTGATGCCTTGACGATGGCATTTTGGTTGGAAGGTAGCAGAATCCAATGGCAGGGCCTCTCCAAAAACCGTCCAATGCGAGTGTTGCTACACACAGGACCAGAGCTCCTGCAGCCCTTATTGGATGAATTCAATGATCTCTTCTTGGAACCTACTGGACTACCTCCAACCCGACCCCAGGATCATCAGATCCGGTTACACCCGGGAGCATCTCCTGTTTCAGTCCGGCCATACCGGTACCCTCACCACCAGAAAGACGAATTGGAACGCCAATGCAGCGACATGCTCACTCGCGGCATTATTCGGCGCAGTCATTCTAGTTTTTCGTCTCCAGTCATATTGGTCAAGAAGCACGACAATACCTGGCGATTCTGTGTAGACTATCGTGCCCTCAACGAATTGACCATCAAGGACAAATTCCCAATTCCCGTGGTCGACGAACTCTTGGATGAGCTACAAGGTGCTCGGTTTTTCACGAAGCTTGACCTTCGCTCAGGATATCATCAAGTCCGTATGCACCCTGACGACATCTTCAAAACAGCATTCCGCACCCATGAAGGCCTTTTTGAGTTCTTGGTTATGCCATTCGGACTGACGAACGCCCCAGCCACTTTCCAGGCATTAATGCAGGATGTTCTCCGCTCTTATTTGCGCAACTTCGTTTTAGTTTTCTTCGACGACATATTGATCTACAGCTCCACCTGGACCGAACACTTACAACACATCCGCATGGTCTTTGGACTCCTTCGTCAGCATGAGCTATTCCTCAAGAAAACTAAGTGTTCTTTTGGCCTATCTTCAGTGTCATATCTGGGCCATGTTATCTCGGAAGGTGGGGTGGCCATGGATCCATCCAAAGTACAAGCAATCTCCGATTGGCCTCAACCGAAGACACTTAAAGCTTTACGGGGATTTCTGGGTCTTGCTGGCTACTATCGCAAATTCATCAAAGATTTCGGGAAAATAGCTGCACCTCTTACCAGCCTTTTGAAGAAAGAAGCATTTGGGTGGTCACCTACTGCTCAACAAGCTTTTGAAGCTCTCAAAGAAGCTTTGATGGTGGCCCCGGTTCTTCACATGCCAGATTTTACGAAAAACTTCATTGTTGAGTGTGATGCTTCAGGAACCGGAGTGGGGGCTGTTCTACATCAAGGCTTGGGCCCCATTGCATTTTTCAGTCGACCCGTCATCCCTCGCCACACTAAGCTGCCAGCTTACGAGCGAGAATTGATTGGCCTTGTCCAAGCTGTCCGCCATTGGAGACCATACTTATGGGGACGCACCTTTCTTATCCGCACAGACCACTATAGCCTCAAATTCTTGTTGGACCAACGATTGTCCACAATTCCACAACACCATTGGGCAAGCAAACTATTTGGATATGACTTTTCAGTCGAATTCCGTCCAGGCCGGCTCAACACAGTTGCTAACGCTTTATCTCGTCGTGACTACTCCACATCCTGTGTCATGGCTATATCATCTCCGGCTTTTGCACTCTTTCCAGAACTGCGCAATGCAGTCTTGACTGATCCAGTCTTACAACAGATGCGCTCTGAGATTGAAAAGGGTAAGCTGGGCGCTCCTTGGTCTGTCCGTGATGGGTTGATTTTTCATTCCAGCCGAGTCTTTGTGCCTGCAGCGTCACCATCCTTACAGTCCATCCTCACTTCGGCTCACGCAGCCCATGAAGGCATTCAGAAAACCCTGTGCCGCCTGCGCCATGATTTTTATGTTCCCACAGCTAAGCGGTTGGTCCAGGACTTTGTGCGGAACTGCATGGTATGTCAACGTAACAAAGTTGAGCATTTACATCCAGCGGGTCTCTTGCAATCCCTAGATGTTCCTTCACAACCATGGTCTGATATTGCAATGGATTTCGTCGAGGGACTTCCGCGTGTTCACGGTAAAACGGTCATTCTCTCCGTCATTGACCGTTTCTCCAAATACGCACATTTTATCCCATTGGCTCATCCTTACTCGGCTACCACAGTTGCTAGAGTCTTTTTTGATGAGATTGTGCGTCTTCACGGCATACCCTCCTCCATTGTCAGTGATCGCGACCCGGTTTTCACGAGTCGTTTTTGGCAAGACCTGTTTCGCCTAGCTGGAATTCGGCTTCACTGCAGTTCAGCTTATCACCCGCAATCTGATGGACAGACCGAGGCAGTTAATAAAGTGATTGCCATGTATTTGCGTTGTTTAACGGGTGATCGGCCGCGTCAATGGTTGGAATGGTTACCATGGGCCGAGTATTGCTATAACACATCCTTCCATTCAGCACTCCGGGACACCCCTTTTAAGGTGGTTTACGGCAGAGACCCACCTTCTTTGCGCTCATATGAAAAGGGCGAGGCTGCAGTTCAAGCTGTGGAGGTCTCTTTGTTGGCTCGTGATCAATTTCTTCGGGACATTCGAGAACGACTCCTTCAAGCCCAAGAGTACGCCAAAAAGCATTACGATCGCCATCATCGCGACATTTCTTTTGATGTCGGTGATTTGGTTTGGTTACGTCTTCTTCATCGTCCAGCTGCTTCTCTCGGAGTTCCCATGGGTGGCAAATTGGGGCCGAAATATTTTGGACCCTATAAGATCCTTGCACGTATTGGGACAGTTGCATATCGTTTGGAACTACCACCTGCTGCCAAACTTCATGATGTTTTTCACGTTGGCTTATTGAAGAAGTTCCAAGGTGAACCGCCGTCCACTCCGCCTCCATTACCACCACTTCATCAGGGCCGTGTTATGCCTACACCATCGCGGGTACTGAAATCCGCCATTCGACAGGGCCACCACCAAGTTCTCGTGCAATGGGAGGGGACTGCTGTGGCCGACGCCTCTTGGGTTCCGCTTTCTCAATTCCAGGAAAATTTTCCAAATTATCAGCTCGAGGACGAGCTGCTTCGCGAGGAGGGGAGAGATGTTATAGTCTATAAGCGTCGGTCAAAAGATTAGCTTTAGATGCAGTTTGTTTCCTAGTCTATTTCATATCTTAGGCTTAGCCTTACAGACTCCAAGTCTGAGTCGGTTTCAGACTCCAAATAGGAGTTAGTTTCAGATTGGTAATAGGATTCGGTTTTGGATTGGATTGTATTGGCTCCTTATATAGAGATGTAATCTGGGATTCCCAGGCAAGCAAGTAATAATATTAGAATTAGTTTACTTACCTCTCATCTGCCCTGACCTCCTGGCGACGTCGGAGAAGGGAAGTCCTGGCCAGCGCCAGGGCAAGGTCCCTCCACCGGTTAGCCACCGCTATGCCCTGAGGTCCAAGGGTCCTGACAATAAATGAGGAATATCTTGACCATGCATGAGTGACACAATTACAGCTAAACGTGATATCCTTTAGTATGGAAAAGAAAAGACAAATAGGAATAATGTTTATGTTAGTATGTTACAATGTTTTGGATTCTACGGTTGCTTATTTATTCTGGGTTCCTATCTGTGCATACTGCATAAACATCTCCAGGTTGGTGCTGTCAGGAGTGGTGTTGAAAAGGGGAAGAGAAATTCAGCAATTGCAGCACACCAGGACCTAATGGGCGCAAGTAGAACTAACCACTATTCTTCCCAGGAAAATGATGACTTTATTGCTTCAGAATCAGACAGGCAGCTTCTACTTATGAGGTGAGTTTGTTTTTCTTACTTCTAATGTACTGTCTTCTGTGCAAATATGTTAGTTGGAAACATATTGTCTGTTCAACACGTATAAACTGATAACTATACTCAAAACTCTAGCTTTATGTAAGCAGGGGCCAGTTAGTGTTTAATTTACTGATTTTCTAGTCATCGTATATCTAATATTATTGTTAACTCTGCTGAATGCCAGTGTTTTTAACCATCATGTGATATATCCTTTTTTACTGAGGCTTTTGTTAGTAGTAATCCCTGTGTTCCTTTGTTTTTGCTGTTGTGTTTCAGTTAGCAGAGTCAGTCAGTCAGTGTCTGTTAGAATTAGTTGGATCCCTGACCAAGTCCAGGGGTCGTGTGCTAGAAGATAGGAGTAGTGGAGTTAGTTGCTCATGCCTAGAATGTAGGAGGCCATCACGGCCACTTTCCTGTATTCATTGCTTGCTATAAATAAGAGCAATATCAAATAGAAAAGCTGCCAGTTGCAGCACAAACACTCTGTATTCTTGAGTTCTTGCATCCAGGTGAGTTGAGCGCACTTACAGCTTTTGCTTTTGACACGCACATATGTTAGTCTGCTGAGCTCTTTAGTTAAATGCTAGAAGGTGATTTTGCCAAGTGTATCGTGGATCTTGTATTCTTGCTCTACTTGATGTCTTTGTTGCTCTTCCTGAATTTATTTCATTGGTTTAATTAACTCAACTATGCTATCTTTTTTGCTAGTTATTGTGCTTTCCTCCAGCGCCCATATGAGTATGCTCTTAGTTATCATTTAAAGCTACTTGTATGTAAGTAGCTATATAACATTTTTTTTAGTTTTGCTGTTGTTTTGTTGTATCTGCAAGTAAAGACATACTTTGTATTAGGTAGTCAATTACAATCATATTAAGCTTGAAATTGCTAGGCAAAATATTTCTTGATTATATATTATGCTATGGTAACCATGTAAAGTTCATATGGCCTGCATCAGTGGCGGAGCCAGGATTTTGACGATGGGTGTGCAAACTTAAAAACACATCCGTTCTAATATAAGTTCAAATGACATAGTACGGAAGTTCAAATATGATAAATTACATATTTGCACTATAAGACAAGCAGATTAAACACGAATTTGTAAAACACTTGAAACACTGCCTGCATAGCTCTCTCTAGTAAGAAATAACCCTCTTAATCTGTACTACGGAAACTTCTTGTACCATCCCAACAGAAATCTATACATATCATTGGCTGCATACATACAGTCATAACAACTTTTTTAGGCTAATAGTTCCTTGTGATGTACACAAGATCACAACATCTTACCAGTCCGCTCATCTCTAGTATTGTAGTCTGATGATGTGTTCAAGTAGGTCCATCCAACTTCAAGTATTGTAGTCTGATGATGTGTTCAAGTAGGTCCATCCAACTCCAACCAGTGATTTGACAAATAGAAGAATGGACATTGTGATATTAAAGATAAAACAACATACTGAGAGTAAAGACCTGCCCTATTCTTTCATCTCCTCTTCTAAGTGATGGAGAGATGAGAACCAAAAATTCAACTTTTGTTCCATGACTTCTTGTTTAATCTGAGGCCTCTACCATCTCCTCGAGGATAAAATGGGCCTAGCTCTGTGAAAGCCCCACCTCCGACCGAAAAACATCTGGAACCTGAAAATCAAATGGGCTATGACTATAAGCAGTGAATTTTCCCATAACCATTAGCATACACAATCCCATCTGGAGTATTGAATTCCACGAAAGAAGTTTTATTGTATCTTTCTTTTTTTCTTTGTCGATGGAAATGGAAATTAAATCATGCCTCACATCTTTTAAAATCATTAAGGACCACAACACAGAGAACCCAATGAGGCAAGGCTCCAAGGAAACATGGTTACCTCAAACATTCCCTATTTCTACTTGCAAAATACTGGTAAAAAGGGTACCAACTCATGGTGGCACGGCGCACGAGCGCATGGCAGCACAGCCGAACACTGCCTGGAAGAAGACGAGGCGGCACCGCACCTTGGTGGCTACAGGCTAGGGTAGAAGCTTGAAGCCAGAAAGATTGGGATTGGGGAATTTGGGTGGCCGGTTGGGGATCCATTGTCTCCTGAGGATGACGCTGTGAGCTATGTTGTGGCTGTTGTGTTGTTGGACTGCTTAACTTGTTGGGCCTAATAGGCTGCGGGCTGCAATTGAAGCCTTGAAGGAGTATTTTAGTATGTAGTGTATATTTTGTGTATTAAAGAGGGTATATACTGGATTTTTGTGCCAAAATTTTAGGGGTACAGCTGTACCCCCATGCACCTACATTGGCTCCGCCACCGGTCCGCATTGGTTTTATATCTGTACTGAATTTTCTTCAGGCAGCAGGATGAGGAACTTGATGAGCTCAGTGAAAGTGTTCAAAGGATTGGAGGTGTAGGGCTAACCATACACGAGGAGCTGTCTGGACAGGTAATTGTCGTTGGCAAGCTGCAAAGTTGCTAGAGTTGTGCAGGTTGTTAATTAAGGAAATGTACGCAGTACCTATATAGTTTGGGCACTCATTCAATTTGATGTTCAGTTGTTCAAGTGTATTTCCTGAAAATATTGTTTCCTTTTTTTCTTGCTGGAAGTGTAGCATTGTAAAATGAGTATAGCAAATGAAGTAACTGCAAAACATATTGTTGTTTTACAGGAAAGGATCTTAAACGACCTAAGCTTGGAGATGGAAACTACTTCAAACAGACTTGACTTCGTGCAGGTTAGTTCCTTCATCATCTGCTGTAGATACTTATATTTATGTGTCCAATTTGCACATCTGCCTGGCAAGACAGTGGGTTTTACCCTGGTTTGTTCCCCCAAGAATTTTTACTGCTGAATGAATACTTTTCAGTTAACATGCGTGATGCCATACTTATTTGTTGCATCCAAGTTGATTCAAATGTTGGCAAGTTCTTGCATAATTAAAACTCTTGACATGATTTTCATCCATGTCCTGGTGCAGAAAAGAGTGGCAATGGTAATGAAAAAGGCTGGCATTAAGGGGCAGATTCTGATGATCGTGTTCCTAGTTGTTCTGTTCATTATACTTTTCGTTTTGGTGTTCTTGACATAGCATAGTGTACCAAGCGTCGGTTTGTGCGACGTGTACCTGCTTACTGTAAGTTGTGGAGAAAATAAATATACGAGTTGCCCATCTTTTTCAATCTTCTTTTCTTCGAAGACCTACCTGGCTGTTATATTTCCACGTTAAATTCTTTCCTTTTCCGCAATTGTGCCCGTCCTGCTTGTGATTATCAATTTATCACTACTAATAAACGAGAGAAGCATAGTTGAAACTGGGGAGGGCGTGTGTTGTAACACGTTTGGAAGAAGATAATACATTCCTTCTAGCTGACAGCCTAACATCATGCTCTGGTTTCTTGCCTTGATCACTTTATTTCAACATAAAGGTTGGTCCTGGCTAATCACTCCCAAACTACCATCAAGGCTGGCAAGCAAGTCTAGAACGCGAGGCTCTCTGCAGCCTCGACGGCGGAATCCACGACGGACGACGGGAGGTCGTCGTCGTTGACGGTGCCGGGGTTGCGCGCGGAGCAGTTCCTGCGGATCTGGCCCTGCGAGCCGGTGAGCACCCTGATCTGCCCCATCTTCACCATGGAGGCGGCGAACTGGTCGAAGAAGGCGGACTGGCTCTGCGCGAACTTGGTGACGATGGGCTTGGTGGCGGCGTTGGCGAAGAGGTCCTGGTCGGAGGTGAAGAGCCCTTCCCGGTGGAGCAGGTTGACGTAGTACTTGTTGTCGAACGTGTTGGGCGTCCGGATGTCGTTCACCGTCCTCCTGTCGGTGCCCTTGGCCGGGCAGGTCTGCTTGAGGTGGCTGGCGAAGGACGCGCTCATGGTGGGGTCCTGCCGCGGGAAGAGGCGGTTGTCGAAGGATGTGCAGTGGGCGAGCCCCACGGTGTGCCCGCCGGAGAGCGCCACCAGGTCGTTGGCGTCTAGGTTGATCTTGCTCAGGACGCCGAGGAGCGTGGGGACGTTCGCGGTCGGCGCCGGGAGCCCGCTCAGGACGTCCGTCTGCGTCGCGAACTTGGGGCTGTCGCGCCGGCCAAGCGGCACCTTGTAGTTGGGCCCTCCCGACTGCATGCAGAACGTAATTAAAAGGCCAGACAAGATGCGGCTATGGTACGTACGATAGATGTCTCAAATTTTTTTCTTCTTGTTACTGAACAGTAGAGTACCAGGACGACGGAGTCGCGTGCGGCGAGAGCGAGGATGTCGGAGCAGGAGACGACGGGGCCGCGGCATTCCCTCCAGGGGCGAATCCATGGGGTAGGCTTCATCAGGTTGAAGCCTACCCTCCACTGGTTTGCCGAAACCCCTCCGCCCTCCTGCGGCGACCAGTCACCGGCGATGATGTCGACGAGAAGAAAGAGCAGTCTGAGGAGAAGAAAGAGCACGGAGCCAGGGGAGAAGAGCTGTCTGGGCGGCTGCCGGCTGGGCCTGAGCGGCGGAGGCGCGGAGCCGGGCTGCCGGGGGCGGGGTCGCACCGTCGCGGGGAGCCGCTGTCCTCGTCCACCTCCACGTACCTTCCAAATCAAGCAGCATCAGCAGTAGATTAAATCCAACGAAATAAACTTTTATTTGTTCTTGAATCGACCAAGATCGAGATAGCGAGTAGAGTAGTAGGCAGTAAAATTAACTGAAAAGCGAGTGATAAGGATTGGATAGGTACCCACCCAAGTCTCGAGGTGGAAGGGGAGGCTGGTCACTGACTTGGAATCGGAGGCGGCGGCGGCGAAGGCGGTCAAGAAGCAGCAGACCAGCAGGAGCCGCCGAGGCAGAGGCCGCCCAATCATACTAGATACTATCATAGCCGTATCCTTTCTTTCCTAGCTATAGATCCATGCAACCATGGATGGATGGATCAACTGCTTCTGCTTTTGCTTTCTCCTGTTTCGATTCCCTGTTCTTGTGGCCAGGAGGAGAGAGCAGAGCAGAAGGCGACGGAAGCTAGCTGCGCGTAGCTTTTTCCTAGCAACAACAAGAAGACGTACTTTGTTCTCTTGCTGGATTAATTTTGTGGGGTAATTAATGAGCAGCCAACTGATGAATCAACCTACATGTTCAGAGACTTTTCCTATTAGAATAGGAGTATTGCTTAGCACTCTAACTTTATTTATGATTCTTAGGCCCACTTAAATCGGCTTTAGACTTCTGATTTCTTACTTATTTTTTCCCGTATTTGTTTGTACTGTTCATGATGGGCTAACTTATTTTTCTATTTTTAAATTTTTTAAATTTAATTACGCCAAATAAGCCACCATCAGCTACAGTGTTTTTCAACATAAGCCACTAAAAAAACATTTTGAGCACCCCTTAATTAAACTGTATTGTTGGTGACGTGCACATGCAATTATATGTATTCTTGGAAAAACTTATGATCTGGTAGAAAAATATATATTTTTTAGCCTATCCTTATTTTTTGTTCTAGATTCGCCACTGATTCCCTCTCGAGGCGGTCGCGGATGTCGTTGATGGCCTTGAACGCCGCCGGGCGGAGCGTCAGGTTGGGCGGCGCCTGCTGCTCGCCCGGCCCGGTGGCCGACCCGTCCAACAGCACGGAAGCGTCGCAGCCCTGCATGCATCCATCACGGCACCTTCATTCAGGCTTACTTGGAAACGTTTGATTGATTAGCTGCAGGAGGCAGGCAGGCATGCATGCATGCATGCACGAGTGAAGCGAAGCGAAGCGAAGAAATAGCTACTGCTTACTTGGACGAAGCAGTCGTGGAAGTGGAGGCGGAGGAGCCCCGCGGCGAGGCCGATGTCCTTGCGGACGGCGTCCTGGACGAAGCTCCGCACGATGGACTCCGCCTTGGGGCAGCTCTTCTTGTAGAAATCGAACGACATGCCCCTCACCAGGGGCGGCTGCTTGGCGTTGGCCGCCTCTGCGGTGCTAGTAGAAGCGCAGAGGAGGGCAAGCGAGGTCGCCGCCAGTGCTACAAGGATCCATCTCTGCATGCTTGCTCCTCTGTGTCACTGGACAAACTTCAGGTTTTGGGTGGCCACCTGTGCCTTATGGTCGGCTATGCTTAGCTACCCTTCATTTTATAGACGCTTGTTTTTGAAACAAAGCATGGCATATTGACATGATTGCAGAATGCGATCGAGAATATGGGTGAGAAAAGAACACAATCCTATCCTTCTTACGTCCAGGTTTGAACACAGAAACTCTGCACCTTTGTAAGAATATGCGCTGTGCACCATTGAGGGTTGTTCTTTTCGGCTGTGGCTTATGACTTTTGGCTGAAATTTTTGAATTTTAGCTGTTTACGGTACAAATTACGGAGAGACAGATACTCACTTGCGATTTTGGCTGGTACAGATATTGGACTTTTAACGTATAGATCATTTAACTTGTAAACCTTGTCTTGAAAAAATACTCCGTTTAAAATTTAGGTGCTATAGTAAAAATCAAAAGCCACCAGCTTCGGAGAAAAAGAACATGCCCTGAGTATACTTGTGTATTGATTTCTCACTCTCTAGGTGTGCAACAGTGCAAGTGCTCTTGTCCAAACATGCAAGTACATACGCCATGTGTCCATGACTTCATCCATGCTAAGCATGTAAAAACTCTGGCTAGGAGGATACTACTTATTGGTAGCTCTGGATTCTGTTCATTTATATTATGACTGATGTTTTTTAACTGTAATTGATAGTTTTTGTATATTTTTCGAGACAATTATAGATGCTTAAGGTGTTGATGTAGATGACACACATGATTTTACATTTAGAAAACCATTCGAAAAGCCCCTTAAAGCAAAAAAAAAACTTCAACTCAAATTCGTCGAAGCTGCTAGCTGGATCCTTCAAGTAACTAAGCCAGTTATTCCAACAATAATAGGTGTTACCAAAATGGAGACTAATTGAACGAACCCACTAACATTTGCTTTACACGCAGCCACTTTGCCCTCACGAGTAGTTCGTCTCGATTCAGATTTGGAATCGCATGCTGCACAGGTGTTGACTAGTACTAAGCCAGCTAGCTGTTCATCTGTCGATTGATCGATACTACTACTTTGAATCACCACACTACTTCGTCGGCGCAAAGTGTCTTGCCAGTGTAATGGTTTCTCAGATTGGCATTACATGATCAGAACGCATATCTCATGTCTGGTTTTGGCATCACAAGATGGACTGCATACATCAAAAGTACTAGTGTTACTTTTCCTCGAGTACAAAAGAAAGGCTGCCGCGTTTTCCCTTAACAAGCTGAACGCTTGTGTTTTACTACCCATGAAAACATATATTCTTCTAGCACGTCGAGTGAACTTTGTCATGGTCAGCTTGTCCATTCTACACCGTCGGCTCTATCTTTGCACTCTATCGTGTCATACCTCTGTGTCCTTAGCTCTACCGTGTATCCGTTGCTTTTTTTTTGTTATAGAATTTTTAGTACCGTGGAATTTAGTTTTTGGTAAATTTTGTTGTTTTTGTTAACAATTTTAGGGAGGTGTAACGAGGAGTTAGGAGGATACGTTGAACCATCACCACTATTAGCTTTCTTTTCAAAGCAATAGAGATATGAAAAATTGCCTTCAAGTAACGACCTCTGCTCGTTTATCTGCTACTCCGACCGGACCTGTACCAACTTGTTATGCGTATAATATAGGAAACTAGAAAAGGATTGTGGCAGGGAATGAAAGCAGTAAATGCCTGTAATAAAATTTGACTCCATGCTGATTAGGTCATGATGACTTACGTCATATATGCAAGAGCAGAGTAAGAAGGTATTATTTACTCTTTTAACTCTGATCAATAATATTGTTATGAATATTCGGATTGGTGGTACGAAGATGATATGAGTATATTTATCTCAAAATATTTATTTAGTATTATAATTTTATTATATTTTAGTAAATATATATAGTACAATAGAAATTACCAGTCAAAACAATATTTTAGAGATTGTTAAGAAGATATTTATCTATAACGGAAGGAAGTACTTTTATCAAGCAATACGACCAGGGAAAACTATATTGTTTTTTTTTTAAAAAAAATTAGATCCCAATATAACACCAGTAACAACTAGTTTTTGGAAATTTTCAGATTTTTCATCTGAACTTTTTTTAATTTAAATTTCGATCACTCAAACCCCCAACCTGCCACACAAAGTCGTAGTGCCGTACCACTAGGCCATCTCCATATGACCGGATGCGATTCCTCTGACTTCAAAGTCACGGTGCCTTTGTCACTGACAGGTGGGCCCCTCCGCTCGCAGGCCCACCTGTCAGTGACAAAGGCACCGTGACTTTGAAGTCAGAGGATCTCAATCCCATATGACCATATCTCTGCCTTAGCTTTGCTGCGAATTTTCTTCTATACTCCATCAAAATTACGCAGATCCGAATTTTTTTACCTACTTGGACTTTTTACAGAAGTCTATCGATAGCACTGAAAATCGACTGTTATTGATGAAATTTCGGTGATAAATTTTTTCCTGGATACGACGAGCATGAGATCAAAAGTAGTAGTGTTACTTTTCCTCGAGTACAAAAGAAAGGAGGGTGCTGCATTTTCCCTTACCCATAAAAACATATATTCTTCTAGCACGTCGAGTGAACGTTGTCATGTTCAGCTTGTCCAGTCTACGCCATCGGCTATATCTTTGTGCTCTATTGTATCATGCCTTTGTGTTCTCAGCTCTACCGTGTATCTGTTGCTTTTTTTTTTGGTTACAAAATTTTTAGTGTGATGGAATTTAGTTTTTGCTAGATTTTTTTTTGTTTTTGTTAAAAATTTTGGAGAGGTGTAACGAGGAGTTAGAGGATACAATGAACCATTACCACTATTAGCTTTCTTTTTAAAGCAATAGAGATATGAAAAATACTTCGTATATTATGACTGGGGGAGTTCGCGGCCTCTCCGCGCGCCCACGTCAGCGTTTTGCCCCTCCGTACAAGCGCTCCGGGCGACGCGTGTGTGCGAAACGCTCCTATTGAGCGGATGGTCAGCTTTTTTTACGAAAAAGTCTCTGCATTTTCCCGAAATTACGTCAAGGTCCCTAGATTCTTGTGAAAAAGCCCCTACACACTTTTTTGCTGGGTAAGGACCCGCGGTTTCCTGTAATTACGGACATACCCTTATTTCTTCCGAAAAGACCCTTGATTTTTTGCGAAAAAACCCCTCCACTCTCCTTGTATTGCGAAAAGGCCCTCGATTTTTTTGCAAAAAAACCCCTACGCTTTCTTTTTCCTGTGAATTTTCGACTCTTTTACTTTGATCCACACGGTGGCTGGCGTGGCGTGGCGCCACGCCTACATGGCTAGTTGCCTTCAAGTAACGACCTCTGCTCGTTTATCTGCTACTCCAACCGGACCTGTACCAACTTGTTATGCGTATATAGTAAACTAGAAAAGGATTGTGGCAGGGAATGAAAGCAGTAAATGCCTGTAATAAAATTTGACTCCATGCTGATTAGGTCATGATGACTATTTCAGGGGGAGCTTCTTCATGTGAAGAACAAATCACTTGCATTGATTTGTGGGATCCATGTATGCCCAAGAATTATTTACGTCATATATGCAAGAGCAGAGTAAGAAGGTATTATTTACTCTTTTAACTCTGATCAATAATATTGTTATGAATATTCGGATTGGTGGTACGAAGATGATATGAGTATATTTATCTCAAAATATTTATTTAGTATTATAATTTTATTATAGTTTAGTAAATATATATAGTACAATAGAAATTACCAGTCAAAACAATATTTTAGAGATTGTTAAGAAGATATTTATCTATAACGGAAGGAAGTACTTTTATCAAGCAATACGACCAGGGAAAACTGTATTGTTTTTTTTAAAAAAATAGATCCCAATATAACACCAGTAACCACTAGTTTTTGGAAAATTTCAGATTTTTCATCTGAACTTTTTTTAATTTAAATTTATTTTTTATACAAAAAGAAAAGGTTGAAAATTACCATTTTCGATCACTCAAACCCCTAACCCGCCACACAAAGTCGTAGTGCCGTACCACTAGGCCATCTCCATATCCCTGCCTTAGCTTTGCTGCGAATTTTCTTCTATACTCCATCAAAATTATGCAGATCCGAATTTGTTTACCTACTTTGACTTTTTACAGAAGTCTATCGATGGCACTGAAAATCGACTGTTATTGATGAAATTTCGGTGCTAAAATTTTTCCATAATACGACGAGCATGAGATCGAACAAGCTGCCACGCTCACTGTCCACGGACGGAGACAAGTCTTGAGTACATCGGAGACAGACAGGACACACGGCGCATCCCTCCGGCGGGCGGCCCCCATCCCAGCCGCGTGTAGAGCACACGACACACGTCCCGTGGCCTCTTCCACGCGTACGTAGGCGCGCCCATGAAGCGGCAGGACGCGGACGGGTACGCGAGGCGAATACGCCGTACGTGCCCATGGCTGCTCATTACAGCATATACAATAATTAATTTTTTAAGATTATCCTTTAAGTTTTTTATCTTACCTAAACCTAAAGATAGCATTAAATACAGTCTATCTAATAGTAAATTATTTCTCTAACTATTTTATATTATTTTAACATAATTTTCTATCTTATACTCTCTCACTATTTATATTAGTTTGCGCCTTAAATCATCTTTTACATAAGAGACAATATATTATCTCTCCTCATTTTTTCTTTTATTTATATAAAATTTTATTTGTTTAATATAGTTAAAAGATGATTTATATGATGCTATTAAAGATGCCTTTATTATCCGGTAGCCGATCGGCAGAAACAAAAACACTGTTCAAGACAGCTGCCCAAATGAACTCGTCGTCACATCCCACCCGTCCACAAAGTAGGTAGATACGACCATCAACGAACGAGAGAAAAGAGGGAGATAGAGAGCCCACCAGGGAGCCGCGAGCCCATGAAAGTTCAGAAAGTTTTCAAGTGAAAGCCCAAAGCGAGGCCTGCGGTGCATGGATCGGCCTTTCTTACGTACGTGAGGGTCAACGGAGCTCGTCAACCTGACTGACATCTGTCGATTCTTTCACACGTTTCAGGTTATTTAGAGAAAGCGACGCCCTAGAATTTGTCAAAAAAAAACCCCCATCCAAAGTCGTTAACTACCTACCGTCATGCATCGGCTCGATCCGCAATGCCTACTACTTGCCACAAAAACTAAAGAGAAAAGTCCATCTTGTTTTATTATTCCTGGAGGCTACAAACGTGACAGGTACACACCGACAGAGTTACAACAATACGTGTACGTATGACACTGCTCGCTTATTCGAGAAAGTAGACATATAGGCGCTCCTCTGACTTCCATACCATTACCTGACTATCGAGAAGAAGACCAGGCAGGCAAGCTAGCCTGCATTGCGAAGAGAAGATAACAACCCTAGCTAGCTATTATTACAACACCATGCTCTCCGCAGCCTCCACAGCTGTCTCCAGGACGGACCACGGGAGCTCGTCGCTGCCGGAGTTACGCACGGAGCAGTTCTCGCGGATCTGCCCCTGCTCGCCTGTCAGTACCTGGATCTGCCCCATCTTCACCATGGAGAAGATGAACTGCTTGAAGAACGCCGACTGGTCCACGGCGAAGTTGGTGACGATGGGCTTGGTCCTGGCGTCCGTGTGCATGTCCTGGTCGGAGGTGAAGAGCCCCTGGCGGTTGAGCAGGTCGACGTAGTACTTGTTGTCGAACGTGTTGGGGGTCCGGATGTCGTTGACGGTGGTGTTGGTGGTGTCCTTGACAGGGCAGGTGAGCTTGAGGTGGCCGGCGAACCACTTGTCCATGGTAGGGTCCTGCTGCGGGAACAGGCGTTCATCGAAGGAGTTGCAGTGCGCGATGCCGAGGGTGTGCCCGCCGGAGAGCGCCACGAGGTCATTGACGTCGAGGTTGATCTTGGCCAGGGCCTTGAGGAGCGCGGTGACGTTGGAGGTCGGCGGTGGGAGCGCGCCCTCGACGACATCCCGTGACGCGAACTTTTCGCTGTCACGACGGCCGAGAGGGACATCGTACCACGGCCCTCCGGCCTGCAGAACGATCAAAGCACAAATTAATACTAGCAGCTTAAGCTTAACCCATATGTATTTGACCAATATGATGCGTGTATCGATCGAGCGAGCTGGCATGTGTATGCATGCACAGGTCGTACGTACCAGGTGGACGGAGTCGCGGGCAGCGAGGGTGACGATGTCAGCGCAGGAGACGACGAGGCCGCATTCCTCCTCGAGGAGGTCGCGGAGGTCGTTGATGGCCTTGAACGCGGACGGGCGGAGCGTCTGGTTGGGGGGAGCCTCCTGCTCGCTATTCTCGGTGGGCGTCTTGCTCAAAAGGATGGAACCATCGCAACCCTGCAGCCACACGTCGCACGCCGCGATTAGAAACAGAACGCGCGCTCAGTTGTGTCAACGCACGAATGCTAAAATGCTTACCTGGACGAAGCAGTCGTGGAAGTGGAGGCGGAGGAGCGCGGCGGCGAGGCCGACGTCCTTGCGGATGGCGTCCATGAGGAAGCCGAAGACGATGGTCTCGGCCTGCGGGCAGCTGTCCCTGTAGAAATCGAAGGAGAGGCCATTGGCCAACGGAGGGATCCTCACTGCAGCCTCGGCGGTCAGAGAGCTGCCCGTCAGTACCAGCGCTGCAATGAGCAGCAAACAAATGGGGGTGGCAGACGAAGCCATTTGCTCTGCCTCGCTACGATGGCTTTGGTCGACGGCCAGCTTGTGCCTAACTTGGAAATGGACCTCGTTTTTATAGGCGGCCCTGACCGAGGCCGTGCATGCATCTGCGTGTGTTCTCCTCGAGGCCCGCTGGAGTCACCATCGCGCGCGGGTGCGTCGCGTCAAAGATTTGAACGGAGAAAAATGATTGGACGCTGCACAGGCATGCGTACACACTCGCGGCTATGCTTCTATTTATTTTCAATTGAAAACTGTAAACTATAATCAAAACTAACAGTAAAAATCGATACGGAACACCCCAATAGTCTTGCAAGTTGGTGTTGCTTTTTTCAAAGAGCTCTTTGAAACCTCAGACAAGTCTCCTCCACACTATTTCAAATAGAGAAAACTAATATTCTTCTCCCACGTGATCATCTACAGTCTTTCGCATGATCCCCTCTAGCCATTAAAAAATCTTCTGCATGAGTTGGCACCTCATCCATCCGCATGCATTATCGTATTTAAGAGCATGGGCGGCTGTACCAATGGACTAAAAATAGGCTAGTGGCGAGGAAAGCTAAGCACCTGCATGGCTACTCCATTTTATTGTCCTTAAAACTTTGGTATTGTCGTTTCCAGGTTCATGCACCGAGCAAATGAACAGGCAGTACCGCATGTCTATAATGCTTTGCCTGTCGATTGGCCATCGATCCCTGTTCTTAATTATTCCTACGACAAATGAATTAAATTATGTAAAATTCACGCAAAATTCCTACGTTTAAATAGGCTTAGATTTTTTAATTTGTAGGACATATTAATTCCTGATGATTTATTTGAGGTAAGCTATTCCAGGAATTTCTGACCCGGGGGAAGAGAGTATAGAGAAGGAATTCTTTTAGGCCCCGCTCGGTTGGCTGAAAAGCTGTGGCTTATGGCTGAAATTTCACTGTAGCTGAATGTGACTTATTTAGCGTAATTACATTTAAAAATTTTAAAAATAGAAAAAAAATATGCTAGCTCATCACGGACAACGCAAAACGAATACGGGAAAAAAGAACCGGCAAAAAAGCTCAAAAATCCAAAATTTCAGAAAAAAGACGAAATTTATGAATAGTAAAAAATAAATCAGAAGCTGAAACCGAAACGAGCGGGGCCTTAATGCAACCGTACTCTAAGGGGCTTCAGTTTCTTGCATAAGGGGCCATTGGGCACACATGAGCCCAAGTTGAGGCATGCCAAATATCTTATCCATGGCTTGGCTAATGAACTAAAAAGGCTTGTACTCTTATTTAGCCGTAAAACTTTTTCGGCTACTCCGTGGCCACCTACATTATTTAAAAAGATGGCATAATTTTTACGTTGACTTATCAAGTCTAACACAATTCTTCTTCTTTTTTCTGGCTTGGGACATGCTATATAGAAAACTACATTTCCAACGAAGGCCTTCTGAGACACCGGTACGTAGTGGAATTTTAAGGCGTACTGAAAATGTAAGAAGAGGTAGAGGTCGACCAAAACTAACGTGGGAGAAAGCAGTTAAAAGAGACTTGAAGGATTGGCATGTGTTTAAAGAATTAGCTTGGATAGGAGTACATGGAAGTTAGCGATCTACGTACCAAAACCATAAGAAAGTTAGGGGCAATATTTTAGGCTTTCGGCTCAGATAGTAGGATGTACGGCTTAGGGTTTTAACATTGTAGGTTTTTTCAAGGCTCTCATGTTTTTATCTTGAGAATGTTTCATTCCTAGGGCGTGCTCTTTAACGACGTCTAAAAGCAGTTTTTGGCTTTTGCTACGGTATTTAACTTTCAAACGAAGTATTTTCTTAAGACAGAGTCTACAAGTTAATTGTAGTACACGTTAAAAGTCCAACATCCGACCGATCAAGTAGTTGCTAGTTCCAGCTCAGGCTGCTGCTCCTTCAGTCCTTCGGGCCAGATCCGAGCCCAACGTGTTGATTTGAACCCGAATCCTACCCGGAACGCACTCAAAAATGAGTGTGCTTACATCGACGGAGATGGCACTATTGTCCTCGCCGCGATGGGCGGCCTGCTCCTAGCCATCGGGTGCGCTTGTTGGATCTGGCTCGTCGTCCGGATGTGATGCCATTGACGTGCAATTGATTGATTGATTTCCTCGCTCGCCCGTCGGCCTCTTCTGCTTCATCACATGATCATGTTCTCTTGGATATGCATCAACTCATGATGCATCCACCACTTGACTTGATGATTTTCAACACATGAAGACATCCCAAGTCTCCCTCATTTGTGGAACTTAACCTATTCATCCAACTCATAGAAAATGTTAGTCCACAAAACAATTGTCATCAATTACTCAACTTCACCATTAACTCATAATGGAGGGATATATTGTATAATCTTCCCCTTTTTGGTAATTCATGATAATCTCGATAAATAATGAGATAAAAATTGAATTATGAGTATATAACATGTACATATCAATTGAATACTTTAAGATAAGCTTTTAAGGCAAAACTTACTTATCCAGTTGTCATTAATCATTCAATTATTAACACATAATGGAAGAACTAGATGACAACCCGATTATGAGTATATATGAACTACACAGGCTATATATCCTTAAGGGATATATTTCAAAGTAAAGATCCTTAATATTTGGAAATAGAACATGGATCAATACCAATGAAACCACAAAACATAGAGTGAACCCTCCTAAATATGTGCATATAAGAATGTGTTGTGAAAGCATATGCACATATTCAAGTTTGACTTATTTGGTAAAGTTCATTTTATATTTTGGATCTGAGAAATGCAATAAGATAATAATATGATAAATGCAGACTTCTTATGTTTTTTCACATTTTCATCCAAATAATACTAAGCAATATCATAATCAACAAACATATTAGTATCATAATTTTCAATCATAGCCAACCCTTCGACCACGACCAACCCTTCGACCATCGCCCTCCTTCGATCACACCCTGCCCTTGGACCACAGCCGGTCATTTGACCATGCCTGCCCTTCGACCACGCCCTGCCCTTCGACCATTTTGGACCACAACTGGCCCTTCGACCACATTTCAACCATGCCTGCCCTATGACCACGCCTACCCTTCGACCACGCCGGCACTCTAGCCCTACACTTCGACCACGCCTGCCCTTCGACCACGTCTGGCACTCCCGCTATACGACCACGCTTCAACCACGGGTGGCCCTTCGAACACTGCACTCCTTCGGCTATGGCCAACACTTTGACCAATACCCTCCCTCGACCAAGGTCCGCCCTTCGACCATGCTTCGACCACGACCGACGTTCGAACATGGACATCCTTCGAACACGGCCGACACTTTGACCATAGCCGTCCTTCAACCATTTTCGACCATATCCCGCCCTTCAACCACGCTTCGATGACGCCCTGCCCTTCGACCATTTTCGACCATAGCCGGCTCTTCGACCACGCTTCGACCACGACCGTCCCTTCGACCATCGCTCTCCTTCGACCACACCTTGCCCTTGGACCACAGCCGGCCATTCGACCACGCCCTGCCCTTCGACTGTTTTGGACCACAACCAGCCCTTCGACCATGTTTCGACCACGCCTACCTTTCGACCATGGCCAGCCCTTCGACCAAACCTACCCTTCGACCACGCTTGACCACGGCCGACACTCCGGCTATACGATCACGCTTCAACCACGGGTGGCCCTTTGACCACTGCACTCCTTCGACTATGGCCGGCACTTTGACCAATACCCTCCCTCGACCAAGGTCTGCCCTTCGACCACGGTTGGCCCTCAAACATGGCCGTCCTTCGAACACGGCTGATACTTCGACCACGACCCTCTTTCCACCATTTTCGATCACAGCCCACCCTTCGACCACGCTTTGAAAACACCCTCTTCTTCGACCATTTTCGACCACAATCGACCCTTCGACCTTGCTTCAACAACGGCTGGCCCTTCAACCATCGCCCTTCTTTGACCACGGCCGGCCCTTCGACCAATGTGGCCCTCGACCACAGCCCACGTTCGACCATAGCTGTCACTTTGACCATAGCCCTCCTTCGACCATGACATGCGCTTCAACCACGCCCTACCCTATGACCATTTTTGGGCACGGTCGGCCCTTCGACCATGTCTACCCTTCGACCATGTCTTGCCCTTTGACCATTTTTTACCATGGCTGGACCTTCGACCACACTTCGACCACGGCGGCCGGCCCGTCGACCACCGCTAGCACTTTGACTACGGCTGGAACTCTAGCCATTTGACCACGCGTGAACCACAGCTGACCCTTAGACCATGGCCGGCCGTCGACCATAGCCAGTTTTTTGACCACGGCCCTCCTTCGACCACGATCAACCCTTCGACCATGCACTGCCCTTCAACCAGTTTCGACCAAGGCCGACCCTTTGACCACGCTTCAGCCACGGCAGCCGGCTCTTCGACCACCGTCGGCACTTCAACCATGGTCCGCACTCCAGCCATTCAACCACGCTTCGACCACAACCAGCCCTTAGACTATGGCTGGCCCTCGATCACAACCCGTGTTCAACCACGGCCGACACTTCAACCACGGACCTCCTTCGACCAGGACGGCCCTTCGACCATGAGCTACGACCACAGTGGTCAACCACTAGCTACGACCACGAGCTACGACCACTGGCTATGACCACGATTGTTCAACCACTGGCTATGACAACAGTGTTCGACCACTAGCTACGACCACAGTGTTCGACCACGGGGTGCGACCACCGTATTGGACCATTGACTACGACCACAGTATTCGACCACTATCTTCGACCACTGGCTATCCTTAGTTTTATGCGGAAAAACACTTCTCTTTCTTCAAAAATACGTATAGGTCTTCACTTTTTCAGATAATCTCCTCTTACGAATTTTTCTTTTTTACTTTGGTTCATATGGTAGCTAGCGCGGTGTGGCGCCGCGCTTATGCTGCTAGTATATATAAGAAGCAGACGTATATTCGATTGACCGGCTTGTACGTACGTAGTACATCTCGATCGAAACAAGAGAAACTCGGTCGGTGCGCGTGTGCAAGAACATATGTATCCGGAGAACCCGGGAGGCGGCGGCGATGATCTAGCGACGCCGGAGCCCAACAGAGAATTCCCAGGCGGCGGTTTCCTCGCCTGCCTCCTCTGCATCCGGGTCTCAGGGCTCATTCGGTGTGGGGATCCATCGTCATCGCCATTGGCGTCCTGGGCCTCACCGCCGCTTGCTTCTGGTGGTGGGTATTCTCCCTCTTCAACTTCTGCAGCCCCTAGCTACGCACGGCTCTGGCCTCGATCGATCTGGCTAATGTAGGTTCGTTGCTACCTACCTAGTGGATGCACAAATAACACTACTACAGAAAAGATCATCACAGACGGTTCGAAAACGTCATCACAGACGGTTTTGTGAACCGTCTGTATTTATGGGTCAGTGATAATCGAAGGTCATCACAGACGGTTTTCGAACTGTCTGTGATTATCAGCTATCACAGACGGTTTTTACTCAAAAACCGTATGTGATATTCCCTTCAACCCCTAAATATATTTCTGTTTTTTGGCTAGCCTCAGGAAATGCTAGCCATGCCCTCTGAAACCCCTAAATATATTTCTGTTTCTGTACTCTTCACTCACACGGCTCGTGGCATACATCTAGCTTCGGTCCTACGTTACGTACATATATAACAACTTAGTATTAAAAATTAAATTAACTAATTATTACTACATATATACCGGCCACATGTATTATAATGAGGCTTAATTTGCTAGCTCAATTCATATTATAAACACAACAGCTATTATATAACCAACAATTTTGCAAACCATCTTCAATTAATAACACTCACCAATTACTTAGACCTAAATTGTAATGCATGCAAAGAAAAAATATAATTCATTACTAACCATATCTAGAGCAACCAGGAAAGTATAAATCTTCAAAGCTCAATATGTGCCTCCTCCCACCAAATTAAGTGGCCTGAAATCGCCAAGCTTGCCTCCTCGGCGAAAGAGTAAAGCACCAGCTAGATCTGGATCGAAATGAAGTCAGATGCGGTCTGAGCAGCGCAATAAATGCCCACTGCCATTATCACAGACGGTTTTTTAATAAAAAACGTCTGTGAATTATCCCAGACGGTTTTTTTATTAAAAACCGTTTGTGATAACCAGCTTATCATAGACGGTTTTTAATTAAAAACCGTCTGTGATAATCTGGGATCATCACAGACGGGTTTTAATACAGACCGTCTGTGATACTAAATTATCACAGACGGTTCATAGTTAAGAACCGTCTGTGATACGCGTTTTCCCCGCCGCCGCCAACACAGACGGTGTCCAAATTAAAACCGTCTGTGGTAGTGTTGGTCACAGACGGTTTTGTCAAACCGTCTGTGATTGACCGTCTACTATTAGGCTTTCTGTAGTAGTAACATACTACGTACCTACTCATGTATCTGCGTGAGTTTGTTTTTCTTTTGTTCTATATAGTTTACCCACAACAATGAGGTGCATGCCTATTTCAATACCCTGTGAGATCATTGACCGGGCTTGAGTTTTGGGCCTCGTAGTTATATATACGTGCTCTTAAAAATAGCATAATGTGAACTACTGCGTCCGTTCTTTTTACGTGTATAAATCTTTAACCATTACCTTTTCTAGTTTTATTTTAGCAAAAAATGTTTAAAATATAAATGATATGGAATCTAGTCATATCATTCTACATGACAAATCTAAACAATTTTGTGTATATAAGCAGTCAAAGTTTTAAAACATTGATTGCAAGTATTGCAGTCATGTTCTTTACGAGCTATGCTTTTGGCGTTAACAGAAAAAAGTTGGAACATGATGATCATCTAACACATCACCAGGTTCCAGGTTCGTTGCCTTGTGCAAATTTCCTACTGCCTTTCTCCTTTTGCGATTCCTCGTGCTTTCGACTTTAGTGACTGATTAGTCTGCAAAAATTTCTCAACGCATAAGATAAAGATGGAAGCAAAGCAAACAGTCGAAACAACTTTTTTAGTCTTCTTACTTTGTCAAAACTTTTGTAGTCTTCTTACTTTGTCAATCTTCTTGTTATGATAGGCAAATGACTAAGCGTGTGTTTGGTTTGGAGACGTGATGGGATGGGATGGACCCATTCCTGATTTCTAGGATGGAACCAACCCAGTTCTTGTTTGGTTGCTGGGATGGGATCGACCCTGTTTTCTGTTTGGTTGAGGGGATAAAAGGGGATAGAATGATCCCAGTCACCAGTTTGGATAGAGGGATGAGGATAGGACAGAAGGTGTGGTGACCTTTTGGTAAGGTTACCTCTGTGCTACTTATCCTTTTGGTAATAAAATCCATTTTATCCACCTTACCAAATTACGAATAAATTTATTTTTAAATCCATTTTAATTGATCAACTAACATTTATCTGGAATAAATTTATGTCCGGAACATCGGCTAATTACGAATTTTCAGTTTAAGTGCTTTCCAACTTACCAAATTTATTTCCCCTTTTATTTTTCTTTTCCTTATTTTCTTTTCTCTTTTTCTTTTCCCTTTCATTCCTTCTTTCTTTTCGCCAGTTCCCCTCTTCTGGAGCCTTCCGCCGCCAGCGCCTTTTCCCCTCCTCCCTACTTCCGCCGACGCCTCAACGCCTCCTCTGCCTCCCTTCTTTTCCCACCGCCGCCTACACGCCTCTTCCTCCCGCGCCGCATCGCTGGCCTCCCCTCCATGCCGACGCCGCCGCTCCCTCACCCCCGCGTCTTGGCGCCTCCACCCCCGGGTCTCACGCCTCCGCTCCGCGTCTTGCTCGAACGGCAAGGAAGCCGAGATCTCGCCGGCCTGGCTTGTCCTTGACATTGAGGGAGAGTGCCGAGGTTGAGGGAGACCGTCGCCGGTGTGGAAGATCACGTACGGAGCAAGGGCGTCGTGCTTCGCAACGCAGATCGATGGGGCCCCAGCCGGTGATGCGCCGCCGCCTGCCTTTCCCTTCAGACGAGCGGCCACCGCTGGATCTCTGCGGGTGCGGAGGGCCACCGCCGGCCTGAGATCGAGAAGGGGACGGGGGATTTCTCCTTGCGCCGCGAGCGAATGGACGGGAGGGGCTGAGGGGTGAGTGGGGAGTGCGGTGATTTTTCCCTCTCACGCGGTCGGCACGTGACGCGTCGGGGATGAGGGACGCCCCCGTCCGAGCGATTTCCTGGGCTGACGCGGTCCCCCTTTTTCCCTGGACTGGCGCGGCCCCCGTCCTAGTGATTCCCTGTGACTCAGAGTCAAACACCGTATTTTTGGGGATAAACCTATCCTATCCCTCATGAACCCAAGAACCAAACACATGCTAAGAGAGCGGAGAGCCTAGCTCTTCGTCAGCTTGTAAGACTACTTTTCGAAATGTACATTCTGTCTTATGGGGGGAACTTGTACGTGTTATACAAAAGAGAACTACTAATTGCAAAGCGTACCCCCACATGGCCATCTTCCGATTAGCTGCAAGAGTGTTCAATGGCGAGCTATCGACACCTTCTGATATCTTCTAGTAACTTGAAAGTAAAAACTCTCTTTGCACCAGTGGCAAAATCAGATAGCTCGAGGCCTGGTAACCAAAACTCATATAAAATTTATGAAATCATAAAAAAAAATACAGAATTAATCTAAGAATCAGTCTAAAAGCAGCTAGTCTAGTGTGGAACTTGGGTTTAGACTAGTGATCTGCCCCTGCTTTGCACTACTCATCGACGACTTCCGCCTCAATGTTTTCCGCCCATGTACATCTCAAGAGCTCTTTTCAGGTATATACCACTTACCACTCTAGAGGTAAAAGGTGTTTTCAATCTCAACCGTTGATTGAGTGAGGCTAGTTTTGGCCAAATGTAAATATTGTCAGTAAGGAAACTAACAGCAATTAATTTACACACTTAATATAGGGAAGTATTAATTGGCATATATCCTTCCATACCAAACCACGACAACCGTGTTTAAATAGTTTCAGTTCTAAAAAATAAACTTATTTAAATGGTTTCAGCTGTGTGGCAATTGGATTTTTCATTGAGATGTGTATTCCAGACTAATTCAGAAATTACAATGGTCCGTATTTTGAAAATAGCAATTGACTCCGTATTTTGAAAATAGCAATTGACTTCAAATTCTATAACAGGTCGAATTAAAGTATTGGATTTGAATTACGAATAATGAGTGATTAGAAAGAATATAATTAACTATCAAAGTTCAAAAATTTTAAAAGTTACAGCATAATATATCTATATTAAATTTAATTTGAAATATATTTCACATATTTCCTTCTATACAAAAATATTTGAGATGTATTCGTTTGTTGCAACGTGAATCCCGTCATGAACAAATCCTCATGTCTAAGTTAATCTCTAGTACCGTTAATTCAATTTTTTTTGAAAGGAAGGTACTAACTCTAATGACTCCCTTTCCTTTCATACGTTGATTCTATCCAATTGACATAAAAGCAATGATGTGCAAAGGCAACATTAACCTTTAGAAGGTCATTACCCCCTAACATGTTAATAGATCAATATAGCCATTAGATCGGGTGGTGGTCATTTGGGCTTATTTTTGGTGGCTTATGGCTGAAAAGCACTGTAGCTGGCTGAAAAACATTGTAGCTGACATATGCTTATTTAGCATAATTAAATTTAAAAAATTTAAAAAATAGAAAAAACATATTTGGCCATCACGTATAATGCAAACAAATACGGGAAAAAAGAACCGGCAAAAAAGCTAAAAAAGCTAAAAGTTCTGAAAAAGACGAAATTTATGAATAGTGAAAAATAAGCCAAAAGTCAGAAGCTGAAGCCGAAACGAACGGGAATCCAACGGCTCCCATCACAGGTGGTGAATTTTTTTGGGTGGAAAATATCACTGCTAAAGCTTGGACTAGCCCAAATGAATTAGCAATGATCATTAATTGATCACTCGAGCAATATCCTAAGTGAAACTCTCTCGCAAAATGAAAATAAAAAGTGAAACTAAGCAACAAAATAATAGTATCTAAAGGTGAGATATCATCCGCATTTTAACAAAGATGCAGCAGCTGAATTTGACAAATGTAACACATGGCGATTTTGCCATCGTTGTCTTGTGCTCCGCGTAACTGATGGTGATCGGTTGAGCTTCAGCTTTTAGCTTCCGGTTTATTTTTCACTATTCATAAATTTCATCTTTTTCTGAACTTTTGGCTTTTGTTGAGCTTTTTTGCCGGGTTTTCCCCTATTTGTTTGTATTATATGTAATGGGCTAACATATTTTTTAATTTTTTTAAATTTAATTATGTTAAATAAGTCTCTGTCAGCTACAATATTTTTTTCAGCCAGCTACAGTGCTTTTCAGCCATAAGTCACAAAAAATAAGCCCAAATGATCACCACCTGAAGGATGGAGACACAGTGTCGGCACACGACAAATCATGAGATACGGAGATAATATATCTAGTTATTTTTAAATGAACAGGCAGGAGACTTGCCCATTATATATTGATAGAGCATAGCAAAGGCAAAGTTTATGTACAAAAGACCAAAAGGAAAAGAAAAAACTTGTTACTCTCCCGGGATAAATTCCGCTAGTTTTTTTAGCCGCCGATAGGCGCCAGGTTCGGGCTTCCTCCTCCATCTTGGCGAGGTGCATGCTTGTCGCCGAAAGATTCTGTCCTTCCTCTCCCTCCATAGCTCCCATGCAACACATTTGTGAACACATGTAGTCTGGTACGAAATTTTCTCCACAACAAACCAACCTGCGTACGTCCAGTTCTGTATTAGACGGTTTTTCTCGTAACATCGATCTTACCTTGTTGATGTTTTCAAATGGAAAAATAAAATCTTGGCTCTCGAATAAATTGACGCAACGAATTCAAAAAAAAAAACTACCCATTGTTCATCGTTTGTGCTTATCTAAATGAGTGTGCAGAGAGTGATGGCAAGGAGGAAGACCGGCCGGCCGGGGCACAGGTAGGAAGTCAAGTGTGGTCCTGGGGCCACTGCTGCTGATAGATCAGCTCTGCATAAATTAAACTGCCACCTAATATAGTACTGGTGCTAGACTAATGGTGGTTGACTGATGGACGATAGATTGATTCAGAGGAAGATAAGACGCAATATTCCCTGTACCTGTAGCCCGTGCCTGTGCTGTGCCCGGCCGGCCGGCGGCTCGCTTCCACACGCTCCACACCACACCCACACGGGTGAGACGCGGCCGGGCCCGTGATGCATGTTGCACCGTCCGCCCGGTGTTGCAGCTGAGCTAGCTAGTGTTCAACGGATTGCTTGCTACAACTTGCGAGGCAGATGGCCTGTTCTTTTCAGTTTTTAAAAGTTATTTTTTGATTTTTTATAGTAACTAGCTTTTAAACGAAGTATTTTTAAGATATAGTTTACTAGTTAATTGTAGTACATTCTTTACTGACTTCATTTATATCGGCAAAACCCGCACGTGAATTTCTGTTACTTTGTAATCTCTCGTACAAACAGCTCAAAAGCCACAAGCCGCAGCCAAAAAGAACAGACTCATAGCCATCACAGCTTGCCTGGTTGGATAGGCCGTGGCTGCTCAGCTTTCTCTTCTGCCCTAACACGAAGGAGATTTGTGATGTACTAGTGGTAACTAGTCATATGCCCATACGTTGCAACGGAAAATAAATACAATGCAAACAGCACATCTCTAATGACTATAGTCTATGGAAAAGTAGTAGACATATTTTCCCCAGTCACAATACTAACATTTCCAGCAAGCAACCCATGTAGCTCATATGCCATCTGAACACATTGGAAGATATTGATATATTATTGCAATGAGCTTTGCTACTTGATATGATAATTAAGAAAGTACAAGTTACATTGTGAAAGATGTAGCAAAGACTCTAGTATAAATCGGATGTTTGCTGCTTCACCCCAGATGAGAAGATATAGACCTAGATACAAAATCTTTCGATGCTGCACTTCCTGTGGCTGTGCACCTGTTGGATTTCTGCAGTTGCAAAATCATCAGCACAATGTACATAGAGAGAACAATAGGCTTTTTTTTTCAGAAAATAAGATAAGGATTTTATACCTCAAACTATGTTTGAGTAACAAAAATTTGCAATGTTTGCGCGACAAAAATTTGCATCACTTCCTATAATTGTTGAATAGTTTAGTTATCACCACATTGATAACTCGGTCATCAAGCTGTTTCAGGGGTGAAAGAAATCCTCCAGTCAATTAAGAGGCAATGATGAACAAAAAATAAAAAGGAGTGAATGGGAAATGAAGGATGAAATAGTATTATTTAGCTAAGCACTTGAGAGACATGCATACAGTCAGATTAATCAATCTAATTTCATAATGATGATCTTCGCCATGCGATGGAACATGGAAGACAATAAAGTCAGCTGGCATTTTGCAACGGAAAATAAAATTTATGAGTAAATATTATATTGCAGTTATATATTGTTGCTCAAAAGAAAGATATTTGTTTATGCTTGACTATAGAACCTACCTCTAATATAACATACGACTAAATGTATGACCTGAATAGCTCAATTGACCAAACACATGAATCTAAAATATTTTTCATAGAGCCCGTCTTTGGCATAACCACACAAACAACATGGATCAAGAACAGATCTAACGCACCAAAACAAGAAAACTAACTGATAAGGGCAAAGAAACTCACGTCATAGTTACAACTTGAAGGACATCCTCCCTCCAAGATAAAATGCACTGAAGTACCAGCTATCTTGCAAGAATAGCATATAATGGAAAATTACAAACGGACAAAAGAGGTCATATTAATGGTAAAGCTTGAAAAAGCAAGAGAATAGTGTTGACAAGAATCCATACAATATTTTCAACCTCACAAGTAAATTACGGTCCTAGTAAATTCAAACTCATGTGCAATTTCATTCTAAACAATATTGCCCTATTAACTCCAAATGCTTTTCTGCACCACCACTTTGGTTAACTTTGACTTTGACTATGTTATCCGATAAGATAAGACTAATACTAAATCATTGCCAAGAGAATTGATGGGATAAGTGCTGAGATTAGTATCATACAAACTCCAGCTTCTAAAATTCTCGCTTGACATTTGAACACTAACATAATTAATTAAGTCACAGTTCAACTTTCAAGGAGCCCTCTGTGAGAGGAATGCGAGGGGAAGAGGGGATGCGTCGTGGGGAGCAGTTGGGAACCAATCATCAACCGGCCGGCAGCCAAGAAATCAATTGGCTTAATGCAGGACATACCTGCTTGTCGATCTTCATGGCGGGGATGCGCTGGCGGTCGAGGATCTTGATGGCGAAGACGCAGCCGATGCCGGTGTAGCGACGTGGGGAAGGAAGCGGCCTCAGAGAAAAAGTTAATAGTCCGGATCAACATTCTGAAAATTTGCGATGCAAGAACATATATTAAAATTCAAGTAAAACATTACACAAAAATGAACGAAATTCAGTGGTAGAAATTTTGAACCCAAAAATATTACCAGGTACAAACTACTTTGTTGATCTAGGTCGCATGTAATGTAGAGCATGTTACTTATAGCCAGGAAGATGCACAGCGTATGGAATTATCATCCACCAGTTTTTTTTCATTGAAATAATTTAGCTTATGGAAATAACCATATGAAGACTGGCACGTATCTTCAGCATGTTTTTGCATGGACATAATCTAGTGTATGGAAACATGCTTTTATTTGCATGCTGGCCGATATTTCCCTTCCATATCGATTGTTTCCATACGGTAGGATATATGCTCACCTTTTTTTGAATGGAAATAATGTAGCTTGTGAAAATAATCATAGACAGTTCACCAAAACAAAAGTTGATAGAAGGAACTCGAAGATGCTTCATGATTTCTTTCTATTTATGTCCCACTATCTAGTAAAGAAAACATGTTATGCAGAACAAAGCACAAGACAAAGCTACCCAATGAGCCTGTATACCTTGTATTCATGTTCCTTAGAAGATGCACTTTTCTTAATCCTAGTCCATTTTAATCTAGTGTACAGGAGCGATATAATTACTTTGAACAATTAACAAAAAAAGTCGCAAAAATCTGTATGGACTTTGCTGGCAGCTGCTAGTATAACTTAACATTAATATGTTCTTATGAACTGAAAGTGTTCTAGAGGATAAGATCATGATGTAAATTACAAATGGATGACCTGAAGTAGCTACAAAGCCTGGGAAGACTGAGCAATAAGGGGAGTCACAAAAGGAGCATTTTTAGAGTTGTTCGTGTGTGAATCAACTGATGTCAACCTCTCAATAAACAGATAAATATTCACATGATTATAGCATATACCAAACTGTACATTCATTTATCTGAAGTTGGATTACTTTGGTACACAAATATAGGTGGACTTAGATTAGGCATGACTGTGGGGGTGGTTGAGGGGGTGGATTTAGTAAAGAAAATTCTGATAGCTGTGAAAAATCTGCCTAACCAAAAAAATATTCACATGATTATAGCATATACCAAACTGTACATTCATTATATCTTTCTCCCCAAAATTGAACAAAAAAAAGGGTTACATTCTCCCCTTTCTTCCAATGACTCAAGTCCATTTCCAGGTGATCTCTATTTTTTTTAGCATGGAGCAAATCGGTAAAATTGAATCATTTGAAAAAAGAAGTCGAGTAAATATACGACTACCTCATTTTACCTCTAACAAACAGGAATGTGTGTAAATGATAAAATATGCTATCGCGGGAAACTGATCTATTGAGTTGAATCATGACGATGTTATAAGCTCAAATCAGTTTATCTCATTCTCATTGCCCCCCAAAAAACGAAAAATGTTAAATGTGCCTTGCAGGTACACACACATACAGTTTGGTTGTGAATTAACATACAGTAATTAGAACGCAGCACATCATCTGAAAAAAAGAAAGAAAGAAGAACGCAGCACACCATTCTATTACTGGAACAATGTGCTTTATCTACCAGGTAGTATTAGTAAACTCAGCTTGCATGCTTGATCACATTCCAATTTGGTCATTAGATTAAGTTAAATTTATCGAGTTTGACCATCAGCTAGCTGTTATCAAAATATCACCCAAGCAAAACTGTAGTATTGAATTAAAAAATCTAATGAGCTTAGTGTTCATATAAAAATCATGTAAACTGCAAGATAGCACAAACCAAAAGTAGGCAGACAATACAAACCAAAAGTAGGCAGACACCATCACGCTTAAACTGCATTTGATAACATTGGACCACTCCTGTATACATTGACAAATAAATTAAGCTAATGATTATCTTTATATTAGCTCGGTTACCAGCATGTTACTTGAATTCTCTTAGACTTAATAACCAAACAAAACTTATTACTTATCCTCCAAGCAATGAAAGCTAATACAACATTAATTTCAGTGTTTTTTCTGGGAGGGGGGGGGTACAAAGTTATTAGGAACCATGCAGGCCATATAAAAAACCACTGGCAAGTCAAAAACAGCAAGCACACATGTGTGAATTGAGAAGTATCAAAGTAACAAATGGAAACACAACGTACCCTAGCTAGATCATGCAAACAATAAATATGGAGGGGGGTAGAGTGAGATGTGTCCCACATTCTCAAGGCATTGGAGTAGAGCTGTCTAGAACTGCCAGACGCCACAACCGATGGAGTTCTGGTCCAGCCGGTGTGCCTTCTCAAACGCGTCGAACCGATCTACATTCGAACTGAAACAGATCAAAATGAACCTAGAAAAAAGCTAGAAATTGAAGTACTCACTAACCCTTCTGAAAATGACGCCTTTGTTCTCCTTGTTGAACCCAATCCAGTTATTCTGGGCAGCCACCTTGTTGACAATCTTCTGGGCGGCCATCATGCCGGCGGAAACGGCGACGTCGGGCAGGGCGGCGACGGCGGACTTGGCGGCGGGCGGGGGGCCGTAGCGGTTGGGGTCGTTCTCGGCGAGCTGCTGGATGAGCTGCTCGAGGCCGGATCCCATGAGACGGGAGAGCGCCTCCGGTCACCTCTCCCCTAGGGCTCCTGCGGCTGCTACCACCTCACCCCTAGGGCACTGCGGCAGCCGCCACATCTCATGTAGGGCTTGGTCGCCACCAATGGCTTGGGAGGTATCGCCTCACCCTTGGAAGGTGGTGGGGAAGGCTAGGGAGAGGAGGCGCGGGGGAGCGGCGGGAGCGGAGGCGCGGGGGAGGCGGAGATGGGGGAGGATGGGGGGTGGCACGGTGGAGGATGGGGGGAGGCACGGTGGAGGATGGGGGAGGCGGAGGGAGGGGAGGCGCGGTAGAGGATGGGGGGAGGCGGAGGGAGGGGAGGTGCGGGGGAGGATGGGGGAGGCGGAGGGAGGGGAGGCGCGGGGGAGGATGGGGGAGGCGGAGGGAGGGGAGGCGTGGGGGAGGATGGGGGGAGGCGGAGGGAGGGGAGGCGTGGGGGAGGATGGGGGGAGGCGGAGGGAGGATGGGGGAGGCGGAGGGAGGGGAGGCGCGGGGGAGGAGGGGGAGGCGGAGGGAGGGGAGGCGCGGGGGAGGAGGGGGGAGGCGCGGGGGAGGCGGAGGGAGGGGGTAGCGCAGGTCGAGCGGGGGCACAGGGAAGAACGGAGCGGTTTCTAGGTTAAATGATGTGCATGATCCAAATGATTTTGGCCTTAGGATCTTCAATGAGTAAGAGAAGAAGGTTTGAGGAGAGATCCAGGCCATTCATTCGTATGAAGTTGGATTACTTTGGTACACAAATCTGGGTGGACTTAGATTAGGCATGACTGTGGGAGTGGTTGAGGGGGTGGATTTAGTAAAGAAAATTTTGGTGTATTATAGAGTAGGGTAGATTGGTCAACGATATTTCTCCTTCAAGTAACAACACTCCAGTAGAATACGATTTTTTTTGTAAATAATTTATTTTTTAATCAAAATTTCATAAATATACCCGCGTAAATATTTTTTACAGGAGTGACCTCTAGTCGCCGAACCGTTGGGCAACTGTGAACCGTTGGGCGACTGAAACTTGTCGCCCAACGTCCGCACGACACGGAGACTATCTGTGGGCCGTTGGGCGACATAATTGCAGTCACCGAGCAGTTAGGCGACTACAATTTTAATCGCGCAACCATTCGATGATTGAACACACATATATATCAGCCTCTGGCCGAGCCCCTAGCTATTTCCATTGCCAACGCTATGCCGCGAAGAGAGAAAGGAGAAGGGAAAGAAAGAAGAGAAAAGGAGAGGGAAGAAAAAGAGAGGAGAGGAGAGGAAAGGGAGAGAAAGAATGAGATGTTTCACTATTTATTTCGATTTTTGGGGAAGCCAAAGTCAAAAGCTATAAAAACTAAAAAGAATACGACGTTAAGCTTATCTTAGAAGACCGAGACACCACATCCTATTTGAAGTAAGCTACCAGAGCTTAAAAAGCTCCTAATTAGCTTTAAGCTAAAGCTGACCCCCAACATCTAGCAGTCAATTAGTCTAAGTATCTCCCCCCTCTCTCGTTTTGATACGCAAAGTAAACCTCAAAAAGATATTTTTTTTAGAGGAAAGAAACAAAATCTAGTTGTCACAGTATTTTTCAGCATGAGCATCAAGGCCTAATCTTCAACCCCTTTGGTTTTCAGACCCCAGCTCGGCCGAATAATGCTCTCATATTAGGCCATCTAGGTCCAGCGTGAGACACCTGGGCGTCCGGCTTTAGACAAAGTGAAGTACAGCTCGGGCCAATTTTCACAGGAAGAAGCACAGAAAAAGTCAAGGCAAGCTGCTCAACAAGGCCCAGAAGATTAGGAAGAGAAAAACAAAGCCCAGTGTCTACGGGCCCAGCAGGCCGGTGCTGCCCTCTATATATCAACCCACTAAATAGCTAGGGTTCCTGTCCCTGCCGCGCTCCGCCTCTCGTCCCTCGGCAAAACCCAAGCCGGCGGCGCCGTCGTCTCCCTCCTCCGTTCGCCCCCTGCCTCCGGCTCGAGTCCTTCACCATGGTGAGTGACCCGAAGCAACTCTACATCTACATGCTTACCTTGGCTCTGCGTTGCTCCCGTCGTTCCCTGGCCTGACGCGATGCCGTCTTTTGTCTTACTCGCAGATCATCTCCAAGAAGAACCGCCGCGAGATCTGCAAGTACCTCTTCCAAGGTCAGTTTCTCCTCCTTGTTGTTTTCATGTAGGTTGTGATTGCAATTTAGATGTTCTCTTGTTGGCTTTCCTGGCCCGATATGTTCACCTTAGTGTAGGGTTTACTTAGGTGGTTGTTGCAATCGGTTTGATGCCAAAAAAAAAGGTTATTGCAGCGGTCACAATGGCTTCACATGTTCTCGTAATACAAACATTACATGATGCGCTTGTGCTATAGGACATTGTTTTAAGGACACAGCTTTGCTTGTTAATTTGTTTATCACTTTATCCATGCTACTAATTCGAACCTACACATTTAGTTTCAAAACATCCTGCTGAAGCTATTTGATGACAAATTGATATCGTATGTGCACAACGAACGCTAGTACTTATCAGAGATTGAAGTTTTTTTTCGAATTCTTTGAATATGTGTGCAGAGGGGGTCTTGTACGCGAAGAAGGACTACAACCTGGCCAAGCACCCAAAGATCGAAGTGCCCAACCTGGAGGTGATTAAGCTCATGCAGAGCTTCAAGTCAAAGGAGTACGTGAGGGAGACCTTCTCGTGGCAGCACTACTACTGGTACCTGACCAATGATGGCATTGAGCACCTCCGCACCTACCTCAACCTGCCATCTGAGATTGTGCCTAATACCCTCAAGAAGTCTGCCAAGCCCCCGTCTCGCCCCTTCGGCTCTGGCCCGCCGGGTGACCGCCCCAGGTGAGCTTTGCTATTTTTGTTAATTTTGTGCTCATCAGCTGCTTATGCTACCACTTTGTTTGATGTTGGGAGTCTGTTGCTGTTGTTGTGAGGGAATTGTCTGGTTTGCACCCTCTTTGACCAGCTAGATATTTACTTAGATATCAGATAGGTTTCTAGTAGTCTCGTGAATCCTCATGGTTGTTGTCTTTTTGAAATTAATAAAGATGGCTAACGACTTCCGATTGTTCAGTGGAATTGTGTTGGTTTTATGTGAGCGTTGTGACAACCAAAATTTATATTGTGCAAATTGAACTAGTTATTATGCCCAGGGATGTGATTTGGTGAGACTATATGACAAACCCAGTTGTTCTTTTGCAAGTCTTCACTTATAAACATGCTATGAACTGAACAAATTAAATTAATGCTTACTAACAATCGCATTCTCTAATTTGTACTGAACATGGGATTGCATCTTCTGCTAGACTGTACATTAAGGATTGTATTTAGGTTTGCATTCTTTATGTTTTTCTATTATTTATTTTCCCCTAACATGTTGACTAGTTAAAATCAGAAGTAAAATTTGGCCAGTCAAGATATTATCAGGAAACCAAGATGCATTTGCTCAATAATATCTAACTTCTCAGTTTCTTTTATATTCATATTATCTTGTATTTGTGCATTCATGTTTGCCAACATGTTTTGTTTTGTTTGGCAGGGGCCCACCTCGTTTTGATGGTGACAGACCAAGGTTTGGCGATAGGGATGGTTACAGGGGAGGTCCACGTGGTGCTCCAGGTGATTTCAGTGGTGAGAAGGGTGGTGCTCCTGCAGAGTTCCAGCCATCTTTTAGGGTAAGAGCTCCAATGAATGTTCTTACATTGCCTATGATTGTTTGGCTATTTAGCGTGATCGCACAGCAGTTGTTTGTGTGGATGCCTGTTTTTATCATGTCCGGTTCATTTCAGGATAATGATTTCTGTAGGATTATTAGCTTGTTAACATGGATCATTTCAACAAGTCAAACATTGTTACATTATGTTATTATAAAGCTGGATTTGCACGTAAACTGTTTGCAGAAATGTAAGTATTGTGGTTTTGTTGATAAGCAACCGAATTGATCTTTGTTACCTGTATCAGTTGAGCCTGTAGTGTTTTTTTTTTGCTTGCTCATTGCTTGTAGCATTCCAGTTTGCGTGTCCTGCTATGTAAATTGATGTTCTGTGTGCGCACATGATCTCTAGACCTTTCTTGCTAATATATTTCAAACAGCTGTTTGGGAAATAACAAACCTTGTTGGTTTTGGTTTTTCAGGGTAGCAGGCCTGGCTTTGGCCGTGGTGGTGGTGGTGGTGGTGGGGCATTCGGTGGTGGGGCATCTTCCATGGAGTGATACTACCGGGAGCATTGATTTGCCCAATAGCTTTTCAGATCCAATGCGCGAGGGGTGTCTTCTCTGTTGATCTTTGAATTATGAGAACAATGAGATTTTGTTTATCAAATTTTAGCCGAGGTTGTTTAGACATGGTTTATGATGTTGTTTTGTTGGACGAAACTTTCCGAAAATTAAGACAGCTGTTGGTTGACTTAAGAATCTCTTAGGATGTTACGATCAAGTTGTTATTTAATCAAATTTCTCTGTGGTTTTGATGCCTGATACGGCTGGAGAATGCCTAATTGATTCACCTTGTGAAACTCGTCCCATTGCTTGCGTGTATGGTGAAATTCCAATTTCTGCTTTGCAAATGTTGCCCCAGCTGACTTGGCGGTGCTGCGTAGTTAGGGCTGTAAACGAGCCGAGCTCGAGCGAGCTTGACCTAGCAAGCTCGAGCTCGGTAGAAACTCGAGCCGAGCTCGAGCGAGCCTAAGATCGACATCGAACTTTAAACTGGGCTCGAGCTCGGCTCGGACCAAACTCGAGCTCGGGCTCGTGTAGGCTCGTGTAGAACAAAACTCGAGAGGGACTGAGGGAGTACCTGCAGGGGCGCCGGGGGGAGGAGAGGCGGCGGCGGCCGGATCCGGGTCGAGGAGGGGCGGCGCCGGCAGGGGAGAGGAGGGGCGCCGGGGGGAGGAGAGGCGGCGGCGGCGGCCGGATCCGTGTCGAGGAGGGGCGGCGCCGGCAGGGGAGAGGAGGGGCGCCGGGGGGGGAGGAGAGGCGGCGGCGGGGGAGAGGAGGGGCGCCGGGGGGCGAGGAGGGGGACGGGGGCGGCGGCGGGGGAGGAGGGGCGGTGGCGGGGGGGGGGGGGACGAGGGGGACGAGGGTGGGGGGCGGCCGGCGGCGGGGGCGAGGAGGGGGACGGGGACGGCGGCGGGGGAGGAGGCGTGGGGGGCGAGGAGGGGGCCTGGGGGGCGAGGGGGGGCCTGGCGTGGCCCGCGCGCTGGGATGGAGTGGGGGATTTGGAGAGGAGAGGCGGGAGTAGCGGAGGGGGTGTGGGGGAATCGGGGAGGGTAAAAAAATTTTAAAGCTCGCGAGCTATTCGAGTTCGGCTCGTTAAAGCTCGCGAGTTTAAGATGAAGCTCGAATTCGGTTCGTTTGGAGCTCGAGCCAAGCTCGAATCGAGTCTAAAGCGAGCCAAGCTCGAGCAGCTCGCGAGCCTCGAGCTTTTTTTACAGCCCTATGCGTAGTCCTCTCATGTGCGCCATCTGTCTGAATAAGACCTGTGTTTGCTGCGCTGCGTTTTGATGTGCGACTGAACGAATCAAAATGCCCTAGCTAAAATGCCTAAATAATCTCCCTGCAAACCGCATATCCCAGTTGAACAAATGTTGTTGACAAGTGGCTCAGGACTGGCGTGCATCCGGCCATTGGCATGTCCGGGTTGACGGTGAACACCGCACGGGGAGGGGAAGCCAACTCGTCGGAGTCGCATCTCCCCGCAGCTATCAACTTTTCTCTACTATTATATAAGAGGAGTTGGTGGTCGTCGGTGTGTTCTTCTCTTTCTCTCTACAGCTATCTGATTTGATCTGGACTATTTGTTTCTCCTTTTCTCTCTCATGATACAACCGCCCACCCTCTCCACTTTCCCATTTTCTTGCACATTCTGGCCACCTTATCTTTCTGTCGCTTTCTCTCCAATGTTTGATGTGTGAAGTTGGCCGGCACTAAGTTCTGTCTTACTATTTTTATAACTCTATTGTAATACACGGGGTCTCTAACTAGTTTATAGAATTTTTTTTAAAAAATCCACAGGAAAACCAGAGGGTACTCACTTGGCTCGACGCACGCCGGGACGGGACCTCACCGGACGGAGCCGCTCAGCTAAAAACGGTCACCGCCCAGCTAACCCCCTTAGAGCAACTCCAACCGGTTCTTTATCCTGCTCTTCATTGTATATTTACCTAATATGACTCAAGAAATGGACTCCAACCGGTTCTTTATCCTCCTCTTCATTTTTATCGAGTCGCTATTTTCTCCTGGCCGCTAGCTAGATTTGGCGAGCGCCTCCTCACTCGCTTCTCAAATAGCTAGGCCATTGGAATGCTAACTCAAATAGAGAGCTGAAAATAATAGCTAGTCTCTTCATCCTAGGAAATAGAGAGGGAGAAATAACTAATGGGATGGAGTTGCTCTTACTAAACCCCCTTACTAAACCCTAAAAAAGTTCCCCCCTTACTTACCCGCCCCCTCGACTCGAGTTACCCTCGGCATGGAGGCGGATCAGGAGCACGGAGGAGAGCCGCCCGTGCAGGACCCAGCGCCCAACGCAGGCTCTACCTCCGGCGGCGGCAAGAAGGGGTCTCCGTGCGAGGAGTGCGGGGAGCAGCCGTGGAAATACCGGTGCCCAGGCTGCTCCCGCCTCACCTGCAGCCTTCCCTGCGTCCAGTCCCACAAGCGCCGCACCGCCTGCACCGGCAAGCGCCCCCGCGCCGACCCCGTCCCGCTCTCCCAATTCGACGACAACCAGCTCCTCTCCGGTACCCCCCCCCCCCCCCTCTGTCACGCTCTTCTCCTCCTCCATCGATCACCATACCGATTTCTTACTGTCCCTTGTATTGTCGTCTTGTTTCTTCTGTGTTCAAAGATTACAACTTTTTGGAGGAGACGAAGCAGGTCAGGGAGTCGGCTCACAGGCGGATCGGCGGCTTCGGCCGCAACTTCGGAGGAGTCGGACGGGTCCAGCTGCCAAAGTGGCTGTTTTTCCTCCGCAAGGCGGCGCATCGCCGGGGCATCAGGCTCTACTTCCTCCCCAGGGGCATGACTAGGAGAGAGCAAAACCGTTCGCGGCACAACTACAGGTCTGAATGCTTGTTTCATTAGTTTTTCCCAATTAGCTGCATGTTTGGGTTGATCTTGTGATATGATTAGCATTTAGGTGCTTAAGTAGAGTTACTGGCATATGATGAGATCATATGGAATTTATTAAGTTCCATTTCGTGCTTGAATGCTGTAAATAAGTTGAATGCTTCTGATCTGTTCTGCATTGTTGCTTGGCCTATGTATTCTATAGTCATCTCATTGGCATCAGTGTTATGCATGTGCTCTAGAATTCTCGCTGCCCAGGAATTCAGCAGGTTTACTTTATGAATTAGAATCCTTGATGGTGTAGTTCATTTGTATGTTTTAAAAGGGTCATGATTCAGTTGGGCCTCTTCATTACTCCACCTTTTGGCACTTGGCAGGGTTCTGTTAGTAATCTGTCTATTTGCTAAGCATCTGCACAGATCCTCTTGAATGAACTAACCTGCCCTAACTTTCACAACCAAATGAATTCGTTAGTTAAGATTGTAATGTGCCACTATCTTATCTGCTGCAAAAATTCTTTCATTGTATTCCACTCTCTCTGTTATGCTATCCTAAAACTGTTAATACATTCCAGCAGATTTATGAAAGCTGCTTTACATCTGAATATCTCTTTGCAGAAAGGATTGCATATACTGGACACTTGAGTGGAGATTTAATTCAACAGATGTTGTCCTAACTGACCATGAGTAAGTTCATGCTAACCTACCAGTATGGAGTAGTTGCTTCTGTTTTTTCAGCTCACATGCCTTGTGAGTTTAGAACTGTTTCAAGATGGCAAAATATCTATGTTGAACCATTTTATATTTCTAAAACAGTTGCTCTGTTTGCTACTGACTAATATGTATGATGTATCTTTCATTCTCAAATTTCTTATCATCACATATTTTTTAATTCTGCGTTTACTTGGTTCTATGAAACATTTGGAAGCAGGCCTAAACATTCATGAAATTTTTTCATATGTTGCAAGAGTTACTTTTTTGAGTCGCATGTAAGCATACAATGACAGCAGAAGCTTGGTGTATCTAGAATATCTCCCCTTTTCTTTCTATGCTCATCTCACGCCTTCTTTTTTTCAGGATAGATGAGCACACAAACTTGCTATCTTTATTGGAAAAACATCTGAGTCCTAGCCCTTGGAAGGACCAGCTTACACCATATCGGAATACAGAATTGCGTTATCTCAAACTGTTCATTCAAAAGTCTGCCAAGGTATTGTGGTCAAGTTACCATGCGTCTGTCATGATTATTAAAATTTGCTCTACATTTTCATAAGACAATGACTTCTTTAAACGTGCTGTAGGAATCAGAGTCACCATACCGCCAACTCAATATAGAAGAACCTTTGGGCCCACAACTGAGGAGTATTATTATTGTCGAGTACCCAACTATTAATGTCTTTCTTCCATCAGACAGTTGTGACTTTGAAGTCGAGAAAATGGTAAACAAGCTGAGTAGAAATGAGCTGCCCCTCGGCAGCTCAAACGATAGCCCTCTTCTAGAAGGAACTGAGTTTCACGAGGAAGAAATAGAGGAAGGTGAGTTGTCACCAGAGACACAGGTTATAGATATCAAGGATTGTGGAACTTCACGTACCACTAATATTGCTTCAGAGAAGGTTACAAGTAAATCTAAGATAGATAACAAGAGAGTTTCTTCGGTGCTGTCATGTATCAGCAATCTGGCATTAGATGGTCAACAGAAAGAACTTAATCAACATAGCAAGATGGCGCTGAATACATCTTCTGGGGCTCCCAAGACTAAATCTTGCATGAAAGTCTATCCACTGGACATGGAGGAAAGGGGGGAAGGTGGGGTGACCTCAGAGAGGCAGGTTATATATCTCAAGGACCATGCAACTTCACATCCTGGCAACCTTGCTCCAGCAAAAGGTACAATTATATCTAAGACAGATAGCAAGATAGATTCTTTAGTGCCGTCTTCCATAAGTATTCTAGCATCTGATGGCGTGAGTGGTCCTCAGGACGAACACAATCAACAAAGCAAGCTGACACGGAATGCAACTCCTGAAGCTCTAAAAAGTAAATCTTGCTATCCACTGGACACTGAGGATAACCAGGGATTGTTCTTAGGGGCGCCCAACCTGGAGTTAGAGCAAGAAATGAGAGATGCTTATGGAGAACTGTTTGGGGACATGAATCCTGATGATTTCTTAAACTATGATTTTGAAATATGGATGAAGATGAATCAGTAGATATAAGGTCTCCATTTAAACTCTGGGACGATTTAGAGGAAGGTGAGATTCCAAGCGCTTCAAAATCATGAACGAAGAAGATGATACTTGGAATTTATGCAAGCCTAACAATGATCCTGCCAACTGCTAAGTTGTACCTTCCTTCAGAAATATGCATTGTCTTTGCCAGGAGTGCTACCTAGAAGGCAATGTGTAGTTGTGCAGCACTCCCATGTATCTGCTAAAACCACTTTAGATTTTGCATGTGCTATTATTATGTAAAATTGTTTAGTTTATTTGTTTTTTGCGCTTTCCAGAGCAGCATAGGGTGTCATTCAAGTCCATGTAGCTTGTTTGCTTCTTGTTTCAGAAATTTTGGGTTGTCACTTTGTAAGGCTTGTCAGTAGTTGCTACTTGCTAACAAGCAACTATGTATTGAAGCCAATGGATAATATTGAAGTTGTATGTAGAATAGTATTTTGCAAAATTTGTGATTTATAAACACATCAATTTGTTGCTGATCAGAGATTTTTTTTTCACCCATGCTGAACCTGTAGTTTCATGGTCCAATTAAAACATGTTTAGGTTCGGTTCGTGCTCCAGTTGGCTTGAATGTTTTACCTTGGTGCTAGCCTTATCCTGCATCGGTTTCCTTGTGATTAGAATTGTGATTTTGTTCAAAGAAACAACCACTGTCGAATTCGTGGTTCACAAAACAAAATCACAAAAAAAGGCAAAGAATACATAACCACGCATTATCAAATCCGTATGATACCGCGTGATCGAAATCCACACATACTGGACGATTCTCGCGAGGAAATGCAAGTATGCAACCAAAACGGAGGTAGAATATGCTAAAAAAAACAGAAGTAGAATAAACAAGAAGAGAAAGAAAATACAGAGTCGCACACCAGAGACCAGACGTGCTCGCCTAAGGTTGTGTTTAGTTCAGGGGATATTCCGGGATGGGGTGGGTTGGACCCTTTTTTTGTAGTGTTTGGTTTGGAGATTTGCTGGGGTGGGCTGGACCCAAAAGAAAATATTCTCCTGAAAAGTGGGTTGGAACGATCCGCCCAAAACGAGCGAACCGCGCCAACCCACTTCTCCTGCGCGCGCCTACGCCCGTCTTCCCCGCCGCCCGCGCCTCTCCCCCCGGCGCCCGTCTTCCCCGCCGCCCGCGCCTCTCCCCCCGGCGCCCGTCTTCCCCGCCGCCCGCGCCCCTTCCCCATCTCCCCCGCCGCCCGCGCCTCTCCCCCGGCGCCCGTCTTCCCCGCCGCCCGCGCCTCTCCCCCCGGCGCCCGTCTTCCCCGCCGCCCGCGCCCCTTCCCCATCTCCCCCGCCGCCCGCGCCTCTCCCCCCGGCGCCCGTCTTCCCCGTCGCCTGCGCCTCTCCCCCCGGCGCCCGTCTTCCCCGCAGCCCGCGCCCCTTCCCCATCTCCCCCGCCGCCCGCGCCTCTCCCCCCGGCGCCCGTCTTCCCCGCCGCCCGCGCATGGTGCTCCGGTCGCCGTGCTCCGGTCGTCGCCGTCGTCTCCACTGCCGGTATCCTCTGCACCAACCCATTCTATCCCTCCATCCAAACAAAAAACAGGGACTAACCCATCCTTACAACCAAACAAAAAGTGGGATTATCCCATCCCACATATCTGGGTTGGAGCTATCCCATCCCACCAAGTTTCCAAACCAAACACACTGTGTTTGGTTGGGGAGATAGAATGAGATGAGATAATTTCACAAAAAAAGTGGAATCATATGGTCCAGCATTTAAGAAGAATATTCTCTAAATTTGCACAGACTCATCCCACTTTAGACCATTCTATCCCACTCAAACACAATGAGTCTTGATCAAAAGAACCATCCCGTCCCTTCAACCAAAAACATCCTTACAAACGCAACCCCGCGCGGTGCGAATCCCCTCCGCAGAAAGAACGGCCAGGACGCGACGCGACGCGACTCGGAAGGCGCAGGCGAGCCACTCGGCGTGTCGACCCCCCAACGTGCACACCCCATGGCAGCGGCGACGGGCGGCGGCGGCGGCCCGGCAGGAGGAGGGAAGGTGTCTTTCAAGATCATCCTCACCTCCGACCCCAAGCTTCCCTTCAAAGTGTGAGTACTAGTGACTCTCAGATCTCTCGAGGGTTTGTTCTAATCCGGGACGGTTGCTTTGCCTCCTCGCAGGTTCAGCGTGCCCGAGGCGGCGCCGTTCACTGCTGTGCTCAAGTTCGCCGCCGAGGAGTTCAAGGTCCCGCCCCAGACCAGCGCCATCATCACCAACGGTACGGCATCTTCACCCCCCAACGCCGCGGCTTCTCATGAGATGATTTCTCTCTTTTGGTCGAATCGTAATTCATGTTGCTCTTACGCGATTCACATGATCCGTTTCAGATGCTTTGGTGCGTGGTAGGGGTCTTGCGGATTATGATTCGTGGTTTTTATGCTCTAATTCTTAGGAATCGAGTTTGCAATTTTTTTTTGTGTGTGTGTGGAATTGACTGCGTAGAAATATGGATGTTGCTGTAGGTCCAAACATGCCTGTGAAATGGAAAAATATGCTGTACTATATATGTTGGTGTAGATGTGAAAATTGAGTGGAAAATATAAGGTTTGTGTAAACGTGGAAATCACCAAATTTGGATTGGTGTATTGGTAGCACACCTCACCAAATCTGGATGCCTAGGATTACATGTCTAGTTTGCTCCAAAAAGGTGACTGATTTATTGGGGCTGTGGCAAGCTAATTTGGGGATTCCAAGAGTGACCTGATGCTTTCTGTGGATGAATTGCACCAATAGCGAGATATGGATGATGCGAATGGGAACTCGTGTAATTATTTGTTTTTGCCAGGACATGCCTGAGATGTTTTCATCATGGGTGGCACTTCGTGAGCTTATGTTCTGGGGGATGGCTAGTGGCAATGTGTAGTTTTTATTGTCCAATCAATCCCTCTTGATAGTTGCATTTACTTCATTTGTGAGATATCGATGATGCGAATAGAAACCCTCGTTTTTCTGAGATGTTTTCATCGTGGGTGGCACCTCGTGATGTTGTGCCCTTGGGGATGGCCAGTGGCAAGTTCTACCATTTGAGCTTTTGCATCTAGGCATCGCCATGACATATTATCATACTTTTAGAGTTTTAGTGCTTGGTTGATGGCTGATCAGTGATCACTCAAACCTTACCATTTTTTGTGACGGGTTAGTGATTAGGCAGTTCTTGGATTTTTCCCATCTCGATGGATTCATATTGATAATCTCATCTGCTAACAGAAAAAATCTAGACCATCACAGGTGGAATGCTAGATCAGCATATGAGGTATTCTTTCCTAGGCTGTTTATTTGTAAGAACGTTGTGGTATAGTTTTCAGCTGCCAGTGTTGTTGCTTACTTGCCTGTTGTGGTGATGGTGAGAGTAATATACGAACATGAGCCTCTAACTTCTTAGTGCAACTGTCATTTGATTATGATCTATCAAACTTGTGATAAGCTCCAGATGGTTAGAGCAGGAAAATGGTGATCCATAATTGTTTTGTTTATTTGTTTTCATGTCCAGTATTCTTATCTTGAAATAATGTTGCATTTTCCCCCTCTGTAGATGGAGTTGGCATAAACCCACAGCAAAGTGCAGGTATAAGTAGTTATCAAACTCACACATCTTGTTTCAGATCTGTGTTTCTTTTCCAGTTTTCATGACATGTAATGATGTTCTGTCAGCTACAAGAAGTAATCAATATGATATTTTTGAAACACTGTTTTTGTTCCATAGAAGAATTTGCGTTAACGGACCAGGTTAGTTTTCTAGATTATAGAAGATTGGTCGAACTGTTTGAGGCTACTGATTTTGTGTTCATATGATGCGCCTAATTTGCGCTGGCACTAAAGTCGGCTACTAGAATTTTCAAGGTGATCAGCTTGGGTGTAACAAGTAGTAGATGATCACCATCAAGTTGATTTGGTGCAAAGCAATGAAGCATGCATTTGGAAAGTCCTAGGATGTAGTACAGATAAAATGGCTAATACATTGCACAAAAAAGTGCGTATAATTACTGTTTATTCGTTGACGCCTAAAATGCAGCAATATTTGTTTTCATTCTCAAAATTAGCTTGATCTCAGCAACATACGAAATTTCCATCTTTTAGATACTGGGTGCTTGTTTGTTTGCTTCATTTGATTTTTTTTTCTAGGCTAAAAATGTCAAACGCCGCCGTTTTGAGTTGCACGGAGTATGACTTTTTTCTTGAGTCTTGCCAAAATGATATATACCCCCCCCCCCCGGGGGGGGGGGCGTTTGTTTGCCATTTCTCTGTTACGTTTGCTGATGTGGACTACTGCTCTCTCTCTTTTTTCAGGCAACGTGTTTTTGAAGCATGGCTCGGAGCTGCGCCTCATTCCCCGCGATAGAGTTGGAGCGTTGGCTGCGCCTTTCTAACTGCTGCAGCCCATCAGGAAGAAACTTTAACAAAATAAGATCGATGTTGGGTGCTTGCTTGTATAATGTGACAAGTTGAGGATAGTTTGTCAACAATCTATGTTTTCTTGGCTTGTCTACAGTCTATATGTTTTCTTGAATTGCTATGGTTGGCTGGAGTAAGGGTACAGCCAGACAGGTTGCATGCAGTAGCGATTAGGGATAGGAAGAAATAGCGGCTTGGGAAACTTTGTTTCTCACCGGCTCGCCAGTCGCCACCCCGAGGCAGTGTTTGGCTGCTGATACGAGTGCCATTGGATGATACCGCACAAAGAACAGCATGTGCGCGCGGCACGGGACATGCAGGCTCGTGGACCGTCAGATCAGAGAATGCAAGCAGAATAAGATCAAAGACAATGCCCGACAGCCAACAAAACTGCCTTGCTTCCAAAAAAACAACAATAAACTTGGTAGCCTGGGTTGTTTACGGGCTTTTTTTAGTTACGGCTGATTGTTTTTGTTTATGTGTTGCCTTCCACCGCTTTGGCAAGTAGCCTCTACAATGGGGAATGATTCGAAACCGACACCTCTAAAGGGGTTCATGATAGATTCAATCTGACGGATTGCAGATCAGATATTGAGTGTAATCATCTTCATCCGACTTTCTGTTAGAGGTAGCTTTATCGACACCATAACTAGGTGTTGGTCGGCTCCCAAAATACGTAGGAGCTGTTAGAGAATAGTGGTTGCTCATGACTACATTGAGAGTACCTCGACCCTCAAATCATGGTGTTCCAAGCTTGCAGAGGCGCTTGAGCATTCTGATATGCTTGGAACGACCGATTCCTTTGGAAGTGGTGATGATGGGGGCGACGAGTTTTCTTCCATGCGATCAATCTCACTTGTCTCAGCGAGTGGTGAGCCTGGAATGGAAGAGGAAGATGAGGAGGCATTATTTTCTATGGCACAGATGCATGCGTCCATGTCGAGGTTGGCATAGTCAACCAAATCAAACTAGTTCTTCTCATCCCATATCCCTGCCATGATAGCATAAGCGATAGGAGAGGACAATGATTACTGAATGAAAAAATCTTCAAGGATTCAATGCCTTCTTCCTCATGGACGACGCCAGCTATTGACGATCGAGTCGCTGATCTTACAAAATAATATGAGAAAGATGGCTGAAATCCTTAGGAGAGAATGGGAATGCCTTTTATTACTATGAACTGTTTACATGATACCTTTATAAAAGCCTGAAACTAGTCCTAATCTCTATGTACTTTCCTTCTAAATGGAAGACTACGATTCACACAATCTACTTGGCTCTAAACTGTCTTCAATCTCCTTGAATGTGATTGAATGTTTCTTCCTCTGTCTGATTGAATGTTTCTTCCTCTGTCCTCCCTCATTGCCCCTTAAATGCCATTGAAGAAATGTCAATTATCCACCGGGGAAGTCGCATTATGGAACTAGTGTGTCCGATCGGGGAGGTAGTTATTGTCAGAGAGAGGACGCCTGATTATCGGTTGTTGTTAAAGAGAGATGGATGTGGGGAACAACTACATGGCGATTCTACCCACTGCATAAGATAGATTTCCTGGGAAAGGGCCCAGATACCAGTTCATAGATTTTCTGAGTGATCATCCGGTCAGGTAATATGCACAGTGTATCTCTGACCAGGTTACTCAGGAAGGAGCCTCTAGAGGCTTACGACTACGGGGTCTCTTGGCCTTAATTAAATATTAAAATTGTATTTAAGAATTTATTCAATTCTCATCAGTTCTTAACTACCCTTAGTTGCTAACCTAGAGATTTAAATACGAAATTAACTGCATAATTAGTGAATACATTACATGCGCATTTCAATCTTTAAAATATACAATACTTCGGGAGAACACCCGCAACAAAAGTTTACCTAGGGATGTAGCAACAAACAAAAACAAATCTTGAAACAACCGAGAAAGGGTGATACAACAAATCAAGAGAACACCCGTAACAAAGCGTACCTAGAGGAGAAGCGTGTGCAATTAGCGACGATGACCAATCTCATCGAAGGAGGAGGAGGCCATGAGCTTGCTACTTCATCTTTAGTAGGCCTGGATCTGACTGGACGAGGTCAGCCCCTCCACCTCATCGCCCGTCGCACCGCTGGTCCTCCAGTAAGCCAACAATCGTAGGTTCTCTTCTCTCGGATATCGCCTTGAATCCTTCAACCATGCCTAGCCACCCGGCAGCAGGAGTGCTCAGCTCAACCTTGATGGCAGTCGTGGAGGCTATGCACGTGCAGTCCACAGTTGGCTATGAATGGAGAGAGAAGAGCTTAGCGGTGGCGCTCGGCTAGAGCAGAACTCACTAAAGCAAGAGAGAGAGTGAGGGGTAGGTGGGAGAGACAGGAGTGGATGATGAGTGAGTGGTTTAGAATGGTTTATTGCTTAGATAAATAAGAGCATGTGGAAGAGTTCAACAAGTGAAGTGTCCGGTGTCTGCATGGACGGTATCGCTTCACTACTCCTATCTAGCTACTTCAGAAAAGAGGGGATGAAATGAGTCATGCATATCAATAGCATAGCATACGTACGCTACAAAGTCAACACAACCAAATAACTTGGGTTAATACTTGATGTATACTATAGCCTAGATCAGTAAGTACCTATCGAGTTTAAAAAAGGAGCTAGATTTATAAAAATAGATCTCTTAGATCAAAATTTATAAAAAAAGCTATAGTGTGATATTTGTGAACATTTCTTGCCAGTATAGATGACATGTATGATACGTGGGTCTCATTTGGTGGATGCAATGCACACTTCAATGCTTCCGTACAAAACTAGAAGGAAAAGAAGAAACAAGTTGCAATCTTTACCCTTTATTTACAAGGACAAGAAATAAAGGACTTGAGCCCTTTGAGAATTCTCGACCATTTTTCCTTCAACGGCATGAAAATACTGTATTTGACCTTTTTCCACACGTATTGTCGTCTTTGGCCCCCTCCTATTGCTGGAGAGTGCGTGAGGGGAGGTGGTGCGGTCGGAGACTGCGTGAGGGGAGATAGCGTGGTTGGGGTGCGCATGAGGGAGGTGGCGCAGTCGGGATGCGCGCCAGGGGAGGTGGCGGCGGTGTCCCCTCTTTGTCAGTGTTGTCGTCCCCTTTTTGCCAGCTTCATTGTCTGCGCACACATCATCGTACTGCTTCGCTGGCGCATGGCCCCGCACGGCGCCACCTCCTCGTGTGGCCTCGTACCGCCCCACCTCCCCTCGCGTGTCCTAGTACCGTGTCACCTCTCCTCGTGCGCAGCCTGGCCGTACCACTATTCTCGTGCGTCCCTGACCGTGCCATCTCTTCTCATGCGCTCTTTGGCTGTGGGAGGGGGCCAAAGACGGTAATATGAACATAACAAGGCCAAATACGGTATTTTCATGCTGCTAGGACCAAAATGGCCGAGAATGCGCCCCTTTGACAAAGCGCCTTGAGGCTTGAGGAGGAAGGAGGTTGCCTTGTTGTTGCTAATAGAAACAAGGGAAGAAAGGTCAAGTCAAGGCAGGCAGCCGTGTAGTGAACGAAACGAACGCCCCCAGGCCAAAGCGCACGCCCATCTGCGGCATCTCATCGCTTGCCTCCTTCCCAATTCCGATCCGTCCACAACTCCCAAGGCCGAGTGAGAGAGAGAGAGAGAGAGAGAGAGAGAGAGAGAGAGAGAGAGAGAGAGAGAGCTTGGCAGAAGCGGCGGCCCCGGCGGCGGGTGGCGATGGATGGGAGGAGGAGGAAGTGGGTGGCGTGGGCGGCGGCGGCGGCCATCTTCGTCGTGCTCATGCTCGTCACGCCCGCCATCCCGCAGGACGAGGACTACCACCACTTCGCTGACCAACGCACACTCTTCCTCGGTACCACGCTTCCCATGCCTAAGTTCCGTCGCCTCGCCTAAATCGCCGGCCTTTGTCTTGTGCTCTTCCTCTGGGCTTAATATAAGTAGCTGCTACCTAGGGAAGGATTTGGGGGCAGCTCGCTTTTTATCTCGTAAATTCATGATTGAATCGGTTAACCGAGTCCAATAAATTCAATAAAGGTGACAAAGGGAACAAAAATTGGGAACAAGTGTGGATTCGGCTTGTGCTCCCCTATATACCTTCTTGTATAGTACAAAGCAAATGCTTGTAACTGTCAGCATTATTCAGCATTCTTTGTGTTACATTGATGCTAGCGGCTAAATTGGCAGCTAGAGCGATTACTTGTACCCTCTACTTACTGGATACTAATGAGTAATGGTACAGATCATGTACAAAGTCATGTGGGTTAATACTCTTGCCATGTTATGGTGCTGGTTTCGGAATCACCGTTTGATACATTTTTTTGTTTTGCAGGGATCCCTAATACGTTGAATGTGGTTTCAAACATCCCCTTCTTTTTTGTTGGTGTTGCCGGGCTCATCTTGTGTCACTACAAGAACTACTTCAGGCTAAAGTGCTGACTGAATGCTGATATCATTTTACTTCTTGTTCTAATTCAAGTTATGATTTGAAGCAATCTGATGTTATCTTGCTGGCAGCTCACAGGGGGAGCTCTGGAGTTGGACATTGTTCTTTGTTGGTGTCACAGCTGTTGCTTTTGGTTCATCCTATTATCATCTCAACCCGAATGATGCCACACTAGTTTGGGACAGATTGCCAGTGAGTTTTTTTTTCTAGACCTTCTATGCCATAGATATAATATACAGTACTGTTTTTTCTACAGCTATTCCTATTATGTTGGGCCCTAAGGAGTCTCACAGTGTTGGTGCTTACAATATTTTGGTCCTATGACATGCCAATAGATTTGGATGGGGAGAATTTAGCCCAGCCCCCTTGTGTAGTACTGACTAATTGCAATCTGAAATTCTGAATACATTATAATGCCCTGTTTAGATAGGATTGGGTGTGATTCTAAACCCACCACTTGAATGGAAACCAATGGGATTTGGGGGAAAAAGAGATGGAGAGATTGCTTCACCCCTAATCCACTAGGATCAGTTGCCTGATATGTCCCAACAGATTTGTTTTCTTTGAAACTGCCTGGTGGAGAGTAAAAGGCATCAATTCACTATATTTGTCCTCGCTTATTTTCTCGGTTTTTAATATGGTGATGGATGACATATTGGCTTGTTTGTCTAGATGACGATTGCTTTCACATCTATCATGGCCATTTTCATTATTGAAAGGGTTGATGATAGGATGGGAATGAAGTCCCTTGCACCACTTGTTATTGCTGGTGCACTGAGCATCCTGTATTGGAGGCAAGCTCTTTCAATTGTTTAGCTGTCTTTTCCTCTGAAATATTTTTGTTCTTGTTCATGCCTTCAATTTTTGCTGTCTTAACTCTATATAGGTTCTTTGATGATCTTCGCCCATATGCGGTAGTTCAGTTTGTTCCATGCATTGCAATACCTGTGATGGCTATAGTAATTCCACCAATGTATACGCATTCAAGTTACTGGTTGTGGGCAGCAGGTTAGTGCCAATGTTGCTCAATATCATTGAGATGTATGCAGTTTCATTGTTTGTGTAGATAAAAAAAATTCTTACAGCTATTCAGAGCTCACGGTATTTAGATGTTTTCTTAACTATTTGTAAATAGCATAAAATGATCGGCTGTGAAAGTTTCTCCGTTTTTTTTATTTATCTTATATTGAACACTTAGAAGACAATCCCATTGTTTCCCGTGTTTGCTGTTATCTGGAAATTCATAGAGCAGTCAATGGCCCACTCTAAATAAATTCTTATTTGGTTGTAGGACTTCAATGAACCTTTGCTATAAGAATGAACCAACCATACATAAGCATTTCTTCTCAGTAAAATTTAGTATGATGCAAGGTCTGCAATCTGGATTTTTCTCTGTTTTTATCTCTCAAAATAATTTCAGGATTTTACCTCCTTGCTAAAGTAGAAGAAGCTGCAGACAAACCTATCTATAAGTGGACCTATCAGATTGTTAGTGGTCATACTCTTAAGCATTTATGTGCTGCGATGGTACCTGTTTTCTTGACACTCATGCTAGCCAAAAGGACTATTGAACCAGAAAGGTACGCTTCTATACTGCCTTTTTAAGAACAACATTGTTTACTCCATTTCAAATGCATCAGTAAGATGCCATGATTATCTGTATTTTTTATTTGATTCAACTAGTTCAACTGTTTTGACCTGTTAAGTGGAACTTGATGGTAAACTATACTATCATTGGTATTGTTCATTTGTCTTGACTCTTGAGAAATTATTATTATCTGTCATAACTGAACGTCATTGGCTATCTGTTCTAATATGAATACACCCAATGTTCAACCATATGGAATTTTGTGTGAATGATGTTTGCAACTGCACGCAGCAGACTTAATTGAAAATTTGTGTCTCTGGCATGCAAAGTGATGCCATTCCCCGTCAAAAAGCAAATCAAGGAATTGCCAGGAGCTATAATGCACAAACATTTACAGTATTTTTCGCATTGTTGCAAACAAAAACAGTCATCTGGGCACTCTAGTCCTAGTGGAAGACAATTGGAAGTTACTAGCCATTGAATAACTTTGCAATTCGTTATTTCTATTTCCATGGAGTTGAAGTTGATCTTGTCCTTAAGTTTATTTACTAGAATGATATCAGAAATGCAACTTTTGCATTAGTTGCTTGCTAGTTTTACCAGTAATTCAATTGTGCCTAGTTAGTGCTCTCATAGCTTGACTTCCTTGTCACATTTAACATGGCAAGCATTAATTCAAACAAGAACTTCCCCTTCAAAAATCAGTTTTTGCATTCATCTTGGGTAGTATCAGGATTGTCCGGCCATTTGGTAGTATCAGGATGTAATACATAAAGCCTTGCATATCTGTACCAGTGTGACTCACGAGATTTTCTGTAATGCAGGGTAAGTTTACTCCAGAAGTGGAAGGTCAATTTGATTGCTGTGAGAGAGAGACGTTTCAAGGATAGGAACACAGTTAGTGTCGATTACAACTATGCTGCAGTTTCATCTACACCTGAAGAGTAGATGTATCCTTTTTTTTCAATGGCTTTCTGCAGACATGCAAGAAAGAAAAATGGCTTGGACATGCACAGTAACTAGAGCAGTGTACATTTTGAATATCCGGAGTTCCACCACGTCTGAATGTGTTATCCCTGCTAATCAGGGTTGATTACCATGTTGTAGATACGGCCCTTACTAAAATCTTGTGCATTATACTCTTTTATTGCTCAGAACTTAGAAGGATATGGCCACGAGAGCCATAGTTGTACTGAAACCATACGCAATTTATCCATTGGAAGCGTGCCGATGCTTGCGGTCGCAATGCCAAATGGTGTAGGCTGATGAGAGACGGGGACCTGGTGGTGCAGCCTCTCCCTCCTCATGGCTGCTTTGCTTCTCCAAGGTGCTCCGTTCGCCCATGGTACCCTGAACCTCAGAGGCGTTAGCGATGAGATGAGATCCCAGCACTAGCCATTAATGGCAAGCATACCACTAGAAATGATCGATGCTCCAAAGAGTGATCATAGCAAAGAAAAAAACATGCTATGTGTATTGGAGGGAAGCTACTCCTTTCACGAGAAATCATATCATATGCTTGGGAGAATGTTACCAACTTGTCATCTACACCAACGAGAAGCACCAAGCAGAAAACAGCGATTCGGGATATTTGATCTGGGATGAGATAGAAATATGTACAACTAGAGTAGAGAGTTCTTAAATTTGCATGAGGATCGGCAACGGACGAGACAGCGGGATTTCCACCTGGTGACGGCGTTATAGGCTAAATCAGCGCACATATGGGGGAAGCCTGCCGCAATCTTCAATGGTTGGTAAGCTGCTCTGTTGTGCATCTTTATCCACTACAGAGCAAAGGAGTTTGGTGTCACACGCCCCCGTTTATTTCGACTTGAGTTTCTAACTTCTAATTTATTTTTTACTATTTAACAATTTTGTTTTTTTTCTGTTTTTTGGCTTTTTGAGTTTTTTGTCGGTTCTTTTTTTTGTATTCATTTGTACTGTCTGTGACGGGTTAACCTGTTTGAGATTACATATTAATCGTATGTTGTGCTGATAGCCTCCGGTATGCTTCTCTGCGGAAATTTTACTGAAAACAATCACGACAAAAAAAAGTCAGATAGATATGGGCATGGTACTGTATCATAGCCCATCATTGTGCTTCCGAGATTTGTGCTGGAAATTAGATTTTGCAATTTGTTCGTCCAAATGCAAACATGGGACTTAAATAGACATGACGTCATAGTAAGTGTACAGATGCAGATGGGACTGCGTGCGCGAGTGGAGAGCGTGCACGGGTCACTGACCATCCTGCTTTTCTCGCTTCTCACTAACATCTCTTGCCTCTTTTTCTTCTTTTCACAATATTTTTCAATTCCAAATATATTGACACGCTTGAACTTTCTGAAACAGAGTCGCAGAGACCTTACTGCTCTCGATTAGCAAACCATGGACAGACCGTATATAAGGACTGAATGGGTACATAAAAGGAATTTGCTGCTATAACAAAGAGACTTAGCCGTACGTTCGTAGTATGATTATATATATGCTTTTACAGATTCGCCGATTCTTTACATAAAAGGGATGGAAAAAGAAGAGGAAAAATAATCAACCTCAGATTACAACTGCATTCCGTGATGCTGTCGCTAGTGTACATTTAACAGTACACAATGATGTTTCCCACCATTCTTTCCATCAGCCTTCCTCTCCAGAATCCTTCAATCTGTAGCAATGTCAGGCGGATGGTGAACCTCGCAGAGACGCACGCCTAGATAAACTGTGCACATAAATCCACTGACTAATTTCTGGCCATCATCTCGCGAAGAAACGCGACGAGAAAGAGACCGCAGGTGATGTCATATATTGCACTACGATCCACTCTCAATTTGGTTACTGAATGGCAACCGGTCGGCGCCCCTCTCAACGGCATCCCTCCACTGCCGATACCTTACACCGAGCTTGTCGTATGACACCGGCCAGTTCCATACGTTGGCGCCATTGATCATTCGTTCTTGCTGCCCAAGCACAAGCCGTAGATCCTCATTCAAGACCTGCAGAAGATCATCCAGATTACCATGATCGGAATTGTCAGACACAGTTGTTGAAATTAATCCAGGTCCACTCTGACTTAGTTTGCAAATGACAGATACTAATTAGTAATATAGTAGTTATCATGTTGGTATCTCATAGATAGCATTGCAAAAAAAAATGGTAGTTACAGTTTTGGTGCAAAGTGAGATGAAATGAGAATACTAGTTATGGATCTCAGAGTCAGAGAGAGAGAGAGAGAGAGAGAGAGAATACTAGTTATGAAGTTGCTCTGAAATTATGAGACTTGCCTTCTCAGCGAAATATGACCACAATAGGTGCATGAAGGGGATGTGCTTGAGCCAGGGAGCAAAGTCGAGGGACATCCGGTAGAGCAGCCTGGTTTTATTCCTAGAGGAGGGCAAGCACACATGGAGCTGGTGGAGATGCGTTGAACATTGCTGGGTGCTCTTCCCTTCTAGCTTTCCAGGCTTTGAGATACCAATGGTTGACAAGACCATGCACGGCGGCCGGAACTCCATATCGATTGGGTAAGGATCCCAGTACCCTTGGAGCCCAGATGACGGTGTCAAGAATTTAACCAAGCTGACAAAAAAGAACATAACATCAGCATGTTGATTTGCGCACATAATTTCACTACAGTTATGAAAAATTTTCTTCATCGACTAGTTTTCCTCAGTGAGCTGAAATGCATATAAATACCTTGGAACACTCCAACCCTTGGCAAAGGTGGAAGTATGAGTAAAAGGGGCATGAGCAAGGTCTAATAGATTGTCCAGAAGAAGTCCATGCTCTACTGGTAGTTCCATTACTATCTGTTGAATGATCAAGAAGAATTCCATTACCATTTGATTCAGTTTAAAACTGAACTATACAGGACACTTGCATCATAGTGCAATTGCTGCAACATGATATGATTTCTTTTACCTCTGCATGAATTGTAAATCCTGAAGGAGGCAGTAGGGAAGGGATGGTGGACTTTGGTGGGTCATCGCCAGGCCAGATCCAAACCATTCCTTCTTGCTCAAAGCATGGCAATGACCGGATGCGCACATTAAGCATCTTTGTTGATGGCATTTTCTCGCATTTTCCATCAGTCGAATACTCCCACCCTGAAGGTTATTCAAAAATCTGAAATATTACTTACACATCATCATTTACTTTTCGTAATACTAATAAGCATAAGAAGCCTGACAGAATAAGTGCAATTCTTTGTCATGAGTTCATAACATTTTCAAGTACTTCAGAAGCACCATTCTTGTGTTTTACAAACATAAGTGCATAACTAACTATGCCAGTCTTAATCACTGTGAATTCAAATAATCTGGACAAGATAAACATGTAATCACATTTTGAAAGGAAGAAAGCCCTTTTACATAATGCTTTAGTGCTAGCTGATACTGTAAAATCAAATTGCAAAAAAAAAAGAAGAAGCAAGTCAAAAGAAATGTTCATCAATTTCAAATATTCAACTTTATTCTAAGTAATAATATATCACTTTCCGTTCTTACCATGGTAAGGGCACTGGATTCTACCCTCATTCACTGAACCAAGATGAAGAGGGCAAGCTCTGTGGGCACATGTGTTCTGAACACATCCAGGCCTTCCGTCTTTTCCTCGGAATATCACCCACTGCTCCTCAAAACAATCTATTGGTACCTGAGAACACACATGTGGCCTTATCAAATAAACACAAGTGTCTGTGACTGCTAACTCTGACTTCGTATTGGCTTGAAACACGCATTGCTTTACCATTGTATCATCTTTCAGGTCACTGGAGAAAGCAACTGGGTACCAGAAGTTTTGCAGTCTGGGATTGTAAGGCTTCACTGGACCAGACACGTTGATATTCCGACGTGGCTGTTTCTTGGCTCCGGCATGGGTCGTCGATGATGTACTTGGAGTAAGGGAAGTGCACTCGGCTGTGGATGCACTAGAGCTTCCATCCTGCAACAGCCTGTCATTGACCAGGGTCTCCATTTGTGCTAACTTATCTAGCGCTGATGATACTCTTGCTTCCGATAAATGAACCTGAACCGGACATGTAAAACATCAGGTTCTAGATGATATTGAAGTGTTTCCGTTTGGCCACTTTCACTAGTATACCTGATTGTGAGCTTTTGTCAGTTCTTGCTGTAACTCGGCGAGCTCTTTCCTCAAGGTTTCAACTGACTTGAATTCTCTTGCCAAAGGATTGAGAACCTCTACCACCTGCGTTACATTTTTAGCAATACATGGCATAGTCTGTGTTAGTACTTCAGAATTTCAGCCTCAAGCAGTTTATTTGTAAAACTCAGGCACTCAGCACATGCAGACTAAGACCTTTCTCTGAATTTACTACCAGGCCGGTATTATACCTTGTTGTGAAGCACCATGATGGTGAGGAGATCCTGCCGTGCCCTCCAATCGCAGTACTGGATGTCGAATCGGACCACCTCAAGAGCTTGGTTCACATCCAAGAACTTCCCTTTTGCAATGGGAACCCTCGGCCCGGGGTCATCGACATGGAACAAGGCCTCCCAGTTGTTATTCTTTGAATATTCAGCTCTATCATCCCTGAGCACTGCATACACCTTGATTCCACCATCTCTACCAACACCCTGCACAGTTTCCCTCATAAACATCATCATCAATTCACCATGCCAGAGGCTTTAGTTTAGCAGACAATTGGATAACTATATGAATATGATACAGTAGAGATTTAGTAAATTCAATATAATTCAGTATTCAGATATCAGCTTGTGGGGAGAACGCAATGCATTTGCAGAGAATAGGCCTAAATCGCACATTCGCATGTAGATTGACAAAATTTTCACCCAAGTAGTGTGTTCAAGAACTGGCTGTACTCCATCAAAGATTTCGGTTTTGCTCCTTAGTTTTACAGGTCTGGAGATACGACTCACAAGATTAGGGCCCAACATATTAATCTCCCAATTCAACAGCTAACCAGAGATCGCATAATACATCGAAATCATGGAATATTTCGAGTGGTCAAAATACTACGGTTTTATTGCAAAGATTGCAACCAGAAACAGATTGGTTTTAGGAACTGAAAAGGTCATCCCCAAATGAACAGGTCAAACTTCCAGTATCAAATTGTCCATCAAGAACTGACCACCAACTAAAAATTCCAACCAAAAGGTACCATTTCTCCCATCTCCATAGAACAAGAAATATCCGGAAAAAAAGAGCAAGATAACTCACCTTTCTGGAGAAACACCCGAAGGAAGGCTTAATGAGCAAGTGCGGCACCAAAGACAGCGAAGCCACAGTGGTCATGGAGATGGACGCCGCCGCCGCCGCCGCGATTGAGCAGAGCAAGCGAAAAAAAGAAAATAAAGTTATGTCTCCAAGAAGGTGGATTATGTTTAATTTTTTTCCGGAAAAGTATTGTCTCGCGTCTGAAGTGGCCTTGTGCCCTTGCCGATAAGAGGCGGGAGATGCCCGCGATCTCCACGAGCCTCCCACGTGCTGCCACGTGTGATCACTTGCAAGGCTCGAGCAGTGACGTGGCGGCCTCGAGCACCAAGGGTTGGGAGTACAGACTTTTTGCACCTACTATTGTACCACACTCCGGTTTCTTGCCGGGGGTTTGGAAATTGTCAATTAAGGCCTTCAGCTTTGCAGATGCTCTCATAAATTAAGCAAGCAACATATTTTCGTTTCCTATTCTTTTTTTCTATATTATTGGTAGAAGAAATATTTTTAGACAAAGCCAGCTAGATTAGCATTAGTCTTACTTCAAAAAAAAAACGCTTCAGAGTAAAACTAAACATTCAATAAGATTATGCTTGTTAGATGTAACTAGTGGTCTTTATTTCTTTCGCAAGGACCAGCGAGTGGTCTACTTGAAGGGCTTGAGCTCTAGATTAAAGAATGCTTCTAACACAACCTTTAGGATTTAGAAAAAGTATGAGTTCCTTTTGTATGAAGAAACTAAAACCATTCTTTTACGACTAAGAAACTAAAACCATGGACCAACTTATTTAGAGGTTTGTATTTAGAAAAAGATAAGCTTTTCCATAAAAGGTCCTCGTTTCATGAGTTACTTGCTAAGCATTTACACATACAGGCTGAGTGCTGCTAGACGTGGCGTTGAGTGGCACAACTAATTATGACCCATTTTATTTCTCTGTTTGGGATTATTGTTTTCTAACCTATATACAACCTACGGTTTAGACAGTGGCGGATCCAGGAAAATTTTTTGAAGGGGCTGAAGTACCTTCAGCTCGACCTCAGCCCCTTCTACATTATACATCCATGGCTAAAAATTTAGAGGGGGCTCCAAGGGTCCGGTAGCGGTAGGGGGGCTCGAGCCCCCCGCCCCACCGCTGGGTTTAGACGTGTTAAAGTTTCATGTGCTTGAAATTCTCATCACATAGTGATTTTTATATTCATATATCCATGATTTTCTTCTGCAAAAAATTTCTACATTAAATTTGTATGTCCTGCTCTTGGGTCATCTACTATTCGCCGTGCATGATCTTCTCGTACTTAGTAGTTAAGCTTAAAAAGTCATGAACAAGCTTATCTTGTGTGGTTGGGCAGAGGAGATTGACTGTTTCAATTTCACGATACGGCAGGGGCTGGACGGGCAAATGGGCTTACCACAGTGTAACGATAGATAGGGTGCAGCGTTGGGGATAAGACGCCGCTGAGATTTCGTCGGGACGCGCCCAGGTGGCAGTGGGTACTGGGTAGGGCGAGATACAAGTGAGGAGATATTTTTTGGCTTTTCCCTGCCTCCTGAATTGTTATTGGCGCGCCTTCGTAGACGCGCTCCTGGCCATCAGTTGAGTTCCATCCGTCCCTGCGGCTGCGCCTCCTGCGTGGGTTCTTTTCAGCTGTGCGCTGGCTTCTTTTCCGCTGTACTGACTTATGATAATCGGCTTCTTTTCAGCTTTACTGACTTATGATAATCTATGGATATATTTTTTAGTCTGTGACTTATATCTTTTGATTTATAGTTTTAAAATTCTAACTATTTATGAGAGGCAGAATAAAAAGAGACAGTCATATGTGATTTTAATCGGTATAGCTAAAATCAGTATGTCTACTCCAATCGACCTCTAGACCCTACCTTGAAAAGGGCACTATTTAAAAGCTAGTTACTATAGCAAAAACCAAAAGCCATAAGCAGCAAGTCTAAACGAACCCAGCCTATGATTGATAGCTTTTAATTTTTAGTGTAAATGTTTATGCGAACGAATCAAATTTCGATAAGCCATTTCGAAAAAACTGTTTTGATAAACCGTTTCATTGAAAGGAGACAAAAAATCATCCTATTTATTTGTTCAGGGAATGCATAATTCATATACCATAGCTATCTTATTTTCGGCTTCTAAAAACCACTTTTCTACATTAAAATGTTTTTCTACAATAACTAGCTTTTATAGAGTGTCTTTATAAAATAGGATACATACTGTAGCGATTTTATTTATATCAACTAAAATTATATACAAATTTTTATCTTTTTATACTCTCTTATAAACAGATAAAAATTATTATCCGCAGCCGGAGCCAGACCCCGTCCCGTAATGTAGAAGAATCTAAACATATCATAAAACTCGGCAGTCGCGTGGGCAATACATATCTGGCCCAGCCCAATCCAGTGATACTGCCTGCGACGCAAGGCCCCAAAAGTGTAGAAGCACATTTATTGCCACTGAAGTTGCCACTCCATCAAGGAAAGGTCAGCGGTCAGCCTCCTCCCCTCGGACCCTGGCTGCCTGGCTCGCATCACACTCGGATCGATCCCCATCTCTTCTGTTCCTCGGCTCACACCGTGCCGTGCGTGCGACCAGGACGCCGCCGGGCACCCACTCCGGCCCAGCCAGCCGCCGGCGGGCCTACCTGAGGCAGACCTTTAATTTCGCCGCCTCCCGATCTGGAGTCTGGACGCCGCCTTCCTCGTTCTTGTTTGGAATGAAAAGAAGGGACACACTTAATCCTTCTGTCCGACTAAAATTGGACATAAATAAATAGATAACACTCTATAGAATAGAAGGAGCATAATATGAATCTTTGTACTACTTGAACAATCTGGTGAAATTGATCTCAAGTATTGCTCTTTGTGTTAAGAGCACACGCTTGAACAATCCGAGATTGATCTGAGGTATTACAGGTTAGGAGGGTTTGGCATACACGCTCGCGGGATGAGATGCTGCACAAGCAGCAGCCCGTCCGATCTGATCCGCTTGACAGCGTGGCGATGGAGATGGAAAAAGCGCTTGGATGGGAGAGCAGCAGCAAAAGCTGGCACTAGGCCCATCTCTTCACCGGGATTCCAGCGAGGTTGCCTATGCCGGTACCTGCTCACCATCATCTTCTGGTGCCCCCGGCAAGACGACGACTGCCCAGCAGGATCATCAAGAACCTCCCAAGGAGATTTTGCATGTTGCAGACATGGACACCATCCAACTATCAAGGGGCAAGATGATGAGCTGCTGAGAGCCTCGGGAGAGGATATCAGCCAACACAAAGACGGACAAGAAGAGCTTTGGGGACCGGGAGTAGGTGGCATCCCACGTACCGATATGATATACTATCATAAAACGTAATTGTCAAAGTAAAAAATAAATATAAACAATAAAAAAATTATAAGGAGTTTAAAACTTTATTAACACTTTAATAGAGAATCAAAGAAAACTGAAATAAATGTTTAAAACATGGTACCAGTCCACTTCTAACCAAATAAAGAACGAATGAAACAACAAAACAGTAGCAAATCACGATGCTGAAAACTCGAATGCTCCTCCCTATGCATGATGCTATCACTCCACTGGCTTTTTACCTGAGACTGAAAAAAGAGTAAGCGTGAGATTTACAAATCTCAGCAAGTACCCAACAACGATCGCAACACTGTTAGTAAAGGACAGGTAATACAAGCAAGGCATGTAAAGGATAAGCAAAGCAAGCAAGCAATTGATACAGGATGAAAACAACGAACAACTGATATAAACGCTATCAATATTCAGTTTCATATAAACGTTCATACTAAGATCAGAAGATATGAGACAGAGCTGAAAAGAACACATCTATTAATAGATAGTTCGGCCCAATCTATTACTAGTAATCTAGTATACACACAGCTAAGTTCAGGCTTTAGATTTCACAGACAGGACAGGAGCATACAGAAACGGGAGACGGCTATCTTTCTGAAGAAATAACATGGATGGCATGGCATGATATGCGCGGCTGCTTGGAATCACAGGGGCGCAGCGGCGGCAAACCATGCGAGGGCCGGGCCGACGAGGCGCGCGGCGCGCGGGAGGACGGCCCGCGCGAGGCCCGGGAGCATGGGGTAGGTGAGGACGCCGAGGAGGAACCAGTTGAGGCTCAGCAACGCCACGGCGTCGGAGGCCGGTCTGCTCCGCAGCGCCGAGCGGAAGAAGCGCGCCACGCTGCACATGGACACGCCCACCACGGTGAAGAGCCCCGTCAGCAGCGGCAGGCACGGCGCGTCCGCCGACCACACGATCGCGCCCACCGCCAGCGACATGCCCAGGCTGAACAGGCTCCGGCGCCGCGCGACCGCCTTGCCCTGCCTCACCACTGCCTCCTCCGCGGTAATGCACGGGTCGGCGAATCTGAAGACCTCCTCCTCTCGAGCCGCCGCGGCTTCTTCTTCTTCGTCTTCTTGGTCTTTGCCGGCGGGTTCCCACGGGCTCGGCGGGAGCTTGTCGTCAGACTTGGACGATGCGTTCTTGCCGTGGTCGCTGCCATGAGCGGCTGCCGCCGCCTTGTCCCACATGGACTTCCCTTTGTACTCGTTCAGTCGCATGTTCTCCTGCTTGAGAGCCTTCAGCTGTGGAGCCTTCAGTCGCATATTGTTTGAATTGCGTATGGCGTTATGGAGGGGGAATTGATTACCTGGCTCTCCAGGAGATCTTTTCTGGCGAACGCGCCCTCGTGCTCCTCCTCCATCTCGTCAAGAATCTCCTCCATGGTCTTGTTCTCCTTGAGCGCCGTCTCGAGCCTCTCCTCCAGCCCCTTGTTCTCCCAGACCAGCCTGTCCATCTGGCTCTGCATCTCACCAAGCAGCCTATCCAGCTGAAACATTCAGAAACCATCAAAACTCGGTCACCTCTCACTTCAACAGTGCAATCTCGATACCAATGTGAACAATCGCTCCAAGAAGGGTAAATTAGTATCAAGTACAAGTGACACACTAGCAGTCCAGCGCCTACCTTGCGCTCCCTGTCGATGGCGGAGAGGAGGCGGATGGGGAAGGTGAGGAACGTCACCGTCCAAACCATAACCTCGCAGCAGAGGAGGGCCGGAAACTGGACGGCAGCCACAGCCAGATGCCAGCAAGAACGCGCGAACACCGCAACCAAACAAGACGAGGGACGCGGCGGCGGCATGTGGATCTCAGCTCCGGGTAACGACCATCCCTACTAGCTCTCGCTGCTGTGCTCAAGCAAAGAAGCAGCAAGAGGAGGAGACGCAGTGCTACTACTCTCTGCAGGCACACACCAATACAGATAACCATGAAATGAGGCCGGCGACGTGATGTGTAGCGCGATGCGGCGGCGAGCTGAACTGGATGGATACAGAAGTTGAATCGTACCTTGTCCGCTTTCCCCGTGAAGTAAAAGAGTCGAAGGAGGCGGGCTGAACTGGAAGAGGATTTTAGTTCCAGTTTTGGGGAAGGGACAAAGAGGGTGTTGGTAAGGTGACACGTGGCCTCAGCTGCCGTCACACGTGCACCGCCCCTGCGCACAGCACGTCTCACACCGCGCGTCGCCACCCTACGGTGGCCCATCCGTCTCCATCATCAGCGTGCTGGCTGCAATCCCATCCACTCCGCAATGCCTCCTCCACCCTCTTGTCAAATTGTACAGTAAAAAATCATCGGCCACGGTCAATACGAATCCCCGGTCTCTTTTTTACTTTTCTCACAGCACAGCGTACTCCAGATTTTATTGTGGACTACTGCTCATTTCCTCACTGCTCAGTAATGCTGACTGCAATAGAAGGATTTTCTTACCTGAAAATTGCCGTTATCACAATGGAGGAGCTACACAAAGTCAGAAAGGCCGAATAGTCAAAATACTGTAGCTTCTGTAGTGAAGTCAGAAACGCAAATAGTCAAATACTGTAGCTTTCTGTAGTAATTTGTGTACGAACAAATTCCAAGCCGACTGAATTTGTTTGTGTTATGAACACCCTGTTGTAGAAGAAAAGTGTAGGGTGATGAAGGAAAAAAAATACACTGAAAGTAGTTACAGCCCTCAGAAAATTTCTAGTATACACTGGCTTGGCGCGTGGAATCCTTTCCATACCGTAGTCCACGCCTTATTGCTGCTGTGTTCATGGCTTGTGTCTCCTATGTATACGACACATTTCACTTTACGGACAAGTATTAGATCCTATTTGGTACAATTTCACCAATAGCTTCATGAGCTGTTGTGAACTGTTTTTTGCCAAACACCTTTTTTTGCAAACAACTTCATGGATGAAGCTCCTTAAATCATACTCTCACAAGGGAATGGGATAGGGTGAAGCTGAAAATAATATCTTTTCACAGCTCTCTCCCTCAGGCTCGCAGTTCTAGGAACCCACTGCCCTTGTAGTTGACAGAAATTACAGCACTTTGCCACTGGGTCCCCACGCCTGTTTCCTCTCCTCCCGTTCGCACTTCTCTACCGTTTGCACTGATTTTAAATTTTTTTTATTTTAATTTTTTAATTCATACTCATTCAAATATATTATTTTTTAATTCATATGACCATATACAAACATACTCCAAATGTTAGAACAAGTCAGGTAGGCAGGGGCATCTTGGACAATTGCCCTTTCTCAGCCATGCATGAAGCTGTTGGTGAAGCTGTTTTGCCAAATAGTTTTCCAAAACAGCTTTAACTTCACCGGTGAAGCTGCTCGTGAAGCTGAAACAAAAAAACAGCTTCACTAGTGAAGCTGAGCTGTGCCAAACGGGGCCTTAATCTTTACAGTGTTACTGTATTTATGAATGAAATCAAAGCGCGAAGCATTTCAAGTGGACGATTACCCCGACGCCGGCAAGCGCACGCGCAATCGCGCCAGGCGCCATACCTAGCCGGAGATATGGCCATCATCTTTGCGCCGTCGAAATATCTTCAGGGACATTAGGTTCTGCACGATCGTATATCGTAATCAGAGAAAGATAAATGATTGTCTTAATGTTTTGATACCGGAAAATATATCTTAAATCAAAAGATAAACAACCTAACTTATAGATGTAGAGGGAAATTCGACTCCATTCCCTCCCTTCTCGCCGCCATCATCCCCTAACTCTCCTCTGCCGTTAGAGGGAAATCCGACTCCTCTGCTATGAGTTCATCCTTCCTCCGAGCATAGAAGGAGGTCGAGGAGAGGTGGTGGCCCAGCGGTGAGCGGTGGTGATGGGTAGGTTAGGAGGCCGGAGGGCAGTGGCAGCAGTGGCCATGACAGTTAGGTTGGACGAGGCGTGGAGCTGGGCTAGTTCCAAAGAAGAAGGCGAGGAGGGTGGCGCTGAAAAGAGAGAGGAAGGGGAGGGAAGCGGCGGAGAAGGTAAGTAGACAGGCGCTGGTTGGATGCTATACATTGACCCGAATAGTATAGCGTGGCATAGTAACTCTCTTTATCAATTGGGCCGAGAAATTCTATTGGGCCAATGACAAGTAAAGACTTACAGGCCATGTTCTTTTGGATTACAATTGATGGCTTTTAGTCTTAACATGAGCATTTATGTAGACAAATTAAATGCCAATTTTAAGGTGGGAAAAGGGTAAATAGTCGTCTTAATAAGCTGCTTTGAAAAGCAAGCAAAGAAGCCACCCCATTTAATTGGCCTTTGGCTTTTCAAAAGAGAAACTAAAAGCCAAAACTACTGAAAAACCCCATTCCATTTGTTTGGCCTTTAAGTTTTCAGGAGGGAAACTAAAAGCTAAAAATTGTTGAAAAATAAAAAAGAACAGGCTATAGGCTTGCAGCATTTGGCATCTCTCTTTTGGTAACAGTTTGTTTTCATGCTTCTCCAAAAGAAAAGGCTTGTTTTCCTCACAACAGGATAGAATCTGACAAAGGCAGTATCGATTCTACCTCACCTTTACAAAAAGTACTACGAAAATCCATTTGATACATATGACATGTTACGATATCAAATACATAATACAGAAGTGAAATATTCATATAAATAACTTACGTAATATGCAGTTAATAAGAGTTGAACTCTATTGATTCGTTAATCAGAAAATCAAGGTGCGCGCAACGCCAGTTGGACTACCTAATGGTTGGCAATTTTGTGAATTTTATTTTATGTTTTGTTTAAAAAAAAACCACCTACCACTTGCTTAATGGGCCGATAACTGGCTTAATTAAGCAAGATTGCTGTGGCCAGAAAAAGAGGTTAGTATGTTAATTTGGGTGGTAGCTCTTATGAGAAATTAATGTATAGACCAAAAGACATGGAGCAAGTGTCACTTGGAAATGCCCACTCTCCGTGTAAATTCTGTGGATATACTAGGTGTAAAAATTTCCAAATTTCCCAAAAAAAAATACCGCATGGAGATGATGAGATGTTATGTAGTCCTAATTCCTAAAAAATTCAAGGTCAAGCTTAATCCCCATGTAGAGGATATGAAATTGACAAGCAACAAAAATGATAGTGATGAACAATGAAAAATCACTCTTCATGTAGAATTTGTCTTTTTCATATCTTCTGGATGCAATTGTGTTCCATTTTGAATCTTTTTAAGGCCTATATAGCATCCCACCATCTACATGTGGTAATTCTTTGAGAAATTTTTTAAAACTTTTACAAATGATTCCAGTAGAGTTTACACAATAAACATAATTTCCACATGATGTTTGCCCAAAGAAACGGGGGTAGCTAGTAAATGATCAAATTTCTCATGACAAATGTAGCTGTTAAATTTAGCCATGTACGTGATCATGGTTGGATTTACAATCAGGGAAAGACAGCAAGAAATAAAGCAATCCATGATATGGACAAATTGGACATCAAGATAAGGAGCTGAACAAGAACAGTTGACGGTGCCCCCGTTCTCAAGGAAAATCCACCTGAACTATAAATCCAGAACAAAAGATTTTCGCTTGCTCTCTGCAGACTTTCTTCTTGTCTTTGCTGATATATACAAATAGATTAAGATCCATGCAAAAAGGAGCAGAGAAGAAATTAAGGGGGACATGATGGACAACCATCGATCTTGGTCTAATCACCATTTCTCTCTCATACCGTAGTGAACAATTTACCACCGCGACCTCAGTTCCTCAAACGAAACGATGCACATCGATCGATCAATAGGACACACATATGTAGCTAAACACTGAATTTACTCACAACACGCATGCACAATTAATCATGGATTTAGAGGCTAGCTGTAGCTCACCCGGCCCGGCCCTAGTGCCTATCAAGCCTGGGCATGCCGATCATGGAGGCAGACACCGGGGAGTAGTAGTATGTTGCGCCCGAGATTGCCAGCGATGATGGTGTCGGCGGCCGGCGGAAGACCATGCCGGAGAACCGCACGGCCACGAGGAGCGCCGTGCCGAGCTCCACCGCCATGGCGACGACCTCGTGCAGCCTGCAGATGCTCCTTCTCATGATCACTCCCAGCACGACATGGATCACGCAGTCCATGGACGCCATATATGCCTATAGCTCGGCCGGCCGGCGTCTAGCTCGCCGGAACCGCTTGCAGTCTAGCCCTGACCTGCAACTATAGAGAGATGGCCTTGCTTTACTTCTCTCTCTTTGTTTGTAGCCTGGTGTGTTTGCATTTCTAGCTGCTAGCTCGCGGCGTGTTTTAGACGGCAGGTAGCTAGGTTGGCGTACGTGCTTACTTGCTCTTAATGATGTGATGGCCGTCTGATGGTGGATGCAAGTTGTAGATAAGTACTAGCTACATGTATGTAAATATGAAAATCCTTTTGAAAATTTAAGTAATGTACGTAGTAGTTGAAATAAGGAGGTGGCACATTCAGCAAGTTGGGATACATGAAATCACGACTAAGGTCCTGTTTGGAATGCGGGAATTTTTCCTGATTTCTGCGGGAATTGAACTGTTTCCTGTAAAATTCCTGTGAAATTCCTGTGAAATTCCTCTGTTCCAAACAGGCCCTAAATTTTGTTTTTCTCATTTTTCTCGAAGTCTTTATTAGTAGTTGGGAAGCTTGAGATCGAACTCGATCAGCTAGCACTCGTAGTTTTCAGGACACAGCTTCGGCCCGTTTAGGTAGTGAACTATGCCGAAACTGAGGCAGATCAATAGTACTGTGCTTCGGATCAGCTCGGCTAACAGGACTCGTTTGGCCACCTCTAACACGCACGTCGCACGGTTCGCTGCTTCTTGTACGAATTAATGTCCAGAGCTAGATACTCATCTAGTTTCCAAAATTAATAACCTATGCACGCAATCAATCGAAAGCTTTGAACAGCAGCCGTACTAATTTGCTGAAATGTAAGGACGACGATGACAACTAGTCACAGGAGTATCTTTATCACCCGCCTGCGCCACCTGCGGCAGTGATCGGACATGATGTGCTCATTCCCATGTGGTGTACCCCTGACTGCACTGTTGCTTAATTGATAAGAAAATTTCCCATAATTGGCATTGCTCCATCAAGCACACGTTTGAATGTGCATAATTTTATGATTTTTTTAACACACGTTAAATCGGTAGTAAAAAAAGTGATAATAAAAATAAAATTTAACTATTAATTTATGTAAGTATTATATAAACTTTTGTTTTTCAATCATTTTTGAAAAGTATTTTAGACTATCTTATATAAACCATAGTTACATCTTCAATCTCTGCATCTTGCGCCTCTCCTTACCCTACACCGCCACCTCCGCCGCCAGCAAGCTCGTCGAGGCCGTTGCCACCATATTCAGTAGTGATCCAATGCGGCCTTGGGTCCGTAGTTCGCAAGACAGTCCTCGGACATCTCATCGTAAGTGAAGGTGAATGGTAGGAACATGCTCTCGTTCGAGATCGTCATCGGCATGATCATCTCTGTGCAAGCCTACGCAGAAGTTGTTTTAGAAAACACATCTATAATCTACGTTAGTTTTGCCAGTAACATTGTACCATATATGTGTCAGCTGGTTTCTTCTACCTACCAGCCCCTGCCACTGAGGCCATGGGGATCTCCCCCATCGTCTATCTGGAAGCATGTCTGGTCGCCTGTGTAATTGTAGTTCAGGCACGCCGCTGCGAAAGCTTTGTCAAGAATGTCTGCGCCTGCGGTGAACCCGTCGATAATCTTGCACATCTGTAGAAGTTCCATGAGAATTACATCTTCAGTAGATTCCCTACGCCGTTGCCGACTCTCGATGCCCTGCGCATCTGTCGCCACCTCCACCGAGCCGCCTCAACGAGGCTCCACCGCAGCAGCTCATCCGATCCCTCCCCATGCCTCCGACGCCCGTGCCCGTGGCCCCTCACCAGCCTCCCTCCTTGAAGCTTCTTCCCCCGCTTGGCGAAGCGGAACGAGAACGCGCTCCCCTTCCCTTCCTCCTCCCTCCTGTGCGATTTGCTTTCGGGTCGCTTCGTTGTTGCTGCTTCCGTTGGCTTCCTCTGGCTGGTATGGTAGTGTACGCCACTTTGCCGGGTGGGCCCGGATGAGGATAGGATGTGGTCATTCCCGCGCGGTGGCACACATCTCCAGGCGTTGGCAGGTCGTCCGGACGAGCGAGTCGGGAGCTCAACTGAAGAGACGGCGCTTCGTCTCGTGGCGTCGGTTCGTCGTCGGCCGGCCGGGGTGGGCCCGGATGAGGATAGGATGTGGTCATTCCCGGGCGGTGGCGCACATCTCCAGGCGTTGTCAGGTCGTCCGGACGAGCAACAGCGAGGGTGTCGACATTCTTGCTGTGGACCATGTCATGCACGGCGCGGCTAGCTCGTATAGGTCCATGGGGCCGGCCGCCGCTACGTCAGATTTTTCCGGTGAGATTTCACTCATGCTCTCCAATTAGGACTCGGGAATTATTCGTTATCTGAACAATTCGACCAGCACAAGTAGTCAAATAGGAGGTGTTGCTTTTGAGAGTCCAAGTGAGACGGCGTTTCGTCCTGTGGCGCATGTTTCTTCGTCACCATCAGCATCATATGAATGCATGGTTGTTTCTTTAACATCGAGACACAATTGAAAAGGATGATGAGAAGATCGATGTCTAGGATATATGATTCAGGGTCCACCTGACATGCACATATGCAGATAGCTCAGCTTAATTAGGTGCATACAACATGGATTGAAGGTGACTTAATTTAATCTGAACTAGATTATTTTTCTGTTATTGTTAAATATCAACCTAAGTAGGCTTCTCTCATCAAAAGAAAGAAGTGGACTTCTGAGAAATTTTGATGTGTGTCCCAGAATCGTGCAGATATACAATAAAATCCGTACAACAGTACACATTCGGCTTCAGCTTGCTTGGTTGTTTGGAATTGAATTTTGGACGCATTTGGACCCCTGGACACCCGAAATTCCATTTTTGGACCCCAAACGAAAAAAATTCCAAATCTGGACCCCCGGCCGACTGCGCGACCGCCGCATCTCGTCACGTGCCCCGGTCGTGCGGTGTGGTACCGCACGACCGCACTGTTCACGGGTCGTGCGGTACCACACCGCACGACCTCGCCGCCGACCGCGCGACCAGCTGGCTGAGCGCACGTCCGTGCCGACCGCGCACTGCCCGAGCGCACGACTCCCTGCTTGACCGCACGTCCGGCTGCCCAAGCGCACGACCGAGATTCCCGCGCGTTGCATGCTGCGCCCGACCGCACGTCCCAGTGGTGCCAAATCCATCCGCCGAAAGAAGCACCCGAGGTGGTCTTTTTTCACGCCAGCCGGACGTGCGGTCAAGCAAGGAGTCGTGCGCTCGGGCAGCGCGCGGTCGGCACGGACGTGCGCTCGGCCAGCTGGTCGCGCAGTCGGCGGCGAGGTCGTGCGGTGTGGTACCGCACGACCCGTGAACAGTGCGGTCGTGTGGTACCACACCGCACGACCAGGGCACGTGGCGAGACGCGGCGGTCGGCCGGGGGTTCAGATTTGAAATTTTTTTCGTTTGGGATCCAAAAATAGAATTTCGGGTGTCCAAGGATCCAAATACGTCCAAATGCCTCAATTGGGGGTGTCTGACAATCCCTGAATCCCTTACTTTTCCAAGTAGCATTGTTTCGATCTCGCATGTTGCCGTGCCTGTTTCACTTTAAATCATGTACTGTATAACTTTATATTTTGAAGCTAGACTTCGGAGAAATTTTGATGTGTGTCCCGGAATCGTGCAGATATACAATAAAATCCGTACAACAGTACACTTTCGGCTTCAGCAAGCTTGGTTGTTTGGAACTCAGTTGGGAGTGTACGACAGACCCTGATTCTCTTACTTTTCTAAGTAGTGATGTCACCATGTAAGAACAGTCAAAATTATATTACGATGTATCATAGTCAACTGGAAAGAGTGTAAATTTGAATTGCAAATTATAGGGTTTTTTTCGAACTATCAACAGACCGACCGATTGGACCGGCAAATAGTGTGGTCAAACTGGCTTTCCCCAGTGGTTAGACCGTCAACCAAAACCAATTTGACCAGCCCTGTCAACGGTCTAATCGGTATGGGCATACGGTTAGACCAGCTGGTAAGTGTAGCTCTTGGGTGAGTTTTGTAAATTGGGGATTTTGGTCGTGATGTGGTTTTGTTTGACCTAGATTAGTACATGTTTGTTGCATGAGGCATGTTACAGCTAACGTGTGTCAAGTTATGAAGGACTTATGTCCGAAAATAATTTCTTTGTATTTAGATGTGTAGAGTTGCTTAGAGCCAACTATAGTCAATAGTGAGAATCAAGGCTACACTCATAGAGGAGCTAAGACCTAGAACAATCAAGAATGCCGAGTAAGACACCTGAGCTCAAGTATGGTATAAGGAAGGTTGAAAATATTAAAGGAAAGTTCGAACAATGGGTTACATCATGTGGTTTGATCGGTCCAAGTGAAACGTAGTCTGGTGGAACTAGAACGGGAGAGACTTACCGACGTGTGGCGAACTAGTGGTCAAAGTGGGGTGTGGTCCAGTGGAACCGAAACAGGTGAGACTTGCTAATGCGTTGCAAGCTAGTGGTGCATTTACATGTGGCAAATATGGTGATTGCTTGCAATGGAAGGTAGACCAGGCCAAAAAGGGAATTTTGGTGTAACATCCCAATTTTTGGAAGGTTCGAAAATTGCGAAGAATTTAAAATTTTATTTGCATCTTATTAGCATTCGACATTTTTACTGAAACCTTATTTGGATTTTTCAAGCTTTGTATTGAGCAAATAATAACTGGAGTTAATTCTTGGACATAAAGGATACCAAACAATGCAAATGAGAGTTTAATCTCTAAAACTTAAATTTGATTTAATTAATTAGAGCAAAGCTTTATCTAAATATCAGAGAAAAGAAAATAATTAAAATCAAACATTTATTCAAGTTTAGCTCAACCATCATACAAAAAGGAGAGTTTGACCTAAGAATTTAAATAAAGAATGGGTAAGTTCAACCATGAGACTTAATTTGAATTTAAGTTGTTAAAGGGACAAAAATGCAGCTTGAGGGATATGTATGTATGTATGTATGTATGTATGTATGTATGTATGTATGTATGTATGTATGTATATATCCAAAAGTATAGCGAGGGATATCAGAAACTCATACTTAAGTAATTGAACTAGGATTCACATTTTAAGTAGGATGCAAAACTTGATAAACCCTAATATAAAATTGAAAGTCAAATTAAAAATCCAGATTTTACAATGTGCCTAGCCCTTCCTTACCTTTTCTTACTTTTTCTCCTCTCCCCCTCTCTCTTCCATGCGGGCCCCCTCATTCCTGTCTACCGCTGAGCCAGCCCCTGCCCAGCACTCCTCTTTTTCTCTGCGCCTCTCCTGCACTCGCTCTTTCCCCCTTTCTTCTTCGCGTGCGCCTGCCATTTCTTTCCTCTGCTCGCGCGTGCTCTGCCCCCTCTGACGCGCAGCATGCTCAAGTCCTATCGCTACTCCCCACGGCCCTCTGCGCAGCGCCGCTCGCCCCGTCACCTCGCCCTGGCCAACCCAGCGCACGCCGAGCCCCGCGCCCGGGCAAGGACCGGAGGACCCCCGCCCCGCTCGTTGCCGACCCCCCTCCCGCCGCCTATAAAGCCCATGCGGCCCTTCTCCCACTCTGCCGTCCTCCTCCCTGCCTCCCACCCCGACCGATTGAGTTTTCGTGCACCGTGGCTCGCCGACGAACCATTCCTTCCCCAGCTCCGGCGCCGAGGCTCCACGGCGAGCCGCCGCACCTTGAGTCAATTGCTTGCACCGAGAGCACCGCACGGCCACCATGAAGTTAGCCCCTATCTCGCCGGAGCTTCTCCGCCACCCCACCTCGCCGGCATCGTACCCATGCCCGCGCCGCCGCCTTACGCCGTCGGCCCGCCACAGCTCCTCCTGGAAGTCGCCGCCACCTCCAAAAGCTTCCCCTTCCCCACGGGTACCCGTTTTAGCCGCCGCCGCCGCCGCCCCCGACCACCACCCGCCGGCGACACCGTTGACCAAGCGCCGCCCCCAAGCTCCTCTGTTCTGGGCGCTGGAACCTCTGCTCTTCTGCGTTTCTTCCCTCCGCCCATTCAGGTAACACCCGCACGACTAACCGGCTAGCAGCGCACGTTCTCAGTGCTAGCGCCCGCGTTCGATCCCCCATCTGGCAGCATTTAGACTAGGTTATCTTTTGATTGTTTTGATAGTAATTTCAGAAAAAGAAAAATCAAGCAAAATATGAGATTAATCCACAGATAAGACTAAAATTGATTGAGGTATACATGAGCTTATTAAATATCTAATTGTGGATCAAACATCATACGTTAATAACTAATGTGCTTTGAATACTTGTCTTAAAGCTTAGATTATGAATTAAAGGCATGTTAAGAAATTGAGTAAAAATCTTGTTTAGGTTTATGCATCCATGGAATGATAATTCAATAAATAAGGATGGTTTAAAGAATATATCACAAGCCATTGTTTACTAATAAACATTATAGAATTAATCATTGCATAGTTTAAACCATAACCCTTATATCTATTCCCACTATTTAACTTGCTTAATATTACACATCCTTTGGAAAGATTAAATATTTGATTAGTTACCATAGGTGCATAATTAATATGCCTTTATTATTTATCGTCATCTAAATATTAAGTAAAGACATAAGTAAAATATGGTTCTAAAAATTAATAAAGACATTCAAGTTAAAGTTAAGGAAAATAAATTTGATACCATGTTTGACTATAAAAATAAGGATTTGGATTAAAGATTACCCTTAATAATAACTAAAACATGTGCTCCAACCTTTAACACGCCATCATCAAATAAATACCAATGGTAACTCTAATCAAATAGCAAGCTAGGCTATCACCTATGTGTGTGTGTGTGTGTGTAAACAATCTTGTTCTTTAAGACTTAAGTTGCACTAAATAACAACTAAAGGTACATAAGTTGATAACAACCTTTAATCAAAAGGGCGCCTTTAAGTAGAACTATCTTGTTAGAAAGATATATACGTATGTGGCCATTATAATAAAATAACCCCTAGGTCATCAGATGTTAAAAGTAGTCTACCTAATGTAGCAATGTGAATAGTAGTCATCACTAGCGTGTCATCAACAAATAAATCTCAACCGTAGATTCAGTGGAATGTTGATAGTAAAGTATAACCTGGTATAGCATGCTCGGCCCTAGATAAATAAATTTAAATAACAATAATAATGTCAGCACTATAATAATAATAATGAAAATATACGCAGAATATTTACGATACCTAATCCGAAGAGCCTCTTTAATTAAAAGTCATGTTGGTGTATGTACTAAAATCCCTACGTCATCGGTAATTAAAATAATCTTACCACCTTTTAGTGAACAAGGTAGTATTAGCACGACCTAAAATAATACATCCCAAAATATAAGCTATAAGATTAATTCGACAAACCAGAAATCATGTACATCGTGTATATAACTCATACCCTAACTCTTAAGAACTAACATTGGACAAGGCAATACTCAACACCCTACTACAGTCTTACATCTACGCATAGGTCTGACCTAGCTCATGGAACTTCCTTGATAAATACCAAAATAATAAAAGAAATTGTTAATAAAAAGATCAAGTCATCGTGTTCTACCATTGACCTTACCTCAAATAACCCAAATCACCTATTAACTCATAATAAAACTAAATTGAGTTTATTCGGATTTAATTGGATCTTTTGAGATATTTGCTTTTATTTGGATTCAGTCGTTTGCCGCGTAATTAGAAATTGGAAGTCGTGAAGATTCAATGGATCAAGCGAGATCAAGCTCGAAGTGAAGATAGAGACCAAGAGCTCAAGAGAAAGCATCGTGTGAGCTCAAGACCGCGGTAAACCGTGCCAGGCGAGTCAATACTTTGATCATGTTGAACCTACATTTTCTGCAAATTATTTTTGTTTAAATTATCAAATTGCATGCTGTTATTTTATATGCAAATACATGTTTAATTTAAGATTTTAGTTATATGCCCATTGTTTGCTTGATTAATATTACACCTCCTTTGGAATACTTGAATATGTGAACCTTGTCGTCCTAGCAAAATTATAATGGTAACTTTTGAAAATAAGTCCCTAATTATATGCCATGCTTAGTACTGCATAAATACTCAGGGGCACCGAAATGCCCCAAACATCATTTTCATTTTAAATCATGAGAAACTGGTTTGGGCAATCATGGTGGGAATGACTGGTATGTTTTTGACATGATTATTTTATGCTCCCCAAAAATCCTAACTTGCTTAAATATCTGAGCGGATGGTTTGGGGGCTGGTATGTGGTGCAGTGGGAGCACAAATTATGGAGTGTGGTAGAACCGCTCAGATACCACTAAGGACTTAATCTTGTCATGACCTCCTATGTAAAACAGTACAACCACAAGTCTGTAAAATACAACTTGGCTAAGTAAATTTATCGAAAACCCCGGACTCATCTCACCGGTAGTGGACAGGAGTGGATATGCAAGGGCAAGGGGAGGCCTAAAGGGACACCGAGTGGAGGGTGAAGTTTCTTAGTCGTACTAGCGCAGAGGGGAGTGGAGCCCGTACGCTAGTAGCCGTGGGGAACATCCCGTGCAACGTATGGGACCCACCGCAAGTGGGAACGACCTATAGGGTGAGATGACAAAAGGGACTAGATACTTTGAAAAGTCACTGTGATGGTCTGCTAAACCACACCACTAAGGAATCGTGTGGGGTAATGAGTTGATTGTCTCTTGTGGTGAAAGTGTACAAACTCTGCAGAGTCAAAACTATTCGAATAGCCGTGCCCACGGTCAAGGGCGGACATGGGAACTTAACCAGATTAGTTCTATTTCAAAAACTTTGTGGGTGGTAATGGAAAAAGTGGAGGGCAGTGGAAAGCCCTGATTTGAATTGTCCTGGGTGTCGTCCCAGTGGTAAGTTAAGCGGCTATAACGCTGAAAGATGCTATATGGTGCGGATGCCATGTAACGGTGGATGGAATCTGGATCGCTATTATTATTGCATTTTCTTGAACATTATGTTTTTGTTCAAAACTGCTAGGTCTCAGGAAATTTTTATGTATCATATTGCAAAAATAAAATATTTTCTCTTCTCGCAAAGTAAAATATATGAGAAAATAAGTAGAGTCGGGAGTAATGAAGATGGAAGTTTGTGGTAAAAACATAAATATATTGGTGGACTCATGTCGATTATAAAAGGAAATGATAGTGTGAATTCTGGGAGAAATGAGCCCAAAAGGATATCTAGACTAGATAGGTGTTTTATATGATCTTTGGAGTATTAGGAAGTGCAAGGGTATTGGTTGGATTACAACACTGATATTTGATATAAGTTCTTGGGAGATGTTGACAATATTGGGATTAATAGGATTTGAACAAGTTCTGGATGGATGAATTGATCTTGGTGGTTTGGAGTATGATAACAATTCCTGGAGTATAAACTTGATCAATGATATTCTTGGTGGATGTATACTCATGAATTAGTTAGAGATAGATAATGGAAAAATAAGATTGATTATTGAAGAATTATTGTTGTGGATCAATAAGGAAAGGATTGTTAAGAATTTAGAATGCAAAGGATGCTGGTAGATTAAATAAATGATATTAGGTAAATGATGTCGCTAACTGTTTGGACTTATAGGCGGTAATTGATCAGTGGATTATATAAGTTATGATACTCGCTATGTGAGGATTTAGGCAGCAATGAAGGTATGATTGGTGGATCGCATAATTGGTGATAATCGCTGTTTGGAGTCTTAGACAGCAATCAATAAAGAAAGTGTATTTTGGTGGATTAAGTCGATTATGGTAGTCACTAGGTGGTGTATAGGCAGTAACAATAACACTATGATGAAATAATAACAAAGCTACTAAAAGCGATTTTTGGCAAATAAAATAACCCGAGCCTCTCCGCCGTGCATACTATTTATTTGCATCCTGTGTATTGGCTCGCGGAGCACGGGGTTGGAGTGCTCACACTCGCTTTTGCGATAAAATTCAGCATCAGGAATCAAATCACCTCGCCTCAGCAACAACATTGGACAAGCTGGCAGAAAAGATGAAGATGTCAAGGGCTAGGTCGCGCACCTCCAGTTGGCTGCCTGTGGGCATGTCCTAAAGGTCCCACATGTGTGCTTCGTTCTTCCGCTGCTGCAATTTATTGATTTCGGCCTAATCGGCCCATGAGTAAGTTTACTATTATATTTACGTTTCTGCATGATATGTACCTTGATATTCAGAACTGTAATCTGTGAGCACTATCTACTGATCCAGGGAATAGTGCGGTGAAATCACAGAAAATTCCGGATTGTAAAATCTGGGTCTGACATTTGGTAAGTTGACTAAAATATCGGAAATTATCTTAGATCAAAACTACGGTACTTACGAGAACGGTTAAAATCAAGGAGAAGCTAAGAAGATCAAGTTGAATCAAGGCTAAGGATATAACAAATTCGGGCTTATATACTTTGAAAAACGTATATAAGTATAGTGTATGAGTAAAACATGTATTGTGTGGGGTTAACGGATTCTCCCATATGTGCTAGCAGATAGTATACATTAGAGTTAGATAGGTATTGGTTGCCTATCTAATTAATAAGTTGGGATGAAGATTTGCTAATTAACCATCTAAGTAACTTCTCTTACTTATTGAAGTTAAGTATTCTAGGGTTAGGGAAGTTGAGCGTTGTGGTGTGCTCTCTTGTCCTATATGTAGAGTGGTTGTAAAATCTTCATTTTCAAGTAGCAATACTCAACCACTTCAATTACTCATTTTCAGTTGCTGTAGAACTAAACTGGCTAGAAAACATTACCGATGTCTCATACTTGGTACCGAAGAATATGACCTTGTTTTTTTTTCAAGAACACGAATATGATCTTTTCTCGATTAGCATAATATGACATTGACATTGCATTAAGCAATTAACCGAACCAATAATTCATCCACTGACTTTGAAAAAGGGAATTAAAAAAGCAGCTTGTCGTACTGAGAATTTTTGAAGTCATGCGTCTTAATTTATATATGCATGATACGAATATGCACTAGATAGAACATAATCCGGACTATCCTGGTTAAGTTGGCATGCATATACGTACGAACCAGCTTCTGATATATATTCATGGTTCAGGTTCTGTTCCATTTGGAAATTCGTGCGATATCAGAAGTAAATATTATGCTAGCTGCGCTGCGCTGCGCATCGAATACTTTGACATAGCGGAGAAAAATGCTGAGCAATTTGTTCAGAGGACGACGCGATCGACAATGATGTATAGGTATGGCTCTGATCCACTAGCTCGCAAAAAGACCGGATCACAATTAAGCTGCTCGAATCCTTCACTTCTTTGACATTCTTTTCTTTTTTTTGCTTTATGTTATAACTGCAAGTTATAATTTTTAGGCTGTTTGTGTGAAAATACGAAATAATGAAAATTTATATATAATTTTGGCCAATATAAATAAAGCTACTACAATATATACTACGATCAACTTATAAATCTCATCTTAAAAATATTTTATTTAAAAATTAATTACTATATAAAAGATAAAAAGTAGTTTTTAAAAACTAAAAAGAAAAAACCGTACTGCACGCCTTAGCTACCTGGCTACCACCAGCTCAACATAGTGTTGACCTCCGTGCCGTTTCTTTCCAGCTCCTATACTCTAGCGAGCCGATCATATACACTACCTTGTCCTACAGAGAATATATATATATATATATATATATATATATATATATATATATATATATATATATATATATATATATATATATATATATATATATATATATATATATATAATTAGATTATATTTATCTTTAATAGAAAGAGTAGTACTATATCTATATAATAAGAGCAACCATAATCCAATTCTATTAAATATTACTTAAATAATATATTTTTTAGGTGTACATATCGAATTTATATTGCGAGACGGATGGAGTATATCGCAAATGGAACTACAGTGTAGTGCAATATACACCTATATAGGTGTTCTATAATGTAGACCAAATCTGTATAAATTAAGCAAACAAGCTCTTCCATCCATCCACCCATGTGAACTTATTCCCTTCATCATTGTACACTACTCCTACCGGCTTTCTCATCTTTAGTTGTTGTCCTCACGTACATACATATATACTCATATATATTACCATCCAATCTTAGTGACTTGACTAGTTTGTACTAAGTTTATAGTTATTAGTTAACTCCAGCTAGTCACTTCCATGAGAACCACCGTATCATCCGATCATGAGACCCAATCCGATCATGAAACCCAACACTCGACGTCTGTCCGGAAGAAAGGAGGCTGGATCACTCTGCCGTTCCTCGCAGGTCGTTAATTAGTTTTGCTAGCTTGTTACAGTTTCAATCTCTAATTAGTTCTTGACGTTAATTGCCACAGGATCAAGCACACGCCTCTGCATATACACAATTAATTAAGCACGATGTCTTGACACGTATCGTCGTAATTCGCACTTGTGCCACATACACATGTGACAGTGGCACGCGTTACTGAACATTTGAACATGAATGTGCAGGGAGCGTAGTGGGGTTGGGGATGGCCATGAGTGCGACGAGCAGCAACCTCATCGTCTACCTGATCAAGAAGTACAACGTCAAAAGCATCGACGCCTCGCAGATCTCCAACGTCGTCCGCGGGTGCATGCAGGTGGCACCCGTTCTCGGCGCCGTCGTCTCCGACGCATACTTCGGGTGTTACCCCGTCGTCGCCGCCGGCGTCGCCATCTCTCTCCTCGTAAGTCGCGTGGCCGACCGACGAAAACGGCGTCACCTTGCACACTTATTACTTGAGTACTCTTGTACGTGCACTTCACTCGCCGCAACAACATATACATGTGCAACCGTACGTGCAGCCACGCAGGTGAATAAAATCCGACATGACATGTATCCAATGGTGCAGTCCTTTGTGCTGTTCACGCTGACGGCCACCTTCCCGTCGCTGCTTCCGCCGCCGTGCCCGCCGAGTGCGGCGGCGTGCGAAGCGCCGAATGCCATCCAAGCCACGGTCCTCTATGCAGCGGTGTGCCTCCTCGCCGTCGGCAACGGCGGGACGCGGTACAACACAGCGACGATGGGCGCGGACCAGTTTGACAACGGCGACGGCGAGGAGCGCCGGCATCAGGATGCCTTCTTCAGCTGGTACTTCGTGTTCCTCTACGTCTCCTACATGGTGGGCGATACAGGGCTCGTCTACGTGCAGGACACCGTGAGCTGGGCCTTGGGCTTCGGCGTCTGCGTCGCGACCACCGCACTGGGCCTGGTCGCATTGCTCGTCGGCTCACGGTATTACCGGCGGTCCGTCCCGAAAGGGAGCCCGTTCACGGCGTTGGCAAAGGTAGTTGTGGCCGCTGTGAGGAAGGCAACGGTGGGTTTCGGGTCACCTGGAAGAGTGCAATATTACCATGGATTCAGTCGTGAGGCAGAGGCGCCAACTCAACCACAAGATCATGGAGCTCCGAGTGAAAGATTTAGGTATGCAATGCAAAATGCAATACTAGCTAGGAAATCTGCTTGAAATAATCCGCAGCCTAGCTCAATCACAGTTTCTTCAATTTGTTGTTAGATTCTTGAACCGAGCTGCGATGGTCGCACCAGGGGAGACTAAGCAGGACGGATCCGTAGCCAAGCCGTGGCGCCTGTGCACGGTGCAGCAAGTGGAGGACGTCAAGTCTCTAGTCCGCGTGCTGCCGCTCTGGTCGTCGGGGATCCTCGTGAGCATGACGGTGAACGTGCAGGTCAGCCTCACCGTCCTCCAGGCCCTCACCATGGACCGCGCCCTCGGCCCCCGCTTCGCCGTCCCGGCCGCCTCCATGACGGTCACCGTGCTCGCCGCCTTCGTCCTCTCCGCCGCGCTCTTCGACCGATTCGCCGTCCCGCTCTGGGAGAGGCTCACGGGCGGCCACGGCAAGCTCACCCCGCTGCGGCGCGTCGGGCTCGGCCACGCCGTGAACGTCGCGAGCATGGCGGTCGCCACGCTGGTGGAGCGGAGGCGGATCCGCGTCGCGCGCGGCCGTGCTGCCGGCTCCGCCGTGGTGCCGATGTCGGCCCTGTGGCTGGTGCTCCAGCTAGCGCTGACCGGGGCGGAGGAGGCGCTGCACCTGCCGGGGAACACGGTGCTATTCTACCAGGAGTTCCCCGCGACGCTGCGGAGCACGGCAACCGCGATGCCGCCGCTGTTCATCGCCGCGGGTTCGTACCTGAGCACGGCGTTCGTGGACGTGGTGAGGCGCGCGACGAGGTGGCTGCCCGATGACCTGAACCAATCGCGGCTGGACAGCGTGTACCGGACGCTGACCTTGGTCGCGGCGGTGAACTTTGCCTACTTCCTGGTGTGCGCCAGCATGTACAAGAATGCCAATGCTAATGTGGATGGTGACGACAAGGCTCGGACGGAGGAGAAATAGGACTAATCCAGTAGTTGATCTTCTGCCCCATTCCAAATAACTTCTATCTTTTAGAAGCCAGTTTTCTAACAAAACAGCTTCTCAAGATAGTTTTTATAAATCGTTTGTATAAATTACTATAACAGTCACTTTAAATAAAGTGGCTTCTCAACACTGGTATCCCTTACTCCCTCAATCTCTCTCGCAATCAGCTAAAAGTCAAATACAACAACACTTTTGAACAGGATCTTCTATGATAACCAATATGTATATACTGGCTGTGGTTGAAGTGTTTTTTTGGACATGATTACAGCCCGGCCGTACATCCCAGGGGTCATTTGTGCGTACACCCGAATACCTAGACAATAAAAGTATGCATTCCCCACCGCTCTTTTTCTGTCCAACACCCCTCTTGCCAAAGAAAAAATGCCTTTCTTGCACACCGTGTCACACAATTAGACTATAGACAAGAAAAATTGAGATAATTTGAAAGCAAAGTCAATATAATCTTGAGAGCAAATAAATATAAATTTCAAAGAAAATTCAGGATAATGTTTAAAGCAAATCGGTATAAGTTTGAGAGCAAATCAGAATAATTTAAATAGCAAATTCAAGATAAATTTTAGAGCAAGTTAGTATAATTCTGAGAGCAAATTCAAGATAATTTTGAAAACAAATTCAGGATAATTTTGAGAGTAAATCAATATAAAATTCAAAAACAAATTCAAGATAAGTTTGAAAGCAAATTCAGGATAAGTTTAAGAGTAAATCAACATAATTCTGAGAACAAATTCAAGATAGTTTTGAAAACAAAAGCAATACAAATATCTTATGAAGAAAAACACTGAAAAATACCAAATTAGTATAAATCTGGAAGCAAGTTGGGATAAACTTGGAAGCAAAATTGTTAAAAATTCAAATGAAAATTGTGTAGCTCTTTGATTTGGTTGTGGTAGTCATCACCACCCCACCGTCATGGTAGTCCATGCCGCCTCATCTAAGGCTCGCTGCCTTGGTAGCTTGGCTACCTGTAGGCACACCAACAATGAGGCCTAACTAATGGAGCCTGAGTAGTAGTAGTAGTAGTAGTAGTAGTAGTAGTAGTAGTAGTAGTAGTAGTAGTAGTAGTAGTAGTAGTAGTAGTAGTAGTAGTAGTAGTAGTAGTAGAGGAAGGTGGGTTGGAGTGGATCATTATACGCTGGTGAGAAATGTCATCCAAATTACATGAATAAGTAAGTAATTTTTCATTGCATTGTTTGATTTGGAATTTTGGATGCTACAGTTTTTTCATGTAAGGAGGAATGTTGAGATTGACAGGAGATGAGAAGGGGAAACTAAGGGCCTGTTTGGTTGGTACCTAATCTTGCCATGCCTAAGCTTAGCCAATGTGTGGCTAACAAAATCGAAGCCACACTTGTGGCAAAGTTTGGCAAGAAATTGAGTCTATGACGTGTGGGATCGGGTGCTAAGAAAGTGTGGCATGCCACAGTTGCGTCAGTGAACCAAACAGCTACCTAAAAACTGTGGCACGCCTAACTTGTGGCTAGGCAACTTCTGGTCATGAACCAAACAAACCCTAAATAAATGAGTAAGACCAGCTGATGTGCAAATTCCTCCTCTCTTCCCCTCCCTCTTCTTTCCTCCTCTCCTCCCTCCTCTCCGCCCTCCTCCTTTCTTTTCCTCCTCTCCTCTCTTTCTCTTCTCCCCTTCTCCCCTTCCTCTCTCTCTCAACCAAAATGTGAAATGAGCCACATGCTCGGCCGGCCGCTCGCACAAAGGGGGTATACCCCTAGTCACCCAATGATTGGGCGACTTGGCCACGTGTCGCCCAATAATTGGATGATTAACCCAAGTTTCCCAACCTTTATGCGACATACAGTCAAAATTATAAAAAACAAAAATAAATATAATACTATAATTCAAAATAAAAATAGATTATTTTAAAAATCCACAACTGAAAAGAGTAGTACCCTCTGGCCATTCTTCAGGATGAGGGGGTACTTCAAGCAGCACAATTCTATATTTTTTTTAATTTAGGATAATTGAGGAACATATACGGAGCGTTAATGTGCTGCTCGGTTGGGCTGAAATAAGCTACCTTATGGCTGAAATTGTACTGTAGTTAGTTGAAATTATACTATAACTGATGATGCTTATTTGGCGTAACTAAATTTTAAAAAAATTAAAAATAGAAAAAACAGGTTAGTCCATCACGGACAATACAAACGAATACGAGAAAAACGAACCGGCAAAAAAGCTTTAAAAGCCAAAAAAACTATAAAAAGATAAAATTTATAAATAGTGAAAAATAAATCAGAAGTCAGAAACTTAAATTAAAATAAGCGGAGCCTAAGTTTGATTATTCTTCCTATAAGGTATTAGATGGTGTATTTTGAGATTTGGAAACGGGTTGCTAAGCAAAAGGTTAGATTCGTACGTCAAGCTGCACAACTAGGCAACTTACGGCGTCCCATTTTCTGTTTGTGTCAGCTGTATGTCCCATTTTCTCGAACCAAACCAGTCGGTGTAGTCTCCAAAGGAAAAAAAAGTTTTGCAAGGCCAATATTCTGCTAATTAAGCGAGTACCATATTACTTAGTATTGATGTAATATTCTTTTGAGAAGAAAGCATGAATGATGACCGCTGGTTCCTTTGGATTTACTGTTTGTGGTTTGTAACTTTTGTTACATTAACTAGCTTTCAAACAGTACGTCTTTTTAAGATTAAATCTGCAAATTGATTATAGTAGACACTATACTAACTTCATCTACCAACTAAAATCGTATACGATTGTCTCTCTCTTCGTTCTCTCTCGTAAATAAACAGAATTTAAAAGCCATAAACAAAAAATATATGCCACAGCCCTAATGGTGTCGTGTGAGCTATGACAGTAATGTATTGATGTTCACTGATGGATAGGATTTTCCAGCTTTTGAGCGGGTTCGTTTTAGCTTATACACAGTTTATGTTCGTACTGTCTACAGTAATTATCTTTTAAACGGTGTGTTTTTTCAAGACGGAGTCAATAGGATGATTGTAGTAAAAATTGTACTAAGTTCAGTTGTACCGGTCAAAATTACATGCGACTATTTTTCTGTGCATACTATCTCTTGCGAACAACCAAAATTCACATATTTAAACCATAAACCATCAGCCCAAAAATACCCACCTTTCTTTTTGTTATGTACGATGCATTTCAATGTCTTCACTAATAGCAGTCAACCTACGTATTTGCACTACATGTTCTTTTTTATTTTTGCGAAATCAGGAGCTTACCTTATTGATTTTCTTTTTTTATATAGAATGGCTTGTGTATTTTTCAATATAAGCCGGAGTAATTCGATTTCTCCTTGCAAAAAATGTCAGCAATTGTAGCATGCACACTTTCAGGAATCCGATAATTAGCTTCAACCTGTAACAGGTGAAAAGAGAAACGGAAAAGAAAATCCAATCACAAAGAAAGTTTCTGCCGATTAACCGAGCAATCGAAAATTACACGTCTGATTAGAGGGAGATTCAATTTTTTTGCCACTATTAAGATTGACCAATTCACTCTGTCACTTAGATGTGGGGTCGCCTGAGTCACTGATAATAGGCCCGGGTGGCAAATCTGTTGCCACTCGAGTCATAAAGGTGGCAAATAGTTAAATTTTCCGTTTGAAGTCAAACACCTTGTCCATTAGGCCACGAGCGCATCTGTGGCCGCTTAAACAACACGGGCTATGCAATACATTGGGCCGAAACCTCATTAACTGCCTCAACAATGTAGCATCTTAACAAAATCTACATATCTTTTGAACAGGTTTTTTAAAGTAGTTTATCGATATTCAGTTTATTCATATAAATACTCACATGAGGATCAAAAGACATTTATCACAACCTGTATTTCCTAAGATGACCGTCTAGATGGTGATTATTGCTAGACGCCCATCTGCCACCCGATTAACATCTAATGTCTTGATGAATATTGACTCACAGCTAAAAAGAAACCACACTTTATCAGTCACTTACTAGTACCTACTAATTCCTGATCCTAGAATACTATTCATGGTGGTTCCCATTTTCCATTCTTCATCAGACTTTCGTATGATTCAAGAGGTATGACCAAATGGCTGTTAGCATACACGGTACTAACCAATGGGTAGCTCAACCAAGGTGTCATCTAGCTGAATGTTAGGATACGATTCCTATTAAGTTTCGTTTCGTTCCAAACGGCTTTAACCTTTTGACCTCTAAAATTTGGTTTTTCGAAGCTTTTTTATCTTTTTAACCTATTTTTTCGTTGTTCTTTTGTATTATTTTAAAAGATTTAACGGTGCTTTCCACTTTTTATGAATTTTTACTATTTTTCTTATTCTTTACATACAAAAAGCTATCTGTCGCTGTTGCTACAGTAAAACGTACTAAAAAGTGAAAAGACGGGTCTCCTGATCAACTCGGCTTCGGCTTCTGGCTTATTTTTCACTATTCATAAGTTTCGTCTTTTTCTGAACTTTTGGCTTTTTGTTGAGCTTTTTTGCCGGTTCTTTTTTTCCCGTATTTGTTTGTATTATACGTAATGGGCTAACATATTTTTTATATTTTTAATTTTTTTAAATTTAATTATGCTAAATAAGCCTCTGTCAGCTACAGTGCTTTTTTCAGCCAGCTACAGTGTTTTCAGCCATAAGCCATGAGTTTTTCAGCCGAACCGATCACCACCATATTTGTTTGTAGATTTCTCAGAATTTGGTCATGCCAACTAAGGCCCTGATCAATATGGCTTCAGCTTCTGGCTTCAGCTTATTTTTGCACTATTCATAAATTTTATCTTTTTCTGAACTTTTGGCTTTTTTTGAGTTTTTTTACCGGTTTTTTCCTCGTATTTGTTTACATTATACGTGATGGGCTAATATGTTTTTTCTATTTTTAAATTTTTTAAATTTAATTATGGTAAATAAGGCTCTGTCAGCTACAGTATTTTTTTCAGTCAGCTACAGTGTTTTCAGCCATAAGCCACGAGGCTTTCAGCCGAACCGATCACCACCTAAATGCGTCATTTTGTTAGAAAAACCTAAAATTAACAGGTTTGTCTCGTCCTTATTATCGATCAACGGGATGAAATCATGAAACCGGCCTAGACATGGAACATGCATGTTGCTTTGACAGCCATTGTTTTGCTTAACCGAGTAGGGTAAGTCTGAATAGTAGAGGTCCGAGAGGATAACGGCTCAAGTAATTATTATTGATCGCAAACGAGCTCAAAGAATGCCTGTTAATTCGACGAGACCTTCTAATTCCACCACATGTGCCTCAAATAGAGTTCAACACATAACTCTATTTACCTCATGTATACGGTTTAAATGTCAAAATGGAAAGTTAAATCACCAGGTAAAATTATCCAAAAGGTAAACAGCACTGGTCCGTGGGGTTCGATCGATGCAACAACCTTGCGGTTAGGGAAGTAGTTTGGCGTTTAGCTTTAGCGTGCGCAAGAAGAAGGCGGGAAGCTCTCTTGCCCCCGCCACGTCATCACCTCTGCTTCTGCTCCTTCCCTTCGCCGCCTCGATAAATACATCCCCCCGCATTTCTGCTTTCCAAATTGCCCCCATTTTCTAGTACGCCGCAAACTCTAGATGCTTCCAGAAGTTTCGAGAGGGCTCCGCCTCGAGATGGCGCCGGGCTCCGCGCCTCCCCTGGGCGAGCGCTGCGCCGTGTGCCGCGGCGACATCTCCGTCCCTCACCAGGCCAACTGCTCCCACTGGTTCTGTGGTAATCACCACCGCCACCTTCCCCCTCCTCTCCCCAAACCCCCATGGCTCGATCGGTTGAGTTGTTAGGTTTTTGGCTGCGTTCGAGCTTGGATTGGTGTACGGTTTGGTACCTCGCGTTCGCGCCAGTGCTTCGTCTCGAATGGAGTATGCGTGCGGGAGGTTTGCGTTCGAGTTGGCTGCAAAGTTTTGCTGCATTTGGTTGAATTCGGGTTCGGATTGGTGGTTTCTCTGGCCTGCGTGCGCCTCCGTGGCATTATAATGTGCCGATTTTAGATGGACTGCTTAGTTGATTTGGTAAAGTATTCTGCTTGATTTGGTCGGTGCTGTGCTTTTGATCTGTTCGCGTGTCTCGGTGATATGCTATTCGGTTAATTTAGGGAGTATTTGATGTCAATTAATTTGTTCGGGATAATTTGGTCATTACATTTGGCAAATGATGCTGGGTTTGGTCGGGGTTTAGGGTTTTGATCCGTTCATATCGAATTGCTTTATTTTGTCGCTTCGGGGACTCCCATGGGTGTGTGCGCATGTGAAACTTGGGATACTTTTGTAATATCCCGTAGCCACAGGGCACCCTGGCCGTGAGATGCAACGCGAGAATTCACAAATTGGGGAAGAAACAAACAAGAACAAGCGAAAGAGAGAGCCGGAAGAATTCACAAATTGGGATACTTTTGTAATATCCAGACTTTTTCGTTCATTTCTTTTCCGTCCGTGTCTCAATACAGGTCACTCTTTAATCCCCACATCACACAGCCCTTACAAGTGGTCCCCAACCCAACACCCGACACTCCACACAAGTCTAACCCGTTACTCCCAGGCCTTAACGCCCTTTCCAGTTTCCGCCTCCATCTTCCCTGCCGAGCACCACCTGACTCCTCTTCCTTCGTTACAACTTTGTCCATGCATGCGGGCATGCAAGGATCCATGCCGCTGGCACTAGTGCATTCTTGCAATATTTGCCAACAACTGAAGTGTTTGTTTTGCCCAACATATCAATTGCCAACACTGGATCTGTCTGGTTTGGCTCTAGACTTGGCTTTCTGTTTTGCACTGATCGTTCCAGTGTTTGCAACCATTTTGCTCCTTGGACAGTTGGACACTTCATGAACAAAATCTTCATAGGCGTTCAAAAAAAAATAATCTCCACTACCATTATAATTTGGCCATGCCATTGGTTTCCCTTTTAACAAATCACATGATACGTGTATGTGTGCAGGACATTGCATCGTGGGTGTCTGGCTCCATAGATCTGTCCTTCGGCCATGCGATTGCCCTGTTTGCCGTCGTCCTATAACTCTACTGGTTCCTTCTGAAGTTGCTTCCCTTCTGCGTGATGAACCAGAAATCGCTCCTGTTCTGGACCGAATTGAGCTGTACAATAGCCGTTTTGCTGGAGCTCCTCGCAATATAATTCAGGTAAACCTCTTGGCCATATCTTCTGGATGTAGTCTGTTGCAAGTACTGGAGTGCATTGCAAATTGAATTACATCATTGCATGAATATAAATCTTCTGGGTTTGATTTGTCTTTTTAGACTATTGGCATACTTTCCAATGAAATGTTACTTAGGGTGTCTTTGGTTGAGCTTTTGGGAGCTACTTTTGCTTCCAAAAAGCCAAAAGCCAACCAAAGGGGTGGAAACCAGAAACTGCTTTTTGGTAGTACAGTTTTGAAAGTACCTTGGACCCTGCTTTTGGCTTTCTGCTTTTTGAAATGGTGAAAATAGAGAGCTGTTTCACAGTTGTTTCAAGGAAAATAGAGATAGGAGGTAAGTTTTATACTTGTTTGAACCAAACAGCTTACAGCTTTTTCACAGCCCACAACCTACAGCAGCTTTTCCACAGCCCACAGCTCACAGCAGCTTTTTCAGAAGCCACAGCTCAACCAAACACACCCTTAACATCTGCAAACATAAGTAAACATGTAGAGTTGTACACTTTTTGTTTGATGTACTCCTATTAATTGATCTAGACCAGCCTGCAGAAGTAGTTTCTGTTAAATCCATATACAGCATACTTGTGCAATTCTATGTCCTTAAGGTAGCAACATTAACCCTTCCAAACTTTTCTTTTACTCTGAGGGCCAACCCTGTGAGATCGGAACTTCAGTTGTTGAATATGCTTTAGTCATAGCTGACTAGTTAAGTGTTATACATTGTCAGAAACATTCTTGGTAAACTGGCTTCTTCAACATTTCCCTGAATTGAGAGATACGTTGTGTTACTATGTTTGTATAATGAAAATACTTGACTATAAGTTCAGCTGGAAAATTTGCATGCATCCATGTAGTATCCATTACCACTTATACGAGTATATGTAACCCACATGGTGACGCCAAATTCTTGTTCTTGAATCGTAATTATTTGTTGTATGGTCTAGAATAGTGAAGCCAAAGAAGTCACTAGTTTTCTGTCTGGAACTGGCCGTGCTTGCCAATTGCTAGAAATAATCACTATTCATTGGTAGAGATTCATAGTACCTGGCAATTTCTAGACATGTACACCCCTGCAGATGCATACTATATGTAAATCATAAGCTAAGCCAAGAGCAGCAAGCATGATATTACCATATAAAATTGGCTTATGGCTGTTCTACTTTTGATATCATCTAATGACAGGAAATGCTTTGCCATCTGCTGATACCTGTGTTTTGCAGTGGTTGCTGGACCAGCCCTTTTACATCCGGAGGATGCTGGCAGAATTCAGAGACCCACGCAGAGCGCCTCCCTTGTTCTTCAAAGTCCAAGTCATATTGGCAGTTAAGTCCACCATTAACCATTTGTCCATTGGCCCAGTTTTGTCATCTTCATTTATCATGTCATGTTAATGGGGCTGATGCTTAATGGACACTTAGACGGTGGCTAACATAGTCTAGTGTTGCAGTATGCTATCAACTAGAACCTGCATTATGCCAATGCACCAGTAAATTGATAACAATACCCCCAATTCCCAATTTCTTCCATGATATCCTGAGTCTAGACCTCTAGATTGGTAGTGTACCAACTGAAAGTCCATTCTTAGGATGCTGCACTTTGTACAAAGGACTTAGAGTGCACGTGTCAAACCCCCCGTTTCATAGCTCAAGTTCAGAAGAAATTGTGCTTGTATTTGAGATTTTAGTGTTTTTCTTTCTTGTAAACTTTCTTAATTACCAAATATGAGTTGGCCTAAAAACAATTTTCCTTGCTTAAACCTTAGAAGATAGGGCCACAACCCTACTTGCGTTCTGGGACTTTGTATTCTATTGGGCCAATTTTTTTTGCTTCCTTTGTCGTTTCTTCCAATTTCACCATCTATTGCCCTGCATATAGTTTTATGTTTTCACACTGCCCAAATAATGCATTTGGAATAACGCATTTTATCTCGTTGACAATTCTGTTTTGAATAATGGGGTGCCAATTCCATACTTTAGAGAAAAAAGTGATCTTATCAAAGAACTATTAGCTGTATAATTAATTTCATTTCCATGATACTAGTTAATTCTGTTCATGCTGCGATTTATAATTTACATGATAGGAACTAGGCAAATCTGGGTTAGTTGACATTTAGGCCCTGTAATAAAGTGCTGTGGCTTTTGGTTGAAATGCCACTGTAATGGTTATTAACTTTTTTTGAGTTATTCAATTAAAGGAAAATGAAGAAAAAATAGGAAAAATGAAAAACACCGTTATATCACCATGGATAATGTAGAGGGAAAAGAGAAAAAGAAAAAAGAGGGAAAAACAGTGTTAAAAAGTCAACACGTTTCAAACGGTTTTTGGCTTCTGTAAGGCAGAAGTCATCGCTGTTTGGAATGAGACCTTAGCAGGCTAGCCTGCTTTATTTGGCCTTGATTAGCGGCAGGCATTGCTGTTTTGAAAACCTGCAACCTTTTACTTTTAGGTGAGTTGTCTTGCTTGGATAATGACATACTCACTTGAAAAACTCTATGCAAAGCTTAGAAATGGAATGTGGAATGGTGTGTTGACTGCCGAGATTGAAATTGTTGAAGATGAGATGAAATATGGCAAGTTTTGAGGAACAAGCACAAACAGCCATTGTGCATTACGTACACCAAATGGCGGTTGGCAAGGCAATGTTGTAGTCTTATAGCAACCAATAGCTAGTCACTATGGATCCGACTTTGCTTCACGTATGATTTATATATGGAGTCTTCAAGTATATATATATATATATATATATATATATATATATATATATATATATATATATATATATATATATATATATATATATATATATATATATATATATATATATATATATATATATATATATATATATATATATATATATGGTTAAAACTGGCGACCTGCTCTTTGTTTAGTCTTTACCTATTCTGAGATGGCTCGGCCTCCGTTCAATAACTTGCAGGTAGTCCTCTCTCTGCTGTACCTCGTGAGCCCTGTGGATATTGTTCCCGAAGGTAGGTAGCCTGTTAATTCAGGCGTCCGTCTCAATCCTCTCTTCACAACCTTCATTAATTTCAAGAGCTTACATATACATTGTGTTGTTTTGATTCCAGGTGTCTTGGGATATCGTGGTTTGGTGGATGACATGCTGATATTCATCGTCGCTTACGTCTACATCTCTGCTGCCTACCAAGCCATCCTTGTTGCTCGACATGCTGCGTGAATTGAGTTGATAGTGCCAGTTACTGGCACATGCGGGGAATTGAACTTTCTGAATCTGCACATCTGAGATCTGCTCATTGGTGGATAGTGATATATACAGCTTGCTTTAATTTCGTAATCTGGTTCTGGTACATACACACGTACCTACGGGAGGTGTTGGTGTTAAGGAGATCCTACCACATGCATGCTTGTACGCTAGATGTCCATATGTTAGGGCAGGACATATATAACCTCATGCTGCCGCGCTCAGCTGCAAAACGTTTGCATGCGGGTGTTGCAAGCATTGCAATTTTGCTGTTCTGAATGTTAGTATCCCAGTAATCCAAAATAGCTGCACCTGCTTATGAAGTCTGAACTTGTTGAGATGATGCCATGGCCGTGCGTGCATGGTACAAAGAGTAGAGAATGGTGCCTTCACAGAGAATCAGAGAGAACGAGAATCCAACACCACTAGCACGCATTGAGTCCAACAAACCACACGTTCGGTAGATTTATTCGTATACTTTTGCGATATTTAGTAATGTAAACTCTGTGCTACTTCGTTAACCAACTGCACAAAAAATATTGCATACATAGGTCAACTTCCGAGATCAAACCGGTCTAGCATTGCTTCTGAAGAAATATAATCTCCCCCCCCCCCCCCCCCCCCCCCCCGCCCGCGAAATGTCACAGCAATTGCCCCAAGCAGACTAATCTCAAGAACTGACACCAAATTACTCGGGACCTTCTTCTATTCCACCCATCAAAGCCTCAAGTCGACACTGCTAAAAGCTCCTTACTAAATCGTCGTTGATAAACAAAGTAATAAGATGCTTCAACAAAGTTACAAGATGCTGCTCCTGCCTCCACTTACTACTTAGGTATGCTCACACTTTCTTATATGTGCAGGAGCTGATCAATGAAATCGCCGAAAACACGCTGATCTCGCAAATCAAATCGCCCATATCGTCTACTACTTCATCCAGGTACATCACTTCTTTTAATTTTCCAATGTGATTCAGTGTTCAATACTTTCATAACGTCCTTCCATTTCTGTCTTTTTTCCCCCTTATGTTTTTCCTTATCTTACAGCTGCAGCTTTCTACAAGCAGTGCAAAGATGCCCCTCTGTTAACCAGTGTGAGAAAAAAGCTACTTGATGATTAGATGGTTGAAAAAGACACCTTTGGCTCTCGATTCTACTGGCGCACAACAGGACACTGAACATAACACATCTCTACGGCACTATTTAATATGGCTGTGGCTTATAATTTTTGACTGAAATTTTTAAATTTTAGCTATTTATGACAGAGATTACGGAAAGAGAGATACTCGCTTGCGATTTTGATTAATACAGATATTGAGTTTTTAACGTGTACTACAATTAATTTGTAGACTCCGTCTTACGAAAATACTCTGTTTAAAAGTTATATACTGTAACAAAAATCAAAAGCCACTTTTATAACTCATCAATGAACAGGCCCTACATACCTACATCTGTAAGCCTAAAAAAATCTCATCCTTCTTCCAGCTTCTAGTCCATGTGTTATGCAGTTACCCATTTATTGAAACAACTGTTGCCTGCACCTCAGTCTTTTGTGATCATCAATAATTTGGAATTCTCAAGGTATCAGTTGCTAAAAGTTTCGATTGCTTGGCCACATCTTGCCTGAAATTTTGTGTCACGTGCATACAATATTTAAGTGTTTAAAATAGGCAACTGCAGCTGTGTCATATTCAAGATTGGTAAGAATTCAGGGTGCCAGGTTTATGATTGTATTTAATACAATTCATATTATTATGCATTGTTAGGTAAGGCCACAAACAATAGGTCAGGCAAGCAGAATTGGTGGTGTAAGCCCGGCGGACATGACTGTTCTTCTCATTTGCGTTGAGAGCAACCGTCGCATGGCTAATCACAGGAGGCAGCAAGACATGCTGAGATCTGCTGCGGCCAAGGCAGACGATTCTTCAGACGAAGTGGTTCGTGCCAGTGCCACCACTGCATAATTGGTGCACTCTGTCTCTGACTATTAGTGGCAACTGATCTGGGACCACTGAGCTTTGGGAGGCAGCGTACTCTTTGAATAGAATTTTTGGACGCCTATGGCAGCATGTGGATGCCGCTTTATTAGAATGTTAGATCAGATTGGCAAGTAAGGATTATAGAGGATTTGTTGTACTCCATAAATTAGAAGGCACGCATGTAAAGAGCGGCAACAATGAAATGTTACAGTAGAGCAGCCACTGTTTATGTATATACATGAAATCTTTTCAAATTTCTGAGTGCAGTGCAATGAAGCCATATTATCATTTACAGAGAAGTAAAGCCTGTATGTGTTCATTTGTATCGTAGAGTTTACAGGGTAAACAAAAACAGAATGCAAAGAAGCATACTCTTGGTTGCAGTGTTAGGGCCGTTTGAAACGGCTGGAGCTGCTAGTATTTAGCTAGGGCTTTTAGCTTTGGAATAGTAGTGGCTGGAAGTAGAATCAGCTAACAGTGGGAGGTGTTTGATTTGGCTGGAGCTTTTGACTGAGTTGACTAAATTGTACCTCCCATTTCAACGAGAAAATTGATGATTTGCCATCTTCAAGAATGGGCTTCGCACTTTTGCCACTCTCAACGTTGGCTTCGCAAAAATACCATATAGTACATTAATCCCTTGATTAGTATGCCATTTCATCCTTTTAATTCATTTTCTTTTTCTTTTTTTAATTTTAGGGACTGGAAAAGACCCTTCTACCCCTGGCTAATTCCTCTTCTTTGTAATATCGGGACGGGAGTCATTACTATCTTCTTCTACACTTCGCACTGGGTGTATCATGCTTGAGTTGCTGGGTGCAGATTGGTGAACTGAACTCATGTTCTGAACCTTGTTGATATCCAATGGCGAATCCTTTTCTAAAGCTTCGGTTTTGTTAGTTACTGAAGGGCATTTGGAGCCGCCAGAGCTGTCTGAAACTGTTAGCAGAGCAAGATGGCTATGTGATTGACTTGATCAAGTAAAAGGTATGTTTAAACCAACTACCAATACGTCTGTACCTTCTTCAAGAACATCACAAACTAATAGTCTGTTCTGTGCTTGCGATGGCTCAATAATCTTTGAAGGCGATGTTCGTGACGAGCTGTTGCTGATGGCCCTTACACGATTGTGGGCTCCCAGAAGCTTCATCCTTAACTTTGTCGGAGAAAGTGCACCAGCCTACAGGCACACTGTAAGTCTTTCTCCATGGAAGCACTATAACTATCTCAATTCAAGTTATTTTTTTGGCACAAAATACTTATAGGCATCTTAGAACTCTATGAACCGTTAAGAACAAAGAAGTACTGGTGCATGTCATGCTAAGATTTTAACCATTTCCAAGGGTTAGTAGAAGGGTTATTCGGTACTAGTATCTCTGCTCAGGAACAAGACGCGGGGAAAAAATGCTTCAAATGGGGATAGTGAAACCATCTCATTTACCATGTAAAATACTAGGACGTGCTGTATCAACGAGGAATTTTCCAGAGTGAGTATTCTAGTTCTTTGCTATAAAACTGCATATTTAGCGATACAATTACCTTAGCTCGCTTTCACTGCGAGAACAGATTTACTGATAGTTCTCTAGACCAACAGTGTATAAATAAACCGGTGAGTAACACCCTATTATCCTTCCAAAATTGCTCACTGTGTTCTCTAGTTGTAATCTGCTCACTGTGTTCTCTAGTTGTCTTATTTCAACCTTACATACTTACAGCTTCAAGAGAAGCTTGAAATGAAACAGAACGTTCCTACATAGTGCACAACAACATATTTTCTAGAGAAATGAAGAAAAAAGGAAAAATTGGAAACGAGGCAAGAAAGCACGTCCATATCAAGAAGTGAAATCTTAGAGGAAAGCAAAGGGAAATGGAAATGAAGGAATATTATAAAGATGCGCCACCTGAAGAAATACAACGACAATAGCTAAGAATCGAGCACCCAGCGAGTAGCTCAGATCAAACGAGCTACTGCACTGGCTTAGATAGAGCTCATACCTGGACTTTGTGAATCCTCTCATACTCCATTCTTCCTTTCGGGGTGTGCGTGCGTTTGGGTCGCTGGTCGGAGAGGGAGAGGAAGGGTGAGTGAGGGGAGAACACTATACTGCTAGATCAGTAGGACTGGGATAACTAATAAGAGATCTAACAGCGCGCTGTCATGTCTTGTCCCGATATTACAAAGAAGAGGAATTAGCCAGGGGTAGAAGGGTCTTTTCCAGTCCCTGAAATTAAAAAAAGAAAAAGAAAATGAATTAAAGGGATGAAATGGCATACTAATCAAGGGATTAATGTACTACATGACATTTTTACGTAGCCAACGTTGAGAGTGGCAAAAGTGCGAAGCCCATTCTTGAAGATGGTAAATCATCAATTTTCTCCATTTCAACGACGGCAAAGGATTGGGAGTAGCTGCGGGCTGTTGATTTGTGATCCAAATTCTACACATCAATAAGGCCAGCTTCTGGACGGAGCGTAGCGGAGGCCCGTCGCCGGAGGCTTAGGGCCGGAGTAGGGTTTGCTTGATATATATATTCCCTGTAAGCCGCCGTTTGGGAGATTAAATTAGAGTTGTAATCCCCGGCGTTGTAACCTCACCCCGATATAGTGAAGATTGTTGCTGGCTGGCGCCCGTGGTTTTTTCCCTCTCGCATTGGGAGGGTTTTCCACGTTAAATCTCGTGTCTCTCTGCGATTGATCTTGTTTACTTCATCGTTCCTCCGCCGTCGCGTGTAACAAGTGGTATCAGAGCCTCGGTTCTTCAGATCGGGCATCGCGATGGCGTCGGTGAAGTTTGATCTACCGCCACTCGACTACAAGACGAGATTCTCGCTGTGGCAAGTGAAGATGAGGGCGATACTCGCCCAATCACAGGATCTGGATGAGGCCCTAGATTGCTTCGGGAAGAAGGAGAAGGATCAATGGACTTCTGAGGAGAAACGTAAAGATCATAAGGCTCTGTCGCTCATTCAACTTCATCTTTCTAATGATATTTTGCAAGAAGTGCTGCAGGTGAAAACTGCTGCGGAAATTTGGGTGAAACTGGAATCGATCTGCATGTCAAAAGATCTCACCAGTAAGATGCATATGAAGATGAAGTTGTTCTCGCACAAGTTGCAGGAGGGAGGATCAGTGATGAACCACATATCGGTCTTTAAGGAGATCGTGGCCGATCTGTTATCCATGGAGGTAAAATTTGATGATGAGGATTTAGGTCTTCTGTTACTATGCTCTCTGCCTAGTTCACATTCAAATTTCCGTGACACCATACTGTTAAGCCGTGTTGAACTAACCCTAGCGGAGGTTTATGAGGCGCTCCAGAGTAAGGAGAAGATGAAAGGTATGGTGCAGGGTGAGCCGTCGTCCTCCAAGGGCGAGGCGTTGCAGGTCAGGGGAAGATCTGAACAGAAGTCCTATGATAACAACAATCGCGACAAGAGCCAGCATGGTAGAGGACGTTCAAAGTCCAAGGATAAGAAGTTCTGCAAGTACTGCAAGAAAACGAACCACTTCATCGAGGATTGCTATAAGTTAAAGAATAAGGAGAAGAGGAATGTTGCACACCAACAGAAAAATAAATCTGAAGGTAATGCCTCTGTTATCTCCGGTGCTGATAGTTTTGATTCTGGAGATTGCCTTGTCATTTTTGCTGGTTGTGTTGCTGGTCATGATGAATGGTTACTCGATTCGGCATGTTCGTTTTATATCTGCATTAACAGAGAATGGTTTAGTTCTTATAAGCCTGTGCAGAGTGGAGATGTCGTTCGCATGGGAGATGACAACCCATGTGAGATCGTGGGCATTGGATCTGTTCAGATCAGGACACATGATGGCATGGTTCGCACACTGGACAATGTGCGACATATACCAAGGATGGCAAGAAATCTCATCTCCCTCAGCACACTCGATGATGAAGGGTACAAGTACTCCGCTTCAGGTGGAGTTTTAAAGGTATCAAGAGGTTCTCTCGTTTACATGATTGGTGATATAAATTCTGCCAAGTTATATGTGCTTAGAGGAAGTGCATTGCGTGTTTCCGCCACGGCTGCTACTGTCTCTGATAATAATACTAACCTCTGGCATAAGCGTCTTGGACACATGAGTGAACTTGGTATGGCAGAATTGATGAAGAGGAACCTGCTGGATGGCTGCACTCAGAGTAAGATGAACTTCTGTGAGCACTGCATTTTTGGTAAGCACAAGAGAGTAAAGTTCAATGCCTCGGTACATCGCTCCAAAGGTATACTTGAGTATGTACATACTGATTTGTGGGGGCCTTCTCGTAAGACCTCGTATGGTGGTGCAAATTATATGCTTACTATCATTGATGATTACTCTAGAAGAGTGTGGCCTTATTTTCTGAAAGGTAAAGATGATACATTTGCTGCTTTTAGAGATTGGAAAGTAATGATAGAAAGACAAACTGAGAAGAAGGTAAAGTTGCTTCGTACTGATAATGGTGGTGAATTTTGCTCGCATGAGTTTAATTATTATTGCAGAAAGGAAGGCATTGTGAGGCATCATACCATCCCGTACACTCCGCAGCAGAATGGTGTGGCTGAGCGCATGAACAGAACCATCATATCAAAGGCTCGTTGCATGCTTTCCAACGCAAAGATGAGCAAGCGTTTTTGGGCAGAGGCCGCCAACACCGCATGCTATTTGATCAACAGGTCGCCTTCTATTCCACTCAACAAGAAAACTCCCATTGAGGTATGGTCTGGTACATCTGCTGATTATTCACAGCTGAGAGTTTTTGGTTGCACTGCTTATGCTCATGTTGATAATGGAAAATTGGAGCCTAGAGCTATTAAGTGTCTGTTTCTTGGTTATGGTTCTGGAGTAAAAGGATATAAGCTATGGAATCCTGAAACAAGAAAGACTTTCATGAGCAGAAGTGTTGTTTTTAATGAATCTGTGATGTTTAATGACAGTTTACCCTTAGATATTGTACCAGACAGATCTGATGATGAGCAGCAGAATATGAGCGTGCAGGTGGAACACGTGGATGATCAGGGAGATGAATTTATTGATGATACTATCGATACTGTTCAGCACTTATCTCCTGTTTTGCAGCAAGACGATCAGCCTATTGCACTTTGCAGAGAAAAGAGGAGTTGTGGTCCTCGATCCCGATTAATTGAAGAGTGTAATTTGATTCATTATGCTCTTAGTTGTGCTGAACAGGTGGAGAACAATCATGAGCCGGCTACGTACACTGAAGCCATTGCTTCTGGAGATCATGAGAAGTGGATCTCAGGTATGCAAGAAGAGATGCAGTCCCTGGAGAAAAATGGCACATGGGACGTGGTGCGCTTGCCTAAAAATAAGAAGACCATGCGTTGCAAATGGATCTTCAAGAGAAAGGAGGGTCTATCTCCTAGTGAGCCTCCAAGATTTAAGGCAAGGTTAGTAGCTAAAGGTTTCAGTCAGATTCCGGGTGTTGATTACAATGATGTGTTCTCCCCAGTTGTGAAGCATAGCTCAATCCGTACATTCTTTAGTATTGTTGCTATGCGTGATCTTGAGCTTGAGCAGCTAGATGTGAAGACAGCATTCTTGCATGGAGACCTTGAGTAGGAGATATACATGGACCAGCCAGAAGGGTTCATAGTGCCTGGTAAGGAGGATCATGTTTGCAAATTGAAGAAGTCCTTATATGGTTTGAAACAGTCTCCTCGCCAGTGGTATAAGGGTTTGATTCATTTATGTTATCAAATAACTTTAAAAGATCTGATTATGATAGCTGTGTCTACATTAAATTCGTTGATGGATCACCTATATACTTGCTGTTATATGTTGATGATATGCTGATTGCTGCCAAGAGCAAGAAAGAAATCACTGCATTGAAGACTCAGTTGAGCAGTGAATTTGACATGAAGGATCTTGGTGCTGCTAAGAAAATTCTAGGTATGGAAATTACTAGAGACCGTGCTTCTGGTTTATTGTTTCTTAGTCAGCAAAATTATATTCAGAAAGTGCTTCATCGTTTCAACATGCATGATTCAAAGCCTGTTAGTACTCCCATTGCACCTCACTTTAAATTGTCAGCTTCACAATGTCCTAGCACTGATGAGGAGGTTGAGTACATGTCCAGAGTTCCGTATGCTAGTGCTGTTGGGTCTTTGATGTATGCCATGGTTTGCTCTCGTCTGGATTTATCTTATGCTATGAGTATGGTCAGTAGATATATGGCTAATCCTGGTAAAGAGCATTGGAAGGCCGTTCAGTGGATTTTCAGGTACATGCGAGGCACATCGAATGCTTGTTTGAAGTTTGGCAGGACTGAAAAGGAACTTATTGGCTATGTTGATTCAGATTATGCTGGTGATTTGGATAAGCGTAGGTCGCTCACAGGTTATGTATTTACCATTGGAGGTTGTGCTGTGAGCTGGAAGGCACATTTGCAGGATGTTGTTGCGCTGTCCACCACTGAAGCAGAATATATGGCTGTTTGTGAAGCAAGTAAAGAGTCAGTTTGGCTGAAAGGTTTGTTTGCTGAGCTTGCTGGAGTTGATTCTTGCATTAATTTGTTTTGTGACAGCCAGAGCGCAATTTATCTCACTAAAGATCAGATGTTTCATGCGAAGACAAAGCACATTGAGATTAAATATAATTATGTCAGAGATATTGTTGCAAAGGGTAAGCTAAAGGTATGCAAGATTAGCACTCATGAAAATCCTGCTGATATGTTGACAAAGCCAGTTCCTGTTGCTAAGTTTGAGCTTTGCTCAAGCTTAGTTGGTATTACAGTTTAGCCCAAGAGGCTGTGTGGCGCCGAAAGTATTTCTTTCTTTGTTGTGTTCAGGGTGAAGGATTGATTTATGCTACAGGAAGGAATTTGTCTTAAGGTGGAGTGTGTTGATTTGTGATCCGAATTCTACACATCAATAAGGCCAGCTTCTGGACGGAGCGTAGCGGAGGCCCGTCGCCGGAGGCTTAGGGCCGGAGTAGGGTTTGCTTGATATATATATATTCCCTGTAAGCCGCCGTTTGGGAGATTAAATTAGAGTTGTAATCCCCGGCGTTGTAACCTCACCCTGATATAGTGAAGATTGTTGCTGGCTGGCGCCCGTGGTTTTTTCCCTCTCGCATTGGGAGGGTTTTCCACGTTAAATCTCGTGTCTCTCTGCGATTGATCTTGTTTACTTCATCGTTCCTCCGCCGTCGCGTGTAACACGGGCAGTGTCGTGGAGGATGCCGCGGTGGGTGAAGAGGGGCGGTCGGAGATCTCGATGCCACTTGGGATGATTAGCTGTCCCTCCCGCTGCAGCGCCGCTGCTTGTGCAGGGAGCTTGGAGAAGGTCTCGAGGTTGTGGATGGCGCCCCAGGGTGTGGTGGCGGAGATGTCGGCTAAGGCGGAGTCGGCGGGCACAGAAAGCATGTGGGACTCCTCGACGACCAGCCTAGTGGGACGGTAGGGTCGGAGACGAAGAGCGCGAGGTGGATGGGGACGCAAGTGTCTAGTTGGCGGGGGCACCAATGGCACATGGTGTTCGGTGGGGGAGGAGTAGGATGCTCGGGCCGTGACAGAGGCGGAGCTCGTGGCAGTGCCATCGACTCTCGATTTATCTGGCATGGAGGCCGTAGGATCCAGTGTAGGAAGCCGACGCAGAGTTGGATGACGGCAAGAAAGGAGGACGTCCGGGTCGTGACGGAGGTGGAGCTCGGGGCAGCGCCGTCGACTCTCAATGGATCCGACGTAGAGGCCACCGGATCTGGTGCAAAAGGCCGGCGCAGAGTTGGATGACAGCAGGGAAGGAGGAGGCGGCCCGAGCCGTGGCGAAGGCAGAGCTCGTGGCAGCGGCGGAGCGCGTCGCGTCACTGTTGGGGCGCCAGCGGAGCTTGTGGCGGCTTCCAAAAGCTGAAAGCCGAAGCTGTTTCAAACGGCCCCTTAATTCACAAACACACAGACACGCATTGCTTAAATGAACAAATCACTTAGTGAAGATAAATGAGTAACAGCTAAAACTTCTGGATGATACATCATAAGTTAGCTCCTCTCTACTGAGAAATGAGTCAGACATCAGTAAGAATCTATGGAGAACACTAACCAGTCTAACCTTCTATCTACCACTGTGAGCATTGTAAGAACTAGAGGCCTAAACCCCCCCATTGTATCAATAATTCTATACAAAAATTTTTCCAGCACTACACCTCCCCTACCACGGCAACCACAAAATTGTCTTTTGCGAGACATGCCAAATGCGCCTGCAACAAGTTGATGAAGCTCTGATCTATCACACCTTTCTGTGGAATCCCATTTCTGTGCGGTGTGCAGAGGTGCCTTGGATTCTAATGCGCGTATAGACTTGCAGATTTCCCTGGAAGAAGCTGACGATTTGTTGCAGCATAGGGACCAAACCGACCGGCAGAGTAGCTGAAGCTGCAAGATGAACATGTTTTACGATCTCTTCGTGTCTGGTCCTCTCCTCATCCCTTCTTTTCCTCATCTTTTTCAGCTCCATTACACGGTCGTCATGGCTGCGGTGAGGGTTCTCCATGACTGCAACCATATCCAGACTGGTGCTCAACCCAAGTTCTCTCTGCAGGATTTCACGCCTTCTGTTGTAATCTCTGGAGGCTTGATCAGCTTTCCGCTTCTGCCGGTGCTCGTCTTCCTGGCTCTTCTTGAACTCATGCACAAGCTTAGAGAAATGGTCAATTGCTCTCAACACTTCGTTCTTGGGAACCATCTCAATCGCTTGGAACCAATCATTTGATATGATGAATACTGGTGGGGCGCCAAGCCTGCCTGGGGAGAAAGGTGGGACACCGTCCGGTGTATCTTCCTCCTGCACCTCAGGGAACCATTTCTTCAGCCATCCATTTAATGCCTCCACATAAGACCTTTGCGAGTTGATCCACTTGTTGAAGCAACGGTACCATTTTGCAAGCTCCCTCTCCAATTCTAGTGTGGCCATTGCAGCAGCACTGGATTGGCTTATGGTCATTGCCTTGAGTAGGTGAAGTTTGCTGTCCTGTATGGCTAGTAGCTGCTTCTCATGACATTCCAAAACAGCTTTCCACATTCTTCTCAATCTGTACTTGAGAACAATCAATCGCATGCATTAGATGAAATTGCCATTATGATAGTATGAAGACATGATACAGTTAAAAGCAGGAAGCTTCATACCCTTGGATGAGATCAACAAGTTGAGGGTACAATTCTTCATCTCGAATCTTTTGTATCTTTGACGAGAAGGCATTGACTGTGCTAGTACTGATGGTAATACTGGACTCCAAGTTCCTTGCCGACAACCGGGTGGAGTCGATGGTATTTGACTCTGCTCCTCGCTCGTCCAGAGACTCCAACCTCTTGCACTTCTTTTCATACAGAATCCGCAGCTTCTCTTCTTCCTAGAACAACCACCTAACCTTCTTCAAACATGTATTTGGCGGTAAATCAGATTGTATATGAATTAACACCTACGGTTTGTTGATGTGAGCACAGGTGTGTACCGACCTTAAGCTCTTGAAAGAGCTTCTTTTCCCAGGTGCACAGCTTCTCCAGGGTTGATGATAGGTTACCAGCACCATTCCTTCTACCAGTGACTGACGAGGCTGTAGTGTTGGCCTTGCTGCTTGATGATCTTGACTTCCTACGTGGCTTTGGGAGGCAAGAAGAGGACGGCACAGTGAGGGCTATACGATCCACCACTCTGGAAGAGAAACCTGCAAGCACGACGGATAAAAGGTTGTAATGCACTAGCTCACATAACATAATTGCAACTATGTGTTACTCAATAAAGCATTGCATTACCCACATCTAAGAACTCTGGGCGTCGTCCGGCGGGGCAACTTCCCCACCTCGAGCAGCCTGGAGACCTCTGCGCCACAGTTCAGCGCCTCGTCGAAACACTCCTTGACCTCGTCTATTGCCTCCATGACATCTCCATTCCCATGGTGCAACGGCGAGAACGACTCACTGCTCAAGGCCGACTGCACTGACTTTCCGTGGCTCCCTCCATCCTCATCAAAGACCACACCTTTATCTTTATTCTTCCCAGTTGAGCTGCCGCCGTCAATGTCACCACCATCCGTGCCCTTCAAGCTCGCAGCGTTGCTCTTGCCCCCTTTCTTGCTCTTCGAGCTGGCATTGCTCGGCACCGAGTCGTTCCTGGGCACCGGTTTCTCCGCCTCGCCGTTGGCACCGGATCCCTTCCTCTGCAGCTTCCCATCAGAAGATTCGCCCTTTGAACCGGCATTGGTAGGAACTGGTCTCTTCCCTTTGACGTTTTGATCGGCAACGCCCGAAGTTGATGCCTCCGCCTCCAACTCCGCCTCGTCCTCAAGCTGCGGGATCCCCTCCATCCTCCTCAGCTCGGCGTAATTCGGGCTGTTGGTAGGCAAGTTCGCGTCGATTTGGCCCTTGTTGCGCGAGTAATCCTCCAGGAATTGATCGTAGGGCGTGAACGGGTCGAAGAATTCCCACGGCGAGACCTCCGCGGCAGGCGGCGACGGCGGCGGGCCGGGCGGCCTCGGTGCCGTCTCCGGCCTCTCTTCCGTAACCACCTCGCCGTAGGGTCCGTAAGGGTACGCATACTCGTAGCCGTAGCCGTATCCGTATCCGTAGCTGGTTTCGCCTTCGGTGTACTGGGCATTGGGGTTGTCGTACACCACGGTGGGCACAGTGGAGTTGTTCCTCATGTAGTGGTGCCTCGGAGATGGAGCCGCTTTGGATGGTCCCGCCTTCCCGCTGCCGCGGCCACCGGCCTGTTTGGCGTCAGCGTGAGCCTCGAGGTTCTCGTCGGAGATGGAGTGGGAGAGCGGCGATACGGTGGAGGACGAGGACGGCGACGGCGGGAGGCTCGACGTGGCCGCGGCGGCGGAGGAGGCGACCGGCTTCGCGGGGGACGGCGGGAGGGTGAGCACCTGCGAGGAGCCGGGCGGGGAAGTGGTCGGCAGGAGCGCGGAGGCAGCGAAGCGCCGGAGCGCGTCTCCGACGGCGGCGAGCGAGCGGAAGTAGGCGGCGTGGGCGGCGGCGAGCGCGAAGCGCCTGTCGTCCGCGGCGCGGATCAGCGCCAGGCGCTCGCGGCACAGCGCAGCGGGGTCGGCGCGCCGGGGCCGGGATGAGGAGGACGGCCGCGCCCTGGACGCGACCGCTGCTGCGGCGGCGGCGAAGGCGTCGTGCGAGGAGGCGCAGCCCATGCGTCGGAAAGCCTAGCGGCGGCAGGCGTCGGAGACGGTGGGCTCTGGTGGCTCGTCGGCGTCCATCAGAATATAACGATCGCCGCGCGGGTCCGTTGGCGCGTGGCCTCCTCGCCTCAGCCGCGTGGGTTTCCGACGAGAGCTGGCCTCCGGTCGAGCTATCGCCGCGCCGGGACGGTGATGGAAAGGGGGGGCGGAATGGAATGGAAGGAGTAGTTGCACCTTTTCCCTTCCGTTTTCATGTCCTTTCCGTTCGTTTTGGCCCTTCTCTTTCGTTTATTTTAGTGTTTGGCCACCGTAAAGGAGGATATTTTTGTTACATAAGGTGTGTATATGACCATAGTTTTCGTACGCTCTACCACCATTACATGCTAAGGCTTCTTAGAGTCCTTTTCAAACGTAACAATTTATTTTCCAGATTTTTATATGGACTAAACTCTTTTTCAAAAAAAAAATCTTACGAAATTTATGTAAACCTTTTGGCGTTTCAAACAGGCCTCAAGGTTATTAAGCTATTGTGAATTCTACAACACACCAATGGCACCATTTACCTCTACTAAAGCACACCGTAATTCCCTTGCTTCACATACCGCAATTCCTCGGCTAACAGACGAGGGTAGAATTCACAAATCTGATCTTCTCCTGGGTCCAACAAATTTCCACGTCATATTAATTCAAGCTAATAGCTGCGTTCAGCTTTATGCCTCGTTCATTTCGACTTGAGCTTTTGGCTTCTAACTTATTTTTTATTATTCATAATTTTCTTTTTTTTTACTTTTATTTTTTAGCTTTTTTGCCGTTCGTTTTTCCCGTATTCGTTTACGCTGTCCCTGATGAGCTAATATATTTTTTCTATTTTTAAATTTTTTAAATTTAATTACGCCAAATAAGTCACCTTCAGCTACAGTGTAATTTTGTCTAGCTACAGTATAATTTCAATTATAAATCACTATTTTTCAGCCCATCCGAACGGGGCTTAACGTAACTTATTGTGCTAATATTTATTTCTCTGATATGTAAGCATTGTAGCAGTAAGAACTCGTTTTCACGTTATACATCTTTGGGAGGATGCATGTGCATATAGTTCTCCCCTAGCAATAGCAGCCTAGCTGGTGCGCCTTTTTGTCCCCCTGCCAGCGAGCAGGAACCAACGCGTGAACGATTAAACCTCCATGATTCTGTACATTCTTTTCGTCTGGAAAGGATGGTTTTTGTTTTTAATATAAGTATTTCCATAAATAAATTTCAATTCAATAAACCGTCTTAAAATATTATTTTATTACAGAGAAACCGTTTTATTTATTTACGTAAGAGAAACTATAAATCATAAGCTAAAAAATAATTTCTTTTGCGTCCTCCTATGGCCCACGTTGCAGTCTCCGGCACCGTCGAAATAATGAGCTTCTAGGTTGGCTGCTTCTCAAAGCAAGGAAAAACCACCGTTGAAGAGTAGAGATTACGCGTTACTTGGACCAGCCAATCTTCTTGGCTCTAGATGTAGTAGTAGTAGTATTAGCATGTTCCTGCTTTCAAAAAGGTTCTTCAAAATAGATTCCAAATGATCTTCTAAAGTGAGATGGGGAAATTTAGAACCAGTGCTCTTTTGTTTTGAATTGAAACAATGACAAAGCTCCGGGGTGTTAGGTCGGTGGCTAAACAGGGAAATTTTAGAATTTTGAACAAACGGTTGGGAATGAGGAAAATTATTATGCATCACGTAGTTAAGTCCCTCTCTTAGAGCAACTCCAGCAGTAGCCCTCAAATCTAAGCCCCTACTTTTCATTTGAGGGCTCCCCCTACTTTTGAGGGCCCAATTTTTTTGCTTCTACTCCAACAGCACCCCTCAAATCTAAGCCCTCAAATCCATTCCACTACCCACTGACATATGGGACCCACCCCTGACAAATCCACCCCTGACACATGCGACGGCGAGGGAGGCGGGCGGGGAAGCGGAGGAGGTGGGCGGGGAGGGAGGCGGCGGCGAGGGAGGTGGGCGAGGCGGGGGTGAGCGGAACGGGCGAGGTGGCGGTGACGACGTCGGTGACGGGCGAGGCGTCGGCGAGGGAGGCGGGCGGGCGGGGAAGCGGAGGAGGCGGGCGGGGAGGGAGGCGCGCGGGAAGGGAGGCATCGGCGAAGGAGGCGGGCGGGCGGGGAAGCGGAGGAGGCGGGCGGGAAGGGAGGCGGGCGAAGAGGGAGGCGGCGGCGAGGGAGGCGGGCGAGGTGGGGGTGAGCGGAACGGGCGAGGTGGCGGTGACGGCGTCGGCGACGGGCGAGGCGTCGGCGAGGGAGGCGGGCGGGCGGGGAAGCGGAGGAGGCGGGCGGGGAGGGAGGCGCGCGGGAAGGGAGGCGTCGGCGAGGGAGGTGGGCGGGCGGGGAAGCGGAGGAGGCGGGCGGGGAGGGAGGGCGGCGGGGAAAGAGGCAGGCGGGGAGGGAGGCGATGGGGAAAGAGGCGGCGGGGAACCAACAGAATTTTGAGGGCTTGGTCCAGAGGCCCCAGGAATGAGGGCTGAAGAGGGGATTTGAGGGGCTCCTCAAATTTGAGGGCTCTAGTAGGGGTCCTGCTGGACCTCTATTTTTGCCTCAAGCCCTCAAATATGAGGTTTGAGGGCTCAAGTAGGGGCCCTGCTGGAGTTGCTCTTAACCCTGTTTTGTTGTATGTACTCCTATCTAGTAGTATTACTCTAGTTAGCATTTTGCAAATCGCTTCAATGAAAAGCTCCAGATTTTGTAGGGTTCAAAGAGCCAAACAAGACGCATCAAGGAGTACAACTTATTAATATGAAAGGCACAAATGAACAGTAAAGAATTCGTTAGGAGCAAGGGGAGGAAGCTAATTAGCTGAGAAGACTTGACTGACGCGTCATCTCAAGTCCTGATAGAATCTCTACTGGTGGGTTGAACCTGACATCAGTTGGAGAACTATCCAATCTAATTAACAACAGTTGGACAATTTGAAAAGGAAAGGAAAATGTATTACTAGTTGCCTACCCCCACATTAAAAAATCTGTGGTCAATTAATTAATTTAATGTCTCTTTTAATTAATTTAATAAATAGTATGGGATAATATTCTCTCTTAAAGTGGGTGAAATTGGCAAGCTCTGGGAGGCTTCTTAATTAATTTAATAAATAGGATAAGGGTAATATTCTGTCTGTTAAAAGTGGATGGAATTGGCGAGATCTAGAATGCTCTGGCCGTTTCCACGCTCGTGAGCCGTTGGATCGGCATGGTACGGTCCGAATTGAGCAGATCCGGAGACGTCAGATCGCATTGTTCCAAGCGGACGGCCTTGCACGCCCCCAGAACCCTAGCGAGCATGATGCAACATGAATCTGGCCTCACGGGCTACTTAACCAAACGTGTTTATTTTAAAAGGCAAGTAGGATTAATCAATTTCCCTTTATTTTATTGGGGCCGAGATTGCAATTCTCAACATCGATTTGAAATGACAAAATATTGCATTACTTGTTCGTTGGAAATCCCGTGCAGTAACACTAGTAATGGAAGGGCAGAGAGAGAGAAAAAAGTTGAGTTACCCGAGTTTGCTGGGTAAAGCCCCATTTGGTTAGGCTGAAAAGCTGTGGGTTATAGTTGAAATTACACTGTAAATAAAAGTGATTTATTTGACGTAATTAAATTTAAAAAAAATTAAAAATAGAAAAAAATGTTAGCTCATCACGGACAACACAAACGAATACAAAAAACCAGCAAAAAAGCTTTAAAAAGCTAAAAGTTTAGAAAGAATGAAATTTATGAATAGTAAAAATAAGTTAAAAGTTAGAAGTTTAAACTGAAATGAACGGGGCTTAAATAAGGAGGGCGTGACAGTCATGTCATCGTGTGCGTAATGAAGCTTTGACCGAGCTGTCCCTGTGATGCATGTGCACTCGAGGAACTAGGAAATCCTAAAGCGAAAAAGGAAGCCGCCTTTTATGATCGCGGCCGGTACACGGCTCCCCTGCGGCCAATGGCTGCTTCGTGCTTTGGTCGTCGCCTGTCTGCAAAATGAAAAGCTTTTGCGTTCGTTTTTCAACATTTGGTTACCGGCTTTGTAACTTCCACCGAGAAATCCACCGTCTTGTTCCATGGAAGAAATTTGACAAACCAATCCACCTCTCACCAAACTTTCTTGTCTCTTCTCTCTTGAGATTTCACCCCTTTTCTCTTACAAGGTGTAATGCTACTTATAGGAATTATTGGACTGATTAGATCGTATTACTAGTTACTAGCTGAAATTAACATGGGATGCAAGCGAACGTGATATAATGAAGAAAATGCATGATAAAAAGGGAAACCGTAAACAATAAAACACAGGTATATATAACCTCTACAAAGGACAGATATAACCCCTACTATATGATTATAGACTAGTCTGTTACACTTAATAAAAAGTCAAAAACCCTATATTTACACAGAATGAGAGGATCAGAAGATCCCCTGTCTGCGAGCGCGTCAATCTGGTGTGAAGACCGGCCGTCATGCAGTGCAAAGAAAATTGTGCTACACGTTTAGGGCTGTTACCAGCTTATTTGGATTTTTCTGTAGTTTATAACTTAATTTTACTATTTAGTATTATAGTTGATTTATTTTGTATTGTAGCTACTGTTAATTTTTTACATAATTAAATTTTAAAAATAAAAAAGTTAGCTCATTACGGACCATGCAAAGAAATACAGGGGAAAAGGCCTTAAAAAGCCAAAAAAAAACCAGACAAAGATGAAATTAAAAACTAGAAGCTAGAAATCAAAAGTCCAATAGAGAAACCGAAGTGAGCAGGGCTAATAAAACAGTTTCTAAAATCACAGCACTCGAAAACTTATTAAACACTCTAGTTTGCAAATACTATAGTTTTGTTTTACAGTTTTGAAGAAAACCATGATGTATTTGCTATTTGTAGTTTTTCAACACATTATTTTATTTGACAAATAGTTGCTAACCTAGATAGCCATCATTCGTGAAAAATTAAACAAGCTGTATGCCTGTATGCATGTGACGATAATTGAATAAATCCTTAAATACAATTTTAATATTTAATTTAAGGCCTAAGGATCACTGTGGTCATAAGCCTCCAAAGGATGTTTCCTGAGTACTCTTGGTCAGAGATCCACTATGCGACTTACCTGACCAGATGCCCACTAGAAGATTATGTAAACTGATACCTGGGCCCGCTTCCCTGTGATCATGTTTGGTGGTTAGAATCTGTGCCTTATCCACTTGGAACAGCACGACGCTTCGGCCCTGAGTCTCTGACAAACAATTGTCATATAGTTGTTCCCCACGATCGTCTCCTACTTACAATAATTGACAATCAGACGTCTTCTCTCTAACAACAACTATCTCCCTGATCGGATGCGCTAATTCCATGAGGCGTCTCATCCAGGCGGATAACTGACGTCCCTTCATTGATATTTAAGGGCTAATGAGAGAAAACAGAAGGGAACAAGGAGACGAAGAAGATCATTTGGCAATCAACCTCGGATAAGAGAGTCAAGTAGATAAAAAAAGATCATAATCTTCCGACCGGTAGAAAGAACTCATAGATTAAGACTAGTTTTATGCCTTTATAAGGGTATATTGTAACCAGTTTATAGTAATAAATAGCATCTCTATTAATTTTCTCCTAAAAAAATTCAACCATCTCTTAGTGGACAACATGCATACGAGCTACTCATCTAACGTACGTGAGGATCGAATCTAATGAAGGATATGTTTGAGATAAGACAAAGGAATGTATATCTTGCGAAGCCTATGAGGATATTAAAAAATGTTGTATCTTGAAGAATACAAAAAGACAGCAAATATAAATCCTGTTCTATGTACATACGTCCCTAGTTAAAAAGCTAGTGCACAAAGATTATCGGTGAATTATTAAGCTTTATCTACTAATTAACTTACATGCTCCAATCGTTAATAAACATAGAAGATTTGCTTAGTGGATGCTTGTTTTAATACGGGTGGTACGTAGTGGATGGACCGTAGTATAAGAGAGGAGAAAATATTGGTGCGATGCAACCTCAAAGGTTTTATTAATGAGAAAAACTATAGAACGGTGTCCCGTTAAATAGGGATCTAACAGGATACCTCTGTGTCGTTGGATAAAACATCTTTGTCCTACCTCCCACGTTGATTTTCAATTCAGCCTGATACACTTCCATCAAGTGTTCGTTGCTCGAGCTCTTCTATACCTCTCCTCCCATTTCCAGCACCACCTTTTCCCTTGCATTCCGCCAGTGACCACATACAAAGTTGTCTCCATGGTGGGAGTACGAAGCCTGACCAAGGTGCTTTTCTTCTGGACATGGTTAGTGGTATGTTCAGGGGCGGACCCAAAGAGGGGGGAGTGAGGGCCCAGGCCGCCACTCAATTCGCAGGAACTCAGGTATATAGCCCAAGATTTAATGCTAGTGCCCCCACTCAGCCTAACTAAAAGGCCCTCACTCATGCTAAAATTATGAATGAGAACAATTCAGCATACTATGTGTATTGTTGTGCCCCCTCTCAGATTTTGTCCTGGGTCCGCCCCTGGGTATGTTAGTAACATCGCATCAACCACAGCTTGACGAGGACACGACTAGTGAGGATGGATAACGTGTGACATACGAGACAAATCTAAGTGGTGTGGCTTGAATAGTGATTATCTCTGATGCCATAGGCCTCAAATTAGCATGTGACCTTCTCCCCGGTCTACTCCATGGTCGGCGATGGATCTTGGCAGTGCCACGAGGGAGGCAAGAAGAGCAGAATGCAACGCTGATAGCTAGGCTGGTGAGGTGGAGGATAAACTTGAAAGGCTTAAAATTGTTGAAAACTTTATACCTCCCTTGGTCCAAGCCAAAACCATGGTTGTAGCCTGTAGATGATTTTTTTTGGGTGCACACAAGGTGTTTGTTAAAATATGTAGGTAGGATATGCAATACTATTGTATGTTAATTTCTATGACTTGTGTTGCTTTTCACCTGTTGCACTGTCATATTATGAGAAATTTTCTAATGATTCGCTTATGTCCCGATTAGTACCGCTTGCATTGTTATATTACAAGTAGTTTTGGTGTGAATTTTGGATGGATGTAAAATGATTCGTATCAGTAAGTAATTAGTATGCTAATTGCACATCTTGTTCTGCAAGATTATTGTATGATTGAGTCGATCATGATTTTTGTGACGTTGGGTTGCTTGATCAGTGTTTGATACATCAGCAACATGGATGCATGCTTGTTTCATGATAAATGGCCGTTGTAGTTTAACTTTGTCTCGATGAAACTTGCTAAATCAAGTATGAAACTTCTTGAAACCTTATAAAACTTCCTGAAGTTTTTTTTCTTGAAACTTGTGAAACCTACATGAAACTTGACCTTGAAACCAAAAACTCTCATGAAACTTGCCTAAAACTTCGATCTTGAAACTTGTTGAAATCTGCCTAAAAATTTGACCTTGAAACTTCCAGGAAACTTGTAGAATTAAGTATGAAACCTTTTGATACTTCCTAAGGGTTTTCTTCTATTTTTTTCTGAAACTTGCTAAAACCTATATGAAACTTTGACCTTGAAACTTAAAACTATTGTGAAACTTACTATTTTCATGAAACTTGCATAAAAGTTTTACGTTAAAACCTAAAAGTTTTATGAAACTTATTGAATCAAGTATGAAACTTCTTGAAATGTTTTGAAATTTTCTAAAGTTTTTTCTATTTTTTTTCTAAAACGTGATAAAATTTACATGAAACTTTGACCTTAAAACCTCAAACTTTAATGAAACTTCCTAAAACATGCCTAAAACTTCAACCTTAAAATCTAAAACTTGCTAAAACCTGCCTAAAACTTCGACCTTAAAACCTGAAATTTTCATGAAACTTACTAAAATCTACCTAAAACTTCCATTAAACTTGCTGAATCAGGTCTGAAACTTCCTAAAGTTTTTATATTTTTTTCTAAAACTTGATGAAACCTACATGAAATTTCGACCTTGAATCTCATTGAAGCATGTCTAAAACTTTGACCTTGGAATCTACAACTTCTATGAAACTTAAGCCATTGAAATTTCTATAAAACTCCATGTATCTTTTCAATTATGTGAACACTCCTTTTCAAAGAAAAATCTTTGCAAATGTAAGATTGAAAAACACAACAAAGTAAAAGTGTGTTACATTTCAACTCAACTACTATATTTTTCTGTATAGTTTTTTTTTCCACCAATCCATGAATCTAGCAGGATTGATGTAGCAGATTTTATTTCGCCGTGGTTGAAAAGATGAGATGATCCAAGTACCAACAACATTAGACAGAAAACCTCAATTGAAACTCTGAAACTTAATATATCAAGGTTGAAAAAAAAATGCAACTTGGACATTTTGTAAAATATGTTTGTGAAGGTCCTGAATGAGCTATAACCGTGACGGTGATGGAGCTTGAGCGAGGTGAGCAACATGTGAATTGTGAAGGCCAGTTGTTTCCATGCACGCAGACATGTATGTCGAGGTTCCTCATGCACCCCCCACATGCACAGAGAAGGAGGACGACGAGGTTTCGAGTGTGCAACGGCGATGCGAGGAAGCGACGACGAGGTTTCACAAGAGCTTGAACTCGTTGGAAGGAGGGTTGGCACGCTCCGGCCTATGCACTTGATGGACAACGGTGAGGATGCAGGCTTGCTTCGTTGAGTACGTGGATGACGCCATGACGGCGAGGTTCTCTACCCGCTCCGTACGTATGTGTGGTGGAGGCTGGCGAGAGTTCATGCTTACAGTTATGGGAAGCGACGGCAATAAACGTGACGCACAGAAGACAGTCAATAGGTAGTTGGTGAGTCGTTGAAATATTAGTTTTGATCCAATGGCCCAGCCCCATCACGTTGGGTGGTGTAGTCTCATCCTTTAATAATATGGTATTTTTTAAATATCATGATATTATCTAAAAACTTCAAAATACACCGTATCCAAACATGCCCCTAGAATGGTCTACCTGACAGCAATCTGTGGACTTCAAAGCCTAAAAGGTGCAGACTAGTCAAGGTCCCCCTGCTTATCTCATGTCATGATATTGATAGGAAAAAAACAAGTGAATGGTTAGCTAGCTAGCTAGCTAGCTTGGCAGTAAGGCAGCACGCGCGTTTACTACTCGAATCGCTTGACCAGTAATTACGCGTTAAGAGATAGATAGGCTCATTTGGCTCACATCAATCTATCTATCTGACGTCTCCATGCGATCTAGGCGACGACCACTCCAAATATTACTTGTCCCATCTTTCTTTTTTGTTCTTTCAAACCACCACTACTCTGGCTTTCTCAAAAGGAGTAGTACAAATGATCGACGTAATTAATGGCGATCTATCTGTCAAAAAGAAGTCACACACTTTTTGTCTTCCCTCGCCATCTTCTGCATTCTTTATCACCCCCAGTCGTCCAACTCTTTTTTGTTTTAGGGACTTATCATTTTGCCTTTGCTTGTTCGGTTGTGGCGCAATTAATCTAACGTAGGTGTCACGTAACACAATGGGCACATTATTTCTGATTTATAGCTTATAGCTTTCTTAAATAAATAAACGGAATGGTGTTTTCGTTGTTTTTGTAAAACAGCTTATAGAAATAGTTTTTTTAAAACGGTTTATCGGTATTTGGTTTATTCATATACGCTAAAACAAAAAATTATAAGCCATCAATCGCAGCTAAAAGGAACACATCCAATATTCCGAGAGAATCCAAGTACTCCGTTTGATTGCGCGTCCAAATCTTCAGGTCTTAATAGGACGTGACGATCAATCAAGGACGAAATTGAAGAGAATATAAACCCACCAGCGGACAAAAACGTGTTGCATGCACGCGCGCGTACGTGAACTTCACTCCAAGAATCCAAAAACTAGCTAGCTACCACGGCAATTTGCATGCCAATTTGGCACATTTAATTTAATTGTCGCCATGCATCGAGACAAGATATGTACACATACCGATCGAAAGTGAGAGCACGATTACGATTAAACGGTGCGAGTTATAAATTAATTAGCGGAAAATCCACATAAAAGAACCATCGATGGATTGATCACCGATGATGTTTACAATCGATAGATTGATGCGGCGGAGCTGGAAACTACTTTCAATATGCGCACTTCGTACACAAGCCTTAAGTCTTATACTATAGGTTCATGAAAATTAGAATACTACTACACAACTCGATTTCAAATGTGCACACCAAAGTTTAAAGAGACCAAAGTCCAAGGAGACAAACAACTTGGTCCTAATAAATATATACTCTCTACAGGTTCTTCAATTTTTTTAGATACGACAGTTCATATCGGACACACCACCTAGCTCTGCCCCTCATAGACTGGGTGGTTTCGTAAATGGTAGGTGGCATCTGGCACGCGCGTATCATCATCGTCGTCGTCGTCGTCGTCGCATGTTATCAAGATCAGGTTACGTGGTTTAATTTTTTGATGTGAAGCTAGCTGGCTTAATTATGCTAATACCGGGCCATCGCAATGATAAGAGTTCAAATAACAAAGAAAATGCCCATTAATTTGATTGATATATAATGCATGGTGCGGTTGCATTGCTTAATCTGTAGCTAAACTTGAGAGCTTTCTTAAATCGATTTTGGTATCACTCACAGCCTTCGCACAGATGGATTAAGCTCCCTTTGCACGCGCGGTTAGGTTAGCATGACAGTTACTGCTTGGTGCGTAGGTAGTATATGCGACACTTAACACATGAATTTAGGTGGCTATTTTCTTCTTAATGAAACAAATACCTAGTTCTTTCTAGGTAATCTCGTTTTTTTATATATAGCTAATGCATGTAAGACCAGGACTTTGTTATTACTTCGCCAGAACATATCATCATCTTGGGGCTAAATTTCCTTTAGGCCCTGTTTGGAATGCGGGAATTTTTCCCGATTCCTGCGGGAATTGAACTGTTTCCTGCAAAATTCCTGCAAAATTCATGTGAAATTCCTCTATTCCAAACAAGCCCTTAATTCGTCGGCATCATGAATGCCATTGCCTGACGTAGTAATTATTGACTTCGTTCGATCGCCGTTAAGAGCCGGCCGGGACCCGATGATCACAAGTCTGTGAACATCAACTTATACGTGGATCGAACTAAGTCGACCTTGTTAGAGATATATATATATATATATATATATAATTTGTTATTCCCCATTGTTATGAGAGGTTCTTTGCATATTTACCACATGTACTTTGTGTATATATACCGGCCCATTGGCCTCATATTGAATACAAGCGCTATTCATAACATGGTATCAGAGCGTACCTAGGGTTTCCAGTCGCTCCGCTTGTCGCCTCGCCGCCGCCGCCGCCTAGGGTTTCCCGTCGCTCCGCTTGTCGTCTCGCCGCCGCCGCCGTTGACTCCCCCGTTGGCCCCGCCAACTCCCCCGCCGTCGTCGCCGCCGCAGACTCCCCTGCCGTTGTCGGCCCCGCCGACTCCCCTTCCGCCCGGCGCCCGCTCGCCCGGCCTCGGCTCGGCGCCTCCGCCTCCCGCCCGGCGTCCGCCCGCCCGGCCCCGGCCGCCTTCCGCCCGGCGTCCGCCCGCCTGGCCCCAGCCGCCTTCTGCCCGGCACCCGCTCGCCTGGCCTCGGCGCCTCCGCCTCCCGCCTGGCGCTCGCTCGCCCGGCCGCCTCCCGCCCGGCGCCTGCCCGCGCCCGCGGCCGCCGGCAGCCAATCCGCCCGAGGCCGCCGTCGCCGTCGTCGCCCGCCGCCGCCGCCGTCGTTCTGCCCCTGCCCTAGGCCGCTCGAATCTGATTCGAGCGCCTCGGTCGGGTGTGCGGCGCCTCTTGGTTCGGTCAGCTTGACCGAAAAGAAAAAGAAAAAAAAGAAAAGAAAAAAAACGTCGTTCTAACCGCCGTGCCGTCCAGCGCCGCCTGTTAGACTTCGTTGCCTTGGTCGCCGCGCGGTTCAGCGCCGCCTACCAATGGGCACCGTTTCCCTCCCTCACTGCCCGGTGATCTTTGATGGTGTTAATTACACCGACTTCGTGTCTCACATGCGCATCCACATGCGTGGTCTTCGTCTCTGGGGCGTCCTCTCTGGCGATGTCACCTGCCCGCCTTGCCCTATTCCTCCGACGGAGCATACGCCTGTTGCATTGCCCCCGACAGCCGATAAGGCTGCTGCTGATGATGAAGCTGATGATAAAGCTGCCTCTGCCTACCAGGAGGCTCTGGATTCCTACAAGGATCGTCTGACCGTCTACACTCAGTGGTACGATGACGACGCTCGGGTTGCTGCTGTCTTCATCGCCAGTGTCCAGCCTCAGTTTTCTTCTGAGGTTGTGGGACTCCCTTCGGCTTTCCAGATGTGGACTCATCTTCGTCAGCGCTACGAGCCCTCTGGTGATGCCCTGTACCTGTCCGTGGTCCGCCAGGAGCACTCTCTTCGGCAGGGTGATGCTACTGTTGACGCTTTTTACGCTCAGAGTTCTGCTGTCTGGCGTCAGTTGGACTCACTTCGCACTGCTGGCTGTCGTACCTGTCCGTGCTGCCTGGATGTACGTGCTGACCTGGAGTTTCAGCGGGTTTACGAGTTCCTTACTCGCCTTCGTCCTGAGTTCGAGCAAAGACGTGCCCAGCTCCTTGCACGCCACCCTCGTGTCACTCTCTTGGAGGCTCTTACCGAGATACGCGCGGAGGAGACTCGTCTGAGTGGTGCTGGTCTGATGCCACTCCCCTCTGTGCTCGCCGCTCGTCCGCCTGCTACACTGCCTCCTCCAGCGGCTACCACAGGTGGTGGTGGCCGTCCTCCGTCTGGAGGTGGCCGTCCTCACTGTTCCTACTGTGACAAGGCCGGCCACATTGAGTCCCAGTGCTATAAGAAGAAGCGGCATCTTTCACGCCGTTCTTCTACTGGCACTAGTGCTTCTACGACGACGTCTGCATCGACTTCTTCAGCAGTTTCTCTCACCGAGCAGGAGATAGCCAGACTTCGACGCCTGCTTGCCGCTTCAGGTTCTCCTTCGACAGGTTCTGCAGGTTCTGCTACTGACATTTCGGGCACTGAGAGACCACCTCCTACACAGTCAGGTACCTCCCCGTGGATTCCTGATTCTGGAGCATCCGTTCACATGACTCCTGATCCTTCCACTCTGTCTTCTATTACACCTCTTGATTCTCCTGTCAGTATTTTTACTGCTGATGGTACATCTCTTTCTGTCTCTGGTCGAGGATCTCTTAGCAACTCATCCTTTCATGTTCCTTCTGTTGCTCATGTTCCTCGCCTTACCATGCAGCTTCTTTCTGCTGGGCAGATTACTGACCTTGGTTATCGGGTCATTCTCAACTCTGACTCTTGTTGTGTTCAGGATCGCCACACGGGAGCTCTGGTTGGTTCTGGCCCTCGGCACCGTGACTCACAGCGTCTCTGGGAGCTTGACTGGCTTCACCTTCCTTCCGCTGCCACCATCGCTGCCAGTCTCTCTGCTTCTGCCACTTCGTCTACCGGCTCTTTTCAACAGTGGCATCACCGTCTTGGCCATCTGTGTGGATCCCGTCTGTCGTCCTTAGTTCGTCGTGGTCTTCTGGGGTCTGTCTCAGGAGACGTGTCTTTAGATTGTCAGGGCTGTAAGTTAGGTAAACAGATTCAGCTTCCTTATCCTCATAGTGAGTCTGTGTCTCAGCGTCCTTTTGATCTTGTTCATTCAGATGTTTGGGGTCCGGCTCCCTTCGTTTCGAAAGGGGGTCATCGATATTATATCATATTTATAGATGATTTCTCTCGCCACACTTGGATATATTTCATGTCTTCTCGTAGTGAGGCCTTGCCTATCTATAAACAATTTGCCACTATGATTCACACACAGTTCTCCACTCCTATTCGTGTCTTTTGTGCTGATTCTGCTGGCGAGTACCTCTCTCGTCACCTGCGCAGTTTCCTTGCTGAGCAGGGCACTCTCGCTCAGTTCTCTTGTCCTGGTGCTCATGCTCAGAATGGTGTCGCTGAGTGCAAGCATCGTCACCTCCTTGAGACTGCTCGTGCTCTGATGATCGCCGCCTCTATTCCACCTCACTTTTGGGCCGAGTCTGTTTCCACTGCCACCTATCTCGTCAACATCCAGCCCTCTTCTGCTCTTCAGGGTGCGATCCCTGCTGAGCGTCTCTGTGGTCTTCTTCTTGACTACTCTGCCCTTCATCTGTTTGGCTGCGTTTGCTACGTTCTCCTCGCCCCTCGAGAACGCACCAAACTGACCGCTCAGTCTGTTGAGTGTGTCTTTCTGGGATACAGTGCCGAGCACAAGGGCTATCGGTGCTGGGACCCTGTTGATCGACGGATGCGGGTTTCTCGGGATGTGACTTTCGACGAGTCTCGTCCATTCTACCCACGTCCTGCCTCTCCTTCGACTTCCTCTGTGGAGTCTCTGTCTTTCTTGACCTTTCCAGATACACCTATATCTGTTTGGCCCTCGTCCACCTGTCCTACTGAGTCTCCACATATTCCCCCTGTGTCCTCTCCGCCGTTGTCGCCGCCTGTGTCGTCTCCTACGACTCCCCAGGCTCCTCCCACTGTCGTCTACACTCGTCGACCTCGTATTGAGAATATTTCAGATGAGCCATCTTCTCCTGATGTTCCATCTTCTTCTGATGCTTCATCTTCCCCTGATGGGTCATCTTCTCCTCGCTACACTCTCCGCGATCGCAAGTCGATTCGGCTTCCTGCCCGTTTTGCTCTTGCTGGCGCAGCTACTCGTGAGCCTGTCTCCTACCAGGATGCTGTTACTCACCCTGAGTGGCAGCTTGCCATGGCCGAGGAGATTGCTGCCCTCGAGCGTACTGGTACTTGGGTTCTTGTTCCTTTTCCATCTCATTCTCATCCCATCACGTGTAAGTGGGTCTATAAGATTAAGACTCGCTCTGATGGCTCTCTTGAGCGCTATAAGGCGCGTCTTGTTGCTCGTGGCTTCCAACAGCAGCATGGTGTTGACTACAACGAGACTTTTGCTCCTGTGGCCCACATGACCACTGTTCGCACTCTTCTTTCGGTGGCGTCTGTTCGCCACTGGTCTGTTTCTCAGCTTGATGTCAAGAATGTCTTTCTTAATGGCGAGTTGCGTGAGGAGGTCTACATGCATCCGCCACCTGGGTATTCTGTTCCTGAGGGCATGGTCTGTCGCCTTCGTCGATCTCTCTATGGCCTTAAGCAAGCCCCTCGTGCTTGGTTTGAGCGCTTCTCCTCTGTGGTCACTGCTGCTGGTTTTTCAGCTAGTGATCATGATCCTGCGCTCTTTGTCCACACTTCGTCTCGTGGTCGGACTCTTCTTCTCCTGTATGTTGATGATATGATCATTACGGGAGATGATTCTGAGTACATTGCCTTTGTCAAGGCTCGTCTTAGTGAGCAGTTCCTTATGTCGGATCTTGGTCCTCTTCGTTACTTCCTTGGGATTGAGGTTACTTCCACTCCAGATGGTTTCTTTATGTCCCAAGAGAAATATATTCAGGATCTTCTTGATCGCGCCTCTCTCACTGATCAGCGTACTGTTGAGACTCCCATGGAGCTCAATGTTCACCTCCAACTCTCTGATGGCGAGCCTCTTTCTGATCCGACTCGCTATCGTCATCTTGTTGGGAGTCTTGTCTACCTTGCTGTTACTCGTCCGGATATCACTTATCCAGTTCATATTCTGAGTCAGTTTGTTTCCGCTCCCACTCAGGTCCACTACAGCCACCTTCTCCGAGTTCTGCGATACCTTCGCGGGACTATCTCTCGCCGTCTCTTCTTTCCATGTTCCAGCTCGTTACAGCTTCAGGCCTATTCGGATGCTACTTGGGCCAGCGATCCCTCTGATCGCCGGTCTATCTCCGCTTACTGTGTTTTTCTTGGTGGTTCTCTTATTGCCTGGAAGACGAAGAAACAGACTGCAGTGTCCCGTTCGAGTGCAGAGGCTGAGTTGCGAGCTATGGCTCTCTTGACAGCAGAGATTACTTGGCTACGGTGGTTACTTGAGGATTTTGGTGTTTCTGTTACTACACCGACTTCTCTCTTGTCAGACAGTACAGGTGCTATCAGTATTGCGTGTGATCCTGTGAAGCATGAGCTCACCAAGCATATTGGTGTTGATGCTTCTTTCATGAGGTCTTGTGTGCATGATCAGGTGATTACTCTTCAGTATGTGCCTTCGGAGCTTCAGATAGCGGATTTCTTCACGAAGGCCCAGACTCGAGCACAGCATAGCTTCTATCTCTCCAAACTCAGTGTTGTTGATCCACCATGAGTTTGAGGGAGGTGTTAGAGATATATGTATAGTTTGTTATTCCCCATTGTTATGAGGGGTTCTTTGCATATTTACCACATGTACTTTGTGTATATATACCGGCCCATTGGTCTCATATTGAATACAAGCGCTATTCATAACAGACCTGACGTATATTTTGACTTCGATCCGTTCTTGTTATGACTTTGGGTTCAAAACTTGTTGAAGGGGCCAGAATATATACTAGAACGAACGTGTTTCAAACTAAATTAAGTAGACCGGCAAGACAGTCAACTAACGAACCAGTCGTCAAGAGCTAGCTTTGTTAATTTTTCCACACACTTTTATTGAATTCTTCGTCATAGCTAGAGCCTAGAGCTACTTCAGTATACGAGTCTCCGCGGACCATTTATTTTAGAGTAAATCATATTTTGAACAAGTTAAATTATCACAAGTTTCGCTTCACACCAGATTTTAACGGTAGTTTCACTTTGCATTAGACTAACAAAACTTCTATTACAGTACTTTGCACCAACGTTACTCACTTAACCCTTGGACCGCATTTGACCGGCTTGTCCACGGCGGCCACGACGTGAGAAGCGATGGGAGTAATAGAAGGCGACACGACTCGATCCAACCCTGTAGCCCTTCGTCACATCGTGAGCAGCAAAGGCGGCGCCCAAACCGTAGAGGTGGCGCGGTGAAGTGAGGCGGTTTTGCTACGCTAGCTGGGGACGGGGCCGAGAACGATACGGCGAGGATCGTTTCATTTGAGCACTTCATATTGTCGCTCCGTCGTAAAGCGGGGATAGCTCAGTTGGGAGAGCGTCAGACTGAAGATCTGAAGGTCGCGTGTTCGATCCACGCTCACCGCATGTACGGATGCCTCTTTTTTCCCACCATTTCTTTTGCACAAACATGTGTGTCTAGCACTTTAGCTTATATATAATTTTCAATTGATATTATACTAAATAATCATGTGTCTAGCAAATTTTAGCATCAATACTTTAACATAACTAATGATAATATATGATAATAAATAAGTATCGTTGAAAATGCTTACCAAATAAAGAGACTCACTAATAATATTGGTTAGTTGCAGCAAAACGAAGAAAATCACATAAAAAGTTAGTCAACATTGGTAAAATATATTATCCAACCTAAATAACCTTTAAAAAAGAACTAAATTGTTTCTACTTCTGGGCAGTTGCTACTTCAGACTTCAAGGAAGAAATCAAGTGCACTAAATTTGAATAGGGGTTCATATTTGGACCGAAGGTGATGGTCCATGCTAAAACAAAATTTAAACCTAGTGTCGTATGACACTGGTTGGTGCAGCTAGATTCCGCCTCTGTATGCAGCAATTGATTTTCGTCAACTTGGACAGTTCTATGCACACCACGATTTTTTTTTTGAGTTGTTTCTACTTTGTTGCAATTGAATTTACCTCTCCTGTGACCATGTTTGTTTGCAGAAAAAGAAAAAAGAGACACAAATTCCTCTGTTCATTTCCTGAGAACAATGATGTTGGCTAGGTTTTATCTAATTGCAACTTGCTAGCACATTCCACAAACTTCCTACGACTCGAATTACCGAGTCGGTGAGAAGCAGGTACTAACTGCCTTGAATGAAGCTCAGTACAAACCCCACACTACGTATAGTTCCATTTCTCCATCGGTACTTATATGTACTTCTGGAGTTGCTGATGCAGTTAGCACATATCCTTGTGCCTTGACAAGCCTGAAAGTTAAAGTGAACAGCAACTGTTAGCTAGATGCATGACTAGCTAGTTTGGCCATCCAAAGATGCATCAAGACACATGTGATTCTTGATAGTATAGTTTACCGTGGGAACCAATCCAATGTCGTGTGCAATCTCTAGCTTCCTTCTGATGTACTGCTCGTACCACTTCGGCTTTTCACGCTGAAAATTAACAGAATTTCACTTCGGCAGATCAAACTATATTCAACGCCCGAAAGGAGGCTTGTTCAGATAACACCATGGGAATCATCAGCCTTTTAACTGCATCTGCAATCAACTCCTGAGCTTCATCCTCTGCATCCTAAATGAAGATCAAACGTGACATCAGATAGTACAACAAGAACATATTCCGATGGATTCAACTTGCATGTCAGGCACATCACACGAAGGTAATACTTACTTCGTCGTTAACGCGAGCGGTGCAAGTATGGATCGAGGAAAACAGATATCGTGAAACATAATTTCTAACACTGAGAAATTACGTCATGGAGTTGCAGAACATCTGTCAAGACAAGAAAAGGAACATCCAATTTTAACACTAGAAACTAATCAATATTATTATCGAGCTTCTTCATATTGGTAAGCATTTCAATCTACTTTATCATTATATATTACCATCGGTTATATTAAAGTATTGATGCTAAAAATTACCAGGCACATTACTATTTAGCACAATATTACTTAAAAATTATATACGTTGTTATATGTATGGTGAAGTAGTGAATCTCGCTTATTTTTATTCTAGTTCCGCCCCCTGTATGCATCCTACATGGTAGCCAGAATAAGCTAAGCCCCAGTGATCTTGGAAAAGTCAGCCGTGATCTTGATTGCCTGTGTAACACCCTAGCTAATACCCAAGATGTCACCTACAACTACTTTCGCTACCAATTTTTAAACCATTAACAAGCATTACCAATACCTAGGCTTTAAGAATAAACATTTAACATAATAATGAATATAAATTTCACCAACATAGTAAATCATAAATTAAAATTAATAAGAACCAAATGATTACCAAGAGGAATCATAACTAAGTCTAAATTAAGGAATGTATCAAACGGGAATATTACAAACCATAAGGAACTAAGAGAAATCATAAATTATCCAATTATTATAATAAAAGTTACTAAATTGTTCATGACCATACATGATAAATTGCTAGGTAGAGTGCAGAGCTATAAAAATACAATTATTTCATATTCTCCTTCCACCCAATGCATACTACCTTCAGCGATCATCTAAAACAACAAATAAGTAAGAGTGAGTCCACGACTCAACAAGTACAAAGCAGCACAATAAGTGAATCTACATCATTTTAACAATTTATATCCATTTAATGTTAACTCAATTTTTACATCTCATTCTCATCAATTCTCATTCTCACTTTTAAATCTATCTTACAAATAAACTTAAAAAAGGGCCTTAAAAAGAGAGAAATTTGATCAATTGCCCTAAAGTTATAATGGCTTGAACAATTTGTCATTTTATCTATCGTAACTAATCATATGCACCAAAGTTCATGAGCCAATTGATTATTCGCCCTTTTGGACGATTTTACGCCTGTCTTCTTCCCCATTATTCTTCCTCCTCTTCTCTTCTCTTCTTCTTTGATCTGGCCATGGCAGATTAGGCGAGCTAGTGCTTTTTCCTCCAACTCCACCGTGAGCCACCCTGGCCATGGTAGACGGGGTGAGCCTGTGCTTTCCCTTCCAGCTCCACCACGCGCCACTGCACCCACTGCCGCACTTGTTGTAGGTCACCGCCCGCCGTCACGGCCACTAGCTCGCTCGTCATCGTTCCTGTCTTCCTCTTCGCTTGCCACCGTCGGTCTCCCTGTCACCGCAGCACCATCCTTGCCGCTTCATCCCCGGGGAAGGGACCGTCGTTGGCGCATGATAGATAAGGCGACACAGGTGGAAGTAGGCGGCACCCTCTCCGGTGCTATGCGGCATGTGCGAGGCAGTGGCCACGGTGCCAGAGTTGTGGTAGGACGCTAGTGGAGTCGCGGTGAGGTGCTGGATGGCGACATCAGCTACAGCGAGGTATTGCATAGCCTCGTCCTCATGGGGCCTCGAAGAAAAGGCCCTCGGGATTGGTGTCCCAGGGAAGGATGAGCTGCTCGGCAGCGATGAAGGTGGAGGCGAGTCGGCCATGGCCAAAGCAAGGGAGAAAAGAAGAGAATAGGAGGAGGAATGGGAAGAAGACACCGACAAATTTGGCATTTATTCTCAAAAAGGCAAATAATCAATTGACATGTGAACTTTGGGTATAAGATCTGGTATATTGGATAGGATGGCAAAAATCATTGAAACCCGTATAACTTTGGAGCAAATGATCAATTCCCTAATAAAAACTCGTATGCCAAATGACTTTCATAGGAGTTGATCTACTATCTACAAAATTCCCGCTTTTCAAATAAGTCATAAGGTGATATTTATCATTTATGTTGATTTACTTTATTTGGATTCAGGAATGTGCACACTTCATAGCCTATGTTCCTGTGAAGTGGGATTTATTGGGTAGCATATTTGTGGTAATTTTTGTGTTTAGAAGCTACTGAACCCTAAACAAGATACTCAGATAAAGGAGTTACGCAAAGAGGATCCGTGCAAACGGATTGAATATGAATAGGTTTTATATAATTTAAATTTAAATTGAATTTGGTACATAAATCACGTGGGTTGGGTGGAAACTCCATCGAAGCATAATAAGATTTTGTCATATATTCGTTGAAGCAAGTAGGTTTGTATTACATCCATGAATACTTAGGCTGGGTTTTTTTTACTTTGGCTTTACTTTATGACTTTCTGCTATAGTAATTAGCTTTTAAACAATATATCTTTTTAAAATGGGTCTACAGATAGATTGTAATAAACACTGTACCGAGTTCAGTTATACCGGTTAAAATCGTATGTAACTATTTTCGTACCGTTTCTCACGAATAGACAGAATTAAAAAACATAAGCTAAAAACTAAATCCCAAAACTAGGGTCCAACTTAAAGTTGAGTCTACGAAAGCTTGATATTTTCAGTTGGTCCATTCGCACCAAATGTACGCATCATATAGGTCGCAGTAAATTTGGTGTACCCTTATGAGGGTCAAATTAGCAACTTCGAAACTGAAAATAAAAACATGAGTTTATGTAGTTTAATACAGCAAGAACTTCGAAGCTTCCACATTCTCGATTCAGCTGTAGACGTGGAGCAATGGCACATTGCCTCATATTGGCATCTATGTACTACATGGTATCATGACCATACTGAAAATTACACGGCACATGCTCCGGAGATTAATCGTCAAAGTAAGAAGGAAGAACAGAAGAAGCAAGTGAGAACGTTTGAGTCTTGCACAGCATTCACTCGGGCTGTCAGTGTAGAGTCCGAGTCGTAGCATCTCATCGATCGATCTCCCGGGCAGCCGGTCGTCGTGCTAGCTTGAGGGTCTTGGTGAGTCATCCATCATATCCTCTCGTAGTCGAGCTTGTCCGACTGCAAATAATCATAATGAGGTCAATGACTCACTGCTAGTGCTACGACCAATCCGTACAAACGAACCCGCGTGCTGAAGTGTGCAGGAAACAAGTCGCAAATCAAATGGAGCAGAGATACTACCTCTCTCACCACTCACCAGTGGTGGCATTTGGCAATGGTGCGTGCGTGATGGACTTATAACTACTACATTTTTACCTTGATGAGCATGTAAGTGGGTAACCATGCCGGTGGAGTTGGAATCCCGACCCACGCGATCTGTGGAAGATATATGGTTCAGCCATGAGGGCATGAAGACATTATTTTTAACAAGATTCAGCCTGGAAAGGAACATATTTAACAATATATGCTGAACAGCCAGTGAAATGAAGCATGGGGCAGGAAGGAAGCAACTTACCAGGGCATACTCTCCAGTTTCAAATAGTCGGATGTCCAAAACCTGCGATTAGTCGGTAGAAATCCGAAGGAACAATCATCAATCATGTCATGTGAGCAAAGTTTTACACTACGCTGATTTTTTTTCGAAACTATACTGTGCTGATTAGTAGTACATTGAGGACCGAATGAAAGATTCTGCAGGCGAATACAGCGAGAAGATTACAGCATTATGGTAAACAAAGCTGCTAGGATTGCTGCAAGAACGATAGATGATCAGTTACCTCACCACGGTCTTCGTATATGTAGTCTAGCCCCTTGAAAAAAGGTGGATGTCCTACTGACAGGTACTGAAACAGATCATGTAAGTCTTCCAAAAAAAATCATGTGCAGCAGGTATCAAGTTTACCGACTGAAGAAGAAATTACTTGCAACGAACGACTACAAAAGGAAGGATCGGTCAGTGCTTACGTTGATGCTGTTCAAGTACTTGTCTTTGTCGACGCGCACAATCTGCCCTTTCTTCACTACATGATGGGAAGGCGCAAAGTTCAGTTAACGAATACGCACGATAGAATTACAACAAACTCTAGCTTCTGCAGTCTGCAGTTCTTGCAGAACAACTAAATACACTTTTTTTTTTTATTCCGGCATCATGTAGAAAGGCAAGCTAGCGTCTTACTGGAGTAGACCGGCTTCTTCTTCAGGATCTTCTTGGGCGCCGGCGACGCCGAGCCATCTCCGGCCGCGGCAGCTTTGGGCTTCTCCTCGCCGGCCGGCTCGGCCGCGGCGGCCTTGACAGGAGCGGCCCGTCGACGCCGGGCTGATGATGTCGTCCATGTCGCCGTTGCCACCAGTACCGTCGGGGAGGTGCCGGAGAAGAGAGCCCGAGGCGACGAGACGAGAGCTTCCATGACGAGAGGTACGTACGTTCTGCTGCTGCTGCTGCTTGGTGCCAAGTCTGGATGCGCCACGAAAATTGCACCGCGGCAGATAAGGTGTGTGCTCACTCTGGACGCGCGCTCCCTGGCTACGAATTGGGCCAGAGCGATCAGGCCCAGCCCTTGGATAGGACCTGCACGGCCATCTCGCGCTCGGCCCACAAACTAACTCTCGCGTACGTGGATCTTGACGGCCCAAACATCCAGTTCAATCAGCCAGTATGGACCAATTTCTCTAACTACGGCCCAGTTTCGTTCTACTTTACTTTTGTTTTTTGGGACCAAGAGCATTCTCTTCGTTTAACCAAGACTGCTAAACCAACTCCACCTTCGGTTCGTGGTCGTGTTAAATCGGACCAATTATGCCGATGTATCTTTCTACTTTACTTTGTTTGCTTCGTGCAAATTGTACCCAAGATCTCGAATGCAGTTTTTTCACTTGTATATGTGTAACACCCCCATTTCTGGGGCGTACGGTTACCCTCACAGTTGCCCAGGATTGTTCAGCTGCACCATTGCCAAAGCATGCTTAAGCATAAAAATTAGACTTTATTTCAAAAGTAAGGCTTAACAGCCAACGTTTACATAAAGGAGCGCACGATCCAAAGATATATTACTAAAAGAACTTCCACAGGCAGGCCTGAGTGTAGAATAAGCCCTAACACTCGGCGTCGTCTACATCGTAGAGCTCGACGTCGTCTTCGGAGACTTCTTCCTCCTCTTGACAAGCTTTCTCTGTTTAAAATTTTAGCAAGCCTGAGTACTCCAACCCCGTACTCAACAAGTCACATGGGTAAATCCTGATTTACTATTTGCAAGGTTATTCAAAGATGGGAGTATATTGGGTTTATTATATTGGGTGGATGCAGTTTTGTTTGCAATCAAGTAAAACTTAAAACATTTGCTCCTTAAGATCAGGGGTTTTCATTAACAAATGCAGTTCATCACTTATCACATTAAATCATCTCAAATCCTACTTATGCCTCATTGTTGGAATCACTCAATTAACACAGCTTCATTAACCGGAAGCACGGCGTATTCGAATACCATTTATCTCACTCTGCAGAGCTGCTCATCTTTACCCACAAGGTTTCTCAACTCCCGCGACAGAGTTAAGAACACAAGGTTGTTCACTACTCATTTCTTCATGAAGACTCTACCCGATAGACCTCCAAACAGACCCGGGGGTCCGCTATCACAGCCAGACACTTTATCTGCCGACACGGCCAGATATTGTTCCCGTCCTGAGAGGAATCTACCGTTGTCCAGTATGCTTTTACCGTTTTCATACCGACTTTCTCGTACCCGTTAGATCTCAACTCAAACCCGGATATCTGCCACGCAGGCCAGACTACCCGTCCTGGAAGGATCTAACGTTGTTCAATATGGTTTTACCGTTTCCATATCAACTGGTTGTACTCCGTTAGAGATTCAATCGATTTGAGCAGCTACTAAACCAGGTTTGACAAGTCAACGCTTGTGGTTGAGCGATTACTGTGTCTTTTACTTGGCACAAGGTTCTTGTCCTAATATTTTTCTGAGGTCTGCAACCTCCACTCTAGGATAAGGCGGTGGGCGAAAACCGCCGCACGGTCCCCCCACAACACCCTTACCCTACATTTCCCCTAAGGTAAAGTCGTGGGCGTAGATCACCACGTGATTTCCCACAGCACACCCTCTACCTTAGTACCAGTTTTCAAATCCTACCGGCCCACAGCCAACACCTTAGAAGTACATACCAGCATCACCGCCCTAGGGTACGGTGTCCCATACCACCCTACCCTCTCCGGGTTTTTCAATTCTACCGACCAACGGCCAGAGTCACTTAGTAGTGTATCATACTGAATGAAATGATCTTGTATACATTTATATCATATGTTAATTCTTACTAAGGTTGTCAAGGTGAATATGACCATCAAGGTAAACATGGCTATTTATCAGTGGTAGGATTATCTAGATAGCATGCCATTCTAAATCTTTGTTTTAAGCAATTATCAGTTCGCAACTATCAATAATGAAAATACATTAAATAAATAATGGGATTTAATGGGATTCAATATGATCAAAAACATGTGACTTGCCTTGCGGACTTATGATTTCGACAATTTCGTATTCTTCAATTTCTGGGCCTTGATCTTGATCTGAAGCTTCGTATTCTTGAATCAGCTGATCATCGACGTCACGTGCTAGCGCAAAATAAAGAAAATCAATTTAATTCCACGCTCGACGAAAATGGAGCTAGGAATAACAAAATAATAAATTTTAAAAGAATAAAGACATTCTGGAAACTTCACTAAATTGGGTTTTTAGGTTTATAGGAGGGCTATATGGGGAATTGGACTTGATATTTGGGTTGGTGGGCTCGAAACGGATCTGGGGAGTATAAACATGTATTTTTGAGTTTGGGTCAAGTACTATTCATTGGGCTCGGTCGGTTACTGTTCCTCGGGTTCGACTATGCGGCTCGGCGCGACCAACTCGATCCAGCTCGGTCAGGCGGGTCTGGTGCGGCCTACGCGGGTGAATGGGCTCGACCCAGCCAAGACGGGGCGGTGCGGTCGTCTTCTTCCCTCAGCCCGCACGCGCGCAGCGGAGCAGGGGAGGCGAGCGGCGAGCGATGGCGGAGCTCCGGTGAATTGCGATGCACACCAAGGGTATGGTTGGATTCGACACGATGCCAGGGTTCCGTTTTTGGTGTGTGCGGGCCCGGCGGGGGCGGCAATCGCCGGCGGCGAGGTCATCTTCCTCACGGTGATTTTTGGGATTGCGGTCGACTAGGGGCTTCTTGGGGCAATTGGGCTGATCTCTAGGCACCACTAGGGTTCGGTTGAAGTCCGGGAGAGGCTAGTTTGGGCTGTAAAAGCTTGTGTTGCGCTGGCCACACTGACCGGTTTTGGAGGTGGGGCGGCTCACGGCGCTGGAGAAGAAGAGGGGCCGGAAAGCTAATGCGTTGGTTGGGGAAGATTTCTGGGAGGCTGGGGAAGCTATGACCGGAGTTAATTGAAGGATGGTTGGCCGGGAGTGGGACATTGATCTATAGCTCGATTTTAGGGTTTCTTGCAATTACCCGCAATGGCGGCCACGGTGGGGGCTTTGGGTGTTCGGTTGGCTTCGTGAGGGCATTAGCTTTGGATGGAGGGGGTTGGTTCAATTTAATGGAGTCGGGGAATTGATCGGCACCGAGGAGGGCGGGCAGCGGTAGAGCAGGGGCACGGAGAGAAGGCAGGGGCAGCTGACCGGGGTAGGAGAGGCGTGCACCGCACTCAAGCAAGGTGGCGGCAAGCTAGCAAGGTGGCAGGGGAGCTGGCAGAAGGAGGAAGATGCGAGAGAGCAAGCGGTGGAGGCGGCGGCGGGAGATATTTTCGGCCGGTACAGCGACGGCGCGAAAATGGATGGATGGAGGAGATTGCTTCAAGATTCGTGCACAATTGGGTGTAGATTAGTGAGAATTAGGCTCTAGTTTAAGAATTTGCAACTAGATTTGGGAATTGAATTGTTTTTCAAATTTTTGAAAATTGGGGACGTTTCAATATGCACCCGCATGCGCTATCTCTACCGTCCAGTATGCTTCCAGATTCGTGCTTCATTCTCTCTCTCTCTCTCTCTCTCTCGTCTCTATTGCACTAAGCTCAGAGCACAATTGGACGCTCCACGATATTGATGCAGGTGCATGTATAAAATGGTTTTGATTTTCTCGAGATCTCTCACATTAACTTCTTTTTTATTATTTAGTTTGAGGGAACATCTGCAGTATCTAGGCTAGGAGTCCACCACCAGTTGAATATTGACGCGAGATGATGGGCATATACAGTAAACAAATCCTGGTTTAATTTAGGGGCTGTTCGATTCGACTTTGAAATATTGTGTTTTTTCAAGATAGATTTAATAAGAAGATTGTAATAAAAAAATTATATTGAGTTCAGGTATACTAGCTAAAGTCGTATGTGACTATTTTTCTCTGCGTACTGTCTCTCACGAACAGTTAGAATTCAAAATTTTAAGCTATAATCCACAGCCCAAAAGAACTAGTTGTTGCTTTAGCTTGGAGAGAGTAAACAACAGTAAGTGGTAGGGAGAGTCTGAGGGCATGTACAAGAGTGTTGTCTCTAATTTTGACACATCATATTTACATCACCAAGAGACAGCGCTAAAGATAACATTTTTAACAAATTATCTCCAGTATGTTTCGCAACATCAACTTTACAGTTTCTCTCCTCATTGGCCCCTGCTTGTCAGTTAATTATAATATTTCACTCTCTCACCACCGACACCATCAACTCACCCTCCCCTTCTTCCTTCTTCCACCAACCTCCCTCCAACTCACTTCCTCGTTGGTGTTGCTGTGCTAGCCTCCAACTCCCTCCGGTCCCCATCCATTAGTGGCCTCCCTTGCCTTTCCACCCTTACCTTTTCACCGTGGTCTCTACTTGCCTTACCGCTGTCTCTCCCGCCCCTCCCCCACCTTCCCCATCGTCGAGCTAGCCAGATCTAGCCTCGTGCCCTCCTCCTCGCTCCTCTCGTCGGGGTCCCCACCATTGCCGCCATCCTTTAACACCTCCTCCACCATTGTCACCACCGCCCTGGCTAGATCCATATAGCCAGTGTGTGGATCTGGCTGACTCTGGTCGGATCCACACACTGGCGGCTTTGATCCAGTCAAATCGGTCAATTTTTCGGTCATGTTGCGTCCTCCGGTCACCTCCTTATCACTGAGCCGGTCGCTGTCGAGTCCTTTGATCACATCACTTTTGTTGCTAAGCCGATCACCATCGGATCTGCCTACGTGGGGGTCATCTTCACCGTGTAGACCTCACAAACTACGTGGGGACAAAGCTCTAGCAGCATGCGCAGTAGCCGCTTTGCCCATTGGTTTGTGTGCTATATCATCGTCTCAGGACGCGACGACCTCTCCTCTCTCTCCTCCAGCTTGGCTTTCGAGTGATGGTTGAGCTGTTGCTACTCGAGATGTCTTGGTACAAGAAAATGCGCAAGTTGGTCTGCTTTTGCTGCTGGTGGTGTAACCTCACCAAGGACCGACTCCAGAATCAACAGATCGTCCACCGTGAATCAATCCATCACGTATCCACGGACCACGATTGTCCGTCCAGGTGGTGAAAGTGAGACCAACCCCATTTGTCTTGCTTTAATCCATGAATGCCATCATTCTAGGGTTGACCTTTTCCCCCTCTCTTTTACATCAGGAGTTCATTGGTGGGCTGGGACGATGATTATGTCCGTGACAGCGAGATGGAGTAAGACCCCAGTACATGTTGGGGAAAAAATTATCAGTGCAAATCCGGCGTACAACATTTATCTCTGGATCTGGGCCCCACAATTTTTGGGACCACAGGGCAGTGAAATATCGCCCGGGAGAGGGAGGGTCACCGGTGATTCGGGTTTCGCCTTCCCGGCCGTAACTGCCATTCGGAAGCCGCCATTAACGGCCGGCCCACGCTGCACTGACACGTGGGACCGGTTACTCGTTCGCGACGCGACGCTCCTTTTTTTTTAAAAAGGCCGTTGTCTTTTGCGCGTCAAATCCAACTTCCCACGGCGCACCCGCTGCACTTCACCTACTCCGCCGCGTCCGCCCCGTGTCGCCTCGCTCGCTGACAGATGGGCCACTCGACCTCCCGGCACAATGCCTGCGCCGCCGGCGAGCCGCCGTCGCGCCTGCCGTCTCGCTTCGCGCGCTTCCGCCGCCGCCTCCGCCTGCGCCATCGCGACCGCAGCGCCGCCGCCGACGCCGGCGAATCGGGGAGGGCCATCGCCGCCGAGGAGTTCGCCGGCATCGCGCGCATCAGGATAGTGAAGGTACGTAGCGCGCTCCGCCCCTCCATCTCAAGTGTTCGTGTGGGGGGCGTGATTGCGAATTGGCGGTTTTGATTTGGTGCGTGTTTTTTTTACGGTTAATTTGGTTGGTGCCACAGGCGGAGATGGGGTTCAAGGACAAGTTCTTCGCGTGCCTCTCGCTGGGGGAGCGCACGTACCGCACCGAGACATCCGACAAGTTGCGTTTTTTTCCCATCCTATCCTTCTGGTTTGTTTCTGTTCGAATTCCGAGTTCATCGTTAGCCATACCCCCTGTACTGTTCATGGTTGATGTGGCATAGTAACTCTCACATGTTCCAAAGCAAGCAGATAAGCTAGTACAAGAGTTAGGATAATGTTTCTGCTGTCAGCATCTGTTTAGCATAAGGCAAAAATTGTTTTGCAGCATGCCTTCCTTTAATTTTCTCTTGATCACAAGGATCTGATGATTTAATAGTCAACCGTGAAAAATACACAACTATTTGATCTTGTGATGCTTATCTGTACTTTCGTCCTACTTGAAATATATTCTATGTATGCTCGTACTGATACACATCTAACGCTTTTTTTTTCAAACTACAAACACTTTCTGCAGTACCGACAGGCCTGTATGGAACTCGGTGAGTAGGCTGCAAGTTTTCTCTGTGCTTCTGTTTGTTACCTTTTCTTTCGAATAACATGCTTTCCTGTATTGAACTGATCAGCTGTTAGCTTCCTTTTTTTACAACTTCTGGTGCAACACATTTTAAGGTATAGGCTGATCCTGATAGTGTGTAACACTTAGATATGCATGATACAGGTGAATTGTTCGATTTATCGTGTAAAAATTAAAGTAAATGATACGTTCACTGTTGTCTGTTGGCAGCTCATTGTAGAACTTTGAGCTTTCACTATCATTGCTTTGTTCATATATATATAAACATGACGTATGGATACTGCACATGCTCTTTTGAAGAATCGGAATCTAGTCAGATTTTAGTATATCCTGTTTGGATGCATGATAATTCAGATATGTCGGTGGCAAGCTTTATATGCAAGATCAGCTCCTTGTTAGAGCAGGACTGAAATGGACATGGTTTAGGATTAGGATGATCTCTATGGCAGACTAAATACAACTAGAGCTTGATTCATCAGATAAAAGTTAGAAACTTTTCAGAGAAACAATATATTGTTAATAACTACAAAATCATAATCATATGAAAGTACATTCAAATACAAATCTAATGGTGCCGATTTTGTGTTACTAAACCTATATATTGTTGATCTAATTATTGGTCAAACATTACAAAGTTTGAATCTCAAAATATGTGGGCGCCTTATAAATATCAATGGAGCGAGTGCATTTTCTGATTGCGGCTTAATTTAGTGACAGAGTGCTATGCTTTCCTGACACCTGATATGATATGGCTTATTTTGCTTGTCTTAGTTACACTCTTAGTATTGATGGGAGCAGGAAACTTTCTAGTTTAGGGTAACTAGAAGTTAATTACAGTCCTTTTAAAAAGAAACTGGATTTTTAATTGTTGATTATTAATAATTTCACAAAATATTTTCCAGTATGCTTATGGAGCTCTGTAGAATTTACATGCTATATTGCTGCTGCATCAAGGTAAACATTATTATGATAATGTGTATGTATTTGCAGGAAAAAAAAGTTGTAGTAGAAACAAATGGGCCTCATATTGCACGTATATCCGTTTTTGAGGTACGTGGCCATTGTGTTGACTAAAAATATGTTAATCTACATGCAGAACTTCATTATTTTCTGCTGTAAGCATTTCACATACATATGCTTCAACATAAGGAAATTATTGACGAAAAGCTTTTGAAGAACTTGAATTGATTGGAAGTGTAGGTCAAACCAACGTTTCAATTCAGTACCATTACATGTTCTCTACATTTTTACAGACCAATCGATTTTCCAAGAATACTTTGGTTGGTTACTGTGAAGTTGATCTCTTTGAATTGCTCACTAAGGTAACACTTCTTTTTGTCGTCTCATTCGTTAATTATATCATCTCTATCCAGGTTCTTTCTTGTTTTCTTTTGAAGAAACACATGTTCTCTTCAGTCTAGTTGGTTGTTATATCTTTTTGCATGAGAAGACAATGAGAATGTCTTATTCAAGACTCAAAGAGTGGCAGTGTAGAATATCTTTATTCAAATGATCAAATCTATATGTATAACCACGTCATATCTCACCTAATTTGTTGTGTGGTTGAGAATTAAGACTGGAATACATTAGCTTTCCTCTACTATAGATCTTAATGTACCGTAATGGACAAATTGGCAATGTTTTATAACTTTATGGAGATATTTGAATCTTGATATTTTCAAGGAATAAAGCCATATAACACCCTAAACTTTGTTCAACACTCTGAACTATCAAATCAAACATTTGACCCCCAAACTTTGCAATCCAGTTCAAATAACACCATGCCCCTGTTTCGCATGATGGTATTGCCCGTGTGGCGCAATGAGTAAGCGGTTTTGCCACGTAGAATGACACGTTAGCTAAGTTGGATCAGTGATGTCTGAGGCACACAAGGGCTTCTCCCCAACAAGCTCCTAGTCGTGCTTTTATGGTCACCGCCCCTATCCTCCCTCTCTGTTTAGAGAAGGTCATGTGGGTCTCACTTGTCATTCATCTAAATTTGATCAGCGTGTCATCCTAAATGGTAAAACCACCCACTCATCGCGCCACGCGGGCAATACCACAATTTGAAACCAGGTCAATGTGTTATTTGAACTGAATTGCAAAGTTCCGAAGGGTCAAATGTCCGGTTTCATAGTTCAGTGTATTGGACAGTCTTTCGAGCAAAATTTAAGATGTTATATGAACTTTTTCCTATTTTTGAATGTTGTTATGACTAAAATTTTCTGTAGCAGGACTTGGAGGAACACTATGAGGACCTTTCTATATTGGACCCATCATCATCCATTACTACTGTGGGTAGCATATCCATATCCTGTTACATCGAAGTAACTGCTCTTCCTGTTTCCTTTATTGTGTTATCAACACCCATGGAGCATCTTCTGAGTACTAAAACTGTTGTCCATTGGTTCTGTTGCAGGATCCTGTTGAAACAGAAGAAAGCTTTGCACGCCGTGTCTTAGCCATAGTGGTATTTTTTTTTGTACTAATTGACCACGTCTTCTGTTCATATTTGCTTAATACTTGATAATCTTGTCACTTGAACAATAGCAGTTGTGACTTGTAAGTGGTGATTGCTTCATTGCTGCATCATTTATGGCCGATGCATGGATTATTCGCCTGCATAATCAAAGAATAATATTCCAGAGAATTTGAAGACTATTCTTTACTGTTTATCAGGACATTAGGTTCAATTTTGCTTGGATAGGCTGAAATGTAGCTAGGCACCTTTCCCCCTATTATAGACCATGGAACTAAGCACATATTGGACAAAGTGAATTTTTACTTTCATATTATAAGATGACAGAAAATCAGAAATAGACAAAAAAAATGGTTTGCACTCAGAACTGTCCAAACTAAGTGATGTAAGATGTAAGGTAATGCAGCAGCAAAATTGTACAGAGAATCAAATCTATTGAGATGTGATGGTTTGAGTAGTAAAAATCATTTGAAAGTTCTTTATTATATGGTACTGACCAGTCACCTGAGCATACCTACATTCTTTCAAATGCCTTACCTATCGATTTCACATTGCATGTGTTGCCTTCATTTATTTGTATTCCCCACCCTATAAAGTATAACAGTGCTCTTGTTACGACAGGACTACAACGAAGATGGAATGCTTTCATTATCTGAATTCTCTGACTTGATGCAAGCTTTTGGTAATCGACTAGCAGTTACTAAGGTTGGATTTTTTTCTCCATTCACTTGGAATTATGTTCCTTGTAGTTGTAGTCGGTCCCTTCTGCTGAAGTGCTGAGTATTAGTTTCTCTCATACTTTAGATTGAAGAGCTTTTCCACCAAGCAGATACAAATGGTGATGGCATAGTTGACATGGATGAACTGGCAGCCCTACTGGCTGATCAACAAGAGAAGTAACAAATTGCTACCATTTCATGTTTAGTTCTGTTTCCAAAATTAATCATTGATTAACTCTGAAATGTAGTAGTGTCACTGATTATGCTCTGCCCCCTTTTTCAGAGAACCACTTATCAGTAACTGTCCTGTCTGTGGTGAAGTTCTTGGTAAATATGATAAGATAAATGATATGATACATATGACACTTTGCTTTGATGAGGGAACTGGTAATCAGATTATGACTGGGGGATTTCTAACGGATAAGCAAGCTTCATATGGGTAAGGTGCTTCACTTACTGATGAGTCTGACTACCACCAAAATCATTTCTTGTTTATTTTTGAAATTTCATTTAAATATGATTAAGTTATACTATAGTCATATAGTTGTCATGTGCAGGTGGATGTTTAAGCTTAGTGAATGGGCTCATTTTTCCTCGTATGATGTTGGTTTGCACTCTGGCTCTACTGCTTCACATATTCTGGTATGTTTCATTTACTCCAATAGTTAGATTATTTTTGTCATATTCTTATTGGTATGTTTAGTTAGATTATTTTTGTCATATTCTTATTGGTATGTTTCAAGTTTTATCTCCGTAAAAGTTGTATACGAAGGAAGATATTTGAATCTCATTTTTGTTACTTTCCTTAACTCAAATCTCAATATGATGAATTAGGTTTTCGATCGGCGAACAAAGAGGCTAGTTGAAGAAGTCATAGATGGAAAGATTGTGTTGTCCATGAGGGCTCTATACCAATCAAAAGTAGGGCTCACTCTTATTGATACAGGTACGTTGGAACAATAAACAGCTTCTCAAGAATGTACATTAGATAGATTCATCCAAATGATCTGAATTTTCTTTCACTCATGCTTGCATACATGCAACAACCCAAGTCATACAGCTTTGATTTCGAGAATGTTGGTTTGTGAATCTAACTAGTGCATACTACACTTTTCCACAATAAATGTTTATTTGGTGACCACGTGAGCAAGATAATTTTTTTTATGATCACCAATTACAAACTTGCACTTCTCCTGGGTGATCTCCATGCTGCACACTTTTTAATTAGAAATTATATAGCTCCCCACACAGCCTTGTGCGCATGTAGCTGGAGACAAAATAGAATTACTTTAAGCTACTAAGAAACAATCTTTGTATAAAGTTGATGCAAGAAAGGTGTTGGGGTTAGGACTTAAAAGAGCGACTATTTGATATTGTACAGTTATCACGACAAAATTTTCTTTTCAACAGTTGGTCTTGTCATTGCTTAGTATGTACATTTTCGATGGATGCTGACACCAAAGAAAACCTTTTACATTGGTACCTCTGGTGTAATTGAGATTGTTCCCATGCAGGTGTCAAAGATATCCTGAAGAACCTATCTGAGAAGCAAGGGAAAAAGATGAACTCGCCAGAATCTGCCAAAGATATTACAAAGTTCCTCGAGTTATTTAAGGTATGGATTAATTTTTTCTTGTACTCATGGCAATAAAACACATGCTCATTATATACAAACCTAACAAAACGTAGAGAGCATATGATGTCCAACTATTCTCTGGCTTAACCCTATGTATATGTTGTTAAGGGTATTAGAGATAAGGTATTAGAGATAGAATAGGACTCTTATTTGTTTCTTTATATCTCTTGTACTCTCCTATATATATGGCCCATTGGGTCTCATATCAATACACACAATATTCATAACATGGTATCAGAGCTTAGGTTGAAACCCTAACCTCGATCTACTTCCGCTATTGTCGCTGCCCCCGGGAGGATCGATCTCCTCTCCCGGGGGTGGCCATCTCGTTGGGCGGCCACCTCTCCAGGCCGCCGTGCTCTCCGGCCGTACGGCACCACCGACGGCACTTTTGAAGATGCTGCGTTCGCTGGCCGCCGCCACCGGATCGTCGCTGGGCCGACGCTGGACTGTCGTCGGATCTCGTCGCGCCTGGATCCCGGCGAGCCGCCGCGGCCGTCCATCTCTTGGACCGCCGCCGCCGCTCACCTCTTCTGGATCTGGCCACCGCGGTCGTCCACGGCCGTCGTCGCCCGCCGTCGCTTGCACCGGCTCTCACGCCGGTGGATCTTGGGCCGCCGAATCTCCGAGCACCGGCGGTGGTCCTTCGCCCAGATCCGACCGTCTCTGGGCCTCTCCCGGTCCTCTCCACCGCGGCCCCGTCCAGATCCGGCCTCTCCGCCGTCGGATCTGGCCACCCGCCACCGGATCCGGCGAGCAGGCCGCCGCCGTCCTCTTCTTGGACCGCCGCCGCCGCTCAGAGCGGCGTTCCCCCGCGGCGGCCCCTCCACGCGCTGACGCGCTCCCGGCTCCGTCTTCTCGCCGCCCGCCGACGACTCGCCGCTCCCACGCCGTCTCCATCCCCCTCGGCTCCGGCCTCGGCTCCTCCGCCGCATCCGCCGTCGCCTCGGGTCGCCGGGCTCTTTCGCCGCTGCCGCTCGACTCTTGTCCGAAGCCGCCGCCGCATTTGGCTCTCTTCGCCGCGCCCGAGGCCAACCCCGCCGCCGCATCGGCTCCGCCTTGCGCCCGCACGCGCTGGCCAACCCCGCCGCCGCACCGACCCGAAGCCGGCGCCTCCACCGTGCTGCCACGCCGCCACCCGGCTTGCAGCCGCCCCCTCTGGCTCGCACGCGGCCGACCGTCTCCCGCCTTTTGCGCCGCCGCCGCCCGAGTGGAGTGAGGGGAGGGAAACCCTAAACCTCCTCCCCTCCTGTTATATGGGCCGGGCAGGCCAAATGGACCGGGGGCGACGGGAAAGGCCGTATGGGTGGAGAGATGGATGGTGCTAGTATCTGATCTTTTGAGTCAGTTTTGAGTTTTTCGCTGTGTCCATTCAAAATCCGTAGTCTCTTTTCGTTCGTTCAAGCCGTGCGAGTCCACAAATTTATTGTCAGTCATAGAAGTGTAGGAATTCTCTTTTGCATGGCAGCAGCCGCTGCTCTTTTCCTTGAGCCGCTGCAGATTGTAGAAGTCTCTATGAGGCCGCCGCGCTTCTTCTGCACCGCGCCTCCGTTGCGCTTATTGTGCATTGCGTCGCCGCGTTTCTTTTGCACCGCGCCTCCGTTGCGCTTGTTGTGCATTGCGCCGCCGCGCTTCTTCTGCACTGCGCCTCCGTTGCGCTTCTTGTGCACTGCGCCGCTGCCGTCTCAGGCTTCGATCTGTGCCGTCATGCTTCTATTTATTCCTCTTCGGCTTGATTTGACAATTTATTCGACGACTGCACGCAACGACGACTTTATCACGACTCGGATGTTGGATATTTTTTGTTTTAGTATTAACCCTTTTTCAAATGCAATGCTATTGCATACGCCTTGCATTTGTGGGGGGGTGTTAAGGGTATTAGAGATAGAATAGGACTCTTATTTGTTTCCTTATATCTCTTGTACTCTTCTATATATATGGCCCATTGGGTCTCATATCAATACACACAATATTCATAACATATGTTACTTGTAATCTATTCGCCAATTTTGTTTTGAGTTATGTTGTTTCTCAATATTAATCTTTCTTATTTTGTCTTGGAGTAATTCCAAGCAGAGTTCTTAATCCCAGAACTTTATACCGGTTATTGAAGGCCCTTGGTTTTCCATCAACTGACTGGGAACTGCCTGTTTCTGAACTTTTTACTTCCATTAAAAATGTTTCTGCATTTGATACATTAAACCACTCATAATCCTTGGTATTTTTTGCACATAAATACAGGATCAAATTAATCTGGATGAGGTCAAGGACCCTCTTGAAAGTTTTAAGGTATGATAGCAATGTCTGCCTCCACTTTTGTCGACTTATGCTCAATTTGTCATCCCCCTTTGTTCTAGCTTTCTTTATCAGTGCAGACATTATCTTTATAGTCAGTTTGCTCATTGCAGCGTATCTTAATAAAATTTGAGTATTCAAATGACCTGAAATAGATAGATGTGAAAAGAGTAAGAGATTGGCGATAATTGATAACAACGATGCTTTTAAATTTCCCTTTTTGAGGTCTTAAAGATGAATTTGGAGCCAACACATGCTTGTGCAAATAATTATATAATCTCTGATTTCATGCTATGTGAAATTCTGACAAACTCTTGGTTACTAAAAAACTCATCCACGAGAAGCATGAAACATAGAAGTGTTCTCCTTTGCATGAAGCAACCAACTTTGCTGTGAATTAGACAGGCCTCATCCCAATCAATGCTTATGATCTTTTGGTCATATTACTGCTACGTAGCCAACGTGCAATTACCTAGTAATGCATCATCTGTTTGAAATGACTCATTAGTTTTTACTGGCTTCGTGTTCCTATTGCACATCAGCATCATAGCCTGTATTTACTGGAGTCTGTTCGGTTTTTTCCTCTCTCGAAAAGTTACCAATGTGGCAACCTGTTCTAAGTGCTAATATCTTTGAGGAATGGTGGATTGTTGTTAACACATTCCCAACCTAGTTGATTTACCCTTATGGACTACTCAAGGAGGGTCACTTTCTTCTACTATAGACTTATATTCATATATATTTGAGAAGGTGTCTTGTTTGCAGGACTTCCCATGATATTCTAAATGTTTTTGAAGCAAAGCGCTAGAAATTGATTTAATATGCACTGAATAACTTATTTTTGCAGACATTTAATGAATTCTTCATAAGAGAATTGAAGCCTGGTGCCAGGCCGATTGCTTGCAATGACCAAGACAGTATTGCTACCTGTGCTGCTGATAGCCGTTTAATGGCTTTCAATTCTGTTAATGAGAGCACAAGATTTTGGATTAAGGTAAGGCATTAATTGACTAATTTTGCTTATTCACTAAATTACAAGATATGCTTATCTGTAGAGATTTGATGGCCATGGTAAAACCGAAGCACTTGTAATGAATGGAGAGCAGTATGTTGTTGAACCAATCTAATCTCACTAAAATGTTACGTCCATTCCATATGGTATGTTCTGAAAGTATTTGACAGGTGCATGGTAAAGGGGAAAACAGTCATATCCACTACTTATCCCATATCATTAATCTTGAAGAGAACTTATCGCATTAGTACCATACTATAAGCAATAACGTAAAGTGCTTGCTCTGCTAACTTATAGCTGGTGTGCAATGGCCCTCATCTTTCGTTATCCATTACATCAGAGGCGTAAAGGTTTGGTTACCAATTGATATTCATAGCATACTTTGAATCAAAGCAAATAGTTGGTTGCTTTCCTAAAGGATATTTTTCCAAGGTGAATGGAGTACAAATGATCATGGAGAATGGCATTAGGGCCATTCTGGAGTATGGCATGTTTTGAAGTGATGATTATGATGGGTTGATAGCTTGTGGTGCTTTCAGGACACTAAATATAACATGATTCGCAAAGGCTAATATATAATAATCGTATATGCCAGGGTAACATGGAAAAGACTGCAGCGGATTTTATGATGGGTTGATGTTTACATTATTGTTACTCAAATGTTTTAGTCAAGTAATTTAACTGTGTTAAAAATGAAGGGACGAGTTCTTTTAAGGACAACATGATACTTTTTATGGTAGTGTTGGTTGAGGTCTCATTGTAGTCTGTCTTCTGTCCCCAGGGTCGCAAATTTTCAATTGAGGGTCTCCTTGGGACAGATGTGCACTCTAATGCTTTAAGCAATGGATCATTGGTAATTTTTCGGCTTGCACCTCAGGTACAGCTTTTAATGTTGTTAAAAAAAGAATCCATGCTTGTAGAAAACATACTCTGGAATTCTGCAAGTTACATTTTGCAATCTGCAGGATTACCATAGGTTTCATGTACCGGTCTCAGGAACTGTGGAGAAATTTCTGGAAGTTCCTGGATGCTTGTACACGGTATAGAATACTTATCTTGGCATGCTTTACCTCTCTGTGGAAAGGAATGTGTTTGTATTATGTTCTGTTTCTGTCATTTCTCAACATTAAATGTCTGACCCTGATATCGTGTCATTTGATAGGTCAATCCTATTGCTGTCAACAGCAAGTATTGTAATGTATTCACCGAGAATAAAAGAGGTATCTCAATAATATCAACTTCAGAGTTTGGAAAGGTTTGTATTTTTGGTCTTTTTCCTTGTATACTACCGGGCACCAGCTTACTGCTATTCCTGTTATTGGAAATCTGGATTAATTTTGCCTCTTCTGCCATGATCAAATTAATTAAGGATCTCCACTGCTGATATAGCTTGAACTCTTTTGCCCATTTTAGCTGAAAGCTTTGGCATGAGGAAGGCTGAAGGAATATTTGATAATGCTTATATTATCTGTGTTTTTCTGCATATATATTTTTGAAGCATCGAAAGTATTAATGTCAAAGTGTATTGCTTCTTTACAACGATTTGTGGTTTCTAATTTACTTGAGACGAACTGATGCACTGAAATCAGCCTTGAGCATTTCCATTTTTAATTTTCAATATGCTCCTCGTTAAATATCGCTTCTTATTTGCACAACAGTGTGGCACCTAGTGCAGCAATCCAGTAGAAATCTTAACTTTGCCTTCACTTACCATGCACTCCTTTTCTAATAACATGGTTCAGGTAGCATTTGTTGCCATTGGAGCAACGATGGTAGGAAGCATCACATTCTTAAAAAAGGAGGGTGAATACGTCCACAAAGGAGATGAGGTTTGCTTTATATTCTGTACTTTTTGCAATTATTTTACTGCTTGTGTCACATTCAATCGTCTAATTCCTCCTCTTTTCTTCCAGTTTGGGTATTTCTCCTTTGGAGGGAGCACAGTAATATGTGTTTTTGAGAAGGTTTGCTCATTTTCTTTTGCTTAGAAATTTTATTTTCCCCCATGCATTTGAAAATAAGGAAATGAGAAATAGGAAGTGAACGAGCCAAATCAATCCAGCGGATGAACTTAATGCCAGTTTTCTGTGTTATGGATCGGAGCAGCTGGCTGTCACCAACACTCCACCTTTTGCCCTGTCAATGGATACTAATAGAAAATGATTTTTTTTCGTGATTAAAACTCATTCCGTTAATCAACTAATGTTTCTTGCTGGAAGTTGACCTGTTATTTGGATGGCAGGATGCGATACAATTTGATGCTGATCTTCTGGCCAACAGTGAACGATCACTCGAAACCCTTGTCGAGGTCGGCATGACTTTGGGCGTCTCCAAACGGAACAAAGAGCTACCAGTTCCGGAGCTACAGAAATGTTCGCTGGCTGAGGGAGTTTAGGGACTGCACCATGGTACAGAGGTGCAATATACCTATAGGCTGTAGTATGCAGGTACAAGGAATTAGTTAGGTGTATTTGAATCTACCTAGTTGCATTTCCACAGTATTGTTTCGATAATTGATAGTTAGCCTCACAGTTGGATCTCCGCTGTGCATTCTGTAAAGACAATCCATTTTCTTGGAGCAAACCATTGTTAAAACCACGTTGATCTATTTTTGTAGTGAAATTTGAGCCACATCAGATGTTTGATTTCATCCATGAGTTCGAGGTGGATGCACGGAATCGTTTGGAAAAACATGAAGGACAAGGTTCAATTTACAACTCTGACCTTTGGGGTCAGTTCGATTTTCAAGCTTTTTAACTCTGAAACCGTTCGAAACTGAATCTCGAACTAACAAAACTATCCATATTACCCCTGAACTCAAACCATTGTGGTTGGGATGCATTCAACCACATCAGTCTCCATGCCATCCTAGCATCTGGGCGTTCACCTTGGAAGATCTTGAGCAGCTCCGACGCCACTGCCTCGCCGCGATGAGCATCCTCTCTGCATCAATAACATCTGGGCGTTTCACCTTGAAGATCTTGAGTAGCTCCGGCGCCATCTGCCTCGCTGCGGTGAGCACCCGCTCTACATCAGCAGCTTCGTTAGCCCGCCGTTGGACGTCGCTGCCCTCTCGCCGCATTACAGAGCAATGACTCGACAAGCCTCGTTCCGTCGATCCGCCCATCACACACGGAGAGCGCTCCTCTCCTCTATTTCGAAACAGAACAGTGAGGAGGAAGCCACAGGCAGCTCGGCTTGGCAAGCCGACGGCAAAGGGAAGGTGAATTGGCGTCTGGGTTGGCAAAAACTAAACAAGCAGAGAGAGGCAAGTCCAGAGGCGGTGGTATCATGGCCGGAGGTGCACCGAGGCGGGCTCACGGTGGTGCATGGCAGTCGGAGATGGGGTCGGTGGCGCCGGGAGGGAGAGAAGGCTACCAGCGCGAGCATGAGCATCAAGGAGGAGGGAGGAGCTCACCGTCGCAGTCAGTGGAGGCGGGGAAGCTCCGAGACGAGCTGACGACGGGAGCCGAGGGCGGTGAGGCGAACTCCACGCGGCAGCGGCGAACTAGAAAGGGAGGGCCCAAATTAGTTGAGGAACGAAGAGGGAGGCATGAAGATGCTATGGCAGAGAATGCTTGGTTGGAATCTCAGCGAAGGCAGGACAGTGGCGGTGGCCGAAAACGGGGAAGACGAAGGCGGTGCGATGCTCCTATGGACCAAACCCTGAATTGGTTGAAGGGAAATGAAGAGAATGCTTGGGAACACGATATGAGGCTAACGGTTTTAGGAGAATCTCACCGAGTTGGCCGGAACTGCGAGACGGATGCAGCGGCCGCGAATGATGGCGTTGTCAGAGAGGAGGAAGGCGGTGTGGATTTCGGCGCTCCTATAGGAGAGAGGAAGAACGGAGGTGAGGGCGCGACAGAGGAGACCGAGGTGGGTTAAAAGGACGCACGAGCTCGGCGGAGCGCGGCGGCCGAATCCGAGGGTCTCCAGCTTGTTCTCCTCCTTTGGTGCTCGAGCGAGTTGAAGGGGGTAGGGGAAAACGGAGCGGGTAGGACGCGATCCCAGTGCACGTCTCACCTGCGGATTAAATGGGAGGAGTCGCAGCGGCGGTGAATGGCATGGGCGCCGACGGGCGAAGCGACGTGGTGGGAGTGGCTACGACGCAGCGAGGTGAGATGGGCGGCGGCGTCGACGAGGTCTGGCTCGGCCAGTCGGCCCTTGCCAATGCCAGACTTGGAGAAGAGGGGAAGGAGAGGGACAGACGAGAGGTCTGGCTCGGCCCTTGCCAATGCTATGGGTCTTATTTTTTTTTTATTGGCTAAGTTTGCTGCCATATCATCTTTTATGAGCTGGTTAGCTGGTATGCCAAAACAACGGACATATAAGGGCCACGCCACGTTGAAACATTTAGATCTCTAAAAATAATTTTGATAATTAATAACAATTATACTAAAGGACTAATATGTTTGTTAATATGACTGAAATGTTTAGTCCCTGATTTGGAGGATAACATGAAGAAGAACATAAAAGGCATGCAAAGAGGACTATAGATTGACATAGCTAAAGACAAAGATATAAAATGGTCTAAAAATCTCTTTCTAGATTTTTCCGGTCTTAGCGTATGGTAAATTAAGATTGGATTAATAGGCTAGATGATGTACTATTATGAGGGGTTCATAGTTAGTAGCTTCACAGTAATCTTGTGCAATGTTGATCAATCTTAGTGCATGCATGCATTTGAAATTGCCTTGTTGCACTCTTTGCTCTGTTTTTTTAATCCAGTATGACTACTATTGACACCGCTATAGTACTGTTGCATTGGTACTACCAGGTCTTACATTCCGGTACATGCTTTTCAGAGAGGTGTTGATTTAATGTTTTTCAGAGAGGTACTATCGTAGTTCCTTTTCTGGTATGATCGTGGCTTATGTTCGGTACTACCGCACTTATGGTATGACTATATTTATATTAGCGATAGCTATTTTTGAGAGAAGTATATTTTAAGAAGATTTTCTCTCCTCCGAACAATGTTCATTGCGGCACATGGCAAACTTTTATACATATAAAGCACACGACAAGCTATATGTGATCCTTCCCGCAATTGGATGTCACATTCAGTCAGAGCTGTTCGTTACCGTCCGTGTCCGTGTATACACAAAAGTTTTGTTAAACTAATCTTTGTGTCATTAAAAGGAGCGCTCCCGTCCAAAAAAAGTAAAGGAGCGTTCCAAAACACTAGTAGTAACCATCTCTCTCTTTTAGTAGGTAACACATCAGATAAGCGGGAAATTTAACTTTTTGCCACTCCTAAGAATGTCACCTATCCAAATGTCACTCTCTTCATCGCAATTAACATTTTGTCACTTTTGAGCCCATGTGGCGCCAAGTCACATGACATGGCATGCCATGTCAGCGCCCGCGCCCGCGCTGCCCCTCCCCGCGCCGCCCCTCCCCGCGCCTGCGCCGCCCCTTCCCGCGCCTCACCGCGCCGCCCCGCGCCTGCGCCGCCCCTCCCCGCGCCTCCCCGCGCCTGCGCCTGCGCCGCCCCTCCCCGCGCCTTCCCGCGCCTCCCCGTGCCCGCGCCGCCCCTCCCCGCGCCTCCCCCTGGCTCCGGGGTCCCGTTTTGCCGTCTCCGGTGTGTTCCTTGGCCGCCCTTCACCGGCGGCACCGCCGTCTACCTCGCGCCGCCCCCTCCTCTGTTTTGATCCGGCCGGTTCCCTGGGTGGCGCGGGGAGGCGCGGGGAGGGGCGGCGCAGGCGCGGGCGCGGGGCGGCGCGGGGAGGCGCGGGCGCGGGGAGGGGTGGCGCGTGCGCGGGCGCTGACATGGCATGCCATGTCATGTGACTTGGCGCCACATGGGCTCAAAAGTGGCAAGATGTTAATTGCGATGAAGAGAGTGGCATTTGGATAGGTGACATTCTTAGGAGTGGCAAAAAGTTAAATTTCCCTCAGATAAGCCTGCCAAGAGGGGGATCTAGGGAGGCATGGAGTGATCATAAACGGCACCAGTTATACTTGACAGCTTAAATTCTGTTGTGCTGTCGATTGTACAACATCTATAAATTGATGATTAGCAGGCTAGGAGAGCTGCAAATAGTACTCCTACCAAAGAAGAAAGAAAATGTCCTGTAGATATACAATGGTAACATCAGATAAAAAGGTAGAACAAGCAAAACTCTAGCTGAAACCTGACATTCCAAAGAACTTGCTCCAACAAATTTAAAAAAATGAAGATATCATTCGCCTGTACAAAGCACTCTCAAGTAAGCTAAAATTGATTACCCTCGCTTCACTCATTAAGCACAACTAGTCCATGGTCAGAAAACACAAGACTCTGGCATATCACACACACACACACATCATCATCATCATCTCTCAGAATGGCTCCTGTAACTCAGGCTAAGGCTCCATATAGCCCAATGTAGCAGACTATATGCCGTAGAAGTCTCTGATTACAGAACCACGATACCCAGGTCGTCAAGTAGATCCCAGGAAACAATGGTTCATGTTGATCGCACGTCTTTCAGAAACATAGACAACTGTCCCGTTTACTGTCACTTCTGAAAATATTCATCACTGCCAAAGCTTTTCCTTCCTTTCTGCGGCAACTCAAAAGGTAGAAAACGTGTCACTGTCATCTTCAAGAATTCGCCTTTAGAACCATGGCACGGGTCATTACCAGTAATCAGCACAAGAACATGAGCCATCTCTAAAGTGATGGAAGCGAATTGGATCTCTCAAGATAATTTCTCTATTTTCACTCTTCGATATCAATTTCATAGTCACGTGGCAGTCACGGCAAACTCTCAAGTTCTTCATTACACATATAGGTGCTGACTGTGGCAAATGAATCAATCCTAATGCCACAGCTAGTTTTTCACTATGGCAATTCATCAAATTTTGCTCCCTTATAGAGATGTCATTTGACTCTGTGCTAGCAGTATCAGTGATTGCCAACTGCTCAATCTTGGAAAGCATCTCTGCCAGTTTTGCATATATTGCATTGCTCTCTGGATGGGACTTGTCACCAGCAACAAAAGAGTGAACTCCATACCTTAGTTCAATCCAACTAAGGCCAGGTTCTTTCTTCACACATCGCTCTTTCATCAGATCTCTAGTTTTTGAAGCTAAGTAGGGTTCCCCAGCATCCAGGTACATGTTGTAAAGAATTACATAGGATGCTGAAGAAGTGGGTTCTAATTCCATTATCTGGTCCGCAACAAGTTGACCTCTCTCCATGTCTCCATGAATACGACATGAGGCCAGCAAAGACCGCCAAACGACAGGGTCATCATGGAAGATGGAATCCCTTATAAAAGCCTCAGCATCAGCTAGTCTCCCAGCTCGTCCAAGGAGATCAACAACACAAGTGCAATGCTTTATGGTTGGGTTCAACCCATATTCCTTATTCATAATTTCATAATACCTGCATGAGATCGTCAAAGGAGATGGACCTATGAGAACCAAGTATTATGGTAAGACAGCACGATGCACTCCAGCAACACAAAAACTTGAAAGTTGCATCGATAGTTTTTTTTTCTGATAAAGAAAGTTGCATCGCTAATTGAATAAATAATCTGGCAAGAAAATGACAAAGGGTAACCTGAGTCCCTCGCCAACCAATCCTCCATGGCTGCAGGCAGTAAGGACACCGAGAAAAGTAATCTCATTTGGCACCACCTTTGCATCCACCATTTCACTAAAAAAATGTAAAGCGTCCCTTGCACAACCATGCTGTGCGTGGCTTGATATTACTGCAGACCAAGAGACAACATCGTGTGATTCCATTTCCTGAAACCTCCGAGTTGCAGCATCAACATCCCCTGACCTTGCATACATATGTATGCAGGAGTTCCCCATGACAGTGAACTGATCAAAACCAGATTTTGTGGCAAAGCACTGGATCTGCTTACCAGTCCTAGCAACAGCCAAACTGGCGCATGCATTCATCACGCTCGATATAGTGAAAAGATCAGGTTTCAATCCTGCACCTAATGATTCATGGAACAAGGTCAGTGCCCTCTCGAAAAGCTCATTTTGAACACACCCTGAAATCATTGCTGTCCAGGTGACAATGTCATGCTTAGGAACAGAGCTGAAACACCTGAATCCGTCTTCCATACAGCCAGAGTTGAAGTACAAGTTGATAAGTGCACTCCCAATGAAGTCATCTCCCTCGAAACAGTGCTTGAGCACTTGCCCGTGTATTTGTTTCCCGAATTCAAAGTCGCCAGCCAAGTTACATGCTCGTAGGATGCTGGAGAATGTGAACTCAGTAGGCTTCATCCCGCGACTTTGCACCTCTGAATACAGACTTAGTGCTTCTCTTGCGACTTCTTTACCAACTGCAGCCTCATCGCGACAGAAGCCTGCAATCATTGCATTGAACACAACCACATTGGGGTCATGCACCGACTTGAAAAGCACAACAGCTTCACTCAAGGTGCCTTTCTTCGCATACATGTCAATCATCGCGCTTGCAAGAAACATGTCGGAGTCCAACCCAGCCTTCACCACGCATCCATGAACCGCCTCTGCAATATCCCTTACAAAGTCACCACTACCAGAGCAACACTTTATGACACTCCCAAGAGCGAACGAATTCAAGCCCATTCCGCACCGGCGCATCAGAGCAAACATCTTCAGCATCTCATCACGTACGCCGGCGCGGACGTACCCAGAGACCAGTGAGTTCCATGAGACGTCGTCCCGCTCCTCGGCGACTTCAAACACCCACCTCGCCTCGACCATGTCGCCGCACCTCGCGTACATACTGATAAGCGAGTTGGACACGAACACGCCCTTGGCGATCCCTTCAAGAACGGCCAGCGCGTGAACGGCCTTGCCCACCTTCAGGGCCCCCGCCCGTGAGCACGCGGCGAGCGCGGCCGCGTACGTAAACCGGTCAACCTTGACCCCCGCGCTCCGCGCGCGCATGAAGGTCTCCAAAGATAGATCGACGATGCCGGCGCGGGAGTAGGAGTCGATGAGGAGGTTGAAGGAGACGGCGTTGCGGCGGGGCATTTCGTCGAGCAGGCGTCGTGCGGGGAGGGGCCCTTCGAGGCGGCAGTAGGCGGCGAGGAGGGAGTTGCAGAGGAAGAGGGAGGGAGATGGGTGGGCGCGGGCGATGTGGCCATGCACGGCGGCGGCGTGGGGCAGCGCGGCGCAGGAGCGGAGGAGGTGGAGGTAGAAGGCGTCCAGCGAGGGGAACGGCGGCGGCGCCCGCGGCGGCATCTCGGTCTCTCCGTCTCCACATGGGAAACGCGGGACTGATTCGAACCCGAGAGGAGAGTAGGTGCGATCAAAGAGACGTTCGATCAATATTCCACGGTCCAGACCGAGACGAGGACCCTGCAACTATTCTATCGTTATAGTTGGAAAAAGTTTTTTCTCTTCGCTTCGTCTAACTTTTGGCTGCCTTCTTTTGAGTTTATGCTTAAGTTTTAGTTTCTATTTCTACAGTAACTCTATTAAATGATGTATTTTTTAAGACGGGATCTACAGGTAAATTATAGTACAAACTATACTAAATTTAGCTGTACCGGTCAAAATAGCATGCGACTATTTTTCTCTGCGTATTACCTCTCATGAATAGACCAGAATAAGCTCAGCCTAAAAGCCACCCTTTATCCATTATTTGCAAAACCATGTAGAACACCCTTTATCCCTTATTTGCAAAACCAAGTAGAACCTATCATCCAATCAGCAAAGCCAATGCAAATTACATCCAAAGCTGATTTTGTATATGGTTTTGGGTGACGTGGCTCTAGTTATCATCCTCGACATAGTCTCAGTCACTTGGCACTCACGTGTTCAGATGTTACAAAGATGGATCCACATGAACAACTTACCCTACATATCATCCCCCTATTCCATGTCTCCCTCAATCTTTGTCAAAGAGGACACGAACGAGAGGAGTAGCCGAGCCAGCGCTACTGGAGATGTCCATGTCGCCATGTTCCTAAGCATGCCCAACACATGATCATCGCATGTTGCTGCTTGCATCGTTGCCGTCCAGGACTGCCACGGCTACAAAAGCCATCGAAGAGACTCCTTGGCACACCATGTCTTCTCCTTCCCTCCTCCACCTCCCTTCTTTCCTCATCAACGTCACCATTATTGATGACGTAAGCTCTAATGCCGCCGATTCCCCTTTGCCCAATTTTCTGAAATTTTCCACCATGGTTCATCTTCCTCCAAAATTGAACTCTCCCCAACCTTCCTCACTCCTATGTGATGCCCACGCTCCCTTCTTCCTTCTTTCTTGTTGTCGTAGCTCCCTACTGGAGTGCCGCACCGTGGCCATGTTTGTGAGATTTTTTTTGTATGGATAATCCATTTTTTATTTGAAATTACATAAATATACTCACGGGAATTTTTTTTTACAAAAATAGGCTCCAGTCGCCTAATGGTTGGGCGACTGGAGCATTTCGCCCAACCAGACCGCGACACAATATCTGTCGCTGCACAGTAGAGCGACTGCATCTAGTCGCTCCTCCGTACGGCGACTTACATGTAGTCGTCGTTCCGTTAGGCGACTAGCATGCAGTCGCCATCCCGTTAGGCGACTGCATGTAGCCCCCGTGATTGTTTTAGATTTTGTGAATTTTGTAATGTTGAACCGGTAAAAAATATGGTGAAGTTGTAATAAAAGTTTATGTTCATTGTATATTGTACGTGCGTAAAAAGTTTTAGAAATTTTTTTTATGAAAGATTGAGTAGAGAACGATCGATACATATACTGTTAAGTGAGATAGTTTATGTGCGGAGAAGAGATGATAGACTTATGTAAATTTAAATAAACTTCATAATATAACTGTGAGTAACATGCCGCATGTTTTTTCATTACATGCATAACATATATAGCATCTGCAGCACGCCTCACTCGTCACCCTGGTGTGCCCTGTCACCGCGCCCGCGTCCTCCCATACGGCCTCGCTTGGCCCTCCTCCGGTGCAACGGGTTAGGACGATCCGAAAAAGTAAAACGAGCAGGAGGGTGTCTATCCCGCCCCTGCGCTGGTGGAGTCAGCTGCACCTCTGGCTGTGTGCCCTCCGGTGCACCGGGGAGGGCACTGCCAGAGAGAACCTCCGGTGCTGCGTCGGAGAACTGCCCGGGCCACTCCGCGAAAAACTGGTCCACATCGTCCAGGCCTGGGGAGATGCCGTGCTGCTGGTAAGTACCTGCAATATTAATATCGTTAGTTTGTTGCATGTCGTCTTCGGATAAACACGATATAAAACCCTCTGCGTACCCGTAGCTGGCGCCATCGAGGTAGGAGGAGGGGCGTACACCCCCTGCGTGGGGAAGACAAGGGTGTGCGTAGGAGGCGTGAAGTGAACCGGTGTAGGAGGCCATGCCCAGGCTGAACCCCCTGGCTGCTCCAGGTGAGGTGGTGGAGGACGTGTCCACGTACTACCTCCGGAGTAGTGCTACGCTGGTCGGGGTGGCACTGGTGGACGAGCAGTCGGAGCGGTGGCGTGGAGACCGCCGGTAGCCTCGTGCAGGACAGTAGACTAACAATACGTCTACACCCGTCGTGCATCCGACACGCAAAGCTGACGCCCTCCTCATGGGTCAACTGCGCACCAGTGGCGACCCTCTGCAGTAGTGAGCCGGACTCGGCGCATAGGGTAGCACCGACGTCAGCCTGGACACAAAGACATGAAATGGTCGATCATCGAAACGACATTACCATTTGGGAATCTTTGAAACGACATGTAACGTACCGCGATGTGAGCGTCGCGAGCGAGGTGCGCGGGGTACGTGTCCGTCAGAACGGAGACGTGTGTGGCAGGAGGGTCTACCACATATACGAGCCTGGTACGGGTCCGCGCCTGGTACCAGCGCAGGTACTCCGCGTACTCCCTGCTGTCGTACGGGCGATCCTCCTCCACACGGTCGTCGAGCGCACCCTCCCACTGCTCGACCCAGGGCTGCATCCTCGACGACCAGTCCGTGCCTTTTTTCACTCCCTTCGCGCTGTGCCTGCGTATAGAACCATTACGTAATGTGAGATACTTGCGTACGCAGTAGTAAGTATGTACATATTTAGCACAAACGATCACTCACCCGTGCACGTGCCGCGGAAGCGATGGTCCGACTGGTACAGGAACCGGCTGCCGTAGCCCGAACTGCCGCATGACCCGCTGGGGTGCGTAGTCCTCCACGTAGATGTGGTACACGAGCTTCCGGGGGGTGAGCCAGAAAGCCCGGTCACGCCAGCAAAGTGAGGACAGCCCGTCAGGAGCACGGGCCTGCACTGCCGTATCTGCGTACGGCTCCCAGCGCACGTCGTCGGCTGTGATGCGGTCGAGCTGCTCCACAAAGGGCCGGTACGCCCGCGTGACCTGCACGTGCGCGAACTGTCCTGCAAGAAAGATAAATTGTTTAGAATGACGATCGTCAATAAGAAAGAAATAGTTGACTGTGCTAATACTTACCCGACGACGGCACCAGATAGAACCCATCGTCGGCCGGTCGACGTCTCCCCCTGGATACATCTCGGGCCCGTACGGACCCATGTCGTCTAGCACAGGTCGTCCGAGGCTTAAGCGCTCGAACGACCACAACTGCAGCAGCAGGGGACAGCCCGTGAGGATCGAGTTTGTCTTGATCCTCGTGCACGCATCGCACAGCGCGCGGTACGTCGCGGCAAGTACGGCCGATCCCCAGCTGACCTGGTGGGGCTCGCCGTCAGCGATCGCCCTCGCATAAGCGATAAGGCGCGCATCCACCGAGTTGCCGTAGCTAGTGGTGAAAAGCACCCAACCAAACAGCCATAGCAGTACGCCTCCAAGTGGCGCGACACCTGGTGATCGTCTGCCTGTGGATCCATGCGCTCCACCTGAATGCAAATAAGTTGTTATTAGTACGTAATACCACAAATAAGAGCTTCGAAGACACGATCGATTGTAACCACGTACCCGGTACTGTGCGAGCCACCTCAGTGTCGGCCCATGGGTCTGATTCTCTCCGAACATGTGGTGGTCATCGGCCGGCGGAACGACACCCTCGAATCTGCCAAGCAGGTCAGCGCGCCAGTCGGTCGGGGCCTCCGGTAGGAAGGCAGCGTCTCCCGCGATCGGAAGTCCAAGGAGCAGGGACACATCCTGCAGGGCCGGTGTCATCTCCCCGAATGGGAGGTGGAAAGTGTGCGTCTCGGGCCGCCAACGGTCCACCAAAGCCGTCAGCAGGGAACGGTCGAACGGGAAGCGTCGTGATCGCCCCCCGCCCGCCTCATCCCCGCCCTCGGCCAAGGTGGCTCCATCCTCCTCCGTGGCCTGCACCATCCGGGCAAGAGGGAGTAGCCCGGCATCCCGCAGCCTGCAAACAAAGTGAAGGTCAGCACGGAACGAACTTACGGTCGCACTAAACGCTGGAGTAGTGCAAACCTGGCAGTCCAACGAGGGTCGAGTCCCTAGGCCACGCGAGGTGTGTGTGTCCGGACCACTCCCAGCTCAGGCGGCTCGTCCGTGCTCCTCGGTGGCGGCACTAGACGGGAAGCGCGATGAGAGCGGTCCACGTGCTCGTCCAACAGCGCGTACCGCCACTCGGAGTCACGTTCAGCACGAGTCATACCTGCAAAATTTGTACAATAAATTCTACATCTAAATTTGTACAATAATTTCAACATTAAATTTTCTACATCTAAATTTGTACACTAAACTTTCTACATCTAAATTTGAACACTAAATTTTCTACATCTAAATTTGTACAATAATTTCAACATTAAATTTTGTACATGTACATTTAAATACTATATTTTGTACAATAATGCATTAAAAATGGTATACAAAATTTATAAACTAAAATTTATAAACTTAATTTCTAAACTTAATTTCTAAACTATATTTATAAACTAAATTTTCTAAACTTAATTTCTAAACTTAATTTCTAAACTATATTTACTAAACAAAATTTGAAAATTAAATTTCTAAATTACATTTCTAAATTTAATTTCTAAACTAAATTTCTAAACTACATTTTGTAAACTAATTTTCTAAACTATATTTCTAAACTATATTTAAAAATTAAATTCCTAAACTAAATTTCTACACTCATTTTCTAAACTAATTTTCTACACTAACAAAAAATATAACACCAAAAAATTACCTGAAAAATCGCGCACTCCCTCTTCTCTTCTCTTCTCCCTCTCTTTCTCTCCCCCTCCTCTTCTCCTCCTCTCCCCCTCCTTCTCTCCCCCTCCTCTTCTCCTCCTCTCCCTCTCCTTCTTTCCCCCCTTCTATTCTCCCTTCTTCCTCTGCGCGGCACTCTCTTCTCTGCGCTGCGTGGCCGAACGAACAAAGCACGGTCGGTTTATATCTCACCCCCCCAGTCGCCCCACCGTTCGGCGACTGAATTTCAGTCGCCCAACGGTTCGGCGACTATATGGCAGTCGCCCAACGGTGGGGCGGCTGCAGTTAACCGCCGAACGGTTGGTAGACTCTCCAGGTGTCGCAGTCTGGTTGGGCGAAAGGCTTCAGTCGCCCAACCATTAGGCGACTGGAGCCTATTTTTGTAAAACAATTTCCTGCGGGTATATTTATGTAATTTTGAATAAAAAATGGATTATCCTTACAAAAAATTCATGTTTGTGATGGGTCACCTCACATGTCGATCTGCCAATCCAAGGCTTCTCTGACCTTTATCGCATATATCATTGTGTCCATCCCAGTGCGTTGAAGCCGAAACCAACTACAATCTTCCTCCTCATCTTTCGTGGAGCACCACCATCCTACCATAGTCATCGCCATGGCTAGCCTCCTCAGCACCTCCTACGTCGTTGTTAACCACGAAAATGAACTACCGTCCTCTGGAACATGGTATGCACATGCAACTCTTTCCCTTATTTGTTGGAATATACAACTGCCATGTCTGCCTCCATCTGACAACCCCGCCACCACCCAGTTCCGATCGCCCTCATTCACCACATCATCCTCTGACACCTCCACCGGTATCAAGCCTCCTGTGTCGCCACTATTCCTCCCCGTCTCGCCGCCTTCTCTATCTCACCATGGTTGAGTTGATGATTTGTAGATGACATGGCAGAAATAAGTAAAAAGTTCATCAGTGGTCTTTCAACTTTTCAGTTCATCTAATTTTCGTCCCTCATTTACAAAATCAGGTAGAACATGTTCCTCAACTATCAAAATCAGAGCATATCATGTTCCAATACTATTTTTGTGGGTGGTTTTAGTGACATGGCTGCCACATCATCAATTTTACTAAGTCATCTACCACATCATTAGTTTGTCAATCCCCCTTTTCTCCCTTATCTCTCTCTCCTCTCTTACTCTCTTCCTCCTCCCTCCACCTCTCTCCTACCTCTGGCATCCCCGTCATCCGCTCTACCTACCGTGTCTCACATTCATGTTCTTCTCCTCTTCATTTCCCCCATCTCCTTCGTTCTCTCGTGCACTAAAGGCCAAGGAAAAGTGCGAGGGGCTCGAGCCCTTATTCCGGCCGCTTGAAGAATACACACTCGTTATTATGAGTTAATGGTATGTTTTGGTAATTAGTGACAATCATATTATGAGACTAATATTTTTTATGAGTTAGACGAATAGGTGTAGGATCAATTATAACCGACTAGAGGGGGTAAATAGGAGGTTTTAAAATCTTGTTGCTTTAATTACCAAATTTAACAAGTATGAGCAAATCAAAGTTTCTAGCACAAGTCAAGAGCTAAACAACTTAAGTTTTACTAAGGCACCACAAGCAATGTCTTTACTAAATATAATTCTAGCCACACAAATTAATTCAATTTTAAGAGCTAGAAATGTAAATGCGAAAAAGTAAAGACAAGGAATAACCACAATGGAGACACGTGAAGTTTTTCTCGTGATATCATAGACGGTTCATGTTAATAACTGTCTATGAAATATCACAGACGGTTTTTATTACGAGCCGTCCGTGATGTCTTCAAGTATCATAGACAGTTCGTGTTAATAACTGTTTGTGAACTATCACAGATGGTTATCAATACGAACCATCTGTGGTAGTGGCTCATCACAGACAATAAACGATCACTCCTATAAAATCGTCTGTGATAATAACAGCACAGACGATTTTCCATGAAACATCTGTGATAAGGCATCTAGTATAGCTTATTTTGTAGTAGTGAGCGTAGATGTTCATGCTATACTCGGCTTTTACAATTAGCTATTTCCATGCTCTCGTCGTTGTAGCCATGGCCATGCGCATAGCCACCCACCGCCATGGGTTGTCCCCTGCTGCGTTGCCGCTTCCTATGAGCTACCATCACCTCCTGTACTGATGTTGAGCTTGGCCCGAGCCACCATGCTCCTTCCTCCCTGTCACCCTACTCTAGTTCATCGCGGAGATGCAAGGTGAAGACGGTGGCTAACAGCGAATCAAGCCCCAGCTTACCGACACCAGAGAGGGAAGAGAGAAGGATGGGGGATGGCAACCGAACAAAAGAGAGAGAATAGGAGGAAGAAGATGAAGAGAGTGAGAGAAGGATTATGTGGTCATTGAAACATAGGACTGTTGCCATAGTGGACAAGAATTTGTCACTTAGGATCCCAGTCAGTGCCATATCACCCAAAACCACGTATAAAAGCGGATTTGGACACGAGTTGACATGGTTTTGGCTGTTGGAAGACCGATTCTACCTAGTATTGGAGATGAGGGACGAAAATTAGACGAACGTAAGAGTTGAGGGATCACAAATGGACTTTTCCCACAAATAATGATATGGGTAACCATATCACTCAAAACTACCCACAAAACCGGCCAAGGAATGTAAATTGCACTAGTTTTGATATTTGAGGGACAGGTCCTGCCCGATTTTACAAATAATGGATGAACATTAGATGGACTAAAAAGTTGAGGACCACAGGTTAACTTTTTTCCTTATACCTTTATACCGAGGCGATGCACTCTAGGACTCCTTATGACCGACCGATGAATAATGTGGGGCGCTAATCGAGAAGAGAAGACGAGACGCAGGTAGCTTCTTTCAAAAAAATCCCCTACAATAAGCTTTTGCTATAATTTGGACCCACAAAAGCGATCGTGGATATCATTTGCGACCCAATTTGGCTCGACCACTCAACCCATTCCTTCCTAATCTAGCACAAGGCCCACTATGCCGCGTGCCCATAAGCCCATTAGCATTTGCCTCGTGGGCTACTTGTTGTTAGTTTCCTTGGAGAAGATAGGCTTTAGACGTGGTTTAAAATCCTTCTCTTGGGCTTCACGCAACCAGGTTTAGGGCGTGTTTGTTTCAGCTTAAAATCCGATTCTAGATGAAAATAATCGAGAATCCCACCCAAACACCCTTGATTGTTTTAAGATTCTCTGGAAATCGAGAGGTCAAAAGAATCACAATTGAACTACAGTTCGCGTTCTCTGTACTGCGGCTTCCCCACCGCGATTTCCACACCGCGAGTTTCTTTCCACCCGTTGCCCCTCCGCTCCCCCGTCCGCTCGCGGTCGCGCTAGTTCCCCCGCCGCCACCGCCTCGGTTCGCCGCGCCGCTCCCTCCGCTCCCCCATCCGCTCGCCCCTCCGCTCCCCCGTCCGCTCCCTCCTCCGCTCCCCCTCCGCTCCCCCGTCCGCTCGCCCCTCCGCTCCCTCCTCCGCTCCCCCGTCCGCGCTAGGTTTCCCCGCCACCACCGCCTCGGTTCGCGGCGCCGCTCCCCGTCCGCTCGTCGGCGCGGCTCGTCGAAGGCGCTCCCGCTCCCCGCTCGCTCGCCGCGAAATCGCTCGCTCGCCGGTCTTCCCGTCAGCTTCCCCGGCTCCCCGTCATCTTCCCCGCGCAACCGGAGGCGACCTGAAGGTGGAGGCCGGCTCCCTTTGTGCTCCCCCGTCGAGCTCCCCGTCGCCCTGTCCTGTTCTCCGACTGAAGGCGTCCCGCTTCCTCCACGCTCCCCACCGTCCTCGTGCTGGTTCAGGTACTTTTCTTCATAAATCTGATAGATGTATGGATTGTATATTTGATTTGTATTGCGAATGGATGGATTGTAGATGGATAGCATGGTTAGGGCACATTGCTAAATATGATGTCATTAGCCTCAGGGGCATACATGTCATTTTACACTCAGGACAGACAATCTATGGGTTGAATAATCAGGATTGCCAAACACTCTCGATTGTTTAGACAGTAAATTCTTTAGATCGCAGCTTATCAGAAAATCCTGATCAGATTAAAATTAATTCTCAGATAAGCGGTTTCAAACACGGCCTTAGTTGTTGGCCCTCTACGCATCACATGTGCAATACTTAGGGCCTGTTCATATATTGCGACTGATATCTTTTGGCTGAAAATAAATAGTAGTTAAAAGAAGTGTCTTTTAGAAAGACAGAACGAGCGATGGGGAAAAGTAAGAAGAGATGTGTGCATAAGGCAAAAACGAGAGGAGTTAGGTGGGGTGCGTGATACGCCCGTGATCCCCTGTTGAGCGAGACGGAAACGAGATGAGTGAGGAGGCCACTTCGAAAAGTCGGGGTAGCTGATGCCTTTTGACTGAAAATGAATAGTAATTAAGAAAATTATCTTTTAGAAAAAAAAAGATGAACGATAGGGAAAGGTAGAAAGATACATGCGTAAGACAGAAAACAAGGAGTGGGATGGGATGCATGATACGCCGTGACCCTATGCTTCTCCCATAGCAAGACAAATAACCATAGAGAGGACCACTTCAAAAAAAAGTGCATATTAACACCTAGTTTCTTCAAACAAAAACCAACCTAAACAGCAACTGGGGCATTGGTAATCGAGCGCCAAAGAACCAATCACCACACGTACATATTGCCCTACATGAACAGTAACGGGTCATGTGCACTACAAACTCAAAGGCATCCCGTCGTATCGACCGACTTCTGACTACTAGACAGTTCAGAATTCAGATTGGCAGCACCGCACGGAGAAGAGCGTTTTGCGTTGCTTGAACCAGAAGCCAGTGCTCACTGAAGGTGTGGCGGCTAGGTGATGCGCACGTGGAGGAGACTCGGAACCAAACTTCATTATCCCTCCGAACACGTCACACGGTACAACTCCCGGGTGTAATTACTCCCACCTCTAATATACCACCTAAATAAACTTAAAATACTCCTTTATCACTTTAGGTATACTCGTATACTAATTATAAGATACTCCAATGTGAACCACATAAAAAAAATTGCAAAGGAGTCCATAGTTTTTAGTGTATTTTGTAAATAACTTCATATACGCATATGAAAAGGAGTATATCTAAAAATTATACATACCACCTCTGAAAAATTGTACATACCATCTAGATAGTCTTAAATACTCGTATACTACACGTACATACCCCCTGTTACGCGAGATACTCCTTATGTTATGAGATACAACATAGGGAGTAATTACACCCGGGAGTAGAAAAGAGGTTTCCTATATATATATATATATTTCTAAATATATAAATCTATAATATATTTTTTGAATTTTATTTTGTAATTTAAGTACACTTATTCATTTTATATTGAGTTAAGATTGACTTTTGAAACTTATTTAATTATTTTTAATAGACTAATAATCTAAAAAATATAATATATCAAAGTAAATTAAACTAGTTCAACTTAAACTAGCAATAGATAATATCAAATTTTATATACTAATATAGTTCATTGTCACGATCACGATCCGATCCTAACGATTCTATAAGAAAATCATGATTCCTCTACAATATTACCTTATTTCTATCCATCACTATTATCTATCTTCATAGGATCATAGGATCGTATGATAATACAATACGTGTCACAATCCTAGCAACCTTGATGGAAGGGGGGCACGGGGCACATCAGACGTGTGATCAGAGAATTCAATTTTGATAATTTGTCACCCGCTAGTCACGACATAAAATCTTTATCAAACAAGAAGAGCAGCTCAAATGGCATAACAATAGCAATACGCAGCTCATTTCAAATGGAAGTTGATACGTTTGGCACGACGATAGTATATTCAGTACAAGTGTCACCACATAATGCTAAGATTCAGACTGCTGAGCGAAAAACAAGTTCAGAATTTAAAAGTACTCTCGAGTACAGGCACCAAGTACATAAACCATCACAACAGTTGTCAAAGTACAAACCACAGGCCAGATACTCCACGAAGCATGTTAAGCCAGATCCATTGGAAGCTCTCATCTTCCCCCCAGACACCAACACTTGAGCTCACAGCAAGACACAAACACAGGCAAACGATAGCGATAGAGTCAAGAGATAGAAAGTTTTACCTGCCAGGAACACAATGTCAGGAGTTCTACCTGCGCCTAGGGGAAGGTGAGCTGCTGCTCCGGCTGTCACTAGAGATGCTCCTTCCTCTAGGAGCCCTGCAAGACATGCCGTTTTTAGTTTTTTTGAAAAAACATATCACTTATATGATGCTCACATAGCTATCGTATTAGAATATCTAGACATAATCAAAACAACAGAAAATGTATGTGTTACCTTCTAGGGCTGCGACTCCTTGATACCTTTCTTGGTCCCTATACAAGGAAAAAATTAGCATTTAACCACTTTAGTAAGGTGGAGCATTTAACCACTTCAGTATTGCAGAGCATGACCAGCAACAGAAGCAAAAATTTAAATATTGTCTTCTCTAAGAGGCTACAAAAACCACAGCAGATGTAACACTCACCCTTCTTGGACTGGGTGATCGAGAATACGATGAATCTGAACTTCCATGCCTCAAAGGAGATCCTCGACCCCTGGTACCACATAGAAAATTAGATGTGAGCTCCGTTGGAAGATTTAGAAGGCAGAGGGAAGGAAAGATAAGAGAGAACAATTTCATTACCTTCGAGGAGAAATTGACCTTGAGCGGGAGTGAAGGGGACGACGAGGAGGAGAACGACTGTGACGACGTGGAGGTGGTGGTGGTGAACGACCGTGACGACGTGGAGGTGGTGGTGGTGAACGACCGTGATGACGTGGAGGTGGTGGTGGTGAACGACCGTGATGATGCGGAGGTGGTGGTGGTGAACGACCGTGATGATGCGGAGGTGGTGGTGGTGAACGACCGTGATGATGCGGAGGTGGTGGTGGTGAACGACCGTGATGATGCGGAGGTGGTGGTGGTGGTGAACGACCGTGATGATGCGGAGGTGGTGGTGGTGGTGAACGACCGTGATGATGCGGAGGTGGTGGTGGTGAACGACCGTGATGACGCGGAGGTGGTGGTGGTGAACGACCGTGACGATGTGGAGGTGGTGGTGGTGAACGACTGTGACGACGTGGAGGTGGTGGCCGTCTTGGAGGGCTCCTCAACCGCCTTGGGGGTGGTGACCTGCCCGGGGGGGCGAACTAACACAATCAGTATAGTAATAAAATTAGGGGGGAGATCAAAAACAACCTTCAGATGCAACAAAAGTACAAAACCCAACACAGAAAAAAGGGTGAAACAAGTGAAAGAATCAGCAACTAATCTTATAGACCAGGATATCTGGCACATATTGTGAGACATGAGCATATGAGACAGTGTATTCTGTGGGATAATTGATATTGCATTACCAAACAGAGCCAGTGATACAAGGTATATAAAGGCAAGGGGTAGGGTTAGGTCTAACAGAAAGGAGACCACCCTGGAAACCCTAACAAACAACCTGACAATCCTAACAGAAAGTGACTAAGAGCACATGGGCCTTAACAGCCTGTCTAACACCCCCCGCAGTCGAAGCATCTGCACCTCGGACGTTTAGACTGGACCGAAACTCACTGAAGACCGATGAAGGAAGACTCTTGGTGAAGATGTCGGCATACTGTGATGTAGTGGGGACATGCAGTACGCGAATATCACCAAGAGCCACTTTCTCGCGGACGAAGTGAAGATCAATCTCAATGTGCTTGGTGCGCTGATGCTGAACTGGGTTGGAGGACATATAGACTGAGCTGATGTTGTCGCAATACACCAAGGTAGTCTGACGAAGAGGAGTATGCAGTTCCAACAGAAGATGTCGTAGCCAGGAAGCCTCGGCCACAGCATTGGCCACACCGCGGTACTCAGCTTCTGCGCTGGAACAGGACACCGTGTTCTGACGCTTGGAGGACCAGGAGACCAGGTTATCGCCAAGGAACACGGCATAGCCCGAAGTGGACTTGCGTGTGTCCGGGCAACCAGCCCAGTCAGCATCAAAATAGACCACTAGATCAGACTATGAGGACGGTCGAAGAAAAAGGCCCAAATGGAGAGTACCACGAATGTATCGAAGGATCCTCTTAAGGGCAGCAAGGTAGGGCTCACGAGGATCGTGCATATGAAGGCACACCTGCTGAACTGCATAAGAGATGTCTGGTCTGGTGAAGGTGAGATACTGTAGAGCCCCGGCGAGACTGCGAAAGTCGCTAGGATCACTGACAGGAGGACCGTCTGAGGCTGACACCTTCGGATTGGTGTCAACAGGGGTGATGCATGGTTTGCAAGCAGACATGCCCGCGCGCTCCAGAATGTCCATCATATACTAACGCTGTGAGAGCAGAAGACCACCGTGACACTTCTGCACATGCATCCCCAAAAAGTGATGGAGCTCACCGAGATCCTTCATAGAGAACTCCTGCTGTAAGGCATTGATGATGCGGCGGAGAAGCTCGGCAGATGAAGCAGTGAGGACGATGTCATCGACATAAAGGAGCAAGTAGACAACCTCAGTGCCACGATGGTACACAAACAGTGATGTGTCAGACTTGGCCTCAACAAACCCAAGGGATAGCAGATATGAAGCAAACCGGCTGTACCATGCACGGGGAGCCTGCTTGAGACCATAAAGAGATTTGTTCAGACGGCAGACAAACTCCGGATGAGTAGAATCCTCGAATCTGGATGGTTGTGAGCAGTAAACTGTCTCAGACAAGATCCCATGAAGAAATGCGTTCTTCACATCAAGCTGATGAATCGGCCACTGCCTGGAAAGGGCAAGAGCCAGCACTGTCCGCACTGTTGCCGGTTTTACAACTGGACTGAAAGTCTCGGCATAATCCACTCCCGGGTGCTGCGCAAAACCACGGAGCACCCAACGAGCTTTACACCGCTCGAGAGAACCATCAGCCTTGAGTTTGTGCTTGAAAATCCATTTACCAGAAACGACATTCGCCTTGTCCGGTCGTGGAACCAAGTCCCAGGTGTGGTTCTGCAAGAGAGCAGCATACTCGTCCTCCATAGCTGCCCGCCAATTTGGGTCGGCAAGGACGGTGCGGTACGTCCGAGGCACAGGCGACAGTGGCGTGACGTGGTAAAGAGCAGGTAGCCGAAAACCGGACTTGGCACGCGTTGTCATCGGGTGCTGATTACGCACGGGAGACACTGGCACGGCGCCCGGAGGAAGTTGTTCCGGGAAGGGCGCCGCTCCTGGTGGAGGATGCGCCGGGGAGGGCGTTGTTGCTTCTGGGGGAGGATGCGTCGGTGGAGAGCTTGGGGTGGACACCATCTGCGCACGCCAGGTGTAGATGTGGCGAAAACGCCGGTCAGCAGGGGCCATACTAGGCGATGCATGAGAGGTGGTGGCCGCACGTGGCTGTGCAGGCGCCTGAGATGGAGATGCCCTGCGCAATGCATGGCCCTCCAGTGGCGTGCGTGGCAGGGTAGGTGGTGCAGTGTTCTCGATGATGGCAGGCGCGGCGTTGTCCAGGGCCGCGCGTGGCATGGGCGCGGGGACGTCAGCGCGCGCGAGACCCAGGCGCGCGGGGAGACCTGCAGGCAAAGAGGTGTGCGACGGGCCTATAGGCGTCGGCACTGGATTAGTGTAACCATCGAGAAATTCAAAATCCGCCGTGGAGGGGGTGGAAGGAAGATCGACAAAGGGAAATGACGTTTCATCAAAGATGACATGGCGGGAGAGGTAGACCCGATTAGAGATCATGTCAAGGCATCGATATCCCTTATGATGATTGGAGTAGCCAAGGAAGGTACACAGGGCGGAACGAGGAGCAAGTTTGTGGGAGGCTGTGGCAGCAAGATTTGGGTAGCATTTGCACCCAAAGACGCGAAGATGCTCATAAGAAGGTGAAGACCCAAAAAGGGCATGATGCGGTGTGGAGAAGTGTAGCGTCTTGGTGGGTAGGAGGTTGAGGAGATAAGTGGCGGTATTCAGAGCCTCAACCCAATAGGATGGTGGCATAGACGCCTGAAATAAAAGTGAGCGAATGACATTGTTGATAGAACGAATGATACGCTCAGCTTTACCATTCTGCTGGGATGTGTAGGGGCAGGACATGCGGAGGTGGACGCCATGAGTGAGGAAGAACGTGCGGGTGCTAGAGTTGTCAAACTCGCGGCCGTTGTCGCACTGAACTGCCTTAATACGGGCGCCGAACTGAGTGAAGACAAAGGAGAAGAAGTTAGTGAGTGTCAGGAAAGTGTCTGATTTGAGCCGAAGAGGAAATGTCCATAGATGATGTGAACAGTCATCGAGAATGAGCAAATAATACTTGTAACCAGAAACACTTTCGACAGGGGATGTCCAGAGGTCACAATGTATTAGATCAAAATTGTGTGAAGCACGAGATGCCGACATGGGGAAAGGGAGACGAACGTGTCGACCCAGTTGGCAAGCATGACAAATAGAATGACCTATGAGTTTATTACAGGGAGAGATAGCTGCAGAACTCGCTAACTTAGACAAAACTTCATGACCGGGATGACCAAGCCGGCGATGCCAAAGTGAGGTGGAGGACTCGGCGAGGAAGGACTCGGCGACAGGAAGGTGCAGAGGGTAGAGCGGCCCGGAGCTATTGCACCTGATGATCACGTTCCGAGATCGAAGATCCTTCACAGAACAGCCAGTGGGGTCAAATTCAACATAACAGTTATGTCAGAAGTAAATTGACGGACAGAAATAAGGTTCTTAATGAGAGAGGGGGAAACCAGGACATTATTAAGACGGAGAGAACCATGAAGGTCAGTGGTGCCGGTAGAAGTAACGGGAAGAAGGGAGCCATTACCGACAATAATGGAAGAAGGAACGGGATACCGAGAGGTGGAGTGAAAGAGAATACCAGGATCGGAAGCCATGTGAGAGGTAGCCCCCGAGTCGAAGTACCACTCCGGCTGTGGTGGAGTCAGCGCCATGGTAGAGAAAGCACTGGCGAGACTGCCCTGGTCCCATGAAGGCAGGCCAGCAGGAGCGACGGAGCGTCCAGCAGCTCCGCCCTGGTCCCATGGAGACAGGCCGGCAGGAGCAACGGAGTGGCCTGGGACCTGGCCGACAGAGAATCCCGCAGGTGGACCATGAAGAGCAGGGAGAGTCCACTGATGCTGCGTGGCAGCCAGCAGGGCTTGAGGGTGAGACGGCGTCGGAGGAGGCGGTGCCGGTCCGGAGAAGCGTCTCGGTGGAAGAGGAGCGAGAGGAGGCCGGGGACCGGGCCACATCTGGATGGTGCCGGTCCACGGGTTGTAGAAACTGGGCCAGCCGCCGGGTGGAAGAGCGCTGTGGGAGCTCGCGCCGCTTGCGCCGGAGCCCTGGGAAGGCGCGGAGCTCTGGCCAGCTCGGCCGGAGCGCTTGCCGCGCCGTCCACGGGAGTGGGAGGAGCCACCGCCCCCACCCCCACCCCCGCCGCCGGTGCCACCGCCGAAGCCGCTGAGGGTCGAAGGAGAAGGGGCGCGGCTGGCAGGCGTAGCAGTGGGGTGGCTGCCGGAAGTGAGAAGTACAGTGGCGGGTGAGGACTTACGATTCGCCATCTGGAGTTCTTCTAGGAGCAGGTCGACGCGCGCCTCAAGGAAGGAGGGAAACGGCCGGCTCCGCTGTAGGTGAAGACCGATGGCGGTGAAGTTCTCATTGAGGCCGCGGATGATGTTGAGGACGAGAGTCCGGTCGGCGACGACCTCCCTGAGATCCGCAAGAGCATCTGCCATGGTCTTGAAGCGACGGCAGTAGTCAGCAATGGAAAGGTGCCCTTGAGTGAAGTTCCGGAACTCGGCGTCGAGGTAGAGTGCGCGCGACTCCCGGTTGCCGAGAAACTGGGTTTCGACGGCAAGCCAAGTGACGCGCGCGGTGGCCCGGCGCTCCAGAACGATCTCGACGAGGTCGGGGGAGAGGGTGCCGAGGAGCCAGGATTTGACGACGCAGTTCATGCGAACCCAGTCGGGGAGGTCTGGATGGTGGTCGTCGGCAAGGACGTGATCCTCGAGGGAGTACTTCCCGAGCGCGAGAAGGAGTTCACGCCATCGGGTGTAGTGGCCGGAGTTTAGGTCAAGGACGAGCGGAACCAGAGAGCGGATGTTCTGGACGCCGACCGCTTGGGCGTGGATGTTGGCGACGGCGGCGGCTTCATGAAGGAGGAGGGCGTTGTGGAGAGGAAGGGGGGCCTCGTCCACGGATTCGTCGACGTCGACGTCTCCAACAGCGGCGGCGCGCTCGCGTTCGGCAGCCGCGGCGCGGGCGTGAGCCGCGGTGGCGGCCTCGCGCTCAGCAGCCTCGGCCCGCGCAAGAGCAGCGGCACAGGATTTGGTGGCGGCAGCGAGGCGCGCGTCGGGGTGGATCGAACTGACGCGCACGGCCTCCTCAGCCCTGGCGGCGGCCTCTGCGGAGAGGAGATCGACAGCAGGGAAGGGAGGGGCTGGCGGCGGAAGATCCCCCGACATGGCAGCCGAAAAACAGGGGAGATAGGGTTAGCGGCGGGCGATGAGACGCCGGCGGCTAAGAAGCGGAAGCAAGGGTCGCAGGATGCGAACCCTCTGATACCATGTGAGACATGAGCATATGAGACAGTGTATTCTGTGGGATAATTGATATTGCATTACCAAACAGAGCCAGTGATACAAGGTATATAAAGGCAAGGGGTAGGGTTAGGTCTAACAGAAAGGAGACCACCCTGGAAACCCTAACAAACAACATGACAATCCTAACAGAAAGTGACTAAGAGCACATGGGCCTTAACAGCCTGTCTAACATATATGTAATGGATTTGCGTAAACTTCATCCAAATGCAGAAGGGTAATTTTAGCAAACAGCTCTTAAGACAATAATTGCATGATCATGACTAAAATTGTACAAGCAATCCACAAATATAAATGAAGAGCAATACCTGAAGCATTAAGCGCATCAGGCCAGTAATATGTTCTATTCCTCCTGGATGAGGCATAGGCATATTACACAAAAATGATAAATATAGACAAGTTCAGCATGCCTTACCGCCGTCTAGGAGGCCCAGGGGAGCGCCTGCGCGGTGATGGGCTGCCACGACCCCTCCTAGGTGATGGGCTGTTGTTGTGAGAACAGTGTTAGCAATTCAAGTCACAATACCCTACATACACGAAAGAGAATTAGACATTGCTCACTGCATCGGTGACCTATGCCTTCTAGGAGGTGGAGGAGAACGTCTTCTAACTGGAGATCCTGCTCTCCGGCGAGGGGGGGTGTCACCACGCCGGAGGGGGGAAGCATCTGGTCGACGACGCATAGATGGAGAATCACCACGACGTCTAGGAGATGGATCAGATGGATGCCTGGGTGACTCAACCCTTCGATTTGGAGATCGCTTTCGTGGAGGTGAAGCTGCCTTTCCTTTTGGAGATGCTGCTCGCACAAATGAAATAGGATTAAATCATTGAAGCACTACAACATGCACCTGGAAGTTTACATCCTAGATAAGAGCAAAAGTAACAAGCAACAGATAGAAGTGCCTATTGAAGAACCAGAAGACCACACTGGAATAGTAAGCCCTGACTAAATTATAAGCTAGAAAATCAGAAGCTTACGTTCCCTAGGACGCTGCTGAGCATCCTTTTCAGCACTAGTAGCACCTTTATCATTCTGAGGAGCATCTCTTTTTGGAGGAAGGGGAGGTGCCTTCACAGGTGAAGAAGCCCTTTGGCGTGGTGCAAGTGTGAACCTCAACTGAACAACATTTCCATCAATTTGACCCTGAACAGATGTTAAGTTATTGATCATTTGCTCATCAAAAAACAAAACAAAACATAAACATAGGGCAGAAAGCAATAGCATACACCATCCATGTAAAGAAGAGCCTTCTCAGCATCAGCTCGCTTCTTGAACTCAATATATCCATAACCACGAGGAAGATTAACCTAAATAAAAAAAATGAAGAGTAGGTGTCAAGGGAAGCTTCCTCAAATAATGTCAAAGCAACAGATTCACTTACCATTCGGTCCATTGATAGCTCCACATTCACCACTTCGCCAAAATTTCCTGCCAAATAAGGATAGTTAGACTATTATGTTGTGTGCTGTTTTTGTTTAGCTCAATCATTTGACATACAGAATAATTGAAAAACAGAGTTTTGTTTTTATGCTTTGTGCAAACCCCCAAACCCGATATCATGGTGCTGACAATGTGGTATGCAATGGAAGAACATGCAAAATGTTTATCAACTTCAACGTCAACCTTGAGGCCCTCCTAGCCTACCATTCCGATGAAATTGATGAATGATAATATAGCAAGTATCAGCAACTTCTCAAACCACTTTTCAAATTTAGTTAAATATCAAGTAAAATTTAGATCAATCATTTTAGTTTCCTGTCTGCAGAAGAACATCAGTTGGGGGTAACAATTTGCGATGTTTTACGAGAACATGGAACCAGAGTTGGCCCATTATTATAGCAACAGGAACACACTCACTGCATGGAATCGGAGTATGGTTAGCAATTGACCAATCTTAAAAACTGAAAGCTTCAGGCAAAACACAAGGGTTGAATCACGCTTTCCTTCGTGAAGGAACAGACCTTTCTAGTCTTGATTTGCCTTTCAGTGAAGTAGAGGTTTGGGCTTCTATTTCCAGCTTACCGTCTGATCGTGCGCCTGGACCAGATGGATACACAAGCCGGTTCTATAAAGCTTGCTGGACTGTAATAAAATCTGATTTTATGGCAGCTTTGATAACCTTGCAGCAAGGGAATTTTCAGAAGCTTTGGCTCCTTAATTCAGCTTATATGACTTTGGTTCCTAAGAAGGTTGAGGCTGTCAATGCTAGCGATTTTAGACCAATAAGCCTGGTCCATAGCTTTGCAAAGCTGTTGACAAAGATCTTGGCAAATAGGCTCGCTCCCCATCTCAACTCTTTGGTCTCCTCCAATCAAAATGCTTTCACCCGTGGAAGGTGTATTCATGATAATTATTTGATGGTGCAGCAAACGATAAAGAAGTTTCAACGACAAAAGATCCCAAGCCTCTTTTTGAAACTAGATATATCTAAGGCATTTGACTCGTCTCTTGGTCTTTTTTGCTGGAGGTATTGGATCATTTGGGTTTTGGTCGTTCTTGGAGGAATCTCGTTTCGAACCTATTAGCTACCTCCTCTACTCGCATTCTTTTGAATGGTGAGCCTGGAGAGTCCATAAGGCATCAGCGTGGTCTCCGCCAAGGGGATCCTCTATCGCCGATGCTTTTCATCCTAGTTATGGACGTTTTGAATAGTATTTTTGTCAAAGCTGGTGAGGAGGGGCTAATACAGTCTATAGCTAATCGTTCTATTGGGCAGCGAGTATCTCTTTTTGCTGATGATGTGGCTCTCTTTATTCGACCAGTTCAGGAGGAACTTCAGATCACAAAAGAAATTCTGGACTGTTTTGGCAAGGCTTCGGGACTGCAAACTAACCTCCAAAAAAGTTGTGTGATTCCTATAAGATGTGAAGAGATTGATTTGGGGCTGGTGGATGGAATTCTTCAGTGCCCTTCGTCGGTGTTCCCTTCCACCTATCTGGGCCTACCAATCTCCAATAAGAAATTGCGTAAGAGTGATTTGCTGCCATGGCTTGATAAAATAGCAGATCGTCTCCCAGGATGGAAGGCTAGTCTCATGAACTTGGCAGGTAGAGCTACCATGGTGAGGTTTGTTTTGTCAGCCATTCCAATTTATTTATTAATAGCCATGAATGTGCCTAAATGGGTAATCAAGGCGATAGATAAAATTAGAAGAGCATTTCTTTGGAAAGGAAGAAAAGAAGTGAATGGTGGTTGCTGTCTGGTAGCCTGGGAAAAGGTGCAACGGCCTATTGATCTAGGTGGACTTGGTATTTCCAACCTACAAACCATGGGCTGGACATTACAAATGAGGTGGTTGTGGCTTGAGAAAACTTCTACAAATCGACCTTGGGCAGGATTGGATTTTCCTGTGCAGCCACAAGTTCGTGCAATGTTTGCCATTTCGGTGCTTACCCATGTTGGCAATGGCAACAACACTCTTTTCTGGAGCGATAGATGGCTGCATGGTTGTTCCTTGTTGGAATTGGCTCCGGTTGTGGTTAATAATGTGTCAAGGAGAAGCTTACAAAACAGAACTGTTGCTCAAGCCCTTCAAAATCACAATTGGGTGAGGGATATTCAGGGTAACCTCTCCATGGAGGGTTTGGTTCAGTACTTGCATCTTTGAGATTCTTTAGAGGAATTTTCTCTAACTCAGGAAGAGGACCACCATAATTGGAAGCATGTGAGGAGTGGAATATTCTCCTCCAAATCTACTTATAGAGCCTTCTTGCATGGTGCAATATCCTTCGAGCCATGGCAAAGACTTTGGAAGACTTGGGCTCCACCTAAATGTAAGATGTTTCTATGGCTGGCCATCAAAAACAAGTGCTGGACTGCAGATCGATTAGTTCAAAGAGGCCTCTCCCATCCCGAACATTGTGTTCTATGTGATCAAGAAGAGGAGACGGTGCAGCATATCCTAACAAGTTGTGTATTTGCTAGGCAGTTCTGGCACAATCTGCTGTCCCCTCTTGGATATCAATGTGTTGTCCCTAGAAGGAATGAAAAGAGCTTTGCGGAATGGTGGAGAAAGGCAAGCAAAAAGGTTACAAAGACTAAGAAAAAGGGGTTCAATAGTGCTGTAATCTTGGGGACATGGACGCTCTGGAATCACAGAAATAGAATAGTTTTTGATACAGCATCGCCTTCCGTGTCGACAGCCCAGCAATTCTTCATGGAGGAATTGAGGCTCTGGAGCTTTGCAGGTGCTATTAAGCTTCAGGAGCTATTTTTTGGTCGGCATGTGGATCTTGTGTGAGTGATTTGTTCAGGTCGGGTCGATGTGTTGCTTAGTTAAGTGTGTTTTTTTTCTTTTAAGTTCTTTTGGCAACCTTTCCTTTTTTTTCCTAAGGGAGGGAAGGAGGTTGTTTGTACGGGAGTCTCTCCTTTTTCTCTCTTAATATAAAGATATGCAGCTCTCCTGCGTGTTCGATAAAAAAACACACAAGGGTTCAAGATAAAAATGAAAAATCACACAGCACAAATTAGATATTTAAAAACACACAAAATGCACATTGCCAACAGAGTTTCTAAATGCCAATGGGTAGCTCAACTATCAAACAAGGAAAACTTGTGCAAATGCAAACAAACTTAATTTCACCCTCTAATTCACAGTTTAATAACTCACATCATAACAGTACCTAACTTCCAACAAGAATGAAGCGCATGAAAAGTATGAAGACAAACTCACCAAATATTTCTTTCAAATGAGCCTCATTAACATTCCTGGATAGATGATCAATGTGGAGAACAACTGACTCGGGAGCAGGAGATGCTTTCCTGAAACAAGCAACCACCAATGCAACATTGTAGGGCACAACAAGCCAGAGAGCACAACACATGCTCAGTTAATATTAATTGTTTCAGGGGAAAATAGAACAAAGTGTTTAAACGCACAACTCCTAATATGAGAAACAAGCAGGAAGGCAAATGCCTAACATCAGCTTATGTACGCAAGACGTAACTTTCCCAGAAACACACAAGAGCCAAACTTGGTCAATCGAAGTATGAAGAAGAAGTAGCAACATAGCAGCTACAATAAGAAATTATCTCAGATGCTACTGCTATTGGTATCTTGCTAACATAAAGGAGATGGCTCAAAATATAATAGGCATCATGAGCAAGCTCTGTATTGTCATCCCACGAATAGAATTCCATACATACCATATTTGTTCATGCCAGAAAAAAATGATAACAAGTTCAAACAGCATGCTTAAAACATATAAACATCAATGCAGTGCCAGCAAAATAAAAATAAAAACTGCAGATATTCTGCAAGCTTGTACCTTGGAGGTGAAGCTTTTTTAGGTGGAGGTGATGATGAACGGCCTTTTTCTGATGGTGAACCTCTTTTAGGTGGAGGTGAAGGCGATCGACCTCTCCGTGCTCTAGGTGAGCTGCACAGACAACAGTACCCATAAGTAAAAAAATGTGCTCAGGTGAAAGAGAACTAGCATGAGAAACACAATAAATTGAAAAACACCAAAGAACCATGTTGATGAAAGCAGCAGCATGAAGAGTAACTGAGTGACTTCATAGATGAGCTAATTTAAGTCCACTTAGTGTCTAATTGCCATAACAACAATTGAAACATAGTGATTTAAAAGGTAAAAAGAACGAAAAGCATGAAGCAGGATGAATTTGTAGAACAGAAAAGTGAATTCGATAGTACAAGGGATAATGGATTGGTCCTGTGACTGTAACACAGGTATGTTTCAAATGGGCACAAGGGGGCAGTGGAAGAAACAGAGCTGAACTCTGCAGCGATTCAATGGAGGCTCCATACAAACAAAAACAAACTCTAAATTTGACAAATGTAAGGCCCAATTAATTAATTTATATAGGATATGTATGTGCCAACAATGGATCCAGTCTTAGTTCTTAATAGCAGATGAAGGACACCACCGACCTACGTTGTCAAGGAAATACCAAAAGGAACATCTAAACACTAACAAGCAGCTAGAACAAACCAAAAACATTCCATCTGAATTCTGAAGAAAATAAATTTGCTAACGATCAAGACAATTATTACAAACGTCCTGCTCTGTTAGATACTGAAGAACTACATCCATACTGTTGAATCCCAAGAGAACTGTATTCGACAAAATAACTGGAATATGCAGGCCACACCTATATTGGTTACTGTACATGACATCAGAATCAACCAGTCTCATATACTACAGACTGCAGTTGCAGCCGGTTCCTAAAACACATACTCCAGTTGCAGCCGGTTCCTAGAACACATAATCTAGTTGCACCCAATTCCTAGAAGGTTGGTTCTAAGCAATGACCCATTTATTTAGAAACAAGCCCTGACCAAGTATACAGAATGACAGCCACACAAGCTCTAGGGCTTGTAATTTTTTTTCACAAAGTGGCACTCAAATCAGTAAATTCAACGCCGTAAATATATGAAACTAAACATAAACACATGAAACCCGCAGGTTTCTGAACAAGGTACTGCTCCAGACTTAGTGTACTGTGTAGCACAAATCTAATACACGAACTATCACCAACCTAAAATCCCAATCCTAACACACCCCCAAAGCGAGAGTGGTAGCGTGCATTCCAAGGTTACAAACTACTCGTGGAGATCCCAACATCTCTGAACAAACACCACCAAAATCAAATCTAAAACCCTAAACCGATGGATCCTGTGCGTGGGGACGCGAGTCTCACCTGCGCCTGGCAGCGGGAGGGGAGCGGCTCCGGGAGGGGGAGGACGACGACGAGAAGCTGCGGGAGCGCGAGCGGGATGAGCCGGAGCCGGAGGAGACGGAGCGGGACGGCGAGCGGGAGGAGCCGGAGGAGGACCGCGAGGCGGAGCGGCCGCGGCGGGGCTTCGCCATCGTCTCCCACGGCTGCGGCGGCCGGGCGAGCGGGGTTGGGTTTGGGGTGTTTGGGTTAGGGTTTTCTTCGGGGGGGACAATTAGGGGTGGGGGGAGTTGGTAAGCTGGTGCTCTCCGGCCTACGTGGTGGACGGATGTCAGTCGTCCCAAATTTCTCTTCGGGCCCACCTACAGTGCCTCATAACACTCCGTTGGGAACTTTGGGATCGGCACTAATGACACGTAAGTTCGAAAAAAAAGCTTCTGCTGTACGCTAATGTCTTTTTCTAGACTTAAAGAGGAAGAAAAAGTTCTCCGAGCTTGACTTTCGCATAAGTTTTATAAAACTTCTTTTTATAAAAACAATACAATTATTTCACCAATAGATTCTCGTGTTCCAAATGGAACCTAAAGAAGAATCCCTCCCTTAGCACGCACGAATGCAGGTGCTATCCATCTACACACATCCATCGACAACGCAAAACATGCAATTTGAACCAAGGAAGTATTCAGTTGAATATTGGCTAATAAAACGGTGGTGTACCATATACGTTCTTATCAAATTTTATCATAGTGTTGATTTGCATTTTACTGTACGACAACCTACATCTACATATGATTTTATTAGGATAGCAGTGCATCACAAAGTCTAACAATAGAGGCCCAGCAACTAAGCAGATCACTTGATGGGACACACGATGTTTTGGTCGGAAGATGCAGTTGATCGCATGGATAGCTTTCATTTCAGGAGTCAATCTGGTCGTTCTTCAAATATTCACCGACGCTACCAAAGCATACAATATAGCGATATGATACAAGTCTCATGTTTTTTTTCAGATAGATCTATGTCTGCCTTCCTTCTATGTTGTGATTTGTGAGCTAACATCTTTCAAAAATCTTGTAAAGTTTCTCCAGAGAAGCAACCTGCATAATAAGTTTAAAATCAAACAACTCAAGGTTAGCAATTCTTGGTCTCAAAAAAACGAGAAAAAGGGTTAGCAACCCTTATCACTTATAAAGGTGGTTTGTACAACTTCTTGTGGTAACAATTAAATTCGTTCCAATTTTTTTACTACCTGTCGACAGGAAACCTGATAACTACTCAAGAACATGTCACCTGTAGGCTGTATGTGGGCTGGTGGTTTAGAAATTGCTGCTTCTGAAAGATCTTTTTTTGTGTGTGATGATTCTAAAATAATTTAAATAGTTCCGCACTTCAATTTGTACCAAAATTTTTACAAGTTTATTAGCAATTCTTTAAAATAATCTAATGCCAATGCTTGGATGAAAGAGTAATGGAAAAAAAAACTTGTACATAAGCATGGCAAGAACTTAGGGTGCGAGAAACGAACTTTTCATTGACAAAAGTGCGATTTCAGGGGTTACATAAGTCAAGAACATAAGTAAAAGCCTGGAAGCACATATTGCCAAAGATAAAAATGAACCTGAACCAAAGTTAGAAAAGAACCTGCACAAACGTTCCATCTGTTGCCATTGACTTCGGGGGCTTGAGGAAAAGTCGCATGGACGGAAACAAGACATGCTGAATGGTCCACTCGCGCTGAGCCCATGCTGTTTCTGCTTCCGCAAGTAGTTCTTGATCAATGCCATCTTCATCTGTTGTGCAATTTGTGTTTAGCACCAATAGCAATTAGCTTTGAATGAAAAGACATACATTTGAGGCTGCAATTGGCCCCATGAAAGATCTAGCTGCAACCATTATATATCGCAGACATTTGTTGGGTATATCATCAATTTCCATGCCATGTTATCTGAGTGGTTACAGATTAGTAAAGTGGGAGAAACTCTGGATTCAGTTGTCTACTAAGGTGTAAAACTTGGCATATCTGTTGTGTGTTTAATTCAATGGTTATAGAATACACACATCCAACAAGCTCACCTGTGTTTTTTAAATCATTATCAGCATGTTCACCACTTGCCACGCAATCCTTATTTTTCTTGTATAACTGAATGCCATTCCCAGATGGATTTGGAAGGATAGGAGGGTGAAGTGCGTAGAAGTTTCCAATAGCAGCAGTTGCTGTTCTGAAGCACTCTTTCTCATCGTCCCAGGTAACCTATTATAAGACGGAAATTGCTAAAATCAGAATTGCCAGAACTGGGGGAACTAGAGTAGAATCTCAAACAAAATATGACATGAAGCAACACCTCTTGGGACTCAAATTAAGAAATAAGTTAAAATCTAAAATAAGAAACATAAGTTATTTTTGGAAACTTAGGTTCCATATCTACATGAAAAGACAAAATTAAAATGTGAAACAATGAAACAGCCTGCAGATTTACTATTTGCCATCGCCTCTGTAGGGAGTGAATTGTCAAAAGCCAAGCCCAAATTTAAATTAGCATAGATAATGAACATGACAGCTTAATAAGAGGTTAGAGGAAATTAGGAACCTACATCATTCCCCAATGTCAACACGAATTCTGGAAGACGATCCATATCAGGGCTGTACTGATCAAGTACAACAGGAAGCCTGGTCAGGTTGCCGTCTTGATCAATGTGAATAGAGAAGTACTCATTAATCATCTCAGCATTTTCTTCGAGTATCTCAGTGTTCACCTGAAAACAAATAAATATTGTGTTCGTCAAAGGAGCGATGCTACAGGAATCAGCAGACCAAGCAGTTATAAAACAATCAAGAAATAGAAATAGCATGCATACAACAACAACAAAACCTTTTGTCATAAACAAATTGGGGTAGGCTAGGAATAAAACCTTCTCAAGATCAGAGAGATAAGTCTTGAAAAAAAAAACCACAATGCTAAAACCCTAAGCCATACATCCTGCTATCTGAACCGAGAGTCTAAAACACTGCCCCTAACTTTCTTATGATTCCGATACGTAAATCGCTAACTTCAATACGCTCCTATCCAAAACTAATTCTTTAAATACACTCCAATCCCTCAAGTATCTTTTAACTGCTTCCTCCCACGTCAGTCTTGATCGGCCTCTGCCTCTTCTTACGTTTTCAGTACACCTTAAAATTCCACTACGTACCAGTGCCTCAGGGAGCCTTTGTTGGAGATGTCCAAACCATCTTAAACGATGTTGGACAAACTTCTATTCAATTGGTGCTACCCCTACCCTATCACGTATATCATCATTGCGGATGAGATCCTATCTTATGTGACCATAGATCCACCGCAGCATCCTCATCTCCGCTACACTCATTTTCTGTATATGTTGTCTTTTAGTCGCCCAACATTCTGCTCCATATAGCATCACAGGTCTGATTGTTGTCCTTTAAAACTTACCCTTTAACTTTTCAGAAATTTTTTTTCACACAGGACACTAGATGCTTGGCGTCATTTCATCCACCCCGCTCTTATCCTATGGCTCACGTCTTCATCAATCTCACCGTCCCACTATAGCATCGATCCCAAATAACGAAAAGCGTCATTCTTAAGCACTACTTGTCCGTTCAATCTAACATCTCCATCATCTGCCCTAGCACCACTGAAATCACATCTCATATACTCAGTTTTAGTCATACTAAGTCTAAAGTCCTTCAATTCTAAGGTCTTTCTCCACAACTCGAGCTTCGTATCAACACATATCCTACTCTCATCAATCAGCAACACATCATCAACGAAAAACATACACCAAGAGATATCTCCTTGTATGTCCCGTGTGACCTCGTCCATCACTAGGGCAAAAATATATGGGCTCAACGCTGACCCTTGGTATTGCCCTATCTTAATAGGAAAGTAATTGGTAACACTACCACATATTCTGACAATAGTCATAGCATTTTGTACATATCCTTAATTAGGGTAATATATTTTGTTAGGACTTTTTTTGGAACGCCCACCACATGCCTTTCTTAGTACTTTATCATAGGTTTTCTTCAAGTCAATAAACAACATGTGAAGGTCCTTCTTTTGCTCCTTATACCTCTCCATCAACTGTAGTAGCAAGAAAATCGCCTCCGTAGTCGACCTCTCAGGCATAAAACCAAATTGGTTTCTCGTCACGCTAGTCACTTTTTCTTAAACGGTGCTCAATCACTCATTCCCAAAGCTTCATTGTGTGGCTCATGAATGTCTCCTTTTTAAAAAAAAATTGGCACTGATGTGCTCCTCCGCCACTCGTTTAGCATTTTGTTCAACCTAAAAATGCTATTGAACAAATTAGTTAGCCAAACAATCGCCATTTCTCCTAGGCATGGTTGTCACGGCGTCGCCTAGGCGACGCCAAGTCGTCCCGGCGGCCGGAGGCGGACGCCACTGCTGGTCGCCTCGCCTTGTCCCGCTGTTGATGCCGATTTTGGCCTGCTCCCGCCGCCGGCGTCGATCTCCAGCGGCGCGGGGTGGGGAGGCGGCGGGGAGAGCTCAGGCGCCGGGAGGGGAGGTGGCGGGGAGAGCTCGGGAGCGGGAAGGGGAGGCGGCGGGGAGAGCTCGGGCGCGGGGAGGGGAAGATGCAGCAGACGGGGGAGGCGGCGGACTGGCTGGCGGCGGCTAGGGTTAGGAGATCCGGCGAGGGGAGCTGGAGGCGGTGGGGGGAGGCGAGGGGAGAAGGCGCCGGGGAGAGGAGGCGGCGGCGGAGAGAGGATGCGACGGGGAGAGGAGGCGGCGGCGGAGAGAGGATGCGCCGGGGAGAGGAGGCGGCGGCGGGGAGAGGAGTCGGCATGGGAGAGAGATGAAGTCGGGAGAGACGGGAGGAGTCGAGACGCTGAGTCGCGACGGGAGTCACTCACGGGACTTATACGCAGGAGACTGGACCGTATAAAGGCACAGGAGAGAGCGAGAGACGGATGGATGTATACGCAACAGGATCGGGCGCTCGCCTAGGCGTCGCCGCAGCGTCGCCGTGGCGTCGCCTAGGCGTCCAGGCGCTCCTCGCTCGCCGTGGTCGCCGACTTCGCCGTGACAACCATGCTCCTAGGCATTTCCATACCTCAATAGGGATGTTATCAGACCCCAACGTCTTACCCACTTTCATCCTTTTTAAGGCCTCTCTTTTTTCTGACTCCTGGATTCTTCGAACAAACCACCTATCGGTGTCGTCAAAAGCATCATCCAATTCAATCATATTATCATCCTTATTGTGGTTGAACAACTTGTCGAAGTAATCTCTCCACCTATCCTTGATCTCCTTATCTTTCACCAAAAGTCTATTAGAGTCTTTGATACATTTAACTTGGTTGAAATTTCTAGTCTTCCTTTCTCGAAATTTAGCCATCTTGTAGACATCTTTCTCTCCCTCCTTTGTATTTAGTCTCTGATAAATTTCCTCATATGCCTTGCCTCGTGCCTCACTCACCGTTTTCTTCACATTCTTTTTTGCTGCTTTATATTTATGTACGTTGTCATCGCTCCTATCATAATGCATGTGTTTATAGCATATCTTCTTCTCCTCAATAGCCTTTTGCACTTCCTCGTTCCACCACCACATGTCTTTAGGTCCTCGTCTTGTCCCTTGGGTCACTCTAAGCACCTCCATAACCACCATCCTAATGTGAGTTGCCATCTCTGTCCACATACTATTCGCTTTGCTATTCACTTCTCCCATGTCCCACGTCTCTTCCATTACCATCATCTCCTTAAACGCATGTGCGGTATCTCCTTTGAGTTTCCACCACTTCGCCCTCATGGCTCGGCAACCTTAGCTTGTCAAACCCGTAACATAAAACGAAAGTCGGAGAATACCAACTTATGTTGCTGGACAACACAATATCCAGGTATAACCTTACAGTCTATGCAGACTCGTTTGTCCTCTCTCCTAACAAGAACAAAATCGATTTGACTAGAGTGCTTACCACTGCTAATGGTAACTAAATGAGAATATCTCTAAAGGTGTTAGCTATCATGAGATCATAGGCTACAACAAAGTTTAAGATATCTTCTCCCTCTTGATTCTTATCACCATAACCAAAACCCCTAAGCACCCTTTGAAACCCTCCATTAGTTGTACCGACATGACCATTGAAATCACCTCCTAAGAAAATCTTCTCATTGATAAGCACACTTCTAACCATGTCATCTAGGTCTTCCCAAAATTGCCTTTTAACAGTCTCATTCAACCCTACTTGTGAAGCATATGCACTAACAATATTCAAAACCAAATCATCAAAGATTAGCTTGACTAGGATAATCCTATCCCCCTATCTCCTCACGTTGACAACTCCACTCTTAAGGCGCTTATCGATTAAGATGTCCACTCTATTCTTGTTTCATTCTGTTCCAGTATACCACAGCTTGAAGCCAGTATGTTCCACCTCCTTTGCCTTCTGACCCACCCATTTAATCTCTTGAACGCACAAGATATCTATTCGTCTTCTAATCGTTGTACCAACTATCTCTCTTAACTTACCTGTTAAAGACTCTACATTCCAACTACCCATACGAATCCTACTCTCCTCAAATAGCTTCCTTGCCCCTCGCACTCGTCGAGTAAAGTGCGAAGACCCTTGCTCATTTTCTACTATATCCAGGCGCCGACGTAGCGCGTCACTAAGGGAGTGATGTCCCAGCTCTTGATCAACCCGGGTTCCAATATGGCGTGTCGCTAAGAGAGTTACGCCGTAACGAAACTTTTAATTTGGATTTCATTCCATAAAAAGATGACATGATTTTGACGTTGGTTTGCCAATCGTAACACAACCTTCCTTTTTTTTCCTGACTTGGGACAGACTATGTAGAAAACTAACAAACACTTGAGCAATTGAGAAAACAATTTACTTCTGCTAACAAACACTTGAGCAATTGAGAAAACAATTTACTTCTGCAATCTCCCGTTTCTCCTCATCTTTTTCATCATTCATTAATTCATCATCATTCAGTGCCATCATCAGCAACTCTCGAAGTGGAGCTGGTTCACTAAGCTGGATGGCATTGAAGTTTCCAAAACGGCGCAAAGCTTGCTGGTACATGAGTTCTTTACTGCATCACAGGTTGAATCATCAATGTATACATGAAAAACAATACCAAAATTGTTTAGCGCAGAAAAAATGAATGCGATATTTTGAAGAGGTGGCAGTAGTTGCAGGCTTGCAGCTGGATATGATATGCATAGGATAGCAGTTTGATGATGTCTGTGAGCAACATGCTTGTGTAAGCGTGCATGCATTTGCACATGTGTAGAGTGGAACTGGAGTTTCTGGCACCTTCAATGAATCATGTCCAAAATTTGAAATTCCTAGCTCAAATAAGACCTAGAACACTAGTCATAAGTGGCAAGGGTGACTATAGAGTTTACCTAACATTTACCACATTTACAAGGTATAAGCGGGTATTGTGCTGTATCAAGGCAAAAACTTCATCGGCGAGTCCAACATATGTGCAATTCTTAACAATGTCCAAAAGGCCTACAGCAGTACATAAATCATCAGTCCACAAAACTGCAGGCAGGCACTACCCTTCAGGCGTCAGAGGCTAAGATGAGCTCACCAGGATGGAAGTTAGAATCTATTTCCATAAGAAGCTCATGGCGACTGGACAAATCACAAGCATCTTTTGGATTTCTCCTTGATCTTACAACATTTCTTGGAGGACCATGTACAAACAGAAAAAAGAAAATCAGTCCCACTAAAAATCAATGACTTAAAATCGCCCTCCTCACTTCTTCAAATAGATTGTCTGAAATCTGAATTAGCAAACAGTGCAGAAATTTTTTTTTCTCGAACACGCAGGAGGGCTGCGTATCATTATATTATAGAAGAAAAAAGAGGGGAAAAGAACCCCAAGCACACTGGTTTAAAAGATTACAGACTCGCCAGCGCTAAATATATATAGCATGCAAACACAAAATTCCTCGCATGAGGAAAGGCATAGAACAGGTACTTAGTATACAGTTTTAGGGGCATATGTGGAAAACATTTTCAAGGAACACAAATTGATGATCATATCAAATGACAGAAAATACAAAAGGCAGTGAAAGGTTGTCAGCTTGCTAACAAAGACCATACCTTACGGAAACAAGGTCAGATTTCTTTTCAAGATTTGAAGATTGCCCATGCCAATAAGTGTGTAACCTTCCAGATGGATTGCGTGGATCTGTTCTGACCATCTGGCTCACGGGAATTGTTTGAGATTTCGTTCCTACGATATAAGATGATTACAGTGAGATGATTGTTGTTGGGGGGGGGGGGGTGTACTTTGAAAAATTATTTTATCTTGAAAATGTAGTCATATTAAAGCAGATCCACTAATGTTTAATATATTCTGCATACCAGAAGCCATGCTGACTTCAGTACCCTTTTCCTTTTGTATGTTACCTTGACAAAGAGCTGAGGAGTTTACTGCCTGCAATATACATGCAACAGCATCATTAATGTGCACAAAAGTTTACATCAGAATGAAAAATACATATGCGAATAATTTGATGTTCTAGATCACTAAAGTTTATCTGCAAATGAAAGTGGTTTAAACTTACATGCCATAAGTTGATAGCAGGGTGGGCTGTTTCTCTCAAAAGAGTATATTGCGCTGGAGGTACATATTGTTTTAAGTTTGAAGCTTTTGCAAACAGGCACCAGTAAAGTTAACTAGTATGAAGTATCAGCATCAACTTTTAAATTATGAGTAGGTATTTGCAAATGGTCGAAACAACAGGTGGGTCTTCTGCAATTTTCAGCAAGGATCATCTAGTGATAAAGTCCTTTTTCCAAGAAATCGAGTTTTGAAGAAAATGACAGTGTATGAATTTCAGCATACTTTTCTGCAAGTATTCATGTACATTTGGAAATTAATGCCCTCATGCAACTTGTAGTACCTTTACAACAGATACACTGTCTCTGAACATGGTGACCAAGTATGCAATCAAAAGTAATCGAGCAGATATAAGGGAAGTAACCATGTGAACACTTAACAGTTCATCACTCGCAGTTGCCACAGCATATCAAATTTGATAATACACATACAGTAAAAGGCAACGTATCTCATGATTTATATAAGCATAAATAATAAAAGTAGATGATATATCCTCATAGCAGACATAGAGTGCTAAATAATCAATGAATCACCTGAGATTGGAATATCCTTGTGGTATTAGAATTTATCAGCTTTTCTTCAATAGCATCTTTAATTGTTTCAATAATACGCTCTTGATTCAAGAGGCTAACCTGTAATCCAAAGGAATCACTAAAAAGTCAACCGTTTGTTTTATAACTGGAAAATTGCAGAAATGCTTGAAGCCTTGAACATCAGGGTAAGAGAATATTTGGAAGTTGTGCTCTCTTGAACAATTCTTACAAGGAGGTGTCACAATATACCTCTTTTTTGGTTGGATGTATATTAATATCCACATGTTCTGATGGAAGACTGATGGACATGTATATGAAGGGTTTGGATGCTTGAGGCAATGTTGCGGAGTACACAAATTCAATAGCCCTTTTCAAAGCAGTGCAGTCTACAAGCCTATCTGAAGAGTAAATACAAAAACAGTAAGTGCTGCACAGAAAATACATGACCATGAAATAAAAAGAACTATACACTACTAGTTCACCACGGATGCATAATTTGGCAATTTTTGTTGGTCACAAAAAATTTTCCTTAGAAATAACCCTTATTGATACCACAGTTAAATGAACAGAATGCAACCAAATTGCCAAACTCTGACCAGAACTACATAGATGCATCATTTAATTGGGCATTGATTGTGCAGTTAAGTCCATACAAAATCGTCAGAAATTATTTACGGAGGAAAATTAGCCCTGAGAAATCACTAGTGCCTTGTGATTCGTATATTCCAGTGAGCAGTAACTATATTTGTACCATTTATGAAAAGAATCATCGTAGTCTTCTTTGCCACATAATTTGCATTTGAGATGTAACCATCCATCTTGAAGATTGCATCAGTAGCATTCTCATCTGAAACCTCTATTTCCATCAGATCACGAACAACAGAAGCCCCATAGACATTCCTAATAGCATCTAGCCTTGAAGATGTATTCGCACTATGAACATCTGCTCTATTGGCTCCATGCTGTGACATAAGAGGCAAATGTCACCCTCTACAAACCGATGAGATCACAAGGAAAGATATATTTACCTTTCTGCAAGAGAAGTTCACGTTGATGTGATGGACAGCAAACCGACTGATGAAATCTACAATCTTGGGGTAGTCATCATTGGAGTTCTGCAATGTTTTTCTACGTGCTACCATATTGTAAAATAAATTTTCAACCTGCACACAATGTCTTATTTGGGTAAAAAAAAAAGACACGATACATATCCAAGTAATACAGCACTAACTCTACGCAAACTCACCATGACTTGAGTTCCTTTAACTGCAGCACAGGGCTTTGGCTCATTATCCATTACTCCATCTCTATAAGAAACTCTGACAGGAAAAACATGATAATATTCATTAACAAACAACTCTAGAATCGAGCAGAAAATTTCGAAGTTGTTCATGGACTGACCTGTAGCCGTGCAGTTGGCCTTCTGTTATTGTTGTCACGGTAACATGGCCAACATAAGTCATACTAGCCAATGCCTCCCCTCTGAACCCCATGGATTTTATAGTTTGTAGATCCTCGTATGCTGATAACTTTGAGGTAGTATGCCTTTCACACAATATTGGCAAATCCTCAAACTGTGGAAGGAAATCATGTTAGCTTGCATTGGTGATGATCAACAATGCTTATGCAACTGCTTCATCTGTATTCTGTGGGGATGCTTAAAGCAAAATTTTGAACATGCTCACCCAATAATCAATATAGTAATCCTATAGTAGGTAGCAATAGCAGGCCCCCTCAATATGCACAGGCCTAACTCGTAGTATCATATATCATAGCATGGCAAACAACTACATGTTGCCTAGAGCCAATTAGCATTGGCAATCCTGAATTGCCTAATGAAACAGTTGAGCGCTCAACTCTCCGTAACCCATTCTGATGACATTTTTTATACCTACGTCAGAACAAAAAAAAACTGATTTATCAAAACACAAAACCAAAACCAAAAAAACCCCAATCAGTCGTCCACATGCTTGACAATTTGTCGATTCCACCAACGCACGCGATTAAACAACAATCACAATTAACAACTCGCAAACCCGGCGTATCCAAGAGTTCGACACTGGAAAGGTGCCAAAATTTTCCTAGTAGCAGCTTCAAGGGTTTAGAGGACGGGGGGTTGGTTTGAGGGGTTTAGGGTTTAGGAAACGTACCCGGATGCCGTGGCCATCATCGGAGACCTGGATGAGCTTGAGGCCGCCGTCTTTAACGGTGACGGAGACGGTGGAGGCGCCGGCGTCGAGGCTGTTCTCGACGAGCTCCTTCACCGCCGACGACGGCCGCTGGATCACCTCCCCCGCGGCGATGCGGTTTACCACCGACTCCTCCAGCCGCCGGATGCGGGGTGGGTCCGTGCCACCCCCGCCGAGCGGCATCGGGTCGTCGACGTCCATGCCGCCCGTGGAGGCTGGGAAAGTGGGAGTGGGGAGGCGGGGGAGGAGGGATTTGGGGACTGTTCTTTTCCTCTGAAGCTGGCGGCTTTTGGCTTTTGCTACAGTACTTATATTTCAAACGGAGTATTTTTTCAAAACGGGGTCTACAAGTTAAACGATGTACACGTTAAAAGCTCTACATCTGTACCATCCAAAATCGTAAGTGAGTATCACTCTCTCCGTAATCTATACCGTAAACAGTCAAAATTCAAAAATTTCAGCCAAAAGCCATAAGCCACAGCCGTTGCCAAACAGGCCCTTGGTGTACGCGCGTTACTGATTTTTTTTAGCTAATGCGTTGCGAGTACCCAAGAATGGGGTGTGTGTATACGTATATGTGTGTATATATGTGTGTATATATATAAGTCTCTTTTCTACTCTGGGTGTAATTACACCTAATATTGTATCTCATAACGTAGGGAATATTTCGTGTAATAGAGTATATTCATATGTAGTATATGAGAGTCTAAGACCATGTAGATTGTATGAACAACTTTTCTGAGGTGATATGTATATTTTTTTCGACATACTTCTTTTTATGTGCGTATATGAAGATGTTTACAAAATATACTAAAAATTATGAACTCCCTTACAATTTTTCATGTGGTTCACATTAAAGTATCGTATAATTAGAAAAGAGGCTTCCTATATAGAAACAAAATACATTTTACTCCCGGGTGTAATTAATATACGTGTATACCTAAAGTGATAAAAGAGTATTTCAAGTTTGTTTAGTGGTATATTAGAGGTGGGTGTAATTACACTCAGGAGTAAAAGGTTCTCTCTCTCTCTCTCTCTCTCTCTCTCTCTCTCTCTATATATATATATATATATATATATATATATATATATATATATATATATATATATATATAACACCTATTTTCTACTCTGGGCGTAATTACACCCAATATCGTATTTCACAACATAGTAAGTATCTCGCATAACGAAAGGTATGTACGTGTAGTATATGAATATTTAAGATCGTCTAGGTGGTATGAACAAATTTTCAGAGGTGGTATGTACATTTTTTTAGACATACTCCTTTTTATGTGTGTATATGAAGGTATTTATAAAATATGCTAAAAACTATGGTCTCCGTTGTAATTTTTTCGTGTGATTCACATTGGAGTATCTTATAATTAGTATACGAGTATACCTAAAGTGATAAAGAAGTATTTTAAGTTTGTTTAGGTGATATATTAGGGGTATGAGTAATTACACCTGGGTGTAAAAGGTATTTTTCCTATATATGTGTGTGAGAGATAGAGAGAGAGAGAGAGAGAGCAAATGTGATCTCAACCCATTTCACAAATATTTTATTTATCTTAGCACTGATATATAAATATAAAAAGACTAAAAATATTCAAGATTATATTGAATCTCAAGCATAAAGAAAAACAACCATAAATAAGTAGAGATATATGCAAGGTTTGGTGCATTTTAAACATTTATTACCAACATATGAGTGAGATGTTCTTCCTTAGTTCTATATTTGTAGTTATGTTATACGCAAAAAAGGATATCCTAGGCAAAATGCATATATATCAACTATGTCCAGAATTTTAACCAACAAATAAAAAGTATGTACATATCATGGACATTAAAAAAGTTATGAGAAAAGAACATTAGCTGCAGCAAATACTGATCGCTGCCAATGTTATCAACCTGCTAAAAATAAATGAGAGACCATGTAGAGGTCACCCCATGGTTGTGATGAGTAATTGACTCTTGATCTAGGAAGATTGAGTTTAGTGTTTGAGGTTTGTGCTAGTTCTACAATGTCGTAGCCCTGACGAAGTGTTCTGCAGCTAATACGACCACGTTGGCCATGGTCGGTTGCCCACTGAACCTTTTACGACCACGTTTTCCTTGGTCGGAACCGGGTAGAGGCATTGAACGAGTGGTCGGAAGGCTTTACGACCACGTTGGTCGTGGTCGAAAGCTGTGCGCATTGTTTACGACCACTTTGGGTGTGGTCGAAGGTCACCCGAGAGGTTTTACGACCACTCTGGCCATGGTCGAAGGGCACCAGAAGGGAGTACGACCATTTTGGCAGTGGTCGGAGTTCATCAGGAAGGTGTACGACCACTTTGGGCGTGATCGGAGAACATCAGAAGGGTTTCGACCGGTTATGACCACGTTGGTCGTGGTCGAAGGCAGCTACGACCACGTTGGCATGGTTGAAGGCAGCTCAACCACGTTGGCTGTGGTCGGACGCTGCTACGACTACGATTGGTCGTGGTCAGAAGCCAGGTTCACAGTTCACAACCACACAGTCAGTGGTCGAAAGCCGGAAAACTCATTTACGACCACGTTGACGGAGAACACGGTCGTAAGGCGCAGTTGGTGGTCGAAAGCGGTCATACGACCACGTTGTCGCAGACTTCACTTCCTAAAAACGAAAGCGGGTTTCGACCACGTTATGGGCGAACGTGGTCGTAGCTCGATCGGATGCGGTCAGACGAGCTTGGAGCGCGGTCGCAAGTGGGCGACTGCGGTCGGAAGTGTTCAAACGTGGTCGGAAGGGTTTCGACCACGGTAAGTCTCATTGTGCGTGGTCGGAAGGGCTTCGACCACGGTGAAACTCGGTGTACGTGGTCTGAACGGGGTTCGACCACGGTGGAAAGCGATGAACGTGGTCGGAAGGTGGTTCGATCACGCGATAATGGTCGTAGGCTTTGAGCATTGCTTGTCTTGTGACTTTGACCAGTCGTAAGTTGGTACGACCTGGTTGGATAAGTCGTAGCAAGCTATGAGGTGGTCGTAGCGTTGTTGTGTGCGGTCGTAGGCTGCAGGAAGGCTTTTGTAAGCTCGAGGGTTTCTCTGTTCTGTGCAACAGAGTGGTCGTATGAGGTCTAGACTTTGTGCGATAAAGTCTTAGCGGCTAGCATTGGTCGTGGCTAGTGTCTGCATGGTCGTAACGAATTTTGGAGAAGTCATGATGACCTGCTGTGTGGTCGAAGGCTGCTGGGATGTCTTCCAGGGCTTCGACCATTTCTTGAGTTGTGCATTCGAGTGATCGTAGGGGGTTTACGATCAGGTTTTGTGCTGTGACACTTGTTGGTTGTACCAATGGTTTGTTTGGTGCGGTGCTATGTGACGGTTTGCTTGTCTATGTGGCTGCAGGACTTCGGAGCTATTTCATGGTGAGGCGTGGGAGGACCGGGACTAGGCACAGGAGGTGTTGAGGTCCAGACGGTCGGAGACGCCGAAGATGATCGAGGCTCGTGAGGTGGTTGCAAGCCGAGGAGACGAGGAACCGAAGCTGGAGCTGCCAGAGGATCTTGGAGACAAGTCTTGGTGAGGCTTGGAGTGGTCGGGACTCGACATGGGAGATGTTGAGGTCCAGAATGACTAGGTGTAGCCGAAGAAGACTTGGGGCTCAAGGTGGTTGCATGCGTGGACAGCAAGGCAGGAGGAAGCTTCCGGGAAGGCAGCAGAGTGGCATTTTGGAGAAATGACCAAAGTCTGCAAAAGGGAAGCGGTTCTCTGCAAAGCACAGGAGTTGTTGGCGCTAACAGGCAAAGCAGTGGAGCCGTTGGGTTAACGGGTAAAGCACTGGAAGCTCGTTCTCGCTAGTGGGTAAAAGTGAGTGGTAAAACCCGGTGTTAGGTGGGGTTTACGGGTTATCCCCAGTAAGGTCTAATGGGTGGATCCATTAGGTCAAGTCTCGTGCGTGAGGCTATAAAAGGAGAGGGGAGGCAAGTGTTGGAAGCGAGTTGGCCGGCTGGACCTTGGAGGCAGCCGCCTCTCCCTCCCATGGGAGTGTGTGTGCGTGTGTTCGCTCTAGGGTTAGAGCTTGTCCTCCCGAGGGGAGTGGCTGTAAAAACCTCCTTTGTAATCATTCATCTCTCTGTATCGATCTATCTGAGAAGTGTTTTGTCTGAGATGTCTTGATTACTCGTGTCTTTCTTTGTCGGTTTTGTCGATTCTTCTCGGGTGTTCTTGTTGGCTTTTCTCTTCTGTGTTGAGTTGTTGCTCAAGACTACCTTGGTCTCTTCTGCTCTAATCTGGGGAATCAATCTCAAGGCCATTTGGCCAGTTCTTCCCAAGAGTAGCAAGTGGTCGAAGAAGGTCTCTTTGCCGAATGGTCGTGCGCCCCAAGTCCTCTGTTCTCTGTTCGACCATGTTGTTCTTCTCGGTTGCAGTAGAGAGACTTCGACCGCTCTGTGATTTCTCAACTTGAGGTCGTTCCGCTGCTGTGGTTGAAGTCTCCTGGTTATTTGACCCAAGACTATCAAATTATTCGTTTTTGAGTCTTGTCGGTTGTGCGCGCTTTCTCTGTTTTCGGTCATTACTATGCAGTCTCTATTGTCGGTCAGATCTCTGGTTTTCAGTGGATCGTCTGTCTTGACCGAGTGACTCGATCGACCACGAGTTGGCGTTCGATTTCTCTGTCACAGACAATCTATCTCTTGGTCAGATCTATCACGATAGAACATTTCGTCTGTTTTGTTTTGTCCTCGGCCAGCAGCGGTTCTAGTTCAGGTGTCGGTCTGGTTTACGGTTCTCCAGTGAACATTCGATCTTCGTCTTCATAGCTTTGTAGCTATTGGAGAAGAAGATTGTGTGAATACTTGAAAAGTTTTTAAGGCACCATTCACCCCCCCCCTCTGGTTGCCAATTCGGTCCTACAATAAACAACCTTCTATTATGGATGAGACAACAAAATAACATATGAAACATCCTTGTTGACATTGCCTGAATTTTTTATATTAGAGGATCATTCAAAACATTATATAGAAGTTCACGAGCTTTAGTGTGGTCTTTTTCTTGCAACTTGAGGAGCAGTGTGCAACATCTCTAAACATTTCTGAAATATACATCCATACATTTGAATCTGCATAATTTTGAACATCTATGTATCTATGAAAAAAATTAAACTGTATACAATCTAGTCAGTTGTGCATCTATGCATCTATGTAGCTGAACAATTATACATCCATACATATGAACAATTATAGCCTGAACATCTACACATCTCTGAAATATTATTGTCTACTAATCACATGTATTGCAATCCATCCACAGATCAAAAGGCTGTAACAAGCATCAATTCTAGACAGCAAAAAATTCAACACATTCAGATCTATAGCAGAGAAGGAAGAAATTTGCTTCGTACCTCATATCTGGATGGCGCGGGTGACAAGATTCGGTGACGTGGGCCGAGGTGGACAACATCAATGGAGGAGGTGCAGATGGAAGCGGGGGCGGCGTCAACCGGGCGCCGCTTGGAGAGGTGGGAATGCAATCACCGCATCAATAGAGGCGGCTGACATGCATTATTTTTGCATATATTTTCTTGTAATTTACCCTTTATATTTTTCGTATTTCAGAACCATTTGTCATCATTTAAACGCTTTTCTATAATGAATTGCCCAAATTGGATTGTTTTATATTTTTTTATTTTTTCCACAGGCCAGCGCGTCGAGGCGCATTACCTTCAAAAGTGGCATGCTAGGACTGCTATGTACAGATGTATACGTCACAACGGACACGTAGGATGTTCCCACGAAGAAATCCAAGCATTAGAGGGCCACTACATAAGAATCCAGAGTAGCTGGGGATTTGATTATGATTTTTCCAAACTTTAAGGCTGCTCACAAAAAAGACAAAAAAAATCCCCAGCCCTAAAATCCCTAGCACTGCCCCTGATTCAATCAAGCTCAACATTTCTTTTCTTCCTTGGCCTCCTTCTGCTCCTCCCCCTCTACTCCAAATACGATAGTTGGCGAGCGCCGAGCCATAGCTCATCGATGCACCACCCACCAAGAGCCACCGCTCCCTGCTCACCTCCTTCCTCCTCCTCTGCTCTCTCTCCGCATCCACTACCCCATAGCCCGTCATCTCCTCCACCGCGCCCACCGCTCCCTCCACTACTCCTCCTCGTCTCCGCTCCGCCACCCATTGCCTCTACTGCTCCCCAGACCAATCCGCCAGCTCTGTTGTCCGCCACCACCTTAGCTCGCCTACAAGCCATCCTGTCACCGCCCATCCCTCTCTTCCTTGGCTCCTTGCACTTCTCTCCTCCCCATCCTCCTCTACACCACCATCGCTGATAGCCACCTCAACTCCTTCTAGCCGTTGCCAAGCCCTACTATCCACGTCGTCGCCCTGCATCACCTCCTCTAGCGCGACACCGCTCTGCATCATCCCTGATGCTGACACTAACCTTGGCGACTATGAGCTCAACCACCTCTTAAGTGACCACCAGTTCACCACCAGTGACCTCCACTTTGTATTCAACACCAGCTTCCACATCTTCACCGACATCACCGACGACATCTCCACCAGTCTCGACATCGTCTTCTCCAACCTCATAGGCACAGATGGAGGCAGGGAGGAGGCATCGGCTCGAGGCGGCTTGGGGAGATTAGGGGTGGCAAAGGAGGGAGATGGCTACTAGCATGGGTGATAGGATTCTGCGGCATGGGCCAAGGTGGACAACGTCAGTGGAGGAGGCGCAAATGGAGGCGGGGATGGCGTCGGTGGGATAGCGCTTGGGGAGGAGGTAGGGATGCAATCACCGTATCAATGGGGGTGGCATAGATGGAGGTGGGGAGGAGGCGTCAGCTTAGCTCGAGGTGACCTGGGAAGATAAGGGGGTGACAAAGGAGGGAGGCAGTGTAGCCAATTTCGGCTATCGATTGCTACCAGCAAGATCTAGAGATGGAGGTGGTGGTGCAGGATTAGCTATGGAGCCAAGAAGGCAAAGGAAGAATAGCACGGGCGTGGAGGTAGGTTAGTTTTCGCAGTTTTTGGGTGGTTTTTTAGCCAGTTTTTTCTGGACATGGAAGGGAGATGTGTACACGTGGAGGGGATGCATGTACGGGGAGTCAGGAGGGGAGGATGACGGACAAACTCCCCTTTTATATAAGAAGAGAAAATGCATATAGGTACAAATGAGTCTAAGGGGCATTCCTATTTGCGGTAGTGACTGGTGGCTTTTAACTGTAGCTCATAGTTTTTTACTACAAATAAATAGTAATTACTTAAAGATGTGATTTTAAGAAGGAGGACACGTGTGGCGGGGAAAGTGAGGGAGACTGAAGTGAGAGGAGGGGGATGGTGATGTGCCCATGAGCCCCTGCCTTATCCCCGGGGCGAGACATGAGTGAGAGGAGTAGAGAAACCGCTTCAAGAAGCTGGGTGTTCATATTGAGTTCTGACTTCTCTAAGCTGAAGTCAATGCAAGCAAACTCTAAATCAAAATCAATTAATAAGTGTGAGAGTTATCAAAATTTCACATCACCTTTTTTAAGCATATTCAGAGCGTATTGTTGTATATGGAACATTTAAGGGGTGTTCAAATCAGCTTTGGTTTCCAGCTTCTACTTAGATAAGCCAAAAGTCGTTTTAAACACGTCGACTTCTAAAAATGGCTTCTCCAAGTCATTTGCAAAAGTGGCTTCTCCAAAACTGCTTCTGAAAGTGGCTTCTCCAAACAGCTTCCAATAGCCACCAGCTGGCCTCCATGGTCTCCTCCACGTCCACATCTTATAAAAGCTATTTTTTTAAGATTTTGTTCCAAAAGCTACTTCTTTTGGGTGTTGCTATTTTATTTTAACTAAAAGCTATCAGCTCTAGCCGATTAAAACACCCCGTGAAATTTTAGAAGGGATAGTATAGTGCAACAGTTCCATAATACTGTTTTGAAAGCACTGAACATGAAATGAAATTAGTGTGTAAATTTTCAAAATATTTACCTATCATTTACATCACTTTACATAATTCTACATGCAAACCAATTTAAGAATGGTAATCCACTCCCCATTTTCTAAAATGTAATGGACATATGAAAATATGCATGCACCATACCTACATCGAAGTGGCGCAATAAATCTATACTACACTACATACCTAGCATTTCCATAAAACCTATTAAAAACATTTGTTGCAGCGTTTGTTCTTAATTAATATCTATATTCGTTCATAGAATTCACCGTTCAAGGTTCTTTTTTGTGTTTTTAGTCTTGTATCTATAATTTCTAACATTTATAACCCCACGAGGGCCTGTTTAAAACACAAGAATTTCAAAGAAAGTAGTTTAGAATTTCAAAGAAAATAGTTCAATTCCCAAATGAATCTAAATTTTTTCCGTGTAAATAACTTTTGTGTTTTTTCGACTATTTCACCACTTCTCAACTTTATTTTTGAATTTCTTCGTATGCATGTTCTCTGAAAATCTATATGTTGCTAAAAACCTTTCTCCTTAAAAACTACTCACCTTTTATATTTTTAAGTGTATGTATACTTGTAAACTGGTTTTCGCTTTTCATAAGTATGTCACATGTTTGAACCATAGATCAATTTAGCATCAGGACACATGCACATATCAAAGCTAATTCAAAGGCAAGAGCATGCTTTAGGGTGTGTTTGGTTGAGCTGTGGCTTCTGAAAAAGCTGCTGTAAGCTGTGGGCTGTGGAAAAGCTGCTGTAGGTTGTGGGCTGTGGAAAAGCTGTAAGCTGTTTAGTTCAAACAAGTATAAAACTTACCTCCTATCTCTATTTTCCTTGAAACAACTATGAAACAGCTCTCTATTTTCACCATTTCAAAAAGCAGAAAGCCAAAAGCTAAAAGCAGGGTCCAAGGTGCTTTCAAAACTGTACTACTCAAAAGTAGCTGCTTCTGAAAAAGCAGCTTCTAGTTTCCACCCCTTTGGTTGGCTTTTGACTTTTTGGAAGTAAAAGCAGCTCCCAAAAGCTCAACCAAAGGCACTCTTAGAGTTAAAAAACTGGAAGCTATAAATAGCAAAACTTTTTTGATCATTTCTAAAAAAAAGAGTAAATACCAGAAACCCGGTTATTTTGGCTTGTAACACATAACCCTGGTTTTTGTGGTTATGAGGTTTCAGAAAACCCTATCCTTCAAAAATACCTATTGATTAGAAAGCCTGGTCCCATCTGCAGTCTCACATCATCACTCTCTCGCTTCCAATTTGGCAGGGAGGACATGGGAACTGCGTAATTAGAAGCAACGTGTCTAGCTCTGCGTCTGTACGAAGCCAGCCAGTTGACGTGCGCCTCTCTCTCTTCCATCGCCGCCGCCGGAGAGCCTCCACCCACTCCGACTGGAGATAATCGCCGAATCTGTCCTCTCACCCCTCTCTTCAACGCACGATGAGAGCATTCCTCTCAAGTATTACCCAATCCAACAAACACCAGTTATTCTCAGCGTACAAGTATCTATTGAACCAATCACAACAGACAAGGCTAAAATACTTAATCAATATGTTTGAAAAGGAAGAGACATTAGGGCATCTCCTCTCTTGTAATATAAGTTTGAAATTTCATAATTATACATTTTTTTTGTTTTAGGGTTTGAGTGAAGCATTTTCACTGCATAGAATTGAAAAATATCCAAGATTCTTGCCTCCGTGGTTCTTGCATTTGCCTTTGCCTCTGCAATTATAAGAATACGTTTACTCCACGTAAGCGAGTAGATGAAAGAATAGAAGCGTGCCGTTGGGTGAATCAAATGTCATAATTTGCCATAATAGAGGTGGTGGCTGGTTGTATAATTCATTAGGTTACACGGATTTAATTATCTCCAATTTTATGTCGTGAAAATCGGGCAACACTCTCTGCAACGCGGGTAGTGAGCGCCTCCTTGTCGCCGACTTGTGCTCGAATCAGTGAGTGCGGCTTCTCCCTCTCCTCTCTCACTTCTAGGTATGATTAGATCCTCCATTGTTGTTTCTTGATTTTCTTTTCGTTGCAACCCTTCCAACAATTTTAGGTCTTTTGGTCGTTTACAGGGTAGATCAGGGGGTTCAGAGTTGTATAAAATTGTCCCAATTTGATTGGAAATGCTTCGTATTTGGCACAATTGGTGGGTTCACAATGGACACCTGAATCTAAAACGCGAAAACATGTAGCATAACAGAGATGACCTTTGAGTTTAGCAAGCTCAACATTCTTTCATGCATCAAACAGAACCCAAAACCTATGAATATATGAATCTATCTTTCTTATGTGCATGTCATATCCTGACATTTGTTTAGCAGGTAAACATATGCTAATTTCTAACCAGATGAAATTATATTCTCCTTTTTTTTCCACATCTTGTGTGCGGAATTCAGATGTTCATATGTCTTAACATAGCTTTATGCATATTTACAGCTAAGCATCGACTAACCAGCATCCAAGATCCATCCATTCATGTGAAAAGAATTTGCTATTGGAAAACACGAAGCACGTCCAGAAACGCGTTGCCAGTTCCTTGTGATAGTAGTAGTATCACGCACCCTTTGATGATGGCGGCCTCCAGCAACTTCATGGCCGATCGGGGGATGCGACGCGGTGGCTCTTTGGCGGGGGGCTGACGAGCGGCAGCGAGGAGGGGGAGGCGACAGGGGCAGCGAGGAGGGGGGCGTGGAGCCGCGCGCGAGGCAGTTGCGTCGATGCAGCGCGAGCGAATGGACGCGAGGCGGAGGCGCCGACGAGGCGAACAGTTCTTTATCAGCGGCGCCTTCGGTGTGTTGCGCCGATACACCTCGACAAGCCAAGCTGGACAAGAAAGGAGCTGTGGGTGGGCCCAAATATGTCAGACGGCAAGGCCCCACTCGGTTGGACTGAAAAGCTGTGGCTTATAGCTGAAAATGCACTGTAGCTGGCTGAAATTTTACTATAACTAAAGATGACTTATTTGGTGTGATTAAATTTAAAAAAAAATTAAAAACAGAAAAAATGTTAGCTCATCTTAGACAACGCAAACAAATACAGGAAAAAAGAACCGGCAAAAAAGCTCAAAAAAGTGAAAAATCAGAAAAGACGAAATTTATGAATAGTGAAAAATAAGACAGAAATCAGAAGCTGAACCTGAAATGAGCGGGGTTGGGTTTTTTTGAGCTTAAAGTTAACTTATGATTAAACGGTGTGTTTTCAAAGCAGGGTCAATAGGAAAATTATAGTAAAAAAGTATACTGAGTTCACCCGTATAAGCTAAAATCGCATGCGATCATTTATCTCTATGTACTGCCTTTCGCGAACAGTCAGAATTCAAATATTTAAACTATAAGTCTTAAGCCATTAGCCTAAAAGAATCTACTTTTAGCCAGGGTGACGATATGTGAAACCACAAAACCTGAGATTAGGTGCCACAAGCTAAAATACCTATGATTTTTTTGTAATTACAATAATAAAAAACGGTCGGTTTGTTTTGCGAAATTTATTTATTTATAATCAATGAGCCACGTCGTTGTGGACATAGTAGAATATATAGTGAGCAGTAATAGGAACTGTTCTTTTTGTTTTTGCTTCATTTTTTTCTAGAAGTAAACAAAACTAAATATTGAAACGGGACGGTTTTTTAAAATAGATTCTTTAAATAAATTTTCAAGTTCAAAATCGTATACGTCATCTGTGTCTTCGCTGTCTGCTACTATATCGAAAAACGCTGCCAAAAATTATAAAAAACACCCGCATAAACAGTTGAGCATCATAGGAACTGTTATTTTTGTCTTTTCTTTTTAGTTTTTAACTTCTCTAAAATAAAAAAACTAAGCATTAAAACGAGATGGTATTTTAAAACAAATTCTCTAAACATTTTTTTCAAATCCAAAACTATATATATATATATATATATATATATATATATATATATATATATATATATATATATATATATATATATATATATATATATATATATATATATATATATATATATATATATATATATATATATATATATATATGGAAGCCTATTTACTACACCCGGGTGTAGTTACACCTATAGTATCTACCGTCCATCTATCTCGGAATACCACTAGATCACTTGGGCTATTGGGTTGACCTATAACACCTAGAGTTCAAAACAGACCCGTAATGGCAGAAACCCGTCGTAAACACAGCCGTGCAAAAGATACCTGTGGAGTACCGGCTGCAGTAATTAGTGCCGTAAATCTCATCGCGTGATGGTAGGAGTTGTTGCATTGTGTTGCATGGAAACCATTCCATGTCTGACATTTGAAATACTCAATCGGTTTACGCATACTCCCCATCATGAGAACTTAATGGAATGCAACTGGCATTGTTATTTGTATGTGGCCTGAATCTGAATAGCATCAAACTGAGTCGAAATAAGTATGTACGAAACAAATGGCCTAAAACTAAATGGCTTGAAACTGAATGGAGGTATGTATATACGAAACAAAATATTTTGAAGTCAAATGGTAGTATGCACGTATGAAAACAAAGAGAGAAATGGTTTCATCCGAGTACTACTGATATCAGATAGATTTGTAAAAAATGATGTGAACACAATCCGGATACTACTACATGGTAGGATAATTGTGTTTTATACAATGGTTAGCAGGTGATGTATGCCATTTGAAATACTCAATCGCATTATACATACTACCCATCGTGAGAACTGTTTGGAATGAAACTGCCTATGGTTTTTGTAACTTGCCTGAGACGGAATGGCTTCAAACTGAGTGTAAGTATGTACGTACGAAACCAAATGGCTGGAAACAAAATGGCTTGAAACTGAATGGAAGTATGTGCATACGAAACCAAATGGTCTGATGCTGAACACATTGAAATCGAATGGTAGTATGTGCATCTGAAGGGAATACAGAGAACTGAATCAGTGTGCATTCTCGCGTTCTGCACCACAAATGTTCCTTCTGTGAGTTTGCTAGTAGTGTCACTATGCAGTAGTGTCCCTATTAAAAACATTGCTCCTCTTGTTTTTGTATGTAGATTTTGCCGGATAGTCCCTGTTAAAGCATTCTATATTTTTTTGGAAATTTCATACTCTGTAACCTCTGAAAGCATTCTGCATACACCCTCTAAAACTGAATGGAAGTATGTGCATACGAAACCAAATGGTCTGAAACTAAATAAACTGACATTGAATGGTAGTATGTATAGACGGAAAGCAACAGGATTAATGTTTTAATCCGTATACTGCTGCATGTTGTCAGAGAGATGATAAAAAAAAAGATGCGAACACAAGTGGCAAACACACAGATGAAATGCCCTGAAACCAAATGGCAGTATGTACATCAGACAAACAAAAGGAGTAATGTTGTAATCGACATACTACTGCATGTTGGCACTGAGATTGAGTAAAAAACAAATGCCATGAAACCAAATTGCAGTATGTACTGATATTGATTAAAAAGGAGTATGAGAGTATGTGGCCTGAAACCAAATACCCTGAAATCATATGGAAGTATGTACATCAGACAAACATGAGGAGTAATATTGTGATCGACATACTGCTACATGTTGGCACTGAGTTTGATTAAAAAACCATGAGAAAACAATTGTGAAACACAGAGAGGAATACTGTTGTAATCGACATACTACTGCATGTTGGCACTGAGATTGAGTAAAAAACAAATGCCCTGAAACCAAATTGCAGTATGTACTGATATTGATTAAAAAGGAGTATGAGAGTATGTGGCCTGAAACCAAATGCCCTGAAATCATATGGAAGTATGTACATCAGACAAACATGAGGAGTAATATTGTGATTGACATACTGCTACATGTTGGCACTGAGTTTGATTAAAAAACCATGAGAAAACAATTGTGAAACACAGAGAGGAATACTCAACCCAAAAACCCAGATACTTCTCGATTGGGACCGAAATTCTTGGAAGATATTTGTTACTTCCTGCCTATTGGACGATTGCCAAAACTGCCGGATATTTCCTTTGTGCTGAAGTGATTCAAAATGTAGAATGGTTCGGGTCTTCCTCTAACCCATGAATTCCAGATCCGCTAAACAATAACTGCAGCACGAATCTCCATCATTAGCGACGGTGGATGACCCAGGTGTAATTACGCCTGGGTGTAATTAGTATTTTTCATATATATATATATATATATATATATATATATATATATATATATATATATATATATATATATATATATATATATATATATATATATATATATATATAACACCCGCATCAGCTGGTTCCCCGATCCGACTGGAAAGGCAGTTGAAAGCTACTCTCGCCGTCGCGCCGCGTGCACACCCGCACACCCACCCGTGAATCGCCGAATCCGCGACTCCTCCTCCCCTTCCGCTCCATCTGGATGGGTAAGCAACTCCACCCCCCACAAATTCCCACGACCTCATTTCAATCACCCGACAAATAATCCCTCCTCTTCCGCGCACGCACGGCACCAAATCACCACCACTTTGGACTTCCCAGATTGAAAACCAATTGCCTTCTGATGTGTCCTCGCTCTCTGCATAATCGTGCAGGCTCGTATCGATGCGCGGTTGATTTGTGCAGGACTCAGGTAGGTTCGAGCTGATTTCCTTTGATCTGCCCAGTTAAGTGACAACAAGCTTACGATGTTTTATCGGCTAGCGATTCAGGTTGTTTAGATCGGCCTGCGGCGCGAGGTCGAGCACGGCTGGATCCATGGAGAGAGCGAGGCTCACGCCGTTCCCGAGGGAGCAAGCCACAACCAGGATATGCATGGTCTCCAGGTACCTGCATGGCGTTGGGTTCCATGGGATGCTCCTGAGTAGTGTTGAGTTTAGGATGCTTAGGCTTCCATAGGTTCTTGTTGATTACTACAAGCAAGCAATTCTCTGCAGCTTTGCAACGGAGTTGCTCGAGATAAGATCCAGAGAGCCGTCCCTTCACGTGCTCTTTATCCCTGGAAATCCAGGTCGGTGACGCGCTGAAGATTTGTGTGATGTTATATGTTGAAATGCTCATGAGCGAAGGCTCAGGGCTTTCCTCTCATGTTTCTGTGTGGCAGGTATTGCTGCATTCTATAAGGATTTTGTCGAAGCGCTGTATGAAAACCTCGGTGGGCAGGCATCTATTACGGGTAAGCTTAATCCACGCATTTTTCATTGTATGGACTACCTATGCAGCTTGTTGCTTGCTGATGAACCTTATCCATTGTCCAGCGATAGGGCATATTTCACATGGCCAGAAGGTAGTATACAACTCGACTGATGTTTGTTTCCTGTTTACTTCAATTTGATTCATAGCATCATTTTGATGAATCAACAAGGGGGCCATTATTGCCTGAAATGTGACCAACAGAGATAGTCACATACTCTGATACTCAAATTTATAGTTTATATGGTTGGCAGACAATATGATAATGATGAAAGATAGATTAATCAGGAATATTTAATAATTTGTCACCAATTTGCCATAACGTGTCATTTTCATAAAAGAAATTGTCATGTCTTTTGTTGTATCAGTAGTCAAAGTTCCCAACCCATGGTTTTCTTATTCACAAGTGATGATCAAGGTCAGCAATAAATGCAAAACAACGTATTGTTCTAGAAATTCTTGGCATTTATACTACGATTTGGCTGGATTGGTTTTAATTGCTTTGCCAACATAATAATATTGCTACTGTATCTGCTTTTTACACTATCTGTGACAGGGTTCGGAGCATGGACGATTGTTTTCATTGCATGAACAAATTGATCACAAGGTTTGTTTTGCTTGTTTTCGTATTTTCAATTGAAACTTCTCTTCATAGTTTTATTCATGCTGCAACAACTTTTTACTGACATACCTCCAAACACCAAAGCACTAAGAAAATAAATAGGAACATCTCATAATTCTTTTCTTCCATCGTGTTAACACTTTCCTGTTTCATTTTTTCAATGATTCTACTCCAACTGTTTTCAGACTTGATTGCCCATATTTTTCCAGTTTAATTCATGTCCATGTCTGCAGGTTGATTTCATTGAGCAAGAGCTTCTACATTCTAAACAATCAATAGTTTTGGTATGCTTTTGTCTTCACCACCACAAGCTTTCTTTGATTAAATTCAATCTGTTCTATGCTAGGTGGATATTATAGTAGTTTTCTTGATATGTCTGTAACTCTGTGATTCACTTGTATATGAACAAGCGCACCTTAACTCTATTTATTCGTTTAAATGAAGGTGGGCCATTCGATTGGTGCATACATAGGGCTGGAAATATTCAAAAGACTTCAGAAGAAGGTTTGGGTACTTGTCCAAGTCTGGTACTCCTTTACTGAAGTGTGTCCTTGTTGTTTCATTTGTCTTCGATTCTCCTGTACAGGTAAATTTTTTTGTAGGGCTCTATCCATTTTTAACATTGAACAAGAATTCTATACAGCAATCAGCAATTGGATATATCGCAAGGTCTGAATATTCTTGAGATTGGTGAGATTTTTATATTTATCAACACAGTCATAGCTTGTTGCTATTATTGCGAAAGTTTTGATAACCCAAACAAAGTGATGTGCTTACGGTGATCGTCTAAAAGTCAAGCAGAGTGATTACAGTGATCGCCTAAAAATCAAGCAGAGTATAGGGTAACAGGAAAATCTAACGAGCAATGCAGCATAGGAGGCTAGATATACAACTAAATATATATATATATACCTGACTATATCTATTCTTATTCGGTTAGTAATTTTCATTTAGTAGGAGGTTAATTGGTACCTGACTTTTATGTTCCAAAGTTCAAGCAACTATCCTATGACTTCCCATTTTGCTGAAGTGGGTCCTCTCAAATGGACATGTCAGGTCATCTCTCCTTAGTAAAGGGGTTAGTTTGTTTGTATCTTTTATCGGGTCGCTCCAAGCTTCAGTTACTAGGAGCATTGTGAGAAGGTTCCTTGCACCTTCGTGGTCTGTAACGGCTATTGATGCTGCATGCAGCCATCTCTTAAGGGTGAGTTCTGAACTTCAGCAACCCAGGTGAACTGTTTCATATGTTTCTATTATCTGAAAAATGTTTTGAGACATTTGCTCATTTTTCACGAACCTTGCAGTACCATACAATGCGCAATGTGCTTTTCATGGCAATGACAGAGTTCCTAAAGGTAATTCGCAATGTTGGCATTGCCAATTCAGCTGTATTATAAGTCACGAGAGTATTATAACAACAGTTCCACTTGCATTAGTAGACTAGAGCTACTTCTTGTTTTATTTGCCTAGCAGTTCCTGACTATGTTAGTGCACTCCAGCTTTCTGAAGAACCAGACTGGACTTTCATCGGAGCAAAGCAGGACCAAATTGCTTTTCTGTTTGGTGCGGACGATCACTGGGGTCCACTAGCTCACTTGGAAGAGGTGAATAGATCATATGTTATATCAACAGTACTCTGACTATCTTTCTTCTGTTAATCTGTTTTTTTGGAGTATTCACAGATCTCAAAGCGTGCTCCTGGGGTTGCCTTGTCGGTTGAAACAGAAGGTCACACACACGGCTATTGCTGTACGGAGGCTGGATCCTTTTGGGTTGCAGACTACGTCGCGAACTTGATTAAAAGCCAAATGCTGATAAGAAACAGAGATAACTGATGACAAATGTATCATACGATTCTGCTCTCTAAAGGGAGAGAGTAATAATAAGAGTGTGATTAGTTTAATGGAGAAGATATCCACATTGTATGGCTGACACTTTATGATTCTCTTTCAGTAATGTCTCATCGCCCCTCTACTTTCATGCTAATCTTGGATAATGCTACTACTACTTCAGTCCAATGCGGGTGCTGATCTCCATAGCTGTTATCTGTATAGTTTCAAGCTCATTTGTCACAGTTTCCAAGCAGGATACTAACAAGATAAAGGCCCTACTCGGTTAGGCTGAAAAATAGTGGTTTATAGGTGAAATTGTACTGTAGCTGGTTGAAATTACACTGTAGCTGAAGGTGACTTATTTAGCGTAATTAAATTAAAAAAAATGTTAGCTCATCACGGAGAATGCAAACGAATACAGGAAAAAAAAGAACAGGCAAGAAAGGTAAAAAAAACCAAAAGTTCAGAAAAAATTGAAATTTATAAATAGTGTAAAAATAAGCCAAAAGGCAGAAGATCAAGCTAAAATAAGCAGGGCGAAAATGTATTAGTTCTGTTATCGGTAATACGATAGTACTTGTAGAAACGGGAAATTTCCAATGCTGGCTACCCGAACGAAAGGTTTCAATTTAGTGTTGGTGCTTAAGTGCCTGTTAGTCACATACATGCATTTAGCTATACATCTAGCTAACTATTGTTACCTCTTTACAGGTGTTTTTTAGTGGTTAATTTTGGGTTTATTGAGATCTAACTAATCCTATGGCCTTCAGGCTTCACCTGTGGTACCAGGCTAACACATGTGAGAGAAACTGTAGTTTGTGTAGCCCACCGTGTCGTCGTCAAGCCAGGCTTATAACAGCCACTTACAACGTTGACAAAGTGTACTGCTTAGTTCTATCGTATGCTGTCATATTAGTACTTCTACGATAGTCATTCATTGCATTTACGAGTCCATCCTAATCATCCTAATCCCAAGTTAAGAGACAATTAAATATGCAATTTTTTGCCCTCTTTTTTTTTAATTCAGAATAGTTTAAGGCCTTCGGAGTGTCAACTATGAAAAATGTATTTCTACTTATCTTCTAGGAAAAAACTGTTTCTTCTCTGACTTGTTTGAACATCTTGATGAAAGAAAAGATAAATGATCAGTCAAAAGTGCAGACATCACAAATTTGAGAATACATAGTAGTTTCATAAAATTACACATGTGATCGATATTGTAGTTTGTGTAGCCCACCGCGTCGTCGACAAGCGAGGCGATGGCATCCACGGGGTCACCAACTCACCATCCTCAATACCAAAGCATCTAATGTCATACCAAAGAAGCAGATGATCACACAACATCTATCCAAATCCATGGGGAACTGTAAAGACTATACAACATCTACCAAATCCATGGGGGAACCACAAAGACGCAAAAAGGTAGCGATAGCATTTTACCATGGGAAGGGAAAACAGGGGTGGAACGGGTGCGTGGTCTGCCACGAGATCATCGCCTTCTTCCTCCAAGAAGATCTTGTTGAGCTGGTGAAGATAAAAAGTTATTAGAACTTAGAGATAGAGGAGCTTTATAACCAATTAACCAAGACAGAGTTTCCTCTCTAAGATGCTTTCTAATAAACATACTGAGTATTGAAGAAGGGAACGGAGGAGTCATCATGTGCCTCCCTCCCACCCGCTCCCCTCCCTCCCTCGACGCCTCCCCTCCCACCAGCAGCCCGCCGTTGCCCACCCCGGGCCCGGCGGCCACCTCCGCAGCCGCGCCATCCTCGGCGACAGCATTCCTCGTCAACTCCCAGGCGTCTTCCTCCCCCGTAGATGTCCATCCGTCAAGGCCCTCCGGGCGCTCGAAGTCCGAGAGGTGGGGCGACGATAACCCCCGTTCCTACCGTGACGTGGTGGGCGACGATAGCCCCAGCTCTTTTCGCATCGTGGTGGTCTCGTCTCCCATCCCGGTCGTCGCGGCTGCAGCTGTGGAGCCGCAGGATCCTACCTCCTTCCAACGAGCTCCGCTTGTCCGTCAACCTCCCTTCCGTCCTGTGACCCGCCATGGGCAGAACGTGGTTCGTAGTCCAGACGCCGGGGGCTGGCATGATGTTATCGGCCGCCACCGTCCCCGGAGGACCAGCCGCCGTCGCCATGATTCTCAAGGGCTTCGACGTCCGGTGCCGGTGGACTTGCGTGGCAAGTGCTTCAACTGCTTCTCGTCGACTCACCGCGCGGCGGAGTGCAGGCGGCGCGTCTGCTGCTTCCGGTGCAGAGGCCCCAGCCACTGCTCCTATGCATGCCCCCGGCGTTCTGGTGCTGCTCGTGGTACCTCGACCGCGGGGCGCGTTTCAGTTTGGAGGCGTATCTCTTCTCCGGCGGCTGCGCCCATGGCTGCTGCCCCGCCGGTGGTGCGGGGAGGTGGTGCGGCCATGGCAGGGCAGAATGCGGACACTGGTCGCCCTCGTCGGCGTCCGAGGCGTCAGCGCAGGTCGTCGGGACGTCAAGATCGTATGCTTCATGGTGCCTCTGCGAATGAAGCTGATCGCTCCCCTGCTCCGGATCAGGGCATTGAGTCTGCCTCTGTCCTTGGAGTTGGCGAGTGTTTCTTGTAGCGATGCATTGTTGACTGGTCTGATGGCATTGCGGGAGCTGAGGTTTCTCTTCGTCATGCTTTTTTCATCAATGTTGTTGGCAACAGGCATGCAGCCTCGAGAGACGTTGTGGCGGAGCTTCTTGTTGATCATTTTGGTTTGGAGATTGATGCCTTCAATCTTTCTCCATCTTCCCCGGATGATTTCTTGTTCACTCTGAGAGATGGTCAAGTTGCCGCCCAAGTTTTTGGAGAATCTGGAATTATCAGTGCTGCTAATTTTCGCCTGCACCTCAGGCCTTGGTCTCGGCAGGCTCTTTCCACTGGTGGGACCCTGCCCGTGCTTGTTGACATCGAGCTCTCCGGCATTCCTGCCCACGCTTGGAGTTTAGCCGTTGCGGAACAGCTACTCAATCAGCATTGCTGGATTCAGAGACTTCATCCAGAGACCTTTGCCCATGAAGACATGAGATCCTTCAGACTTTCTGGCTGGTGCTCGCGGCCTGACTCCATCCCGGCTGCCAAACTTCTTGAAATTGTTGAGCCGCCTGTTCCAGTGGATGAATCGCCGCCAATCAAGCGATCGCTCAAGTACGTCATCGGCATTTCCTCATCCATCGCGCTCCAGCCAGGTGGGGATCCGCAGAGCCTGCCGCCGCCTCCACCTCGGGAAGACGACGACCATTCTGATGGGCCTCGTAGGTGGAGACGTTGCGCCCCTCGCCGCCATCCGCGTGGGAGTTTGCCGCCGGCTTTCGATTCCGGCGAGGCGCGGGCCGTTCGTGTCCCGGTCAAGGATCGCCTCGGCCCCAGGGCTGTTGATGGACACGTGTCGTCCAGCCAGTCTGGCACCTCTTCGCTGCCCGCCTCGTCACCCGCCCCATTTGATGACGGCAACTCCCCGCGGAGTTTCGAGGTGGACTCAACGCACGAGGCGGCTCCTGTCCCCTCGGTCGGCTCGCGGAGTATCGAGGTGGATTCGAAGCACGAGGCGGCTCCTGTCTTTTAGGCTTTCACCCCCGATGTGGATGCTCAGGAGGGCCACCTTGGTGCTGAGTTACTCCCTGTTGCTACTGTGCAGTCATGTGCTGGGCCTGTTTGCTTCAAGTCCGTCCATGCTGCATCCATGCCTTCAGTAGACGAAGCTCACACCACTACGCTTCAGGTTGAGGAACCGCGTCTGCCCATGGTGGCTAACACTGGTGAAAGCCCAATGGTGATGCAGGTTCCTCCCTTGGCGGTGGCCCGGAACATGGGTACAATCAGCAAGACTTACTATCGGCGCCGGCGCCGTCAACAGAAATCTATTTTCAATGGGTGAAGCTGCTAACTCCCCCGCAATTCAGAATGAAGGTGAACTTTTCATCTGCAGGATAACCCGGAAGACTTGAAAAATTCTTCCATCTCCCAGACCTGCAAGGCGGAAGCCTCACTCAAGGATTTGTGGTGGTCCGCCCCGATGTAGCAGCAGGATCGCTGGCTTAATGCCTGATACCTCAGTTGTTCATGCACCTTCTCGTGACAAGAAGAAGGTGATGCGTGCACTGGACATTATTGGAGAACACGAAGGGATCAATGAAGAAGCTAAGAGGGATTACATCAAGCTTTTCACCCAACCTTTATCTTCTTCACATATTCAGGCGTTGACTGCCCTCTTTGGTTGGGCTCCGCCTGAAGAACATGTCATTATGTCCTAATACTCTTGTTTGTGTTTGTTCTTCTGGTCGCTTTTCCTAGTATCTCAATGAATCCCTCAAATATTTTATGTTGGAATGTCCGAGGTCTCAATTCTAGAGCTCGTCAGGATGCAGTACGCACTCTTGTCTCTTCTGCTCGGGTGGATGTTGTGTGCATTCAGGAGACAAAAATGTTAGATATTTCCCGAGGAACCATTCTCTCAGCTTTGGGGTCGGACTTTGGTCATCATTTTGCTCTTCCTTCAGTCGGTGCATCTGGTGGTATTCTTATTACGTGTAAGCACTGCATTGGTTCTCCTGGTGCCTCCAGAATCGGCTCCTTCAGCGCTTCAGTGCAGTTTTGTCCCGCTGGCAATGAGGCATGGTGGCTGACTTGTGTCTATGGCCCTCAAAGTAATGAAGATAAGATCCTTTTTCTGCAAGAACTGAGAGATATTAGAGCAGCCTGCCAAGGTCCGTGGATTGTGATGGGGGATTTTAACCTCACTTACAGGGAGGAAGACAAGAATAACAATATCCTAAACCGTGCGATGATGGGAAGATTTAGACGTTTAATTAATGATCTAGCATTGCACGACATTCCTCTCCATGGTCGTAAGTTTACTTGGTCTAACGAGCATGATGCACCGACTTTGGTTAAGCTGGACAGGATGCTCTGCTCCTTGGACTGGGAACTTCTTTTCCCAAGATGCTTGTTGCAAAGCACCTCCTCTGATGGCTCAGATCATTGCCCCCTTCTCCTTGGTTTGCATGCTGTTAAACCAGGAAAAAAGAGATTTCAGTTTGAGTCTTTTTGGACCAGAATTGATGGTTGCCAGGATGTGGTTGCACATGCTTGGGCATCAGTTTCAGCAAGTCACTGCCCTTTTGTTACGCTGGCCAAAAAATTTAAAGCTACTTCTAGAGAGCTTCAAAGTTGGAGTGAAAAAAATGTTGGGCGTGTCAAATCTCAGCTAGGTCTGACCAGAGAAGTATTGCACCGGTTAGAAATTCCTCAAGATAGTCGAATTTTATCAGTTGAGGAATCTTGGCTTTGTAGCAATCTCAAAAAGCACTCCCTCGCCTTATCATCTCTCTTGAGGACCATCGCCCGCAGCAGATCTCGCATCACTTGGTTAAGCGAGGGTGATGCTAATACTGCCTTCTTTCATGCTCAAGCTAGACACCGCAAACAAAGAAATTTCATTGCCAAGCTTGTGGAGAATGATCAGGTTCTCGCAGGTCATGATGACAAGGAGAAAGCTGTCCACAATTTTTACAATAACCTGCTCGGGATGTGCGTGGATCGTGAGCATATGATCAATCTCGATGAGTTGAATATTAGCTCTCATGATCTTGCTGCTCTCGAGACCCCCATCTCTGAAGAGGAAGTTTGGAAAACTGTTTCCCACCTACCTTCCGACAAAGCTCCTGGCCCGGATGGGTTTACAGGTAGGTTTTATAAAGTGTGTTGGCCCACTATCAAGCTGGATATTATGGCTGCCATCTCAGCAGTATGGAGCAGAAAATTCGACAATTTGGGGCTGCTTAATTCAGCCTTTATTGCACTCCTCCCTAAGAAGAATGAAGCCCTGCATATCAAGGACTTTCGCCCCATCAGTTTAGTACACAACTTTGCCAAATTGGTGACAAAAATTCTTGCTAATAGGCTGGCTGTCCGTTTGGATCAGATGGTGAGCCCAAATCAAAGTGCTTTCATAAAGGGCCGGTTCATACAAGACAATTTCATGCTAGTCCACCAAACAGCAAAGTTTCTTCATCAACAAAGACAATCTAGCATCCTCCTTAAGCTTGACATCACAAAAGCTTTCGATTCAGTTTCATGGCCTTTCCTTCTTGAGGTATTAAGAAAGTTGGGGTTTGGTACTATTTGGTGTGACATCCTTAGTGGGCTTTTTGCATCATCCTCTTCGCAAGTTCTGCTCAATAGCATCCCTGGAGAGACCATTCTACACCAGTGAGGCTTGAGGCAGGGAGACCCTCTTTCCCCTATGCTTTTCATACTTGTTATGGATGTCCTCAGTCATCTTTTCTCTTTGGCTTCTGAGGAAGGCTTGCTGTAGCCCCTGTCCACAAGAACTCTTCAACATCGGATCTCAATTTATGCCGATGATGTTGTCATTTTCCTCAAACCTGCTGCTGCAGACATGGACATCTCCATGGACATTCTGCACCTATTTGGCGAAGCTTCTGGTTTAAAGACAAATTTGCAGAAGAGCAACATTTTTCCTATCCGGTGTGATGAAACTATTTTTGCCTCCATTCAGGATCGCCTCCCTTGTGAGATGCTTGAGCTGCCTTGTAAGTACCTAGGCTTACCTCTCTCCTTAAGAAAACTCACTAGGGCTGAGTTGCAGCCCATCATCGACCGGATTGCAGATCGCCTTCCAGGGTGGAAAGCTGAGTTATTGAATAGGGCTGGTCGAAAAACTCTAGTGCAATTTGTTCTCAGCTCCATGGTGGTCTATCTTGCTATGGCAGTCGATCTTCCCCCATGGGCCATCAAAGAAATTGATAAGATTTGCAGACGATTCCTTTGGAGGGGAAGAAAAGAAATTAATGGTGGTCATTGCCTTCTGGCTTGGGATAAGATTTATCGCCCATTTGAGCTTGGGGGGCTTGGCATCTCAGACCTGCAGCGAATGGGATGGGCATTGCGTTTGCGCTGGCTCTGGTTAAAGAAATCAGAACCTGACCGACCTTGGTCTTCTTTCCCGATTCAAGTTCATTCTTGTGTCAGTTCTTTCTTCTCTATGGCAGTCTGCACTGTGATTGGGAATGGCGCCCGTACTCTTTTCTGGACGGATAAGTGGATTCATGGGCAGAAAATTGAGGACCTTGCTCCTCGGCTCTTTGCGTTGGTGGCCAAAAGAAGAGCCAATAAGCGTACAGTACTAGAGGCTCTTACTGATAACACTTGGATGGGTGACCTGCAAGGTGCACTTTCTGTTGGGGTTCTCGCAGAATTCTTAAAGCTTTGGGACATTCTTTCTCAAGTCATTTTACAGCCTCAGTTAGAAGACAAGCTCTTATGGCGGCTTACTACTTCAGGTGTCTACTCTGCAAAATCAGCTTATGAGGGTTTTTTTCAAGGCGCCATTTTATTCAGCCCATGGGAGCGTATTTGGAGATCATGGGCTCCTAACAAATACCGTTTTTTCATGTGGTTGGTCGCGCATAATAAGTGCTGGACTGCAGATCGTCTTGCTCGGCGGGGTCTTCAGCATCACCAGAAAATGTTTATTGTGTGATCAGGAAGAGGAAACCATCAATCACCTGCTGGTTTCTTGTGTCTTCTCTAGGCAATTCTGGTTTGAGCTCTTACAGAAATTCGGACTGCAGATCCTTGCTCCCCAGCCGGCTGAGCCTTCCTTTGAAGATTGGTGGTGTCGATCTAATGAGATAGCCGCTGGTCAGGATAGGCAGGGTCTTAATTCTTTGACTATTCTTGGAGCCTGGTCGCTTTGGACCCATCGGAATCGGTGTGTCTTTGATGGGGATTTGCCTAATCTGCAGGGTATCCTAGCTTCGGTCTGCGAAGAAGCAAAGTTATGGTGTCTAGCGGGTGCCAGGGGCATAACCTTGTTGACTAAGCGGATTTTTGGTGTTGCCTAATGGCTTGACTTCTTGGTCGTTCTTCCCTTGTTTGTGAGAGTGTGTGGGTTTGTTGTGTCTGGGAGTGTTTGTTTGTTAGTTTGTGTGGGCTTGTTGTGGCAGTGTGTTGGGGTGTTTGAGTTGTTGTCTTTGTTGTTTTGGGGTTCCTCGTACCCCTTTTTTTCCTTCTTAATATAAAAGATACGCAGCTCTCCTGCGTGTTCGAGAAAAAAAATAAACATACCGAGTAGGTGGTGATCTATCCCTGAACTGGACTCAACAATAGAGCACTTAACCATTCAATCCATCTCCGGCCATCGAGAAACGCTTGCAAAGAAAGACATAGCCACTCTCGCTACCCGAAACTCTTTGGAATATTGAAGGTACATTGACTCCATTTCCAAACTATGCAAGCGGCCCATTGCTTTGACTATTATTGCTTCCAAAGTGCCTATCGGCCATAACTAATCTAGTGGTTCCGTGGCCGCAACAGAGAATTGCCTTTAAGGCTTGTAAACTGTGTCTCTGCTTCGTTCAGCATTGTCATCCCCTGGACCTTTTGCTCATTGCTTTGCTTCATCTTTCTACATCCCAGGCTAGTAAGTTTGAAATGTCATTATAAAGAAAATGCTTCACGTACAATTGTTTTGCTACGAACTCACTACGACAAATTCATTCACGTGAGCCAGTGCACTAGGTACCACCACCATCATTCTTTCTCAAACGTTGCCCAGCCGGCTGCCCAAATGAACAAGATAGGCATGGCAGCGATGCACACATGTGTTCCAAGCCATCGCCCTAGCCGTGCGCACCTCCTCTCCCTAGGTAGCCCTCGATGCGAATCCACCAAGCTGTGTTCCAAGCCATTGCCTTAGGAGGAGTTAAGGTCCAGACGGTCAAGAAAGTCAGGTGACATCATGCACAAGGAGAAGCATGTGGTGCATCAACTGACTTAGGTCGTTTGCAAGCGAGGATGGTTCGGTGGAATCCAAATATGTGAGAGTCTTGACGGCAAGTCATTGGGACCACAAGGAAGATGACGAAGCATGGGTGATGCTTCATGATAAAAGAAGTGGGAAGCTTCATGAAAAGCGATAGAGATGCATTTTGGTAAATTGTTCAATATCGGAAAAGTGGCAATGTGTGAAACCGCGGTGTTGGCTTAAGTGATTTAGGCCTTGTATGTGCTAAAAATGTGAAGTGGATCGATTGTTGATTCACTAATCGGTTAGTGGTTGTAAGCTCTCTATTAAACTTGTCAAGATAAAGAAGCATAATCACTATAAACTTGTTTATTTACTGCTCAAATTGGTGTTGATCTTTTATGTGGCTACTGCAAGTATAGAGAGGGCATTTTCGCTAAGAAATAGTATGAGCGAACAATATTTGAATGATTGCTTAGTTACATATATTGAGCATGAGGTTTTTCTAGAAGTTAGTGATGATGCTATCATCAATCGTTTTCAAAGTATGAAGAAACATCGTATCAAGTTGTAATTTTTTAAAATATTTTATGATACTGGTTGTAGTATGAATATATAATTTGTCACGTTTAAACTTTTATACTATATTATTTAAACTTTTGTTGAAACAAATATGTCTAAGTTCGCATGTTAAAACCCCAGCTCTGCCGCTTTCCATAAGCCCAACGCTACGGCGCACTTCTCTCCTTTTATCCCCTTCTACCTTCGGGAGATTCAATTTTTTGCCACTCTTAAGATTGACACCGAGACTCTGTCACTTACATGTGGGGTCACCTGAGTCACTGACAATAGGTCTGGGTGGCAAATCTGTTGCCACTCGAGTCAAATAGTTAAATTTTCCTCTACCTTCCGCTTGGTCGCTGTTCGTACGTTTTTTTCCTCCTCTCTGCTCCACCGTCTGAGCCGGAAGCAGCCGCGGCAGCAGCGCCCACAGCATCCGTGCTCCCCGCGATCTTTCCGGTTTCCCATTGGACCAATCGATCACTATCCACTCGGTAATTTCACTGATTCCTGCGTTTCATTGCCTCTTAATTTCCATCTCTCTCCCTCCCTCTCTCTCCTGTCCCTTTCTGATTCTTTCTATTTAGGTTTGGTGAACGATCGGATTTGTTAGGTTGCATATTTGTTTTCTTTTCATATTTGGGAGATTCTTGGGGTGTTTTGTACTGGTGGTTTCATCGAACGTTGCAAGGCTGATATTTTATTGGGGTTATGGGGTAATGATCAGATAGCTATCATTACTAGTTACTACTACTACTTTGTTCTTGCTATTAGGTACAAGACAATATATTCCCAAATACAGGCCCATTTGCTAGTTTTCTTTTTTCCTTTTAACTTCCCCCTAAATCCTTGTTAATATCACTTGAGTATTGTTGGGTATATTTTACATTTGTTGGAGATATCGGAAGGGCTCACGAGGACATAGGTATAATTTTACTTGAGGGTGTTTGATGCATTGGATAAAAAAAATGGGGAGGCTGTTGAGGCGTATTGATGCCAATTGAGCTATTTTGTTTTACAAACCAAGTTGCAATATGTTCATGGATAAAATACTCTAGAAGCAAACAAAGCGTCTTTCTTGATCAATTTTCAATTATGTAAGTTTCTTTTTCTTGCTTCTTAGGGTTGTCCGATTATCATATGAGGTCTTCAAAATCGAGCTGTGTTACTGGCCTCAGACCACATACATCTGACGAAGTAACGTCACTGGGAAGAGAACATCATGGGGAGCAGCCTTGCTTCTCTCCATCAAGCTATTCTTGGCGAAATCCCACTTATGGATTAGAATCACTGCCAAGTAGTCAACATGCTTCAGCTCGAGGAGCAGGAAAAATTGTTTGTGAGACCAACAGTCGCAAAGCAACGCCAGACTATCTTGCTTCGAAGCCTGATGTTCCTCTGAACATTGAAGGTCCGTATCCAGACGCAGAGGGGGCTAGTTTTAGCTTAGACAATAATTTGCGTACATGGTACACATGGCAAGATCAGTTCAATGCATTTCCAAATTGCAATTGTCAACTTATTGAGCATCAGGATGAGGTATCTGATCTCTGTCGAACCTTTTAGACTATGCTAGTTTTCTGTTTTTTTATTGCAAGAAAATGAGTTACGGTGTATATTTCACAAGAAAACAGGACGTGTACAGTGAACACTTATTGGTCGAAAATTGTTGGTCTATTGACTGGATGGCTTAATTCCAATTCTTGGTCTGCTCTCTCAAATGTCAATGAACCCCTCATGATCCTTTCATCTATGTTATACCTTACCATGATCACTTCTCATTGTTGAACAGGCAATTGACTCTATCCGAGGATCCCACTGTGGGGATGAGATAGCGTCACATCAGAGTAACTGGTTCTTCAATGATGGGAGCCATTCACTCTCTAAAGAGATGTACAACAGTGATGAGATCCCTTCTTTATCCAGACAGCGGTGTTATGGTGATGAGATTCCTTCACTTTCGAGTCAATGGCACTGTGGTTCTCAAGCTCATCTGCACTCGGGTAAACAGAGCTATGGTGATGAGATCCCATCATTGTCGCACCAATTGCAATCTTCAGCGAGACACTGGCAAGGAACTTCTCATAAGAATGGCTACTTGAAAGGGAGTATAGCTGGCAAAGTTGGTTGTACTAGTCAACAGGTTGGGATGAGTAAGAACGAACACGTTTTTACAAAACCTAGGATGGCTAATAGAGCTTTGAGCAGCTCTAATTACTACATGATGAATAAGAAGAAGAATATGTGGAGTAGTGGAGATTTAAGTGACCAAATTCGCGGACCCCGTGCAACTAAAATGAATAGTGGTTCATCATCCTCTGTTAAGAAGGATGTTATGAGCCCTCTGATTTCGAGAGACCATTTTAACAGATCGGACTTCCCAGTCCAGTATGAACATGCCAAGTTCTTTATGATAAAATCGCATTGTGAAGATGATATACATAAAGGTATTAAATATAACGTTTGGGCAAGTACATCAAATGGGAACAATAAACTGGATGCTGCTTTCCATGAAGCACACATCTTGATGAAGGAGAAGGGCACAAAGTGTCCCATATTCCTGTTGTTTTCGGTGAGTGGTGATAAAATGCTTATATCTAGTTCGTGAGAGATTTTTTCTCATCTAATTATGTGTCCAGCATCTTATTTTATGTTCCTTTTTTAATCTGCATTATACCTCCTGTTGTATGTTTTATCTAGTCACTTGAGTTTTTTCTTTTCTCAGCTATTGAACTTTCAATGCATAACGTTAGCTATCGGCACTTGTATCCACATGGGCACAGTTGAAAGGGCATTGATTTCTTTTCTCAAAATAGATAAATTCTATCAATTGTATACTATCAAACATAATTGAGTGTAAAGTTCCATTCAAAGCCTGTTTATGCTTTTTTTAAGTTAGCACAGATAATTTAGCATCTTAATGCTCTTTGGTATTAGCATAGCTTGTCCATTGTATGGCTATTTATCAATTCTTTACAATTTCTTCCATTGGAGTCCTTTAATTCAAGTTATTGTGGCCCTTGTCAGGTTAACACCAGTGGTCGGTTTGTAGGATTGGCTGAGATGCTAGGTCCTGTTGATTTCAAGAAAAGTATGGATTTCTGGCTACAAGACAAGTGGAATGGTTTTTTCCCTGTGATGTGGCACATTGTAAAGGATATTCCAAATCGGCACTTTCAACATATCATCCTTGAAAACAATGACAACAGAATGGTAACTTTTTGCAGGGACACCCAGGAGGTACTGCATTTCCAATCTCACCCAGAGCTCCTTGGATGCTTGAGGCCTGTATTATATATTTGCAGATAAATGTATCACTTGTATCAGCCTTATGATAGCATTGCGGTTCTAGTTTTAGTTGGTTTAAAGTCTAGGGCTCTAGGCTAACAAAGAATCTGTTACAGCTTCTAGTCTATTGCAGTGTCCTGCTACCATACAGATTTGCTGTCTTCATTATAGGAGATTTGCTTAGTCTTTCTTTGCTTGGAGTGGTAACCATGTAACAGATTGTATTTTGGAGGAATCGTTATGATGCAAATAAAGTTGTTTTGTGAAATTGGTTTTAAGCTACTCATATGCCTAGTTTTATGAGTAAACTTGCCCAAGCACCTTCTGTAAAAATTCCTAGTAAGACCCGATGTAGGAAATTGGAATAATGTTTCATTATGTCCGAATCTACTGGGATATTTGGGGTATAACTATTCTAGTAGGTTACAAAACTACCTACATGCGTCATTTTTCTAGTACCTTTAGTTCAGCTCTATATAAATGGCTTAGAATTCCAATTCTGCTCTATCCACAAAGGCCCTTTATTATATTACATTTATATTTCTATTGTTCAGGGCTATCCTTTTTGTTGGCATTATACTAAATCTTCCTCAATTCAAACAGAGCTAATAACTTCTTTCTGTATGTGGATGCATATATTTTCTGGTGTCTTTTCTTTAATTTGGATACTGTTTACTATCAAGTTCTTGTCATGTTGGTTGAAGGTTTTATCTGATATCCTCTTTATTCTCTTCATGTAGGTTCCACTTCGACAGGGTCTACAAATGTTGGAAATTTTCAAGTGTTACCCCCTGGGAACATCAATTTTGGATGACTTCGATTTTTATGAGGAAAAGGAACATTCGCGTTCTGCTCTGAGACGAAATTCACAGTCCATGCATGAAGCTAAGATCCCAGATGACTTCAAATCAATGGTACTTCCACCTTCTTCGGTAGCTGTCTGACCAGCTCCAGTGATTCCGAATGTATTGTACCTATCTGTTGTAAGATTTTCCAAGTGTCACGTATCAATTTCTCAAGTTCTCTTTGTTTCCATGATTGCAGGAACGTTTGGAGTTAGGCATGCAGAATTTGAGTTTCCGCGGCACTAAGCGAAACATTCAGCTGTAGACCCAGGGTAACGATCCAACAAATTAGAGTGAGCAGTTCAAGGCTTGGTCCTTCCTTGCCTGCAAATCAGCATTTGGCTAGTACCTGAATAACCCAAAATAGTTATTTTGTTAAAACAGTATCTGTTTGCTTGTAGATGTCAACGATCTACCTGACTGCATTGTTGTGTAAAGATCTGATGGACGCGGTGCATGTACATGTGGTATGTATTTGGTCAATATTTTGAAGTACAAGAATACGAGCCTAAACTCAAAGAATGAATTACTCCTCCATTTATGTTGACTGGGCTTGACGTATCGCCAATGCCATGTTGTTTGCTTTATTCTTCTGTATATGCTTTGTTAGGATGTAGGGCCTGTTTGGTTGGTGCCTAATTTTGCCATGCCTAAACTTAAGCAATATGTGGCTGCCACAGAAAGTGTAGCTAATAAAATCGAAGCCACATTTATGGCAAAGTTTGGCAAGAAACTGAGTCTATGACGTGTGAGGCCGGGTGCTAAGAAAGTATGGTATGCTACAGTTACGTCAGTGAACTAAACAGCTACCTAAAAACTGTGACACGTCTAACTTGTGACTAGACAACTTCTGGTCATGAACCAAACAGACCCGTAATGTCTTCCTGGTGACGGCACTGTACCGGAATTGCAACGCCGAAGTGCCGAGAGCGCAGGAACACTTAAGAGCACAATTATGATAAAGCAGTACCACGAGATGTTACAAGGCTTAACTAAGTAGCTTGACGGACACCAGTTTCATACAAGCAAAACAGTATTCTTGTTCCATTCTTGTATATACAAATAATTTGATCTATCATCTAACCTTGTCTGCTGAAATCCACGCTACAAAAGGATGACAATTTTTTTTCTCCCTCCATTCAGGACAGAGCACTCATTTCTGCCTTGATGTTTAGAAACCACAATGAATACAACATAAACATCCAACAAGAGCACAAATGTTATGAAAATCCTAAATCCTTCATTTGTGATCTCACAGTTGGCTGCACATAAAAGAGATGAGGTTGCTTTCGCTTGTTTCCAGGTTCTAAAATTCATCGTCGAGCGGAAACTCGTCATCGGGCAGAATAGCTGTCAAGAGTGAGTATCTCACCCGCAGCGATATCTTACCCCTCTCAAGGTGCAGCTTTGCACCAGAAACCACCCAATAACCTGGCAAGTCCTGCGGCCCACGCATCATCTCCGTTGTATCCACAAACTTGAGCAGCTTTGGGGTCTGCACTGGAACAGGCGGGCCACCAGGGTACACCGCCGAGTTGATGTTCACATCGGCAGGGCGTGGTGCCGGCTTTTGAGCTACTGTGGAGAAATGTGTGCTGATGAGCGTTGAGATGAGGCCTGATTTCTGAACCAGGTTTGGGGATCCCTCCCACTCGGGTTGCCTGACAGAAGTGGCATTGGAGACTTTGGAGAAATGCAGGCGAAGGAACAGTACTTTCTTGAAGCCATGGTTGATCACTTCTAATTGTGCCCCTGTGACAATGGAGGAATCATCTGACTCAACTGGTGCTGTGCAGACATGGGAGAAACGCTTCCACGATCCAATCGGTTCGTAGTATTTGCGGTCATATGCTTCTGGAGTTTGGTTATTGTAAGGATCATCTTGAAGCTGCATAATCTGAGGAAGAGAGCAGAGATGCTGGAGATGGATAGCCAATTTGTTGCTCTTCTTTCCTTCAAGAAACAACCGGAGTCCCGTAACGGGTCTTCTGCCCACATCAACCTGCACCAAATTTAAAAGCTGGTGAAAAGATGAAGTAAAAAAAAATCCAAACCCTCATCTCAGTGAAAAGTATGCTGCTGAAATGATAAGATTGCACACAATAAAAGGTAGTGAATTTTCTTTGAAACTTTTAAGCTCGTTGAACTAGATTTTTTGTATGGTGTAATTGACAGCTTGTACAAAATAATGTTAGGAAATTTTGTATTGAATAAATAGAGAAGTTAGAATTTAAAGTTACCAACTCGAGAGAATCCAAATATGCCCTAGTCTAATAATGCTACCACCATTGTCATCATTACCAAATACTATCAGAAATAGTACTGATGTAATGCCATAGTGGAGTAGAATAGACTAGCAGCATTTCCAGTTTTTAATAATGCCACCAGGGTAACTACTAGAGTACTAGACTAAAATAATTTTCAGTTCCAGATTTGTGCATTCAAGTACTCGATTGCACACTTAGTTTTCCCACTTAACTTTTTTATCCATTTATTATTGTAAATACTTACCACAGCTTATGCCTTATGCCCATTCTATTGTCGTGTTCAATCAGGCAATGCAGTATCCTATCCATCTATATAGATTTCTCTCCCCCTTATAATTTGTTTCAGAGTTATCTACTCATGTGATCCAACATCTGTTGTGAGTTGTAACTTGTAACAAATAAGTGTGTCAGGTGGCCATCAGGTAGCCCGACCATCTAGGCATCTATGCTAAAGATCAGCTTGTTCATTAAAAGATAAGCGCACTATAAATTTTCTCCACCAATAAACCTGAATGGTCACATAAATCCTAACTTCTAATCTCCAACAGGTATGCTAACCTATGGCTACTTTCCATGCCACATTTAAGAGATCATGGTAGAGAGTAAGAAAGGGCAAATTAAAAGTAATTAAATGTAGAACCAAACACTTTCAATTATGATAATAGCAAAAGTATACATACCATGTTGGTACAAACATAAAGCTTTGGACCAATTAAATTTACTGGTAAAGATGCACTGCTTTGCCTTTTCCTGTGAGGACCCAGAGGGAGGTCACTATAAACAGGTGCCCACTGCCTTGGAAGCTGGAATTCCAAAAACTGGTGTAATTCCTCGATTGGGGGCTTATCTGCATGAAATTTAAGTATATCACCTAGTTATTAATGCATTATACATTTCAATTGGATTGCTGGCCCAGTGTTTTTTTTTGCTGGCTCGCATGCTTGTTAATGTGCTAACTGTTATCTTTGGAAGGATGGATGAAGGTGAGTTGTATTGCACAGCCCAAAGAGACTCTCTCTCTCTCTCTCTCTCTCTCTCTCTCTCTATATATATATATATATATATATATATATATATATATATATATATATATATATATATATATATATATATATATATATATATATATATATATATAGAGAGAGAGAGAGAGAGAGAGAGAGAGAGAGAGAGAGTACAAGAGCTCAAGAGATACTAAACCCTAGACTACAAGTACAATACCAGAAACTCTTAACACGGCCCCTCAAATGTAAGACATATACAATAGCATTACATTTAAAAAGGTTGACACTAAAATAGAAAAAATTAAAAGTCCGAGTCTTGAAGTTGTCGTCAACTCGTCATAGCGTGCGGCTCATGGAAAATTATGTTGAGTACCAACCATCTGGAATCGTGCAACAGCCCAGAAAGCACAAAATGCAGAGATCGAGAAGGTAAAGATAAGCGGGAGCAAAGTCGACCGTAGCACGAAAAGGATGTGGAAGATGACATAAATAGAGAGAGCTATCAAATCAAACCGAAGAGAGAGATAGAAATATAGCAGCACAGATTGAAGCCTGAGACGACAGCGGCGTAGCGCACAAGTGCAACGGAGACGCGGTGCAGAAAAAGCGCGGCGGCCTTAGAAGCTTGGGGCAGTGGCTCAAAGAAAAGCGGCGGCATCATAAATATTTCTACGATGTGCAGCGACTCAAAGAGAAGAACAGCTGCTGCGGCTATGCAAAAGGAAGGATAAAACCACACATCGTGGCTAACAAAGCAACCAGTTGACTGACAAATTTTGTGGACTCGCACGATTTTGACGAACTGAAAAAGACAAATATTACGGACTTAAATGGACGCAAGAGAAGACTTTGACGAACTGAAAAAGACAAATATTACGGACTTAAATGGACGCAAGAGAAGACACAAAGGAAAAAAACTCAAAATACTAGCAGTAGAATAAGACCATCTCTCTCCGCCATCTTTCTTTTCTTCACCGCCATCCACTTGCCCGTCTCCTTCCGGCCATGTCATCCGCCTCGGCATGAGAGGAGGAAGGCCCGGGAGGGCTGCGGCCGAAGGCGGCGGCGCGGGGAGGATTCGGCGCAGCGAACGCGGGTGCGGGGTGGCTGGAGGCGGCGCGGTGAAGCCCAGGCCGGTTCAAGCGAGCGCGACTGCGCGAGCTCGGGTGAGCGCAGATGCGGGTGCGGCGACGGCGGGCGGCGGAAGGAGGTGCCACCCCCAGGAGTGAAGCACACTCCTCATGGGGGCGGCGGTGACCAACGATGGCAGCGGAGGAGCTAGGTTCAAAATCTAAGCTCTGATACCATATTATCTTAGGAGAAGAGATGGATGAAGGTGAGTTGTATTGCGCAGCTCAAAGAGGCTATATATATATATAGTACAAGGACTAAAGAGATACTAAACTCTAGACTACAAGTACAATACCAGAAATACCCTTAACACTAACAATACGACGGTGACCTATAACCTCAAAAGTTGCAACCCAAATGTTACAGTGAATTTAGAAATTTTCCTTGAAATTGGCACCACTTATATTTCTTCTTTTGCAGCTCATTAGCAGAGACTGGGAATTTGATGACAGTCAAGGCTTCATAATGAAACACACATTTACAATGCCCAAATCTGCAGTTATAAACTTATAATAAAGATGGCCACTAACACAGGATGATAGAGCCCCGCACTCCCTCAAGTTGCTGGCTGATGGTGTGATACAGATGCTAAACTGAGTGTTATTTTCACACACCACAGAATAAAAATATAGGGAGTAAAATCAGTAAACAAAACTACAAAGTACAACAATTTTCGAACAACTATTCCCCAATAGCACCTTCTTTTCTTAAAATCAGTAAGCAATAGGAGCCTTTTTTGTGAAAAAAAAAGTTAGCTCTCTTTCCTGTTCGACCATTGGTGTGGCCAAGGGTGCAGGCTCTCAAATCCCAAATAGCCTATAGAAAACCTTACACCCTACCATCAGGAAAAAAATGCAGTCCTTTTTCTAACTCTAGACACTACCATAGTACCATAAATTATAAACCAGATATAAGGAAGCTGCAGCTAGGGCAAAAACAGGAAGGCAATTAAAGAAGTGCCAAACAGTGAGTCAGTGACCTTGTTTTGCAATACATTAATACACAAGGCATGAAGGCAAGACCAAGACTTCTCTTAATATTAGTCATAACTACATACAAGGGTTTCGATGTTTCATGTTAACTGAGAAATAGGTAAAGAACTGAAATATGACATAGATGATTTGACAGCTTGAAAGAGTGAGAATTCACACTTACATCGAAGGTACAGATTAATTGCATGGTTCAAAAATCCACTACCAGGAACTCCATTCAACAGTGAAGTAACAGGTAAAAAGGACATTGAGATAACATCGGGTTCTGCTTGAACAGTATTCAACCACTCACTATGAGAAATAATATCTTTACTCCTTCCACCTCTCCGCTTAGGCACCATCACCAAATCCTGAGATAACCACAACCAGCAAATATAAACAACTCTTTATATGAACAATTATAAACTGTATAACAAAATGACCTATACCTCCTTGGAAGAGTAAGAATTTAATGGACTGGACTCCACAAATCTCAGCTGTTGCTCTCTCGTGTTGCTCTGCACAGCATGCAAGAACGTAAATAATGAATTTTAGAAGAAAAATGAGCTAAGAAAATCTGATGTCGCACCAGCACCCTTGTACCAAAATATATGACTAGCATAAAACAGTAAGATCTAATGTTCAAATTCCAATTAAATAGCATAAACACAAATAGCTCTTGGAAATGAGAAATCGAGTATAACTATAAACATGATGTATCACTAAACCAAAGGTTCTTATGAATCTCCTTTTTTCTTTGCCATCAATATATTCCTCCGCTGGGCCAGCCCTCTGCACATGTGTATAAGGCTATCGGCACATGCAGACAGCAGGTGTGCATGTCAATTTCACAAATTCAATGTAATAAACTTGGAGCTAATATACCATCTTTTCCACTGGTCAAAAGCAGCATCCCCTTAGAAACTACCGAACTAGTAAACTACAGAGGTGAATCGTACAAAATTATTGCACAAGTAGCAGGCTACGGAAAGGCTTATGAAAATTGAAAAGATACCAGTTAACCCTGAGTATCTGAGCATGGATGTTGAATAGAAAATATGCCAGAAAATGTGAAAGGCAAAGAAAATTCAGAGGATAGGAAAACACCTTATCCTTCCCGTATGCATCCCTGAAACTAATATCAGATTGCCCATTTGCATCAAGAAATCTCCTGTCGGACATCTCCTTCAATCGTTTTTGAACATCAACAGCTTGCAAGCTTGATGAATGCTGTTGTTTCAAATAAATTACATCCTTTCCTCCCATTTTTACACCAACAATTATATGAGTCCCAAACTTTTTAATGAACCTGCAGAGTAAAGCAATTAAAGTTGAAGTTCTGATTTCTGAAACAATATTAAATAAAATTTTAATTCAGCGCATGTTTTGATTAAAATAGTTTTCATCCAATTGTAGAAAAAGTTTTAAAAAAAACTGGCTGCAGAAAAGCGAACTGATATTATTTACAAGTGGCCACATGAAATGAGAAAGACTAATACTAAAAATGGCATTAAAAGACAGCTTACAAGGTGTGGGTACTCAAGACTTATCAACCCGTCAACCATGAATGAATCAGAAAAAATAAGAACGACTCTGAAAAATGGAGACAGCAAAAACTAAAGGCTATATGACTTTATTGAAGGAGAAACACACTGAGTTTTTATCTTATTTTTAATCACCATATGGCTTTAGGTATGAATGTAGACTCAAATATGCATCTAACCTTGCCAAGGCAGCAGGTTCCCAGGTTGATGGAACAGCCTGCTTAACATGATCTCGGAGTACAATTTGTGCCTTCGAGAGTGCAACAGTGTACAGTGCGATACACCAACCGTCAAAAGCAAGTGACTTGGTATTAGCAGCATCTTTCTGCCAGCAGTCAGTAAATTCAAACATAGCATTGAAAAAGCCAGATGGAATTTTCCCGGACAAAGATAACTCCTGGTTGAATTGCTCCGACATCTGCAAAATGATTCATAATTTGAGAAAGGTGGCTATTTTTTCTGAACATTGCAAACACAACACAAACATTACTTTGTACAGATATAACTCTATTCTACAGCTGAAGAGTTAGTCAAACAAGGTATATGCCATGCTCAGTAAGAGAGGTGGTATATCAATTGCCATGCTCAGTAAGCAGCTTCCAAGTTCAGTAAGAGAGTGGTATATCAATTGCCATGCTCAGTAAGCAGCTTCCATGTTCAGTAAGAGGGGTGGTATATCAATTGCCAAGCATAGAACAATTAGAAACAAGGTATACGCCATGCTTATGCAGCAAAGAAATCATCGTTTTGTCATGTTTGATATGACAACAGCAACACAACTGAACTCCTGCCCTCTAAGGCAGGAAAAAAAATCATTGGCTTGCAGATGTGTGGTTGATCCATGTACCACAATACCAAGACTCAGCCAAGTGAACCTATTGAGGAAAGATTGCCTGTGGCTGAGATAGGTGCTGTTGGCTAGAGCATGCTACACGCCAAAAAATGCATGAGTCAGCAAAACCGGTAGAATACCATAGTTTTGTCCAAATGTCTAACCGGGCAATTGACCAACAATCCGCTACTCTGGTAACTGTGAAAACTTTAGACATCACATCGAAAGCATATATACCCATACATCTCACATTACTTACCCTCGAAGTATCATTTCGTGTGGAAGAATGTATCTCTGCGGGCCTCAAATTGTGCCTCCCCAAATCAGTCCAGAATACAAGAAAGAATAAACTCTATGTTGCCAGCACTTCAAATTCTTAAGAGATTCATCCACACTAGGTAATTCTCAACCCTCTCTCTCGCTTTTATTCTGAACAAGTGTCCGTAGGTGGCATAAAAATGTTCCTATCTTTCAATTGATTTACAGAACTACAACTAGTTACATTAGCTTTGGGTATCCTTTAAAATATACATGTCACAATGTTAACTTTAGTTCAAAATAGCAAGCATTCACCATAATTATTGTATTGCGGTTACCGTACATTTACATGGCATCTTATGATATATTTCATTGTTTTAAACTAGATTGTAGATACTATACAGTGTACACAAGAATTGAAAGTGGGCATACAAAACATACCTGCTGAAATGATAGGACATCAGACCGGAACCGCATCCGCTCCCCCTTGTCACACTTAATTGACTTGGGCACGCCAGCAACTGTCAGGCTACCAGGGAGCACGATATCCTGAACCTCATCATGGTCAAGCTCGATGAGCAACGGGTCAGGCAAATTGCGCTGCTTGCAGTATTTGAGACGGATATCATTAGCAATGTCGTAGCCAAGACCAATGGACCGTATGGCTGACTCTGCAGTACTCTGCAGCATGGCTTTATGCGCCATTTTAGATTATTTCACGATGGCAAATCCTAACCCTTGCTAATCCTAGAGTTGAAATAGCTGGAGAATCAGCAGACGCTATAATCCTTTGCAGTTGAAATAGTCGAGGATCAAATACCTTTTCTTCCCAGTGAATCAGCTAGAAGTGACAGGAAACGACAACTGCTGCAACAATTGTTAGGGAGGAGCTAGATTTTGACAGTATAACTCGATCCTTGACTATTTGGAGTCAAAAATATCGAAAATTCCAGAAGTAATTTTGGCAAAGACTCGACCTTTAGCAATCCAGGAAGAGAAGGACGGAATTTTATCGCACTTTCTGAGCCTGAGCAGCCGAAACCGACCAAAAACTGGGAAATTTCTAAGAAACCCTGGAGCACAACCAATTCAGAGGCCGAACAGTGTCGAATTTCCGACAGATCTCCACAGCTTGCCAACACACAATCGATTTCACGAACTGGAAGCCAACAAAAAAAAACGGGAGTCTTCGCGGCTCCTGAATCGGAACAGCAGAAGCCGAAGAAGAAAGTCTTCTCCAAGAAAAAACTCGATCGTTACCAACTCCCAGGGTCGCAAAGACCGATTTCTTCACTGATTTCGCGCGGCCCAACCCTTCTTCGCGCGCGGGGAGGCGTGGAGCATCGGATTGCGGGGGGCTTGCGGTGGAAACCGAAGGAATTTGGGGGGGGGGGGGGGGGGGGGGAGGCGAACGCAGGAGGGGTGGAGTAGTGGCAGAAAAGGTAAATTTGGCCCCGTCTCCTCTTTTCTTATTTCCTTTTTTTCCCCTTTGAAGGTTTGGTTTGAGGCCTTTTTGTTGGTCAAATTTGAGGCATGTGCATATTTCTTTAACATAAGGTTTGAACATTTTTCGAAGACGTCAAGATGGTATAGAGCACAAACACGTATTTTTTAATTAAACATATATATATATATATATATATATATATATATATATATATATATATATATATATATATATATATATATATATATATATATATATATATATATATATATATATATATTCTAATTATTTAGATGAGACATAACGAGTCCGTCTTGGATGGAACTTAGAGTGGGTATCTGCGCAACGGCAGCGCCAGCCCGAGGCAATTGGCAAGCCAAGTTCCTCCAGCAGATTTTGGGTTTGTTCTTTTTGGCTGAGACTTATGCTTTTGGTAGCGACTTGTGGTTTTTTGTCTGTTCGTGCGAGAAATTATATAATAACAGAAATTTACGTACAGTTTTTGTCGATATAAATGAAGGCGGTATAATATGTACTACAATTAATTTATAGACTCTATCTTAAAAAAATATTTATTTAAAAATTAGCTACCGTAGAAAAGTCAACAGCAGAGACCAAAAACTGAAAAAGAACAATACCTATTTTCGTTGATGCGTCTCTTCCATTTCTGTCACTTTTGTTGGATGTTGTCCCCAATCCTTCCTTTCTACCCACTGGTACTTATTGTCCTGTGGGTTTTAATTGTGGTTTAGTGATATTTAGTATTTATTATGTTCTAAAATAGTCTATTGTGATTTAGTGACTCATAAATATTACTTTCGGTTGATAGTGAATTTTGCGACACATAAGATTACATGAAGAAGTAGGAAAGACATGGAAACAAACACCCCACAACTCTTTAAAAAGACAAACACTTCTACATTTTCTACAATATATGTTAGATCGTAACATTTACATAAGAATCATTAGATCCGATATGAACAGGATAATGATAAAATCAATCGTATAAGGCCTGTTTGGCCTATTTTGTGGCAAGTTAGACAAATTTGACTTTTATAGCAAGAATTGAATTCTATGATACGTGGCGTACTACACATTCTTAACTCCATGATCCACCTATCATACACTTATTTCTGATCAACATCTAAGTTGTGACGATTTGTTCTTCGCTATACAAATATATGGTTGTTTAGCGGCGCTCCATCTGACTTTGGCTGGGGGTTTCGGTTCCTAGCTTCCAACTAAAAACTATAATGGTTGATAGTTTTTTCAAAGAATAATAAGAAAAAAATTGAGAAAAAAAATAAAAAGTCGTTATATCGTCATGAACAATGTAAAGAAATATGAAAAAAAGAAAAGTAAAAATCACAATAAATTAAAAATAGAAAACGATGTATTCTAGTGGATTCTGGTTTAAATGAAGTGAAAGTTAAAAAAATAAATAAAAAGCTAAAGTCAATGTAATAGACTTTTTTCTATCTGTTGAGATGGTACGTGTAATTCTTTTTTCAATAAATGAGCACGCCAGTGTCAAAAGTACGAGCACCTGATGCCTCAGTATGCACTGTTTTCCCTAGAATTCTTAAGGAAAAAATGAAAGACCCCAAAATTTCAAACCCAAAATTTTTGTGGATTTTTGCTTTTTTTTTGGGGATTTTTGGAAACTTTCCTTTTTGGGAAAGTCTCCCTCTTTACCGCTTTCCCTTTCTGGCCGGACGCCTCCCTCTTCCTTTGGCGCCCCGCCGTTTCCCGTTTTTCCCGTTCCCCGGCGCCTCCCTCCTTCTTTCTCTCGCTGGCGTCGCTTCTCCCTCCGCTTCCTTCCTCCCCTGGCGCCGCCTGCTCCCTTCCCTTCGCTCGCGCCTCACCCTCCTCCCCGCCTTCCTCTTCGCGCATGCGCCGCACGCGCCCGCAACCGAGTCGCGCCCCCGGTTTCGCGACAGTGGGTTCGCCCCCCCCCCTCGCCGTGCTGACGCCAGCCCCGCCGCGCGTCGCCACTCGCCGCTCAACCCCACTGCCCAGCCTCTCTTCCCTTCTCTCTTCCCTCGCCGCCCGGTTCTTCCCCCTTGACCGCCCAAGGCTTCTTCCCCCGCGGGTTCATCCCCCTCCGCCCGGGTATAAAACCCGCCTCAGCCTCCTCACTTCCCCGTTGCTCCCCGAGCTCCTCCATCGCCCTCCCTCGCTTCCCACCGCTCCCCAGCTCCTCCCCGAGCAACCGATTGAAGCCGCTTCACCCCAGTCGCCGCCCTTCTCCTCCCCTGCGCCAGCGACCCCCGTAAGCTGCTCTTCCCCCTCCCTTGCTTAATTCTCGATTGCTTCTGCCCGGAGCTTCCCTGCTACCCCCTAATCACCGTGGCATGCTCCTTTGGCCAGGTGGAGCCCTGTGCTGCGCCGGCGCCGAAGCTTCTCTCCGGCCGTCGCACCTCACCGTGGCCAGACCACTCCAGAGCCTCCGAGCTTCGTCCTCCGCCGCCATCGTGAGCTCCTCACTCCCCGGAGCGTGTGGCCGCCGCCGTTTGGGCTATCTCGCCGCCGGTGACCTTCCCCACCGCCTAATGGCCGAACCTCCCCCTTCTGCCTCCCTTCCTCTCCATTGACCCCCTCACCTCCCTGAGCTCCCAAATGGACTCCCCGTGTTGAGACTCATCGGTTGGCACCCTTCCCTGCCGCCGGAATCCTTCGCCGTCACCGGAGAGCGGAGCCCCGCCATCTCTGCCCTCTGCCTGGCGCGCCCGGCGAGAGGTAGACGAAGGAGAGACGTGGCCTCTCCCCCGTCGACCGATCCTCTCGTCACCTTCTAACCACAGCCGTCGGATCAACTCGTACCGTTTCGGCCGCTTCTTCTAATCCCAGCCGTCCGATCGCTACCCCGCTTCCATCCATCCGCCCGTTCCCTCGCCATCTTGTAGGGACCCAGATATTAACATCTGGATTCCTCTGTGATTACTGCACTATTCCCTGGATCAGTAGATAGTGCTCACAGTTACAGTAATGAATATCAAAATACATATCATGCGGAAGCGTAAATATAATAGTAGACTTACTCATGGGCCGATTAGGCCGAAATCATTAAATTGCAGCAGCGGAAGAACGAAGCACACAGGTGGGACCTTCAGGACATGCCCACAGGCAGCCAACTGGAGGTTCGCGACCTAGCCCTTGACATCTTCATCTTCTCGGCCAGCTTGTCCAATCTTGTTGCTGAGGCGAGGTGATTTGATTCCTGATTCTGAATTTTGTCGCAAAAGCGAGCAAGAGCACTCCGACCCCGTGCTCCGCGAGCCAATACACAGAATGCAAATAAATAGTATGCATGGCTTAACAAAGGAGAGGCTCGGGTTATTTTATTTGCCATAAAATGCGTCTAGTAGCATTTCTATTATTATATCATATTGTTGTTATTGTGACCTAAAGACTCCTCACCGCAAATGACATCATCGACTAAATCCACCAAAGACTCACACTTACTATATTTAGTGTTGTCAAATACTCCAAATAGCGAATTTTATCAATTATACAATCCAGCAATCAATTGGGGCCTAAAACTCCAAACAGCTAGTGACATCATTTATCTAGTATCATTTATTTAATCCATCAATATCTTCTGTATTCTAATTCCTAACCATCCAATCCTTTTTGTTACTGACCCACAACCATAATTTGCTTTTCCACTTATCGCCTTATAATCCATCTCTAACTACTTCACTATTGTACCTCCACCAAGAGTATCGTTGATCAAGTCTACGAATCGCTAGTATACATCCACCAAAATATCCTTGATCAGATCTAGAATTCTTTAATAAATATCCACCAAGATTATCATTGATCAGGTCTAAGATTAATCTCCCATAGTTATTTTCATACCTCCAAATTCCCAAGATTCAAATTATCCATCTAGTATTTGATCAAATCATATTAATCCCATCATTGTCAACATCTTCCAAGAGTTTATACTAAGTATCAGTGTTGTAACCCAACAATTACTTTTATACTCTCTCTAATTCTACAAAGATTATTTGAATCATCTATCTAGCCTATATATTCATTTAGGCTCCACCAATTTATTTTTCCAAAATCCACACTATCATTATCCCTATTATGATCAACATGAATCCCCCAACTTCTTTATGCAATTACCATAAACAACCATCTTCTTTTCTTACGACTCCATTTATTCTTCCCATATTTTATCTTGTAAGAATAGAAATGCCACTAATTGTAATACAATACATAAAATTTCCTGAGACCTAGCAGCTTTGGAACAAAATATAATGTTCAAGGAATATTAACAAGATTTTTCATACATATAGCATCACACCATATGCCTAATATCACCATAATTTTTCCCATACTAATGGCATCACACCATATAACATCTTTCAGCGTTATAGCCGCTTAGCTTACCACTGGGACGACACCCAGAACAACTCAAATCAGGGCTTTCCGCTGCCCTCCATTTTTCCATTCCCATTTTCCAAACATTTTTAAATAGAACTATCTCGAGTAAGTTCCCATGTCCGCCCTTGACCGTGGGCACGGCTATTCGAATAGTTTTGACTCTGCAGAGTTTGTACACTTTCACCACAAGAGATGAATTATCTTTGTTGCCAACATGCTTCTTTAGGCATGAGACCCAGATAATTTATCACAAAGCCTTTACCTTACTCCGATCTAGCTAGACACCACCCACGCTGAGGTTTCACCGCTGACGGGTTACACCACCACAGTCAGAAGCCCCCTCTTGCGCCGTGCGAGTACAGTACACCCTGTGCCTCACTGTGAGTAAACCAGTACACCCTGGCACCCACTTTCCTCGGTGATATCTGAACTAAATCCTTGCAAGTTATTCAGCTAGGTCGTACCCATTATAGACTTGTGGTTGTACTGTTTTACATCAGGAGGTCATCACAAGATTCAGTCCTTAGCATTATCTGAGCGGTTCTACCACACTCCATAATTTGTGCTCCCACCGCACCACATACCAGCCCCCAAACCATCCGCTCAGATATTTAAGCAAGTTAGGATTTTTGGGAGCATAAAATAATCATGTCCAAATATACCAGTCATTCCCACCATGACTGCTCAAACCAGTTTCTCATGATTTAAAATGACAATGATGTTTGGGACCTTTCAGCGCCCCCAAGTATCTATGCAGTACTAAGCATGGCGTATAATTACGAACTTATTTCCAAAAGTTAGTACTATAATTTTACTAGGGTGACAAGGTTCACGTAATCAAATATTCCAAAGGAGGTGTAATATTAGCAAAGGTAACAATGGGCATATAACTAGAATCTCAAATTAAACATGTATTTGCATATGAAATAACAGCATGCAATTTGATAATTTAAATCAAAATAGTTTGCAGAAAATGTAGGTTCAACATGATCAAAGTATTGACTCGCCTTGAGCGGTTTACCGCGGTCTTGAGCTCACTCAAGGCTTTCTCATTTGTCGATCTTGAGGCTCGGGTCTTTATCTTCACCTCGATCTCAGCCCCGCTTGATCCTTGATTCTTTCGGACTCCAATCTCTAATTACGTAATAGGCAACTGAATCCAAATAAATGCAAATAACTCAAAAGATTCAAATAAATCCGAATAGCTCAATTTAGCTTTATTATGAGTTGATGAGTGATTTATGTTGGTTTGGGCACAGAGTGTTTGATAGAGTCAACGGGGTGGGAGTGAAGTGATAAATGGCTAGGGAAGATCCAAGGAAGACCTATAATGATGGAATATTCACGGGAATATTCTACTGAGGACTCGAGGATGGCTAGGCATAGCCGATTTTAGAATACCATATATCGACCCTTTTATTTAATAGCTCCTGGTATATTTATTTATTAAGAAAGTTCCACGAGTCGGGTTAAACTTATAGGTAGATGAACGAGATCATCCGGGGTACTAAGTATTATTTGTTGAGCGCTATTATTTATAATTTAAGGCATGTGTTGTATGCACCATGCATATGATTGTTGATTTATCAAATTGGTCTTATAGTCTAAACTTCTACAATTAGAGACGTATTATTTTATGTGGCCCTAATATTAACTTGTTTATTAAGGTGTAGGTTAGCGAGATTATTTTTAACAATTAGCGACCCATGGGTCCTTTTTCAATACATACTCTTATTGTTGCACTAACCGCGTACGATTTAACCGTTAAAAATATTTCAAAATAAATATTGATAATACATTTTAGTATCCTGAGTCGTTTAGAAAACCTTATGGTCATACAACTTATTCAAAATTGGCTTTTCCAATATTCTTATTTTATTAAAACCTTATTTGATTTTCCCAAAGTAATTCCTATTACTTATCACACATAGATATACTCATAACTAGATTATATGCCATTACATTTTATTTGAGTTTATGCCAATTATTTGTATTAGTTGCTATTTTGAAAGGACTTTCATAACTTTCAATTACCTAAGTTCATACAATGTATACATAAGGCATATTTTAATTTAGGGAATAAACTAATTTGTCACACTTCTTTTACTTAAGTTCTAATGCCTAACAATAATAGTTATGCTTTTAAACTTACATTAGTCATCTAACAGGGAGGGTCCCACCTACATAGAGAGAAGATCAGCTGGGGGGCTGCCATCGGCTGGAAACCAAAACACAAACACAGCAGAGACCGAACAGACCGAACAGGGGAGGAAGACGCTGGGAATGGGTGGCGGCGTCGCCGGCGGGGAGAGGTCGGGGAGGAGGCTGCGATTGGCGAAATGGAACCCCGTGAAGGAGGAGAGGACCCTTGGGGTAGCAGCTCCTGGTCGAACGGCATGGTGGCGGGCCGGCGGCGATGGAGAGCGGTCGGGCATGGGAAGCCGATCGGGACGCTGGTGGCCGGAGGGAGAGAGGAGCGGATTAAGGCAAGCGTGAGCATGGTTAGGGCGCAAGAAACTCACCGGAGTGGTCGAAGTGAACGGAGGGGGACGGAGGTGAGTCGGCGGTGAGCGCATGCGGCGGTGCGGCCGTGTCGCCGTGGCGGGGAGGCTTGGGCGGCGGAGGGCGCAAACCGACGGTTGGGGAGGCTTCGGGCGGCGGAGGTGCAGCTCCCACCGTGTCGAATTGGCCGGGAGTCAATCGACGCAGAGGCGGCGGCGGAAACGGCGATGGCCGGCAGGAGGCGGAGAAGAAGCGCGCGCGGCGTGCTCGGGCGAAGGCGCTCCGATTAACGGCGAAGGGTGGCAGTGGACACTCGGGCGCATGCCATGACGCGGGCGATTCGTGGGGTGTTCGCCGGAGGTGGCCGGGACGGCATGAGGCGGCGCCGTCATTGCGCTCAGTTGGAGAAAGAAAAGGGGGCGGAGAGAAAAGGGAGAAGGCGCGGGGCTATTAGGGAGAACCAGCGGCTTGTTGTAGATGCAGATGGGCGGGGGAGGCGCGGAGGACCGGGCGAGAGCGGCGGACCGGGCGACGGAAGGAGGGGCCACCAGGCAAAGACCGGGCGCGCGGCTCGGGAGGAGAGGGCGCGGGGCTCGACGCGGCGAGGGCGCAGCGCAGAGGGCAGGTGGGCACGGGGCTCGAGCGCACTGCCACCGCAGAGCATGCGTGGAGGCGGGCTGGGCTGCAGGCGAGAAGGCGAGGCGGGGCGAGCGGCTCCGGCCCTGAGTGGAGCGAGCGAGCGAGGGTGGGGGAGAACGGGGGTGAAGAAAGGGGAACAGGGGCGGGCTGGCTGGGCTGGCTGGGCCGGTTCGGCCGGCCGCAAGGCTTTCTTTTTTTTTCTCTTTATATATGTATATTATTCTATTTAATTACTTATTCATTTTACATACATATATATATGTATATATTTATATTTATATTTCCTTCATGTCTATTCTTGTATATATATGTACATTTTTATGTTTTGCTCTAAGCTCTTTGTGCACCTATATGCATATGTATATGTTTGTGTTTTATTTATTTATTTTTGTTGCCATTCATACTACTATTTCCAAAATGAAATTTTATATTTTAATTTAACTCAGGTTTCTCTCTCCTCATACTGGATCATCTTCTCAGATTTGTATTTAAAAATTTTGAGTTTCCATTATTTGTATATTCTCTAATTTTTGTTTTTCGATCTTTCTTCAATTTTTGGAAACCCCAACCAAATTCCAAAAAAATACCACAAACTCCAAATTCAAATAAAAATATTTTGCAAAAATAATTCAAAGCTTCACATTTTCAAATTTCAAATTTTTGGGATGTTACACATCTCCTCCGTCCGCCAACGCCACGTGTCGGCCATCCGGGCCGCCTGAGCGCGCGCGAGCGTGTGCTGAAGTATCGGCCTGCCTCGCCTCTCCGCGCGCATGGGCCCCTGGGCTGCGCGACCGCGCGGGACAATTCCCGTCGGGCTGCACTGTAGGCCGAAGGCCGGCCCACTACTGTGCAAATGTTTTTCCAATTGATTTCCCAATTTCTAAAATCCAGAAAAATCCAAATAAATCCTAGAAAATCACAGAAAATTCCAAAAATTCTCAAATTTCACCACTTTGCTCCAAATATTATCTTGAACCCATTTTTGACCTCCACTTTCCCAAATTCATTCCAGAAAAATTCCTAAAATTCTCCATTTGCAGATTTATGCATTTTACTCCTTTTTAATAGATTATTTTTCCTCGCTTGATTAGTCTCAAGCTGGACTTATGTTATTTTACGTGTTTGCGTTAGTGTCGGAGATTCCAGAAGTTCCAGTGCAGTCGCAGGAACCAGGAGCTTCTACGTTCGAGCTAGCCGAGATTGTCCAAATCAACGGCAAGTCCCAAATCCTTTGACCATATTGTATCCCATGATGTTTAATTATGTTACTATGTTATTTGCATTGAGCTAGTTCTGAAAAGTTAGTTCAAAGTAAAATAAAATGATTTAGAATGACATGTTATGTAATTAAGCCTACCACCGACAAATGCCATGTTAAGCTTGTAGCCATGCCTTTGTAACCCTAGAAATAATTATCTGTTAATCTAGATAACTGTAAGTTATTATTATCATGCAAGTCTTACACAAATAAGGTTGTGGCTACGGGCCAATAGACTTTGAAAAACCCGACTCTAGGGCAGGGTAGTATGGGATGCCGTGCCCTAGAGCGGAGTATGTCGACGTGCAGGATAGGGTAAGGGGGGTTGTGGTGCCCGGTTATTGGAGCTGTGTCACTTGGGTGATTCCAGCCGCGAAGCTTAAGTAGTTTTGTACATGTTTTAACTTGTTTAGGTTGGTTAATTAACTCTTCATGAAAAACCCCTGAGATCTTGAGGAGTAGTTTTGAGTCCGTTTTATTAAAATGTTTACAAATAAAACTGCATCCACTCAAAGTTAATAAACCAAATATATTCCCTTCCTTTGAAGTTCCATGCATGTAATAAGTTAGGGTCCCTTTGGGACGTGCTGAGCCGGTTGTTTGGCTCACGACTTGCTTAATCATCTCTTTAGAGGATCAAGACGAAGGTGAAGGTCTCCCCGTTGAGGAAGTCCCGGAGGATCTCTTCTTCGACGAGGACCCGTGGCCTTAGGTCTTCGCCGCGCTCGAAGCGGATCTTGGAGTTTTTGTAATGTAATTATACTTTGGGCTTGCACGCCCCGCTGTAAAAACTGGATGTTATTCCATATATGAAATATATGCTGGACTTTTGTTGTAAGCGTGCAATGGTATACTCTTGCGCGACACTCCATAACTGTTCATGCGTGAATAGTTGCGGAATGCCGTGTCCGTACGCGCCCCTGGAAACGGGGGCGTTACAAAAAAGGAACAACTTGGACGCAGGAACGCCAGGTCGACCCGTCAATGTGCTGAGATTGAGCGTTCTTTCGGGCTCAAATGGATGATTTTTGTTAAAAATAAATAAATAGTGATTAAAAGAAATAATGTGTAGAATACAAATATAAACTATAGAAAAATAAGGGGAGATACATATGTGAAATAAGAATGAGAGGAGTAGAATATGTGATACATACGTAATCTTCTATTTTATTTCTATAATAAGACAAAAGCAAGATAAGTAAAAGAACGATTTCAAAAAAAATAGATATATTAACTTTTACAGTTTACTTTTTTCAAACCAAATCAAAAACAAAAATCAATAAGAATGCCCACTGAGGAAGGCAAGGATCCGAACAACTACTCGGGCAGGCAGGCGTGACTCGTGACTAATCAACAGCCCATGTGTCTGTCACTTGTCAGTTCATGCCTGACCCTCTTTGTACTTCCTAGAGTAAGGCACGGTTCGCTTCAGCTTCTACTTTCCGATTTTTAATTTCTAGATTCTTAATTTTTTCTGACTTTTTTTATATTTTTGGGCTTTTTATTTCCCTTTTCTTTTACTTTTTTACTGTTCAAGATAATATAATTTTTATTTTTTTAAAAAATTTAAGTATGCAAAAAAAGTTAACAACAATTACAGTGAAAAAAGTCGTTACAATACAATTAAGCCATAAACCCGGATTTAAAAGCCTAAATGAGCAAGCCTACCAGTGCATTGCACAACCAAAGTCAAAGGTGTTACAATCCGATCCGTTCTCTTCTTTTCTTTGCAGAAGTACTACCAGTGGTGAAGCCAGAAAGAAAATGGATGGTGGGCACAAAGCGTACTGGTGGTGAGAAACATTGGCAAAGTCATACTCCTCAGAAACGTCTAATCTACATGCAAAAATTGAAATAGATATTGGGAGGTATATTATGAATTTAAATGAATTTAGGAATTTGAACCACTTGATTCAGAGTTCGAACGGTGGAGAACAAGTCATCAGAAGGTTGCCAGAGGAGAAGTACAGAAAAACATAAAATAGAATATTCCTTTTTTAGCTAACAAAATAAAAAACGAAGCTGACAAATGGACCATTCATGTGACTGAGAGAGGGATTGAGAGGGAAGCATATTGGAAACAGAGCAGGGGCGACAGCGGCTCTAGGGGCGACATCACTAGCGAGGGGTGGCGTGGGAGGCGGGGGGCGAACAGCAAAATGGGGTGGAGAGGGTCTTGGTGAGGAGATGGTGCACAGCGGTGGTGCGGTGGCACAAGGCATGCGGAAGCAGGTGGACGACGATGGCAGTGTTCTGGCAACGTCAGGTGGAGGGCAGTTCGAGCATAGGCACGCGCGTGGGCTCATGGAGTGCTCTGTTGCAGCCAATGGGCTCGGGGAATGATCGAAGAGGGGGCGATAGTGGCCGGCTGTGGAAATGGAGGTGGCATCGGTGGTAGCTCTCCACAGTGAGGCATTGGTCGAATTGAGGCATGGAACAAGTAGAGCAGGTGGTGGAGATGATTTGGGTGCGAGGAATTGGAAAATGGCTAGGGGTGCGAAACGGTAATGGATAATCCATTTTATCCAATATTCGTATCCGAGAAAATGTGAATGTGGTAAGCAAAATCCGTATTTGAAAATATTTGTATTCATATTCAAGAATTTTCGTATCTATATTTGAGAATATTCGTATTCACATTCATATTCGAGAATATCCGTATTTATATTCGTATTCGAGACTATTCGCCCAACGGTCGGGCGACTGGAACCTGTCGCCCAGCCATAGGGCAACAGCCTGTACAGTCACCCACCCATAGGGCGACTGCAAACATGATCCTGTGAATTTTGTATATTATAACTCGAAGATAATCTGTTGGATTTGTAATAAAAGTTTATGATCGTTGTATGTTGTTAGAGCATAAAAAATTTGTGAAACTTTTCTTGGACATAGACCATGTCTCTTTGACTTCGACCATAGCCTGACTTCGACCACGGCCCTTCGACTTCAACCACTGCCCCTTCAACCACGGCTTCGACTTCGACTACGGATCTTTGACTTCAGCCACGGCCCCCTTCAACCACAGTTTCGACTTCGACCATGGCCCGACTTCGACGATCATCTTGGTAGACCAAAATCACCAGACAGTGCGATGGGCTCCGAGCAAAGAGCAGGAGGAGGTAGAGATGCTCACCGGGTGAGCGAGCGCTAGGTGGCGGCGGGGGAGAGCCACGTGGGCGAGTGTAGTAAGAGGAAGCCGCCGCCGCCATCGTCGAGTGTCGTTCTCTCTGATCCACCGGCCGTTGTCGCTGAGCGCCATTCTCTCCGATCTACTAATTGCTGTCGCCGAGCGTCATACTGCTGATTGGAGGGGCGATGGGAGAAGGAATTTGTGGTGATGCCCTGGGGAAGTTGGCGGCGACGGGGGGATGCAAAACTGCTGGGGGAAGTTGAGGGATTGCGACTAAACGCTGCCGCACGAGGAAGGAATTGATGGCGGCACGACGGTTCAGGGGAGAGAAGGAGGCGACACTTGCGGGAGGTGGAGTGGTTACGGAAGGCGGAGGATGCGGGGAAGAGAAGAGGAGGAGCGTGGCCCACGTGTCGGCCTGACCTTTTCTATGAGGAGCGGAAGAACTATCTACATGCAAATCTGAACGGCTGATATTTAATCAGACGGCTGAGAAAAGAGGAGGGAAAACGGACCGACGACCACCAACTCATATTTTTATAATAGTAAAGATACTTACATTGAGAGTTTGTTCTTCAGGTGATCTGTTGGGCCTTGAGTGTCTTCCACCGTACATGAGCCCTGGCCTGAATGCCCCGCTTGTTTCGGCTTCAGCTTCTGACATTTAGTTGATAGTTCATTATTTCTTAATTTCGTCTTTTTAGTCTTTTTGTTTTTGGGCTTTTTTACTTTTCTTTTTTCCCCGTATTCGTTTGCATTGTCCGTGGTGGGCTAACCTATTTTTTATTTTAAAAATTTTTAAATTTAATTACGCCAAAAAAGCCACCAACAGGTATAGTGTAAAATAAATCAACTAAGTGCAAAATAAGCCATAAGGCACAAAAAAAAACAAATGAGCAACCTCTAGGTGGTGTCAACTACACTTCTGCAACAGGAGGCATCCTGGTTGAGACCAAACAACATCTTGTATGTGTGCATCTCGTTGCATAACCTTGCACTTTTTTTGTCCTCTACCAAGTTTGAGTCATACGTATAGGCACCACATGTGCGGTTTATTAAAGTAGAGGTGGCCAAATGGGTCGATCTAATTGTGCCGATCCAAAGTATGGTACTATTAGCCTGGCCTAGACATGACACTATCTAGGACTAAATGGGCCATGCTGGTCTGACACGGCGTGCCGTGATTGGGTTGCAACCCCTGCACAATATGCGCAGTACCGTACCATGCTAGATACAATCAAGGTATGGGTGAGCACAGCACGGCCCGTTAGGGCCAATGGTGTGGGAGCTGATCCAACGACAGATCTAGCGGGTGGCAACAGCGGAGGAGCTGAGAAGATGGGCGACGAATGGAGTGGGGACGGGCGGGAGGTGGCGCATCGGGTGGAGAAGGGAGTGAGGACCAAGGAAAGGAGGCGCGGACAAGCATGGCATATGTGGGGCCCTGAGTTCCATCGCAACGCATCGAGTCGCAGAGCATGGTCGGAAAGGCTGACTCGCCTAGGCGACGCAGGTCGGCACCACCGCAGACCCAACCATAAGGGGAGAACTACATGCACTAGCTAGATGGAGGAGAAGGGGAGAGCAGGAGAAAGCAGATGGGGCACTAGGGTAGCCTAGGGGTCCATTTTGTGGTGGCTGGTGGTGCGCTCCCGTGTTGCCATCATTAGATTAATCAGTGGTGTAGTTAGAGTAGGAGCAGAAAGAGACGGGAAAGAAGCAAATGAGTAGTAGTACTGGAATGGAATATGTGTGTATTGTGTACAGGATAAGGAGAAAGGAGTAGTATAGTAGTACAATACACATGCCCGAGCCGGCATGGCACGACATTTTCATCTCATTGGGCTGAGCTTGAGTTCGAGGTTAAGCCCATGGGCGGACACATCACGACCTATTTAGTTAACTGAGCCAACTAGTCCATGCTTACACGGGGCCATGCCAGACTGTGTCGGACGACCCATTTAGCTCAGTTTGAATTGAAGATCATCTGTCTGATCTGATCTGATCTGCAGGGTGATAGGTTTAGCCTAAACCAGTAGGTAGTCGCTTTGAAAAGATTGTCTCGATACATAGCTTCGAACTGTCCTGATAAACTGTTTCGAAAAGATGATGAAAAAGCCATCCTGTTTGTTTGTTTAGAGAAAGATAGAAACCATAAACCAAAATTGCTTTGAAAAGATTGTCTCGATACATAGCTTTGAAAAACGATAAAAAACTATCTATTCATTTATTTGGAGAAAGATAAAAAATATAAACTATAAGGCATAAACTGAAAAAACGGAGTGCTCACTAGTCAACTACCACAGAATCGTGTATGAAATAGGAATACCCCTGGTGAGCCATTGACAGGTGGGTCCCACTTTCTTTTTGCACTTACCTCTTAGGCTCTGCAGTGTTGGACAGAGGAAGTTCCTCCTAGCTGGGGTGGGGCCACTTGGCTGCATCCCCAACCTGAGGGCCTCCGGTGTCGTCCCACCAGGACGGCGCATCGATCAGGTGAATCGGATAGTGGGGTTCCTCAACCAAGGGCTGAGATCGCTCGTTGACCAGCTGAACGTGGACCACCCTGGTGCCATCTTAGTGTACCGCAACACCTGCGCCGCGATCGAAGATACGCTCAACCACCCTAACAAATACGGTGAAGTCCCTTACCACAAACTCCCGTCATATACAAGGCCTGGTTGAGACTAGAGGTGATCGTATGATACGTTCATCGCTTGCGCAAAGCATCGACTGATGATCCTGTAAGTTTCACGGTGGTGGGCAGTGGATGCTGTGGGTTGGGGCAGGAGTGCAGGACAGTGGGCAGATCACGTGCCTTCCATACGCCAAGCCGTGCGACGACCGCGACCAGTACGTCTCTTCTGGGACGCCTACCATCATCCTTGCCCAGAGGGCCTTCCACAGCACACAGGCTGATGCCTACCCCGTTAATCTCGCTCTGTCTAAAAAACATGCATGATAAATTGGTAATCTGTCTAAGCACTATCTTGCTCTGCTCCATCTTTCTCTTGAAATTATACCACGAGAAATCAGCGGGAAAATTTTCCAGTGAAAAACAATAGAGACTCAAAAGTATGATTATTGCGCTCACACAAAACAGGCATGCGCAGAAAGTCGTACTGAAGCATGTATATAAACCACGCATATGCAGCAAACCACTGAATACACACACACACACCAGAGTTCATGTAAATGTGTTGAAGATGTGCAAGGTACGTTAATTAGCTTCTCAAAAAGGAAGCTAAATATATTTCATAGTAGTTATTACATATATCATTGGCGATAATGATAATATAATATGTCTTATAATGGCTTCGAATAATTGTTCATCTGAGCTTGGAGCTAACCATGGCTGCCTTACTTTGGTGAAGAGGATGTGATGCATGGTGGGAGAGGAAGGAAACCAAAATGAAGGACCAAAATAGGGGAAGAAAAGAAACCCTAGTTAGTATACATGAAGATGTATATGTGACTACTAATTGATACCTAATTAAACTCTTTGTGTAACTCCATGAACTTTGTGGAGCTACACCCCATGAAAATGTCGTCGTGAGACGACAGAAGTTAACTAAAGCTGCTTATGAAAACCCAGCAGCGACTCTACCACTTAATTTGACCCTGCACTCTTCCTTAAGAGCACAACTGCACAAAACAACAACAAAACACTACTAATCTGAACTACATTACTAACCAAAGATATGCTACTATTTGACCTATATATGCATGAAGGTTAATTAGTTGCACTAGACTGATGGGACATTGGGAGGCCGTACAGATAGAGATGATTCTTTTCCAAAAAATAATATAACGTACAGGTTAAAGGAGAAGAGAGGACATCGCTAGACCCAGATCACACGATGGAAAATTGGACTTGCCGAAGTCCTTTGTTAGCCTGCCAAATGCACCACTCAACCCAATGTGGGAATTGGCGTCAACAAGTCAGTGCAGATAGATGGATGTACTGCACTGCAGTTCCATTGGATGCTAAGACTAGAGGGCACAGATGATATGCATATGACTGACACATGTATTTAAGGCAGCCATGATTTTCTAGGCCAAGGGCTTCTCTGGGGCTGCAGCGAGATGAGAGGAAATGAGCCTGTACTGGTACTGTGGTGTTGGTGCCGGCAGAGTTGGAGCTGTCAGAGGCATTGTCATGCCTGCAGAAAAAAAAGAAACATACTTTAGGACCTTATATATAAGTGTAAAATCAACTCCAGAATGTGTTATCAACAAAAACTCCAGCTATAATGCAGACCAAAGCCAAATATTATCCTAATTTATTAGTTTTTCTGCTAGTTACAGAGCAATGCCGATCGATGTCTTGGTGTAAGGATTACCATCTTATATGTATGTCCCAACAGAAGTATGTCCTAGCTCCTAGTGCTACTTGCAAAATCCGGAGATAATTGCAGTTTGCACCATTATATTTTTGTCAATGATAATTGAGAAAGAAACAATGGCTATATTTGCAAGAGTATATGTGTATAGCTTAAACAATAATTTAAGAGAGAATATACTGTGCATCAAACTATGCAGAAATGGGCCAAGATTTCAGAAGAGCAACCCACCAAACATTGATGCTGGGAGATTGATGTCATATTTATGTATAGGTAAGTAGATATCACGTCCTTTATATGACAGATATATGCATATGTAAACAAACAGTGTAGTACCCTAATTGAAAAATGCTTTAGAACTTAGTACGTATGTGATACTCTTGGTACAGAAGCAGAAGCGTGTACGCAACTCGTGGTACATGGGTTTGCTTGCAGATTCGAATATATACAGTGCCTGTACTACAAAAATGCAACCCAATACCATGCATGAACCGAAACAAAAGGAGTTGTCATGAACGAACCTGCTTGCTGGCCGATAGAATTTGGGGCAAGAGCCACAGGGCTAGCGTACTGCTGGAGGCCGGCCACTGCGGTCAGGCTGGCCGTCGTCGCTGGGGCCCCGACCGCCGCCGCCGCGTACTGGTACATCTGAGGGTACTGCATGCTGTACCCAGCGGCGGCGCTCGCCGGACCGTACTGAAAGTACGGGTAGAGCCCGGTAGGATTCGCCATTGTTAGCCCTGCCGCCGCCGCCGCCGCCGCGGCGCCACCGTTGAAGACTTGGTATTGCGCTCCCAGCCCACTGTACGCTTGATAGTAGGTCTGGCAAATGTTGACACGCCACCACATGCATGAGTCACGTATATATCATTTGCCCTGATAACTCGGCTTCGACTTCTGGCTTCTGGCTTATTTTTCACTATTCATAAGTTTCATCTTTTTCTGAACTTTTGGTTTTTTGTTGAGCTTTTTTGCCGGTTCTTTTTTTTCCCGTATTTGTTTGTATTATACGTAATGGGCTAACATATTTTTTTATATTTTTAAATTTTTTTAAATTTAATTATGCTAAATAAGTCTCTGTCAGCTACAGTGCTTTTTTCAGCTAGCTACAGTGTTTTCAGTCATAAGCCATGAGCTTTTCAGCCGAACCGATCACCACCACATTATGAATACCGCGGAACAGCGACCAATCTTAACGTCTGAGGTGCCAATTGATTACTATTTTCACATGATCCAAAAGAAGAACACACACACACACACACACACACATATATATATATATATATATATATATATATATATATATATATATATATATATATATATATATATATATATATATATATATATATATATATATATTAATTGGAACACTATGGTCACCATAATTTAAAATAGATATTTTATTATGTATTGTGGGCGAAAAAATTAGATTTTTTTAGATATCGAGTCAAACTGATTTTTTTCAAACATATACCTTAATTTGGGTTGAATTTGTGTATTTAAAATAATGGTGCTCTGACACCATGATGTTCCATTTTAGCGTCCGCGTGTGTGTATGAAAATAGTTACATACTCTTATAGCACGGAAAATCGGCTGAAAAAACTACTACTCAAACTACAGACTTGTATTAGTAGACTTGATTGCTTTCACAGTCCCCCTACGAGCAGCCCGGAATCAATGAAGGAGTTCATTCAGCGCCGAGCCGAGCAAGCGTAGATTCAATATGTTGATTGTTTCTATATATATAAGAGGACTAAACTTTAAACCCTACGGAAAAAACCCTTTCTAGCAAGCTATATATCCAGTGATGCATATCATATATGCACAAATACCGCCAAAAAAGCAGCTAAAATAGCGATCGATGACAAAATTTGTGAAACAAGAGCAGTTTGCTCCTGGTAAGTGGTAACAAAAAATTGAAGGCTAAAAACGTGAAAACTTCCTTTTCTTCTGCAATCTATAATCGACCCCTTCATTTTGCACTCATTTCCCACTAGAACACAGCTGATCAAATTAGAGAAAACTCCGCGTGCTACAAGCTGTGCTCATAACTTCATATAGGAACAAAGAGAGAGGGAGAGGAAGTATACGTACCAGCGGATAGCCGTAGTCCGAGAAATACGGAGAATACCTGCAATTAATTTTGCCAACAAAAATTGGAGTCAATTGCTCTCTCTCTCTCTGTTTTTTTTTGCAATTTCATGTCCAAGTAAATCCCATGAAAGAAACTAAAAAATAATTTGCTCAATATGTTTATACACACACATGTATATATACACATATACATACATACATACATACATACATGCATGCATGCATGCGTGCGTGCGTACGTATGTACGCACGTACGTACGTACATACATATATAGTATAAATAACAGGGGTATCATGGTGTTCAGACCACTCAAAGATGAAATATATATGGGGCATCCCAGTATAGTAGGGGGTTGGCTCCGGCTACATTCTAGTCATGCGTTCACTGAGTACTCCTTTCTTTTTTTTCAATTAATGTTTTTGGCTTTTAGGGTTTTCAAGGTATGACTTTGATTGCTACTTTTTATAATTTTATACTAAGATATACTAATAAAATTATAATACTATGAAAATATTTTTAACGACAAATCTATTGATATAACTTTCGTATAGTCAATTTAAATCGTTTTGAATCTATTGACAGTCAAATTTTGACAGCACCAATTCTAGGAAGTTAAAAGGAAAAAAGAATGAAGGTAGCATATCCACCACAACTATGTCGTCCATGCACGAGGAAATCTTGCGAAAAATGCAAGTCGACCGTACACGCATGATACTAATAGATTATAGTTTTAATACCGTATACACACTGTGGTCTTTTAAACATTTTACAGTACGTGCAGTGTATGGCCACCTAAAGTAAATGTGGCGAGCACGTACTAGTACAAGATAATCAAAATGTTGCAGATCGAGTCAAGCGCTCCTTCATTTTCAAAACACTACAGAATATCTCTTAGGGCAACTTCTACCAATTCATTTGATTGTACCATATGAAAAGGAAATGAGAGCATTATTTGCAGTTTAATTTGCATGCATGTATATATATTTGGCCGTTGCACTCAGACGCATGCATTGCATGGAGCAGGACACTGGTCTACTGGAAGCGTGCATGCTGCATGCAAGAGCTAGGAACAAACTTTTTGTAAAGTAGCTCGCGCGTATGTGTATATATACCACGCATGCCAGTGGCTGTACACAGGTATATACGAGTACGAGATTACTAATATCAAATCAAATGATGAGAGCACATGAATGCCCACATGAGATGTGCTCACACTTACAATTGGGTGTGTTCTTTTTGACCGTAGAGGATGGCTTATGGTTTTTAGCCTTAGCTAGCACGAGCGTTTGTACAAATGAATTAAATACTGATAAACTATCTCGGAAATACTATCCTAATAAGTTGATCCGAAAATATGACAAAAAGTCATCCCGTTTATTTATTCAGAAGAAGTTATAAGCCATAAGCTAAAAAGAATATGACCATGCACGCAAGTGTGCTGCTTTACACACAGAAAGATAGCCGGAGGTCATGTTCTTTTAGGCTTTTGGGATGATTTTTGGCTTTAGTTTATCCAAAAAACAAAACAAACAGGATGACTTCTCTAAATGGCTTTTCAAATTTATTGGCATGTGCATCATCCGTTCACTACCATCTTAAAAACACAACTAAAAATCTTTATCCACACAAAAAAATAATCAGCTACAGCCAACGAGAGAGATAGTAGTATATATATATGCATGAGCTAGCTGTGGGCACGTGGAAGGAGATGCAGATGCACATGGATGATGGATGGACGGTGAAGTCGTCGGCCCCTCCAGCCATTTCGAGCAGGCGTGCATGCAGGAGCAGCAACGGCCGGCTTTAACCAAAACCATCGTCTTTACAGCTAGCCCAGCACAGCCCCGAGAGAGAGAGAGAGAGCTGGCCTGCAGAAGCAGCAGGCCGGTGGTGGTTAAGTAGTACTCACCCATACACGTTGTAAGTGGCAGGAATCCCTTGCTGGATGCCTTGGTCCGGGAAGCTCAAGCTGGCACCACCACCAGCAACAGCAGCTGTCTGAATGGACTTCATTGCCATCATGTTGCTTCCACCATGGACATGAGCTACTGCACAAGAAATAATGGACAGATAAATAAACTAGTAACCAATTCATTTTTAATCTAAAGCTCATGAGCTGGCCGGTTTCATTTTATATGTGATGAATTCGATCGATCAGCAAGGAAGGAGACGGAAGAAAAATGTGCAGAGGACAGAGACAGCAGAAGCGCACTGAACTTTGTACTAGAGTTGCAGGATTGGAAGAAGCAAGCTAGGCAAGCCTAGAAGGAACAACTCCCAAGAATAACTAACCGTGCTTGCTTTTAGCGCTTTGCAAAAAAGCTGGAGACAATGCAGCCTTTTCATTACCGGTGAAATACTGTCGGCCGGATACTTGGGTACTGTTTTCTTTTTTATACTCATTTGCATGCGTTATCCAATTAACTGTCTCGATGACATCCTTTAGCCGGAAGAATCATTACTATGTAATTACATATGTACACTGTATCAGCATTGATTTAATCTGAATATTTATTTAATTATTAAGAATTAACATCTTTGCCAATTTGTCCAGAGTGGCAGAATTTAGCTTTAATTAGTAGGCATTTGTTCTCAAATGATTCTAAACAAAAGAATGCATGTTCTGCTTCAATCGATATTAATTTGATTCTAAAATGCAATCTTGCATTATAAGCATCAAGAAGGAAGAAACGCGACTATTACTTAGCTTAGTAGCAAATTAGTTTGCTGGCAAGGCATTAGCATTAGCATTAGCATTAGCATTAGCATAAAATGATGCACGATCTTGCATCTTTAAAGATGCAACGGCAAGAACTTGCATGCGTACGTCATCTAATCTACATGATTTGATACTTCTTTCCAAACAATTGCTGATATGTAGCGCCCTTCCTGCTCATTATATGGTTAACTAACAGCGGAAAATATCAAAGGTGAATTCTGTATAATAGGAAATTTAATTACCATACGGATGCAGATACGCCGGTGCTGCCTTGGACCTCTGGACCCCAAGATATGCGAGATTGCAGTTCGCCCTCCTCCCATCGATCACCGGGTTCGGATCGAAGCAAGCTTTCATGGCGGCCTCCGGCTCACGGAACGTAACCTGGAATGCACACATATATAGTAGCCGTAAGACTTAACCGGATTGATAGAAAATAGCGAACAAATCCAAGATCATAAATCATACATCTAAATATAAACTCGATCAATTAGGTTCTTCAATTAATGATTAATTACATGACGCAACATGTATACACTAACTAATTCTTGGGTTAACTTGAGGGCGCAGTACGTAGTTTGGTATATGGTGTGTGCTAGTACTATTATACAAGACAAGAGGGATCGAATTATAGAGATCGAGATCATAGATAGGTTATAGAACATGCATAGCTAGCTAGTATTGGTACTCACAAATCCGTAGCCCTTGGATCTGCCGGTGTTCTTGTCGGTGATGACGACGGCCTCCAGGATCTCGCCGAACTGCTCGAAGTAGCTCCGCATGCCCTCCTTCTGCGTCTCCCATGCAAGCCCCCCCACGAACACCTTCGTCAACGTCGTGTCGCCGAATTGGCCCACGCCGCCGCCCCCCGCCGACATCGCCTGAGCCATCTATCTCTCTATCTATGTATCCTAATTAATAACCAATCAGCTAGCTGGAAGCACCACGCCTTTTCTTCTTCTACTACTTCTTCTTCTAGCTCCGGCCTCCCTCTCGATCTGTCTAGTATATCCACCAACCGAGAACTAACTTTGTGTATAGGAGGTCAAAAAGGGCGAGGTGTGATCAAGGCTAGCTTGATATGCAAGGAAGGAAAGGCCCTAAGCACCAACCCTAGCCTGGATATCTCTCTGCTAGCTATATATCTTGGTATTTCTCTAGAGAGAGGGGTGTAGGACTGAGTAGGACAGTAGGAGGGAGGAAAGGAAGGAGCGAGCGAGAGAGAGAGAGAGAGAGGAGGAGGAGGAGGAAAGAAAAGCGACAATTGGAAGGCAAAGGGAAAGAGAGAGACAAGAGGATGTAGGACCTGGCGCGTTATATAGTATAGGTAGATCTCTTGAGTATATCTATCTATGTATTGCACTTGCTTGCCTGTCACTTTTGTTAGGGGAAAAAAAGATGTACTTTTGGCTCCACACCTCTCTTGACAATCCTCCTTAGCCAACCACTTCTTGAGCCTTTAGCCTCTAGCATAAACAGTTAAGTGTGTTAACCGCTAAGCTGTTAGATGATCAGGTATGTACTTGATACACACTGCATATATGCTTAGTTTAGTAACAGTTATACACCAAGAAATGTTTCTATACGCGCGCTTTTAAAATGAAATTGCATGTATCTTGAAGCAAACAAGGGGGTTAATATTTTGATGATACTATTAACGTAGTAATTCAGGAACAATAAGTGCCTTGGGAAGTTGGGGTTATTACGTAAACAGATCCATCAACAACTTGTCCTAACGAATTTACAAATAGGACCCGGCAAAAACATTATCGGAGCTGTAGAAGATTGCAATTATTATGCTTATAATTGATGACCTACTTGACTTTCGCCGTATGGATATTAGAAAGGGTCGGTAAAGGCCCCAGTCGCTAGGGAAGCAACGATATTAATTGATACGCAAACTTGAAACGATGAAATGATGAAGAGAAAGAATTCTCAATTGCCAACTCTAGCTTTCTGGAAAATATTCTAGCTACTAAGCAAAAAAATTTCATATATATATATATATATATATATATATATATATATATATATATATATATATATATATATATATATATATATATATATATATATATATATATATATATATATATATATATATATATATATATATATATATATATATATATATATAATGGGACACCATGGGTGGGTGGGTGTGTATATTATGGAATCCCTAATTCCAAACCTATAATTTGTATGGTTAATGTTTCAATTATTAAGAAAAGTTTAGGCGAATTAATGATATGCGTGTTTAGGTAGTCATATTGCATTGTTTAAGTGTAATGAGCAGTGAGAACCCAAAATGATCGTATCCATCTATGACAATGACACCAGAAAAGATATCAACGGAAAGGCCAGCAGCAAAATAACCCAATAATCTTATCACAAAAAGTCGCCATGATTTTGCTGAGTGGGAGACCAATACATGGATCTTCTTTGAGATGACAGCTACCCATATTAACAATAACTTGGCTTTTAGTTAGCGTGTTGATAGGTTTAAGTAGAGTTGCTATGTACTAACATATGTGTCTTTTGTACCTTTGCAGTTGACCCTTGTGAAGTAGTGGAAGAACACATTCTAAGCTATAGTTATTAGCTAGAATGTTGGAATATCTGTGACAAACCAAAATTTTTTCAAAATTTTGAATCTAAACAAATTTCATTCGAATTTGAAGTTTTTGCCAAATTCAGAAATTCCAGCCAAAAATCGCTTTCCTTTTTCAGAATTGTGCTTTCCACCTTGAGAGCACATTTTTGGTATCCGTCTTCTCCCCTGTTGCCGTTTGCAAAGCATCACGTTGCCAGCAGCTCGCGCACGCATGCCACCTCTGCCTAGCATCGCCTTCATCCATGCCAAGCTGCGACAGGGCCATGCCACCTCATGTTGTGCTAGTACTGCTTCACCGCCATTGTTTTCGTGCCAGCATCACCCGCTCACCCTCAAGGCGGTCGGCAAGGCGGTGGGGTTTACGACTATGAAGGAAGGGCATAAGGCGGCTTGAGCTAGTAGAGGGGAGGTACGAGTTATCTCGGGCGTAGTATTTGCGGTGGTCAAAAGCAGTCAGAGGCTAGTCAGGTTGGCGGATTAGGGCAGAGAGAACGAATTTGGACAGCGGCGATGAATTTGCCATGGTGGCTCGACCAGGTGAGAGCTGTGGTCGTCAAAACGTGTGTCAGGTATCAGGGCAGTCGTGCACGACCTGGCAGCGGCTGGCAGGGCGGCATGGTAGTTTGCGGCGCAAAACGGCCGGTCGGCTAGAGGAAAACAGAGTGCGGAAAGGTTACGGCGGCTGCGAGTTCGGCTGGCGGGTCTGACACATCGTCGGTGCAATTAAGAGGGTGTCAGAGGTGGGAGAGACGAGGTGATACGGCCTCTGATCGGTTGCAGTAGCAAGGCTGCGGCGGGAAGGCGCGAGAAGACGCAAGCACCAGCGAGAGAGATCCGACGGCGGCAAAACAGGGGCAGCAGTGATTTTATTTTCGAGTGATGAACAGTGTCAGCGCAAGAATTGGACGTTGAGGCAATGTAGCATGGATCTTAAAGCCTGGATGGTGAGATTGGGTGAGGAAATTGGCTGGAAATCACAAAGGATCAAATCCAAATGAAAATTTCGAATCTTCTGAAAATCCGGTTTTGTTTCATACGGCTTTTGGGTTGGGAGTCTAGAGATGGTCAAAACTCAAAACTATGTTAGTTTTAGTGTGTTTTGACTAAGCTTTTATATATGTGTTGGCTTTTGAGGTTGAGTCTGATCTTATTTGTTAGGTAACTTTCCATCGATATAAGGGAGGGAATATATGAATGTGTGATACATTATACATCATTACATCTATGAAGGCATTTGGTGTGTGTTTTATAAATAGTACCCGCAAAAGTATAAGCCATGGCCTATAGGAATACAACAATGCTAATCAATAATACGTCTTTTTTTTAGCTTCAGTTTTTTAGTTTTTCTAAGATAGATATCTTTTAAATGGGTTATCTTTTAAGGTGAGATGTACAAATCGATCATAATAGATACTGTAGTGATTTCATCTAAATCGGTCAAATTCGAAAATACGTGTTTCTTCGTACTCTCTCACACAAATAGTCAAAAGGCAAAATTTTCAGCCAAAACACATAAACCAGCCCTAAAAATAAACCCAATGGCTTTTCTGGTAGAAAATAGAATAGTTGATGTTCGTCATGTGCATTTTTCAATGAAGCCTTGCGTCAGAAGAGAACCGACGCAAAAAGTAATTTTTTTCTCTCCTCCCAATAGTCACGTATGTTCTCTTGGTCTGATCGGAAACTCTCTTAGGAGATTATTAAAAACCGATAATGATTGTGATGAATGAATTACGTACGCGTTTACTATTTTCTTTTTGTTACGCACGCTTCTCCCTCCAACCACAAAATATGGTTTTAAAATATGAACAGTTAAAATTTTAGTTATTAATATCCTTTTAAATATCTAGATTAAATACATAAAAATTATATGTACATTCTCAAAATTATTTTTATAATATTATAATTTTATTAAGTTTTATAAATACATTATAGTAAAATTAGTGGTTAAGTTGTGTTTTGAAGATCATATCGATGTCTAAAATAACTTTTTTTTTTGTGAACGAAGGGAGCATTATGCATGTCATTCACCCAAAATTTCCCGGAACAATTCATAAATCAGATGCTACACAACATAATTATTCTCGATGAAAAAAAGGGCACCGAAATGGTGCTGAGGCCAGTCAAATTCTTCAGAACGTCGTGATCGATCAACAAGAGGTGCGAGTGTCGTGCGAGTTACTCGCTATGATCACATCAACTCCGACCTGGGATGTGAAACATCGTTATTCATCAGAAATTTATCCCATCCCACTGCATTAGACGTTGATGGCCTAAAAGTGAGGCCAAGTTTTCTTGAGTAGTACAAGACAGTATCTTTGATCTGTCGCTGGTATTGTATACTTCAGCCTTTTGACAGCTGTGTCTCAGGTCCCAAACTTTCCTTTTGACCATGAGGAGGGCACTTTTGCAAGGATCTGCACTATTGTATCACCGCATTCGGTGACAGACGAAAGATCATAGCTGAATTTGCAGTATATGCAGCAGGAATCTTTCACGGAAAACCATCATCAAAACTTAGTTGTAGGCGTGTAGCTGACAACAGGAGATCCATAAAATTGTAGCAACAAATCTACATATATAACATGGTAATTGAGTACTATCATAGTCAACCAATAAAATCATCTTAAAAGAACTGTCAGATCTAATAGAAATGAAGAGAAAGTGTCCATGTCATAAGGTGATGTCTCAATCTGAAGTAATGCAGCAGCATTCAATGTTCTCAAGAAAAGTGCATTGTTTGGCATTGCAAACCAGCCTGTGATGGTAGCAGGGCACTGCAACTTTAGTACTTTGTACAAGACACTGCATCCTCGGAAGGCTGACATAGTGACATCCCCTTGTTTGTCAAACAGATACTGCTAAGCAGCTATTAATTTCAGAAAATAGAAACTCTACCAACAATACACCACAAGATCTTGCCACAGAGCTTCTCACAATATTGACCATATCGACCTAGTGGCATAGACACTGCAACATGGACATTGTGGCATTGATACTGACACAATGAAGTAACTAGATACACAAGATGTATTGGCCACATACTGAAGAGCAGTCCTTCTGTCGGAGTTCTTCCAGAAAAGACCTTTTTTTTTGTACCTCAACCTTGCTTTTGTTTCCAAACGAAAGCAGGAATGCCTGTCCTGCATACCATCTGCTGAATCAAATCTAGATACCATAAACAAGGTAACTGCCATCTCCAGTGATCCTCTGCTGACTGTCTATGTAATAGTCCAAAAAAAATTCCACATGTAGGCTTCTAGATGTTAAATCCAATTTGCAATCAGCAATATGATGATGCCACAAGAGGTACTTGCTCTTTACTCCCTGTTACCTAGAACCCCTCACAATCAGAAACAACAGTGTCTTCACAACTGTGTATAGGATCTTCAGTCTCATCATCATCAACATCATATTCGCTACTAGCATTATCTTCATCAGACTCATAAGTATCTGTGGTATCAGAGAAATCATAAGTAGCCAGATGAGGTCCTTGGTCCTTCCCATGACTCATTTCCTCCATTTTCTGCGAAAAAGCTTTTCTATCATCACCATAAACCAGATCAGCATTCTGGGATTGTGGATTTCCATGAAGTGCAACATGCCAATAGTAAAGTTCAAGCTCCTTTTCAGATACTGCAATGAAACGCCTAACTGTCTCCAGCGATTGTTCATATTTTGATTTTTCAAGTGCCTGATGATAAAAAATATAGATGTAAGTGGGCATTTGGAAAGTTGTACCTACATATAGAATCAGCCTGATGGCTAATAATCAAGACCAAATGTTGCTACATAATTTGAGATGTGTTTTTTTGGATACATGAACTGGGAACAGGGTGGTGGTATTGTGCTGACATAAATTTAGAATGGATGTTAAGGCATCTTCAAGTTTACAATTATATTTATATTTTCTGTGTATTAAATATAAACTGTAGCAATTTTTTATGTGTCACTCCTTTTTTTCATTATTTGTTTGTTGCTAAACTTAAATTCTTAAAAGCTATACTTTTACAAGATTATTCACAAATAATTTCCATGCACAGAGAAAAGTAATAGAAAGTTCAGAAAATAGCAAGGAAAAGAATTCTCTGCAGTTGGTACTTGCTGCCAAGCATAAGCAAGAATCAACCTGAGACAAGTTATGGAAACAAAATTAACCAACAACCTATCCTACCTACTTTTTTCTTCGACAGTGTATCAATAGGTGACATGACATCTGGCTGAACATAGTTCTTTCCTCAGTAGAAGACTATGGTGTCCTTTCCAACAATATTAATAGGGATACCACCGCTTAGTTGGGCTTGGGCTATCTCACTAGCATACTCTTGGATTTGCCCTGGTTTGCAGGGCTTACAGATGACCTTCACAGTCTCATGTTTCTTCACAGGGACATAATTTGACATTTTCTGTGAAACCTTCTTCAAATAAAATATTTTCTCGCCATTGAGATCATATGGTTTAGCCATAGGGCCTTGAGCTTTAGCAACCTCATACTTCTTAAGCTTCTCAACCAACATAGCTTCCTTTAATTTGGCCTGGAAGAGGAACAGCTCATTTTAATTTATCTTCTCCTACGAAACAAAAAGAGAAAGCAAGCACATCATCACATCATCTTCCAACCACTTTAGCATTTGTTCATCTGATTGTAATGAAAGTTTCCTTGCAAACCAGCTAGTTATGAGATTTGAAAATGGCCAACCCTAGGTGCCCAGAGGGTTCAAATGAACCAACTGGGCTTTTATAGAAACAACTACCATACTTTTATATCATAGAAACAGAAGCATGCATAAATTATCAATAAAGTATTTAAGTAACATTCTGAAAGCAAATTATTTGCAGAATGAAACTAGAGTGATGATTCAAATATTGAGTGGCAATTAGCAAGGTCCTATTCCTAATGTAGAAAAATCGTACTGATCCATTTCTCAATAAAAAAAATTTCGAAGGAGATTGCTTAATGCACTTGTCAAAATGCTTCAGCAAGAAACTAACCAAGCAAACCAAATCAAGCAAATAGGCAAAAGGCAAAACCAGACTAACTTGTTGCTACCTTCTCAATCTTGTATTTGAGTCGAGCTTCAGCTGTAGGAAATTTCTGTTTTATCTTCTTTCCCTTGGGTTTGATACACTGTGGATCATTTTTATTGGCCTCCTTCCTCTTCCTCTTTTCCTGCTTCCTCTGAAGCTTCAAACGCTTCTTTGTCAAATGCCTCCTCTTCTTGGAGGTTTCCACCTCCTCAATCTCAAACTTGGGTTTCCCATCACTAGATAGAACTAAATTCACTGATCCATAGCTAGCCCATCTAACAGCCCATGGATGCTCAAACAGATAAAAGGGGCTTAAGCATTTGCTAGAGGAAACAACGGCAGATCTGCAACAAGTAGAAGGGAAAATACGAGGGAAACTAAACTCAACTTGTCATGGATGAAATAGGATACTTAAAACCAATATGTTAAGTCCTTGCTAGACACTTCTATGTTAAACATATGCCTCACATCTTGCTTAGTAAACTTCAAACAATAGTTTGACCAAGTAGGCAACATTTGCCGAATGAACTCCAGCGGTATGTGTTCTAGAACTCAACAGAACATTTTTTTTGAAAGCCCTACCAAACTACTTACATTATTATTGCAATTAAAGCTGCATTCTGGTTTCATGCTTCGTAAATCAGTTGCAGCCTGTAAGTTCCGGCACTTCAGGAACAAGCAACTAGGCATAAATTATAGTCTAGTATTGATCCTTCTATGTGTATGAATATAACTGAGGAGAAAGACATAATAATCAACAAAACGGTTTTTACTAGGGAAAATTGCTCTCATGCCACAAAGTTATGTGTGATACTCCCTTTTGCCACAAAGTTAAATGTCTTTGTTATAATGCCACAAAGTTGAGTTTTATTCCTTTCTTTTGCCATTTCCTCCACTTAAACTCTATTTTAATTTCAGTTTACTTTTTTCTGACCGTTTTGCCCTTCCCCTCCCTCCATACCTCACGCGCGCGCAGGAGCGGAGATGGAGCCGGCGTCCTCCGGCGTGGCGGCGCCCCCTCTCCCGACGGCGGCGCCGACGACCCCGGCGTCCATGGCGGCGGCGCCCACGACCCCGGCCTCCTCCGGCATGGCGGCGGTGCCCCTGACCCCGGCCTCCTCCGCGGCGCCGCCCATGACCCCGGCCTCCTCCGCCGCCGTCGCCATGGCCGCCGTCCTCCGGCGTGGCGGCGCCCACGACGTCCTCCGCCGACGGAGATCGATCGATCTGTCTCCCCCTCCCCTCACTCGCGCACAGGAGCGGAGTTCCCGTCGCCGGCGACCCTCGACCGCGTGGACGTCGTGGGCGCCGCCACGCCGGAGGACGGCGGCCATGGTGACGGCGGCGGAGGAGGCCGGGGTCGTGGGCGGCGCCGCGGAGGAGGCCGGGGTCAGGGGTCCGCCGCCATGCCGGAGGAGGCCGGGGTCGTCGGCGCCGCCGTCGGGAGAGGGGGCGCCGCCACGCCGGAGGACGCCGGCTCCATCTCCGCTCCTGCGCGCGCGTGAGGTATGGAGGGAGGGGAAGGGCAAAACGGTCAGAAAAAAGTAAACTGAAATTAAAATAGAGTTTAAGTGGAGGAAATGGCAAAAGAAAGGAATAAAACTCAACTTTGTGGTATTATAACAAAGACATTTAACTTTGTGGCAAAAGGGAGTATAACACATAACTTTGTGGCATGAGAGCAATTTTCCCTTTTTACTACATGCGAGTTGAAGGGGAAGGTGAAATCAGCGTCCTCTGGGATAGATTGAGGAGAGAAGAAGCCAACTTCCTCAGATTTTGGCGTGACAGGACACGGGTTGCCATAGCCCACTGTTACATTCCAGTGCATTGCAAATTTTAGTAATCCAGTGACATCTATTTCTAAAAATCACTATTCACCTGCGAGAAGAATGAAAGTAATAATTCCTTATTATCTTCAATGACAGACTCAAAGTCACAAAATGAAATGTGAAATGCCTCTCTATACCTTACCACCGTAAGTTTTGCTTTTACAAAATTTAGAGATGGTCCAAAATTAGTTACAGCAGGCGGGACGAAAAGAACACGAAACGACTAACTATGATTACACCCAAAGCACAGACAGAAGCCAAATAAACATGCAAAGGGCCTGTTCTTTGGCCCTGTTTGTTTTGGTTTTTTCAGTGGTTTATAAGCAAAAAAGCCTAAGCCTAAACAAACGGCTGGCTTTTGTACTGGGCTTTTAAAAAGCCAAAAGTCACTGTATAATTAAAAGCCAAAAGCCAGTTGAAAGGAGTTTTTTTTTGGCTTTTGCGGAATAGAAATAACGTTTTGCCACTGAACTTCGAAAGATTTACACACAAATGTCATTGGTATATAAACCGTTGGTCGTTCGGCCGTTTTCTCCCAATCCCCTTCCAAACCGAATCGCGTGATTAGGGTTGCGGCGCCGACGACCTGCGACACCACCGTCCTCCCGCGACCCGGGACCCCGCCGGCGACCCGCGACCCTGCCGGCCTCGTCCGCCGTCCTTTGGCCCTGTTTGTTTAGGCTTAGACTTTTGGCTTTTGCTACAGTACCTTCTTGAGCACAAGTTCGGTACATTGGGTTGCTCTCAGCCGTTAAATGTTGCCCATCCAACGGTTGTCGTGGTCTTGGCACCTCTGGTGCCACGGAGCGGTGTGAAGAGGTGGTGCTAGCGAAGTAGGCAAAAAAGTAATTTTGCCGAGGAACTCGCATGTAACATCCCAAAAGGGGAACTATTGTAATTGTGAAAATTATAGAATCTTTTAATCATTTTTCTAGTGTATCTCAAAATTTTTGGCGCTATTCAAATTTCTTAAGTTGGTTTCTTGCCAAAAGCTCGATTAATAAAAATCCAAACCTTGAAATCAAGAACCAAAATTGAAAATTTTAAAATTAAGAAAATTCAAATTCCCTTGGAAGTCTTAAATTCAGATTTAAAAATTGGGATCCTGATATTCAAAACCAAGAATTGAAACTGAAATAATATAAAATCGTCTCCATCCAATTTGCATGTCTAAAAATTCAAATTCTGAAATTAAAGAATTATTTCTCAAAACTCGTCTCCATCTAAGATTTCTGTTGCCGTTGTCTCCAAGACGTGACGACCGATAATGATGAATTCGATTGATCGGTTTTTTTTGCTGCAACCACTTTTTACGGCGTGGAGTCGTGCACCTCACGGCTGACTCAGTCCCTACATCAGAGAAGAAGTTAAATGATGATAGTGCCCCTAATTGATGGATGGTTAGAGCAACTCCAGCAGTACTACTCAAAACAGGGCCCCTACTTTTCATTTGAGAGCTCCCCCTACTTTTGAGGGCCCAATTTTTTTGCTTCTACTCCAACAGCACCCCTCAAATCTATTCCACCACACACTGACACATGGGACCCACTCCTGACAAATCCCGATCAGTGAAGGCGGTAGGGGATTTTGGTGGCGACGGCGACGGCGAGGTGACGGCGACGACGATGGGTGAAGGCGTCGGCGACGGCGATGGGTGGAGGCGTCGGCGACGGGCGACGGCGAGGTGACGGGCGAGGCGGGGAAGCGGAGGAGGCGGGCAGGGAGGCGTCGACGAGGGAGGCGGGCGGGCGGGGAAGCGGAGGAGGCGGGCGGGGAAGCGGAGGAGGCCGGCGGGGAGGCGTCGGCGAGGGAGGCGGCGGGCGGAGGCGTCGGCGAGGGAGGCGGGCGGGCGGGGAAGCGAAGGAGGGAGGCGGGGAGGCGGAGGAGGCGGGGAGGCGGGCGGGGAAGCGGAGGAGGCCGGCGGGGAGGCGTCGGCGAGGGAGGCGGGCGGGCGGGGAAGCGGAGGAGGGGGGCGGGGAGGCGGAGGAGGCGGGCGGGGAGGCGGTGGGGAGGCGGGGAGGCGGGCGGGGAGGCGGACTGCAGAGTGGGAGGGAGGGGGACGGCGGAGGATTTTTCACCACAGCGGGAAGAAACGGAAAAATGAGAGCCAGAGTAGGGGCCCCCTGGGAATGAGGGCTGAAGGGGGGATTTGAGGGGCTCCTCAAATTTGAGGGCTCTAGTAGGGGCCCTGCTGGACCTCTATTTTTGCCTCAAGCCCTCAAATATGAGGTTTGAGGGGTCAAGTAGGGGCCCTGCTGGAGTTGCTCTTAGATTTGTTGGAAGTGTTAGCACCTCCCAGGCTCCCACACCTCTACATGGACCGAACCAAAACTCAACTTTCAAACGGAGTATATTTTCAAGACGATGTCTACAAGTTAAACGATCTACACGTTAAAAGCTCAACATCTGTACCAACTAAAATCGCAAGTGTATATCTGTCTCTCCGTAATCTGTACCGTAAATAGCCAAAATTCAAAAAATTCAGTCAAAAGTCATAAGCCGCAGCCGAAAAGAACATGCCCTTTAAAAAGGACCAAGGCTATTCAATAATGCCACTAGAGTCTAGAGGGTATCCCATTGCCCTTAACCAAAACGAAACACACAGCAGGCACAATTGTACCATGTGATCAATCAATCTCGTTTCACACGATGCTCCATAATCCGTATCAGGGCATTGGTACTGTTTGAATCACGATGGCTTTCCATCCCAGTTCCACAAAACGGAAAAGGTATACGGTCCGAAACGGCGAGAAGATCTCCAACTTCAAGCACTATTGGTTTCTTTGAGCATGGCGTAGAGGAAGAATTCGTTTTCTTTGAGCACCTGCTGCTTGACGAGGTTCTGGGGGTGACGGACACGCCGCCGCACTGGACGGCCGCCTTCTTGGAGGCCCTGAGGAACTTGGCGTAGGCCGAGAGCAGGAAGGAGGTGGAGGTCACGTACTGCAGGTTGCTCCCTTCCGACTCGTACAAGAGCCCTCCCGGTGACCCTCAACGACGGCGAGGTCGGCACCATGTTACATACGAACCTGTCTGCCTGCTCCTGGGAACTCGGACGCGTTCTCGTTCCTCCCCCAACAGGTAAATAATCCTACATGCAACTTCATTCATGTCAGACACTCGGAGTTTAATTTGTTGATCTTTTGTTTCCCCCACCATTTTAGTAGCAAGATAAAATTGTTACCTTAGAGCAAGTATAATAAGAGGCTGTTAGTAGGTTGTATGCTGATGTGGAGGAGAGAGAGGAGGAGAGAGAAGAGAGGTGGGCTGTAAGTTTACAGCCAGCCGAAGCACAAGAACCAATAAACTTTGTGAGAGAAAGGGGTGGGTCATACAGCCTTCAGCTGGCTATAAACTACTATATGAATAGGCTGATAAGTGGGCTGTAAGTGTCCATACAGCCAGCTGAAGGCTGTATTATTAGCCTTGCTCTTAGCAAGCAGGACGCGTGCGCCGGGGTATGTGTTGTCCCAGCTGAAGGTGTCGGACTCACCGTTGAGTCCGAGGGACTTGGCGTAGTCCAAATACGAAGAGTTGCGAGCTCCCTGGTACAGCCATGCCGATGCCCACAGCAGTTCATCCTGATCGACTTCATGCACAAGAGCCGTATATCGATCCTAACTTGACATCTTTTCTGTCTTCTCTCTGTTCTCTTATCAAATGCATATAACATTCGACTATTTTTGAGGACAAAAACAGTCAGATTTTGAGCCGTTAGATGGAGATCCAACGCTCTAGATCATTTTTTTTGGAGAGGGGCTTGTATGGGTGGATCCGTTGGATGGAGATCTAACGTTCCAGATCAATCTGACTGTTTTTGTTCTCAAAAACAGTCGAATGTTGTATAGCAATACTCATAATTATACGTCCTTCGAAAGACTACCTAATCCACTTGCTAATTAAGCCAATAACTAAACATATAAAGTCTAATAAAAAATAAACTAACAAATTTGATTCGATGCCAATTGTATTAATATCATAACATCCTATTATTTGACAAGTCTAGATTACTTTCCACCAGCGAAGTTGAAGCCATCTCCATCAGCTGCCTCGAGTACGCCCTGTCGACGCGCCTGAACACGTTGCACGCGGCCGCGGCGGTCTCCCCAGCGACGTCCGCTCCCGGGTTGGACAGCGTGACCTTGTACACCGGCTTCGTTGCCGTCTGCACCTCCGCGCGCTCCCAGAAGTAGTGCTCATCGTTGGGTTGCCTACCTGCAGTTTAATTTACGCATTTAAGCAACATTGTACTCGGTTCTTACTCTAGACTTTGCATTCGAAATGACCAGATGCTGCAGCCTTAAAAACACCGTAGAATCAGTATGTTCAGGTTGTAACGTGCAATAACATGTGTGACTGGACATAGAGGGCTTGGGGAAAATTGACGGAGGCCTTGAGCGCACGGCCTGCCGGGCGGCGTCGAGCTGGCCGGCGGGCATCCGCTTGCCGAACTCGACGACGCTCCACGCGAGCATGGTGGTGGTGAAGGCCATGGGAAGCCCAAACTTGACGTTGTCCCCAGCATCGTAGTAGCCCCCAGTCAGATCGACCTGAAATGCATGTGCACGCCATTGGAGACTTTAGGATTTCAACTTGTCTTTTTCTAACAACATGCATGTACACCAAACAACAGGCATACGCATAGTCACGTTCCTGCTCCGGCGAGCCGTCGTTGAGGCCGGAGTCGGCGCGGCACGGCAAGTCATGTCCGGGCGGGAGCTTGCCGGACCGCTGCCCCTCAAAGAAAACGAACGACTTGGCGAGCGCGCCACGGTAATCCGGCGTGCCGGACGCACCTCCAGCAACAGCGAGACCTATCAGGAACACGAGGCACGAACTTAAATCACCAATCTCATTTTTGGTGCCCCCTGTGTGATCCTCTTTCCTGATTGAAGCTGCAGCGATCTGAGTTGAGGCTACAGCGATCTGAAATGAAGTCTGGGATTTATATTTCGAACGCATTTAACTTCTTTTGCACAGAAGAAATGTGGAAGCCCATTAGAGAAGTGCTAAATTTGGAGGCTGAAACAGGGGTGGATACACATGGGCAGAGCCAGAATCAAGTACGAGCAGTTAGGGGCTAATTTTGTATTACCATGCAGTACTAATGATTTTTGAAACGTCAGTTTCTGACGATGCAAATTTCATCTTCTGGTTTCATACTCCAAACTTTATTATGTACTATTTTTCTTAAAAAATGAGGACTACTATTATGATCTCTTACAAGTCTTGAATTGAAACATGATCCAGAACTCTAGTCGTCCACCGAGCTTTATTCATGTCATTTTCGAGGACCTTGCCTTGGTATGGTAGTACTACTCAAAACCTGGCCAACCCGGCTTGCACCTTGGTAGGCACGACCTCCAGCTGCAGTGTAACACCCCGGCCCTCCACAAGGTTTAAGATGCTATCATCACACCTTTACCAATTCAAAAACGTTGCTAATTCAACTTTTAGCAGCATCTTCCCTGTTCTTTTTATATGATTACCCACAGGGAGCAAACTACAACTAACTTCATATTTCGCAAACCATAACATAAACAGAAACTGTGGGCTCCACGACCATGGAGTCCCACCATCATGGCTCGCAAGCAAAGTAAACCAAACGGCGAACCACAAGAACCTTAACACTATATTCGATTCGAATTTGTATTCGAAAAATATTTGGATTCATCGAGGGACTCCATGGTCGAATATGGTTTGGACACTATCCGATTCATTTTCACCCTTAAGTGTTACATTTATCGAGGGGCTCTAGTTTCCTTTTTGTTTTTTTATTACAAGTATGTGTACATGTACATGTGAGTACATTCTCTTTAGCACACGCCTAAAAAGTAAAGGCAAGTATCAGGATTTTAACTCTAATAGGTAAAGTTATACATCTATAGTTCTACCACTGAAAAATGTTTGTGGTAGCTGGTTAATATGTTTTTCCTTTTGCGAGGAAGTAGATGGTGAATATGTGACATATGCAACACGGTACGGCTATGAAACCTCGTGCAGATGATCTAAACGAAACAAGGGTGTGCATGGTAGCAACAGTGGTGGGAAAGGAGATACCATTAGAAACCATCTGACCTGCTAGCAGTCCGACGAATGAGATGGCTAATTGGGACGGCAGCCCATGGCACCTCGGCGTGCCCCAGAGGTGGCAAAAGGTAACAATTCATGAACCTTTTGGACTGCATCTGACTTGAGTATATAACCTATTCAATGGCATAACATGAAAGTTGAATCTTTAGCTGCCAATCCTTTGTGTTTTTTTTCTGCTTTCCCTCTTGATGGATGCGGCCTGTAGTTCAATTGCGCCGCCTGGCTTCAATAGAAAACCACTTAACCAATATCTGCGGTATATATTTAAGCTTGTAAACTTATGAGAAAGTGGGTAAACAACTATGGCATTTACCCATTTTCTCCAGTTTCAACCCCTGTATCAGCACCTGGACTACATTTAGGTAGTAAGCTCTGCAGGAATGGAAATCGGTAAAACCCAGCAAAATCGTCAGACACACAGTAACAGGAAACAAGAGTAGCGCGGTGGTGTGGCATGTGCCCGGGCCAGCGCTATCCACCCATCGCTGCGCTGGTAGTATCCGCAGCGCCCAAAATGGCGGCACCCTCCCATGTCCTCCCCTTCCTCTCCCCGGCCCCGTACCCGGCCTCCTACACCGCCTCCCTACGCGTCCCCTCCGGCCGCCGCGCTGGCCTCCTCAGCTGCGCCGCAGCCGCCGGCCAGGCGGGCTTCTTCACCCGCCTCGGCCGCCTCATCAAGGAGAAGGCCAAGAGCGACGTCGAGAAGCTCTTCTCCGGCTTCTCCAAGACCCGCGAGAACCTCTCCGTCGTCGACGAGCTCCTCACCTACTGGAACCTCGCCGACACCGACCGCGTCCTCGACGAGCTCGAAGAGGTAGCTCTCTCTGCTCGACTGCTCTCCCTCCCCCTAAAAATCAAGTGTCTTTACCACTTGCTGTTCCTCTCTCCTTGTCATGTTTCTTGCTTCTTCGCACGCAGGCGCTGCTGGTGTCGGACTTCGGGCCCAAGATTTCGTTCCGGATTGTGGACACCCTCCGCGAGGAAATCCGCGACGGCAAGCTCAAGTCCGGGAGCGAGATAAAGGTCAACTCGGTCTCTAATGCTCTCCTTCTAGTGGACATTGTGATTGCTTTCGTGATTTATTTTGTTGGCTGTGGTGAATGATGACGCAGGAGGCGCTGAAAAGGTGCATTCTTGAGCTGCTGACGAGCAAGGGCGGCAACACGGAGCTGCAACTGGGCTTCAGGTTGTGATCTCTCCCCACTAGTGCACTTTGTTGCTTGGTGTTTCAAGTTTGGGATGTCTCAATTGGCTTGATCACTATGCCAGGAAGCCGGGTGTCATCATGATTGTGGGAGTGAATGGAGGTGGAAAGACGACCTCGCTTGGTATTTCTCGTGCATAGTTCACTGCATTCTCGATTGCATTTAGTTTGTGAAATGCTTTGTTCCTCTCAGAGAAGTTGTCTTTGGAGGTTAGATGTAGATTTTATCTGGAAGAAACGCTCTAGGTTTCTAGTGACCTAACACTTTGAGGCTGCTGTATGAATTAACTTATTGCCCCTCAAATGATTCGAGTGCCATGCACTCATGGTTATCTTGCTTCGAAAAAATTTACTTCCCGCCGTGCACTTGTAAATAAATATTTGGTAATTCTCCATTGTGATAAATGATTGCCATCTGCATTTCTCCAATTAGAGTTCAACCTGTTGGTGCCAGTTCCAACCTACTATATGTAACAATGGACTACACGATCATATTCCAAAGAAAATCTGCTAAAAGGAAGAAGAATCAGTTATTCAGTTTTACTAATTACTTGAAGTGAATTTATAATGCCTATATAGGATATGTTATACAAGATGACAAATCAATCAACTCAAGGCAAAACTACTCACATCTTTCAGCTTCATAAGCTTGGAAGGTGACATGGCATTGAATTAAGCTTCTGTAGGTTATGTGGTTGCTATGAAGCTAACATGAATCCTATGTAGTAAGGCTACTTAATATGCAGTAGTTGTTTGGGCATTTTCTGTCAATTGGAGTCACTGCTTAGTTTGGCACACTTTTTTATGTTCTTTGTATTCATCAACTTGATGCTATGAAGTGGTCAATTGATCTCTCTTCTCATTTGCAATGTCTGTAGGAAAACTTGCTTACAGATTGAAGAATGAAGGAGTGAAGGTGAGGCTATTTTCTTGACATCTCCTGGTTTCTAGGCTGGTTGTATGGGGAATAAAATTCAGCTATATATATTGCTTCAGCACATTCTTGTAAAATTAATGAGTTTATATTGCTGCTTTCAACTATAATATAGGTATTGATGGCAGCAGGTGATACCTTCAGAGCAGCAGCTTGTGACCAACTAGAAGTTTGGGCTGAGAGAACTGGCTCAGAGATTGTTATCGATAATGATAAGAAGGCAAAAGCTCCGTCAGGTATGAACTTCTGATCCTCAAGTGTTATGGAAGTATTATGTTCTCATAAGGAGCCCAGCTCTTATGTTTCATCTAATTTGACTCGCTTGGTAGTTCTTTCGCAGGCAGTGAAACGTGGGAAGCGTGAAGGATATGATGTTGTTCTATGTGATACGTCGGGACGTATGGTTATTCTTAGATACTTAGGGCTGCATATTTTTTGACTTATTTACTTTTGGGGAAATTTCTTATGTTTGAGCAATTATTTTGCAGGACTTCATACAAATTATGGTCTGATGGAAGAGCTGGTTTCTTGCAAGAAAGTCATAGCTAAAGCCCTTCCTGGTGCTCCTAACGTATGCTGTATTTTATATTCAAGGGATATAATTTTGTGATGTATTATAATGCCTACATTTTTGCATAGTACTTTGGCAGCTGGTTTAGAGATGCACCTTTCCAATATTCCGATGCTAAAAAGTTCTGATCTCGAGCCCCCACAAACAGCCTCCCCCACCCGCGGAGCTAGCTCTCAGCTCCCTCTCCCCTGATGCGCCCACCTCGGGCTCGTCAGGGTTCACCGGCACCGTTCTCCCTCGGTGGTCGGATACCCAACCTCGGATCCATCTCAAGTAGCCTCGTCCAGATGGCCTCCCCCCTCCCCAAGGTTGGCCGCAGCAAGGGGCAGTGCTGGCTAGATCGAAGCCCGTCTTCCTCCCTTCAAAGCCCGCCCTCCGGTCTCATGTCGAGACCAACCTCGTACCGGCAGGCAACGGCTGGCACACCCTCGACACCAGCCACCTCAGAGACGAAACCGAACTCTCTGGTGTCGGCAGTTGCAGCACCCCCCCCCAGCGGCATCTCTGCTGGGTGCCCCGCCACTCCAGTCTCAACTGGCTCCAGAAGCCAACGATGGCTGGCATGTTGTCCACAATAGGCGTCGTTGGAAGCGCGTTGAACCTCACCCGACGGCTCCACCGGACCAAAGGGCAGAGATCCTCGCTGACCTTGTTGGTCGTTGCTGGAACTGTTTGGGCTTAGACCATGTCAAAGTTGATTGTAGGAACCCCACTCGCTGTAGGTGCTACAAAGCGTTCAGACATCACATCAAAGATTGCAAGTGACCAAGAAGCCCTCCTCAAGGAACTGTCAGGCCGCTTAGTCGCCGGGACCGAGCTTTGTCCCTGTCTCTGGACCGCCACCCCGCAAGCACATCTTTTCCTTCCCCTCACCACAGCTCTTTCAGCTCCCAAGGAACTGCAGTTGGCTCGGAGAGCTGTCGTGCCGCCACGCCAGACGTGTCGGACAAGGTCTTCATAATCATACCTCACTGTACCTTCTTTTCCTCTGCCGTTCCCGATCACCCTGAGGGAAGGCCACGCACCATGTCCCACGTGGAGCTAGAGACAAACCTCAAACACGCCCTTGTTGCCTATGTTGGAGGGAACAGGCCAGCAGTGTCCAAGGAAGAAGCAGCTTTGGCGATTGTGGAAAGGATTGGCATCCCCCGCTTCAGCTTTTCGGTCCACAACTTCCAACCTAAAAACTTCCTCATTGCGTTTTCCTCGAAAGAGCTCCGCAACCAAGCCGCCCAGAACCACTCCATCGAGTACTCACATTTCTCACTGTTCCTCAAGCCTTGGAAAAGGCAAGTGCTAGCTTCCAGCGCCACGTTCCTCTTCAGGGTTGCTCTTGACTTAGAGGGGTTGCCGGCGCACGTGTGAGATTGTCACATAGCTTCAACGTTGCTCTCGCTGGCGTGCTGGATCGAGCGTCTTCACTTGGATACAGTCAACAGGGACGATCTAGCAAACTTCCGGCTTGATGCTTGGACCACCAACCCAAGTGCAATCCCCAAGCAATGCAACTTGTTCATTGCAGAACCTGACGAAGAAAACCCAGATCCACCAGATTCGAAGTCATTGGCACCAGTGTCCAACGTCAACATACTCTAGACCTACAATTCCTGGAGTTGCCCACACGGAGTCTCTCCCACCTTGAGCAACAGTTCTTAGGAGGTGAGGTATGGGAAGCCATCAAAAATATCCCGTCGGCAAAAGCACCCAGTCCTGACGGGTTCACGAGTACTTTTTACATGTGCGCATGGCCTGTGATCAAACATACTGTCATGGACGCTTTCCATGCCCTCTACCATCTTCAAGAACGTCGCTTGCATTGTCTCAACAATGCGTTGATCATTTTATTGCTTAAGAAGAACGAAGCCAACGAGATAGCAAACTACCGCCCGATTAGCCTCGTCCACATCTTCGCAAAAAATTTCTCCAAAGTCCTAGCAAATCGACTCAAGAAGGAACTACCGGCCTTTGCGAGGTCAAACCAATCTGCTTTCATCTCTGGAAGGTCGATCCATGTCAATTTTCGCTTGGTCCAACTACTCACCAAAACGCTCAAGGCTAAGAAGAAGCCATCACTTCTGCTAAAGCTGGACATCTCTAAAGCATTCGACATGGTTTCATGGCCTTTCATCTTGCAAATCCTCAAACATGCGAACTTTGGGACAAGATGGCGAGAATGGATTTCGATGTTACTCGCTAGTGCTTCCTCTAAAATCCTGATCAATGGAAGATCCAGGAATCCCATCCACTTAGGTCGTGGGCTAAGACAGGGAGACCCACTCTCCCCAATGTTGTTCCTGCTAGTCATGGAGACTCTCAATGTTTACTTCCACAAAGCAATTTCGCTTTCAGCTCTCTCTGCGTTGGGCGTGCAAGGACTACAAGAGCATGTGTACTTATATGTCGACGACGTCATTTGCTTCATTGCCTTGACAAGACAGGACCTGCAGATAGTCAAAGAAATCCTATCTAACTTCGGGCAAGCATCCGACCTGTACGTCAACTTCCAGAAGAGTCTGATCGCCCCATTCACTGCTCTCAAGAGGAAATTGACATTGTCTTACAAGAACTACCTTGTCAACTATCGTCCTTCCCTGTGAATTATTTGGGTCTGCCACTATCGCCATCCAGACTAACCAAACCGCAGATCCAACGCTCTTAGATCGGTTCATGCGGAAGCTTCCGTCTTGGAAAGGGAGTTTGTTATCCTCAGGAGGTTGCCTCGTTGTGATCAAGCAAGTCCTCTCTATGGCACCTATCTACCATCTCCTATCACTTGACCTACCTACCTGGGCAATCAAATCAATTGACAAAATACGTTGCGCTTTCCTTTGGAAGGGCTCGGAGGCCATCCAAGGTGGAAACTGTCCTGTGGCGTGGAAAACTTTTTGCAGACCATTGGTGCTTGGTGGGCTACGAATACTCGACTTCAAGGCAATGGGCTTGGCACTTCATCTGCGTTGGTTATGGGGACAGAAAATAGACCAATCACGTGCATGGACTACCTTACAAGCTTATCATGAGCCGGCCGTACTAGCAATGTTCAAGGCTGCCACAACGGTGCAGATTGGAGATGGCAGCCGAGTTAGTTTCTGGCTAGACAACTGGATAGAAGGACAATCAACGAAAGATATAGCTCCTAATGTTTGTAAACTGGTTCGCAACAAAACCAAGAAATCCGTCATGGCCGCTCAAGGGCTGATGCACAACTCTTGGGTGCAAGGTATTCAGGGCGCCATTTCGGTTGGAGTAATCGCTGAATTTCTAATCCTATAGCACAAGGTTAGCTCTATCTCTCTACAACCACAAACTAAAGATCAGTTCATTTGGAAACTAAACCCTTTTCAAGGATATTCCTCTAAGTCCGCCTACAATGCTTTCTTCCTAAGCAGAACCCACTTTGCAGCCCACAATCTAATCTGAAAATGCAAAGCTCCCCTAAAATGTAAGTTCTTTGCTGGCTAGCAATCCACGACCATTGCTGGACAGCTGATCGCTTTGCGCGTCGCGGATTCGCCACAAACACTCTTTGTCCTCTCTGCGAGCAAAACACGGAAACAATTGATCACCTACTTGTGCTATGTCCTTGGGTTCGTCAGGTCTGGAGCCTCTTCTCACGTATTTTGGTCAGGCCGCAACAACCAACAACAAGTTAGGTTCATCTACTAGAATTGTGGATCACATTACGAAAGCAAGTGCCCAAGGTTCAGAGGAAAGAGCTTGACTCTCACATAGTCCTCTTCCTCTTCCTCTGGATGATATGGAAAGAACGCAATGTCCGAACATTCAACAAAACCAAGACGTCCACTGAAGGGATCTTGGACATCCTAAAACAGGAGCCTTCTTGTTGGTGCGCGGCGTGCACAAAGTTGCCGCTAAACACAACAACAGGCGGGTTTAACCCTTGATCCCTTGCAGTTTTCGCTGCGTAGCCCCCACACCTTGTTTTCCCCTCACTTTTGTTTTCATTTAGCTGTTCCCATTTATGTCAGTCTTTTCGTTTTTGTCCATCTTTTTATGTATCCCAAAACATTAGATCGCTAATGTTTGTTATTCTCTCTCTCTCTCTCTCTCTCTCTCTCTCTCTCTCTCTCTCTCTCTCTCTCAATATAATGACATGCAAACCTTGTGCATGTTCCCTAAAAAAATATTCCGATACTTCTTTTCTCATGTTTTAGTTGTTAACTATTATATAGTCCATGCTCTACAGGAGATTTTACTGGTTCTGGATGGCACAACTGGCTTAAATATGTTACAGCAAGCGAGGGAGTTCAATGATGTATGCTATGTTGGTACTGAATTTCATTTGTTTTTCCAAGGGGATGATGACATTGGACTCTCTCTTGCTTAACAGGTTGTTGGAGTCACAGGATTCATCCTGACGAAGCTAGATGGCACTGCTCGGGGTGGATGCGTGGTATCCACAACTTTCTTGCAATATGCAACTTAAATAGCTGCCCAATTTGGCAGAATTCAAATTTTGTTGCTTGATCTGTTGCAGGTTAGCGTTGTAGATGAACTTGGAATTCCGGTGAAGTTTGTTGGGGTTGGTGAAGGGATGGAGGATCTTCAGCCCTTTGATGCCGAGGCATTTGTTGAAGCCATTTTCCCATGAATTTGGATTTTTGGAGAAAGAATCGTGCTTCTCCTGTACATCGTCAAAAGTTTTTTTTTTTTTGACTCTCCTATTACTTTTCACTTTGTTGTTACATGTAACAGATTTTGCTAACATACTAGAAATTAGAAGCAAATTGCAGAACAATCACAGTTTTGTTGAGCCCTTGTCTCGGTTCTTCCGCTCATCCTTTTGCAAAGTCCATGCAGAAGAAAGTATTTCTGTTGTAATGTAATTCTTGCAATTCAACGAGCGATGGTGGCGTGAGGTGGTTCTGAAAGAATACTGGCACAAATTGCAGATATCTCATGAAAGAATACTAGCACAAAACGGAGATGATAGCAAATGTCATGTTACTAGCACAAAAAGGAGATGATAGCAAATTTGTCATGTTACTAGAGATGATAGCAAATTTGTCATGTCTTTGCCACATCCTTACAGAAATAAGTACATAATCTGAGTACAGGCAGACATCGGTGATCATACATTCATACAACAAAGCTAGTGAGTCGTAAACAATCGAGAGATGGATCGAATTATATTATGCAATACGTCTCAAAAAGTAGTGCTTGAAAAGCTGAAATGCAGAAGAAATCTCAATATATAGTCCAACTGGACGTGCATTTCATCAAGACATTGCCATACTATTGCCAGTTCGGGCCGTACTGCTGCTGATTGCGAGAACCACCTTGTGGATAGTTCGGGCCTCGGCCTGGACCAGATGCACCATATGGCCCGCCTTGTGGATAATTTGGCCCGCCGACTCCATAGCCACTGCCACCCCCACCCCGTGGACCACCCGCTCCACCCATCCCACCACCAGGATACGGGGGAGGAGGTCCTCGTCCTTGTTGAGGATAGGGGCCACTCCCGTAGCCACCACCCTGCCCACCACGGTTTGGATTATAGCCTCCTCCTTGGTTCCCACCCTGCGGGTACCTGTTAGGGCCTCCTGGTCCTCGGGGCTTTGCATAGTGATGGCTCGGACCAGCTGCCACGGGTGGTGCGTTGTGCATAGGCTGGCCGGGCCTGATTTGGTGTGGCTGGCCTGGCTGCTGGATCGGAGGCAAGCGGGAATGCGGTGGAGGATGCTGCAGTTTTTGGCGCTTTGCAGCTTCCTCTGCTTGCCTCTGCTGCTGTCGTTTTTTCTTGGTCTGGAATTCATGTGACGCCTCATACTTTGGCAAGCTGTATTAGCAAACATTTAATGCTCATGTTTCAATTCAGTTCCAAAGGGAAGGTGCTAAAAAGAAGCTACTTGGCAGTATGACAAACATAGCCATCATATTAACCTTTTTGGATCACATGGTAAGGGATCAGTCCAGAAATACTCCGCATCAAGTGCATCTTTCGCTGATATCCTCTGGATAACCAAAAAGAGTGTGAATTTATGTAATACTGAAAAGCAAATGCAAATGAAAAGTGCTGACAATACACAGGCCTGAAGGAACAATAAGATTAATCATCCACACAAATAACAGCTTGTATCAAAATTCACAACTGTTTAAATGTAGCATACCTGTGATGGATCCAAAGTTAACATCTTCTCTAATAGATCCAGCGCATGGCGATCAAAACTGCAAGTATTAAAAGGGTGAACAATAATGGCAAGACTAAAGCTACATAATGAAAACAACATTGAGTATAGCACTCACTGCTTAAAGGCCTCTTTAACTCGTCTCTTCAATTGTCGGGCAGGCTTGAAATTGTTGTACCATGGCATTTTTGTGACACCAGGCCAGATTAACTCATCAGGTGTACCACACAGCTCAAAAATTTTATTCAGCTGCTCCGGCTGCAGTAATAGAATAACATCAGAAGGGGGTTATAGCTATAACTTATGTAAGCATAAACATGAGTTCCCAAAGGATACCCATCTTGTTAACTAGATTAATTCACGAAATCAATGCTGCAAAGCATATTGCTCATGTTAAGTGATTCCAGAAGCTATAACTGGAAGCGATTGAGGCGAGGCTGCGAGGGGCTACCAAATAGGCAAAACTTAAAGCACATTCCGATGTGCAGTGCATGTAATCAATGCATTCGGGAATCATTGTACAAATTTAATCAAAGACTACTACCATATGATAACTGGCAGTTCCAAGGGGGAAGAAGGAAAATGAGAGGGGATCAAGTAAACTTGTTCGCGCACAAAAAATAATGCACTAAGGGATCAATAAAAAGCTAAAATGTGATACACGAATACAATAAATGCTTAGGTTATCCACTTGATGCCTGAATACCTAAAAAATGCATACCTCATTCTTTCCAGGCAATATTGGCTTTCCATGGAGAAGCTCTGCAAAAATACAACCCACAGACCACATGTCAACAGCTGGTCCATACCTTGTGCTTCCGAGTAGCAACTCTGGAGGTCTGCATACACAAATCCAACAAAACAATGACAAGCCTGCATAACTAATATAAATGTGATAACAAACCCGTGAGAAAAAAACTATACCTGTACCACAAAGTGATAACACGGTTAGTAAGGTTTCCATTGTGATCACTTGAGAATGATCTTGCAAGGCCAAAATCAGCAAGCTTCAAGTTACCCTCATTGTCTATCAAAAGGTTAGATCCTACAAGGGAAGTATCAAATGTAACATATTAGCTCCACAACAGCCAACAAGCCACAACAGTAAAAACAGTGTTATCCTAGGCGGTAGGCGCTAGGCCCTAGTCGGACGGTAGACCGGCACTTAGTGCTTAGGCAGGCTAGGCGGCTGTCTAGGCGGGCCAAATCGGCAAGGCAGGAGGGCGCCGTCTAGGTGGGCTAGGCGGCCGCCTAGGGGAACAGGGAGTAAAAAAATTAGCGGAGGTGTCTAAAGACAACAGCCTTATTCTTTTCGGCTTATGGCTTCTCTCAAGCAAACAAACGGGACAACTTCTTTGCCGCCGTTTCAAAGCGGCTTATCTGCATTCGGTTCGCTCACACAAGCCTTCGCATTAGACCCAAAAACCATAAGTCGCAGCCAAAAAAAACCCACCCAACACCTTTAATATCTCGATGCAGCACTTGATTGACATGGCAATAGTGCAGGCCTGTAAGCAGCTGCCTCATGTAACACTGGACCAAAATAAGACACATCAAAAGATCATCCCATCAATGATAAAATCTCGTAACACTCAAAGAAAAGCAGTAAATTCACACAGATATGTGGTTCTACCTTAATCTGTGGCACGGTGAACCGCATCCCAGGCCTATCCGCAAGGCCAGTCAGGTCATGATCCATGTACTCAAAAACCATGTAAATGCTCCCCTTGTACTTGTTACCCTCGACTATTTCAACAACATAACAACGCGTCAAATGTAACAACTTACAAGTGCCCAAACTTGACAAAAACCAAGAGCACTAGAATTGAATAAAATAAGCCATACTTGGCTTCCCTTGCTCATCTCGCTCTGGGCCTGCAAAAAATCCCAATTCCCTTTAGTCCAAAGAACACACACACACACACAATACGCATATACATGTAATCCAATTCGTGGTGCTCCTTACTAAACCACCTGGGGAGGTGACGATCTCCTTGAGCTGGATAACGTTCTGGTGGTGCAGCTTCTTCAGGATCTTGATCTCGCGTATGGCGGTGATCGGGAACTGCGCCAAAAACTCGCACCATCACGACGCGGGGGAGGGGGGGGGGGGTCGAAATAGGGAGAGAAAGAAGAGGAAAAAGGACCAAACTTACGCCTTCGCGCTCGTTGTCCATGCGGATCTTCTTGAGCGCGACGATCTCGTTCGTTTCCGTCTCCTTCGCCATGTAGACTTGCCTGACGACGGCCACGGAGAGAAAAATCGCATTAGACGAGCACTGAATTGCTTAGGTACAAACTGGGTCCAAGTGAGGTGGTTACCCGTATGTGCCCTCGCCGATCTGCTCGAGCTTCTCGAAGCAGTCGACGCTGCGGGAGCCCCACGAGGGGGACTCGTCAAGGTTGAGCTGCCCGGGAGCCGCCACAGCCATGGCCGCCGGAACCGAGCGAGGTGAGCCTCTTCCCCTCGTTCGGTTGCGTGGCGTTGCTAGGGTATTCGGACGCCGACTCTCGAGTCTCCGGCGGAAAAGGAAGGGAAGGGCCGCAAGGAAGACGGGCCAAGGAAAACGGGCCTTAAGGCCCTTACTTGACATCTTTGTATCTAAGTCGGAGAAAATTTCCCAATTTGCATATTCCGACTTAATTTCCCAATTTGCATATTCCGGCTTACTTAACCTCTTCGTATTCCAAGTCGGAGAAAATGTCCCAAAATCCATAGTCCGAATTTCCGATGTGCAATTTTAGCCTTGATAATTTAAATCGTGTACCTGTAACTCGTGATGCAGACTAAATGCACCTCTGATTTTGATAGCATCATCCTGTACTTTTAAATTCAGTACGAATTGACACCTTTTGTGATTTGTGCAAGCGAGAAATTTAAAGCCACGGGCGTGCAAGTCGAGCGGAGACGGTGATTTTACGAACCAAACCAAAACGTATTAAACACTTGAGCAAGCAGTCAAATCTAAGATATAACCGAATTAAATAAATGTCGAATTCTACAGCTCCTAACGAAATCCATGGATGCATTCGAGTATATGCCTCTCTACAACATAGTATAGAAGAATAAATTACCATACGAACGCCACTAAATAAACAGCAGCAGTGGAAACACTGATCTATGTGTATAAAATGAAACACCATCACATGATTCAATCCACCCACAAGCCAAAATTTTACTGTACAAAGCGATGGATTTGCAACTGACACAGTGAGCATTCCCCCTCGATTGATTCCATAGGCAGGCAGATTTGCAGAAGTTCTCAAGATGGAACGCAAAAAAACTTGGCCCGACGGAGCAGGGCTTGTGGTGCAAAATACGGAACCAACTCCTAAACCTAACGTATGCAGCTCGGTAGCTGGAGCCTGGATTGTGCAAGTGACACCCTTTGCTCTCATGTCGTCGCTGCAGTTCTAGGCTTCTTGAATCTAGAAGATTGCTTGGATGCTTTAAACCCACGATTTTGTGTCTTGTTGAACATTTCACTTCTGGTTCTTTTGTTGCCACCTTGTGATTTATCGCCTCTGTTACTTCGACTATTGGACTTGGATTTGAAATTAGTTCTATCGCTTTGCTTTGTTGGTTTTTACCACCCAACGAGTGAGCTTTCCCGGTCCCTTTCCTGAAGAATTCCTTCTTTCCGGATGACCAACTCGTCGATAGCGGTCGACTAGGTGTTTGCACTTGTCCAGTTTCAGCATTAGAATCAACCCTTTTTCTTCTGTATTTATACCAAATGATATAAGTAACTTGTAAAGGATAAGAAAGAAGGAACAAACTATGGCTAACCTCTTGGGGTTTGGTGCGCAGCTTCTTGTGCCTCGGACTCTGCACCATCTGCTAAATTATGGTGATCATTTGGGCTTATTTTTGGTGGTTTATGGCTAAAAAGCACTGTGTTTGGATGAAAAAACACTGTAGCTGACAGAGCCTTATTTAGCATAATTAAATTTAAAAAATTAAAAATATAAAAAATATATTAGCCCATTACATATAATACAAATAAATACGGGGAAAAAGAACCGGCAAAAAGCTCAACAAAAAGCCAAAAATTTAGAGAAAAAAACTAAATTTATGAATAGTGAAAAATAAGCCGGAAGCTAAAAGCTGAAGCCCAACCGATCCCCTTGCGGCCCTGCAAATGTGAAGTACCAGAGTAACAAAGGCCTTGTATTTTTCAGGTTTAACTAAGTTGATAGAATCAAACCCACATTTTCTAATCAATATTTCCAATATTAGTACAACCTGCAAATAAATATCATAACATATTATATATTAAGTACCCTTGAACAGAACATAAGAGCGAATGGAAACAAATCCCTGGAACAATTGTACTGACTAACCTTCCCTTTGAAATGGTGCTTTGTAACAGATGACCATGGTAATATGCCACTCATGATATCTGCTTGCAAATTCAATAGTTTGTCTGATTGCAAAGATGTTACCAACACCTTAACAAAGCCCAAAGATGCCTAAGAGGTATATAATAAAACATATCAGCCTCTTAATAATAGGAAAACAATCAAAAGGCATACAAAGATATAGCACTCACTTTAATTACTTCAATAGCTTTATGTTGAAGCAAAACTAAAACTCATGGTATCAGATTTGGAACTTCGATGCAAAAATTAGCATCATTGTATATAAGCAATGATAGCGCAGCTATTGCTCCACCTACTATGTGAGAAGGACTAGAAAGATACCCTATTACCTGAAAAATAACAAAATTGTAAATAGGTTTCAACAATGGAACTCCTGCATATTAGATGGTCTTACACAAGGTTCCAAAATCTGAAACCGGAAGAAATCTCGGCCGGCGGCCGATAACGGTTACCAGCAAAACCGGTCACAATTTGAAAATCCAAACTTGAATTTTGGGATGTTTTGAAACCGGTAACGGGAAAAACTAGCCAGAAAACAATCAAGAGGCATACAAAGATATAGCACTCACTTTAATTACTTCAATAGCTTTATGTTGAAGCAAAACTAAAACTCATGGTATCAGATTTGGAACTTCCATGCAAAAATTAGCGTCATTGTATATAAGCAATGATAGCGCAGCTATTGCTCCACCTACTATGTGAGAAGGACTAGAAAGATACCCCATTACCTGAAAAATAACAAAATTGTAAATAGGTTTCAACAATGGAACTCCTGCATATTAGATGGTCTTACACAAGGTTCCAAAATCTGAAACCGGAAGAAATCTCGGCCGGCGGCCGATAATGGTTACCAGCAAAACCGGTCACAATTTGAAAATCCAAACTTGAATTTTGGGATGTTTTGAAACCGGTAACGGGAAAAACTAGCCAGAAAACAATCAAGAGGCATACAAAGATATAGCACTCACTTTAATTACTTCAATAGCTTTATGTTGAAGCAAAACTAAAACTCATGGTATCAGATTTGGAACTTCGATGCAAAAATTAGCGTCATTGTATATAAGCAATGATAGCGCAGCTATTGCTCCACCTACTATGTGAGAAGGACTAGAAAGATACCTCATTACCTGAAAAATAACAAAATTGTAAATAGGTTTCAACAATGGAACTCCTGCATATTAGATGGTCTTACACAAGGTTCCAAAATCTAAAACCGGAAGAAATCTCGGCCGGCGGCCGATAACGGTTACCAGCAAAACCGGTCACAATTTGAAAATCCAAACTTGAATTTTGGGATGTTTTGAAACCGGTAACGGGAAAAACTAGCCAAAATTCGAAAATCAACGTGAGTGTGTGGGTGGGTGTGTTGTTGTGTGTGTATGTATGCGTGAGTGTGTTCTTGTTATAATCATGATCTAAAAAATTTATTTCATGGTATACTTACATAATATTTCAATAAAAAATTAAGGATTAAAAATTGCGCACATAGGTGCATTCAATGGTCAATGTGCGTGCCCACGCTCTGAAGACTCTTCTGTCTCGTCTCAAACGTGTGTATTGAACTCACCCACGTAAGTATGAGTGGGTGGGTGTGCGGTGTTGTATGTGTATGTATGTGTGAGTGCGTTGTTGTTAATTTGTTATAATCATGATCTAAAAAAATTATTTCAGGGTATACTTACATAATATTTCAATGAAAATTAAGGATGAAAAATCGTATTTTAAAGGCTGTAAAAGGTCGCAACAAAAGAAAAGGAAATTGTGACGGAAGGGATCGTATTTACCTTTTCATAGTACTGTATATAATGGAGATTTGTAGGATCGATTCACACTAAGATAGGCAATCAGAGGGGGGTGAATAATTGCGGAAGCTAAAAATAAATTTTAAGACTCTCCTCTAAACACAAAACATATTTAAGCCTCGTTTAATAATTCTGGACAGAATAATGTACTCTCACTAAAACTGATCCCGATTAAAAACCGTAACTCCGATTGACCTCAAATTTTGATAGAATAAACTAGATAAAATTATTAAACTAATCCAACTGGAATTACGTCAAACGGATATCTAGAACTCGAGATATAAAATAAACAAGATCGCTGATGCAGATAGTGACGAGAATTGCTTAAGCCCTAATTAAGCAAATAAACAAAATCCGAAAATATAAAAAAACAAAACTCAATTAACCTTACCTAATTGCTTATCTAATCACCTCACGGCTAATGAACCTAAATTAAAAGAAATTACCATCACGTGAAGAGTCAGACTCTAATCCTTAAGCCGAATCACAGGAAATTTAATTCGACCTCCTAAATATCTTTATGCAATCTGACAGCAAAAGCTCACCTCTCTCTATTTCTATTGATCTCTAGCAACCATGAAAAAAATCTGCTCGCCCATACCTCACCTTGGTTTCATGCATGCACACAACGGACCATGAGATAGATCAACCATCCAACACACATGCATGCAGCCTCTCAACAACCATCAATTTGATTTTCTTCCCTCAAAAGCTGCAGTTAACAGCCAAGAAATATCTTGGCGCCTAGAAGTAGGGGTGCAAACGGATCGGGTTAATCCCGATCGATCCGGCACCGAATCCGATTGGTACCGAATCCGGAGAAAAAATATGGGTTAGGATATGGTAACAGTAATATCCGTCCGAATCTGATACGTCTTCAAGTTTGATTTCATGTTAGTGCTACTATTTGACGTTTCATTTTCTTTTGCAATGGTAAAATAAAATCTTTCACATCAGCTATTAAGTAGTAACATCAAGTTCTTGACAGTACATCCTCCTACTCCATTTGTTGTACTGCATGCATTCCTTACAAACGGGTTAATCCCGACCGATCCGGCACCGAATCCGATTGGTACCGAATCCGGAGAAAAAATATGGGTTAGGATATGGTAACAACAATATCCGTCCGAATCCGACCCGTTTGCACCCCTACCTAGAAGTCTCGGCCACCAAAAGCCATGCATGCAGACACTTTTTTTCCGATAAAAAACGACGCACGACGCCGCCGCCCTTTTTTCTCAATTTTTCTATTCGCTCTCCACGGCACATAAACAGCCGCCGCTCTCTCTCTCTATTTATCTAATCCTCTCCTCAACCAACTCTAATACGACATCAACCCTAATACAACTCATGCTAGGCCTTTTTGCCTCAACCAGGCTTTTTGGCTCACTACTTTTCAAGGGACCCAAAACCCTTCATAACATGGGTTTTTTAATTCTTTTCACGCTTCCGATTTTTTTCAGCCTTCCACGTGTCGAAGCCTCCAGGACCGCACCTCCTGTATCTTCTCCACGCATCATCTCCATGCGCATTGTTCTCTAGCCTGAACATCCCGCATGACATCCTTGACCGATAGGACCTCAGTTCCTCCCTGAACTTAGTCCCGAAACCTCAGTTCCACCCGAACCTAGTTTCGGTCCCGTCATCGACCATGTTCCGCCTCAAGCAACACCTGCACATGAATAAACAAACAACCGTGTACGAGCACAAGTCCACGACTTGACTCAAGTCAATCCGCACAATACCGCACACGAGCGTATCATGCAACCTATCATATCACCATGCTATCACAAGCATATAAAGAAGCAACACACCATAAATAATACAGTAATACCATAACCAACGTTGTCAATTATTCATCATCCAAAATAACCTAGACCTGGCCACATGGTCTAACAAGATTCTACTGAGAAGTTTGGAATTTCCATCATGCACCCTCATAACTGTATATAGTTGCAAAAACCATAAAGATTGATGGTGTCCTGTGAGATTGGTAAATCCATGAGCTGAGGCAGCAAAGTTGGTAAATCCATGATATTGATTTGCTAACTAAATTTTGGTTAAAACCAGGCGAGCTAGCTTTCCCAGGCCATGCCCAAGCGCACTGGCCCGCTATGTAGTTCGGCCCAGCAAGGCTAGACTAGCTTAGTAGACTGGGCTCGAGCCATGCCGAATTGCCCCGAACCAACTTGGGCTGAACGCCAGACCTGGATTTGTTAAGCAAATTAGATATTTCCCATCTCTAAAGACACGTGTCAACCTCTAAAAAAAAGAGACAAGTTTCAATTTTGCGAACTTGTGTTTTGTGTAAGTTGATTTGCAGTTTTGCATAGTACACAACAGTGAGGAGTGGATGCCAGGAAGAAGACTGGAAGCCTAGAAGGAGCTCAACTCCTTGTTATACGATAGGTTCTTTTTTTTCCTGTGGTTTATGGTTATGAATTATGTCTATTCATGAAGTAGAGTATGAAGAGAGAGACAGTCGTATGTGATTTTGGCCAATAAAGTTGAAGTCGATATAGTGTCTACTACAATCGATTTTATAGACCCTGCTTTGAAAAGACATACCATTTGAAAACTAATTACTATAGCAAAAATCAAAAGCCATAAGTAGTACGCCAAACAAAACCCAATCATATTTGTTCCAGCAAGCAACAATAGTAGGGTGACCATAACAGGGTTAGTCTACCTTCAGTCAGATCTCTTCTTGATAGATGTTAATTGGTCTTAGAGCCATGACTCCAAATAAATATTCCGCACAGTCACCAGTCTTCGATGGAGTTGACTATCCATATTGGAAGGCTTTAATTGTAGCTTATATCCAAGCCCAAGAGCAACCAATTTGGGATAAAATAAAGAGAGTTTATGTAGTACCTGCCGATGATCAGATCACTTCGATCAATCTTACAGATGTGGAGACAAACAACAAGGCACGTAACTACTTAATTCAGGGGATTGATAGATCTGAGTTTGATCGAGTATCTCACTTGACATCTGCTCACAAAATCTATAAGACCCTTGCTGACTATCAAAAGGGCTCTTCGATGATCAAGGAAATGAGATAGAATCAAATTAAGAAACAGTACTCCAAGTTTGAACAAAAGCCCGATGAATCTTTAGATGAGTTGTCTTCTAGGCTCACCAAGATTTTCAACAACTTACATGTGGCTGGTTTGACTTACTCCAAGTATGATAATGCACAACAAGTACTTAGTGGCCTAAACGTGAAAGTTTGGGATGAAGATTATATCCATCAATGACAACGTTGCCATGAGTGAGCTTACCATAAATAAGCTCTACTTGAGATTGAAGACGCATAAAATTGACTTCATCTCTCATCTTTCTAAGATAGAGTCAACTTTGGTTCTTCTGAATTTTTCTTATCCGCTTTTATATGCCTTAAAGGATGAGCAGCTGGAAAGACTCCCAAATGATGACTTAGCACTTCTATACACCAAATTTACAAAAGCATATCATAATCTGAGGAACCGAAAGAGGAGTGGCACTTTACCTGTTTCGAGTGTGGTAAGTCAAACCACATTTAGACCAAGTGCTTCAAGCTCAAGGCAATGATGAGAAAGATTTTTGGAAGCGTCGTTAAACTCATGACGCGAAATTCAAGAAGTTCAACTACTGTAAGTTCATAAATTGGGTCAAGAAGTCACAAATCTAGCTCAAGAATGAGCAAAACCAAGTAAGAACGCAAACAAGAATATGATTAAGATAAAACTTTGATCTATTTTTCTATAGATGATGAAGTTTATATACTCGTAGATACTTATAAGGTACAACCAATGTACCACTCTTTCCTTTCTCAAGATCTCTCTCACACAACCATGGAAGGAGACAAGGTAGTAGAACAAAATCTAAACCCTATAATTCTGACCTCTACAACCTCTTCTCCTTCTCTTTAATAACCAGCAACAAGTCCTAATGGGTCCAACCTATAAGTCTATCGGGAAAACTCGTTAACCCCACTAACACGGATTTTACACACTCATGTACACTTCTCAAAGCGTTTACAAGACTCAACCCGCTAGCACCTTAGCGACTGATCCACTTAGTAATTCCAGCTCTCCTTGACCTAAATCACTTCTCTTTTGCGCCTCCTCGTGCAGCGATTTTGATCAAGACACCAATTCGATATTTGGCCAACTACTAGAATACCCTCAACGAAACTTCCAGACACCTTTCCTTGACTTTGTCTCCACCTTCACCTCAAATTATCTCTACATGTTTTGACACGTAGCTCGTAATGCCCAATAACTAGCCATCATGTTTTTACGCATTCGCTCTCCCTCAAACCATCTCTACGTGCATCGACCTCGTCACTTGGCACACCACATGCGCCAACTCATCTCTTCACGATCATTATCTTCTTTGTGTTTCCTGCTTGAGCCATGTAGCATAACCCAGACTTACATGATCACTCGGATCTCAGCTCCCCCGCTTAGTCTTGGTCCATTTTTGTTGACCGCTAACGTTCTCTAAGCCACCCGCATATCCAAAGAACAAACAACTATCCCGAGCACAAGTTCCATGCACTTGACTCATGTTAGTCGAAACTATACATCATGCAACACCGCACAACCAACCAACGACACCCATGTCGTGTACACACTCAACCCACTAAAAAACCATTTCCCTCTCTGACCGCAACCACATACCTGATCGCTCTCCCCATGGCAATCTGACTGCCAGCCTTCAAATGGTCTGATCGCCAGCCATCAGTCGGTCAAATCGTCAGAATCCTGACAACACAATCTTAAATATGATTTTTTTGAAAATTTTGCAAAATTCAAATTCAACTCAACAAAAATGTGAATTGTTCATCACAAATATATTGTAGATTTTCGTATGGTCTCTCAATTATAGACAATACAATTGGCTCAAAATTAATTCATTTTGACTGCATGTATTCTAGGGTCTCACTCTTTTGTGACAGAAGAGAGCAGTGATATACTACGTGCATTGGAAGTTGGAATGCTCCTTACACATTGCAAGATGAAATGTATTGTAGGGTACTGTTGTTGACAGTGCAGAATCAATCAAAAGTATATCGTTGCCTCATCGCGCTGCAGGTATGTATAATAAACGAGCATGCATGTCGCATCTAGTCTAGGATAAATAATGTTTTGGACTTAATTATACAGCAATTAGTAGTCGAGATGCTCCGGAGGCTAGGTAATTAGTATGACTAGTATTCAACTAGGGGTGCTGCCAATATCGCCTAGGTATAGGTGGTGGCACGGGCGGAGCTACGTGGTTGGGCCCGGTGTCACAGGACACCGGGTCCAAAAAATTTTTCTACAGGTATTAATATCTCTATTCCATACGTGAACCCCCTAATCTAAACTTAGTGCACCCGGTATTTTTTTGAAGCCAAACAAAAGGAATACTAGCAACCTAAATTTTTAGTAGCTAGCAGTAGTCCATGAGGAGTCTTCACTGTCCCGCAACACACGAGGTCACTGCAACACCCAGCCCAAGAGAGAGGATCGCAATAGGTCATGGTGTCTATTTGATCAATCCTGAAGCATGTCACTTCGCACAACCCTCTACACCTGTTCATCTCATAAAGTCATGCAGAAGATGTGCATCACGCCCGCTACAGCCACACCCAATCAGGCAGCAAATATTCACAAGAAAACGTGAGAAATCGATGCCACCGGTGGCCCTCGTTTGCCATCTGGCTACAGTGCCGCTTGGCCCTTGTTGCCATCTTGAATTGTTGAACATACAAATATCTAATTGACCTTTTCAATTATTTGATGATTATTCCATAAATGATAGACTTATTTGTTATGTGGAAAAAATAAGAATTATAGAAAGTTACCAATAATATTGTGGTTCATCGCTTTATGAATTTGAAAGAACACAAATACTAAAAAGTAATGTTTTTACTTATATTTGATCATTCTTTTTTTTACTTAAAAACTTTTTCTTTTTTATAGGCCAATGAGATCGGATGATGTATTTTACTAATACTGAACAACTTTTTGTATGTGATTTCGTACTTAGTTAATTCAGTTTGCTGCAACTAACCAATATTATTATCAGGTTTATTTATTTTGGTAAGTATTTCGATCGTTACTTCTTTATTATCATATACTGCTATCGATCATATTGAAGTATTGATGCTAAAAATTATCGGACATATTACTATTAGGCATAATATTGATTGAAAATTATATATATTGTTATATATATGATGAAGTGGTGAACTCCGGTTATTTTTGTTCTAATTCCGCCCGTGACGGCCTTATTAGTCACCAAACTCCAAGTGGAAATACTATACTATCAAGAAACACAGACACCTAGGTATAGGTGGCGGCAACGGAAACAAAGGGGGTTGCTTCCAGCAAAAGGTCAGTGCGCCGAGATGCTGCCACCCCGCCGGATTCAGTCATATCCAGTTCCTCTGGGAGCGCTCCACCGGGCAATTTCCAATCGAAATGGTAGAGAAGACTCGCGAGCGCAAGCTCGATGTTAGACTGCGCGAACATCAAACCCGGGCACATCCTCCGACCAGAGCCACCAGGGAGGAACCTGAAATCCGTGCCGCTGAAACCAGCGTCATCATCTTCAAACCTCTCAGGGTGAAACTCCTCCGCGTTGGGCCAACATCGCTCATCCCTACCAATTGCCCACATGTTCGCGATCACCGTGGTCCCTTGGGGCACATCGTATCCCATGATCTTACATGGCTGGGTGCATAGTCTTGGGAGAAGCAAAGGGACGGGAGGGTGCAACCTTAACGTTTCTTTGATCACCAATTGCAAGTAATGGAGGGACCCTCCAATGTCGGCCTCGGTGACCCTGCTTCTGCCTTGCATGACCTGCCGGACCTCGGACTGTGCCCGCTGCATCGCACCTGGGCTCCTCATAAGCTCGGACATGGCCCAAATGACAGCCGTGGCTGTCGTCTCGGAGCCCCCAGCCAAGATATCCTGAGATTATATAGATGAAAAAACCCTGGTAATCTAGTTGACTTTGCTTTTGAACTATAGCAATTAACTGAAGACAATCATTATGTCACTTACAAACATGACCGCGCTGATGATTTCCCTGGTGAGGGTGATCCCCAGCCCACCGTCCCTCTGCAGCCGCAGCAGAACGTCGAGAAGGTCCTCCTCCCTCTCAGTTGGCACCTCGCCGGTGTCGTCACCTCCAGCGACGACGGCTCCCTTGCCCTCCATCGCCCTCAGATGGTCCTGGATCATTGCGTCCATGATGCGGTGGATCCTCTCGTGGCTCACCTGTATCGCTCGCAGTGAACCGCCGCTGAGCGCCCGGGCGAGCCGCGAGGCCGGGAACAGGTCGACCAGGTTGAAGCCAGCGAGGAGCTTTACCGCCTTGTCCAGCTCCTGGAGGTACTCCTCCCGTTGCTGGCACCGGCCGCCGAAGGCGGTCCTCGTAGTGACGTCGTTCATCATGACCAGGAGATGTTCGCTGACGTTCACGAGCGGCCAAGTCCGGGACGCGGCGACGGAACGGACAAGCCTGTCCGCCTCGGCCTCCCGGATGGGGCGGAAGGAGCGGACGCGCCTGGGGCTGAGCAGCTCGAGCGTGCATATCTTGCGGAGCTCCCTCCAGAGCCGGCCGTGGGAGAAGGCGACGCCTTTGCCGCCGTAGGTGACGATGTCCGTCGTCGGGTTGACCGGTCGGGTGGCGAAGGCGGCGTCGTGGGTCTTCATGACCTCCCTGACAGCTTCAGGCGAGGAAAGCACGAGCATTCGGACGTGGCCGAGGCGGAGGAGCATGACGGGACCGTACCGTCCGGCGAGCCTCCGCATGGCATGGTGCGGCAGCGAGCCGAGCAGGCAGTGCATGCTGCCGATGACCGGCAGAGTCCATGGGCCGGGAGGCGGGTTTACCTTGGTGGTGTTGTCCCGGAAAAACAAGGTCTTCTTGAGCTTGAGCTTGGCGAGTATAGCAGCTAGGACGACGCAAAGGAAGGTGTAGAACGCGACGTGTGTGATTTCTGTCGTTTCTAGCTAATCTGATTTGCTAGCTGTTAAGACGTTCAAGGCTGCATACATATAGACAGAGAGAGAGAGAGAGAGAGAGAGACGATCTGCAAGTTTATAGAACTGTACAAGTCGTCAGGATCGATCGAGCAATTATTGCCAATATACAAGTTGATGGCTAGGTAGTAGAAGTACTTGTTTATAAATTCAACAGCGGCAACCTAAAGCTAGCTTAGCCGCCACCAAGAAATATCATATTACATTGCACTACTACAAAGATACTATTAATAGACGTCAAATCATAAACAGTTTGACAAAACCGTATGCGACATACACTATCACCGACGATTTTAATTTGGAGACCGTCTGTGTTGTTGGTGTCGGAAAAAACGAGTATCACAGACGGTTCTTACCAACGAACCGTCTATGATACTGGAATATCACAGACGGTTTTTAAAAAACCATTGGTGATAATCCGGCTATATATTTATTGCGCCGTTCAGAACCGCATCTGTCTTCATTTCGATCCAGATATAGCCGGTGCTGCACCTGGAGGAGGCAAGGCTTTCAGGCCAATTAATTTGGTGGGAGGAGGCATGAGAGCTTTGAAGATTCATACGTTCCTGGTTGCCCTGGATATGGTTAGTAATGAAATTTATTTTTCTTTGCATTACAATTTAGATCTAAGTTTTGGTGAGTGTTATTGAAGATAGTTTGCATCTACTTAACCATACATGATCAGTTCCCATCATGTGGGAGACCAAATTTGTCAAAATTGTTGGTTATAAGTGATCTGTCGATCGCTGGGGAAATAGCTGTTGTGTTTATAATATGAATTAAGCTAGCAAAGTCTCAATGCATGTTGTATATATGTAGTAGTAATTAATTAATTTAATTTTTAATACTAAGTTGTTATATATATGCATAACGTAGGACCGAAACTGGATGTATACCGCGAACCGTGTGAGTGAAGAGTACATTAATGGCGTGTCTGCTTTTACAAGAGCTGCCGAGGAGGATATGTTGAATAAGGGGGTGGAACATATGTATTGTCCATGCACTAACTGCGAGAACTTAAATATGTTTAAGAACCGAGAGCAGATTAAAGCGCACTTGATTCGGAGGGGTTTCAAAAAGGGTTATACGTGTTGGACAAGTCATGGCGAAGTCAATGATATGCCGCCAGATGACATCGCCGGTGAAGTGAATGATATGCCGCCGGGTGATGTCGATTGTTGTTCAGATTTGGATAGGTTGCACGATGACAATCTGGATCAGATACTTCGCGATGTAGAATAGAAGTATGATGAGAGAGTGTGTGTTAAATTTCGGGGCTTGATGGAGGACTCGGAAAAACATTTGTTAACGTGCTGCAGGTCAAAGTACACGAGATTGTCGGCCGTGCTTGAACTGTTGAAATTGAAGGCAAGCAACGGTTGGTCCGACAAAAGTTTCACGGCGCTACTAAGTCTTTTAGCAGACATGTTTCCGGAGGAAAATGAGTTGCCTAAAACCACGTATAAAGCCAAGAAGGTTATTTATCCATTGGAAATGGAAGTAGAAAGAATGCATGCATGTCCAAACGACTGTATCCTCTACCGTAAAGAGTATACAAACATGCATGTATGTCCGGTGTGCAACGCATCTCGATACAAACGTAACAATCAATCATATGACGGCGAGGGAACAGAGGTGAAGAAAGGACCTCCTGCTAAGGTGGCATGGTATTTTCCTATAATTCCCCGTTTGAAACGATTTTTTGCAAATCCAATGAGGCAAATCCGCTGTGTTCGCACTCGGAGGAGCGCAAGAAGTATGGAATGCTAATACACCTTGTTGATTCCACCCAGTGGAGAAACATCGATAGGAGTTTTGCAAGAAGGATGATTTTTTGTTTGGGATAAAATTGACATTGATTGTAATTGTGTATTTGTTAATGGATATTTTATTTCATTTCAATTAATTGATTTGCGAAATGGATGTTTTATGTTTGTGAAATGAATTGAGATGTGAATTGGATGTATACATGTACATGTTGATCTGCTTGTTTCAGAGGGCATGGCTAGCATTTTCTGAGGCTAGCCAATAAACAGAAATATATTTAGGGGTAGAAGATAATAGCACAGACAGTTTTTAACTAAAAACCGTATGTGCTAGTTGATAATCACAGACGGTTTAACTAAAACCGTCTGTGATTATCAATTAGTATAGACGGTTTTTAGTTAAAAACCGTCTGTGATATTTACACCACAGACGGTTCGAAAGCCGCCTGTGATGACCTCGTATAATTACTAACCCATAAATTCAGACGGCTCACAAAACCGTCTGTGATGACATTTCTGAACCGTCTGTAATACGGTTTTCTGTAGTAGTGTTGGGATGGTCACATCCTATGTTTAACAAAACAAGGAACGAGCTAGATGCCTATACTCATTTGGAAGAATCGAAAAAGAACGAAGGAAATCCCCAGTCAAAAAGAATTTGAAAAAAAGAACAAGCTAAACTATATAGTATTGGTATAGCTTGTGTGATGTAGCTGTAGCAGCCGATTTGTTTTACATGCAAATACAATAATTAAAGTAACTAAATAAACTAATCAATAAATTTTAGGTGAAACTCAAAGACATAAAATTGAGCTTATCTTTATTGTGCAAAATTTTTATGGTACATTTCCAAATCAAAATCAGATTGTGCAACTATGAGTGGATTCTAATTAGGCCAGTACAAGGGATCCACCCAAGACGAGGTCCAAAGTCTAACCTCGGACGAAGTCCAGGGGCCAACCACGACGCGGCGTCACACATCAGGGGATCCACGTTGGACGATGTGCGGAGTCCAACCCTAGACGAGATTCGGGGGCCAACCTTGGCGTGGCGTGAAACGTCGGGGGATCCACCTCAGACGAGGTGCAGGGGCCAACCTTGGCGTGGCATCACACATCGGGGGATCCACCCTAGACGAGGTTTGAGGTAACCACATGCCAAGGCCCCGTCAACACTCGGGTAGAAGGAAGGTCGACGACGTCATGAATCTAGGACGTGGTAGGATCCACTTGGCAAAATGGATGATATACCTATCGACATGAGGTAAGATTCGACGGCAAAAATTTAACATCGGGCGCTTTCCTCTCCCACAATAAATAGGACTCCTTGTAAATGGGGAAGGAGAGGCCACTGGTACTTCACTTCACACTTAGCAATACAATTTGAGTGTTCCCTCACCTCGCTTGTGCTTTGCTCCCCACTTATGCATCCCTAGGGGTCGATGTAGCTAACCAGGGATGCCTAAAAATTTATTGTCTAGACTCGTATCTACGATAGTTGGCGTCGTCCAAAGGAGCTGAGCGACAAGCCATGTCACCTGAGAAGATGGAGTCATGGAAGGTGGCCGAGGTGGGAGGCACGAACCATACGTCGAGGCCGAAGTTGAGTTAGATTGTAGTCCACACCAATCAAGGCCCTAAGCCTCACCAAGACCGTTCTACCGAGTATATGTTGTATGCTCAAAAATCAATCTTTATCTCATTGTTTGTTGAGATTGTTATAACATACCAAAAAGGAAAGATTGTTGAATCTAGTCCCTCCATTATGTGTTAATGGTGAAGTTTGATAATTGACGATAATTATTTTGTGGACTAATATTTTCCATGAGTTGGATGCATAAGTTAGGCTCCACAAAAGAGGATGATTTGAGATGACTTCATGTGTTGAAGATCATCAAGCCTTGATGGAAGATGGCTTCATGTATTGAAGGCCATCAAGAAAAAAGATGTATCATGAGTTGATGCATGTCCAAGGAAAGATGATCATGTGTTGATCATCAAGTAAAGTGAAGACCATCATGTGTTGATGGAGTTGAAGAAAAGGATGCATCATGAATTGATGTATATCAAGACAATGACCTAAGGCAAATGTATGACTAGCTAGAGTTAAGGATGTGTTCCTAGTCTTTTATTGGTTTTGGTGTTTGGTTGAAAGACCGGATTACTAGTATAGGTTGCCGTACTATTAAGAGGAGCCATATTTAGTAGTTTGAGTCTCATAATCTGTTGATAGCTCAAACTCACCTCGTATAGCTCATCTTGGTATGAGGCTTGCATTTGCGAATGTGTTTTGGAAATAGTTGAAGCTCATGTGTTGAATCATTGTAACATGGGACTATGCATTGCAAATGTGTTTTGCAAGTGCTTGAAATCCATGTTTTCATTTTTTGTGATATGAGGCTCATATTTACAAATGTGTTTTGCAAATGGTTTAAACTCATATATAATCCTTGTAGCATGTGATTTAGGTTTGCGAATGTGTTTTTGCAAATATGAAGAGTCTATGTATCTATTCTTTGTGTTATTATTTCAAAAGTGTGCAAATGTATTTTGCAACTTGTTGGGAATCATGTTTGATCCTTGTGTGCATGATACTACAGTTTGCAAATGTATTTTGCAAAATATGTTGAGATATCTGCACTTGTCAGGAAAATCAGAACTACCGACTCTATGTGAGCGGTACTACTGGACATCGGAAGTACCGACATGTGTTGCATGGTACTACCGGATGTGAGGCGGTTAGACCGGCATTGTACATGCGGTCAGACTGGCCTAATCAGTTTAACTCTAATACGTTGGAAATGTAGACAATATTTTAATTCTAAGTTTTACTATGAGACAAATACAATAAACGAGTGATGTGAAACTCGTAACTAATAGTAGGCTACTCATCATACTTCAGAATGTACACAAGTAAATTATAGTACCAAAGTTGAACGAATGAGCGAACGACTTACAACTGGGCTTGATGAAGAGCAAGAGGCAGTGTAGGATTGATGCAGTATAGAATGTAGACGATGCAGTGCAGGAGCGGTCACGCAAATGCGCTGCCCAGAAACATTATTGCCGCCCTGTGCAGGTATTCTCTGCGGCAATGGTTCGGAGATAGCCGCTCTCCCTTCTTCCAGGTGCACGTCGAGAAGAAAGGTTGGCGAAGTCCAGACGGCGCAGTACAACAACACAAGTTGGCAGAAGTAAGAGATGCAGCCAGTGAGAGATTCTAACATCTATACCTTGGACGTCTCCAGTATATATAGATATGTAAATTACTCTCTAGTAACTGTCCCATTGAACTAAAATAATTCACTGATAACGCTCACTGCTCATTTATTCGCTGGTAACTTGATAATATTTAACCAGTAATTTACCCACCGGTAACTGTCTGTCATAAAAAACCCAATTAAGCCTCAAATTCAAAAGTTTGAACAAACAGAGAGAGTGAGGTGCAGGGTTCAGCAAAAATAAAGATGGACTTGGTTCAACAAACAAGTCATGCGATTTTCACGCGAAAATACGCGAATACGCGCGCGTGCGTGCGCACGTGTGTGACTAGACAAAACCTTACGCATATGATCTCTATCCATATTCAAGGGTGGTGAGGACTCCACCTTATAAATCGGTTTTTCTCACTTTGGCTTAGCAATATGATACTAAACTATATGTGCTTTGGAATTAAGAAAATGAGCCATACTCAAATGAGCCAATTTCTAACATAATATTCACTCTTTTAATCTTATTCTTTCATCTTGATCACACCCTGACCTTCTCTCACTCTCGCATTGCGTGGTAACTCGATTTAACACCTCTCTCTCCGTTAGTGCAGCCTGCGCCTGAAGCATACGCATGGGGTCCGCTGCAGCCAGCAGAAGAGCTGTTCCAAACACCATGGCCTGCATTGCCAGCATATCAGCTGGCTTTGTCCTCAGCCAGTTCCTGCGTTTCTTTCGACTACTTTGAATTCTTGTCTTTCTTATTTTTCTTCTTCTTCGGGCACTCCACAGAAGCTCATCGTCATCAGCTTCTACGGGCGCGCCTGCATTGAGCCAGCTGCATGCGCGCCGCTTTGATGCGATTGTCCCCGTCCTCCCGATGCGCCTGCTGTTGATGACGCCTTGCCCACGCGAAAGGAGGAGCGCCTCTGCCCTCATTTCTTGCGCGTGGCGTGGGGGCCACCGCCTTCTGCCGCATGCCTTTCGGCGGGCGTGCGTGCCTGCATGTCTACTTCCCTGGAAGGCTGGAATCCACGCGTGTGGGGCCCATCTCCCTGCCCGGCTGCATGCGCGCGTGCGGATCCGCGCGGGTGGGGCTGCCGCCTACGAGTTGGACCGGACACGGTCCACATCTATTGTGCTTTAGATCGTTTCATGCCGTATTGCTTCGGTCCAATTATATCGTCATATCATACCATATCAGAGCAAGTATAATAAGAGGCTGTTAGTAGGCTCTATACTGAGGTGAAGGAGAGAGAGGAGAGAGAAGAGAGGTGGGCTGTAAGTTTACAGCCAGTTGAAGCACAAGAACCAAGAAACTTTATGAGAGAAAGGGGTGGGTCATATGCCTTCAGCTGGCTGTAAACTACTATATAAATGGGCTGATAAGTGAGCTATAAGTGTCCATACAGCCAGCTAAAGGCTATATTATTAGCCTTGCTCTCAGTCCGTATTCTATTAGATCGAAGCACGGCCTACAGGGCCGGCCCTAGAGGGGGGCGAGAGGGGCGGCCGCCCCGGGCCCCCAAAATCCAGGGGCCCCCCATATACTATGTAAAGTATATACATGCTTTGAAGATTTATCTTGGACCTTTTAGCCACCGTAGTTGGTCCACATACAAATTATTATTTTTGTTATGGTTGATATGGCAATCAATTGATTGAAAAGTAGATTTCAAGAACTCCAAACATTTGGAAGTATATTTGAATTTTTAATGAGTTCAACAACATTAAAGTCATTGGATCGAACTGAATTAAAAGAATGTTGTATGAAATTTGCAGAAACTTTCTCTCTAGATGGTTCGTCTGATGTTGAGTTAAATGATCTAATTTCTGAGTTCAGTGTTATGCATTTGACTTTATCAGATAAACCAATGTCTGCTATGGAGATCTTTGAGATTGTCAGAGAAGCGGATTGTTATCCTAATATTTCTATTGCTTATCGGATTTTATTTACTATGACTGTGACTGTGGCATCAGCTGAAAAAAGATTTTCAAAGTTGAAATTGTTGAAGAATTATTTAAGGTCAACAATGTCTCAAGAGAGGTTAAACGGTTTGGCAACTTTATGTATTGAGAAGAAATTATTGGATGAAATTGATATCAATACCATCATCAATGACTTCGCATCTAGAAATGTTAAAAGAAAATTTTAAGGTAATATCTATAAACTCTTTGATATGATTTTTTAATACATAACGCATTTTAAGTGTTTGTTGGTAAAATTATACACACACATATATATGTGTGTGTGTGCGCGCGCGTATGTAGATTTATATTTAGATATTTATGCTAGGGCCTCTATTTCTAGTTTCGCCCCGGGCCTCTAAAATCCTAGGACCGGCCCTGACGGCCTAAACCCTACCATACTTGTATTCGTACCGTGCCAGCCTAAGTCTAACCTAAAGTAACTATATACATGAAGACGGCGGCGATGATAGTGGTGATGGCCATCATCTTCTTTTCTCTCGTACCCGCCTCGTTAAAAACTAGTTGAAATTGAATTAGTTGCATAAAAACATGAGCATGTAATGATATAAATATTCCAGGAAAAGTGAAATTTCCTTGATATTTTAAAAATATAATGTTATTGTCTCGTTAAAAACCTTACACCCCAAAGTGGAATTCTCCAAGTAAGAAAAAGAATACAATAACAATATATGTACGTCTAGAAGAGCAAGACATTTGCATTCTACGAGGCCCAGCGTGAGGTACGTAGGTCGGGCTAGGGGCACTTGGGGTAGAAGTTGACGACCACCTTCTGGTCCATGTCGATGCAGGCCTTGGCCAGCGCGCCGGTCTCGAGGCTAGCACACCCAGTAGCTTGTAGGCCAGACCCATCAACCGCTCGCTGTACTGCTCCACCGCCGCGCGCCACCCCTCCGGCTTGTCGGGCCACCGCGAGTAGTAAGTTGTCGCTATCCATGTACAGAGTAATAAACCCATATCGAGGCATTAACTGAAAAGGCAGCCAAACTACATACGCACTACTAATGAGTTGTCAGTTTTGTTTTCATGATTATAGTTTTATTAATTTACACTAATATTAAGTTACAAAATCAATGGTCAAAATCTCAAAATCAATGGTCAAATTCTCAAAGACCCTTACACAAGTCAATACAGTGAGCAGAGGGATTCGCGTCAGATGCTTATGCACCAATGCACCATAGCCATTAGATGGTCAAATCAATATCCAGTAATTATCTTGCGATTATCGATTATGAATGATTAATTTCGTTCTCTTTTATGAATGACTAATCGATTATCGATCTCAGAAGAAAAAAACTTCTTCCTCTTTACGTGATCTACTCACGCGACGGACGTCGCAAGTTCTGAACCCAATTTTGCATCAAGACGTTGACTCATCACACATGCATGTGCACGTACGTGCACGAACGAAGGAACGAACGTACCTGGAGGTGGCTGGAGACGATGAAGCCGCCCTTCTTGCCGCCGGACATGTCGAACTGGAGCTTCTCCTCCGGCGGCAGCGTGAAGAACTCTCGCGCCAGCCTCATCATGTCGGTGATCAGCACGGCGTCCACGCCGTGGTCGACCACATGGAAGATACCCCAACCCTCGCACGTTGTGGCCACGCGCGCGCAGATCTCCGCCCGCCGCACGTCGTCGATCCCCTCTAGTGAGATCACCGGCACCTCGTCGCTGAAGTGGTTGTACCGAGGAGGCACGATCAGGGGCCGGGGGTCCGCCGGCGATAGAGCTCGGGCGGCCGCCTGAGCATGCCCGAAGGGCGGGTCCGCCCTGTTTGATAGAGTCATCAACGGGTTGGCGTAGAGTAGGATCGACAGTTCATGTCTATATTTAGTCTGCTCTCTGGCTATAAATAAGTGCTCGTTTGTGCTCTCAAGAAGTAGTACACAGTAGCGAGTAGTAGAGGTAGTGAAAAGGAAGATGCAGTCTTCTCTGTGTGCTCCTTGTGCGTGAGAAAAAAGAACCAGAGTGAATAAAAAGGGTAGTATTCTTTGTGTATTCTTTGAGTATCTCTTTTCTTTGGTGCGTGAGTTTATCCAGGGAAGAATAGATGGTGGAGTCTATCCATCCGATTAGTACATGTGTTATTTGTTATCGAGTCGTGTTTGATCAGAGTATTGTGTGCGTGCCTGTTTATTTGAATGTTTTTATTCCTGGGGATTCCCAACACCCCCAACCAGTGGTTGGTGAGCACCTCGATGATGAAGAGGCCGTCGAGCACCATCATCTCCACCAGCTCCTGGCGTGTGACCCGGCATTACGACGGCTCGTAGCGTTGCCGTATGCTGCCTTCCATCGAATCGATATGGGTGAGGTATGCTCTCAGCTTCTGCTCGACATCTTCTTTGCGGTGCGCTCTACGGATCTGGTTGTGGACGTACTTCCACTTGGTCTCCTCCATTCCCTGCCTTTGGTCCATTAACGGGAACAGCGGGCCAGGGAACACCACCATTGGGGTACACGCTCCGGGTGGTATGGATGCGCTGTCCACCCGGCATATGCGGCCGTACTGGGGCGGGAGCTTGGCGACCTCGAGGATTTTAGACGGCAGGCTCCATGTTGCCCCACCGGATCCGGGCGCAGCTCCCGGTCGGACGTTGTTGGCCGGCAGCTCCAGTTGCCCGGTGGGTTCATGCCTGCGGTGACCGAGGCTGCTGGCCCAGCCGAGGATGGCGCGATTTTTTGCGCCGGGGCAGCTCCAGGACTGAAGTGCGTGTCCGGCAGGCTCCAGTTGGCCGGTGGGTTGACGGCGCGCCTTCCCGCGGAGGAGCAGCACCAGGGCGGATGTCCATGGACCGCAAGCTCCAGTTGTTCGGTGGCCCGGTTGCCCCGGCTGCAGCCCCCAGCCAAGGACGGTGCGCACGTAACTGGCGCTTGAGGTCGTGACGGCGGAGCAGTGGCCACGCCAGCTGGGCTGTCGACGGCCGGTACGGTCGGGTTCACGCTAGCCATCTGCCGTATCGGTGGTTTTGGGAGTGCCGCCGTGGCTTGGTTTGACAAGTGCGGTTTGAGAGTGGCAATGGCCATGGCTTCCGTTCAGTTACTAATGACCTTTGCAGCGATGATGAAGCCATGTCGTGGTGATCATTTGGGTTTATTTTTGGTGACTTATGGCTGAAAAGCACTATAGCTGACTGAAAAATACTGTAGCTGACAGAGACTTATTCAATGTTGACACCTGGCTTCCCTTCGTACTTCAAACCTCACAGAACCATTGTTCAGCGTTTTTGGCGCATTTACCTGAGGTTTGTGTGGGCCAAAATTCCTCTCGGTTGGCCTTTTTGGCCCAGTAAACTAGCGCCTTTGGTGGTGATCGGTTCGGCTGAAAAGCTCATAGCTTATAGCTGAAAACACTGTAGCTGGCTGAAAAAAGCACTGTAGCTGACAGAAGCTTATTTAGCATAATTAAATTTAAAAAATTTTAAAAATATAAAAAATATGTTAGCCCATTACGTATAATACAAACAAATACGGGGAAAAAAGAACCGGAAAAAAGCTCAACAAAAAGCCAAAAGTTCAGAAAAAGACGAAACTTATAAATAGTGAAAAATAAGCCAGAAACTAGAAGCCGAAGCCGAGTTGATCAGGGCCGGCTAGGTCTGCACGCTAATCAGCTTTCCTGATACTGACGGGCTAATTTATGTAGGCGTGTACGCGAAATACCAATATAGGCCTAGGCGGTTGGCCGGTTCATTGTCCTAGGGCTGTAAACAAACTAAGCTCAAATAATCTAGTCTTATAAGCTCAAGTTCGGTAGACACTTAAATGAGCTTGAGTTAAGATCTAAGCCTGAAGCTCGGCTCAGTCTAAGCTTGGCTCGAATAAGCTTAATAACAGTTAACATAATTTAATATACATTAATTTTAAGAATAAGAAAAACTCGAGCTTGAACGTGATTTGAGTAAACTCGATAGCAGTAAAAAACATTTTAACATACACTAATTTTTAACAATAAAAAACTCAACCTCAGCTCGATAAGAGTTTATATGTAGGCTGTAAAAAAAACTCGAACCTCGCGAGCTTAGGATCAAGCTCAAATTCAGCTTGTTTGGAGCTCGAGCCGAGCTCAAATTGAGCCTTGAGTGAGTTGAGTCGAGCTCAAACAGCTCGTGAGACTCAAGATTTTTTTTTACAGACCTAGCGGTCCACTGAAGAATGCAAACGGTCAATATGGCTCTTTTTCTTCTATTTCCACCCGATTGGGTCCAGATACTTGTACATTTGTTTTCGCAAAAGGAAACTACATGTTTACAACAGTCAGTCCGAGAGAAGGAATCACAAACCGCCATTACTGAAAGTTTTAAAGGTCATACTTTGCATTACCTGATTTTCTCATTCCGTAAACAAACCATGAAAACTACCAACACAAATGCGATAACGGGCTCACGTGAATCAGCAGGAATGTTATTTTCCCCGGCTTTCAAAAATAGAAATTTGAGTTAGAATATCTCCTATCAAGCGAATAACGACGTTCTACAGGGCAGACAGCATGCTAACTCCAATTGAACTTGGTAACGAAAAGAGACTAATTACTTGTGTAACTTCATGTCTGTTCTTGAACCTTCTGAACGCCTATCCACCTGGCATAGTCAACCCACCTGCTCAAAAAGAAGTTTTGCCAGTAACTAACATTGATCAAATATTTAAACTTTGAGGGAGGTGAACATTACTCACAGTAAAGAACCCAGGAATGTGTTCCCGGTCCGAACCGCAAAGCTTAGTGCACTCAGCAGGATTTTGTGGTTATGTAGTAGTGGATCCAGCATCCTCTGTTCGATTACACCAGCTAAAACCTGGTACCTGATGAAGCATATGATTTCTGTTACCGAAGAGAGTAAATTTTTTTTGCAGCAAGCCAACTGACAACTGTTAGTTCGAGCACAGTTTATTGCTAACGATAATATGATTTGCAATGCTTAACTGTTTCAAGAAAAACAAAACAAGGGAATTCAACTGAGGGTTTGGTCTCTCAGAACCCTCATAATGAAACAATAGGATAAATTAGTGAGATTGAAAAAATATAGTATATTATATATGCATGCTGAAGGCCAATGTTCACCTGAGGTTACTAGAAACTGCCAGGTATATACCATAGGCAACACAAGTCGATACAATTGGAATATCCTCAGCTTCATCATCAAATTCCTTGTCAACAGCCTTCCTTGCTTTGATAAGTGCATTGGTGAGACCAGTCCCAATCTGAGAAAGACAAGAAAATCATATGACACCGTAAGCTTACCAAATTACCTGAGAGTATGGATTATAAAGAGCAAAACTGACAGTAACAAGATTGCTCATTCACAAAAACAGAAAAATAAATACCATAATATATCTTAAGAGTAGTAACCGATCTTGTATGTACTTTACCTTTTGTAGAAAATTTTCAATTCAAACTTAACAATATGATCCACTCCTACTAATAAACCCCTCAAAAGAAGAAAAAAGGTACTTTATCTAAGAGAAAATTAAAAGAGGCTGCTAGCAATGATCATCAATATACAACTGTGGGATGACAAGCTTACCAGAGAAGAACTAGTTCCCACTGCAAAAAGCTTTGCACCATTTCTCTAAAAAAAGTCGATATATTTAGCAATCAAAACAGGGTGCAAAAGAAATTGAATGTCACTGCGAGTATCAAAAGAATCCATGGAAATTAAGTTACTTTACCACAATAGCTCCTAGCCTCTGCAGAAGTGAGAATGATCTTCCTGCCAAAGCAATCTGCAACATAGTTTATAGTGTTTTAAAAAACAAGGAAAAGAAAATTAAACAATCTTATTCAACTTGATAAAAAGTGAATGTTATGTTACCTGGAAAGCATTATCTGGGGAGTTACGGAAAAAATTAGCAATATGCCCAGCATTTGTTGCAAGTGGTGGCTGCAGAGATACAGTTGGTGCAGGAAGATAGACAAGCATGAAGTCTGCAACTATTCCCATGACCTGGGTAATATCAGAATCAACAACAGAATCACATTTCATAACATCAGAGTTGAAATTCTGCTAAGGTAGAAATCATTTAATGTCGGATGTCGTGAGTTCTTTTTTAAATCGGTGAAGTGAAACCTCAGAACTCAGAAGATGTTTTCCATTGCCTAAAATAGTCCTTAGGGTGGTTTAAGCTTCACTGGGATTGTAGAACTTTTGACGTATGGCAATTTTTGAAATGAAGATAAAACCTATAATGATCTGTTTTGAGCAGGATGATTTCGTCAAGATGTCACTGTCTTCTATATATCTGGGACATTGTGATTGTTTTGTTTCCAGACTTGATTATCCATTTACCTTCAACAAGATAGTAAGGTGCATCCTAATGGTATGGAGTTGATGTTCTAAAAAAAATCATTAAAGCGAATAGGTCCCAATGGAACTAGAACCAATTTTGCTACTCACATCACATGGAGTTACCATACCCTATTCTAAAGATAGTTGATCAACCACAGAAACTAACCATAATTCAGAAATTCTTCAAAAAAAAATTATCACCGCATTATATGACTCTAGCCTGCCTTATTTCGATTTCCCAACTTTGTATAGTTGCTGCTAAGATCATACTTAATTTTGTAACTTATTAACTAATGATATTAGATTATTAGTTGATAATTCACAGAACGAAAGCAAACATTAAACTACTTGCAGGATAAGAGATCAGAACGCTTGGCAGGTGAGCAGAGAAATAATATGTCTGGTGGTCATGGTTGCCTTTGCTATGAAGATATTTGTGCTTACTGATAACTATTATAATTTAATAACAAAACAATTGCCAATCGAGTTGTCATTGACTGATGAATGATGATTTAAAGGCAGTATGGCACTCAATACAGTGAGACTCCTAATGGTTGGTAGTCTGATTTTATACGTCAAGGGCTCAAGGCTATGTATCTGCAAACATATAAGGCTTTGATTTGTATTGAGTAGCAATTGTCAAAGTACTAGTAGAAGCATACCACATCGGCAATCACAATATCAATCTCTTTGACAAAATTCTCCCTTCTCTTCCCATACTCTGCTGCAGTCTAAACAAAGAGGGCAGTATAAAAAGCATCAGATTGGCATCATTAGATAGGACAATGCAATAACGCGAACATAAAGACGTGAATTTATTTTTTTTTTAAAGGTACGGGGGAAGCATCCAGGGACCTTGGCGATGATGCCGACGCCACACTCCATGGCGACCTTGGCGAGGAAGAGATCGTCTGCAAGGAGGCGCTCCCTGAACCCCCGGAACTGCAGCAGCCACCGTAGCAGAGCGGACCCCTCCATCTCAGCGAAACGCCGCACGATCTCCCCCGTGACGCGGCCGCCCTCCACGGCGGCCAAGAGGTCGGACGGCAGGCTCTCCAGCTTCCTCCCCATCTGCGCGAGCACGAACAGCGCCACCCTTCGGTTATCGGACGCGTCGCCGTCGCCTCCATCCCCCTCGCCATCTCCGCCGCCGTTGTTGCCATTGTCGTCGTCGTCGTTGCCTCCGCCGGAGGAGTGGGCGAGGGGGAGGGGACGGAGTTGGCAGCGGGGAATGCGGAGACGGAGTGGGAGCGGGAGGGAGCGGGAGAAAGGGAGGATGGAGAGGCGGCGCGGCTGGTGATTGAGCTGGATGCGGAAGGGAAGAGGGGAGGGCTGGGAGGAGAGGGTGGAGAGGGAGGAGGAGGAGTGCATTGGGGAGTGAAAGGCCATGGCGCCGAGGGGAGCGAGGAGGCTAGCTCGGCGTGGGCAGGCGGAGGGCTGGTGACTCGTGAGTTGAGGTGGATTTGGTGGCGCCGCGCGGGGCGGAGGCAACGAAGCGGCGGGGCGCGTGGGCCGGGGAAATGTTGGTGCGGCCGTCGAAGTGGCTGGCTGTTGGACTTGGAACCAACGACGATTGGTCAACCCGAGGGAGGGCCGCTTCGTTGGCGGTGGCGGGTGGAGTCGAGTCAGCCCGTGCGTGCGTGCGTGCGCGCGCGCGCGCGCCGGTGGAACACGACGCATATGCGCTCTTTCTTTTGCGTTGGCACGGAGAGGATTCTCTGGGAGCACAAGCCGTGGGCTGGGCACCTCGCTGGCCGTTGGATTCTGATTCCGTCTCCGTGTGGTGTCGCGGGCTGGCCGGTGCCTCGGTGGAGTCCGCCAGTGGCGGATCTAGTGGCGGATCTAGCATTTGAACATGCATCGGGCTAAATTTGAACTAAGTAGCAATCAAAACTAGCAGAATTACACTTAAATCTTGCAATTTCCATAAACATCAAAAGGGATTTGACCATCCCGGCACCACATTCGTGACAAGGATCGAGTAAGCTGTAGTCAGATAGAGAAATCGAGGCAAGAAAAATCAGTAAAGGCTGGACCTTTGAGCTTTGGGACATGGGCGGCCGCCTCGAGCATGCCGAACAGCTCCTTGTCAGTCACGAAAATGCAAGCGAAGAGCTCCTTGCCATCCTTCAGCGCCATGAGCAGCTTGCGCCTCAGTTGCGCGACAACCACCTCCAATCCGCCATTATTCCCCGTCACCTTGCCCACCTCTTTAGTCTCTTCTTGCTTGGCTACTCCAAGCAAAGCATCTGCTTTTCGGGTCTTGGCCTTCGCCAGCTTCGCCCCCTCGTCGTCTTCCTCCGTCGCCTCCTCCAGCTTTGGGATCCCCTCTCGCTCCCTCACCACGCGCATCTCCTCGTCGCTGATAGCCTCGGCCTCGGCCGCCGTCTGTGGTGGCGTCACGGGCGGTGCGTAGTAGTACGGACAAGTCATCTCCGGCGTCTGCGTGATGCTATCGTCCGCCGCCGGTGCAGCATTCCTCGGTGCCTCCGATTACTGTTGCTGCGGCGATGGCGAGGTGGGCAGCGAGGGGAGCGACGGCGCCGGCTTGGGGGACCCAGCAGGTGAGGCGATCGGGGTGGGGAGCGTGATGAGTATCGGCGCCGACGCAATGTGGCGCGCAACGAAAACGTCGAGAGCATCGGCGACAGAGCACAACGTCGCCGTGTACGCCACGTGCGCCACCGCTAGCGAGAACCTCCGCTCCATCGCCGCCTTGATTAGGCGCTTTCGCCTTGATGAGGCGTGCAGGAGAGGGCTGGGCTCATATCTGATTTGAACGACTGGGGGTTAGGATTAGGGTTTTCTTCTCTAGTTCTCTTGGTCTTGATGGATGTCTTATGGATGGCCTATTGACTTCATGGGCTGCTGTGGTCTGATTTGTTGTTTGGGCTGCCAGACTGATAATTTTGAGGCCTCGGGCTAGGTTGTTAGTCTAATAGTTTTTATGTATATATTAGAGGGGGATAATATTAGTTGTATTACTAGGCCTCAGGCTATAACCTACTTAGCTCGAGGTCCAATTCCACCCCTGATTCGCCGTGTGCTCGACAGGCAGCTGAGGTCAGGCCGCCAGGATGGCTGGTCATCCCATACAACCGGAGTGCTCCCAACGGAGATCCGATGCAGCCGGTGGTCCGATAGCAACTTCAGCCGTCATACCACCAACCGTTGGATCAAAAAGCGACGGCTCAGATGTTCCACCGTCACTCTTCCACGGACTACAGCGGCACTGCAGTATGTTCCCTGTACTGTAGCAAACATTATTTATGGGATCTGAGCCGTTGGATTTCTGATCGGACCGCCACCGCAATGCACGGGATCTCTGCCCGAGTGCTCCACAGTCGAGACCGCACGCATTGCTGCTGTCCAATGGGCCATCTGCCCTTTACCAGGCTTCACACTGTGGTACAGCGGCCTGTACTGGAACATACACGGTGGGCTGTTCATGCTTATATGGGCCGGAAGCCCTGGTGTACCAAGTTGAAAACAGTGAAACAACCTGAATCCAATTGGTCTGTCTATCTTGATAGTGCACAGTCATCGTAACCAAGTTAGAGCAACTTCAGCAGGACCTCTACTTGAGCCCTCATCCTACTTTTGAGAGCCGAGGGGTAAAAAACTCACTCCAGTAGGGCCCCTACTTGAGCCCTCAAAAGTAGGAGGCCCTCAAATTTCCCCCTCGAGCCCTCATTCCTGGGGGTCTGGAGGGAGCCCCTACTTTTGAGGGCTCAAGTAGGGACCCTGCTAGAGTGAGTTTTTTGCCCCTCGGCCCTCAAAAGTAGGATGAGATGACGGGTGGGTCCTATGTGTCATCCTCTCTAAGAATGAATTTGAGGGTCCTATTTTGAGGGCTCCTGCTGGAGTGTAGCCCAAAAAACAGAGCCCTCAAAAGTAGGGAGAGCCCTCAAATAAAAAGTAGGGGCCCTGTTTTGAGAGCTACTGCTGGAGTTGCTCTTAAGAGCAACTCCAACCGGTTCTTTATCCTGCTCTTCATTGTATATTTACCTAATATGACTCAAGAAATGGACTCCAACCGGTTCTTTATCCTCCTCTTCATTTTTATCGAGTCGCTATTTTCTCCCGGCCACTAGCTAGATTTGGCGAGCACCTCCTCACTCGCTTCTCAAATAGCTAGGCCATTGGAATGCTAACTCAAATAGAGAGCTGAAAATAATAGCTAGCCTCTTCATTCTAGGAAATAGAGAGGAAGAAATGACTAATGAGATAGAGTTGCTCTAAGCATGTAGATGTCTATCTCACAAGAAAAAAAAGTTTAGCATGTTGATCCTCTCAAAAACAAAAGTTAACCAAGTACAAACAAAACTTCATCAAATTTGTCCTGCCGACCTTAATGTCGGGAGAATGTAACTGGCAACATCTTCGACCAATTAATCTGGTCGAAGTTCAAAATTCAAATCAGGGTTGGTAATTAATCGAGAATACGCGGTTAGTTAACCGAAGGCACTGCTGGTACTACTCTACAAAAAGAATGAAAATCCTAGAGCATATGGACATGGAACAACAAGACAGGGTAATAAAAACAAACCTCCTCGTTCATTGCTACCAGCTAGCTGGCGGCACTTCGATATGGTGTTACTCCGTTGTCTGCATTTCACTGAGAATTCTGTAACTCCGGGTTTCGTGATGTAGAGCTTTTGAATACTATTATGGCATAGATTCCAACCAAGAATGCCAGTCCTCTTGCATTTCTGCATTTCACTGAGAATTCCGTAGCTCCGGGTTTCGTGATGTAGAGCTTTTGAATACTATTATGGCATAGATTCCAACCAAGAATGCCAGTCCTCTTGCATTTCTGATGTCGCTCTCATGCTTCAGAAACCAAAATTGTTATCCGTATGAATTTTTTTTCGTACTTATCGATTTACCAGTCATCAGATATTGCTTCTAATTTTGCTTTGTACAGACGTGACAACTTTGTGATCTACTCCGATCCATAGTACTTCTACAACATAGTGAAAGATTTCAGTACTAGCAGGCATCAGCTTTGATTTTGACGGAAAGAAACTGGAGAGCAGGGTAAACACGATTCAGCAAAATGAGCAAATTAAGGTACTAAATGAGATAGTCGTAGACTTGTTTATCACTGTAGTAATAGTATAGCGTGATAGTTAATGTGAGTCTGGGACTAGATTGTATAGAACAACACATATAGCACGCAGCTACTAAAATGCCATGAACATGAACTTATGCAAACCAGGCTCTTCGGTAGATCGACGTAGACCCGTCGACAGTGTTTCATATCTGCACAACTGAGTATGGCCGCTACTTGAAAGTAACCACACGGGGTACTTATAAAAAAAACCACACGGGGTACGGAGTCAATAATAAGATACCAAACTGACACGCCAAAAGGGTAATCTGACAGGTCAGAAGCGGTAAGTGCCAAATGCAATAATCAGAACTGCGTGCTCGCCGAATAGTTCCATTGCCGCCTGGATTTACGTAAGATCAACCCAGTAAGGGCTTGTTTGGAATAGAGGAATTTCACAGGAATTTTACAGAAATTTTGCAGAAAACAGTTCAATTCCCGCAGGAATCGGGAAAAATTCCCGCATTCCAAACAGGGCCTAAAATGTAGCAAGTGCCGAAGGATCAAACAAATCACTCTGGCACGCCTGTCTAATCCTGAATATAATGTATAGTACCACTGAGGTAGCTCATACTGTAGCAACTTACCACTGGCGGACCCAGGGCCCGGCGACCCTGGGCCCCTGCCCGGGCTCATCTTTGTCTAGGTGATCATCGAGCCAGAGTTCGGGGTGCGCCTTCTCATGCACCGTGCTGGTCAGATAAGCAAATCAGAGGGGTAGTAGTTCTTGGACGATTGAACTGGGACATATAGCATCTTGTATACACTAGCTCCATCGCATGGGAAAAAAATTCTTCAGAAAGTATTGGCCGGTAGATCAAAATCCTGACACATTCCATATACGAGTGTACAGAAATGAACATTGTAATTTGCCACTCACTCTCTCTACGCGTAATTAATTGATGACTCTGCAGTTCGTGAAAGCTTCCTCAAAAGTTAGTTGTAATTAATATTGTCCTAATTAACATGCCTAGGTGTATCTTTTGGGCTCGGCGGCGGCGGTGCTTCCAATCCTCATAACTCTGTTCTTCGCTCAGGCTCGTTAAATTCTCTGGGTCCGCCACTGACTGTAGGCTGTAGACCAAGTGCAGAACTACTGTCCATGGACATGGAGTTGCAAAGATGTGCGAAAAAAAATAACTGGGTTCTTTGTGTTTTCCTTACTGTAAACTCAGTCCAGTGCTAAGATAAGACCATAAGAATGAGTAGCACAGAACAGTAGTACATTGACATGACCTTTTTATTTGGATGTGTTCATGAAAGGATGGATTCGACCAGTTGATTGATTAATTCATTAACATTTAGCACAACGCATAATATCACATCACGAAAGACTCATAGTATTCAATCAGTTTGTCATGTAGTACCACTATCTCGCACCAAATTAAAAGAAAATGCAGCAGCAGTGAACAGATGTCCAATGCCGATCAGCATAGTCCAAATCCAATCGAGGCAACGGTGCCAAGCCCCTGAATAATTCATCCAAGATCCTATTCAGGACCCACATGTGCAACCCCCAGGGTTAATTTATCCATAAATCTGCTCATACTTTTGTGTAGTGGGCGGTGGACCCCGAGTTCACGCACCCTTTCGCTGTGCACTCACATGCCTCATGTAGCTCAAGTTATGGGTACCAAGGGACAAACGCCCAGATGGAACCATCCATCGCCCATCGGTGGGCCGTTGGCGCAGTGCAACCCGCCAACTTTGTTACAACTCACTGGTCACAAGAGCATGTCTATGTAGCCAGCATCAAGAAATGCATGCACCATAAGAATGGTTAAAAACAAAAACAAAACAAAAATATAATGGATCACTTTCAGTAGAACTGTAGAAGAAGAAGGCACCACAATTTGACATCCGAAAGCGAACCAAAACTGAGAGAATTAGAACGACACAGTACTGGGACCTTTCACTAGGAAACACACGAACAAAATAGATTACATCAATGCACGTAGTACTTGCGGCCAATTAATCGTTCGTTGGTGCGATCTCGATCCCGGCCAGCCAGTCGTTAGCTGACATATCAGAAAGCTTCCATTCTGCCCACCACGGGGGCCTTGATGACCTGCAGTATCTGGACCACCTCCGCCATGGACGGCCGGTTCGACGGGATCTGCGACGTGCACACCATCCCCAGCTTGAGCACCGGCAGCACCTCCTCCTCCGGGAACTCGCCGATGCTCGGGTCCACGCACTCCAGCGCATTGCCGTGCTCGAGGAGCACCCTCACCTGGTCGATTAGTATGACCACGTCGTCGTCGCTGTACTCCACGGCCTTACGGCCGGTCACGAGCTCAATGATGAGCACGCCGAACCCGTAGATGTCACACTTCTCGTTGGTCCTCAGGCTCTGGCATGCGAGCTCCGGCGCGACGTACCCCATGGCGCCCTGGAACCGGCTGCTGATGATGTGCTTGTCCAGCTTGGGAAGCAGCCGGGCCAGCCCGAAGTCGGAGACCATCGGGTTGCAGTGCTCGTCGAGGAGGATGTTGCTCGGCTTCAAGTTGTAATGGATCATGGGCGGCCGGAACGACTGGTGCAGGTGCGCCAGGCCCTTCGCCGTGCCGGCCACGATCCTGAACCGCTCAGGCCACGTCAACGGCGGGAACACGCCGTCGTTGCCGTGCAGGCGCGCCTCGAGGCTGCCGTGCGGCGCGTAGTCCGTTATGAGGAGCTGCAGCTGCGGCGTCCAGTAGTAGCCCTTGAGCGGCATCAGGTTGGAGTGCTTCGCCTTGCCGAGGATGCGCACCTCGCGGTCGAAGTCGCCGCGGGACTGGATTATGTTCGCCGTCACAAGCTTCTTGATGGCGACGACCCTGCCTTCGACGACTGACGCGCGGTACACCGTCCCGAACACGCCGCGGCCTATCTCCGTCGCCTTGTTCAGCAGCGTGTCCGCTCCACCGACGAAGTCCTCGGAGCGAAGGCTATTTCCTGGCCCGAACGTCACCATCTTGCCGGTCGCGAGCTTGCTGGACTTGGTCGAGCTGGAGACAATGCTCTCCAGCTCTTTCTCCGGGAGCCCAGCCTCAGCCCTCCGCCGTGCCGACATGTTGAGCAAGGTGATGACAAGGACTCCGAGGATGATGACCAGCGCCGCGCAAATGGCCACCATGGCGGACACGCTGAGGAACCGCCGTTTCCTGGGTATCGCCGGACCGCCGTCGTTTGTCACAAGGTTGTTGTCGCCGTTGCCGTGTGTGTACTCGTTGGGGTCGAGCACGAGCGGCTTGGGCACGTTCATCGTGCATGGCTCGGTGACGAGCGGGCTGCAGATGCCGAGGTTGCCCTCGAGTGCGCTCGCGTCGAGGCTCTGGAACACGCCCGACGCCGGCAGCCGCCCGACGAGGCGGTTGTGCGAGATGTTCACGGCCAGGAGATTCTCCAGCCCTCCCAGCTGCTGCGGTATCTCGCCGGTCAGGTTGTTGTACTCCAGCCGTAAGATCTCCAGCTTCTTCAGCTCCGCAACGCCCGTCGGTATCGGCCCTGTCAAACCGTTGTGCCCCAAGCTCCTGCGATCAATTGCAAAACCATCAAACGTCACGACTCGTCTCCCATGCAACGCAACGCAACACATTTTAAATGTAATCCAAGTGTAACCATGTATTCATGCAAGAAGGGTAAATTTTGGACTTACAGTAGGTGCAGAGACGAGCAGGTTCCGATGTTGTCGGGGATGGGGCCAGCCAGGGAATTGCCGTCGAGTTGGAGCACGGCGAGGCTTCCGGATTCGCACAGGTCGTCGGGCATCGGCCCGTACAATCCGCTGCTGCGGAGGTCGAGCACCGTCAGGTTTCGGAGAAGGCCGAGCTCCGGCGGCAGCTGCGTGCGGAGGTCATTCCTGGACAGGTTGAGGTACCGGAGGTTGAAGAAGAGCGCCATCTCCGCCGGTATGCCACCGGTCAACTGGTTGCCGGAGAGGTCGAGCCATTGCAGGGTCTCCGCTAGCCTCGTCGAGCCCGACGGCAGGACGCCCGACAGCGCGTTCGACGACATGTCGAGCGTCTCGAGCCCTACGTCGAACAGAGCGTCCGGGATGCTGCCGCTGAGGTTGTTGGCCCTCAGGTGCAGCTCGGCGAGCTTGGTGCAGCCGGACATTGAGTCCGGGATGGAGCCGGACAGCTGGTTCTTGGACAGGCTCAGGTACTTGAGGTCCTTGAGCCTGCCGATTGAGTCCGGCAAGCTGCCGGTGAGCGTGTTATCGGAGAATTCCAGGTGCTGTAGCGCGGTCAGGTTGCCAAGCCAAGCAGGGATGTCGCCGGAGAGCCGGTTGCCAGATGCGGAGAGGTACACCAACGAGCCGAGATGCCCGATAGAGTCAGGGAGTTCGCCGTCGAACGCGTTGAAGCTTACATCAACGGTGCTCAGGTGCGGGCACAGGCCGATGTCCTCCGGGACTGCGCCGAAGAACTTGTTGCCGCTGAGGTTAATGGTCTTGAGATTGTGGAGGTTGGCGATGCCATCGGTGACCGGGCCGGAGAACAGGTTGCGGGACAGGTCGAGCGCGCGCAGCCGCGAGAGCGGCCAGAGCGCGCCCGCGAAGTCCGGCGAGCCGGAGAGCTGGTTTCCGGACAGGTTCAAGTGAAGCAGGAACGAGTTCTTGGACAGCCCCTGCGGTATCGGGCCGGAGAACTGGTTGCCGGACAGCATCAAGAAGCGGACGGTCGGAGGGAACGAGCTCGGAAGCGGGCCCGAGAAGGCATTGCCCGTGAGGTCAAGGTACCGGAGCGAGGCGAGCAGCGCGACGTCGTCGGGCAGCGGGCCGGAGAAGGAATTGTAGGAGAGGTCGAGCGAGCGGAGCGACCTGAGCAGGGACAGCCCTGGCGGGAGCGGGCCGGAGAGGTTGTTGCGGGCGAGGGAGAGCGACTGGAGCGCGGGGAGTCGGTCGAGGCCCCGGGGCATGCGGCCGGAGAGGCCGAGCCCGTCGAGCGCGAGGCGGAGCACGCGGGACGTGGCCGGGTCGCACTCGACGTGCGCCCAGCCGCACGGCGTCGCGTCGGACTCCGTCCACGTGGCCAGCGCGGCGGGCGCGCCCGTCAGCGCGGACTTAAAGACCACCAGCCCCAGCACCTCCTCGTTGACCGGTATCGGCACGTCGGCTGCCTGCATCGCCGCCGTCCCAACGAACAGTAGCAGCAGAAGCAGGAGGATAGGGGGCGTAGGAGCTGCCATTTCTGTTGCTGCAGGCGCGTGCAGAATGTTTCCGGGACGGGAGTGGAGGGATAGAGATAGTGATGCCGTGATGGTAGAGTGAGGTGGTGGTGGTGGATCTAGCGGCGACCCGAGGTGGTGCTACAGGCGGAGCTGGGAGCTTGAGTTTGTGCATGGTGGAGGCGCGGGGAGTGGGTGGGATCGGGGATGAGGAGGAGCAAGCGAGGGCGTCGTTGGATTGGCGTGGCGAGGCCCGTGACCGCGAGGGTAGGTTGGGACACAGAGAGCAACAAACGACTTCACGTTCTTCGGTTCTCGGGCGGCCACTGCTGGGTGGGGTCAGTCGCCGGCCGGAGGAGGCATTCGGAATCCAACTCGCCGGAACACGACACCGCACGGCAATTGAGGCGACGAGGCACAAACTAGGCGCAACAGTGGCCGGTCGTTTTTATACTCCACTTTGTACACCGTGGTAGCAAAAATAGTATTTATCGTGCGAAATTTACAAAAATAACGATTTCACCGTACGGAAGTGCCCACGAGGTAACACATAGACAAAACAGTACGGCTACCATACGATGGAGCACTGTAGCAAAAAGAACGGCCAATGCACGGTAGCAATTTTTGGAAAGTTTATTTATATATTTTTCTTCTGAGAATTTTTAAATATAGCAAATAAGCTCTAAAAATTATTTTTTTTGTAGAACCTCCTGACACAGTGTAGTTACTTATGTAGTTTTTTTTTCATAATTTTATCCATTCTAAAGTTTTCTGAAAAATTCATTTAAATATACTATATGTAGGAATTTTTTAACATAGAAAATAAGGCCCAAACATTATGATTTTTTAAGACTCCTTATGCAGTGGACTTACTGTTTAATTTTTCAGAATTTTATATATTTTAAAATAGTCACCGTTCAAAGAACGATGGCGAACAAACTAGACTAGGAGTCATTGTGTAAAAATGACTATTTCAAAATATATAAAAGTTTGAAAAAATTACACAATTAATTCCATTGTGTAAGGAGTCTTTCAAAACAATTCATAATGTTTGGACATCATTTTCTATATTTAAAATCTCCTACAAATAGTATATTTTACTGAATTATCGAGAAAAATTCCGAATGGATAAAATTATGAAAAAATTACACAAGAAATTACAATGTGTCGGGAGGCTTCACAAAAAATTTATAATTTCTAGAGCTCATTTGCTATATTTAACAATTCCCACAATAAATATATGTAAATAGATTTTCTTGAAAATTGCTACTGTAGTACTACAGTAATTACCACACGGTTCTCATACGTTTTTGGAGCTACAGTGCTTCACCGCACGATGGCCGTGCGGTTTTGGGTACGTATCATCTCGTCGGTAGTCCCACGTGGTGAAGATGTTATTTTTGTAAATTCTATATGACGAATACCATTTTTACTAATTCCACGTCAAATCCGGCTATTTCGGCCAAAAACTCTGTAGCAGAGTCACATAGCAAGCTACGCAGGGTGATCCAGGATACGAAGATACTCCTAGGAGGTTTCCAAGTAGCACATCATTCTCACCACAGGAGGAACAGAGCATGAACACGGAATGCATCACTTGTGAAGCTTTCCATACGGGAGGTGAAAAGAATGCAGCTTTCCACACTTCAACTGCCAGAATGAGTGCAAACTGTCAAACACACACACAACAAAAAAGAGACTGCCCTGTCTGCCCTTTCATGGCTAACGAATTATTCCATTCATATCGTGGGGGTACAAGTCTACGGGGGTGTTTGGTTGCCAGCCACAGTTTACCACGCCTAAGGTTAGGCAAGTTTGACCAACTTTGGGAGCTGTTTGGTTGCAGCCACAGTTGTGGCAAGATTCCCTTTCAGCAAACTAGGCCCCACACGTCAATGAGTCAAAAAAGTGTGGCAAGATTCTTTTAGGCTTGCTAAGGTGTGGCAAAGAATTTGAGCACCTCAACTTAGGCAAGTGTGGTAAATTTTGTTGGCAAAGTGTGGCTAGCAACCAAACAGCCCCTACATGTTGTATTCCACGTTTTGAGTTGTTGCCATCCATATGTACTCCACCATACTTGTTTGACGAGATTTTGTGTAAATCAGAGTAAATAAAGAGATATATGCTGGATAATAATTTTAGCATAATCGAGCCATGAAACGGTATGAGAAACAAAACCGTAAGGTGGTCGGTGTGCCGCGCCTTACATCAGGGCCGCACGACTATGGCTATTTCGACCGCGTTGTGTCGACCACAGCTTCTTATTTCAAACACGTTAATCTTACGATCACCGACCACAATGCCTCAATGCTTTTATGAGTACGTACTATGACCATGCCTGCTTGAGCACCTACTGCTACCATGTTGAGACGAGCACGCACTACGATCACACATGCTCGAGCACCTGCTACGACCACGTTGTCGGTCACTTAGGGGCATTGAGCTTTGTTTGCAATCACATGCGAAGACCACGTTGCGTCGATCAGACCTGTTCCACCACGTTGTGCAATTCAACCGCGGTTGCAGATAATCAACAACAAGGCATGGTCGCACCGTATCCTCATCCGGTTGGACATAACGCTTAACAAATCTCCGATATGAAAGCAGAGCCCGGGAAGGTAAGTTATCTGCAGTCAATCAGGACTGTTATCTCAATTTAAACAGCATGATTGGCACCGTGTGGGAGCCGCGTACAAGGCCCACGGCCCTTGCATGCGCCTATAAAAGGAGGATAGAAGTTTACGCAGGAGGGGGGAGGATCAGACGGGAACATACCCCATGTACACAAGGGAAGACGGTATTGGGACGGAGAGACCCCTTGGCACCCACAGAAGAAGACAAACGACGACGAAGATGCAAGCGCACCCACAGAGAAACAGAGGCGGAGGGAAAGAAGAAGAAGGAGAAGTCAGAGAGACCAGAGGCAACAATCTATATAAGCCAGGCCATGGCATCCTATGTTCAGAACGGTAAAAACATTCTCTCCTCTCTTTCCTCTGCATCCACGCTATCAATGATCCCATAGACCAACGAGCCTATGAATAATACTAACGCTCACATCTTCATTAATCATTCATCCCTGGCATGAAGAACGTAAAGCGAAGACTGAAGACGACAACCAATGCGCAGCTTAATCGGAGATATTTTATGGGTTTACCCTGCGGATGTAATTAATCAAGGGCCTTCTAAGGCCCTGGGAACCAAGACACTATATCGTTTATGTCAGATCTGCTACATAAAGTAGGCTACGGATCGAACATATATAAAGAAAACTTGTAATTTTGTTCTTCTCAAATGAGTGAATAAATATATATTTTCCCTACTTTTGCTGTGTTTATCTATTTTTGTGTACTTTAGAATCATGGCACGTCTGCATCTTATAACTCTAGGGCCAGAAATCCGCAAGCGATTCCTCGCGTCAAACAATACTATGTACAGATCAATAGATATGTTCGCCACATGTGCTGTTATATATCGCATCAAGTTCAAAAACCTGCACACACTCATGGCCACTTTATTTTGATTCTGCACTACTCCCACATCTAAACGAAACCTTCTATATATATGTATGGAACGGTTAAGGAGACATATCAAGAACAAACTATGCATGGGTACATTTATCCGCTCGGTGTTAGTGTGTTACCTGGACTTGGAGGAAACGATTTTTGAGAGAACAAATCCATCAGCACCTTAGCCCAGCTCAAACTCTGGAACTGGACCGTTATAACTTATAAACACTGCATCAATCACGCAGGCCGTCGAATGATCGGGTCTTCCTCAGATTCCAGTGGAGACCCTCATGAATGCCGCGGAGGAAGTAAGTCGTTGAATCCACCAGGCAAGATGTAGGCACAGGCCAAGGAGAAATACTGCAGATGAGAGCATCACCGCGGGCCAGCTGCTTTCGATCTTTGTCATCGACAGATGCCCGTGCTTGGCCCCTGCTGTTGAACGGCACTTGTACGCGCAGAGTTACATATTCAGGCAGTGTCAAAGGCCTGAATGGCAAGGAATGCGGACTGATCGGTGTGAATACTATTCCTGCGACTTGCATATACCAGCAAAACGAAAGGCATCAGAACAGCATTGGACAAATTATTCTGAGAAGAAGGGAAAATAGCAAAACTTCTTGGGGAACTTGAAGGACAAAGTAAAGTGATAATAAGCACAATACAAGAAAATAGCACACCTGTGGATGAACCATGGATCCTCCGGCTGCTAATGAATATGCTGTGCTTCCAGATGTTGATATCATTAGTCAATCCCCTTGTACACATGTAACAAAAGAAGTGTCACAGTAGCATTCCAGGTAGGTAAGGTAAGATGATATTCCAGTCAATTGTAACTTCGTTTAACACTAGTATTGTCTCCTCAGTTACAAGTTCATCCTTTGCTGCATCACAGATTACATGACACTGTAGACGGTTTCTCAGTGTGATGCTAAATGATCCATTCAGCACATTGTCCAAAGTCCAAACAATAACGATATTGCTCGCTTGCTGATAAGCATGTTAAGGACAAAGAAATAGTTAAAATGTGACTGTCAACAGAAGATCAGAAAGCTTCATGTGAGATTTATCTGCTAACAGCCATGAGTTTTTTTTAGACCAAGCAAAATCCAACCTTACTGAAAATTCAGTTCGGTATACCAAAACATTAACAACCAATCACTACAGGAAGTAAAATATATATGCTATACATGAATATAAAGTTTTTTTTTAAAAATAATATAGCACAGAAACAATACATCCAGATAGGCAACAGTACTAGGGGAAAAAGTAAGAACAAAAATGCAATAGAGGTCATGCAACCATTAAATTTAGTAGCATATGTAGCAAGCACTCAGCATCGATGATAAAGGACACAAAAAGGTGTCATGAAGCCTAGTGATCCCAGGGAGAATGCAACAACTGGAGGAACTGGTCCTTTGAACAATGATGCAGCATGTTATGAGAGATGAATCAATACCTAGTTTCAGTAGCAGTCCAGAAGAGCAATCGAGCAAAATTAAGTATAGGTGAAATTACAAATCCAAATCAAAATGTGTGAAGCAAGCAGAATAAGCATTGCGGAGCAGAAGACGCCAGTAGTTGAGACAGCATGCAAAGTATATAGACTCAACCACCTAAAATATGGAACAGTGAAGCAATATATATCAGGTAGGTTGGTATTCATAGTGAATTGTATTAGCACTTTACACTTTTATATGGACAGGTCAGCATCAGAATAAGAATTCTGTAATGATTTCAGCTCTGAAGCAGTAACTCCCATGAAAATTCACGCTGGAGAGATCTATAGACCTTCCATTTCAGCTGTTGGCCAATGTTACCACATAAACAACGCATATTGATTATTGACCAAATATGTGGACCTTCATAAAAAGGTTAATACTCCAGTCGGTCTGATTGGATGAAAGATAAGGTAGTTGAGGCAGGGCCAGTCAACCAACTGCTAAGTCCACGTGATCCCCCTAACGCTTTGCATAATCATTTGTTACTTGACCGTTAACTATATCAGGAGCACGAATCTTATGGGCTATGGCGACTTGGACGATAGGGATAAGGGGTACCGGAACCCCAATGGACCACAGGGAATTTCCGAAACTATATAGGCTAGTGCTGTGCAATGCCTGACCAGGGAACCAATAGCAGCCTCAAAGAACTAAGTGGTGGTAGCTCGTATCACCTACAAATGAAGTGGTTAAATTACTTGCCCTCATCATCAGTTGGAACTGGATGCACTACTCTCCGATCTCTTGCACTGAGCTACCTCCTAAAGCTCCCACTTTCTGACCCAACAATCAATGTTTGGATATGAGTTTATGGCTTATTCATGATTGTTCAGCATCTCTTACTTTGAAGTTTGTATTATGCAGACAGGGCAACCAGGTATTACATAGAGGAATTTTAGCACTAACAACTCCTGCTTCCAATCATGTAGAAGACAGCTAATTGAAGGTATCGACTAAAAGGATTTAACTAAGTTATTAACAAATCAAAATGATGCCAGGGTCCAACTAGTATTGAATGATTGATGAAGAAAACAGGTACCAGAGTATTTCGTATATATACAACTGCAAGAAATAGTATATTTACAGGTTGTGTAGTAATATCAATATAAATTGTTTTGTGACCATTCAGGACCAATAACCACATAACTGAAGGTGGTTACTATATACAAAAAAGATACAAAAGCTTTAGAGTCAATATACAATTCTGCAAGGATGCATAACAGCGAAAGTATCGAAGAATTGGGTTTACTTACCCATAAAACAGTTCCTATTGAGTTACATGCACCAACCAATTCACCTGAAAGCCTAAGCAGATGAGGAAGGACGGACAATTCACTTATATTTCAACATTCCCTCTCACGTGTAGACTCCCTCAGATTTAAGATGAGGAATAGAAGTGAGCTGTAATTTTTTTAATTGTACTAGTCGAGTCTTGAACCTAAGATCTCTTGGCTCTGATATCATGTTAAATTGTATTGACCAACCAGTTCACCTAAAAGCCTAAGCTGACGATGAAAGACGAGCAATTCACTTATACTTTAACAGTTCCATCACCGCCAAGAGTACAATGAGATCAACCTTTGTGTGCAACATCTATCTCCTCATCTATCAGAATTTTCTAGTTAATGCTAGGTGAATAAACTAAGTAATAGGAAGATCTAATACAACTCAAAACATGAAGAGATTACAAAACAACAAAATGTTGATCAATACATTCCAACAATGGAAAAATGTGTTTAGTCCTAGATGTATCACTGAAGTTACCTTAATAAGGTATTAAGGGTTACAACTGTAAGGCGGCGGCGGCCTGTCAGGTCCAAGAGATTTGGGAAGGTCTATGAGCGGAGACACCTTGCAGCGCAACCGCCTCTAGGAGGTGCAGCAGCAGGTTCTCCAGGTAATTCGGTATTGTAATCAGAAGTCCATTGTAATCAGAGTCCAATATGCTATTAGTCTCCTAGTCAGTTACGTAATATGAGTTAGAATCGGTTAAGGGTCTGTGAGTCCAGGCTTAGCCGACTCAGTTGGGGATTCCCTCTATATATAAAGAGGAGAGGTCATAAGCAATAAAGATCAAGAAGAATATTACCCCAATCTCTACTTCCTTTCTTCCCAAACCCTAGATTCTTCCCGGCCTGGCCGGATCTGATCTTCCCTGGACCCTTGGTCCGGCTACCGCACCCAGCACGGCTCCTCCCACGACCTCCAGCTCTCGGCCACCTGTGATGCATCCATACAACTTGAGATCCAGGCGTGACAATTTGGTATCAGAGCTCATGGCTGAAGAGAAATTTGCAACATATGATCAAGTGGCAGAATTGATGGCACACCTGTCCAAACAAATGGAAGAGGTGAAGGAACTCCTGAAGCAACAGCAGATCAGAGGGGATGAACATGGCAACAGGCTTATAGCGCTAGAAAAGCGACCCGCAGGGGATGGCTTGCTACCAGTTCCTATCGGCCAAGCTCCAGCAGCGCACCATTACGGGAACGGAGCAGGAGTAACATCTGAAAAGCCTCCCCGTTTCCACAGATTGGAGTTCCCTTCTTACGACGGGCAAGGCGATCCACTCAACTGGCTGCAGCGCTGCGAGCAATTTTTTCGTGGACAGAAGACACCAGCAAGTGAGAAGGTGTGGTTAGCATCATACCACTTGGTTGGGGTGGCGCAGTAGTGGTATTATCAACTGGAAAGAGACGAAGGAGAACCAGATTGGTCACACTTCAAGGAATTTGTCAATCTACGCTTCGGCCCATCGATTCGGCGCAACCCTCTTGGCGAACTCCGGGAGCTGACACAAATCGGCATGGTGGAAGATTATCAACAACAATTCCTTGCAATCCTGTGCCAGGTGGACTATCTGAAATCGCAGCAACAAGTGCAGCTGTTCACGTCAGGTTTGCGCGAACCAATCCGCACAGACGTAGAACTGCAGAATCCGGGGGGACTTCAGATGGCCATGGCTTTAGCGAGGGCTTACGAGCGCCGAGCACAAGTCACGGGACAAGACGCGGCCGCCCTGCACAAGAAGCCAACTACCGCACCTCCGGCAGCAGCGGCGCCTGCGGCGCAAATGAAACCAGCGCTGACCAGCAGACCACCCATACCCGCCCTACCCGCCCCGAACACGGCAGGTCTTGGCCAGGGTTCCAACCGTCCACGCAGGACGATGCAGCGCCGGTTCCTTTCGCCGGAAGAGATGGAGCAGCGCAGGGCAGGGGGCCTGTGCTTCAATTGCGATGAGAAGTTCACTCCAGGACACCGCTGTAAACGACTATTTCTCCTGTTGGCCCCGAGCGGCAGCTCAGACGATGAAGCTGACATCGCTACTGCGCCAGACGATGAGGAACCAAGTATTTCCTTGTATACCGCAACCGGAATTACCACAAAAGCCGGACAAACAATGCAGCTCTATGTCATGGCAGGCGGGGTTACCTTGCTCGCATTACTGGATTCCGGCTCAACGCACAACTTCATCACCACCGAGGCAGCTCAACGCGCCAGCATTCCGATTCAGCCGCGACACGGCTTAAAGGTGATGGTGGCCAACGGCGACAAAGTTAACAGTACAGGGCAATGCCGCGGACTGCAACTACAGATCAACCAAGAGGCGTTCACAGTGGATTGTTATTCCCTCTCCCTGGATGGTTTCGATCCAGTACTCGGGGTCCAATGGCTGCGCACGCTGGGGCCAATCCTTTGGAACTTCGACACACTCACCATGACCTTCTGGAGAGAGGATCGCAAGGTACAGTGGCAAGGCGTACAGACTACATCACGGCTGCAGCAGACATACTCCATTGCCGGGCCAAACCTGATGGATACGTTGCTCCAAGACTTTGCCAGCTTATTCGACGCCCCCCACGGCTTACCCCCTCCACGGGCTCAGGATCATCACATCCACTTATTACCCAGCACATCACCGATCTCAGTTCGCCCCTATCGATACCCCCAACTCTTGAAAGATGAGTTAGAGCGGCAATGTGGGGAGATGTTACAGCAGGGAATCATTCGGCCAAGCACTTCAGCCTACTCATCCCCTGTCCTGCTCGTCAAAAAGCACGACGGTACTTGGCGCTTTTGCGTAGATTATCGCGCCCTCAACAGTCAGACAGTAAAGGACAAATTTCCAATTCCAGTTGTGGACGAGCTCTTGGATGAACTACGAGGAGCTAAATTCTTCACCAAGCTGGACCTTCGCTCCGGATACCACCAAGTGCGGATGCATCCTCCGGACATTGAGAAGACAGCCTTTCGTACCCATGAAGGCCTCTTTGAGTTCCTAGTGATGTCATTCGGGCTAACCAATGCGCCAGCAACATTCCAGGCCCTCATGAACAGCATTCTTCGGCCCTACCTGCGCCGCTTTGTCTTGGTATTTTTTGATGACATTCTTATCTACAGTCCGTCGTGGGTCGAGCACTTGCGCCACGTCCGGGCAGTCCTGCGATTACTCCATCAACACCAACTGTACCTCAAACGCTCCAAGTGTTTTTTCGGCGAATCATCTGTGGCCTACTTAGGGCATGTCATCTCAGCAGAGGGCGTTGCTATGGACATGACGAAGGTGCAAGCCGTTAAGGAGTGGCCGGTTCCCCGTACAGTTCGGGCCCTTCGCGGTTTCCTCGGACTAGCAGGATATTACCGCAAGTTTATCCAAGGGTTTGGAGCAATTGCGGAACCACTCACTCGCCTACTCAAGAAAGAGGCTTTTTTATGGTCACTCGAAGCAGCCGGGGCATTCACCGCGCTCAAAGATGCTCTTACCTCAGCACCAGTTTTACAGCTACCTAACTTCGAGCTTGAATTTGTGGTGGAATGCGATGCTTTAGGATCCGGCATTGGAGCAGTTCTTCATCAAGGTCATGGACCCATTGCATTCTTCAGCCGCGTTCTGTCCACTCGCCACTCACACCTGGCCGCCTATGAGAAAGAACTAATGGGCCTCGTCCTTGCGGTCCGGCATTGGCGACCATATTTGTGGGGACGCCGCTTTCTGGTCCGGACTGACCATTATAGCCTCAAGTTCTTACTGGACCAACGCCTCTCCATAATACCGCAACATCGCTGGGTTAGTAAGTTATTCGGGTATGATTTCGGGGTAGAGTTCAAACCAGGCAGGCTTAACACAGTCGCAGATGCCTTGTCCCGCGCTGCGGCAGACGGAGCAGATGCACTCAGCGCTCCGGACGGTCTACTCTGTGCTATATCCAGCCCAAACTTCGCTCTCCTAGATGACCTGCGACGTGAGACTGCATCAGCCCCGGACTTGATCACTTTACGCCAACAGATTGAGGCTGGGACAATGGGACAGCCATGGCAATTGGTGGATGGGCTGATCTTGCACAACAACAGGGTTCACGTGCTTCAGACTTCACCACTTCTCCATTCAATTTTGCTAGCAGTTCACTCGGCAGGACATGAGGGGGTGCAGAAGACCCTCCACCGTCTTCGGGCTGACTTCCATGTGCCACATGACCGCAAATTGGTAGAAGACTTTGTCCGCTCTTGTGCGATCTGTCAACGCAACAAATCAGTCCAACTTCACCCAGCCGGCCTCTTGCAACCCTTGCAAGTTCCCGTGAGGATTTGGGATGATATTGCAATGGATTTTGTGGAAGGGTTACCACGCGTCAATGGCAAAACAGTTATCCTCACAGTTGTTGACCGCTTTTCCAAATATGCGCACTTTATTCCCCTCGCACATCCGTATACTGCTAATTCGGTGGCACAAGTATTCTTTGATGAAGTGGTCCGCTTGCACGGAATCCCTTGCTCCATTGTAAGTGACCGTGATCCCGTTTTCACAAGTCATTTTTGGTCAGAACTGTTTCGGTTGACGGGTACGCAACTGCATTTAAGCTCAGCCTTCCACCCGCAAAGTGATGGCCAATCAGAGGTAACCAACAAAATTATCGCTATGTACCTCCGGTGCCTCACAGGGGATCGTCCGCGTCAGTGGGTGCGCTGGTTGCCATGGGCCGAGTACTGCTACAATACTTCCTTCCAAACATCGTTACGCGAGACACCCTTCAAAGTGGTCTATGGACGAGATCCCCCGACAATTCGTCCACATTCACCTATGTCTACTCGTCTCCAGGCAGTTGATCAACTCCTTCTGGAAAGAGACCAATTGATTGCAGAGATTCGGGACCGCCTTCTTCTCGCTCAACAACACTACAAGCATGCCTATGATGCCAAACACAGAGAGCTTTCCTTTGAGGTTGGACAATGGGTATGGCTTCGTCTCCACCAGCGCCTTGCATTGTCCCTCGCGGTGAACATCAATCGCAAGCTGGCCCCCAGATATTACGGACCATACCAAATTCTAGACAAGATCGGTACTGTGGCATACCGCCTCCAACTACCATCTAAAGCCCGTCTCCATGATGTATTCCATGTGAGTCTGCTCAAGCCGTATGTCGGCGATCCTCCGTCAACTCCACCTGTCTTGCCACCACTCCACCATGGCCGAGTTACACCCACACCACATCATGTCATCCGTACCAGACTCAGCAATGGGGTGAGCGAAGTCCTCGTCCATTGGGACGGCTTGCCGGCTTCAGATGCTACTTGGGAGTCCTTGGGGGAATTCCGTCGCCAATTTCCTCTTTTTCAGCTCGAGGACGAGCTGCTTTCCGAGGAGGGGAGAAATGTCAGGTCCAAGAGATTTGGGAAGGTCTATGAGCGGAGACACCTTGCAGCGCAACCGCCTCCAGGAGGTGCAGCAGCAGGTTCTCCAGGTAATTCGGTATTGTAATCAGAGTCCAATATGCTATTAGTCTCCTAGTCAGTTACGTAATATGAGTTAGAATCGGTTAAGGGTCTGTGAGTCCAGGCTTAGCCGACTCAGTTGGGGATTCCCTCTATATATAAAGAGGAGAGGTCATAAGCAATAAAGATCAAGAAGAATATTACCCCAATCTCTACTTCCTTTCTTCCCAAACCCTAGATTCTTCCCGGCCTCGGCTACCGCACCCAGCACGGCTCCTCCCACGACCACCAGCTCTCGGCCACCTGTGACGCATCCATACAACTTGAGATCCAGGCGTGACACAGCCCATGTGGTTGCACATCACTCAAACACAATACTTTAAATATTCCTTTTGTTACAAATACAGCTTAATAATATGTTCAGTTCAGTGCCAAGAATGATTTGCACCGAAATCTAGTGCGAGGATGTCACTTTATTCAGATGTGGTTAGGCTGGCATTGAGCGATTCTAGCCACAGGTAATAAGCATTGGAAATTCAAGCAGTACCAGGGGATCATAAAACCTGCCCCATGAATAAGCAAGAGAAGAGGCAGAAACTTGATATCATCTGAGCACCACTAGAAAGTTCAGCAAAAGCAGTTTATACTATCCATACTAATTCTGCAATCTATTTAATAGTCAATTGAATTGATTCAATTCCCATTACCATTCTTCCTATATCAGAATACCAACCATAGAAAGAACAAAAGTCCATAGCTGAAATAACAAATTCTTTCTTAAGTATATCTAATGTTCAGAAATGCCAAATCTGGAGCAGCATGAAAGAAATGCATTCCATCAATAAAATCTCTTACCATTATCCCATGTTTGGATGAAATTGTAGTAGGAATCTTCCGTTAGGAGTTCCTTGCTAATAAGTGGCTCTACAAAGACATTTATAGTTTTATGCTCCTTAAGCCATCAGTAGACCTTATTAGTGTGCAAGTACAATATATATCTTATCAGTATAATGGTATATAACCCACGTAAACTGTGCTTGTACCAGTCATAACAAGATATTTAGGGTATCGAAAATGTATAATTGAAGACAAGGAACTGCTATATTGGAAAATGCATGGCAACATAACCTTGCAATTCATAAATGTCAGGAGACGAATTCTGAGAGTGCAAGCGGAAAGGTAAAATCAGCTCTGGCGGATGAGGATTCCACCGGTGCACCGTGAGAAGAGGGTGCGGCTAGGGCAGAAGCCCTAAGTGCATGGAGAGGGAGAGATGGAGGGGGTGGAAGTCAAGGAATTAGAGTTTGATCTAATACTTGCTTGCTTTATTCATATGCCATCTTCTCCTTTAAATAGAGAAGGCTTACAAATCAAACCGAATTGCATAGGAAAAGGATCCGAAGGATCCAACTAATTTGATCTTAAGGATCTTACCTAAGGAAGAAAATATCTAAACCTTCCTAACTTGCAAATCTTACTGATTAAATCCTAACCTGCAGCCTCTAGGGCCGGCTGCTCCTTGGTATTGTGGTGCCGGCTATAAACTTAGCCCCACATGACAATAAAGATGGAAAATATACAGATTTTTCTAAGTACGTTCACAGATAAGGTTCACACAATCGTGAAAGTAACTAAGACTATTGTAACCAGTGGTGCAAGGCAGTGAAGAGAACACACCTGACCATTTCAGCACAAAGAACACGCACAGAGTTGGAATTAGATTTGGTAATGAAAAGCACTATTTGTGGTGGGGATTCCCATTTCAGTAAGATCTGAAACCAAAGTACTCGATGTCATGGAAAGAGAGGCATTCACAGTAGTGATAATTTTTTGGTTAAGATATTCCAGCTACTGGAATTGAAAAATTACAATGTTCCTGACTATTTCAAAATAAATCAAACAGAAGGGGAAGACCAACCTGCTTATTGCTGCGCTCTGCTGTTGTTATATCTCCTTTTTCAAAGGACACAAAACCATGCTTGTGATGGCCATTTTTGTCCTCAACACCCCATTGCATCCCCATGAAAGTCTAAATGATGCCTTTCTTCCCACCATCTTGCATCTTGTGACTAGATCTTGGGTTAGGTCCAGGAATTTCGTCCTGGAGAACGTCCTCATGTGAACATATCCCATGATTTCCACAACATCCTGTTTGATCAGACGCAGGTGTCTCCAGTGCTAGTTGGCTGGCCAGTTTCCCTAAGTTATTACCGGTACAACTGCCAGGCCTGTTCTTTTCGGCTGCGGCTTTTGGCTTTTGGCTGAAATTTTTGAATTTTGGCTGTTTGCGGTACAGATTACGGAGAGACAGATACTCACTTGCGATTTTGGCTTGTACAGATATTGGGCTTTTAACGTGTAGATCGTTTAACTTGTAGACCTCGTCTTGAGAAAATACTCCGTTTAAAAGTTAGGTACTGTAGTAAAAGCCAAAACCGTCGGCTTATAAGATAAAAGAACAGGCCGATAGCCTGCACAAGGTAGCATTCCAATTTAGAATTTTTTTTTTCGTGGGGGTATGCTCCAATATACTGGAGCACAGTATGTCGCATTCCACAGCGTAAGATATGTATGACCATTTTGGGATCCATCGAGGCTATGATACTCCCTCTGGCCACAAAACAAGTTTCACCATGGGAAGTGTGCTGTAACACCACAAGACCCAAAATTGAAAAAAGCCTGTCTGAACTTATAAGCTCAACTTATAAGCCTGTCTGGACTTATATGCTCAACTTATAAGCCCATCTGGACTTAATAAGCTCCACAGCCCATCTGGGCTCATAAGCTCCATAGCCTATCCTCCATTGGCTTCAGCTTACTACTCAGCTATGCCCGATCGGTTGGGCTTCAGCTTCCGGCTTATTTTTCACTGTTCATAAATTTCATCTTTTTTCTGAACTTTTGGTTTTTTATTGAGCTTTTTTGCCGGTTCTTTTTCCCGTATGTGTTTGTATTATACGTAATGGGCTAACATATTTTTTAATTTTTTTAAATTTAATTATGCTAAATAAGCCTCTGTCAGCTACAGTTTTTTTTCAGCCAGCTACAGTGTTTTCAGCCATAAGCCACCAAAAAAAAGCCCAACAAATTTAACCGAAGAACAAGCCATTCCTTGCCCCTTTCTTGGACTTATTTTGATACTAATTGAAAACTGAAGCTTAAATAACGCTAAATTGGCTCTAAATTTTGGTCCGTACATGCAACTACGCGGTTGCTGTACCGATAATGAGAAGATTGTAAACTGGAAACAAAATAAAATAAAAAGATGATATACCGACTACATGATCAGAGCCATAGGTTACTTAATGGAAATTTGGCATTTAGTAGGCAAATATACAACCAAACAATGGCACTTCCCAAAATCGACCAATGGTAAATTTGGAAGCATTCATAACGCCCTCGTGAGCATGCTTGCTATTTCAAAATGCTCGCATCAGTTCATGGCCTTAACCAGGATTTGCACTTCATTCGGACATCAACTTCCATACGACGACACGGGTTGGACATCAACTCAAGGTTCCCTACAATGCAAATGTGAATGACGTACATTTATGGTTTCCCCACAAAAAAAGGGCATTCACAAAAAAAAAAAAAGTGTGAATGACGTACATTTATGGTCTCGGATTTTGCAGTGTGCTTGTCTGGAGGGGATTGAGAATTTGAGATCCTCGAACTCTGCAGACCAAATTCAGAGAACAACAGAGGCACTGATTTTAGGAGATTCTCGACCATTAGACTAAAAAAGGATGGGTTGGATATGCTATAGCTAAGATGCTACGGATCTGAGCTGCAGTATATTTGCTATAGAATCTACCATGTTATATTTTGCAGTATATGGATCGATCTCGGCCTTCATTTTTCGATCCGATGGCTTCACGAAATCTGGGTGAGTGGGCAAGGCGAGGCGAAGCTGATGAGGAGCACCCTAGCCCCCTATTCGGTTATTTAAGTTAGAAACCATTCAAAACGTGTTGGTTTCTAATTTTGATTTATTCTGGTCTTTTTGGTTTTGGGGTTTTTTTTGTCTTTTTTCCCTTTATTCCTTTACATTGTCCGTAACGATATAACGATTTTTCAATTTTTAATTAAATATCTCAGAAAAACTAATAGCCGTTACAGTATAATTTTAAACAAAAATCAATAGTCAAAATTTTAAACTTAAGCTGTTTGGAGTGGATCCTTTGAAGGGAGGGATATGGGTGTGGGCGTGTGCAGCCTCGGTGGTTAGAGCAACTCCAGCAGTAGCCCTCAAAACAGGGCCCCTACTTTTTATTTGAGAGCTCCCCGTACTTTTGAGGGCTCTGTTTTTTAGGCTGCACTTCAGCAGGAGCCCTCAAAACAGGATCCTCAAATTCATTCTTAGAGGGGATGACACATAGGACCCACTCCTGGGGGTCTGGAGGGAGCCCCTACTTTTGAGGGTCGAAGGGCAAAAAACTCACTCCAGCAGGGCCCCTACTTGAGCCCTCAAAAGTAAGGGCTCCCTCCAGACCCCCCAGGAATGAGGGCTCGAGGGGGAGATTTGAGGGTCCCCTATTTTTGAGGGCTCAAGTAGGGGCTCTGCTGGAGTGAGTTTTTTGCCCCTTGGCCCTCAAAAGTAGGATGAGGGCTCAAGTATGGGCCCTGCTGGAGTTGCTCTTAATGCCAGAGAGCTAACTGGCTGGTAGGCTAGGTTCACCCGGCTTTTTTTCTTCATGCTTTTGAGAGAGGAGAGTTTACAATCAACCCCACATTTTGGGGAGAAAAACGAAGATTTGTAGGGGCGAAAAAGAAGTTTGCATAGCTGCATCAGCGTATTTCATTAGTTGAAATTAGTCCAGTGTGGATATGAAGCTTTAGATACGTTGTCTCGTGTGACATGTTAATATGTGCCTTCAACAGTGTTATATGGGAAGCGCACGGCATACTGCTTTGTTCACGATTTTGTCTGACGGATACTTCAACTTACCAAGTAATTGTTCACGATTTTGGCTGACGGATATTTCAACTTACCAAGTAATTATAATTAGGTACTATTAGCTTGCATTCTGAAGGTTTCTAAAGTTGATTCTCTGAACAAGGATTAGATAGTCGCCAATGTACTACTCATTTAGTTAAGTTGGAGTGTATATTCATCATCTGTCAAAACGACAAAAGAAACAGAGGCTACAATTCCACTTATTTGAACATGGTCGTGGATGATAGCGACAACCAGCAAAGCATTTTAAGAGTTGCTTATTTGCAAGACTTGACTGACTAATTCTAGGCTTTTGCGAAATATTTCATCCCTACTCCAATGATGTATATTTCTCTATAAAAATTGAAAAGAGTTGCTCTTTTTTACCGCTACCACCTGTAACGCCCCCGTTTCCAGGGCGCGTACGGACACGGCATTCCGCAACTATTCACGCATGAACAGTTATGGAGTGTCGCGCAAGAGTATACCATTGCATGCTTACAACAAAAGTCCAGCATATATTTTACATAAGGATTAACATCCAGTTTTCAACAGCGGGGCGTGCAAGCCCAAAGTATAATTACATCACAAAAGCACCAAGATCCGCTTGAGCGCGGCGAAGACCTAAAGCCACGGGTCCTCGTCGAAGAAGAGATCCTCCGGGACTTCCTCAACCTAGAGAGGGGATTTAGCAAGTCGTGAGCCAAACAACCAGCTCAGCAAGTCACAAAGGAAACCCTAACTTACTACTTGCACAGATCAACAAAAGAATGGAGTATACTTGGTTTATTACTTTGAGTGGATGCAGTTTTATTTGCAAACATTTTGATAAAACGGACCCAAAACTACTTCTTACGATCTCAGGGGTTTTTCATGAAAAGTTAATTAACCAACTAATCAAGTTAAAGCATTTACAAAACTACTTAAGCTTCGCTGTTGGAATCACCCAAGTGACACAGCTCCATTAACCGGGAGCACGGCGTATTTGAATATCATTTATTTGACTCTGCAGAGTTTGCTCAGTTTTACCCACACGATCTCTTAACTCCCGCGACAGAGTTAAGAAAGCCAGGTCGTTTCACTGCTCAATTCTTTATATAGGCTCTACCCGGTAGAATCCACTTGGGTCTGGCACTTGGAAACTCCCGTCCGCTTCGAGTGAACCCTACCGTTGTTAGGTACCCGCAGCACGGCATACCTAACCTAATTACTCAATCACCTACTTCTCAACACCTATAGAGTTTCAATCGAGTTGAGCAGCTACTAAACTAGTGTTGACAAGTCAACTCCTGTGGTTGAGCGGTCACCATGTCATTTGCTCAGCGTAAGGGTCTGGTCCTTACATTTTTCCCCCGGAGTCCGCAACCCCGGTCAGGTCCGCGACCTTACAACCTAGGGTAAGAGGTGGGCGAAGACCGTCTCACGGTTCCTTCCCAAACCCTTACCCTATCCTGCACGTCGGCAATCTCCTCTCTAGGGCACTGTGTCCCATACCACTCTGCCCTAGAGGCGGGTTTTCCAAAGTCTATTGGCCCACAGCCACAACCTTATTAGTGTAAGACTTTGGGTGATAATATTAATAACTTACAATTATCTAGATTCACAGATAATTATTTCTAGGGTTAACAAAGGCATGGCTTCAAGTTTAACATGGCATTTGTCGGTGGTAGGTTTAACTACATAACATGTCATTCTAAACATTTTATTTTACTTTGAACTAGCATTTTAGAACTAGCTTAATGCAAATAACATAATAACATAATTAAATAACATGGGTTGCAACATGATCAAAGGTTTTGCGACTTGCCGTCAATCCGGACGATCTCGGCTAGCTCGAACGAAGAAACACCTGGATCCTGAGCCTGCACCTGAACTTCCGGGATCTCTAAAACTAGCGTAAACACATAAAATAAGTGAGTCCAGCTTGAGACTAATCAAGCGAGGGAAAAATAATCTATTTAAAAAGGAGTAAAATACATAAATCCTCAAATTAGAATTTTTGGAATTTATCTGGGATGAATCTGGAGAAATGGAGGTTAAAAATGGGTTAAGGACATTTTTCTGAGCAAGGTGGTGAAATTTGGGAATTTTTGGGATTTTCTGTGATTTTTTAGAATTTATTTGAATTTTTCTGGATTTTGGAAATTAGAAAAGTATCTGGAAAATCGGTGTGAACAGTAGATGACCGCCTTTTGCTACCGTGCGGCCCGGCTGGGAATTCGCCCGCGCGGCCGAGCAGCCCAGGCGGCCCAGACGGCCCGGGCGCACATACGCGCGCGTGCGGTGAAACAAGCTGGGGAAAACGGCCCATGCCCGTGCTCGGCCGGAGGCCCGTGCGCGCGTGTTCGCCCCGGCGGATGGGCGACACGCGGAGGGGATGAGCGGGCAGGATGGTGGGTGGACGGGTGGACACGATGCGGCGGTGGGGAGATCGGACGGCAGTGGGGCGGGGAGAGCGGGTGAAATAGAGGGGTTAATCGGGTGGCTAGGGAGGGAGGTGATTAGGAAGATCGGACGACTGAGGTAAGTTGCCATCCGACGGCCCAAGCGAGACGGCAACGGTTGGGGCGGAGGGCCGGGATGTGGCCACGTCACGGGGGAGGGGCTTCTTCAACCTCCCGCCGTGCGCATTCGACCGAGGGGCAGAGGAGCAGTGCCTCCGCTCTCCGACGGCTATGGGGGTTTTCAAGGCAAACGAAGAGCACCAGAGGGTAGAGCCAAGTGACCTAGTTCCATTTTAGGCTTCGGGGAGGTAAGGGAGTGGCTGACGGTGGCCGACGGCAAAAAGGGAAAGCTTGATTCCATGGTGGCGCTAGGGTCCACCGGAGGGAAAATTAGCTCGATTGGCAGTAATTTCATGGTGAGGGGAGCTTGGGGCTTACATTGGCGGTGGAGGATTCGGTTGGGTAGTTTCCAATTGAGCTGGCCACGTGAAGGTGTGTCGGTCGGCGGTGAGCAACGATGCCGGAGTCCCTCGGGCGACCACCTGGCCAGGGGAGTGCGCAAAAATGATCAGCAAGTAGAAGCGACGCTCCAAGCCAAATGAATCGAAAAATGGCGAAGCAAGAAAGAGGATTGCCTCTTGGGGATCGTCGGCGCAGGGGAGGGCGGCGACGGAGCTCCGGGCAATGCGACTTCAATTGGAGGCTCGGGGAGGGAGCTGGGAGGGGCGTGAGGCGAATTGGAGTGGTGGAAATGCTTGAGAACCAAAGGGGGAGTGAGGAGAAGGGATGGGGGTTTTATACCCCCGGCGGGGAGAGAAGGAACCGTGGAGGGGAAGGAATGGCTCGGCGCCAGGGTCAACAGAGGACGGGGGGCTGGTGGGGCGTCTCCTCCGCGACATGGAGCGGTGTCCGGCCCCTGAGCGGCAGTAAAGGCGGCGATACGGCGCGGGAGCGGGTGACCGGGGCGGCATGGGCAACGACGAAGCTTGCGGGGAACGGGAGGAGTGAGTGAGGCTGGCAGGTGGGGTCCAAGGGGAGGCGACGGCGACGCGTGGCGCGGGGCGAAGCTGGCTTCGGACCGGGAGGTGTCGGGATGGCGCGGCGGTCCAAAACCGCGGGCGGGGTGCGGGCGCAGAGGCAGTGCGGCAGCGGGCGCGGGCGCTAGCGCGTGCGCGAGGGAGGAAGCGGGGAAGGGAGCGGCGCCAGCGGAGAGAGGAGGGAGGGAGGCGCCGGGGAAAAGGGGAAGGCGGGAAGGGGCGGGGCGCCAGCGGCAGAGGGAAGTGGCTGCGCCCAGAAAGGAAAGCGGCTGCGGGGGAAGACTTTCCAAAAAGGGAAAGTTTTCCGAAAATCACCCAAAAACCACAAAAATAAATGGAAATTTTTGGTTTGAAATTTTAGGGCTTTTCACCACCATCCATTGAAACCCTCCAAACCAAGCCTTGAGGCTGTTCTTCATACACCATTGCGACGAGACGAAACATTTTTTGAAAAATAGACGAGGCGAAGTATTCAAAAGCAATTCCAGAAGTCTTGGTGGTCGGCTAGGAAAGGTCGGCGAGGACAAAATATTTTGTGATTAAAATATGCACATGGGCTTTTGGGAGTGGTTGGCGACAACATGCAAATGCAAAGGTATGACCCCAAGTCTTAGCCACTCGAACAGAAAACTAACGCACTTTTATTTGCCTCAACACGAAAGCGTTTCAGATCAGATGGGCTTCTTCTCCCACCGCGCGGCGTTCGCTTTCGCTTTCAGAATTCTCCAAACTTCGTAGTCCAAACCATCCTGCAATCACAATGCTACTACTACGTTAAGTTCCGTTTGGCATTACAGTGGTTTTCTGAATATACTTTTGCTACAACAACATACTCTTCCTAGATCTGATAAATATACTCCAAAGTTACCCTGTAGAAGTAGTACTATTCCAAACTACAGTGTAGCACAGCAGAGTAACCGTAAATCCGTAATCTGTCCTTGACCCACCAGAACCACCACGAATTGTTGATTTTTACTCGGGAAAGCACGTGTGGCCAGACCGAGGCAAGGAAAGAGCCTGATCAATATGGCTTCAGCTTCTGGCTTCAGTTTATTTTTGCATTATTCATAAATTTCGTCTTTTTCTGAAATTTTGACTTTTTTTTAGTTTTTTTACCGGTTCTTTTTTTCCTCGTATTTGTTTACATTATACGTGATGGGCTAATATGTTTTTTCTATTTTTAAATTTTTTTAAATTTAATTATGGTAAATAAGCCTCTGTCAGCTACAGTGTTTTCAGCCATAAGCCATGAGGCTTTCAGCCGAACCGATCACCACCAAGATCTCGCTGTCCGGGTTTGGCTTGGCCGGCGTTGTGCGTTAAAGCGCTCGTCGACCGCCGAATGTCGAAGTCAGTGGCTGTGGCAGTATGCGACAGGTCCATGAAAGCATGACGATCGCATATATCGGAGACCGGAGACGATCGGATCAGACGAGTAGATCATGGTTCAATTCAACGGGGCAGACCATCGCTGCGGCATTGGTGGCTGTGACGGCTCGCCTCTCGCGATGGTGGATTGATGGTTGGTGGAGCCAGGTATGGGGGTAGGGAAGGGCTCCCACTGCCACTTCCAAGTTCCAATCCAAGCACAAGGGAGGCGCAAGATCACGAGACATTGTCAAATGCAGAGTACGCAAGTCACGAGGACAGTGTGTTTTTCTTCCGGCGACGCAACCTCGGTCGTGTATTTCAACCACTAGCACTGAACAATGAGAGAGTACGAAAAGATGCATGGTGCTCCTTGCCAACTACTACAACAGAACAATAGGCTTATTTAGGCCCTGTTTGGGAGAGCTCCAAATGCTCCAGATCCACCAAAAACAGCTCCAGATCCAATTTTTTTACCCAAACACCTTAGCTCCACGAACTTCAGATCCACCAAAACTCCAGATCTGAGGGCCAGATCCATGGATTTCCTGGAGCACCTCAAGGGGTGCTCCAAAAACTCATGGATTCCTGTAGTTGGCCAAAATTACCCACCATGCCACTGATTACACAAGAAAACGGTTCGTTTCCCCGTCGTCTTCCCCATCGCGCCTGAGCAGAGCACTCGCGCCGCCCGGACGCACCGCCCACTCGCGCCGGCCCCGGCCACCCACCGCGCGGCCCCCCGGCTAGTCGCGCCGTCCGCCCGGCCGGCCGCGCGCGCACCGCGCTCGCCCCGGGCTGGCCGCACCGCCCCTGGCTGGCCGCGCCGCGCTCGCCCCGGCTGGCCGCCCTCGCGCCTCGGCCTCGGCCGCGCCGGCCCTGCCGCAGGTCGCGGTCTCCCCGGCTGGCCGCGCCCGCCCCGCCGGCCGCGCCGGCCCTGTACTCCCCACGCCGCCCCCACCGTCGTGCCCCAGTTTCGATGCTCTGCTTCATAGGAAAGAAGATGAAGAATCTGACGTGCGGGCCCAGGGCGTTAGTGAGACAAAAGGGGAGGAGGAGCTCTCACTGATGGGCTTCGGTTGGCTGCTGTTGAGCCGCAATTGACTGGTTGTTGGGCTGGCCCAACAGATCCACCGTGGAGCTCTCCCAAACGGTTTTCTCAGCACTAGTGGGATCCCAGATCCACGGTGGAGCTGCTCCACGGTGGATCTGGTGCTCCAGATCTGGTTTTTCAGAGCTGGAGCTCTCCCAAACAGGCCCTTACACCAGGACAGGCACCACAGCTTCTTGCTCTGCTCCCCTCCGATAGATGATGAATGCTATCTGAAACGTTATTCACTGACATGCTATCTGAAGGTCATCGGGCGCTTGTGCCCTCTGGCATCTGTACCAATACTGACCACATGCATGATGTTTCAGTCATATAGCAATAACATCCAAGAATTATGAATATTTCATGATACATGTTTGTTCCCACAAATGCATCATGAACACTGAATTCATGATGCACACGCTATGGGATAGCCCATCTGCTCCTTCCACTTCAGTAGCAAAGAGCACCAGGCCGGAATGGAAGGCTGCTTGTTCCTTGTCAAGTTCGGTGGTGGTTGGCCCCCTCAAGTCCCTTTCTCATCATCGCGAGTTTCCATTTCATTCAGATTCAGGAGCTCATGGAAAATAACACTGATTTAGTCAAGACCCACGAAGTCGAACGAGTAACATCAACCCTCAGAACTGAGAATGACCGATAACAGATCTAGTGTGTTGTAGTTAGTCGAAACTTGCCACCTGCACATGTAAATAAAGAACTCCTCTGTATTATAATTATTGCCAATTGATTTCTATAACTACGTAGAGTTTAGAACACATCTCTGAGTTAGTCTGTGATCAGCTTATATTGAATTGTACATCTTATCTGTGAGCAACTCGCTGTTGCATTAGCTATCTTGTGCTAATAAGCACTCACTGGGCTAAGCAAGACACAGAAATGCTCATTCAATTGCTAAGATAATAAACTTTCTTATGTTTGACTGTATTCACCATCGGATGGTCAGACTTATTCACTAGCTCCAACCACTATGGCCAAGGAAACAAGTTGTTTAGCCTTTGAGACATCTACCAACACTTAAAAGGGCATTATACCTAAAATGCAACAAGATCAAACACAGCTGACTTGGCCCAAAAGGATGACAGTATTACAGACTCAACAGTAAGAAGATCTTTGTATGAAATTGCAGCAACTAAGACTCAAAAGGCACACCTTACATTCTTGCAACTATGGTTTTAATTGTGCACAAGGAAACAGTCAATTCAAACTGTCAAACTGAATTGATCAAATTGAAAAATCCAACCCTGAAACTAACGATAGCAGATAAAAGAAAAAGGAACAGTGTGATTGTTGAAGTAGCTATATGGCTCCAAAAGAAAATATAACTGACAGTTAGAGCTTTATGATATGTTTAATCAGAATGTATTGAACAGTTAGCGAACAATGGCGTAGTGAAGCAACATATACAAGTGAATCAACATGCAAGTGAATTATCAACCACATAACTTGAGCCCTTAAGCAGCTCATCAGAGTTAAGATCCACCTCTTCTAGAGATATATTGATAACCCGATATTGGTGAAACTATCCCATTTTCTAAGGGCCATCAAACTCCTCTGTTTCAAATATTGATTCTAGCTAAGATGTGAACCGAACTGATGAATGCAATAGGGGCTGCCTCTTTGTGAAGAAAGCTTTTGGTGAGGATATCACCGTAGTATCTAACTCTGGCCTAAAGGATGCTGAACAAATTTCTGATGCTTTAAAAAATGGAAATAGTGACAACGAACTACTTTTGTTGTCCCACTCAAGATTATCCCACCATGTCTTCTCTCCTCGGATCCTCTTCAATTTACCCATTTCATGCCCAAAAGGCAGCTTCTTTAGCTTTGGGCAAGCAAACACATCAATGTATTCCAAAGAAGGAAGATCCAATCTAGAATTACAGAAGCTATCCAAGCTTGGCAATGAATTCAATTGCAAAATTCTCAGTTGTCGGAATCTCTGGATTGGTATGCCATCTCTCACTTCCATATCAATTGCATTCTGTGTGTCAACTATCTGCTTCATTTTATTGCAGCAAGACACACCCAAACGCTCCAGATACGGTAGTTTTAGAATGCAGGACAGGTCTATCAGTTGATAAGTTTTCCCCACAGTAAGGACACGAATGTTCTGAAGATGCTCCATGCTAATCTTCTCAAGTCTAGGAAGATCCCAAAAAGTGAGAAACTCCAGCTTAAGAAGATGATCTCCATAACACTGTGGCTTGTTAATAATTGATAATTCCTTCAAGTCTGAACAGTCCATTACATTAAGAACAAAGACACTTTCTGATAAAGTGAGAGTAAGAGATGTCTCTCCATTCAATTTATATAAACCAAGCAATCTCACATTGATTCCATCTATGCCAAAAAGCCTCTGCAGGGTACTCACTTTCTTTATTGTTATTCCCAGAGCTTTTAGTTCTTTAGTTAAGCAAGACAACTCTTCAATTTTAAATTCATCATAACCCCTGTGGTTTGTTAAGTCAAAATATGCTTCACAGCCCGCATACCTGCTACCATATAGGTTTAACACTTGTAGCATTGATAAATTTGAAATAACATTGTAGGGTATCTTCTCTAAGTAATCCATATAGTCCAAGTACAAGTACTTTAATTTTCTTAACCGTCCAATTCCCACAGGCAATAATTTAATATGTGTTTGCTTCAAGTTGAGATATTGGAGTTCAACTAGTGTGCCAAATTCTTCTGGAAGTTCTTTGATGGGAACCCAAGACAGATCCATGTAGGTAAGGGACAAAATGCTTTCAAAAAAGGAAGGTGATATTGCCTTCAACTGAAAGTTCTGCTGTAGTGACAGAAATTGGAGGTTAGAACAGTTGATGGCCTGAGGAAGTTCATTAATGTAATTGCACATGAGTGATATCTTTCTAGCCGACCTCCATTTCTCAATGTCCCTGTTTCCAATGCTATGAACTCCAGCCCCTGCTTGAACAATCCATTTCATGCTGTCTTCACCACAATCAGAAGATATCCACAGTGCCATGTCTCGGATGATGTCGTGTACTCTCACCTCACTATCTTCTAAGTAACCTGGCTCCAATAAACATGCATTCTTCAAGTACTCAATAATGGAGTAACCCATGTTGTACGCTTCTTCTATAGTATCATACTCTAATAAACCCATTCCCATCCAACAGTCTATGAGTTCAACTTTCCAAATTGAGTAATCTTCAGGCCACAGAGAACAACATAAGAAGCATTCTTTGATCCGTTTATCCTGGAGATAATCATAGCTTAGTTTTAGGCTAGAGTATGTATGACTAACGTTCCCCATATCTGGAATCTCATGAGTGCGAGAATTTTTCAGCAATGACAATGCAAGTGCCCATTCATGACAAGTCTTTCTTGTAGACATTGCACGGCCAAGAGTTGCTAGGGCAAGGGGCAAGCCCCCACATTCTTCTGCAACTTCCTTCGCTAGCTTTTCAATCCTAGCATCCGAATTAATAACCTCCTCAGTTGCTTTTTCTTCGAACAACTGCCAAGCTTTGTCTTGGTCCAAGCATTGCACCAAGATTGTCTTGTGAGCTTCCATATGTCCACAAACACTCTTATAACGAGTTGCCAGAACTATTTTCTGCTTATTCAGGCCAGTAGGATATGGAATTCCAGCTTCTGCTAGATCCAAATAATCCCATAAATCATCTAACAGGAGTAAGAATTTCTTTCTCCTTAAGAAACTTAACATGAATGAAGCCCGTATTTCAGTGCTAGAACCTGGTTTTAGGAACAGTCCAAGCTTTTCAGCAATGTTTGCTTGAAGCTGCCCTACTCCACAGGCCTTAGATGCCACAACATAAATGACAAGGTCAAATCCATAATTTTCTTTGATTACATCTAAGAAATAATTGTTGATTTTTCTGAGCAAAGTAGTCTTACCAACTCCTCCCATTCCCCATATCCCTATAATTCCAACTTTTTCATCTTTGAGGTACTGGAGAACTTTGCTTAAATCACAGTCTGTTCCTTTTGTTAAAGGTACAGTGGGCACTTCTTGGACGAAATATGGTGGAATGTCAATCGATACCTGTTTGAATGCTCCCCTTTCATGCAGCATCTCAGCTTCCTTCAGTTTCTTGGCAGCCCGCATTCCAATTTCATACTTTAACCAATGACTGAAAGATTGTCTTCTCTTCCTGTGCCCATTTTTTATCTCATTCACTTCACTTCCTAGTGCTGCCACCTTTTCTAGCCATTCTGTAACTTCAGGACTACATGTTTCTTGCTTCCTTTCAGAGTTCTTAAGCCGAATTTGGATTTCATGTTTCCTTGCTTCTAGGTTTTTTATAGTGTTGTCCAGCTTTCCAATATTTCCTTCCATTTCTATTAAATAGCCCATACGTGTAATCACAGGATTCCATAAGTAGGATGCCACAGTCTGAGTTATGAACTCAATCAGCTTAAAAACAGACATGAATAAAAGAAGTGGTCAATAGGTCGACAATGCGTCAAGCTGATACTTCTTCAATTGGCAACAAGATCAAAAAATGAGAACATATGAACTACAAAGGTCATCCAAATTGGTACCTGCAAATGAGAAGCATGAGGTACCTTAACCAGATATATCCAATGGAAAAGATGAACATCAATAGACAAGGAACGATCAATCAACTAAAATCTTGCAATATAGATTGGCACTTGTGTTTCTACCATGTAAAGATGAGATAAACAGAGATGCAAAGCACTAATGCGAATTTTATGAACTCGAGTTCATATGCACTATGGTTACACTTGTGCGCTTCAAAAAATTATCAACAAAATCATAGATGCAGAACATGTTCACATGCAAAAATTTGTGCAAAAATATGATCATGTGTGCACTGTAGAAAAAGATGAAAAGAAATGGACTTATATGCTTTTCAATTTTTCTCCTTCACGTGGTGAATTCTCACATCCTATTTGCTAATTATAATCTGGGAACTATTAAAAAATTCAGAATAAAAGTGCTTTAATTCAGTAGACAAACCAACGTATGATGTTAAAGATTGCTATGACAAAAACGTTGTCTAGGTTTATGAAATGAGTCCCAAACTGAATTCGTCCAAGCTGATGATATTGGTTTCTGGTGAATTACCAGCGATAACAAATTAGGAACTGAACGAATTTGGGTTTTAAATGAACTCTGAATACAGTGTTCCAAAACTACCCTAAAAGTTCACTGTTCACTGTTGTTTTTTATTTTATTAGGGAAACAGTAAACTTTATTTATGCGGGCATTTCGGGGTGCTGTTCTTGCACCCACTAATCCAACTTTTCTCATGTACAATTTGAACTCCATTTTTCGGTGCTAGCCCCTCTATATCAAGGAATGACGACTATCACGAATCCTTGACATAGTTGCATACACAACACAAGACCATTATAATTGGCACGGTGCTGGCATTCAATGCTAGATCATGGGTCCAAACAGCTAAAAATAGCAACTTGATATCCTCCATACCCTTGTTTCCAGTTAAAAATTGAATAGGCATATGACTATACAACTCAAACTGACGGTGGAAAAGGAGCCTAACACTTCATGAGCAAATGATCGAGCACATGGCGGGCATCTGAACGCAGACAGGATGCCCTTCTCGAAAGCACACTAGGAAACAACATGAGAGGATAGGTATCAAGCGAAATCTGTGATTACTAGAAGAACAAATGACACGACAAGACAACTTCGTCTCAAATTCTCAAATCGATTCGACGCCATCGTCCTCAGAACAAACTGCCACAACTAAATACGGGCACGGGATTTCGGCATCGACAAGTAGTAAGGGGGTGTCGTTGCAGGCTACGAAAGGGAGGATATGCACGTACCGTATGATCAAAGCGTGATCCCCGCGTAATGGGCAATCTCAGTTTCTCGGCCGCGACCGAGTAGAAAAGGCACGGCAGCTTATAGGGTTGGTTGGATGGTTGTGACTCGAAATTTCAGAGATGGCCACAGGCTTTGCCATGGAAATTCCCCCCCGTGGACTTGGAAGAGGAGGACAGCGCCGCTGTTTGCGCTGGCTTGGCGTCAGCGACAGCGAGCCGTGCTGCAACTTCTAGGAAAGGAGTGGGAAAGGAAGTCGGCAAGTCGCGTTGTGACTTGCGAGGCGTGTGGTGTGTGGCGGAGCAAGCAACGGCGGCGGATTCAACGCTCGCAACGCATTGCGCGGCGCGCTGGTCGGACGTTGGCTAGCATTTTGGAGAACGAACGCGGGGGCAATGCACCCTCGGCCATCGCCGCCGCGTGCCGCGCCATTGTTTGGGGTAGAGTTAGGAGTTGGGCCTATCATACTGGCACGGCTTGAGTTTATCATGCTTCGTGTCCCTTCGTGCTATACCAGTCCAATTATCTCACTGTACCGGCCTGTATCCCCTTTGACCAGACTCAAGCACGGCCTAAAGCCCATCGTACCAGCGTTCGTGCAGTGCCAGTCCAAACCCAGCCCAAAATAACTATACACGAAGGCGGCGGCGACGATTGTGGCGACGGTCGTCATCTTCCTTTCTCTCGTACCCACCTCGTTAAAAATTAATTGAAATTGAATTAATTGCATAAAAACATAGGGACACAATGACGTAAATATTTCGAGAAAATTGGAATTTCTTTGATATTTTAAAAATACAATATTACTGTCTCGTTAAAAACCTTACGTCCTAGAGTGGGGTTTCCCGAATAAGAAAAAGAGTACAATAACAATATATGTATATACTAACTATAACAATATACGTACGTAGCATTTACTCATCAATGTCTAGGTCGTTCATGCGTTCAAGGTCAGCATACGCCTGTACGATTTCGGGATTCTCCAGTTGATGCTGTTGCCGCTCTTTGGTTAATTCCCAGTCTTTGGCGCATGTGATTGCCTCCACCATCCTGGGCGTAAGAGATAATCTTCTCTCTTCGATTATTCTCCGTACCGTACTAAACATCGCTTCTAAAGAGACGGTGGACACTGGCACCAGGAAAACATCCCGTGTGAAATGTGACAGCACAGGAAATATTCGCTTGTTGTTCTTCCACCACTCAAGCAAGTCTATCTTGCCTCCACCAGTAAGATCAGGATCAATATTTGCAAAATTATGCTCCAAATAGTGGTTCAAATCTGAGACAGAATTCCACTTGGAGGCCGGCTGAGACTGAAAGGACGAAGAAGTAGACTTGTCATTTAGCTTCTTCCATAAGTGTGATGTCAAACTTGTCTTTCCTTGTTACGTCTGCTGTGAGGCTTCCGATCTTCCACTGCTGCCAAACTTATCATGATACATACGGAAAACTCGAAAAACTCCTCTTTGACATGTGCGAAAGCTTCTGAATAATCAAGGCTAAGGCATTCACCTATTCCCTCCATACCAATCTGTAAACCTGCTAACTTTTTTGTAGGATCGAAAATGATAGTAAAGCAATACAAGTGTGAAATAGAACCAAAATATTTAATAAATTTTTCCTCCATTACTACGACGGCATGGCCTAAAAGAGGACCATCCCTAGATTTGGTAATTTTATCTGCAATTAACCAAATAAACTCTATAACTAAGCAAGAAGTTGGATAATAAACACTAGATAAAACCTTTGTTGCTTTATAAAAAGGTCTTAAAAACTCTTAAAAACGACTAGCAATCTGCCAATCTAAATTTGTAACTACCAATTCATTATTTTGAGAGTTAGCATTAACAAAAACAGATATAACATGTTCGTACCCTTGTATCTTCTTTAACATAATATATGTCGAGTTCCATCTCACCTTCATGTCAAGACAAAATCTTCTTGGCTCTTTCCCATTAACTGCACAGTACTCCGCGAATCTGGCTACCACTTGTGGGGAACTTGTGAGGTAACGAATGACATCACAGATACTACTCAAATATGGACCAATTGCTTGCATACCATCTTGAACAATAAGATTCAGGATGTGGCATACATATCTCTCGTGGAAAACATAACCACCAATATATGTTTGCAATCTTAGGGTGAGGATGTTCATAACCGTTGTGTTTGTCGATGAGTTATCAAGAGTTATAGAAGCAATTTATTTTCTATCTTAAAATCATCAAGTACGTGTAGTATACCCTCGGCAATGGCCTCTTCCGTGTGCGATTCATTTATTAATTTAAATCATATGACTCTCTTGTTTAGTTTATAATTATCATCTAAATAATGGGATACAACACTAAGGTAGGCACTTCTTTGGTATAATGATGTCTAAATATCTGAGGTTATGGCAAAAGAAAACTGAACTTGTTGGAATAGTTCTTTAAGCTCTACCAGTTCCTTTTGATACATCCGTAAAATATCAGATGTAGTAATTCTCCTACTAACATGTTGGTACTGTGGACAAAACCCGCGTTGGACAATTCTTTTGAACGCGCGACTTTTACCCATCCTAATTGGTTGATCTTTTGAAACAATATATCTAGCAATTTCCTCACGGGCAGAAAGCGAGTTGTATACCCAAATACTTACAGAGCCATCGGCCTCGAAGTTTAGCTATGTTTATACTCCTCCTCCCCTTTGGTCATGTGTTGCCATCTTGCATAAGCATGCTTTGTAGTACCGGTTCAAGTGCCCTGTCCCTACAGTTGTATGGGCACTTAATTTAGCATTGCAATAATTACAAGTTGCGATGTATACCGTTTCACCGTCTCGGATTCCTTGGCTCCAGGTCATGTGCTTCCAGCAATTCGCCCTTCGTCCAAAACTGCCAATGTTGGCATCCGTGGACGGGGGAGAGAATTATGTTGTCCTCGTTGGCTCCGGACCGCCCTGGTACTCCTCGTAGCCTACTGTACCGTCCATATGATAGTCATCCATACCGTAGTCTCCTATGCTTGGTGAGAGCCGACCTTCCCATACCTCCCCCAGCGGCCCGGCACCCTGGTCGCTTCCCTCCTCCCCGGCTTCCCCCAGCTCCCCCAGTCCCCCGATCGCCTCCCTCCTCCCCCACCGCCCCTCTCCCCTGCCTCCCTCCTCCTCTCCCGATCTCCCCGGCACCCCTTCCTCCCCTGGCACCCCCTCCTCTCTTAGCACCCCTCCTCCCCCGGCCGCCTCCGTCCTCCCCCGACATCCCCCGGCCGCCTCCTCCTCCCCCAGCGCCCCCTTCTTTCCTCGACCTCCCCCGACCGCCTCCCTCCTTACCCGACGCCCCCTTCTCCCCCGGCGTACTCCAATGGGTCTGGTCGGCAGACCGGGACTCGGCGTGGCTACACACAGACTGCAGTTGCTCCGAGCGACGACGACGACCTTGACTACTCCAAGAGCGAGCCCACCAGCGGCGGATGGCCATGCGGCACTAGGGCGCTGACAACGAGTTCGTCATCAATGGCTCGTTCTTTGAGCTGCCGTCGCCGGGCGTCTTCACACGGGATGCCGCCATTGGCTCCGGCTACACTGCTCCTCCTCTTGCGGCCGTCGTCCACTCGTCAACTCTCCGGTGACCAGTATACCTCCTTCCCCTCTACTCCCTCTCCCTGGTCGTTGCTATTTTTGTCTTGCTTTAATTTTTGACTACGCATGACTTGGGTAAAGCTTGCGGTTTGCTGTCGCGTCGAGACTTGGTAAGGGGGCATGCACTGGGGAGCATGTTGCCTCCTAAGGGCGTGCGGTGATTTCCTCCGTGGATTTGTTGCCATTGCATTGCGGCTGTGCCGTGTGATTGTGCCATGCTATGGACAAAAGGGGAAAAGGGTTTGAGGTAAATAGGGGCCTACTTGTTGTCAGGCTGAAAATGGCAAGGATGTGGATGATGCTCGCAATGGCTGTGTCGTGGTTCCCACGTGCGTGGTGATGTGGACGGCGTCCTCTAGTCGCTGTCGATGGTGTCAACTTGCTATCCCCTTGTTGTTGTGGTCGTCTATGGTACTCGCTTTCTCTCCTTCGTCTTCCCCTACACCTTTAACTCCTCTCCTCCGAGCTCTCTCCTCTTCACTGCTTTTATATGGTTGCCATGGAACTTGGGTGATGGTGTTTGTGCTTGGCTTGTGCTTTGCCCTTGGCCGAGCTATGCACTGGCTCTTTGCTTTGCCTTGGTTTGGCTTTTGGTTGAGGGCAGAAATGAGCTAGGCAGAGAGGTGAATGCCTTGGCTGGCTGCCTTAAGAAGAGAGGAAATGGGTTGGCTTCCTTTTGGCCTTGATGCTGGCTTGGTCTTATCCCTTGCGCTATCTGTTGTGGCTGTGATGTGTTTGGCCTTATCCATGGCTTCCTATGTGGTTCCTGTACAGTAGGAAAATTTGGAATGATCCTTATGGACATTTGGTCCATGGCATGGCTTCGGCACTATTTGTTGGCTTTTCTACTTGTCAGACCCAGATTTTACAATCCGGAATCTACTGTGTTTAGCTGCACTATTCCCTGGATCAGTAGATAGTGCTCACAGTTACAGTAATGAATATCAAAATACATATCATGCGGAAGCGTAAATGTAATAGTAGACTTACTTCATGGGCCGATTAGGCCGAAATCAATAAATTGCAGCAGCGGAAGAACGAGCACACATGTGGGACCTTCAGGACATGCCCACAGGCAGCCAACTGGAGGTACGCGACCTAGCCCTTGACATCTTCATCTTCTCTGCCATCTTGTCCAATCTTGTTGCTGAGGCGCGGTGACGTGATTCTTGATTCTGAATTTTGTCGCAAAAGCGAGCGTGAGCACTCCGACCCCGTGCTCCGCGAGCCAATACACAGAATGCAAATAATAGTATGCAAGGCTTAACAAAGGAGAGGCTCGGGTTGTTTTATTTGCCATAAAACGCGTCTAGTAGCATTTCCATTATTATGTCATATTGTTGTTTTCGTGACCTAAAGACTCCTCACCGCAAATGACATCATTGACTTAATCCACCAAGATTCACGCTCTTTATTAACTGCTGTCTAAGACTTCCAACAGCGAATATCATCGTTTATATAATCCACCAATCATGCACTCATTGCTGCCTAAGACTCCAAGTAATGAGGGTCATCCTTTATTTAGATCCACCAATATCTTTTGTATTCTATCCTTCTCGTCATTGATTCAAAACCATAATCCAATAATCAATCTCGTTTTCCATTATCTATCTCTAACTAATTCACTAGTATACGTCCACCAAGAATATCATTGATCAAGATTAACCTCCTATAGTTATTTCATACCTCCAAATTTCCAGAATAATCAATTCATTCATCTAGAGATTGTTCAAATCCTAATAATCCCAATATTGTCAACATCTTCCAAGAGTTAAATATCAGTGTTGTAATCCAACCAATAACTTTGCACTTCCTAATACTCCAAAAATCGTATAAATCATCTATCTAGTCTATATACCCACTTGGGGTTCCAATTTATTTCTCCCGGAATTCCATGCTATCATTTCCTATTTATGATTGACACAAATCCAACAATACCTTTATGTGCATGCTACAAACATCCATCTCCTTTTCTCACGACCCTGTTTATTCCACCCATATTTTATTTTGTAAGAATAGAAATGCCACTACTTGAAATACAATACATAAAATTTCCTGAGACTTAGCAGCTTTGGAACAAAACATAATGTTCAAGGAATATTAACATGATTTTCCATACATATGGCATCACACCATATGCCTAATATCACCATAATTTCTCCATGCATACGGCATCGCACCGTTTGACATCTTTCAGCGTTATAGCCGCTTAACTTACCACTGGGACGACACCCAGGACAACTCAAATCAGGGCTTTCCACTGCCCTTCCACTTTTTCATTTCACCCACAAAACATTTTGAAATAGAACTATATCTGGTTAAGTTCCCATGTCCGCCCTTAACCGTGGGCACGGCTATTCGAATAGTTTTGACTCTGCAGAGTTTGCACACTTTACCCACAAGAGACGGTTTACTCGTTGCCCCACATGATTCCTTAGTCGTGCGGTTGAGCCAACCATCACAATAACCGTTCAAATTACCTCGCCCCTTCCATCATCTCATCTCATGGGAAACTGCCCACTTGCGGTGGGTCCCATAAGTGTGCGGGATGTCCCCCTTCTGAACGCCCAGCAGCTAGATACTTCACCTTGCTAGCACGCCACAGCGGGACTTCACCCTCCGCGGGTGTCCCATTCAAGCCGTCACACAGACAGCCGCTTGCACTACTTCACTCTCCCACTCATGATGATGACTTTCAGGGTCCGGTAAATTTACTAAGCCAAGTTGTATTTTACAGACTTGTGGTTGTACTTGTTTTACACAGGAGGTCATGACAAGATTCAGTCCTTAGTGGTATCTGGGCGGATTTACCACTACTCACTTTGTGCTTCCACCGCACCACATACACACACACACACACACACTCGAACCATCCGCCCAGATATTTAAGCAAGTTGGGGTTTTTAGAAGTATAAAATAATCATGTACAACATATACCAGTCATTCCCACCATGACTGCCCAACCAATTTTTCTCAGGATTAAAAGTGATGCTTGGGCGCTCTCGCGCCCATGAGTATCTAAGCAATACTAAGCATGGCATATAATTACGGACTTATTTTCGAAAGGTTACTATTATAATTTTTTTTGCTAGGGCGAAAATGTTCGCAAATTCAAATGTTCCAAAGGATGGATAATATTAATCAAGGTACACAATGGAATATAACTAGAATCTTAAATTCAGCATGTATTTGCATATAAAATAGCAGCATGCAATTTGATAATTTAAACAAAAATAATTTGCAGAAAATGTAGGTTCAACATGATCAAAGTATTGACTCGCCTGGCGCGGTTTACCGCGGTCTTGAGCTCACAAGAAGTCGTCTCATGCAATGATCTCTAATTCCTGGTCTCCCTCGATCTTGGTCTCGTTTCATCCATAGAATCTTCAGTCTCCAACTTCTAATTACGGGACAAACGACTGAATTCAAATAAAAGCAAATAACTCAAGAGATCCAAATAAATCCGAATAAACTCAATTTAGCTTTGTTATGAGTTAATGGGTGATTCGGATGATTTGAGGCAAGGTCTGCGATAGGGTATGATGACTTGATCTTTTTATTAGCAATTTCCTTTATTATTTTTGTAGTCATCAAGTAAGTTTCACGGGTTATGTTAGGCTTATGAATTAGTGTGCAAGATTAGAGGAGTATTATTTGATGCTTGATGACCTAGGGCCATTATATTTTAGCATCGGTATATTATTGTGGCCTTTTAATTTGAGTGCCCTCTGAAAACTACTGATACTATAAATTTTATCCTTTTATAACTCAAGCCCGCAATACATGATGATGTTTTGTTATCGTTATTAACTAAAGCTACCATTTAAGATTTCATGGTTGGCAGTATTTTAATGACCGTGTTTACATGTATATATCTACGGTGAATGCAAGAATTGTACGGTTACATTTATCAGCGGGTTGCATACATGCTATTCGCATTTCTCTAACCACTTATTTACATATACATATAGATGCTTATATATTCATTTACTTACTTAGTCTCTACATTTTATTTGTTGTTAGCTTTAGTTAGAATTTATTTACCTAGCAAGGTTGTATTCCAATGTTTGACGGTTAGTAATACCTACTACTAGAGTTCATCTAATGGCAGCATTTTAAATGCTATGCACAAATCTTAATTTTAATTATTGGCATTCTTTACTCGGTCATTTACCATAAGCTGTTTTTTTATATCGAAGTCTTTGATTAATATTTTGCCTTTTAGTTAATTATTCCAATAGGATTAATTATTCATATAGGACAGCTGATCCACATTTCAATATTATATATTCTTGTTTTATGTTCTAATTAAATCTATTAATTTGTCCTAGATTACTTCCCATTTTCTTAAATTTTTCCTAAACAGAAACAAATTACAACCAAAAGAAAATAGGGCAAAAGAAAATGGGGTTAACATATGTGTGCCGCGCTCGGGATTGAACCCGGGACTGGAGGAGGTTGACGCGCAGCCGAGCTAACCAGGGAACCAACCGTTGTTTCTTGACTTTTGGGGGGAATGTCGATTGATAAAGAGTGTAAGTGCTAAGAGCCAGTGAGGATGCCATCGGCCGAAAACAGGGGAGGCTGCCGGCGCAATCGGGCATGCGGCGGCGCCGGCGAGGGGGTGGCCAGGGGTTGGGGGTAGCCGGGAAAAATGAAATCGCCATGAGGTGAGGGAGCTGTTGGGGAGGCAGCGCGGCTGGATACGGCGGGGAGGCGTGAGGGCGACGTGCGGGGGCGGCCGGCGGCGGGGTGGAAAGGGGGCGGCGGCGACCAAGGGGAAGGGAAGTCCAATTAGCGTGAGCACAGGCAAGAGGGAGTCTCGGGGAACGTACCGGTGCGGTCGGGGAAGCCGGCGAGTGGCCGAGGCGGCCTGGCGCCGGGAGCCAGGGGCGGTGGTGGGCGGCTCATGTGGAGGGCTCGCCTCGGTGGGGAAGTGCTCCAGCCGGCGGTCGGGGAAGTCTCACGGCGGCTTGGGGATGCTCCCACCACGGGGAATCGGACCGCGGAGCCCCGAGGAGGGAATGGCGGCGGGAGCGGCGGTTTCGGCCGGAGGCGAGGAAGAACGCCGCTGTGGCGAGCTCGAGCCACCAGAGTCTAATTACTCGTGGGAGGAGGGAGAGGGATTCCGGGGGCTCGCCGTGACGCAATCAATTCGGTGATAGCATCACCGGAACGGCCGGGGCGGCGTGAGGCGGCGGTGGCCGGCGCTTGCTTGCGGGCGGAGGGGGAAGAAAGGGGGGTAAGGGAAGGGAGAGAAGTGGCGCGAAGAGCCAGGGGGATCGGGGCCTCTTATAGCGACAAGGAGAGGGGGAAGGGAGCCGCTATGGCCAGAGACCGAAGCAAGGTGTGGCATGGGCGGGTGACGGGCGCGCCCAGGGCATGGCGAAGCAGGGGATGGGCTCGGCGGACCGGTCGGCGGGGAGATAACCCCGGGGCAAGGACCGGAGGCGCGGGGCTCGGTGCGTGAAGGCACGGGGCTCGGCGCGTGCAGGGCAGAAGCTACGCAGAGGGGTGGCGATGGGAGGTAGCACTGCAAAGGCAGGGAGAAGGTAGAGCACGCGCAGGAGAAGGGAAAGAGAGGGGAGAAGAAAGAAAGGGAGGGGGCCAGCGGCAGGGAAATGGACAGGCTGGGCCCGGTCGGTAGGGAAAATGGGTGAAACGAGAGGGGAAGGAAGTGGGAGGGAATTGGCTGGGCCCGCCTAGAAGTGAAAGTAAAAATTAAGAGAGTAGAAAAGGATAAAATGAAGGCTCAAACCAAAACTTTGGAATTTAAATTTTTAATTTATATTAGGGTTTACTGATTTTAATTTATGCATGACATTTAAATTTTGACTTCTTATTTACACTTTGGTTATTTTTATTATGATTTGTATATATGTATCGGTATGCATACATACATACATACATACATACATACATATATATATATATATGTATGTATGTGCATGTGTGTATATATAGATATTCTTTGGCCATTGCTTCTCTTTTAATTAAGTAAATTGGATTTCAAATTTTTATTTACTAGTATCAATATTATTATTATTATTATTAAGGCATTACTTCTTAGTTCATTAATTTGTATTTCTCAAAACTCGAAAAATGTCAAATAAATATTCAAGGGCAAAATCGGAATGATAGCAAAATGCAAGGAAAATTTTTAACACTCCACATTTTTGAACATCCAAATTTTTGGGATGTTACACTACTACTTGAGGTAAGTCGGTAAAACATAAAATAGACGGTGTGTTTCTTTTTTGTCGAATGATGAGGCCCATTTTAAGTGAGAGATGCCGACTGGCTCTGGACAGTACAGGTATCTCCATAAGCACTAATTGATTCAACATTCTAAAGACGAAGGATTCTAATGGAAAAACCTTTTGCTTCTTTTATTCTCTCTTGGATTATTTCTATTCTTTGTTTTTCTTTTTTCCTACTGGCATTACAGAGGGCTTCCCCGTAGCAGCAACAGAAGAAGAAGAAGAAGAAGAAGAAGAGAAGAAATAAAAGAAAAAATTTGTACCATAATTTGCATGCATGCATGTGGCATGGCTGGGTGAAACGAATTGCCCCTAGCTGGCTGGCTGGCTTTGTGAAAACTAGTCATTTTTCTTCCTGACCTGCCTGCCACATGCAGAATATTGCAGGGGAATGTCACAGTGAATGCATTATGCATGGTCATGTCTCCACCTGAGCTAGCCAAGACATTGTGACGAACACCGGTGGGACTCGATTAGATGACGGAGGAGAGCAAAGGAAGTGGAGTATGATGAGATAACTAGGGCATGCCTAGTGACAAAACTAGAAATAAAATTGAAAGTGAACTGAATTATTTATCGAACTAAACTAAGTTGACACAAATATAGTCTTTTACTCTTATAGAATTTCAAAATAATACAGAAATTATACAATTGGAATCTTAGAGACAAACAACGAAAAATTGAGAAATACAAAGTAAATACCTCGACGATAGAAAGCGCATACCCAAGAATATATAATTATTCTACTATGAGTATGGAGTAGCAATAAATCACCTGTGTATGAAACATATGAAAATTAGTGATATAATATAAAATTATGAATAACAATGAAAATTTAGATCATATGAAACATACCACAAATAATCTAATTTGAATCACAAGACAAATTTGAATCACGGGGCAATTACTCGAGTAGGGCCGTTCAATAAATATGCCCTTCTCACTTGATCTCTAATTTCGTTAGCATAATCTTCAATTGGTATGCGCAGTGCTGGATTGGCAATTATTTTATTTGGATTAAATTCTAGTCGAAGCTTCTTTGGATGAGTTGTACTCTCATCGGTTGAACAAGAACTACGTGAATTACTTGCAAAATAGTTGCACAAAGTTTGTTTCTCTATTATAGCAAAATATATAAATAAATTATTAATTTCTGTCAATACAAAGCTATAAATATATAAATTAATTATAAGAACTAAATTATCTATATACATTGAATGTAAAAGTTTAAAATCTAAACTCTAAAAATACTAAATTAATAAGAAAAAACTGGAGAAAAATTACATGCTCTGCAGATATGGCCGACCCTATTTCTTCTGTTGACCTGATCTCTACTTCTGCCCTCTCACCCCTCGCCGCTCGTCTCACTCTCTGTCACTCTCAGACTCACTCATTCGCTCGCTTCGCTTGCTCCTCGCTCCGTCGCTCGGACTTCGCCGTCTCCGCCTCTCCCTCTCCGCTACTCCAGTCCATCACTCCTCGCTCGGTGCTCCTCCACGGCGCCGCACTGCTCATCGCCCCGCTCCGACTCCCCCCGCCGGCCCGTCCCCTGGCCCTTGGCCCCACGGCCCCGACCCCGGATGGCCATATCTGGCGAACAGCGTCCCCCCGGCCGGCGGCTCGGCCTGCTCGCCGCCAGATCTGGCTATGGCTCCGGTTCTGGTGGCACCCCCTTCTGCGCGCGCGGCGCGCCCTCACCAAGTCGTCCCTAGCCCTAGCCCCCCTCTAGCCTCTACGTTGTGGCGGCACCGATGCTTCTCTCCTCTGGTTCTGCCGCTGGTCTGGGAGTGGAAGTGCGAACCAATTGCAATGACTAAGTTTGTGAGTTGGAGTGGGTGTTTTGGTGGGCTAATGAGATAAATTTATTGTGCCTGTTTAAGGGTAGTGGGCTGCCACAGTGCTACTTGACTATGTTTTTTGTTTGTTTGTTGCCTTGTAGGGCTTCTGTGACCGTTAACGTCATCGGCCACCGCGGGCTCTCAGCAGGGGGCGGGGGTTGGTTGGTTTTTATTGTTTGTCGTTTGGGCCTCTGTGGCTGTCGACGTCGCCGATCGCCGTGGGCGCTCGTCGGGAGGGGGGGTGTGGAGGGATTGCCGCCGCTCGAGCCTTATCAAGCCCCCGTTGGCTTCGCCCCTGGGCATAGCTGACCTGACAATGACATGCTTGGTTCCAATTGTGCGGTCCCTGTACGAGAATGACATGGAGCAGTGCGCACGAGTGCGAGTGCAACAAGCTGAATGAATGAATAGGTAAACGTCGTCTGGCCTGGCAGTGGGCTGTAGTCGTAGCCGCCTGTTATCTGTAAATCTGTAAGCCCTTGTTTGAATAAATCCCAGTCTATCTGCAAGAATAGATGGAAAATTTTGGACTCCCAAGAAAGATGATCATGAGATATGTACATGTCAGCTGGCCTTTCGTCTAATAGGCTGACCAGACCACCGTCGAAACTTTTATTGGGCCAATTCTAGGCCACCAATATAGATACAGTGTAGGAGCAGGGGAGGATTCCCCTATACTGTACACAAGGGCAAGGGCTATTTGAGGAGGTTTTTTTTTTTTTTGCTGTGGTTGATAGTTGATAGTTTTAGTCCTCATACGAGTGTTTATGTAAATGAACCAAATATCGATAAACCACTTTAAAAAAATATTTTGATAAACCATTTTAAAAATACGATAAAAAACTATCTTATTTGCTTGTTCAGAAAAGCCTTCTTAACGAGCTCAGTAGTTCGGAAAAACCTTCTTAACGAGCTCAGTCTTTATTCAGCAGAAAGCCCAATACAGTTCTGCTATTTCATCCAGCTCCACGAATAAGAGAGTGCCACTGCTGAGGCCCGTACATGTGATAGCCCCCTATGTAGGATTAGGCCGAAGAAGCGAGTACCACTAACTTGTTCTAATACCCTAGCTATATTCAAATCTTAAACTCTTCAGAAGCAAGAAATCAAATCGAAGTCCTAAATAAGAATAAAAAAGATAGAATGTAGTCAGCCTCAACAGTGGTACTCTTCAGAAGCAAGATAAAGGAATTTTTGGACTAATAACATGCATGCACCAGTGGTACTCTTATCTTGATGTACACGAACCAGCCTGCATCATCAGGCAACTCTGTCACCTATGATGGATTACTCTCGGAAATTACTTTATCTATCACTGATAATATGCAGGAATGCAGGATGCGATAGACCATCAGCGAGTTACGGTTCCACGGAAAAAAGGAGTATAATAATACGCAGAAGCATCCCAGTCCCAGGAAAGCTATGTGAACGGAGTAGCCTGAAAGGAACATCAGAGGAGATGGAATCGATGGGGGTAAAAAACAGCTGCCTAGCAAGTAAGCAACATCTATGAGTCGTAAAGGCCACGGCTGCGTAACACGTATGTAAACATTTCTTAACATGTTTAGCTGTGTGTGTGTTGTGCTACTTGTGTATGAAAATGTACCCCCTCCATCAGGCCCCAGTACCAAGTGTCCAAGACTTCAAGTCAGTAGGTGCACAAACTACTCAAAAAATAAAAATCACCTACATCCATGTTCGAAAAGAAACTACACCTAGATACTATGGAAGAGAGATGGATCATGGATGATATTATAATCGACAAAGGTTCACATCAGAATTAACCACAAAGGCAAAGTAGGGCCGCCGTCACCACCAAAAGCAGGGAAAAACTTGGCCACAGCTATCGACTTGCGCTGCCCTGCAAGTTTCAACGCTGATCCTCGTGAGCATGGACCTGCTGTTCAATTGATCACCTCCTTTTGTGCTAGATGGGCTTATAATTTATAGTTTAAAATTTTAAATTCTAACTATTCGTGAGATATAGTACATAGAGAAAAATAGTTACATGCGGTTTTAGCCGATACAACTGAACTCGGTACACTTTTTACTATTATCTTCCTATTGATCTCGTCTTAAAAAATGCATCGTTTGAAAACTAATTATTGTAACATAAGTAATAAGCCATAAGAGAAAAAAAAACTCAGCCAACTAGTTGTCTTTCTGCTCTCTTAGTGCAGATAGGACGCAAGGTCTATTTTTTTCTTCAACTTATGGCTTATAGATACGGTTTATGATTTTAGGGCTGCTCGTGAGAGAGAATACGGAGTAACAAAAATTCACGTACGGTTTTGGTCGATATAAATGAACTCGCTGCAATGTGTACTATAATTAACTTATAGATTCCGCTCTAAAAGACACTCTATTTGAAAGCTAGTTTCTGTAGAATAGCTGAAAACAACATTTAGAAACTGAAAAAAGATGACGTATGTAAGTCAGCAAGAACGCTTTGTTGCAAGATATTTTTATTTTTCTGACCTTCTGGAAATATTTATTTGCAGAACTAGTCCCTTTCCAGCGTAATTTACAAATCTGGCCCCCTCCTGGGCACATGCTCCCACCGTCGTGTGTGGTAGATGACTTGCCCATGCCCCCGGGGGGGGGGGGGCAGGCGACCTTCCCCCGATGCTGGCGCAGTAGGGAGCACTGTAGCATCATTGTAGCACATTGTACAACACTGTAGCAAATTTCCTGGAAAATATATTTAAATATATATTTTTAGGAATTTTTAAATATAGCAAATGTGCTTCAAAAATTATGCTTCAGCTGTCGGAAGCTTACAGTATGCTCAAGTGTGCACGCGCCCTGACTTAGCATTTGTTACCGGGTTACTTGGCAGATTCCAGAGCAATCCTGGAATAGAACATTGGAAATTGATAAAGAAAGTCTTGCGTTATTTGCAAGGAACAAAAGGCCTCATGATGACATACAGAAGATCAGATTTACTCCATATAGTGGGGTATACAGATTCTGATTTTGCGGGAGATGATAGAAAGTCTACATCCGGATATGTATTCACTCTCGCTGGAGGAACTATATCGTGGAAAAGCTCAAAGCAAACCGTCACTACATCGTCCACAATGTATGCCGAGTTTGTAGCATGTTATGAGGCTACGGGGCAGGTGAACTGGCTAAAGAAGTTCATACCCGGTTTAAAAGTGGTTGACGACATCAATAGACCACTTAAGTTGTACTGCGATAATGAACCCGCAGTAATGTATGCCCACAACAATAAGTCAAGTGGTGCTGCCAAACACATTGACATAAAGTATTATGTTGTGAAAGATAAAGTTCGAGATCAAATTATAAGTCTTGAGCATATAAGTACCGCAAAGATGTTAGCGGATCCGCTTACTAAAGGCTTACCACCCAACGTGTTCAGAGAACATGTAGCCGGCATGGGTTTAAGGGAAAGCCTATGATTCCTGGACTAAAAAATGGCCCAAAAGATTAAAGTAACTATTTCAGAACAGAGAGGTGTATTGTAGTTGTTAAATCTATCGTCGATTGACCGTGACGATGAGACATGTTCTATGCACTAATCTGCGATGGAATGAGTAAAGTCAAAAGTAATTAAAGATAAAGCATAGATTGAGATCAAGAGGGAGAATGTTAGAATGATCTCCGCCGATTAGCCCAACGGCTAATCGGGCCTTGATCCGCGCCCTGATCGGGGGCGCTCAGCCCAACCACTGGCTGATGGGCCCCCGTCGCGCTGCGCAATAAATAGAGGGTGGGGGCCGGCGGCTCGCGTTACGAGGTTGGCCTGAGCCGTACATCCCCACTGACACACAAACCCTAACCGATCTAGAGAGGGCGCAGTCAGCGACGGGAAGTACACCATCGCCGTCGACGTCGCCGGATCTACGCCGCCGCCGCCACCGTCCTCTTCTCCGACCGTCGCTGCCCGTGCGCAGACTACACCGACGAACCAGCGATGGCCGGATCTTCCTCCAATGGTTCCGACGGTTAGTACTGCCCCTACCTCTTCCTCTCTCTCCCTCAGATCTAGACCCCAAGCACAGAAAAGATCCAACAAGGGGAGCTTGGTAGAGGGGAGGAGAGGATAAGCACGACCTCTTCCCCTGGCTGCCTCCTTAAGTGGGGGCTTGGCGTGGATTAGGCTGGGCCAAAACTGGTCCAACTCCTCACGTATTACAATAGTGAAAAATAAATTAGCTATAGTGAAAAAGGCGTAAGCCATCGATAAACTGAGCACCACCTAAAAGACTACCGCAATTTATTATGAGCTGGGAATGAAAGTTTTGTATGAAACTCCAAGTGTTACTAGTAATATAGAAGAATATAGTAGAAAAAGACGCACACTATACTCCATTGTTTTATCTTTTTTTAAAAAAGTCGAAAGTTGTAGCGACAGTTTAGTCAGAATGTTACGATAATTGCGTGGGAAATTATAAAAATCCAATGTCGGCTCCATAGCATTTGCGAAAAAGAGGTTTGAAACTGGGCGCGGAAAGGTGAAAGGCAGTAGAAACATTCAACAACCACCGCACAAACCAACGTCGTAACAAGTTCAAACACGCGGGCCCGCACCCGCACGCGGCAGCTTTTTCCCTGTTCCCACCTCCCCGATCGATCGATCGATCGACCAACCAACGGACACGGATCTACCACTCGCAGACACGCAACCCAACCTGACAACCTCCCAACTCCCAAGCAACAGCGATGGAAGTGAAGCTGCACACGGCAAGAACCCTCGTCGGCCGCCTGCGGGGTGCCGCCGCCGTGCACGACGGGGTCGCCACCGCAGCCGCCGTTGTCGAGCTCCGCCGCATCTCCAAGGAAGACCCGGAGATCCGTGCGCCCCTGGCGGATGCAGGAGCCGTCCCCTTCCTCGCCGCGCAGCTCACGGCGCCGTCCGCTGCCTCCGAGGACGCGGCGGCCGCGCTCCTCAACATCTCCATCTCCGCGCGGGACCAGCTCATGTCCACCCCCGGCCTCCTCGACGCCCTCACGGCCGCGCTCCGGACGGAGGAGTACTCCGCTGCGCACCACGCCGCGGCCACCGTCCACAGCCTCCTCTGCGTCGAGGCCTACCGCCCCATCATAGGCGCCAGGCGCCCCTTACTCGCGGCGCTCGTCTCCCTCCTCCGTGCGGCGCCCAACACCCGCGCGACCAAGGACTCCCTGAAGGCTCTCTTCGGCGTCGCGCTCTACCCGCTCAACCGCGCCACGCTCGTCGAGCTCGGCGTCGTGCAGGCGCTCTTCGCGCTCATCATGACGGACGGCCGGGCCGGCATCATCGAGGACGCCACCGCCGTGGTCGCGCAGGTGGCCGGGTGCGTGGAGAGCCTGGAGGCGTTCAGGAGGATGACCGGGGTGCGGATCCTCGTCGACCTTGTCGAGCCGGGGGGCGCAGCGACGGCGAGGGCGAGGGAGAACGCGGCAGCCGCGCTGCTCAACTTTGTCGTGGCCTGCGGCGAGCGGGCGGTGACCGAAGTGATCGCGGTGGGTGGCGCGGAGGAAACCGTGAGGGAGCTCGCGGAGGACAGCACGGCGAGCGCCAGGGGGAAGGCGAAGGCGGAGGCGCTGCTGAGGGCGTTGGAGGCCGCCGGAGGGAGGAGGCGGGGCTACCGGCTCGCCGATTTCTTGAACGGGCTGGTGCAGTCGGACCCGTACATCTCATCGCCGGCGTCGGCGTCGACGCACGGATAAAACGCTGACGTGCTACGGTTGACCATGCATGTGTCTAAATTGTACAAAAGTATTGTATCGTATTTAGCTTTGATAACGATGATATTTGTAGATTGATGTACATCCTACTAAATCGAGACTCGAGGTCGAGGAGATTCTTGTATAGTTTTGCAAGGGAAGCCAAAAGTTCGGAAAAAGGCGAAACTTATGAATAGTGAAAAATAAGTCAGAAATCATAAGTCGAAGCCGAGTTGATCAGGGCAGGCTAGTTCCGAGTTTTTTTAGGTTACAGTTTATTAGTCTAATAAATAGTAATATAAAAGAAATTAAAAACTAAAAACTGTTAAAAAGGCAAAAAGAACAGTACCCAAACTAGCTTTCAAACTTGAAATGCTTGGGCCAACGGAGCGCTCCATGCCTCATTTATTATCTCTACTACTTAAAATAATGAGTTAGTGATGGTGGTTCACCACTATTCTTGATGGTGGTTCATCTGCCTCTCCACCTCTCACACTAGTTTTGCGTCGATAGGTGGGTCTATTCACCACCCTCCCCTCACAATCATAAGAATCTTCTCCTGTGTCTCTCTTTTTCTAGATGAACATACATGTTATTTGCTAGGTGAGGAAGAAGTTGCCTTGGTTGGGTTTGCACCAGCGTAAGGTAAAGCTTATTTCTGAGATTACATTAGTGTGCCAGTAGTTGTCATCTAATCTTTACATAACTTATGATTGTCTGGATTATATTAATTTTCTTGATTGATGTGAATGTCACCATACAAAAAGATTTAGGGAATGTCTATTTTTGAACTTTTTGAACCATTAGATTAAAAACAGACTGCAATAGCAATAGCAATTTTAATCTTTTAATCCGTAGCAATGCACGTGCATTAAACTAGTCTACACTTGGAATGCGAGATTTTCTTGTATTTTTACTAGAATTAAATTATTTATCTATGACATCTGAAATTCTTACATTTTAAATATGTTTGTATTGCGAAAGATGCATGGGACTAACAGGGGAGAAGGGAAGCAAGGGCGACCAGGGGCTTGGCCCCCTTATGATCTCGTGTGTATCCTTATGATTATGGAGTCTTCAGCTTCTTTTTGCCAAGATATTTTAATTACACTTGAAATAACGAAATTAAGAAAGGCTAACATGCCCGTGAGCTGCTCGCATCTCTTTCACAATTCAAGATCCACATATCATTAGAGAATAATAAGTTTGGTTCACATCTTTTTCCCTATCTCTCTATGTTTCTTTGGCTGCCTTTCTCGCCATCTAGATGATTTCATCTCTCAGCAACCAGGTAAGTATATCATAGGAATGCATAATCAGTACATATCCAGCAATCATCAAACTAGTAATCTTTTGTAACTTTGCACATTAAGCATGAAGTTAATGATATATGCCTTATATAGCTTCACCAAAACCCAGTATATCAATCAAGGTAATCATTGATGTCTTCAAGTTAGTTATTAGTTTTTATTATCGATCCATACACGATACGTTAGAAATGTCCGCTTTTTTCTTTTCAGCTTCATATGTGTTGGGGTTTGGAATCCCACGGCTTTTAAACTACTCTCTTATGGCTACATTTAAGTTTAAAGGAATTTCTTTATTGATTTGATGTCCAAATCAAATAGGTCGATGCATTAGCGCATATAATATTTGCACTAGATATGGAATTCCTTTTATTATATTTTCCTCGGCTCTCCCTATGCTAATTTTTGGCTCCGCCCCTGGCGACTAAGGAGGCAGGTGCAATAGGGGTGAAACGGATCGGATAATTTCTGACCGATGTGTACAGTTTTTGAATACAGATTGTTTCAGCTTGGATTTTTGTCGAATAGTCTCAGATCGCAAACAAATAATTCTATGCTGCTTCTGGATACAGATGGATGGATTCCAGTACGTATCTGTCACTCAATTTCAATTGCATGCAATCCAAAAATGAAGAATATTTCTGATGTTGTTATTTTTTTAGCTGATATAAAAAGGTTAGTGATATGCATTAGTATAGGGTGGTGTAGTAAGGAGCCAGTAAAATTTAACTGTAATGTTCACTTGTCTATCTTAACTATATTATTCAAAGCGAGAATGAATCGCTATAGTATGTATTGATTAAATTTTATGAATGTTTTGACAAGATAAATTATTTATGTGTTTTTATTGATTTTGGTCTTTTAGATGTACAATTTAAGGGGTTTTTATGTTCCGATAAATATTCGTGACTGTATTCGTTTCGATTCATATTTGCTGCTTATCTGTATTCGATATTATTCGTATTTGTATTCACATATGAGGTATCCATATTTATATCTATATCTGAAAAAAAATATAAAAGTAAATATGATAAAAAATATTAACTACCTATATTTGATCCATTTGCATTTCTACGGCTAGCCGCACCGCATGCGGATGCCGCCCTGAGTCCCAGGTTCACATCAGAAAAACATGACCTATAGCCTAGGTGCGTAGGTGACGGGAGTGATTTCAGTCAATTAATTTCAGTCAATTAAATGAATAAAAAAATTAATGAGTATAATTTCAGTCAATCCAAAACCATAACTTCGAAACTGAGCCTTTTTGGAGCGGGCCCTAAAGCCTGCTGCGCCTCCTGTGGTGGGCTGAGCCTGGTAGTGGATCGTTTGTATCTTCAGGCCTCGGTGGCTGGGCCAGGGTGTGCCGTATATGGCAGACCGTCACCCGGAAAATGTAGTAGCACATCTCTGTGTGCATGCATACGCAAATAGAGTATGCATTATGCACTGTAGGCAACTGACATATACGCACCAGTGTACGTACTTCACTGGTATCGTGTAAGAGTCAGCAGCTATTGACTGCGTGCGCGCTACTGCTAGCAAGGTCTCTCACCATTAATGATTCTACGCATTCAACCTAAGTCTTCTGGGAGTTGAGCTACCAGGACGACGTCAACCAAAATTTCAGATCAGGGCTTTATTTAGATGAACTAGTAGTAGTAGATCGATCGAACAGTTGCGGTCAGCTATTGATCAAAATGTTAGTATACGAGGTTAGAGTACCACTAATGGGAACCACCTCTTAACGGATGGTGAAGTTGAAATCCTGATTCCATCTTTATATACATTCTAGTGCGTTTTAATAAAAATTTTATAAGGTTGAAAATTTATCGGCGGGCCTTTATCTTTCTAGATGTATTCTAAGGTGGTGATTATTTGGGCTTATTTTTTCGTGGTTTATGGTTGAAAAAACACTGTAACTGACAGAGACTTATTTAGCATAATTAAATTTAAAAAAATAAAAAAAATAAAAAATATGTTAGCCCATTACGTATAATACAAACAAATACGGAGAAAAAAACTGGCAAAAAAGCTCAACAAAAAACCAAAAATTCAGAAAAAGATGAAATTTATAAATAGTAAAAAATAAATCAGAAACTAAAAACTGAAGCTAAAAAATCACAGCCAAAAGTACACACATATATAGTATGTGCGTATAGTGATGTGTGCGCGTGCATATCTTTTTTTAAACTAATCGGTAAAAAAAACCCAATGGTGTCCACACATGCATCCGTATTCACGCTATCTTACAGTATCAGTCAACATGATATTAGCCTAGAGTATGCTAGCTATTGCATTAAATGTAAGGTACTACTACACTAACGCACATCGCTATGTGTACTAGTCCTAGCGCTGATAGATAGTGGCGCCACCAGTACGTGCACCACCTAGCTACCTCATCTGACTCCCGTAAATGCACGAGTTTTTGGCGTTACGAAAGTGGCCGTATGCATACTTATATTTACAAAAATAATATTTTTATCAGTAGCCGAACAACCACGTTGCAAAACTGACACATGGGCATGCCGTTGGTACCCGTAGCTTACCGTCCTGTCACTAGATGGTAGGCAGTCTGTCGCCCCGCCACCAGACGCGAGCGGCCTGCCACCCCATTGGTAGACGGTAGGTAATTGAACCGGCTAATTAGCCAACTTAATTATTTGTTTTAATTTTTTGTATACTATTTATTTTAATTTTTAAATATAGAAAATGAGCTCAAAAAATTATAAAATTTTATGTACATCCTCTTGTAACAACGTACTTGACTGTGCAATTTTTTGACAATTTTATCCGCTGTTAATCTTGCTAAAAAATTTGTATAATTACTAGCTAATCAGCAGGCGCGACACAGATGGGTCATTTCATTATCTTTGTCTTGTTTAATCCGCATTTGATTTTCTTTGCTTTGTTTAATCTGTATGTGAACAAAACATAGTGGACCGTAGACATTTGACTCATATGAAAATTGAGCACTAGTGCAGGAAACAGATCATCGAAAGTGTCACTTACGTCGCGTCTGTCTCCCCCACATGCAGTTCACTCCTACCATTATCAGCGTGTTGTTAGCGCGTGCTTTGTTATCGCTCTCACTATAAATTTTAAGCCGCACGCACTAACATTCTTGCAGTCTCTTCGCTAACACTCCTCTCCTCGTAGTCTCTTCGCTCACACTCCTCGCCTGCGCTTTCCATCCAATTTCTTGACAACCGATTAAATATTATTTAGTGCCATTATTAATAGTCATATTAATAGGTAATTTTTTATCGTATGAATTGTTTTTGTTAAATGTGTACATAATTAGTTGCAATTATTTATGTGTAATTAATTTAGTCCTAATTATTTAGGCATAATTAATTCATTTTTTATATTAATTAATTTTTTGTTAGCAAGTATATGTTGTTTAATTGTATATTTTTTATATGCTTCGTTAGCAAGTATAATTTTCTGTTAGCAAGTAGACATTAAAGTCGTAACTACTAAGTGTATCAATTAATTAAACTATGATGCCAAAGGAAAGATTATATTAGAAACATAAAAAAGAATCTCTAGCAAACTTCCTGTTGCATCATGCATGTTGCGTACTATTATACTGAGTAGTACTACTCCTAGCTCGTATAGTATAAAAAAGTTGGGTTTATTATCGCAATACCTTCAGACTGTTCTTTACGGGCACAAGTACCATCCATGCTTATACTACTCTTTGTATGTCATGCTCTGTAACATCGATGGTTATGGAAATACAAGCAATCGAGGGTGGGTCGGCATGGTACGGACTGGCAGCCACTGCAGCAGGAGTGGATGACAGCATGGATGGACACAGTGCACCTGGATGTCATCACGGAGCAGCGTATATACGATGTCCATACGTACAATGAGTATCTATAGTGGTATTTATTGAGTGGACTGTTCAAACGCTGCGTCACGTGCATTAAGTTAGAGGGGTCGATATGCATTGAATAAACATACATCATGCCTTGAACATTAGGCTAGAGGGACCATTTCTCTTATTCAGGAACGTGTCAATATGCGTTGTCTCTGGTTTTGCAGATACAATGCCTTGAACATCTTCAAAACTTCATGACTGCAGAACCGTGTGAACAAGTTAGATGTAAGATACCTCATGCACCACTAGGTTCGCACGTTGTTCCACTGCTGAGGGGTTTCGGTCCCATACTGCATGGTGTTCAGCGAGGCCACCGACCCAGCATTGTGATCCGTGATGATGCAAACATTGGGTCGGCCGCTAACCACCACTTGCGTCACATTTGCTAGGAACTAGAGCCGACTAGACATGTTTTCACTCTCCACAATGGCAAATGCCACTTGGAGAAGCTGGTCATTCGCATCGGCCGGCACCGCGATGAGAATGGTTATCTTATACCTTCCTGTGAGGAAAGTGCCATCCATCGTGAGCATAGAACGATCAAACTTGAAGCCCATAATGACCTGGGCGAGAGCCCAAAATAACCGGTCTAGTATGAAGCAGTTGGGCCCTCCGTCAGCATCTGGACACTTAAGCTTGTTGTGCAAAGGATGTAGCGGGAAAGGAAACATAGCAGTAACGAGCTGACATATGTGTGAAGACAGAGGTCACGCACTACAAAAATGCATTGCCTATCAGTAATTACAATTAAATTAACATAAATTAGCATGTTTAAATTGGACCACATAAAATTCCCATAAAATTAAACAATTAGGTAGACTTTGTCGGAAGGCTTCACATAAAATTTCGTAATTTTTAGAGCTCGCTTGCTATATGTAACAACTCTTACAAATATCTCAATAGTATGAATTTTTTTAGCAATATTCAAAGTGGGTAAAACTGTCAAAAATTTACACAGTGATGTAAATTGTGTTAAAAGGCTACATATAAAATTTTGTAATTTTTTGAGCTCATGTGCTATATTTATAAATGTGACAAATATGACACATAAAATAGTATTTAGGCAGATAATTAAGCCGGCGCGACCATCCAGTGTCCGGGCGGCAGGCACCTAGGACACCATGTGTCGCCTGCAGGGCATTGCCGTCCAGTGACCAGATAGCTTAAGTGTCATTTTTTCCATTCCCATGCGCATACAACAATTTTTGAAAATATGAGTGCAAAATGTGGTATATATGCCAAAATTCTAAATGCACGTATGACCAGTGCGCGTGTGCATGTGTGTATACAACATATCTAGTGCTAATGCCCATTTGGGTGCTATCATGCTAACAAATGCTAGGACCGTCGGATGGAGGAGGGGCGGTGCGGGGGGAAGCCAGGGGAGGCGGGGGGACAGTGTCGACAGAGGTCGGAGGGGGTGGAGGGAGGCGAGTGGGAGGTGCCGGTGATGGAGGGAGGCCGAGGGTGACGGTGGGGCGGCACCTGGGGAGGCCGGGGAGGGCGGCGCAGGACGCCGGGGAGGGCGACACTGGGGACGAATGTGAGGATATGGTGGTGACTGATAGGGAGGAGGAAGGAGGGCGCTGCCGGTGGTCAGGAGGCCAACGGGTCGGAGGGAGCTCTCCCTTGACGAAGCCTTTGACGGGGAAGAAGGGAATGATCGAAAGTCATTTTTGCGATTGCAATCAACCAGGCGTGGGTGTAAATGCAAAATAGGAGTGACTTTCCACCCACAATAATTGTGACTATTCACTCTATATCGGACGAGCAACGTTCGCATTAGCATGTTAGCACCCAAATGGACATTATATATATATGGAGGGGCATATTTAATGCTAATGCCTATTTGGGTGCTAACATGCTAACAAACACCTAGGACCGTCAGATCCTAGCTGGGCAGGCACGATTTGGGTGGGTGGAAACAATTAGATGACTTATGCTTATTTGTGTTCAGTCAGAACTCATAAGAGTTTGTTCCTCTCTCCCCAGGCGTCGCCTCCTGTGTCCTCCCTCGACGTCGCCCCCTTTGGCCTCCCCCAGCACTACCCCTCGGCCTCCCCAGCCACCCTAGCTTCCCCTGGCACTGCCCCCTCCGGCATCCCTCGGCGTCACTCACTGCCCTCAGCCTCCCCCAGCGTCTCCCCCGACGCTGCCCTCTCTGACCTCCCCCTCCCCTCTGGCGGCTGGCGCCTCCCCGACCACGGTGGCTTTGACCATGGAGGTTTCGACCACGACTTCGACGAAGCGCAGTGGTTGAAGTTGCTGCGATCGAAACTGTCGTGGTCGAAGTCCCCGTGGTTGAAATCTCCGTGGTCGAAGCCGACATAGTCGAAACTGCTGTGGTCAAAGTGTATATGGTCAAAATCATTGTGGTCAAAGCCACCGAGGTAAAATTGCTGTGAACGAAGTAGTGCGTGGTTGGGGAAGGGGAGGCACGGATGGAGGAGGGGGCAATGCCAGGGGAAACCAGGGAGGGAGCTAGGGGGTGGCGCTGGGGGAGGCCAGGGGCTGTGCCGAGGGAGGCTGGAGGAAGGCGGGTGGGCGGCGCCGGTAGTGGAGGGAGGCCAAGGGCGACGGTGTGGCGGCAGTGGGGGCAGTACAGTTGTTGTGGGGACTTCTATCCTGTTTACAAGCTAAAAAATATAATAACTCTTTCATAAAAAGTCTGATATGTAATCTGTTTGTGCCATTGTATTCAAAATTACGAGCTTAATAAAATAAGATTCATGTTGAATATGTTTCGACACTATAAAATTTATGTTTTTTTATACCAGTCGAAAGTAAGTGACTTCATATTTGTCTGATGGTAACTTTACGTGTAATTGTTACTGCCGAATCAACACAGTTTGCACTGAAGCCAGATGACCTGTGCGTAGCTTGCATGCAAACCCTGGATAGTGCTACAGTGTATATATATATGTATATATGTGTGTGTATGTATATATGTGTGTGTGTGTATATATATATATATATATATATAGTTTCAACTAAACCGGATATTGATGTAGCTAGGACTCATGTTAAGCAAGCTTTGTTGCATTCGTATACGCTTCCTCTCGGTTTTCGGCTTTTCGCACCTATTTGAATCGTACAGCATGTCCTTCTCAGTCGAATCTAGACTTGGAGTTTTTTTTAGTTGATGGCTTAAATATTTGAATTCTGGTTATTTACGAGAGATAATACATATAGAAAAATAGTTATATGTGATTTTGATCAATACAGTTAAACTTAGTGAACTTTTTACTATAATCTTTTTATTGATCTCGTCTTAAAAAATATACCGTTTAAAAGCTTGTTACAGTAGATAGTACGAGCATAACTCAAAAATAAACACCTTCCAACGTAGCCATAGATTATCGCAAGGATAATACAGGTAGAAAAGGCCCCCAAATATTCTTAACCTAGCTACTTGCGGTTAAAAGATTTTCCTTTTCCTGTCAAAAGAAAATTTTCCAAAGGCTTGTAGCACAATCCGCCAACTATTAATCATTTTTCTGATCATGTAGTACTACATTAATTCTTTTTTATTTTTATTTTGGACATTATCTTTAATACACACATTTGGTCATTATTTTTTAAAATTATATGTTAGTAGAAACTAGAGTAAAGTCCATTACCGGTCCTTAAACTTTTTATGCTGTGTCATCCCGGTCCATAGACTTTCAAAGTGTGTCATCCCGGTGCCTAAACACTCTTTGGGTCTCAAAATTAGCCCGTTACAGGTCTTGGCTGTGTCATCCCGGTCCTTAAACTTTTTATGCTGTGTCATCCCGGTCCATGGTTGTTACCACAGTAATGACACACTTTGAAAGTCTATGGACCGGGATAACACAACATAAAAAGTTTAAGGACCGGTAATGGACTTTACTCTAGAAACTATTACAAATACAATGATATGAAAGTATTTTGTAATGACAAATCTAGTGATAATACTTCTATGTGATAAATCCAAATACTTTTATACATATTAACTGTCAAAATCTTAAAAGATAAACTGCATGCACGTATTGTAAAATATTATTAAAAATACGGAGTTAGTATTAACTTAAGACTTGCACTTGTTCAAGGTTGTCCATTTATACTGGTTTTAAGTTTAGGTTTTAGCTTATGAATAATAACAATTTATAGAGAAGTTTGTACAAAAACACTTTTGTATAAATTTTATCGATATAAATAAAATTATTAAAATATGTACTATAATTAACTAGTAGATCTTATTTTAAAAATGTTTATTTGGAAACTAAGAACGGTAGGAAAATAGCTTTAGATATCATTACGACCAGGACTATGTGATAGCTGTATCTAACGGTGGTTTATTGCACATCCTGATGAAGTGACAAGATTCAATTGATAAAGTAATACCTTTTGTGAATACTCCAAAAGCATAAAAAAATTTCAAGGTCTGGGGTTCTCTGACACACACATACATGCATGCATCAGCCAAACTCGCATATATAGCTCACTGCATGAAATAGGACAAGCAGCTTCGTAAGGTGCCCTGGAATGTCCTTTCAAAAGCAAATCCACTTGCAGCTTGTTTGGCAGGCAATACATTGGTGATGAACACCTGATCGATCAGGTTCAGGTGAAGTGAATCTGGCTCATGTTTTCTCATTTATATATGCATATATGTTTCACTTTCTGAAATTCGCTGGCTTCGTCATACTGCGCACGTCACAAGGAAATTATTAGGAGCATAAGGAGAAGACTAGAGTTGAAGCGCAACAGGGATTAGTGGTAATAATAGGATGCAAAGAGAGCTGCGAATTTCACCCTCTCTGTTATGTGTCATTAATTGGATAGGCGTTCACTGACCATCTGGCTCTATCCTTTTTTTTTTGCTATGGCCAATGATTTTGTTTTTATTATAAGTGTTTATACAAATTAATTGAAAAACAATAAACTATTTCGAAAAAAACTATCTTGATAAGCTGTTCTAAAATAATTATAAAGAAATTAACTTATTTATTTATTTAAAAAACTATAAACTATAATCTAAATGGATTGCGCCTTGGTTGAAGTACTTATCTACTTCCGTTACTTTGTTGTAGTCCATCTCATGCTAACAATTTTTTTTTAACATTCTCGATACTTTTGGAGAAACATTGTACCAAGTTGCATTAGAAAGTTGGCTGGGTGCATTGAACGTTCCTGCAGGCACGTATAGTATACGCAGTCAGGATGGGACAGCTAGCACTCCGGGCAATGTGCACGAATCACGATTGGGTGCAGTGGCAGGCACTTTCAATCGGGAGAGCCCGTACATTCTTTTTTTGTTGGGACTAATTATTTATGATTGATAGTTTATAATTATAGCTAATAATTTTTAATTATAGTATAGAAATTTGAATGAATAAATTAAATATCGATATTTTTTTAAAATGACTGAGAAGCAGACTTATTTATTTATTCAAAAAACTATAAATTATAATATAGATTGAAAAAATATAGGGTTTTGTTAAACATCATCCGGATATTTTCTTTCGAACTATCATTCAGATGTAGGACCATTATATTAGAGATCCAATGGCTATGAATTCTCCTCTTCCCCCTTGAATTCTACCCCTCTTCCTTGAACAAAATCTCCTCTGTCACTTGATTTCTAATCCAAAGGTCACAAATTTGAATAATAGTTAAAAAAAACATCCAGATGATATCTAAACACTCCCAAAAATATGATCTATATATACCAGAGAAGCACTCTATTATTTCGAGGTCGACGACGTGTCATTGCTACAGAAGAAAATATCGATTGACACTTACCTGACCTAATTAACAAGGTAAGGTGTTGTTTCGAACGTGGGAGCCTTTTCAATTATTTTCTACAAAAATCTACTGAAATTCATGGTAATTAGCCTATTTCCCCCTTATCCCTTTTAAATTCTGATTTATTCTTACTTGCCGCTCGATCTGATCTGTCCGAGCCCGGCCAAGTACAGCAAGCTCACCCGCCGTGCTGCTTGGCACGTGAACGGGTAGCGGATGTCACGCTGCCGCCAACGCAGCCATGCATATATAGGAAGGTACCTCTCCATCTTCTCTGGACCCATGTCGCACACCCTTGAGCTAGCGAGCCATATTAGTTTGGTAATTCCTTGATCACATACATAGGCTGCAGCAAGCGAGCTAGCTAGGGATCGATATATTATATGGAAGGAAGCACGGTGATGCTGCTCCTCGCGACGGCGGCGGTGATGCTTCTGGTGCTCCCGCTGCTGCTGCCTCCTCTGCCGCCGCCGCCGTCGCTGCTACTGCTTGTCCCCGTGGTGCTTCTGCTTGCGCTTCTTTCCCTCGCTTTCCTCCCCAACCGCGATGCCTACGGGCCGCCGTCCGGTCACTTCCTACAGTGATGCGTGTGCTAGCTGTATGTTTTCGTCGATCCAGTAGTCATGCAAGCACGCACTGAATTTTGTACTGACACTTACTTCTGTCGTTAACTGATCGGTTGTTGTCTACGTTCACGGCCGGCAAGCAGAGTGATGATATGAGATGCATCTGCCTTGGCTAGCTAAGCTGTAAGCTCTCGCAACCGATCAATTAAGCTTTGTGTAGCCCGTCCTCTCAGGATTAATTCTTCCAAAAAATATTTGAGGGAAGAAATTAAAATTAATGTGCATGCATGGATTAACTTGAAAGAGATGGGGGTTACTCTAATTTATATAGACAATTTCGTAAAAGAAAGAGGAGGGGATGACCCTATTTAGATATATATTGTTCTTAGTTCTTCACTAGTACTTACTATTGCATGCAGCTTGGAATAACTGAATAACACAAGCCAAGACCATCGGGTGGTACAGATCGATGATCAATGAAAAACTCGATCGAACAAGCCTTTATAGTATGTGCATGTAATTTTTCATGCAATTAATCGTCCTTTTTCCTTCATTGGTACCAGTGGCGGATCTAGGAAAAAATTTTGGAGAGGCTGAAATACCTTCAGCTCGACCTCAGTCCCTTCTACATTATACATCTATGGCTAAAAATTTAGAGGGGGCTCCAAGGGTCCGGTAGGGGTAGGGGGGCTCGAGCCCCCCGCCCCACTGCTAGATCCGCTCCTGATTGGTACCCAGCAAGTCAACAAGTCTATGTATATCCTACATACTCCACTAAGTGCATTTTTTTGTAATATATTACATGCATGCACTTACAAGCTCCTTTCTGTTTTACAAAAATTCTTCTTACTGATTGACTATATTGACAATCAACATTGAGATGAGATTAAAGTAACTGACATGTGGGTCCTTGTGTTAGTCAAAAACAAAATTCTTGCGTTTGATGAAAGATGTAGAGCTTAATTACATATATGTACTCTATAATGTTCTTATTTCAATGGAGAGATTATAGAATAAGACATACATGAATCTATCTATTTACATTTGAACGTTTCTTAAAACATATGAGTCGAAATTTTGGAATGCTGGATCGGGATCCAGTCGCCTATATATATATTTCTCCCTCCCTCGCCTACATTATCCATCGATCCTCCCCCAATCCTAACGCAAACATCATCTGCCTGTGCGCCTCCACCCTGCGCTCGCATGTGCACCTCACCGCCGACGGTGAGGTCTGCCGAACCTCTGCCACCTCTTGCCTGTCCTCCCCCACGCCGCTCTCCCTCGTGTCGCTGCCTCCAGCGTCAGGACCAAGGCGGCCACTGCCTTCCACGCGTAAGAAAGGCAAAAAATGAGTCTATGGTGGAGCAAGGGCATTCGACGGCGGCGGCGGGAGTGAACTGGCTTCGCCGGTGCTCAGCATTGCTCGCATCGGTGCACGTGTGCTCATCGGACGTCGCGATGCTTGCCCGAGACAGAGAAGAACGCACAAATCTTCAAGCCATCCTAAGGCTAGATTTTGACTGAAATCCTCAAAATTTTCATGCCACAGATGTACAGCGAATCTAAACATATATGATATAATTACTATGTTGCTCCATGCACTGTGTATACTGTGAAGTATATCAAATCAAAGAATTCTTTTTATATGTAAGAACTTTTAAGGAAGGCTAAATTACTGGTGTGGCCGGAATCATGAAGTGTACTACCCTATACAAATATACAATGTATCTACATGTCAATCAGTTTCCGTTCGTAATCATGCATGCATGGCACTGATCATTGCTAGTACTCCACTTGGTAGTAGCACAGTTGGTAGGTCCCTACGGTTGCAAGTAGGTGTTGTTGATCGACCGTTGGTTCAGTGCACACTAATCAAATCACGGCCCCCAAGAGAAGGATGCCGTCGCAAGTTAAAGAGTACTACTGAACGCAAATTCGACAGGTAACTAGCTGTATACTCTGCTTGTTGTTTCTTGCCTGCACTCCTGACCTAGGTCGGCGCTGGCTATTATCTGAAAGCTTACCAAAACCACGGCCACTTGTGCATTGATCTATATATATGCTGGCATTAAAGGGTTCACCATACATGCAATGAACCTGGCTCTGAACAGCCCTACAAAACTACTAACCAGCAGCTTCCCATGCACATACATGCCAACCTTTCTTCCTGTTGGTCCTACATCAATGGATGCCGGCCGGCCCACTCGATCAATTTGTAACTGGGTATTTGCTAAATTTTTACTCCAACTTGGTGTTGCACCATATGCTCTTAACTATACTATATGCCGAGAACAGTACGTACAAACAAATCAGTTTTACGTACCGCTCATTTCAGCTCGAACTTCTGGCTTCTGATTTATTTTTCACTATTCATAAATTTTATCTTTTTCTAAACTTTTAGCTTTTTTGAGCTTTTTTACTGATTCTTTTTTCCCGTATTCGTTTATGTTGTCCGTGATGAACTAACATATTTTTTCTATTTTTAAATTTTTAAATTTAATTACGCCAAATAAGCCACCTTCATCTGCAGTGTAATTTCAGCCAGCTGCAGTGCAATTTCAGGCATAAGCCACTATTTTACTGCCCCACTGAGCGGGGCCTTATTGTTGAAACCAAACACAGAACTATACATGTGTTTTTTTAGACTGTGGTTTATAGCTTTTAAATTTTAGCTGACTGTGAGAGAGAGTACGAAGAAAGAGATAATCGTATACGATTTTGGCCAGTATAGCTGAAATCAGTAAAGTGTCTACTACAATTAATTTATAAACTCCATCGCTTAAAAAACACACCATTTAAAAGTTAGTTATTATAGTAAAAACTAAAAGCTATAAATAGCAAGCCTAAAAGAATCTAGCCAAAAGATCAGTCATGCATGTATATGAATGACAAAAACAAAAACAGATCATCTGCATTGGTGTACATATGCTCACCGCGTCTTGCCATAATAAATCCGTCTGTCAGGTTTGTTGTAGATAGTTCTACGTGCTTTGGTGAGCTGTGGATTTATTTGATTCGGTAAGCCACAATAAGTCGAGCATACCTCACAAGTTGCAAAAGAAAACGATGGAGTGGCAGGTTTGGTGCATTGAACCTCTTGCATGCAGCAAAGATTTGGGTTCGTAGCAATTGCGTGCAAGTGTACGTACGTTCGAGCCTAGCTAGGTTAGACGCATATACGAGTTATGGCTGTGATTGATGATTTTATATATAAAATTAATACTTATGTAAATCTATCGAATACCGATAAATCGTTTAAAAAAATTATCTTATCAAATTACTTTGAAAATACGATAGAAAAATAATCTTTTTATTTATCTGGGAGAAACTATAAACTGAAAAAAAAACAAGGCTGATGTCTTTGCATGTATACGAAGACAACAGTCACATTAATTTGGTTTGGTGCGTTGTAAAGATTGTGCAGAAAGTCGAGGCTCATCCCTTTAGGATGTGTTTGGTTGGAGTGATGAAAGTGGAATGGGATGGAATAGGATGAGATGGTTCCACAAAAAAGGTGGAACCACATGGTCCAGTATCTAAGAAGAATATTCTCTAAATTTGCACAGGCTCATCCCACTTTGGACCATTCCATCCTACCCCATTCCTCAAACCAAACACATGGATAGGCTTGGTAAATTTGCACAGGCTCATCCCACTTTGGACCATTCCATCCCACCCTATTCCTCAAACCAAACACATGGATAGATTTGGTCAAAAGAACCATCCCATTCCATCCCACCCTATCTCTCAAACCAAACACACCCTTAATCCAAAAAAAAGGTGATAAAGATGGTCAAGTGAACGCAATGTACTGACGCAATTACCACGATTTAACAAATTATATGTGACTACGTTAATTTGCATGCATGCATATGATCACATTTTGGAAATATTGAACGACCCAGATCATTTTCCTCTTCTAAATCATGATTAATCAGTGGTCTAAAGGCTGGGGTGTGCGTGCGTGGCTGTGCGGACTGCGGAGGCACCGAGCGGCCTGCGCCGGCTTCGTAGCCGTGCGGTGCGGCGGGACCCAGAGGGCAGCGGCCGGCTGGGCCGGGGCGTGCGGGTGGCCGTAGCCCGTACGTGCCAAGTGCCGATTGGAGTTGGTGCGTCCTACGAATTCAACGATTCAGTCCCAAGCTGGGCTGCCACCACGCCGAAGCAGCTTGGGCCCGCAGGGATAGAACCGAGCCAGCAAGCTAGAAAGTTCAAGGTTGTCAAGTTGGGCAGTGTGGACCCACGCGCGAAAGAAATTTTATTGTGTCACGGTTGCAATATCAAGCAAATTGAAAAGCAACGTGTGGTATGGTTATACTGTAGCAGTATTGTAGATTCTACGAAAAAATACTTTTTAATATCTGCTATAACACTCGATTGTACAAAAAAAATAATTTTTAATAGTTGTTTACTAGTCGTAAGCCGTGGTCGTAAGTCTTACGACTATGGTACTTACGACCACGGCTTACGACCACGGTTGGTTTGCGACCACAGCTTACAACCAGTAAGCAGCTATTAAATTTATTTCCATAACTAAGCGCTGTAGCAGGTATTAAAAGTTACATTCCTGTACAATCTACAGTACTGTTACAGTGTCACCTTTTCACGTGTTACTTTCTGATCTGCTCATGACATAAACCACGCTGTGCAATTGTGACACAGTAAAATTTCTCCACGCGTGGGGCCAATCGAGGATGTTGCACGATGTATGGGGACACGGGCTGCTTTTGTTAGACATTCATTCTGTAACTGTAAATAGTTTTATTCAATATCTACTTTAGCTGTAGAAGAGATTGAGTAGTTGTAGGTCCTCTTTATATTTGCTGCTGTTTTGAGTTCTGCTTAGAAAAACCAAAAAATAATATAAATACTTAGTTTTTCGAAACGGCTTGTCCCCTCCTCTCACTACTGTTTCACTCCGGGGGTAAGGCAGGAGTCACGGGTGCATCACGCACCCCGCTCCTCTTGCTCTTTTCACGTGCACATATCTCTCTATCATTTTCTCCTTCTAAAAGTCACTTCTTCTGGTCATTACTATTTATTTTCAATCAAAAATTATAAGCTACAGGTAAAAGTCAATACAAACACCTCCATAGACTCGTAATATAGGGACTATTTGGATTCATGCCGCATTGTGCCCCTAACAAATATTTGTAAGCGACCAAAATATCCCTTCTTGTCTTTCAGAGCACATCATGATTGATCTTGTCAATGTATCAGTCACTACTTCGTCCCAGTATGTAGGTCGACTTTGTAGCTCGGCTGTGGCTTATTTATGACTGAAATTTTTGAATTCTGGATTGTTTGCAAGAGACAGTGCGTAGAAGAGAAATAGTTGCATATAATTTTAGTCAGTATAGCTAAAGTCGATATAATTTATACTACAATCTATCTGTAAATCCCATCTTGAAAAAACACAAAATTTAAAAGTTAGTTACTATAGCAAACATAAGCCAAAGCCTAAGCCAATTGATTTTAAACCCACCCCTAAGCTCCTTGTCCGAATCAGCATGGTAGCGTGCTAGCTCGCTCTAAGGGTATCTTCAATAGTGCCATCTTAGCTGTTTCTTAGCTATATTAAATAAGTAAAATTCTATACGGAGGAGAGAGAAAGTGAGGAGAGATAATATGTTGTTTCTTATGCAAGAGACGATTTGAGCCCGCAAACCAATGCAAATAGTGAGAGGATGTGAGTCTGGGAGTTATGACGAAAATAGTATAAAGTAGTTAGAGAAATGATTTACTATTGAAGAGATTGTCTCTACTGCTATCTTTAGATGAGATAGGAGTGTTAGAGACAATCTTAAGAAATAAACTATTATAGATTGCCTTAAAGAGAAACCAATTTTAATTGGACAAAAGGGGTGACAATGGAAGGGACAGAAAAGCCTAACCCTAGAGGAAAGCTATAAATTTAGTTAAACAATGGCGCCGCAACTAGGTACCTTGCTTCCAGTTAAAGTATACTTAACGACACCACAGGACACAAACTTAGCAGCATTTCTGTTGCTTTGAGCTGCATGGGTGCCTTTAAAAATCAGCCTAGTTGCAACGTATGCGGGCTAATTAATCCTCCTTAATTAGTGTGATCAACTGGCACTAGAGACTAACACCTGAGGTGACATGAATCTGGATATAAATCCAAACCTAGCAGGGCTGTAAATTAAGCTCCACAAGGCCAATTATCAGGCCCGGCATGCTGGCATAATATAGACTGGATAACAAGTACTAGCTACTAGATCTCCTGCATGCTGGCATAATATATATCAGCTAGCAGCTAGGAGGATGTGTAAATGAAGCCATGCATGCTTAGATAAGTAACATGATACGACGCTGGGTGATCTCTCAGAGTTTGGCATGCATTTCTTAGCCTTCATGCATGTATATCCCTAGGAATCTAAGAAGGACAGATATACTACGAAAACTTAGGTGTGTTACGCACTACCTGATATGCTTTTCCTCCATTTGCACAAAATTTAATCGTATACAAGCTTCTAGAAATATTTAAAGGAGCAGTCACTACGTACAGCAGTTTATAACATTTTAGTGCTCCAGTTCTAAATTTTGAACAAGGTTCGCGCTGTCGAAATTCTGTTTCCTCCTGTCATTACTTGTGATCGATCACCTCCTGCAAAGTTCTGCACAAAGTTCGCTAGCTACGGCCAACAAGCGCGAGCGTGCATGCATGATGCTAACCATGCATGCGCGCATCATCTGGGCGCTCTCTGTGGGGCCCCGTGTCATTTCCGAGGATAATCATATAAAAATATACGGATTATTATTTGCTTAATTAGTATAATACTGTTTCAGCAAATAACAAATCTTTATCAAAGTGGCGCAGCAGAACAATAATGTAGAAACTGTACATTCATTACAGTACTTGTCATAGAGGCTATGGTCATTAATACAGATACATAAGGAACAAAAGATACAGGCTGATACCCTAAGACTCTTCTACTTAACTCAGTGGAACGCCTACTCGTCCCAGCCATAGTATAGGGGGCCCACCTCCCCCGACTCCCCGTAATAGCCCTCCTCGCCTGTGAACTCGGCAGTGCCTGCTACCCCTTCATCCAACTCGAAGAAATCCTCTATCAGAATGGGGCCTAACAAAGAGGAATAATAGCAAGAGTCCTTATATACTAGCCATACGTAAAGGGGTCATGCATGTCCTCTCTCTGTCTTTTAAGGTCCCCTTTACGCTCCTTCTTACATATACTTGTAGTCCTGCTGTTCCTCTCAGCCGGACTACTATGCTTCATCACTTTCTCTTCTTTTCTCTTCTTTGCTTTTCTTATCTCTTCTTTTCTCATTCATACCTCTTTCATCTTCTTTAACAATTTAACTTTGCAAATATATTTTCTGATGCAATTATACTGTAATGATAAAAACAAATAATTTGTATATTTGACATAACTATATTTGTGATCAAGAATTAGCTTACCTGAGTAGTAGTAAGTGCTAGAATCGATGGTAACTTGTTCCGCTACCTCGGCTGGAGCTTGGTTGATTTCTGCATTACAGGCAGATATGCCCTCATAAGAAAGTAGTTATTTAGAATACTAATAGATTAGTAAAATTTTCCCTGACTTGGTAGATTCGTAACTTGTTTACTGGGTTAGAATTGAATCCTAGCCTGCAGCTTGAACTGCTAAAATGGTCTTAAAGGCTCTGGCCTTTCGACCTGGATCTTCTCTCGGCCCACGGACGATGCTCGCACTCCTCTTTTACTCAGCTGATGCCTGGCACTCGGCTGATGCTTCACACTCCTCTTCCTCTGTCGACGTTCACACTCCTCTCTCGACCAGCACTCGCACTCCTTCTCCTCGCCTAAAACGCTCGGCTGTTCTCTACCAATGGAGACGCTCTCCCTTTTTTTGGTCGATGGCTCGGCCTCTGGCCGCTGCTCTGTTCCTTCTCTGCCCTTCCTTCTCGGCGCCAGTGCTTGCTTCCTTTTCCCTCTGTTCTCGAGTTCTGCTGCTTACGCGGCTGCTCGAAGTACTCGGCTGCTTCTGGGCAGATCTGACCTCCTTCGGGTCATCCTTCGCCAGATTTACAGCTATCGCCTCTCCTTATTGTCAGATTTGGTGGCTAATCGCTGGATCTGGCGGCTACTCACCGGTTCTAGCAGTCGCTCGGCTTCCTCAGCTACTCTGCTTTTGGCTACAGCTTGCTACTCGACTTCTGACTACTTGACTACGACCACGACTACTCGGTTGCTCTGTCTACTCGACTACGACCATGACTACTCGGTTTTCGACTATGACTTACCACTCGTCTATGACTACGACTTGCTACTCAGTTTTCAACTACGACTTACCACTCGGTGCCGACTACGACTTCTTACCTCCGATTATGGCTACTTGCCTCCGACTATGACTACTCAGCCTTCGACTACAACTATTCATCTCTGACTACAACTACTCGCCTCTGACTACAACTACTCACATTTGACTACGACTACTCACCTCCAACTACGATTACTCACCTCTGACTATGACTACTTGGCCTCCGACTACGACTACTCAGCCTCCCTCAACATTCTCTTAACCCTCAAGAGGATGCCGCTGGTCGGGGATTGCTACAGTGACTTGGGCTTGGTCAGATGGCTAGGGCTCGGTTGTGACTACTCTCTTGTTCTACCTTCTCCTCCTTCCTCCACCTGTGCCTAAGCGTCCAAAATTTAGTCCATGTTTTTATTGCATATTTATGCCCCTTACTACACCTGGTCTCAGGGAATCCTAGTGATTCTGCTGACGGAACTCAGACTTGGGTTTCTCGCGCTCGAGAGTGGTTCTCCAAACTCGAGGGCACTCAGAGTGCTGGATGGTCGCCGGTTGCCGTGGTAGCCACCAGTTGTGCTAGGCGGGCTCTCCCTCCTATCTCGACTGCCTGGTTCAATTGGATGAGTTGAGGAGTAGTCTCGAGTGTTTGTGTGCTTACCCAAAACGAACCAAAAAGGGAAGAAGCAAAAGTGGGAGGGAATATAGGCCTACTTATGTGTCGGGCTAAGAATGGAAGGTGCTCAGTTGGTGGGGATTGCGGTGTGGTTCTCACGCGGTTGTGGACGTGGACGAAGATATGGTCGGGGTATCTGTCGTTGTTGGTGACATTGTCTTGTGGTGGCCTCCATCTTGTGGTGGTCCACCCTATCGACTCCTTGTCCTGTGGTCCTCGCTCTACTTCGTCTTCCTCTACGTACTGCCTCCCCTTCTCTGACACTCCTCTCTTCTCACTCGATGGCTATGGCATGGGTTGCTCAGCTCTCTGGCCTTCGGCTGAGAGTAGAGATGGATGGGAATGGCTGGCTTGGCTTAGGGCTCTAGTGTCCTTGGTTGTTCTTGGCTATTCTTGGTTGTTCTTGGTGGCTTTCTGTGCGCTTGTGAGCTCCTAGCTCGTTTGCTATCGGTGGTTTCTGGAAAATGCAGTGGGTGGTGTGGGTGATTGGCTGGATTGGGGGCAGATATATGAGGAGGTTTCGGCTTCCTCTCTTTGCTGCGGCTGGCGTTGGGCTGTGTATAGCTGGGCAGCGTCTATCTTATCCTCCCCTGAGTCTTGATTCCCTGTTGCTTTCGACTGAGGTTCTAAGGGTGGGTTGTGTACTGATGTGGGATTTTCTAAGGGCTAAGGTAAGTTGGAAGATGTGGGCTTTGGACTCTTAATTGCTGGATGATGAGGCCCACTAATGGTGACAGGTGTCGGCTGGACCAGGACGGTCTGGGAACCTCTAAGAATGCCATCCTAATTGGTTCTAGTAGCCTGAGGGTACTGTTGGCAACTCTTTTCATAAGGCTTTTCTTTTTATTCTCCCTTGGATTATTATTTGAATTGCTCTCCGAAAGCAAAAGAAAAGAAGATAGTTTATGGTGGCTGGCTTAGGTTACTAACATTGGCTACTCGCGGGAACGAAGCACTGGAATGTAATGCAACGCTCAACTTAGCTCTAGGCTTAATATGAATGTAATTTTAGAAATTAGTTCTTCTTATGCACCATTTTGCAAAATAGATTGTAATACTTAGCTTTAGTCTAAATATTTGGGATTTGAGCTAAAGGTTGTAATTCATCCTTGTAATTAGTATGTTGTAAGAATTCTTAGGCCTTGTTCTTTTTAGCTTTTGGCTTTTCTACAGTAACTAGCTTTTAAACAGAGTGTCTTTTCAAGATGGGGTTTACTAGTTAATTGTAGTACATACTATGCCGACTTCATTTATATTGGCTAAAACTGCACGTGAGTTTCTGTTACTCTGTAATCTCTCGTACGAACAGTCCAAAAGTAATAAGCCGCATTTAAAAAGAACATGCCCTTAATTTAATTTTTAATTATTGCTAATTGTACGGTTTGAAGGTAATTGGAGTTAGGATCCTTTCACTCTCTCTCAGGCACGCATGCACACACGAATCCGTATGATCACGGAGACTAAATTTAACTTTGGTATGTATGTTCGGCTTAGCTTATCATATATACAAATCTATCCAATCAACTAGTCATTTGCATGGATCGATCCCTCCCAAATGGTGGGTGGCATGGATCAACTAGTCATTTGCATGGATCGATCCCTCCCAAATGCTGTATATAAAAAGTGTGAGCATCTACTCCTAAAAGTATAAAATTATTTTCATATATATATATAGAGAAAAAATCCTAATTACATTACACCTGGAACATCCACCGTTGCTGATGATTGGCAAACAGTCCATTCCATATTTCGAATCACTACATCAAGAACGTAATATCCTGATTTTGGCAACAGTCCAGCCGCTGGAAGGAAGTATCCCGGATTTGTGGGCAACCTACCAAATAGCAGGAAGGGGTTACAGATGCTTCAGTCTTATGTGTCATGATATTCCAGGACGCCGACTTTCCTCCCTTACAATTTACGTGGATACCAGATCGCCGGCAACACAGTCAGCTTGTTGGCGCGTCGTCTTGCCGATTAGTCTCTAGCAGTGAGGAGAATACTTCACTGCGGTTGCATGGTATGTCATCCTTTTTTTAATTATGAGTTCTGATGTTCTGAACTAAAGGTTTGAAGTTCAGTAGATCTGGGTTTTTAAATCTTACTTTTTAAATGGAGTTTTGAAGTTCTGGCTTTTTTTATAATAGAGCGTTCTTACTGTTCCTAATCAGTTGTGAGGAGATTACTCCCCTGCATGTACTGGTTACTGATTAATGGTGTAATACATGATACTTACTGATCCTATCAGATGTAGTACTCGGATTGAAACAATACACCTTTTGTTTTTTCATTTGTACCTACATCCATTAAGTTTTAGGCCATTTGTTTGCACAAAGTGGAGTATGTGAAATCTAATCAAATGCTTTTGGTAGCCATCGTGTGTGGGCGCAATTCATTGACAAACAATCTGTTTGCCTTCTCTGTTTTTACTGTTTCACTTCTGAAATTGTTTCACTTCCGAAATTGAATAACAGAGGTCACAAAACTAAACGTTGCGAACTTTTTCATTTTGCACCACATGTCTTTCCTCTGTTTCCCAATTGAGTTTGCATCATGTTGTATCAATCTCTGTGTCAAAATGCTGTAGTATCCGGTTAGAAACAATACTCCCTTTGTTTTCATATATACATACCTCCATTCAGTTTCATGCCATTTGGTTTCAGGCTACTTGTTCCACTCATATTTTTTGCGCACTTGACAATACTTCCTGCTTGTTATTCTATTCATTTACTTGCCATACATTGTTTTCAAAGGGAGAATCTAGCAGTAACTACTAACAAAAAAAAACAAATTGAGTATACATTGTTTTCAAAGGGAGTATCTAGCAGTATGTACTAACGAAAAAACAAATGTAGCAATGTTTCACTCGGGATACAACTGCATGGTGATACAATAACTATTTCATGGAAAGTCCGATCTGCGATCCGTTTGTGCCATTGTGTTTGACATTACGAGCTTAACAAAACAACATCATGTAGAATATATTTTGACGCTGAGAAATTCTTGTTTTTTATACCAGTCGCAAGTAAGTAACTGATGGTAACTTCATGTGTAATAGACCATAACTTTTGATTACATGTGTAATAACTTTTGGCCTAACTAATGACAATAACTTCATATTTGTGTGATAATAACTTCACGTGTAATAGTTACTGCCGAATCAACACTCACGCACCATGAAGCCAGGCAGCAATACACACACACACACACATATATATACACACACACACACACATACATACATGCATACATATACACATACATACATATATATACACATACATATAGATACATACATATATATCTATAGATACATATACATATATACATAAACATATATACATACATACACATACATATATACATACACATACATATATACATATATATATATACACGTGTATCGGACGGTTCTTGAAGCTTGGTTGAAGCTGCCATGGTCGACGCCGTCGTGGTCAAAGCTGTCATGGTCGAAACCGCCGTGGTCGAAGCCTCCATGGTCGAGGAGGGGGAGGGAAGGCGCCAGCCGCCGGCGGGGAGGGGGAGGCGCTAGGGGAGGCTGGAGGGGCAGCACCGAGGGAGATCGGGGGGCGACGTTGAGGGAGGCCAGAGGGGGTGGCGCCGGGGGAGGCTGGGGTGGTGCTGGGGAGGCCGGAGGGGGCGACAACAGGGAGGGAGCTGGGGGAGGCGCCAGGGGAGGAGCTCAGGGAGGGGCGACGCTCGGGGAGGGACGGTGCTCGGGGAGGCGCTCTGTAGGGGCGGTGCTCGAGGAGGGAGGAGCTAACTCTTGTAAGTTGTAACTCTTGCACCTTGCTTCATTGATGCTGAGATACAAATCTGTTGCTCGTGGCGGTGGGTGCGCAAGCGATGAAGCGATCGGGGGGAAATATAATGGGATCTCCAGCATGTCAGCTAGATTAACTAATTTGCTGATTATCATCTAAGAAAACATTTTGTGACTCCTATATATCTCGATCGAAATAAAGATGTACTCTGTCTTCTTTATCTCTTACATGTTGATGATCACCAGGTGTGTTTTTTTTTCAGCTTTTAAAAACTGTTTTTTTAACTTTGCTACAGTAACTATCTTTTAAACGGAGTATCTTTTTAAGACGGGGTCTACAAGTTGATTGTAGTACACACTATAGTGACTTCATTTATATCATCCAAAACCATACGTAAGTTTCTATTACTCCGCATGCTTCCTTATGAATAGCTCAGAAATCATAAACTACAGCTATGAGCTAAAAAAAACAGGCCCAAGCAGCCAACATTTTGTGGCTCTTTGGTTGTACCTGATTTTCCCCCCAATGAACTCAAGTGCCACTACAAAAATGGTCCTAAAAGTTTGACATGGCCGTAAACGGTCTTCCCTCACTTCTGAGCGAAGTTGGCCGGCCGGCAGCCAGCAGATCAGCAAACATAGAGCACCATACGAATACACATGAAGTAAAACTAGCAGAAGAAGGATTTTTTTTCTGAACACACCTTCAACAAACTTTTTGCGATCATGCTTATGACCTTTTCTTTGGAAGTAGCTAGCAGGAGACGTATTATAACATTTTCCAGTGCTCTTTACAATTTTGCTACAGTAAGATTTTGTCGCAGAAAATTGCAGGGGTCAAGGACAGAAGGATGATGTAGCTAATAGAAAAGTAAGCTAGCCTGCCGATTTTGAGATCTTTTGGAAGGCAAACAATATAAGAGGGGATCTTTCTTTTCCAAGAACAAACTAGCAAGAGGAGACCAATTCCAGTGCAAGTCTTGCGCATCACCCACTCGAGTACAATCATATCGTGCCAGTTGATCTTTAACGAATTAAGGCCAGGGAGAAAATTAGAATCAAATCTCAGCATGATCCAAATCGATCCAACCCTGGCCCCTGGAGATACATGAGCTAGAGCATGCATATCCGTATGTATATGTGGTTGCAACATAGATATCTAGCTTGATTCGCAAGACCTACCACACTTCGTAGGACGGTAAGAGTATTGCCCAAAGCTTAGAATATTTAGATCGACATGTACATATGAACTAAAGTCTGTGTGCATCCATGCTAAATAATATCGAGATGTTTTGCAACCCTTTTAAATTTAAGAAAGTATATTTGTTTTAAGACTCAAAATGTACTATGCTCATGCACGCATGATGGCACATGCACCTTGTTCCAAAGTTTCTTACTGACTTGGAGAACTTATTTTGTTAGCGCATTGTACCTTGCAAAACATCAGTCGTCAACCCTGTATATGTATACTATATATGTTCTTCCAAAAGCTAAGCTGCACACATCTTAAAGCAGTATCGTTAGTAGTAGAGTAGCGGGTAATTGCAAACAAGCTCTCGATGAACATTATAAGCTGTGCTTCAGTTTTGTTTTAGGCCACCGTTAGGTCTGTCTGAATTTTTCAGATTCATACGAAAATCAAACTACTTCTGAAAAATTCAGATGAAATTCTGCGTTCCAAACAGGGCTTCAGATAAGAGCATCGCAGCAACTTCTCGTCCGGGGAGCCCGGCCCATCTGTTAGCATTTTCATTCGGAGCCCTGTCCCCTCTCTTTATACGCATCTCCATCTCATAAAGCAGAATCTAACACCACCGGCCGAAGGAGCTTATCGCTGGCTGGCGCGCGCGGCCGGCCGGCCGTCCCCGTGGCCGGCAGCGGCAGCGCTCGGCCTGAGCCCGCGCGCGTGTCGGGCCTATCGCGCGCGCAGCGGCGGGTAGTGCCCTCGCTTTTCCTCGAGCGGCCACTGCACTGCACGCGCGCTGGCCGGCTCCCTGCCGCGTCGTCAGGGACACGAGTCGTCACTGAACAGCGCTGCACAGTCTGCCCTGCACAGTGCTGCCAGCTCCGAGCCCCGCTTGCCAAGTTGCCTCTGCTTTCTGAAACGTGTCGCGAGGCTTTTGGCCAGGTGCATCGAACTCGGCCGATCGGCTGCTAGTGGCTAGCAGGCAACGCATACATGGACGAGCCAACATGGTCACTGGTTGGTCCATGTACAATAATGGCAATCTCAGCAGACCAAGCTGTTGCTGTTTGTTGTGCGGACGGTCGAGTGCTTGTAATCAAAGGTGGAGTTCTTTTGGATTATTTTTGTTGTCGTTGTAAAATAGTTTACTGGAATATTTTTTAAAGTGGTTTATTGGTATTTAATTTATTCACATAAATATTTACGCTAGAGTTAAAAACTATAAGCCATAAATCACATCTGAATAAAAAATCCACCCAAACTCAAAGAAGCATCAGTGTAGAAATTTTTGCATGAATACGAAAATTATAACGGAACCGTAGGGTACAAAAATATGTAATATATATGCTTTTGGATCAACCACAGGTAGCTTACAATATGTGCTAGTGAGAGAGAGAGAAAGGGAGAGGAAGATTGTATACAAACTTTCAAAAAACAAATTTGGGAGAAACTCCAAAAGCATTATGAATCGGGAGAAATTCCAAAGAAAAGGAATGGATCAACCTACACTTTGTATGTATAAGCCTACGCAAAGTCAAGTCTGACTAGAGATATTAGAAGGGGTAGTCTGGAACGAAAATTTTTCTAAATTCAGATGGAAACTAAAGTATTTTCTGTGAAGGGGCCGTTTTGAATGTCGGAAATCAAAATAGCAAGAATAGAAAAAACATAGCAATTGGATGTCACGCTTATTGAAATCCTACAGGAATTGAAAATTGGGAGAAATTCCAAAAGCATTATGAACTGGGAGAAATTCCAAAGGAAAGGAATAGGTCAATCATACACTCCAAAGTCAAGGCTGACTCCAGATGTTAGAAGATGTAGTTTGGAACAGAAAATTTTCCAATTTCATATGGAAATTGAACTATTTTCTGTGAAGGTCCGTTTTGAATGCAGAAAATCAAAATAGCAGAATAGAAAAAATACAGGAATTGAACCTCACGCTTATTGCAATCATAATTATACAAAACAGGTGTTTGCATACTCGCCGTGAATGTTAGAGGGAATGATTAGAGAGAGAGGGGGGGGGGGGGGAGTGAGAATGCCTTGAACTTCTCGTAAGAATTTTCAGATGAGGTTGGAGCTCATGTTTGAAATCCTCCTGAAAAAAAGTGCAGGAAAGGAAAATTTCCTATGTACGGGGGTTCTTTGAGCCATTCCTACAAAATCTAAAAGGTTCTCATAGAAGAAAAAATCCCACAGGATCTCAGTCCTACAAGATTCCTCCAAATTACTTGGTTCAAAACAAGCCGAAACTCTGCGTTTCAAAAAGACGGACACAGTTGACTGTCGGGACCGAAATTGCTAAATTGCTAAATTCACGTATGCTTACTGTGCTAGTATTATGATTAGTAGCTAGTAAACACATTCAACAATATTCATATCACATACATACACGAATAAATAAAACAGAATAGTATCATATAATTTAATAGCTAAAATTAAGTTATACATGACCAAGTTTACAACATATTGGCCAACCGGACAAATGGTTCACATAGCATAAAGTTTACAGCAGAAATAACGATAAAAGATGCATAAAAATCAGCAAGCATGCCTCAACCCTCCCACAGGCAACCGACTAGATTAAACCATAGTAATCGGCATCATCATCGCTGAAACATGAAACTTAAAGTAACTAACTGATGGGTCATCATTCACATTACCTGAATTTATTCAATAAACAATTGTGAGTACAAAGTTGTACTCATGAGACTTTATAGCAAATGTAACAATAGATGCAATGCTATGTCAAAAAAGGATAGCTACCCTACCAAGTTTTTTATTTTTGCACAAATCAAGCTTTCATTTATAATAATGAGTAATAGATAGCAGTCAAAAGTTGTAAGAGCATTTAACATTGGTAAATAAATAATAATAAAGCATAAATAGCATAAATAAAAAGTAGCTTGCTACCATAATATCAAAACAATGGCAAGATCCTTTTTGGTTGGGCAAGCTATTTATGGATTTCCTATCCATACATCATCCGAACCATTTTGCAAAACATCAAACTATTTATCGCGAGAAATAACTAAGTGGTGTCCATGACCGGGGACACTGCTATTTGAACATATTTACACTCTGCAGAGGTTATACAACTTTACCCATATGACATAAACATCCCACTATGTCAACCATGTCACGCAATACCGATGGTATCCGATTTGAGAATTCATGACAAAACTTTTACACTACTAGTCCAACAACAAACCGCGCTACGATACCTTCGTAAGATATGGGAGCTCCATAATATCCTAAGAACTCATATATTATGTCGGTAAGCTTTGCGGTTCTCGCAAAGCCCCTACGAATATGAAGATACTCTACTACATCCACACTAACTCAAAAGCCTAACAACTACCACTTGCAGTTTATTTCTAGTACACAACAACTTATTATGATAGGGCCTACCCATATAAGGTATGTGTGGTTATATGAATCTACTTGGGTCTATATCACAATAGATCGGTCCTTAGTGATTTGGGTGAGACAACCATAAACCAAAATCTTGTACACAAGCACCGGTCTCAGCGTACACTCGTCCAAGTCTAAAACAAGTTTTTAGTTTTCATTTATTAACCAAAATAATGGTACCTCCTTTAGAAACACACACACACACAAGTGTTTCCCATAAGTGATCAATTTATAAAGTTGTTTTGCCTAGCAAAACTACTATAGATAAGCATGGCTGAGATCAACTAATTCACACCATCTAAAATTCCACAATTAATTGTACCAATAGTGGATAGCATTATTATGATGACAATAGTGAGGAAAGTGATTTATAAAGGTAGGATCAATGCAACAATTTGGGTGTAGCTATCAACCTTACCAACGTAGTAATTTTTACTAAAATTGCACGCATGCATAATACTTTTGAAACACAACAAACATAATAGCAAAAATATAGCGATGAAACATGGTCAAAGGGGGTTCTTGCCTTGCTCGTTGAACTCTTGATCTTGCTCTAGATCAACTTTGGGGATTTCCAAAACACTGGTGCCTATTCGATAAAAGCCAAGTAACACAAATAAGAGCTAAATAAATTCAACTAGAGGGAAAATTCATTTTTTTTGCAGATTATGAAATTTCATGATTTTATAAAAATTAGAAACAAATTTCACTCAATTCAAAGTACATATGAAAAGGTTATGAGTATCTAAAATTGGTTCGATGAAGAAATTCCATAAAAAAGAGAAAATATTGTGCCTAAATTTTCTGTTAAAATTTTAATTTTATTTCTAAAGGAAAATTTGGAGTTATTATGTCATTAGCCTGATAGGTTGGTCAGGAGCATGTGGACCGAGTCCACAGGCATGTCTATATATCAATGGGTCCCTCATATTAGCAACTGAGATTTTAAATCTTCATTAAATTACAAATCTTGATTAATTAATCAATTGGTCCCACTTATCAATGACTCATTGCTCTTAACCACCGCCATTAGCACTAAATCTAATCCTAATATTGCAGGGCCCACTTAACAGAGAGAATTGGAGAGAGAATAGAGCAGAATAAAGGAGGCCATGATCAAGCTCATTGCCGACCTCACCAGCGGCGATGCAGCGATGGAGCTGCTTGGGAACCAAAAAATGGAACGGTGGGGTCACGTCAATCCAATTAGTAGAAGCAGTAGCCATGGAGGTGGATAAAGGCGACGGCGCTATGCAGAAAGCGGTAAGGAGGCCTTGGCCATACGATGGCATTGGCACGGAAGGGCAAAATAGGAAAACTAGTTCATGGCATAAGACAATGTGAGCCTAGACGACGTTACTACAGCTAGCATGGGAACCAATGGTTACCAGAGTTGTTCTAGTGACATGCAGTTGTGGGGGCACCATGGATGACCATGGCAATGGCTCAGCTACAGCGCTAAGCTTCAAATCTGACTAGCACATTAGCAAAAGGGGGCTACCAGGATCTCACCATGGTGGTTGATGGCGACGGAGAAGGTCTGAGGCAGCCGGACGACGGTGAGTAGGGCGCGGCAACATGCTTCATGGTGGCAGCAAACGCGATGAGGAGAAAAGCTACAAGGACATCAGTATTAGCTTAGACGCCTGCAAGAGATGGTGAAAAGGAATGGTGTTGACTAAAGACTCATCGAACGACGAGAATCAACGAAAATGGCAATGGCAACAAAGATGAAGACAATGGCACATTCCTGGAGAATCACTAAAGTAGGGAGGACACCAAGTGAGGGTTTTAGATGATGGAGGAAAATGGCGCAAATTGACATAGAAATAAGACAATGGGGCTCACCAGGGTGTTGAGGGCAAGGTAGCAGTGACAGACATGCTCACCAGAGTTGAAGAAGACGAAGCCAACCTAGCCTCCCACGGTTCCAACTGCAAAAAAGGCACAGGGATGGCAGTGAGGCTCTACACGAGAAAGGACATGCGCATCGAGCAAGGAAGCTCACCGGAATAGCAATGGCATGGTGGTATGCTAGTTAGCACTGTGAAAGATGATGTCATTCCCAGCAAACCACAATTCTAGGAGCTTTGGTTCTTGGAGAGAAAACTGGAAATGGCAAGCTGAAGGAGATGACATGAGCAGTTTAGCTTAAATATAGAGAAGATTGGGATAAGGTCACAATTCTCACGGGTGCGTCGAGGTAGAATGGGTGAGCAGCACGCTCTCTTTCTCTCCTGTCCATGCATGACAAGTGAGTCCATGTGTGACAAGTGAAGGAGACAAAAGGGAGAGATATGGAGAGGATTGGTGACAAGATAGGATGGCAGGGTGGCCAGTGAGCTCACGCGGGGTGGTTGACTCGGTCCGAACAGAGCAATTTGGTTAGGACAGATGGCGGCGACGCGACGCAGCACTTACCCCCGCATGGATTGGTGGCAGTGAGCAGTGGCAGATGATTGGGTCCACTCAGCAGCGACGAGTTGCGAAGGCAGCGAGCAAAGTGCCCCTTCGTGTGAGCATGCGAGCGTGAGGTGAACGGGCGAGTGAGAGGTGGACAAAGCGGTCTGATCGGTGGGTCTCAGGCCCAGCGGTCAGTAAGAGAGAAGGTGTAAAACAAAAAAAATACATTTTGTGCAGAGAAAATAGAAAGAGGAGAGGAAGGAGGCGGCTTCGACCGGGGACGATTCGTGGGCCGAAAGCAGAGATGGGTTGTGCCGAGGCTAGTATTACAGCCCAAGAAGGAAAACCAAAGTTTTAGTATTTTTGTTTATTAATTCTAGGAATCAAGTTATAATTTGTAAAATTAGCAAACCAACTCCAAAATTATGAAATTTTCTAGAGAGACACTAATACCATCTAGTAATTATTTCCAGGATTTTACTAGCTTTCAATTTTCTCAAAAATTCATTTATTATTGTTTTATTAGGAAATATTTTTAATAAATAGCCAAAATGTAGAGAAATGATCATAAATACATAATTTAATAGGTATAACTAGCACCTGAACATGCGATGGGGGACTTCCCATCATACGCTCTAGTGTAACATCCGTAAAATCTAGAAAAATTGAAAAAACATCTTCTCACAAAATACATAATACTATAGATATATAACTTTGCAATGTGATAAAATAAGATCAGAATTCCCAAATGAAAAATTTAGAACCTTACAACACTATAATATTTGAAAATGATAGTTGCAACATTTAAAAATACCTAATGCAATAAAAAAAGAGTTGCTGCAACAAATAGAGAACAAGCATATGAAAGGAGGAGGGCCAAGAAGGAGGAGGTAGCGCACACCACAATCTCCTGCGCCCAAAGCCAAGAAGCTCACTGGATGGCCAGCCAACAGCAAATTCGTCTAGTAGCGATAGGTCCGATCTTTGATGGGTGAGGTTGGCCTTGGATCTTGCTGAAGTGATGCCAGCTTAGAGCCTCATTGTCAGTGGGTTGGGATCTGGTGATAGTAAAGCCAGTGCCTCGTCCTCAGCAAGCTCACTGGTCATCCACTTGTCATCCTCTGCTTCATCTCCTTCGCTCGCCAGCTGTCGTGATGTCCCCTCCTCGTCATCTCGGAGAAAGAAGGGATGTAGGAGGGGGAGAGGTGGTTGTCGATTTGGTGGGGCGAGTAGGTCGTGGTGGTGAACGACAGCTATCCACGAGTAAGGTGCAAGCTCCCAAAAGTCAGAGTGGGCTTGAGGCGATAGATTAGGGGTGAAGTTAGGATATGAAGAAGGGTAGTGATGGGGAATGGGATGAGCAAGTGACGAGAGGAATAAATGTTTAGGGAAGAAAGCACGAAGCAGCTAGATGGGAATGAGTCACCAATCATGTGAGTTGGGGAGTGGAATGCGTCCGATGTGAAACGTTCTATCGGACGTCTGTATACTATCATTTTCTTTTAATATTTTAAACATAAATAACAGAAAATACAAATTATTAGGCTGTTGCATTAACCTAACTTACTGACATTTTAATGTGAATAGGGGCCTGTCATATTAGCTACAATTGATGATTTTTAGTAAAAAATAAATAGTAATAACTGAAAGAAACGACTTTTTGGAAGGAGAATGCGAGCGATGGAGAAGTAAGGGAGTGATATGTGCGTGAGACGGGAACAAGAGGAGTAGAGTGCATAATACGTTCGTAATCCTCTAACTTATCTCTGAAACAAGATATGAGTAAGAAAAATAAAGAAACTGCTTTTAAAAAATAAATATTTATATTAATTTTTGACTTGTTTAAACAAAATAAATAGCTAGTTCCAATACTGAAACCCTCGCGGATAAGAACCAGTCCAGCGGAGGTGTCCAGTTGCCGTACTAATTGTACACTGCTGCCCTGCGTGCCTCGTCTCGCTGGCCGCACTACATGGGAGTGGCCGGGTAGGGAGAACGGTCCAGACCACTATTGGGTCCAAGGCTGTGTGTACTCTTTGTGTTAGGTCAGGAGCTTGTACGAGGTGAAGCGAATGTGGCCATCGAACCAGATTCGACGACTGCGGTCTCGGTGCGCTGCACTTCGATGTATATAATCCGACCAATCAAAAACCCCGAATACGGCCCTGTTTGGCACAGCTCTAGTTCCGAGATCTATGCTGGATTTGTAGTTTGTTGACTAAATTAAAGTGATTTAAATATTTTTATTTAATATATAATATAAATAAAATGAGTCATGTAAATGCACTTAACATGCCTGCAACTCTAGATCCAGGATTTCCTAGAGCTACAGATGACTAGTTCTAGAAAATCTACAGATTTCCTAGAAGTAGAGCTCTGCCAAACGAGGCTTACATCTGTCTCGCTCTCATTTGGGCTGGGGCTTCGAAGCGGCCAATGCCTTCTCGAAACCGAGACGGCAATTTTTTTTTAAAGCACCTGTTACATAGTTACGTGCCGCATCGAGCAAGAAACCCGTAGGATTAATGACTAGCAAAGCAAGATCTGGGTGGGTGCTTTTCGCAGCGATCGGAGAGCTAGCTCTAGCTGCTTGATAGGTCTCCGTTCAAATGGCCTTTGGCCTTTTGCTTGTCTGTCCGGAAGCTAAAGTCCGTGGAATCAACTATAGTTTTTATAGGCTGTTTCTGCTTATCACTACTATTTATTACTATTATTATTATTTTATACTTTTATATATTATAATATATTTTGTATTTTATTATATCATAACTCTATAAGTCGTATGACAGTTCGAATATTATATATATACATTAAATATAGTGTTTAGAGATAATAATTGGGAGTAATCTAGTCATTTTTATTATTTTTTGGTCTATGTGTTAAGAGAAAATACATCTTATAAATTTAAACATAAAGTACTATTTATCATATACTACTATTTATTAGTTATTACTATTTATCAGCTATATTCAAACTCCATCAACAGAATCTAATACGAACCAGTTGATCGGATAATGTGAGTAGTCCGATTGACAAGGAGGGGGTGCACGGCACGGTTCGTGCGCCATTGGTGGTGCCCGGCCGCAGCCCATGTGCGATGCGGGCAAGCTGGATCGCATGCGCTGCTCAGCTACCCCTGCCCCTTTGCGGCGTCACGCAGGCCTGCATTCCTCAAGCGCAGGGGACGCAACACGAAAGGGCGAACCTACACGCGTGTACGGTTCAACCTACTCCGCCATATCATTGGTCTTCTGAACCAGAGTAGCAGTATTACATGTCTTTTTTTTTTCCTACGGCTTAGCGGCTGTTCGAGGTGACTTCGGCTTCTAAAAGCTATTGAACATGTCAATTTTTTATTTTAGATTTTCTTAGTATTTTTATTTTTTTTTCCTTTATTTTTTTATATTACCTGTGAAGATATAACAGTGGTTTCCTTTTTTCTTTAATTTTTTTGATTGAATGATGCAGAAAAAGCTAATAACTGTTATAGTATAATTTCAGTCAAAGCCAACAGCCAGAGGCTATAGCCACTTAAAACAGTGTCTTATTTAATCTAATAAGTAGTGATTATTGAGAAAAACCAAAAGACTAAAACCACTAAAAAGATAAAAAAAGATTAAAACCACTAAAAAATAAAAAAGAATGGAACCTACACAATCAACAGCCAATAAGCTAGAGAAGCTCGAACTGGAGCTTGCATGTTCATAGAGAAGATACGGTCCTATGTAGTTGACTACAAAGCAAGCTGTCTGAATGAGCCACATCATCAAGAAAATATTAACCGTGTAATTTTTCTTTACAAATTGTTGTCCATCTGATCGTGTACCGGGTTAGAATTAATTTTGATGATTTAGCTATGATTAAAGTGGTCGTAGTCGAAGTGACTATGGTCGAAATAGCCGTGGTCATAGTGACCGTGATCGAAGTGACCATAGTCAAAGACTCCAAGTACGAAGGCAGTTGAAGATTCCAAGCACGAAAGCAGTCGAAAACTCCAAGTACGTGTGAAGTCGTAGCTGCAAAGGTTATAGCTACAATGGTCGTAATTACAGTACTATATCATCATGTTCGTAAGTCGGTACTCGGAAGAACACTTAGTAGTCGATACTTGGAAGAACATTGTAGCAGTCGGAGCATCCGATTACGGAGAAGTCGGAAGATGAAGCGGTTGTAGTCATGAGAAGCGGTCTCATACGACTTAGTTCTTATCTTGTCTTATTTTGGCTCTACTTTGTTTCCTATCCAACAACTTTTGGCTTCTATTTTCACCATAGTCATAGAAAACTAGGGAGCACTCACTCGATTGTAGTTTGGACATACAATCCAGTGCCGTATTTCAAACAGTATTGCCCCATGTCCTCTCGAGTCTCGACCTACGAGCGCGAGATGCCTGTCGGGGTCGCCGCCGTGCGCGCCCACCTACATCCTCGACCTCCCAGAAAAGGGCCCCCACGATCACAGCGATTGCAGTATATATACTGGATTGCAGCAAAGAATCAAAGATGCAAAGTCTCACACACAGAAAACACACCATCGATCATATCTCATCCTGCTGCTTGAAGCAGCGGGCCGGCCATATATAGCTTGTCTCAGATCCACGCTTCCACTGGATACAATCATACATCACCTGCTCAAGCACACAGAGGTTCCTTTACATGGACAAGGGCGTCCTGATGATGTTGCTGGCGGCGGCGGCGATCCTCCTGTGGCTCCCATTGGTGCTGCCGCCGCTACCGCCGCCGCCGCCGTTCTTGCTCTTCGTCCCTGTGGTGATGATGCTCCTGCTTTTCTCCCTGGCTCTCATCCCGTCTAATAACTGTGCATACCCATCTCCGACCTTCATTCAGTAACAAGAAAGAACGTCTGATGGTCAGGTACTTCCTTCTCTTAAGATTTATTCTGTATCCATGCAGCATTTCCTCACTTTTATCGGATATATGATATATCGTATAACATACCACAGTCAGGTAGCCCTCAGGAGAACTTCCGCTCTACCTTTCAAGCCCAGATAAAGAACCATGGTTGTGTAGAATGGGAAGAAAAATGAAGAAACGAATGTTAGCTACGCATTCCTGCTTTTGAAGGAATTTCCATAACTCTGTGCCTGTGGAAGGCTGTAGAGTAGTAAGCCGGCGGTGAGTAGCGCTGCACCTGCAACGAAGCCAGGAGGGAGGGACGACGCCGCACCAATGTACGGCATCGGTAGGGTGAAAGCGTAGATGGACAGCGGAACTTTGCACCAAGAAAACCATAATTAGTGATCAATTCGCTCTGCACAATGTACTTCGCATCTTTCTTGTACACGCAGCGACAAATAATGAGAAAAGGAATGTTAATTGGGGTCTTCCTTGTCCTCTTGACTTGTCGAAAATTAGTGCTTTTAGGACCCCCCCCCCCCCCCCCCCCTTTAAACTGTATGATTCAGCCGTGACTGCTAGCGACATGAACAGGAGATACCCAACAATGACGGGGACCCTATACTATTCACCAGCATCTGATTGGTAGGGGACAAATGAAGGCCCAAAGTTTGTTGACACGGGTTAGTCTGTATGGGTAGTCCTTTTGCTAAAGGAGCACACAGGTTTCAAAACCGCTAACAGATGTACAAACCTATTGAGCCTCTTACACGCCTAAAGATAAAGCAGGAAGCGAGCATCTAGCGGAGTGGATATTAGAAAGTGACAATGGATAAGGCTTGCGCAGTCATTATGTAGGAACCAAACAAAAAACATGCAGAAAATGGTGGTGGAAGAAAGTTACAGCTGATTCTTTGTGTTTTTTTCCCCACTTTTCCCCTATTTCCACTCCTTAATAATATTAGTACACTTAGTTTTGAATTGATATGGTGCAACTCAGTTATGTGGGATCATGGTCACCCAACATAGCCATCACTTTCTGTCCACATTCTGGATTAAAGGCTACCTCCTTTATTGGATTCACTTCCAACCGTGCGTTTCTTTTCTCCTTTCCTAGGCTATGATGGTTGAACATATATTAGCATGTTCGTTAGCAATTTTAATAGGCTTTAGATCCTTGCTAAGTATTACTCCCTCCGTTGATTTTATAAGGTACGATTGACTTGGTGTGGTCTCCGAAATTAAATTTCGATCATAAACTTCTTGTACAATATATTGTGCATAACGATGAAATCATGATCATAAGAAAGTATTTTCAAATACGAATCCAACGGTGTCACTTTTATATCACATAGCATATAGATTGTTGGATTAAACTTTGATCATAAATTTCTTTTACAATATATATTATTGGATTAATTGTTGGTAAAAATAGCAAAATTTGAATCTTGAAATATTAACCTTATAAAAATCAACCGAGGGAGTACTACTTTCTCCAAAACTCATCATTGTAACAACGGGTCTGCATCATCCTCATGGTCCGAATTCCAAAACCAGCCAATCCACACCTCAAAAGCAACAAAGCTACAGAATGGTGATACGGAGAGAAGCAAGTGTGGTATGAAGTTCTAACATTCTTATTATGTCCTTTCTGGTTTTAATTGAGACTGGACCTCATCACAACTCTGCCTTCTTCACACCCAGTATGATATATTAAGATGCGGTTAATTGGTGCTTATTTATTTTACCGAAAATCCTGATGCTTCCAACTAACCATGAGAATGGTCTTCCTAAAATAGTGGTTTGTATGTTGAGACTTGGGAAGCAAGATGTGAATACAAAATCCCAGCTTGCGTATGGTCATAATAAGGATTCCCAATTTGAAGGTTGGATGTTATGCAATGAACCGTGTAGGTGCCGCGCCTGGCCACCTCTGCCCCCAGCCCCTGCCCTTCGCGGTCGCCGGCGCCGCCGCCTCGACGTCCCCCGCCGCCGTCCGCCATTATCCCCAAGCTCTTCGTACTCCTCTTCTTCCCCAGCTGGCAAAGGCGCCACGGCCAGCGCTCGCATCTGCTCCTCGCCGCTCCGCGGCCCAACCGCCTGTCGGCTGGACCGGTGAACTCCTGTTGCCGCCGTCGCCGTCGCCGTCGCTAGAAGAGAAGGTGACCTATCCCGTTTGGACGGTTTACTTTGCATGCTTGGTGGTCTGTTCGTTCGGGTCAGTTGATTCGATCCCGTCGCTGCTCGCTGAGTAGTTCCTTTATGAAAATTTTCACGTATTTATGTCCTAAACAGCGCAGTGCCGGTGCCTATATTTTGGTCTACATGGCCTAACAGCTAACAGGCCTGTTTTGGCCCATACAAGTCAGCCCAAATGAACATTCAAAGAACAGGAACAGAGTACAGAGATACACGACACATAAGTATACACGCACCGTCAAGACGACCAAATGAACAAGTATGTACGACGCCAATGGAATCATGCATACCCTATGGACCTGTTCTTTTTAGCTGTGGTTTATAATTTTTGGTTGAAATTTTTTAATTTTAGCTGTTTGCGACAGAGATTACACAGAGATACTCGCTTGCGATTTTGGTTTATACAGATATTAGGCTTTTAACATGTACTATAATTAACTTGTAAACCCAATCTTGAGAAAATACTCCGTTTGAAAGTTAGATACTGTAGCAAAAAAAAACCACTTTTAGAAGCCGAAAAGAACATGGCATAGTCTTTAACTCGTCGAAGCTGAGCACCCATCGCCATTGAGATCGAACCTGCAGATCATTGCCTGGCACTCACCAATGTCCTGGTGCGAGCCCAGCCTGCTCAGCATCCGCTTCAGGCTCAGCGGCGTGATGCACCCCCTCCCCTCCATCTCGTACAAAATACAACGAAAATATTCCGATATCCAGCACAGCCATTTTTGAATGATACTTGTTGCCTTCTCAAAAACAGTCTTCATCATTCAACAATCACATGATTTATGTGACAATTCAATGTGTTTTGATCAATAATATGATGATTGTATTGGTAGGGCTTTCATAAGTGAAGCCAAAAGTCAACCGGTGGCTAGTCCAACTAGTATGTCACCCGTTTCTTATAAATAATTAATGACTACGGCTGATTACAAATTAAAGAGAAAAGTATAAAAGCAATGCACAACAGATTCATATATGAACGAACATACTGTACTAACAAGCGGTACATCATAACCAATTAATCTGCTATGCATCCATCATGATCTTGAACTCATGGAAGCTACGCACACCATCTCCGTTCAGATCGAACCTGCAGATCATGGCCTGGCACTCGATGTCCTGATGCGAGCCCAGCCTGCTCAGCATCCGTTTCAGGCTCAACGGAGTGATGCAACCTTCGCCTTCCATCTCGTACATCCCAAACGCCTCCTTTAGTCCCCTGTTACTGTCCTCCTCCATTTCTGGCTGTACCAGCATCAGGAATTCCTCTTCCTCCAGCAGCCCATGGCCGTCTGTGTCCGTCGACGCAACGAGAGCCTTGGCGACCTCGGCCGATATGTCCTCGCCGAGCGCTGCCTTCATGCAGAGCCGCAGCTCAGCTGCCGAGATCTTGCCGTCGTCGTCGCGGTCGAACGCCGAGAACACACGGCTGAACTCGCCTCCCGCGACCACCATCTTTTCTATGATCACCTAAAAACGTTCAGAGATCGTTAGCTGTTGAGTTTTGGTGTAGGGGGTGCAGGGCCGTTTTGCCTTGGAATGCTGCAATGCATCTGGTGCTTGGTTAGGTCTTAGGTGTGTGATGCAGGGTGCACACAAGCGTACTGCGAGCTGTGTTGATAAATCCAAGGCACAATCAATGAGTGGAGCCTGAGGAATGAGTCTGTTGACAGTGTCAATTATTAGTAGAAGTTTTTAGGTGTTGTGGAATAGGGAAGTCGATATTTGAACGAGTACGTCGTAGTAGTAGTATTATACATGGGTCCTTTGCGACAGTAATATTACAACGCCTGCCTCTTGAAACAGAAAGGGACCTCGTCAGTTGCTGCAGATAAATTATTTGCCGTACATCCCAAGAGTTTGACGTCTCCAGTATGGTGCGCATATAATAAACTTGTCGCGCAGCCGGCGATGACAAAGTCGTCTTTCGGCCGTTCCATTTTGTTTGGTCTTTTCTTACGAGTAAGTAAAATATGATCTAACTTCATGGAAGTAGGTAGAGAATGCTCGAATTATCAGTCTGTATGTTCTTGCAGTAGAAGGGATACTGTATGACTGCAATTTTTTTTTTTTTAGAAAACAGTGATGAGTGCAAAATCTCCTTACTAGCGGGATCCTATAATATAATTATGTAAGTTCTGTACACTACCGAAGAGGAGAGAAGCTCGAACGAAACGCCACAGCCCAATATTGAGTTCTGCTTCTGAAACCAATACGATTTGACGGTTTCTATAAATCGCTTCTATCAATTATTATTTTTATTTTTACATATTATAACATATTTTGTATTTTATTATAGGGATTGTCTATACATTTATCGACTGATTTTTTTTTATTTACAGTCGAATTTTGTAGCGTACCATTCTTCACTGCTCCAGGCTTCGAACTCAGCTTTTTGGTTTGCCTGGGCTTTTTTTTATCGATTTCATTCTTTTTTGGGCTTTATTTTAATCAAATATAGCATTCAAACCAAACAAAACATTTTAGGAAATTTAACCAAACAAAACATCTTGAGAAATTTAACCAAACAAAACATCTTGGAAAAATTAAAAAAACAAAACATCTTGGGAAAATTAAACAAACATAGCATTCAAACATAGCCTGACTACTATCATACAACCAAAATAACATAATCACACTCCAACCTCTTAGAATTCAAAAAAAAAAGATCAGTAGTCATCACCTGAACTGCCGGAGTAAAATGCAGAACCATTTGTGGACTCAAATAGTTCGAGGTCACAATCAATTCAAGGTTTCAAGTATTGGACAGCAGCCATGAAGTTCACACTCGATTGGAGACTGTAAGCTGGAATCCAGGGTTATGGCAAGAAAAATTTGTGGACAGGCGCGTGAAACGATGAAAATAGTATTCAAACAACGGAAACGTGGCTAGACAAAGGAAACTTCAAGAAAGCGGGTCTGGAAAAAATAACAGATGGTACTTCGCAACCCGGAAAAAGCGCCAGCGTTCGCGTTCATCCCGAGACACGAATCTCAAAGAAACGGACGGCTGACAAAACGACTACTTTTGGGCACAAAAAACAGATGACTGTGGTTTAGCACTTCCGAAAAAAGTATTCGAAAAAAAGCGGTCCGGACAAAGAAGCTTCAAGATACCGGGCGTGGAAAAGAAAAACGGGTGCGAATTTGCAAACCGCGTTCATCCCGCATCCATCCCGAGTACGAATCTCAAAAAAAACATCCAACGGCATAAAAAACGACTGTTTTGCGTATAAAAAAAAACAAGCGACTGCAGTCTAGCAATTCCGTTTATTATATTACAATTCCGTAACCTGTATGATGGTCTAAATGTTATAATATATCTTTCGTTGTACTGTCTTTCTTACATAATGCGCTATTATTTATCAGTTATTTCTATCGACTACTATTATTCATCAACTGTAACCAAAAGTCTTCGGAAAAAGAAAATATAAAAGACCGGACACCCCACACATACGGCATTCAACTACGCAAGGCCTTCAATCTGTTCGACACTCGTGTGCAATTCTTTTTACCGGTAAACTATGTGCAATTTAAAACTGTCGTCCACTTGTCTAGTCAAAACAATCTGCTTATTCTTTTTATCCCCTCAGAAAGGTGCGTGCTAATTGCTGGACATAATCTAATAGCATGCCCAATTGGCTCAACTATAAATACCAATACATACGAACTCTCAACCACCAGTCTCAAACAGCTAATTAAACACCGAAAGCAAGCCCGCCTGCGTCAATCTTTCTAGTTGGGTGAAGGCGAACATGGCTGGCTCAGGTGAGTTCAGGCGCGTCTTCGCGTCGTTCGACCACGACGGCGATGGCAAGATCTCCTCCACCGAGCTGCGGCACTGCATGAAGGCCGCGCTCGGCGAGGACATGTCGGCCGAGGAATTGCAGGCGCTGATGGCGTCGGCGGACACCGACGGCGACGGGCTGCTTGACGAAGAGGAGTTCATGAGGCTGGTGCAAGAAATGGAGGCGGATCAGGGGGAAGAAGACAAGTGCAAGTGGCTACGGGAGGCGTTCGGGATGTACGAGATGGAAGGGAGAGGATGCATCACCCCGTCGAGCCTGAAGCTGATGCTGAGCAAGCTGGGCTTGCACCTGGACATTGAAGAGTGCCAGTTCATGATCTGCAGGTTCGATCTGAATGGAGATGGGGTGCTCACCTTCGACGAGTTCAAGACTATGATGATGGGATGAGTTGCCGGCCGGCCGCCGTTGTTGTTTCTAGCTAAACTAGCCTTATGCTTGTTCATTGTGAATTGTGATTGAATCATTCCTTCACAAAAACTGTACGTTCTTTGTATGCTTGTCTGACCAATAGTACATTCGATCATATGCACCTTGATTAAACGGATAACGTTAGAGATGTTAAATCGCCCATGGTGACAGTGAAATGTGTACTTCTTATCACTGTCAGTCTAAAACTTAGACAACGGTTCTAGCTGCGGTTAGCCGGACTGGACGATCTGCATCGAAAGGCCTGGGCGAGGAAACTTGTTAGGTTTGGATGGCAGAGCTCTTGCCCATTTCAAAAAAGAAAAAAAGAAAGAAACTTGTTACGTCCGCGCACATACGCCAGCGGCCAACTGCCATCTAGATACAGTAAGGACACCCGATTGTACGGCAACACCGAACGCGTGCGTACTGGCATTTCGTTTGGGTTTGAACAAAGGAGTGACCCATTTGCTAACCCTGATATCCTAACATGACAAAAACGCTGGTGCAAGCTAGTCTGAATTGACACTGGCAAAAGCAACCAGGATTTTCGACGGCCCAGCTTGAGCCAACACACACACCCCAACCCATCGTTTGAAGTGTTCCTATTAGTCTTTGGTGCTAGTTTTTTACTATGTTTTATAACTTTTGACTGGAAATAGACATATTCTTTTCAGTTTATTTTAGCTTATAGCTTACTACTTTACTCGAACAAATAAATAGGATAACTTCTCTGTTGTTGTTTTAAAGCGGCTTATCGGTTTCTGGTTCATTCGCACGAACGCTCGCACTATGACCAAAAGTCATAAACCACATCCCAAAAAACATACCCAATAAATAGGAGTGGTTGAAAGAAATAATTTTAGAAAGAGGATACGAGCGATGTAAAAAGTGAGGGAGGTATGCGTGTGTGTGACGGGAGCGAAAGGAGTGGGGTCAGACACTAGTCGTAGGAAAGTCAGACAAATCCACTACGCAATAGGTTGTCGTAGACAAGTCAATCGGAGATAGACTAGTCGTAAGAAAGTCCACGACCACGAGACAGGACCACTTACGATTATGTAGTCGTAGAAGAACTTATAATTTATGTTGTCGTAAAAGATTTATAACCAAGGAGTCGTCGTAGAAGTACTTGATCATATGGTCGTAGAGGGACTTATGACTACTCTGTGAAATTTTTCTCTTACCGATAAGCAGTATACTTAGAGAATATGATGGTATAATAATTAGTGGATTACTATATCGTCATCAAAGCTAATGGATTAAATGATTTTTTATTTCTGAAAATCAGAAGTCATGTTGTTTAGAATGGAATGGCGCGGCCTGGAAAACCCCATCTATGATCCGCCTATCCCCGCGCGGCAGCCCAACAACCGCTGCGTCCCGTCTGTTTGTGCGCGTGGTTGGGTGGGATATCTGGGCCTGCGCGGCGCCGGGCGAGGAGATGGATGGGCTGTGCGCCTGTGCTTGCACGTAACATATTTGACGGAGAGCAGCGAAGCGCGCGAAAACAGGTGTCTTTTACTGTAGAGGTGGTTGATATGCCACCAACACCGTGCCTCACACGATAAATCGCCGGCTACAGTTGGCTTCTTTTTTGGTTGATGGTTTATATAGGTCCTGTTTGTTTCCACTTAAGATTATTATAATTTAGCTTATAATCATAAGTGGAAACAAACAGCTTAGATTATAAGGTAACTTGTTATAATTTAATAGTCCAGATTATTGTAATCTAATAAGCTCAAAAAAGAAGCTTATTTCAGCTTATAGATCCACCTTTTATCTTAATGACCATAAAACTTTAGAAATATTACCCACCTTTGCCATTCATCCATCCCCCAACTCCCGTACCTCTCTCTCAAGGGCATTGTGGTCTTTAAACATTCAAATACAACAATCCATAACTCTGATAATCCAGGCTGTCAAATACCTGACAGCTTATTTCCCACCAACTTATTATAAGTTAGCTTATATAATCCTCCACCTATAAGTTAGATTATAATAATCTTAAGTGGAAACAAACAGGGCCATAGTCTAGCGTGAGTGTTTGTATAAACTAATTAAATATCGATAAATCGTTTAATAAAGACTGTTATGATAAGTTATATTTTAAAAAATAAAAAAAATTATTTTACTTATTTATTTAAAAAATTATAAACTATAAGCTCAAAAGCTATATAGGAAGTTCCTTTTATTTATGCAAAGATGTCGACAGCCACCGGCACACTGCGAGATGCTCGGCTTAGTTTAGTACGGGAGTGTGTTGCTGCTGCTGACACACTGAGAGCAATCGATGAATCGAGTTCTTGTTGCGTTTTAGATAACTAATAAACATGCGAATGGACCACACGATTAAGGGCCTGATCCGAATTCTATCTTTTGATTTTTTTTAAAAAATCAGCTTTTAAACTAACCAGCTTCTTAAGTTGATTTTTATAAATTATTTATAAAAGTCATTATAAAAGCCATTTGATCAGAATGATTTTTAACATATATATGTCTTACGCCCATAAACTATCTCGTAATTATCTAAAAACTAAAAACTTCAGCAAAAAACGACAACACTTTCGAACAGACCTAACTCTCCGATCCACTTGGCAATCAGGTCACTGCTGGCCCAAGCCATATGGCGGTGAGTGAGTGGCATTTAAAGATGCGGTGCGCTCGATCATTAGCTTTGGATTTCATCTATCATGCCCTTGGACATCCGATACATATGCTTTTTATCCGTGCAGAATCGCCTTTGCATTTGCTTATCAGTATCGCTCGAACAGTGTTTACTCTTACTACTAGTATACTACAGATGAAGTAAATGAGCAGACGCGGATCAATCACGATGATTGCCGTCGCCGATAGGTGCAAGTATTATAACTACATATAGCTTCTCCAGAAGCGACTTTCTCATTTCTCTTATTCTCGTCTCACTTCAAAAATAAAAATAGAGTCTTATAAGTATATTACGTACTTCACTCTCTCGCTTCTATCTTGTGTACACATCTCTTCTTCATTTTTCCACCGCTCACACCCTCTTTCTAAAAGTCACTTCTTTTGATATTGATATTTATTTTTAGATAAAAACTATCAGTCATAGTCAAAAAATATGAGCTACCGTTAATACGAACAGACCTGCATCTCAATCTCTTGCAAGATCTATTCTCTTGCAAGATCTAAAGTACTATTGTGGGATACCAATGGTTGCAATATTTTGCATGCTTCTTTGACAAGTTAAATGGGGAATATAACTTTACTTTCGAGATGGCGTACAACAATTGGGCAGCGAGAAAGCTACAAGTTTTTTTAAAATTCGCTACCCGCATTAGCATCAGTTTGGCCATCCCGTGCAGCTCCTGCTGCCTGCTCAATCGGAGAGACAGGAAAATGATGTGCACGTCAAGGTTAGAAACGATCGCTAATATTTGCAGAAGATATATGCACAGGAACGTACGTACGCATGCTTTCCCACCATGCAAATCAGCTTCACTATGAAGGAAATGTTTTGCAACTCTAATGTACAAAAGTACCAAATTAACTAGAAATAATTTAATTTTTCACAGCAATAGAAAAAGGTTACCGTGTTCGAAACGAAATCTTCATCCTAAAAGCATGTATGCCCTGTAATGTACAGGTTCATGCCACTGTAAGGGGTAAGGAAAAGTACTAGCTTCTCCTGATCATATGTGCCAAAGTAACATTTAAGGGAATTACTAATTACTACTCGAGTGTTTTTTTTTATCGAGCACTCAATTTCTCACTATAGAATTTTACCTTGAGATTTGTACTCTACCTCCCTCTTCGACTACGACGACGGCTCCAACGAGTTAGGGTTAGGGTTAAGGTTGGGTTCCCCTGGATTTAGAGTGAGGCTAGGGGCGGTGGCAGACCAGCGATGGTCGATAGACAGCGCCGCCAGCAGTGGGGCGGTGGTGCCTCGGCCATGGGTCAGAGGAGGGTAGTGGGCGGTAGAAGTCGACAGCACACGAGAACAAGTGGTTAGGAGGAGGTGGCTGATCTGACGGCTACCGCCATCGGAAATGAGGAAGGAGGGTGGTGGCAGGGGAGCTCACTGGAGTAGAGGAAGGTGGGTGGTGCGGGAGAGCTTACCAGAGTGGAGGAAGGTGGGTGATGTGGGGAGCTCGTCAGAGTAGGGGAAGGAGATGGCGACGGCGACAGTGGTTCCTCGGCAAGCATTGCTAGTGCTGGATGACTTCAACGCGACAGTTGAGGTAGGAGGCAGCTAAGGTTTGGAGTAGGGAAGGAGAGAGAAAGTGGTAGGGTATATTTTACCTGGTTTTGTAGAAGAGATGAGGTCCTTTATATTTACATCCAATTATTAAAATTTTAAGTGCCCTTTAATAAAAAAAGTACTCAATTTTCACCTAGATATCTCCAATATTTAATTTGTTTTTGTTCTTTTCACTCTTCCAACTATGTGAGAGAAACAATTAACCAGCGGGCAGTCGTGCACGGCAGCAGGGGATGGGCCGTGGGTGCATGGCCGTGCCATTTCTGCTGATAGCTACACACGCAATGGTTACGCGAAAAGGACAAGGGATCTTGACGAAGGGCCCACCATTCAGTCAGCAGCTGATATCGCGCAAGAAAGGGGATCTTGGAAGCATATTACTACACATTTAAATCTGCGCGCTGTCGTACAGTTGGAATTGCAAAGATAAATCATAAACTCACACCAAATTCGTAGTATTTCGGAAAATGCAGTTGGTACTAGCTTACTTCTTTCCCTTTTTACTCCTTGATGATATCACCATGAGTCAGTACTGGTTGTGATCAAAATGGCTGAAAAGCCCGTGGTTTATGGCTGAAAACACTGTAGCTGGCTGAAAAAAGCACTGTAGCTGACAGAGGCTTATTTACCATAATTAAATTTAAAAAAAATTTAAAAATAGAAAAAACATATTAGCCCATCACGTATAATGTAAACAAATACGAGGAAAAAAAGAACCGGTAAAAAAACTCAAAAAAAAGCCAAAAGTTCAGAAAAAGACGAAATTTATGAATAGTGCAAAAATAAGCTGAAGCCAAAAGCTCAAGCCATATTGATCACACAATTTCACACGAGAATTATCCGCGCCACCTAAACATCATACTATTGTCGGGTTGTGTCTTATTACTTTTAGTCACAATTTATTAGTCTAGTTAATAGAAATTACTAAAAGGAGCCAAAAACTATTGAAAAAACAAAAAATAAACGTGGCCATCGCCTACTCGTGACCAGTCTAGTTCTACTGGCTACTAGTCTAGTAAAACAGTGGGTTTGAACCGTGTTTTTGCACGGGCCCGCGTTACTTTCTGATTTGTTTCGTCGAACGAGCAGCATCTGCAGGCACGCCGCTCGTCCGCACGGCTACTTTGGCAAACCTGACGAAAGCGGCACACATGTTCCCACTAGCCCTCACAGCTTGCAAAGCACTGAAAGCAGTGGTCGATTTGGTGTGCTGTAACTAAAGGAAACATGAGCATGGGTTTCTTCAGGCTGATAGTTTATGAGTTAAATATTTAAATTTTGGTTATTTATGAGAGGCAATACGTAGAGAAAAATAGTTGTATGTGATTTTGACCGACACAACTAAACTCAGTATACTTTTTACTATACTTTTTCTATTAACCCCATTTTAAAAAAGCGCATCGTTTAAAAGTTAGTTATTGTAGACAGCATAAATATAATCTAAATTTGAATCCAAAAACCCCGGCCATGATCCTCTTAGCTGGCATAACATATGCACACAAATAGAGCATGTATAAATGGAAATAAGCTTTGTTTATACCTTAGATACAACATTGAAGTACGATTAAAAGAACATCAAACAATACCAACAACGAAAAGCAATTAGTGTGTGAAATCAATGGGCAATACAATAGTGAAGTTCATAGGACTGCGGTGAACTTTTCAGGACAATCTTCCTTGTCTTATTAGAAGTGTGACTAATATAAAAATTGATTTATACATGCTATGATTTTAGCATAATTGATTAGGTGATTTTATTTTTTAAGGAGATGATTTTATTGTAGTATCAACCAAAAATCATGAAGTACAAGCAGAGAGCCTAGCCAAGATCGGTCGTTTACAGCCCTAGGCATGGTCCAGTTTGGTCTGGCCTTGTAGACCCTTTCTATGCCGGTCCACAATAAGACAACAGCCACCCCCACGCCGCACCCAATAAAACGCCACGCCACCACGGGGTCCATCACGAGCTCCCCCACCCCACCACGCTCCCCAATCCTCCCCGCTACTACACACGAACAAAGCAGAGAGACAGCGAGAAAGAAATGGCGGTTCCCACGTGCGGCCGCCGCCGGCCGCAGGCGCACAGCCTCCTCGTCGCCGTGCTGTTCCTCGTCGTCTCGGCCAGCGTCGCGCGGCCGGGCCTGGCTGGGAGCCCGATAAAGACGGTGGTGGTGGTGGTGATGGAGAACCGGTCGTTCGACCACATGCTGGGGTGGATGAAGCGTCTCAACCCGGCGATCGACGGCGTGACGGGCGGCGAGTGGAACCCGATCAACACGACGGACCCGTCCGCCGGGCGCGTCTACTTCGGCGAGGGCGCGCAGTACGTGGACCCGGACCCGGGGCACTCGTTCCAGGAGATCCGGCAGCAGATATTCGGGTCGGACAACGCGTCGGGCCCGGCGCGGATGGACGGGTTCGTGCAGCAGGCGCGGTCGCTGGGGGCCAACATGACGGACGCCGTCATGAACGGCTTCGTGCCCGACAGCGTCGCCGTCTACCGCGAGCTCGTCAAGGAGTTCGCCGTCTTCGACCGCTGGTTCGCGTCCGTGCCGTCGTCCACGCAGCCCAACCGACTGTTCGTGCACTCCGGCACGTCCGGCGGCGCCACCAGCAACGACCCAGCGTGCGCACATTAACTCACTCCCCACTGCTGGCTCTTTAATTATGTTCCGCGTTTTTAATTGATCTGTTGATATCCTGAGCTGGTTGCCACAATGCATTTTGATTCGTTGCGTGTGGACACGTTGTTGATTCATCGTGCGCTGCGACCTGATCGGACGCAGGGGTTGGTAGCCAAAATTGTCGATGGATGGTTTTAGCGGTGGCATAATGGCATGGTAGGGTGTTCTAGAGCTGTTGCATGCTAGATTAAGCACAAAATGCCATGATCGTCCTAGTTATAGAAAGTGTTACTACAACGGAGTTGCATATTAACCGAAACGTTAATACGAGACCATTTTAAATAGTTTGTAATTTTGTCAGCATACATAGGCAGCTTTGTGATTAAACAGATACCAAATTTTGCTTAAAATATATTGTTGGATATATCATGTGACGTTTACTATCGTGGTATTTTCTATAATTGCACTAGTACAACTAGCGATCTAATTGCATACCCTTTTTGTAAAAATCACGTGGCAATTTTTACATCTACACGTAAGAAAATCTCCGTTGCGGGCAGAAGCTAGCTTGTGCTGACACAAGGCATGATTTTTTATTTCAATTCAAAAGAACAGAGTAGTCACTGCACGCACCTATCTTGGGCACAGTACTTTCCTGCACAGACTCTTGAAACGCAGAAGTATTTTAGATAGCAAGCTGATCCGCCGCTCAGCACATACTCTGGAAGACGACGGTCATTGAACGATAAAATTGGACCAACATGCACAAAGACGATGCAAATAGTACTTCTTTAAAACTACGTCCCATGCAACATTTTTTTTCTTCTCAGTGCCACATTCCTTTTTTTTATTTTATTATAAGAAATCAACGGTTGCTACTCGCCAACTCCTATCTTTTTGTGTAGACCGCAACCCAACATTTTTTTTTCTCAGTGTCTCTTTTCCTTCTCTGTTTTTTGTTCTTTTGAGCCGGATGACCTAACCGAATAGTTCATCAAAACATACCATCCTAATTCCTAACATACATCACGCGGGGAGACTATGGAGCCTCACGTTTATTTGTTTCCTCTGCTTCTTTGTTCAGCAGTATCTTCTTGCAAGTTTTTTTTGAGTTATAATTTATGGTTTAATTTTTTAAATTCTAGTTGTTAACGAGAGATGATACGCAGAGAAAAATAGTTATCTGTGATTTTTATCGATACAGTTGAACTTAATATACTTTTTATTATAATTTTTTTAATAACTCTATCTTAAAAAATATATTATTTAAAAACTAATTACTATGTATAAACGACATGGCACGAGCGGAACCGAAACGGACTGAGCCGAGTTTTAAACCTCACATTTCTGCTGTCTAGTGTGATACATCATATGATAGGGCACTGCCACACTAGTACAAGAAAAGTCACAATTTGATGTAGCAAAAGAGACACATGTCCGGTTGTGATTAACCGGTACAACAAATATCATCGGTGGTTTTTATTATTGCAAATTGTGATTCGTCGCAGGCAGCCTTTGATTATTTTGGGGCCACGCGTTGCTTTTGCCTTTCACTTTTGCTCTCCCTCCAGTCTCCAGAGATCAGATTAGCGCACTAGGGTGAACATGTAGTAAATTAGTAGTGTACTCGATAATTAATCACCTAGATGATGTTGTTCATTTGAGCCGTAACATATAACTAAATTTTTTAAATTTTAGTTGTTTATTAGAAAGTACGAAAAGAAATATTTATATATAATTTTAATTAGTATATCTAAAATTGATCTAATGTTTATGTAGATTATATTTTAAAAAATATTTTAAAACCTAGTTAGAAGCCGAAAAGAACAACTTTCGATCGTCCATGTGAAATGAGATGGTCGGAGGTGGCACGCAACCACGAGAGGGTGGTCCACTTGATGATCGAGAGATGAAAAAGAAGTGGTCACCGTACATAACTGTGGGACCACGGATTAACTGGCCTTGTTTGTCAGTGAATCTATAGATATCTCTTTTGGTCATCGTGATGTGGTTATGACAAGAGCCGGAGGGCACAGGAGTGTTTGTATACTGCCTGACGTCTTTCAGTTATGGTCAATATTTTTTTATTGAAAATAAATATTATTGGTAAAAAAGTGATTTTAGAAATAAGATGTGAGCGGAAAAAAGTAAGAAAGATATATGTACAAAATAGGAGTAAAAAAGTGGAATGTACCATACACTCATAACCTTCTACTTTGGGGGTGATGGTTCGGCTGAAAAGCTCGTGGCTTATGGCTGAAAACACTGTAGCTGACTGAAAAAAACACTATAGCTGACAGAGGTTTATTTATCATAATTAAATTTAAAAAAATTTAAAAATAAAAAAATATGTTAGCCCATTACGTATAATACAAACAAATACGGGGAAAAAAAGAACCGGCAAAAAAGCTAAATAAAAAGCAAAAAATTCAGAAAAAGACGAAACTTATGAATAGTGCCAAATAAGCCTCCAGCACTGTAGCGAAGCCACAATGATCGCAGCCTTTATCTTAGAGTAAGATATAAATAAAAAATGTAAAAATTATTTTTAATAAACTAGGTATTCATATTGTATTCTGGCTAAGTAGAAGCCTCTACGTACAGCCTTTAGCTTCGGCCAGGAGCTCACAAACATACTTGTGTCGGTGAACGGGTCAAGTGAGATTTGAGAAGACTCCTAGACTCCAACGCAGTGTCGTCTTGATATCCGTGCATCATGCGGTGCTATGCAATGAGACGTGTGCTGTGCGGCTGTTCAATGCTTGCATTGCCTGCAGGAAGGAGTAAAATACTGTAGGGTGTGTCGGAGAACTAGGATGCCATGTGTCGTTGGGACCACGCCTGCTGTGCGCCATTGCTTTTGTGGTGTTGACCAGCAAAGTGCGAGATAGTGGTGTTGACTATGGTCTACCAATTGGGCCACATCTTACGTCTGTCTAACAACCGCAGGGGAGAAACGCTGCTCGCATCTAGTAGTCCGAATAGCTAGACCTGCTGTTTGAGGCCGGATCAAGCTTAGCACAGGCGGCCCAAAACCTGTCAGGCCTCAACCCCAACCGAGCTAGATTTTGCCCCGCCCAATGAACGGGCCCAGCAGCAGCCTACCCCAGTCAGGAAAGCTGAAATCAGCAATAAGAAAGTTCAGCAAACCCAGATCAAAACTTCAGACCAGCTGTTTCTTTTTTAGGGAACAATGGATGCGATGTTTAACTTCATTGCGCACTTGTCAGAGGACAGAAATTATCCTAGCTCTCTCTGGCAAAAAAAAAAAAAGCTCCTTATTGTGAACAATGGATGCAGGTTGCTTGCCAAGGGGTATCCGCAGAGGACCATCTTCGACAACGTCTACGACGCCGGGCTGTCGTTCGGGGTCTACTTCCAGGACGTGCCGGCGGTGCTCTTCTACCGCAACCTGCGCAAGCTCAAGTACCTTACCAAGTTCCACCCGTTCCACAACGCCTTCAAGGACCACGCCAGCCGGGGCTCCCTCCCCAACTACGCCGTCGTCGAGCAGCACTACATGGACTCCGAGGCCAACCCGGCCAACGACGACCACCCCTCCCACGACGTCTACCAGGGCCAGATGTTCATCAAGGAGATCTACGAGACCCTCCGCGCCAGCCCGCAGTGGAACCAGACGCTCATGGTCATCACCTACGACGAGCACGGCGGCTTCTTCGACCACGTTCCCACGCCCGTCGACGGCGTGCCCAGCCCCGACGGCATCGTCGGCCCGGCGCCGTACAACTTCACATTCGACCGGCTGGGTGTGCGCGTCCCGACCATCATGATCTCTCCGTGGATTGACAAGGGAACAGGTCAGTAGGCATTTGTAGTTTTTAATCTCTGCAGATCTAACACTAGCTCAAATAAAACTAACTGATTAAATGTTTTCAGTTGTCCATGGGCCAAATGGAAATCCAACCCCAACATCACAATACGAGCATTCCTCGATTCCTGCAACCGTGAAAAAGCTGTTCGATCTGCCGCAAGATTTCTTGACTAAAAGAGACGCATGGGCTGGAACATTCGAAAGAGTTGTGCAAACGAGAACTGAACCAAGGACAGATTGCCCAGGTAGGACTTCATTTTTGCTAAGCACTTCAATCCGTAGAGTAAATAAGGGGTAACTACTTGGCCAACCTGGAATTATTGTACAGCTACTATACAACACGGTATTGCTACTAGCTAGGAAAAATTAATCTGTTTTATGCTACTAGATCATATACGCTGGTCTGGTATGCTTTGTATTCTGAATACTTCTCCATGTACATATGCAGAGCAACTCCCAATGCCGACAAGGATACGGCAAACCGAGGCGAACGAGGAAGCGAAGCTGAGTGAGTTCCAGCAGGAGATCATCCAGCTCGCGTCGGTGCTGAATGGGGACCACCTCCTCACCAGCCTGCAGGACAGGATCAGGGACAGGATGAACGTGAGGGAAGGCATTGCGTACATGAGGAACGCTGTAAAGCGCTTCTTCGAGGCGGGCATGTCCGCCAAGAGGATGGGCGTCGACGATGAGCAGATCGTCAAGATGAGGCCCTCCCTCACCACCAGGACCTCATCTGCAATGGAAGAACATCCATAGAAAGAGCAGCAAGGAAAACATAGAAATTGATGCCGAAAATTACATACAGAAGAGCCAGCATAGCCAGTGTGTTAGTGCTTGTGCTAGATTAATTGAAAATGCACTGGGATATACATGGGCTATACAAATGAAACATTGGTTTGGTATACAAACTGCATTGTCCTTGGCATGCAATGTTGTCTCTCTCTCTGATAGGAACCAGATATTGTACAGGGAGAGCAGGACAAGAACATGGTCTGGGCCGGTGTTGCATGTAATCCGGTGCGATAATTCCATCCCACCTAGACCATGCATTTCCGCATCACATTAGCTTATCAGACTAGGTGCAAATCTGCCAAAAAGACTGAAGGAAGCCTCACCCAAAAACGGACGTCCAAAATTGGTCAAGTCTACAGAGCTACAGACTGGCAAATGACAAACCACAGTCTTTTACTAACTAAAACGTACAAATCTATAAAATCACAACGAATTTCCTTTTACAGTTCAAAAAAAATAAATGAATTAAGTTCGATGCATGGAATACGCCGTACAATTTGACCTCTACACGCGGAAATGTACCACTCCACCATCGTCGGAGTGCGCTATCACATGCATGCGCTCCTCTCGTGCTGGGCCGGAGCCGAACGCAGCAGCCATAGCTAGCAAGCACATAAGCGCAGGTTCATCTTCTACCTTTCAACTCCTCATCCTGTCGCCGCACTACTCCCTGCCTCCCGCAAACCCGCACTTGTCCACAAACTCACAGTGCCAACGCTTCGATGACGATCATCATCGCGCTCCATCCCAGGTACCAACAATATGGAGTACAGTCTGTGCCGTGCACCCTCATCGACCACCATCGCAGGCACTGATCAGTGGTCAGCCAAAGTAACAGATGTAGCAGCCACAAGATCTGGAAACTGGAATCGGCGCTCTAGATCAAGAGCTGGCCAAGCTGGTCCATGGATGCCTGCGATCTGCATGCCGTTTATGGATCGTCATCACGCGTATGGGTTACGCACAAAGGCCAGGACCCACGCGGCATGGAAACAACTCTCTTTTTGAAGAATTTAACTGATGCTCTCGTTGTTCTTTTTGAAATGATGTTATCGACTTTATCTGCTACTTTTGTAATCATTTGAAAAGAACAGAGACAGTAGTAATGTATCCTCTGCCAAGCAATTACGACGTGTAGTTTTGGACAACAAGTCCTCAAAGAAGGTTTTCGACATCAACTAGTCAGATCAGCAACGCATCGTTGGAGTGTACGGCGCGTGGTAGAACCAATTAAAATGTCACTTCAAACTCAAAAATTGTTAAAAAGAAACGAAAAAAGTGAAGGATCATGTGAGAAGATCCAAATACTGTTGTGATGAACTATTGCAAGTTTTGTAGAGTGTGAAAATGGTTGTTGCAAAGATTGCATTTAATTTAGGCTGTTTTCTATGAGTGTCAGGAAAATCAGAAGTACCGCAGGTATTAGTTCGGTAGTTCCGCTTTGTGGAAGTACCGCAGGCATAAGTGCAGTAGTACCGCTTGGCGGAAATACCGGGTTGAGTTACGATATGTTTTTTCAGAGAGCTCTAGGTGAGATTTAGCGTGCGGAAGTATCATTTTGGGAGGCGGTAGTTCCGCATTGAGGAAGTACCGGTGTGTTAGGCGCGGTACTACCGATCTTTCCAGAAAACAGGGGTTTGGGATTTGAGTCATGGATTGAGTTGGGATGACCTAGGTCAATGGATTAAGGTTGTATGATACATGTCTTAACTAATGTAGATTAAGGTTGGATGTGCAAGATCGTTTGGAGTCAACCATGGTCAACGGCGAGGATCGGGGTTAGGCTCATAGAAAAGTTAATGCTCAGAATAATAGAGAATGCCGGGTGAGATGGTGAGCTCAAGCATGGTACCAAAAAGGTAGGAATGTTGAAAACGAGTTCGAACTGCGGGATAACACCATGTAGTTTGCACGAGCCAAGTGAGCCATGGTTCGGTGGAACCGGGATGGGAGAGACTTGGCATCGCGTGGCAGACTAGTGGTGCACCTACACGTGGCAAGCATGGTGATTGCTTGCAGTGGTTGGAGACGACTGAGTTAAGAAAGGGTATTTTGATAGTTTAACCAAAATACCGAAAACCATCTTAGATCAAAACCGCGACATATGGACGATGCGTTGGAGAACGGTTTAGGTCAAGGTGGAGCTGATTGGATCAAAGATAATAATTTAGCGGATACACACTTATACACTTTAAAAAGCGTGCATAAGTGAATTTGTGAGAGTAAAACCTGTGTGTGGGGTTAACGGTCTCCCCTGTTATAATAGTGGATAGTATCCATTAAAGGGTGTAGGTGGTTGATTGCCCACCTATAAAAGGGGGTTGGGATGGAGACACGTAGGGTTAAACATCTAACCCATCTCTTGTGCTCTCATCTCTAGCGTTAGGTTTGAGAGTGAGTGCTTTGTGTACTCTTTGTCCTTCAAGGTGGAGTGGCTGTAAAACCCACATTTTCAAGTACGTAATACATTGATCACTTTGCATCTCTTGTGTCTCTCTTGTTTTTAATTGATGTGCTTGACTTTTGGTTGGTTTTGATCTCTCCTCTTTCTCTCTTGTGATCTTACTGTGCCAAGAACGTGTAAAAGATAGAAATAATCTTTGGGAATACATCTCTACCCATCTAGTCACTTTGATAGCAAGATTCACAAGAAAACCCGGTTTTACTTGACTTTGGTCTCTTTGGTGCATTTCTTGATCTGAGAGTTTTTGGTTAGGATTCTTCTGTGTTCTAGCTTGTTGTGACATATGGAAATATATCTAGAGTCATTTTGTCCATTTTTACCCACGAGCAAGTTGTATTCACAGTTTAGGGTTTTGGATCGATTTTGAAGCAACATTCGAATAAACTAAAAAAGGTTACACCTTTAGCCATGATTTTTATGATCATTTATTGGAATATGTTCTTGATACCTTAGAGAAGGTCCATGCAAAATTTTATATCATTTGGATCTACAGATCAAAAATTCTCAGGATTTTGGTTTTTAAAACCATATTGAAAATACTATTCACCCTGATTTTACTGTAGCAGCAAAAGCACTAAGATTACTACAACGGTAGTACCGCGGTTACTGTAGCAAGCGGTAGTACCACAATTATAATGGTGGTAGTTCCGATTTTTCTTAGGTTTTTAGCGTCTCGAATTGCTAGTTTTTGTAGTGACCTTCCATCTTAATCTTCATAGCTCTGTAGCTATTGAAGTAAAAGATTTGTGAATATTTGGGGGGAAATTAGAATGCACAATTCACCCTCCTTTATTGCCATATTTGGTCTTTCAAAAAGAGATAGTTTTGCTGTGAATAGCAACATTTGTGTCCACTTTTCCTTCTTTTCCTTTACCTTCTGATTTATTATTTGTCAAAAATTAAATATTTTTATTACTAACAACATTAATTTGAAATTTATACATAGATTAAAAATGAGAAGAAGTGCATTCATAAATTTTCTTCAAAAATTTTCATATAGATTTGATGTCCAAATTGGGAGTATTTTATGATTGCACCTATCGATGTTTTAATATCGATCTTATGTTTGATTTGTTTGGATTTGGGGATTCTCTCAATAGACCTAGAGTATACACGTGCAGAGTAAGGATATAGGAATCTTTATCCAGGTTCGAGCCTTCTCCTGAGAGAATAATAGCCCTACGTCCTGTGTAATTGCTAATCACCAGAAAAAGAATTACAATAGAGAATTATGTGAATGGCTAGCGCTCTCTCCCCCCTCTCTTTGACGTTAACCTTTATATAGTCAGTGAAGTGATGGCAGTTGTCTCGCACCAGAAGATGCCTCAACGCTTCGAATAATAACTGCCTGACAGAAGTTACTGTCAGAGAAATGTAAAAGGCCATTCACCGTGTAGTAGTTGTTGTTAGAGAGAGCTCGTGTGCGGTTAGTAGATAAATGAACATTCTAACCGTCTTGTCTGATGAACCAACAATGTAGTTCATCATCGTAGACAGGTTGGTTGAAGATAGATTTGTCATAGGAATTCGCACGACCAAAGAGTGGTCATAGTAAGACTTGCGACTGCGTGGTCTTAGAAGGACTTACGACTAGAGGAGTAGTCGCAGCAGGAATTACGACTATTTGGTCGTAGAAGGACTTACGACCAAAAGGGTAATTGTAGTAAGACTTACGACTATGTGGTCGTAGAAGGACTTTTGACCAAGTGATAGTCGGAGTAAGTCTTATGACCATGTGGTCGTAGAAGAGCTTACAATTATATGGTCGTAGAAGAGTTTACGATCATCCTGCCATATTTACCTCTTATCGATAAGGGGTATATTCAAGGAATATAATAACGTAATAATTTGAAGATTATTCTATCCTCGTTAGCACCTATTTGTGTGTTTATACGGATATCTTCCAGTCACAAGTAGGGCTGTAAAAACAGTTCGAGGCTCGCAAGCTGTTCGAGCTCAGCTCGCTCTAGATTCAAGCTCTAAACGTGTCGAGCTTGAGTTTGATCACGAGCTCGTGAGGTTCAACGAGCTGAGCTTGAATAGCTCATCAGGACTCGATTTGAGTTTGAATATTGCTGCACGTTAACTTTTACCAACTTTACTTGAGCCGAGCTCAAGCTTGAACTTTTTATTATTGATAATTAGTATATGTTGAATTGTTGAATGTTACCGAATTTACTTGAGTCTACTAAAACTTAGGCCAAACCAAACTTAAATCTAGGTCCAAACTTGAACTTCAAGTCATGCTTGCTCGAGCTTAGCTCAAGCTTGGGAGGCGGCACTTGCTCGAACTCAGCTCAGTCTTACAGCCCTATTCACAAACCATATCACTAGTACCAGTTACTACGATGCGAGTGATACGGATTGGTATGTACGCCCAGTAAATTTATTATTTTACACCATGTTGGTCATTTCATCCCGTATGATCGAGATCCACGGCACTGCAGCGGCTAAACAGACCAACCAGTTAATTAAGATCCATATCCTGAGTGGAGAAGCAGGACACTTCACAATCAAGCTCCTATATATACACCACCATGTAACACCTACATCCAGCGCCTTGCATCTCACATCTTGCCATCCTTCCTCACATTAGGAGCAACCATGCCACTCCTTAGATTCCCCGCCCTCCTCGTCTCATTGTCCATGTTCTGGACAGCTGCAACTGCAGTACGCAGCTCAACGCTGCACCTGGCACGTTCTCGCACGGTGTTGCCCAATGACGGGGCGCCTCTCGCCGCATGGGCGGCCTCCCTCGCTTCCCAGTCGGCGGCTGACGCGGCACGCGTGGTCATGCTCGCGGCGGGCCCTGCCAAACCCAAGAATAAAGGCCACTCCCTCGTGCCGATAGCGCCGGGCCGGCAGATCTTCGGCATCCCCAACTACGTCGCCCGCGCGCGCCTCGGCACGCCGGCGCAGGCGTTCATCGTCGCCATAGACCCCAGCAACGACGCTGCGTGGGTGCCATGTACCACCTGCACGGGCTGCGCCGCGGCGCCGTCGTTCTCCCCGACGCAGTCTTCCACGTACCGCCCGGTGCGCTGCGGCTCGCCGCAGTGCACACAGGTGCCCAACCCTTCCTGCCCCGGCGGCGCGGGCTCGTCGTGCGCGTTCAACCTCACGTACGCCGCGTCCACGTTCCAAGCCATGCTCGGGCAGGACTCGCTCGCCCTCGAGAACGACGTCGTGGCGTCCTACACTTTCGGGTGCCTCCGTGTCGTCACCGGCAGCTCCGTGCCGCCGCAAGGACTCATCGGCTTCGGACGCGGGCCGCTGTCCTTCTTGTCACAGACCAAAGACATGTACGGCTCCGTCTTCTCCTACTGCCTCCCTAGCTACAAGTCATCCAACTTCTCGGGCACATTAAAGCTCGGTCCCATCGGGCAACCGAAGAAGATCAAGACGACGCCATTGCTTTACAACCCTCGCCGGCCTTCCCTCTACTACGTCAACATGATCGGAATCCGCGTAGGCAGCAAGGCCGTGTCGGTGCCTGCGTCGGCTCTTGCGTTCGACCCGGTCACCGGCAGCGGCACGATCATTGACGCCGGGACAATGTATACGCGTCTCGCTGCCCCGGTGTACGCCGCCGTGCGCGACGCTTTCCGGCTCAGGGTGCACGCGCCAGTGGTGGCGACGCTGGGTGGGTTCGACACGTGCTTCAACGTGAACGCCTCGGTCGTCTCGGTGCCGACGATCACGTTCATGTTCGCCGGGGCGGTCACCGTGACGCTGCCGGAGGAGAACGTCATGATCCACAGCTCGTCGGGCGGTGTCGCGTGCCTGGCGATGGCGGCGGGGCCCTCGGACGGCGTGAACGCGGCGCTCAACGTGCTGGCCAGCATGCAGCAGCAGAACCACCGCGTGCTGTTCGACGTCGCCAACGGCCGCGTCGGATTCTCGCGCGAGCTTTGCACAGCCTGATCAGCGTGGGGAATGTACTAGCATGTCAGTGTCATCGTGGGTTCGGACTTTTGGCTTAGCATTCATGTGTTTGTGCCTGTCTTCATTATGCCATGGTGGAGCTAATTTAGGCATGGAATTGGTGATTGGGTGTGCGCTTTGTGCTTAGACATGTTTAATTCGGATTTGGGTGTATGATCATTTGTGGAGCTTCAGTTTGCCGCTTCAGATTTGGTGGACTCCAGTATGATATCGTGGGTGGATAAGGCATTGTGGAAGACCCGTCGATTTCGCTCATTCCACCATTGCCAGAGCACTAATGACACAAGCATTTTAGCACCTTTCCGAAACTGTGGGAGGGAAAGGATATGATCGAGGCTCCAATCCTACAAATTCCCTTTCCTCCTTCGGTATGTGCCGATGGCAGCGTAGAAACCTACTAAGGGATGGTTGTGATCTTGCACAAATTTAGTAACTTCCTACACTTGATCTATGCATTTAACAACCATACGAGCTGGGCAATGAGTCCTCTCTATCTTGTTTCTATTTTGCTTCTTTACTGCTGGCTTTGAGTTTTGAGGGTCTTCTTTCTCTTTTTTGTTCACACCAACCTTGTAACACAGCAAGTGCACATTATCAAGTTTTTTATCCCTTGCTGATGTTCATAAACTACCAATCATGATAGTAAATCCAAAACGCTTAGAATTTACCCTGTAATGTTCTTTAGCAGACTCAAAAGAATCAAATGTCGTCATCTTGAATGATTCTTGAGGTGTTGACAACCTCAAAAACATCTTCATCATCACCAATGTTATCCTTATCACTGAAATCACCTAGTGTTGTCCCTGTTGCTACTGCACCCTCAGAGAAATCAGGATTGTGCGATGAATTACATCGAAGGCTAGCGCTTGTAGTTGCAACAGCAAGTTATGCGATGTCATCTTGAAGTGGATAACAATCACCATTTGTTCTATCATTTTATTATCATTAATGCTGAAATGTATGACATTCTCATAGAAAACACACAAAAAATTGATGCATACAATGCTATGTAATTTATATACAAGCAAACTTTATTCAGTAACCTAATTTTATTTTTATGTCAATGTTGATTGTAATGTGGGATAAACAGTTCTTGAAGGGGGGTAAACAGAGTCTATGATCTGCAGAATATAATTTGGGAACCATATTGTAATATGTTGATCTAGGATATGTTCATTGTAATATGAGAACCATATTGTAGCAAAGTTCGTAGCAGGAGGTAGCAGTGGAGATATGGTGAATTTAGAGAGAAAACACACCTGATTTTTATGTTTGTATCTGCTCTTCAGTAGTTTCTCTCCAATTTTTTATCGGCAAAACTGTTCCGAGCCGCTGCCTGTGTTGGGCAAGAACCGGCGTTTGGATCCGCCGCCGGTGTTGGGTAGAGCAGAGAAGTGGCCTCCTCGGGCGAGAGGAAGGGTTTTGCACGCCAGGTGGGCCGAAGCAACCGTCTTGTTGGGCTTTACGCGGGAAAGGGAACCCAGTTTTTTGGCACGCGCGTGGGAAAGCGACTGGGCGCTGCGCTGCGCTCCGCTAGCACTATCGCGCTGTAGCCGCGCCCTTTTCGGCCAGATCTTTTTTTTTTGCTGTGGTTTATGATTTTTAGCTAAAATTTTTAAATTTTGGCTATTTAGGATACAGATTACGGAGAGATAGATACTCACTTATAATTTTGGCTGATACAGAAGTTGGGCTTTTAACGTGTAGATCGTTTAACTTGTAGACCCCGTCTTGAGAAAATACTCTGTTTGAAAGTTAGGTACTGTAGCAAAAATCAAAAGCCAGTCGGCTTTTAGCCCTGTTCTTTTCAGCTTCTAAAAGCTGCTTTTCGGCTTTTTTTTACATTAACTAGCTTTTAAACGGAGTATTTTTCAAGATAGGGTCTACTAGTTAATTGTAGTACATACTTTACTGACTTCATTTATATCGGCAAAAACTGCACGTGAGTTTCTGTTATTCTGTAATATTTCGTAAAAACAGTTCAAAAATCACAAACTGTAGCAAAAAAAAGAACAGGCCTTTTGACTCGTCTGGTCAGCTTCCTCTCTACACATTGAGCCAGTTCCAAATTAGATAGATGACGATTAACCAGCCCATTTCTTTCCTACGCAGCAGGACTTCTTCACTCTATCCCAAAAAGGCCTGGTAGCTCAGTCGAGGTTTTTGGGCCCAATAGTTGTCCCGGCCTAAACAGAGCGACGATGTAGTATGCTCAGCTAGCGGCCCAATACTGTGTGGTGGGTTAGAATTGCGCTAGGCAAGATCGGCTGTGTGTCCCGATAGCAAAAGATCAAGCCCATCAAGAATCTTTTTAGACGAGCCCGTTGAAGTCATGACAATAGAATGCCCCCTTTGGCTGATAACAGGAAGCGTCGGCTGCAAGGTCATGGCTTCCAATCGAGCAGCATTACCAGTCCGGCGCTCTTGCTGTGTTAAACTCGAAATCCAACCAACCAAACCGAGTTGTCATCCAACTCTCTCCGACCTCCTCTCCTGTATATATGTTACGAAACCTAAAAGATTACGATATAGGTAAATACCAAAACTATCTCTAGGGGATTTAGTCATTTTTCCATGATTACTAATCACAGATTTAATGTATACTCGATGCATGTACACGTACGATCAACAAATTGGCATTGTGGCATTGATCATCAACAGGGAATCAATTCGTCTCCATCCATCTGGTGACGACGCCGCCACACATGGCCGAGAGCCCTCTACTCCCTCGTCGAGAGTACCAAGAAAACCACCAGACAATTGCACAATTTCCACGAGTAATCTGTAAGTGCATCATGTCTCTGGATAGCAATTCATTAGAATCAATCTACTACTTTATGGCTAGGCCTCCCAGTCGTCCGCCCGTGCTCGAAGCCGCCAGCTATCGCCGCTCTCAGCCGTCCGCTTGTCTCTGAAGTGGTTCGGGCTGATCTCCAATGGACTGGCAGGCCACATGGGCCAAGTGGGTTGTTTTCAGCCCAAGAAGAAAAAAAATCGGTCGGTGGCAAATTTGCGGTTAAGCCCCTGTAGTTTTCTGGAAATTCAAGAAATCTGATGAAAATAGGAAAATGATTATAATATTGACCCTGAAGTTTGTCAAAGTTAAAAATAAGTCTAGCAGGCTGAATTTAGCTATAAGGAAATTAATTTTTAGATTACAAGAGCTTGTTTATAGTCTCTTTAGCACTTTGGTATTATTATGTGTTTTTTGGATTTATTTTTTCAGTGTATTATTTATGCTTGTTAGTAATTCCAAAAATTGCTTAATAATTAGCAGAAATTCATTAAAGATTACTAGAAAATTCTAGAAAATCCTAAAAACATGGTTTTTAGGTATATGAGCTTCCATAAATTTTGTGGAACCTTAGACTTAGTACACCTTGGAAGCATCATATTTCTTTTATGGTTTATTTCCTGGCATTGTGTGTTTGGGGATTTATTTAATGAGTTAGTAATTCTAAAAAAATGCTTAAATGCCTTAATAGTTATAAAAAAATCCCAAAGACTGCAAGGAAAAATCTGGAAAATGATAAATTATCTACTGAATAGAAAAAACTAAATCTTTACTATTTGCACTCATTTCATTCTTTTGAAATTACTTTCCAGCAGTAAGCATGTAGGAAATTGCATGAATATAGTAGGACTTTGTGCATCACTAAGTGGATATTCGCTCACTCCGAATGGCTGCAATTGTATCACTTAGGCTTATTTCATTGTCATACAGTCATACTAGTGTCAAGCCTGACACTGACGTAGCTGTACCCTTTTATTGCTGAAAGGCAAAAACTTTGTAGTTTGTGAGGTATTGTCTCATCTACCCTGAAGAATGAATATATGATTTAGATTGATCCATTGGGCCTAAAGGCCTTCTCTGAAAGGATGGCCAAACCTATAAAATATTACTGGTGTCTCTGTAGATACTTTGCAAGGATCTACTTCTGTTTCTAAGACTAAAAGTATGCATGCGAGTATTACTCCGCCTTGCTCTATAGTCTTTGGACTAAGTTTAGGTAACCCGTATGTTCCTAATAAATAAGTGCATTCATAAGCAAGAATATGCTTACGGTGAACAATATGGAGACCAGTAGCATTCTCCTAGTTGTCCCTTAGCTTTATTTAGATGTCATTTCCCTATATGAATGCATCAATAATATAGATACAACTCGTGTCAAGCTTGATCTTGCGCATGAAGAGCACCCCTTGTCTTTTGCTTTAGGCTGAAAGTATGCATTAAATAATTATTTTCCAGATGCCATAAATATATTTAGTCTAGGTTGCTCTATTAAACCCTTACCCCTGGTGAACAGTTGCTTAATAGAACACATTGCTAGTAACATATCTTACCTGTAGTAAAATAATTAATCATGCATGGAATACAATTTATAAATATTATGCTTGACATTTGAAAGGAATGATATGCCTCAGTACATTAATGCCCAGATGGAATAGAAAATTTGTCCTTCTTGAAGATACAAGAAATTTAGTTAAATGTTAAATCTCAAATTGATCACCTTGACTAGAAAACACTATGAACTTCTACTAATAGCTTTAGCAAAGCTCACACAACAGGATTGATTAACAGACAATTCTACCACATGGACTAACTCAACAACAAATAGTCACATCCACATCTACAAACAGAGAACAAGATTTGCAACTAAAATACTAGTGAGTACCAATTAATCATCCACTAATCACATGCATACATCACAATTATATCTCACAATTTGAGACTAATAGTAAGTAATAGTGATTAAACAGTGCATGAACTGTAATTAAGCATTGGTGGATGTCGGTGGCCCAGTCTCGGTGGCGCGCTGATCTCAGTGGGCGTGTTGGGGTGCTAAGGTGGAGTAGCATCGTCGTGGTAGATGGGTGGTGGAGAGCTATGGGGAGAGGCCTAGTAGGGGGTGGTGTCAAGGTTGGGTGTGGTGGCGATAGAGGGCGGTGGTGCAGGACAAGAAAGTAGGAGGAGAAGAGAAGCAAAGGGAGGAAGGAGGAAGGGAAGAAGAGGTGGCCTAGGTGGTGGAGGTCACCGAGGAGTAGAGGAGGAGGAGCAAGGAGGAGGCAAGGGAAGGCAACAGAGGACGGGTGCTGGCGGCGAGAAGATGGGTGGAAGGAGAAGGCGATCGGAGAGCAGAGGAAGGAAGGGGAAGGAGGCGCAGTGGAGGGAGAAGGAAGGGTAGCAAGAGGTGATGGCGGTGTGTAAGCGTGGTTGAGGTCAGAGGTAGGAAGAGGAAGACAGGGAGAAGAGATCAGGGAGGCCGATGGTGCCATGGTGGGAGAGTGAGGAGACACGCAGGTGGAGAAGGAGGGCACATCGACGAGATGGCCCAGCTCGCGCGGCGGCTGGAGGCTGAGTAGGGGAGAGAGAAGCAAATGGGGCAAGGTCGGAAGCAATGTCGGACTCAAGAAATTTTGCAGGCGGCGGCTAGGTTATGAAAGACTAGGGATTTTGGCATATTTGTGATTTAGTCCTTGAAGTTCTTTGAAATTGCAATGAGGTCCCTGCTGCCTTTGGATTTCTTCTATTCCGGCTCTCCGGAAGTTCGATTTCTTCATGATTTGATTCTACACATCCGTGGTGACGTGTACATATCTAAGAAGCAGTCCCGGAATGCTAAATTTGAAGATTATGTGCCTTGATCACACCGGCCTGTGGAAAATTATAGAAAAATGAAAAATGGTCTGTTTCAAGCAATTAATTATAGAAAAGGATGTAAATAATGAGGGTAAAATGACAGGTAAATATACATAAAAATGATGCATGTTATACACCCCAAACTTTAAACTTTTACTTGTCCTCAAGTAAATGGCATGATATTATCGAACACGGACAACAAGTCATTAAGGTAAAAGACTAGTTAAATGCATGTAATAAGTCAAAAGGCATACGACAATATAAAATAAGATATCTAACTTGAGTTTTGAGGACCATCCATGATGAGAATAATTATTCAAGTAAAGATCTCAAGTGATAACTACAACATTTGACCAAATCAAGTTACACACAAAAAGTGTCAAAATACACTTAAGTGGTCACATGAATCCAACAAAAATTGTAAGGCTTCGGAACTAGGTATAACATCAAGAATGACCACATCAAAGGGTCATGCTAAGACATCTGCTATTTGAGACAAATATACTAATACTAGCATGATTCTTGTGAAAAAAATCCACCCTCGAGCCATGATACCTATTTTTTGTTGATTTTTAGCAAATTTAGAGGCGATGACTAGAACCAATTCAATCTGCAAATGGTTAAAACACATGCGTAACTCGCAATGAATCAAATGCTATATGATCACAAAATTTCTAAACACATCAAGGATAATAAACAAAGCTCACCAAGTGACTTAGGACATACAAAGAACTAGTAACAATATAGCTCAATAAAAATTTTGGTATGTTCTTTCTAGATTAACCAATGCATGGGCTTACATGGCCAAGATACACAATCAAACATAACATGAGAGCAATAGTAAAGCCATATCATCACATAAGCATAATATGAAGCATATATTGACCACATATCATTAACTACATAACAATAAGCTCAAATGCTCACAAATATGATACAAACATGCTAGAACATCATCTATACACATACATGTCCTCCCCCATGCTTAAATTGAGCAATAAATTAAGAATATGCTTGAAAGGCTAAGAAACAGCTCACCGGGCATATATGATGTAGTGGAAGTAGATGAATCATCTTGTGGCTTCTCGCACGTATAAGGATGAGGATTTAACATGGGACCTGAAAAAAAAAGAAAAAAAGGAGAAACCAACAAAAACTAACAAAAGATATGGAAATAAAAGGATAAAAAGATGACTATTTGGCGCTAGCGCTAGGAGGGCCAAGGACGGGACATGGATAAGGCACATGTCTGCCCTCCTCGTGAAACAGCATGCCTCAAAATCCACCTGGATCCTAAGGAATATCGACTCGAGCCATGTCCGCTCGTGGTCGATGGTACACAAGTGTAAACCTACGAACAAACTCAAAGACATGGTAAATATGTGTGATAGGGTCAACGCCCTCTAAGTCATCAATAAAATATCCAATCACGTAGGCATATCGATAAGATACATCATGAGGACTACAAATCAATATATAAGTGATATGAACACAATTAATGAAAGAACATGTCTCGTCTAGGCCAAGGAAATCAAACCTGAGGTGATCAGGGATGAATTTCAATACTACCTGAAGTGAAGATGAAGTAGAATGTACAGTAGTAGAATCCTCTAGAGGGACGATGTCGACGAAGGAAGTACCTAGTGGTGGACTAATAGAAATGTGCTCTTCCTCAACATCGAAAACAACTCCCTCATCAAGATGTAGAACCTCGGAACTCAGAAGCATATCCATAATGAACTCACCATCATCTAGCACAAAGCTCTCATCATGGAAATCTAACTAATCACAACTCAAGAGTGGATCTACTGCAAACTCATCCTCACAGTCAAGAGTGAAATAATCATCATTAGGCAGTAGGTCCTCATCATCTAGCTCAATGTCAACATCAGGATCCAACTGAGATGCCTGTAATTGAATCTATGACGTCTCCATCGAAAGGCCCTCGCTAGCAAGATCAGGTGTAGGACTGATAAGCTGACTCTCATCTTTATCAAAAACTATCTCTATGGTGCTAAAGGAAGGCTGTGAAGAAGTAAAACTATTCACACAAGTAGACATGGGCTTATAATTGCCTCAATCTCATCCTGAATCGTCATCGCATGATCACCATCAAGAGGCACAGCCAAGAATTGCTTGCATAATGCATCAAGTCTAGAAGCCTGATCTTCATGTGAAGGAGGTGGCTCATGAGGCGGCACTAGCAACTCAGGCACAGGAGCTGTAAACTGGCTCAATGAAGATACAGATAAAGTGCAGACATGAGGTGTCGGATCTGATGCGAAGTCACTACACATTCTCCTCTCAAAATCTCCTATCATCCTAGAAATCCTCTCCTCAAATCTGATCATCTCATCGAGCTCAAGAGTCAGTCTGATGCTGAGGTACAGGATAGTGCTGATGTGACCAATAAGAGTAATCCTGATCTCCATACCTAAAACCCTACAATGGTGTACTAGAAGAAAACGATGAGATATCAAGGTTGTTGTTTCCATATGACAAACTCGGGTGCTCATGCCATCTAGGGTGGTAAGTATTAGGATATGGCCCGCTCGGCTGAACAAAGCTCATCCCATAACACTGGTGTGGGAGAATAACCACGCTAGCACTCAGTAGGTGAATGGCCCTAAAAACCACAAGTCTGGCATATAGGAACAACAAGAGAGTGAGCGCTTGAGAAAGAACTGTATTGATCATGCCCGCTCACCAACACAATCCCTCGCTCTAAAGCATATCGTTCAAACTGATGAGGCAATACATTTACCTATTCTTGAAGACTATCATAAGTGCTAGGGGTGCTCATAAAACTACGAGAACCAGAATAGTAAGCCATAGCCTCAATAAGTACCTATATCGATCAACCTACCAGAATGGACATGAAAAGACACAAGAGAGAGATAACTGGAAAGGGTTAGGAGGTTAGAAAAATATCACAAATATGAATAAAGACGAAAAGAAAGACAAGTCAACACAAACACAAAACAAGCAAACGAAAATAAATAATGACCTAGTCTATAGCTTAACACTGCCACTCCAAGCTAGTCACCGGCAACGGCGCCAAAATACTTGATCGTGCAAAAAGCATACCCGCAAGTGCACGGGTTTCCACTGAAATAGCGGCGAGTGTCGTGTTATCCACAAGGACTAGACTAAGGCTACTGGTGCTCAGCTAAAGCTAGGTCAATCGAAACAGGGGATAAAGCGAAAAACTAAACCTAAACGACTATCGAATTGATCGAATGAACGAACTACTGAACAAACTCTAATTCATATAAGCGAAATGACAAACGAATTAAATGAACGAACACGAACAAAAGATGGAACGAACGACTGTGCGAATTGACGTCGCGCGACCGAACAAACAATATGACGAGAGATACACAAATGAACACGACTATTGAGCGACCACCTAACTAGCTACCGACCACAAGAAAGAAGAAGGGAGTCAAGAAGCACAAAGGCAGTTAAGAGAGGGGGGAAGACAGTCGATTGCTAACTAGACGATGGTGGCAGGACAACACAGACATAGTACTATGACAAATGCCTGCACAACCTGACTATTGACATATTGTAGAAATTAGAAAAGAGGGAGTCAAGAAGTACTAGGGGGTCAAGACAGCAAGGGGAAGGCAATGGTCTCCGACTAGCTAAGACAATGGCACGACAACACAAACACATATACAAAAGTAACACATAGGATAGCTATTAACAGGTTACACACTAAGCATATGACTTCTACTAACAGCTCTAGCAAAGCTCACACAACAGGATTGATTAACAGACAATTCTATCACGTGGACTAACTCAACAACAAATAGTCACATCCACATCTACTAATAGAGAACAAGATTTGCAACTTAAATACTAGTGAGTATCAATTAATCATCCATTGATCACATGCATACAACACAATTATATCTCACAATTTCAAACTAACAATACGTAATAGTGATTAAATAGTGCATGAACTGTAATTAAGAACTGAAGAAAGGAAGGGAAAGAAATTGGACTAAACCCATGAATTGAGCAGTAGCTGGGGAAGCAGGGAAGTGATGTAGGTGAGGTAGTAGCTGGAAACCTGGTGGAGATGTCGTTGTGATGGCACATTGGTGGATGGTGGTGGCCCGATCTTGATAGCGTGCTAATCTAGAGAAGCAGTGGTCGCCGTGTTGGGTTGCTGAGGTGGAGCAACGTCGTCGTGGTAGATATAAATGATGCATGTCAAGTATAAGGTTCACGCACTAACCAAGTTAAATTTAAGTTTAGTTGATACTCTTATACACCAGAAGTAGGAGACTGCCAGATTCCTTTTCATGGAGGAGTTATATAGTATTTACTTGAAGTAAATGTGTTGCTAAGTTTGGAATATCCCGGGTTGAATAGTATATACATCTTTGCGAAGTTGACTTATGGATCAGTGATCTAAAGTCTACGGGGACACTTGTGGATCTAAGGTCTAGTGACACTAGTCAAAATAATCACTAAACACTCCTTAAATACTCTAGAAGAGAAATCATCCTAAAGGTGAAATACCTCATGAAGAGGCTCATTATGAAGATGAAAACCCCAGTAATTAAGCACACACATATTACAATACTGGGGAGCACGAAACGACCAATAAATTTTTTGTTTGGGAAATGACAATGATTTGGTTAACACTAAAAGACACTCAATTATGAGGATATTTGGAGAAAAGTTGTCGACAAACAGTTTGCCTCTAAAATTGCAAAAGTTTTCTGTATGGGAACATAAATCCGGAACCAAAGTCCATGGCTAAGCACTTGAAGCGTTTATATCGAGTAAAAATGAAAGGAAGCAAATGAGGCCGAACCATAATTGCATATGAAAGTCTTGGAACCTATAAGTTTAGACTTGATGAGTCATTGTGAAATAATGAGATGGTGAAAGTGATGGTTTATGGATCCTGGTAGAGATCGATATTCTCCTGTTATGAATGAAATAATGTTCCATTATATAATAGCTCTGACAGATGACATGAATGCAGTTATCGGATTTTGAAAAATCTTTGATGGAATCTCTGAAGGGACCCAAAGCTCGATCCTTAAAGGACTCGGTGTTTCAATAAGAAAGTAAATTGCAACATGTATATAAAACACATACCTGATAAACTCTTACTCGAAGAAAGAGTGTCTCCTAGAAGAGAGATCTCCCTGAAGAGAAATTAAATCACTAGTTAATCGAAAATAGACCAATGATTATGCGATCTCTAGAAGTGGATAAGGACCCATCCAAGACCCAAGGGAATGGGATGAGGAAACTTAAAAAAACTAGAAGTGCGCCACATAAGTACATATGAAGTGCATCTCCTACCAAAAGGTGATGGAGTGGCAATATCCTTTATTACCATGAAGGTATCGTATATATTGGTGTTAATAGCAAATTTGTTAATCTCTTAAGTGTCAAAATTAAGATTGGTTATATTGATTCTGTGGTGGTATGACTATGCTTTTAGTTATGTAGAATAGACTTTTGGTCATACAGTACCACTTAGAGATGGTTACTAAATATTAAGACCCTTAAAGGTTTCGATAAGTCATATCTTGAAGAAATATGGCATTGCAATTGATTACCCCATATCATAATTAGGATAAATTTTGCTTGTGTTACACATATACATAAGTGGTATTTTGGAAAGTTAAGTATATTGCTCCCAAATTGTTTTATCATCTCGTTATATAGATGGACAGTGGGACAGATGTCTAGAAAACTATATATTGTGGTAATCCAGTAGATATACTCGCATTATACTAGCCTGTTTTCATTTATTAAAATGTATTAAAGGCATTGGAACAATAAGACTTCATCGAAAGTGGTATTCAGGGGAGCATATACTGAGCCTTTATAGTTATATACAAAATTCAGAAAATCTCGACTTTAGTCTAACTTAGAAGGTATTGACTTGATAATTCTTGAAGGTTTTACCACTTATTGGTATAAGTCCAATCAATGGACATGATAAAGGTCTTGAAGATCATAATACATCCTGAAGACAGTTTATATATCCTGAAAATAAGTGTTGTACTCTTTTTCTCTGAGTAAGTTTTTTCGTTGGGTTTCTTATTTGAAGGCTTTTAATGAGGCAACAAATGCAATATAATTTAACGTGTGTTGTGTATTCTTTTCTTCATTCCTTTATCCCACTGCGTTTTTGGAAGGAGTTTTTAAAGACGCATATGCATGGTACGAAACTTCACAAGAATGTGCTTCACTCAGGCGAATGATTAGCCATATCAAGAAGTCATGTGGCATAAACACCATTGAAAATAATACAACTTGTGTGGCACAAATACAAATGGGTTATGTTAAAAGTAATATCATGAAGCATATTACTCCTAAATTCTTTTATCCTCACGAACTCCAGAAGAACGGAGAGATAAAGATACTGAAAACTAAGTCTTATATTAATCTGGTATATCTATGTACAAAATCTCTTCCCGCATCTAGCTTCCAAAAGTGTGTTTGAGACGTAGCAATGAGGTTAATTAGGGAGTTACAAGGTTTAGGGAGAGTAAATCCCTGAACTATAGCTCGTATGTAAGACCAGAAGACTTACATGATCCTAAAGATCTAATGTTGTGCTCTTTTTTATTTTGTGAGTTTTCCCTGAAGTTTTCTCACGTGAAGGTTTTTAATAAGGTAACAAGCATGACACAAGGAACGGATGCGATGCACTTTTTTCTTTATCCCTTTTTCCCACTAAATTTTTGGGAGGAGTTTTTAATGAGGTATGTGCATACTGTGGTATTCGCCCAAGGGGAGTATTATAAAATCTAGAAGGTTACAGTATGAACAAATACCAGAATTACCTTAGGGGTTTTAGATTATAAATAGAGATGCCTATGTAATATAAAAATAGATCTAAAATTAATAAAGACTACGTTATGATGTTCTCTCTCAATTATATTTTTTGTGATTGATTTATTATATTTTTGTGGTTGATTGTGTGATTTACATTACCATTAACCTATTTCTCAGCTATTTCTTTAACAATATAAACCGCATCGCGCAGACGCTGCCAGTGAGAAGCAAACTAGGCTTGGTCCCCTGTCGTGTCCACACCGTTGCCACGTGACAGGAGGCAGGCACTGAGTCAGGGCTATGATGGTGAAGGAAATGGGCCAAGTTCGCCGTACCGTACGGCGAAGGATCTCGCCGATGCAGGCCGATCGAGAGGCCCACCACGCAACGCAGAACAGTCCCCGGCGTGGCCTAGGCTCCTGTGCCGCCGCAGTAGCCCCTCCAGCCCAGCCCCAGGTGTCAACCAAGCCGGTCCGTCGCGCAGGCCTGGCTCACTGACACCCTTAGCCTCCCTGCCTTCCGTGCACCTGCTTTAAATACAACGGTACGGCCTCGATCGCACCGGGCGGCATCTCACGCGCGCGTGCCGAGAGTACGGGACGCGACGCACGCCGAACACAGCCTGGACTGGACTGACCGGAGGCGTCGGATCGGGTGCGCTTCACCCGGACATAGGATCGGGCCAAAAAAAAAAACCCCCCGAGACTGGCTTGCCTGGTTGAAGACTCGATTTGGCTTGTGGTATAAACAATTTTCGCGAGGAAAAAGAACCTATACGTAATTTTTCGAAAACTGAAGGGAAACGCCCCCCCCGGCCGTACCGAAAAACGCCCGCCACGCGGCGGGCAGCGCGCGCGGGCGAGGTGACGTGGGGAGCCCTCCGCGCGGAGAGTCCCCCGCTAATATAGGTTCTGGGGATTTAAGCTAAGCTAGCGTTTCAACTTGGTTCTCTAACGAATCGAGTTTGAGCCTGCTCAGGAGACGCTCGCTGTCTTGACATATACTTCAGCGGCCCAATTGATTCGGCCCAGATGAACTATGGATGCTTACGCATGAATTAGACCTTGATTTGCACTGTCCTGGACGAAAACCATCCCGACACGTCAAATAACTCCCGTCCCGTTCCAACTCACCTCACCTCATTCGATTCACCCCACCCCGATTCCACCCTGATTCTCCCCCCCCGAAGAACCCTAGAGAGAGGCGGCGGCGGGGTGACAAACTCTGAATGCAAGCACACCGCACAGGTGTCACACCTCCTCATCGTTGTCCGCCTCCCCTCCTCCTCGCCGTCTGCCTCCGCCCCTACTTCCCATCGCCTTCCCCGTCCGCCTCCTCGCCGTCCGCATCAGCCTCATCCTCCCCGTTCCACTTGACCTCTCCTCGGCGTTCGGTGCATGGAGCAGCAGGTGCAGGCCAGCGTGGAGTCCAAGAACTATCGAGGTAGGAGGTCCTCCGGCTCTGGCTCTGCGTCGACCCTAGTGGTTATCGCATCGTCAACCCCTGTCCATGAACACCTTACCATGCGAAACCAGCTTCGACCCCGACGGCCTTGGTAAATCGCTGAAGCATTTGTTATCTCATGGTTTTTATTAGGCATCTCACTAGTTATTACTCATGTTAGACTCGGCCCAATTTTATATGATGTTAATAGCTTAGCATGCTAGTTTATCGAACTGATATTAATGACAGAATTGGTACATATTTCTCGTGGTTGATGGTTTGGAATTGTTAACGGCCCTGATCAACTCGGCTTCGGCTTCTGACTTCTGGCTTATTTTTCACTATTCATAAGTTTCGCCTTTTTCTGAACTTTTGGCTTTTTGTTGAGCTTTTTTGCCGGTTCTTTTTTTTCCCGTATTTGTTTGTATTATATGTAATGGGCTAACATATTTTTTTATTTTTAGATTTTTTAAATTTAATTGTGCTAAATAAGCCTTGTCAGCTACAGTGCTTTTTTCAGCCATAAACCACGAGCTTTTCAGCCGAACCGATCACCACCTTAGATGCTTAAAAGTTCCCTTTGGTGTTGTTTTGGACTTAGTTTAGCAAGAAAGTTGTGCATTAGGTATTTTGGTTAGTGACTGATTTTTTTATGGGAACCGAAAATATGATATGGCTAGTGATGTTCTCAGTGAAATATATAGTGGTGTTCACTTTGGATTGTGGGAACCTGGAACCTAAATCTGTTTCCTGATATCCTAACATGACAAAAACGTTGGTGCAAGTCTGAATTTATCTGACAACTGCCTCAACGTCACCAAGCGGGCATGAGAACTTCATATTTTTTTAACAGAACTTCGCCTATGTGTAGGCACCAATGGGATAAATTTATATTGGTCAGTTTTACCAGTGAAAATCTAGTCATGAAAGGTTGAATAGAATATCACTAGTACCTTTCCAGACTTTTGTATGCCTACTTTTATTTATTGTTACCGAGCTTAACGAGCCTAAGCTTCCTATTAAACCCAACCGAGCCACATTTTCAGCTTGTTAGCTTAACAAGTCGAGCTGCTTTCCTGCTGAGCTTTTCTAAGCCGATTCGAGTCGGCTCGATATTCATTTCTACCCGGACCCTTCCCACCACAAGCTCTCGTCGTCCTTTCTTTTCATTTTTGAAGTGAAAAAGAGAAAAGGAGTACATTAATTCTTGAGCAATTATATGCACAAGAAGGAAAGCACCCACGCCACACAACAGTATGCTTTGGTGTGCTTCACCAACCTTGCAAGCTCATAGGCAGCATCATTTTGCTCACTTTTCACATGCCGTATAACAAACTCACGAGTTGATTGGGAAATCCCAGGACTCTTTGATCGTGTTGAATTCCCGGGAACGCTTTTCTAGAAGCTTCTTCATCGAGTGGATAAGCGAGACGCAATCAGATTCTAGCTCCACTAGCATAAGGTGCAAGATTATTTTATAATCTGATGTATCCCGTGCTATAAAACAGATTGATTTTAATATGAATGGGCTAATGTGTGTTGGCTTTAGGATCTCCTAGGGTTTAGATCTAGAGGGTTTCTATGCGGGTTCGAGTTCTTGAGGGAGACAGTGAGGGAGAGGGGTACCAACCTTCAGACGTAGAGGAGGAGGTGGCCATCTCGGGTTCGTCGGTGAGGTCTGCGCACTGGCAGCGACGGTCGGGGAAGAACGGCGTCTCCCGGTACGCGGCGACGGTGGCGGCACGGTGGAGCTTCCCGTCGCTGGAGCGCCACCCTCTCAGATCGGGCTAGGGTTTGTCGGTGGGGATGGTGGCGGCACGGTGAACCTCGTCGTGCGTGCCGCCCCGGCCCCCACCTCTCTTTTATATGGCGCTGGCGACAGGAGCCCACCAGCCAATTGGGCTGGGCGCCCCCGATCAGGGCGCGGTCAAGGGGTGGCATTTGGCCGTTGGGCCAAATGCCTGAGATCACTCTAACATTCTCCCCCTTGATCTCAATCTATACTTTATCTTTAATTACTTTTGACTTTACACATTCCATCACAGATTAGTGCATAGAACATGTCTCATCGTCACGGTCAATCGCCGATAGATTCAACAGCTACAATACACCTCTCTGTTCTGAAATAGTTACTTTAATCTTTTGGGTCATCTTTTAGTCCAGGAATCATAGGCTTTCCCTTAAACCCATGCCGGCTACATGTTCTCTGAACACGTTGGGTGGTAAGCCTTTAGTAAGCGGAACCGCTAACATCTTTGCGGTACTTATGTGCTCAAGACTTATAATTTGATCCCGAATTTTATCTTTCACAACATAGTACTTTATGTCAATGTGTTTGGCAGCACCACTTGACTTATTGTTGTGGGCATACGTTACTGCGGGTTCATTATCGCAGTACAACTTAAGTGGTCTATTGATGTCGTCAACCACTTTTAAACCGGGTATGAACTTCTTTAGCCAGTTCATCTGCCCCGTAGCCTCATAACATGCTACAAACTCGGCATACATTGTGGACGATGTAGTGACGGTTTGCTTTGAGCTTTTCCACGATATAGCTCCTCCAGCGAGAGTGAATACATATCCGGATGTAGACTTTCTATCATCTTCCGCAAAATCAGAATCTGTATACCCCACTATATGGAGTAAGTCTGATCTTCTGTATGTCATCATGAGGCCTTTTGTTCCTTGCAAATAACGCAAGACTTTCTTTATCAATTTCCAATGTTCTATTCCAGGATTGCTCTGGGATCTGCCAAGTAACCCGGTAACAAATACTAAGTCAGGGCATGTGCACACTTGAGCATACTGTAAGCTTCCGACAGCTGAAGCATATGGAACCGCTTTCATTTGATCAATCTCATACTGGTTCCTGGGGCATTGAAAATCCCCATATCTGTCGCCCTTGACTATAGGTGCAGGTGAAGGACTACATTTATGCATACCAAATTTCTTTAAGACTTTCTCTATGTATGCCTTTTGTGACAGTCCCAATATCCCCTTGTTTCTATCCCGGTGAATTTCGATCCCTAGAACGAACGAAGCTTCACCAAGATCTTTCATATCAAAGTTTGAGGACAAAAACTTCTTTGTCTCCAGTAGCAGACTGACATCACTACTAGCTAGTAGGATATCATCCACATACAGGATTAGGAAGATAAACTTCCCATCTTTAAACTTTGCATAAACACAGTTGTCCTCTACATTTTCTTTAAACCCAAATTTTCTTATTGTACTGTCAAACTTCAAGTACCACTGTCTTGAAGCTTGCTTTAACCCATATATTGATTTCTTTAGGCGGCATCCCATTCTTTCATTTCCTTCCACGACAAAACCTTTCGGTTGTGCCATGTAAATATTTTCCTCCAAATCCCCATTAAGAAATGTCGTCTTTACATCCATCAGATGTAACTCTAAATCATAATGTGCTACTAATGCCATTATGATTCTGAAGAAATCTTTACATGAGACTGGAGAAAAGGTCTCATTGTAATCAATCCCTTCTCTTTGCGTAAATCCTTTTGCCACAAGTCGCGCTTTGTATCTTTCTACATTCCCTTGGGAGTCATGCTTTGTCTTGTAGACCCATTTACAGCCTACTGTTTTGGCTCCTTTAGGAATAATTTCCAAGTCCCAGACTTTATTAGTCTTCATGGACCTCATTTCCTCTTACATGGCCTCAAGCCATTTTGAGGAATTTTCGCTTCTCATGGCTTCGTCAAATGAGGTGGGATCATCCTCCATTTGAAATTCCTCTATATGATAAATCTGATAATCATCAGAAATAGCTGATCTTCTTACTCTTTGAGACCTCCTCGGGGCCTCCTCATTTGGTACATCATCTGTTTGAGGCTGCTGTTGCTCCCCCTCATCTGTGGCAATAGGTTCTATAGGATCCTGAAGAACATGTTCCTCATTATCATTCATTGTTGCCACAGGAGGAACAATAACATGTGCTGGCACCACAGTGTCTTGTACCGTCGGTGCAGCGACAGCAGGTAGTGTGAAGAATGGCTCTTGAATCATCGGAGTGGGCGCATACACCCGCTTCTCTTCAAGATCAATCTCACGAGCTACCATACTTCCTCTCATCATTTCATCCTCTAAGAAGACAGCGTGTCTCGTTTCTACAAACTTTGTATATCTATCTGGACAGTAGAAACGAAACCCTTTTGACTTTTCAGGGTAGCCAATGAAATGGCAACTTACTGTTTTGGTATCAAGCTTCCCAAGGTTTGGGTTAAATAATTTAGCCTCAGCAGGACTCCCCCACACACGTAAGTGGTTTAGTGAGGGAACTCTTCCTGTCCACATCTCGTACGGTGTTTTGGGCACCGACTTACTAGGCACTCTGTTGAGAATATGAATGGCGGTTTTCAACGCCTCCATCCATAAACTCAATGGCAGTGTGGAGTAGCTCATCATGCTTCGCACCATATCCATCAGGGTACGGTTGCGTCTTTCAGCTACTCCATTTTGCTGAGGTTCGCCCGGTGTAGAATACTGGGCCACTATTCCATTTTCCTGTAAAAATCTTGCAAAAGGTCCAGGAACTTGTCCATATGGGGTATGTCGACCGTAGTACTCCCCCCACGATCAGATCGGACTATCTTAATCTTTAAATCGTGTTGGTTTCCAATTTCAGCCTTAAATATCTTGAATTTATCCAAGGCTTCATTTCTTTCTTTGATTGGATAAATATATCCATAACGGGAGTAATCATCCGTGAATGTTATGAACAAGTCATATCCATCCACACTTTTCACAGGAAAAGGACTACAAATATCTGTGTGAATAATTTGTAGAACTCATGTGCTTCTTTTAGCGTCTTTTTTAATTTTCTTTACATATTTTCCTTTAATGCATTCTCTGCATTGTTCTAAGTCTGAGAACTCTAATGGAGGAAGAATATCATTCTTAACTAGTCTTTCTATTCTCCCCCTCGAAATATGGCCTAAACGACAGTGCCATAATTTCGACGACTCATCTAGAGTTCTCTTTCGTTTTCTGTTTACATTCGTAGACGAGGATTCAATCACTTTCTCGCACGCGACGTTCCCATTATCGCATACGACATTCACATCATCACATAATGATAACAAATAAAGCTCATTCTGTAAGATGGCAAGACCAACACATTCTTTATTAAACATTATTTCACACTTGCCATTTCCAAAATTACAATCATAACCATCTTTGTCCAAATTTGAAACACTAATCAAATTCCTCTGTAAAGAGGGAACAAAAAGGATATCTCTAAGTAAAAGATTGGAGCCATTAGCTAACTCTAATGAAAGATCGCCAACGGCTTCAACTTCAGCTTGGACTCCATTTGCAACTTTAATGCATCTTTCGTTTCTTTGCGTAGTCCTCGTCGAACGGAAACCCTGTAAGGAATTAGCAACATGAACAGTTGCTCCTGAGTCAATCCACCAAGTGGATTTCGAATATTGCACATACAGGCATTCATTTATAAAGGTAATAATGTTCTCACCTTTCTTTGCCATTATCAACTTTAAGTAATCAGGACAGTTCTTCTTGTAGTGTCCCGTCTTCTTGCAGTGAAGACACTGATCTTTGTCTACAGCAAATTTATTCTGTTGAGGCTGATGGACAGAGGCTTTTCCCTTGTTCTTTGAGAAGGAGCTACTGTTGAAGTTCTTTTTCTTGTTATCCTTCACATAGTTGATAGATCCACCATGTGAGGATTTAATTCTTTCCTCCTCTTGCACACACATAGCTATGCACTTTTCCAAGTCCTATTTCTCGGGCTGCATATTGTAGTTGACAACAAATGTGTCAAACTCTTTAGGCAAGGAAGCAAAAACCAAATGAATAAGAAACTCATCCTTGAGAGCCAAATCCATTGGTTTAAGCTTGGATGCCAAGTTGCTCATCCTCAGTATGTGCTCTCTTATGCCACTGCCACCACCAGAGTACCTCTCTGTCACAAGCTGTTTAATCAGTTGTGTAGCATAAGTCTTTGAAGAGCCAGTAAACTGACTCTTTATTCTCTCAAGGTACTCAGTGACAGTCTCACACTCTGCGATTGAGCCCACAATAGCAGGCTCAATCGTGTTCTTTATCACAGCCATACATTTCTTGTTGGCTGTGATCCATTTCTTATGATCAAGATCATAAGACATCTGTAAGGGAGCATGATCCCTCTGTCTTTTCTGCCAAGCAGTATCATCCTCATTTTGATCCCTCACCGGTGCCATAGGCTCAGTGGGACGTGCTGTAGTGAGGACCCAGTCCACCTCAGCCAAGATAAACGCTAAGTCTATCTTTTTCTTCCACTCTCCATAATTATCTCCTTTAAGAGTGGGGATCTCTCTGATACAACTCATCAAGTTGTATCCTCCTGAAAAATATTTCAAATAAAGTGAGAACATAACAGGAAAATTATATGCCTTATTTCCAACGTTGGTCAAAAATACGACATACAATTTAAAACAATTTTATCTATACATTAAATCTACATCACTGTTGGGCAGAATTAGAAATAATGCATAAAATCATCAATTAAAAATTATAATACTGTTATTATCAACGTTGGTCAGAAAATAACAATATCATAATTATCTGGGATTTATATCTATTTTTCCAAAATTAAATTCTCCCGTTGGTTCGAATTTAATAATGAAAAACAATCAACATTAACTTTTGCAGCGGAAACTGTAATTATTCTAAAATAATTCAATATTCAGAAGCATTATACTGTACACATTTAATCTCTGGAAAATTGACACGTTGGTGCAAAAAAAATTACAGAGATTTTGGATCAAATTTCAATCAAATTCATCAAAAAATGCTTCTGAAAAACAATAAAAACAATTAACAGAATTTACTGTTCATTTAGCCATTTTTGGCCTGTTCGGCCCGGCCACGGCCCACGGCCTGCCGGCCTCTTTCTCCCCGCGCGGGCCAAAAGCCGCTCTTGCGGCCCAGCATCCCGCAGGCCACCGGCCTGCCCATCTGGCCCCGGCCGATCTCGGCCGTCCAATTGATCGCGCGGCCAGGATGAAAAACCGGCCGAACAAACCCCGCCCCCCCCCCAAAACCCTAACCCTAGAGCATATGAGCCCGTTTTTTTCGGATCTGAGGGGAAGGGAGCGGCGGCACAGGGAGCGGCTCCCGTGCGGCGGCTGCGCGCGCGGCGCACAGCAGGGCGCGGCCCCCAAGCGGCCACGGGCGCGCCCCCGCGCGAAAAAGCGGCTGCGGCGGCCTCCCGCGCGGCGAGGGCGGCGGCATAGCGCCAACGGCGCAAAGCGGCGCCCACGCGGAGGCGCGGCGCACGGCGGCTGCGGCGGGGCTACGCGGGGCGGAGCGGCGGCGACCCGCGCGGGCTGCGCGCAGCGGCGGCGCGGCGGCCCAGCGGCAGTGCGCGGCGGCGCCATCGGGAGGAGGCGGCGGCCCCGAAGTGGCTCGACGTCGGCTCGGCGGCGGCGGCCGGCCCCGGCGGCGCGCGTGAGTCCCCCCCCTTTTCTTTCCTTTCTTTTGCCGATTTCTCTGGTTGGGGATTCTTTTTCTTTTCTTTTCCCATCTAAATCTACCACTAGGTAAGCTCTGATACCATTGTTGGCTTTAGGATCTCCTAGGATTTAGATCTAGAGGGTTTCTATGCAGGTTCGAGTTCTTGAGGGAGACAGTGAGGGAGAGGGGTACCAACCTTCAGACGTAGAGGAGGAGGTGGCCATCTCGGGTTCGTCGGTGAGGTCTGTGCACGGGCAGCGACGGTCGGGGAAGAACGGCGTCTCCCGGTGCGCGGCGACGGTGGCGGCACGGTGGAGCTTCCCGTCGCTGGAGCGCCACCCTCTCAGATCGGGCTAGGGTTTGTCGGTGGGGATGGTGGCGGCACGGTGAACCTCGTCGTGCGTGCCGCCCCGGCCCCCACCTCTCTTTTATATGGCGCTGGCGACAGGGGCCCACCAGTCAATTGGGTTGGGCGCCCCCGATCAGGGCGCGGTCAAGGGGTGGCATTTGGCCGTTGGGCCAAATGCCTGAAATCACTCTAACAATGTGATGGTTATTAGACTAAAACATTAGAAGCACGGGGGTTTAGATTCCATCCCTTCCTTCTCCGTTTAATGTTCCCTTGATCAGAGAACGGGATTATCATGTGTACACATTCTTTACTAGCATATGCACTTCCTAAATTAAGCTAATCCTCTATCGCATATCTATGATTGAGAGAGATAGCACTCGTATGTGCAATGCAATGCCACGAGCTATACTAAGACAGCACTCCAATCGGCTGCGGCTTCTAGAGCCGGTTGAAGTTGCAGCTTCGGATAAGCCACTTCGGACCCAATGGATAAGGACAAGGATGCACCATGGCTTCCTCCACACGCTCGCTCGCTGCTTTCCACATCCACCCCTCCCGCTAGCTCTCCTGCTTGCTCTCTCACCCCTCGCACTCTTCATCGCAATCGCCAAAGCCATTCACCGCCATAGGGACCACCAAGAACAAGTCACAAATCTCTCTCAAAACTCAGCATAAGTCCAAGTCAAATCAACTTCTAGAGGTAAACCCCACACCTTTCCTCTCGGCCAGATCTAAGAAAAGGCTCAAGGAAACCACACAGGGAAAACCCTAGAATAGCGATTCGAGCTCCTCAATCGACGACGACAGGAAGAAACTCGGCCAGCGGCTCTCAAGACTCAAGATTGAAGAACTATTAAGAGAGATTTGAGATCAAGAGTGGGGAGAACTCACTGCTTCACACGGTCACCAAAGAGAGGGGGAGATGCAATATATAGGGGAGTGAGGTGGAGACCGGCGGGTTGCAGCCACGGCTGGCGCCGAAGCGCCCGCGTCGGTGACACCTCCATCACCGCCGCCGCCGCTTGACTCGGCCGTCTCGGACGACGCAGTGAAAACCGCTCCGCGCCGCACGTGAGAAGCCAGCCGAACGCGCACGCTCACAGGGATCGTCCGGCCCACTGACAGGTGGGCCCCCCTCTTTTTTATTTTTAAATTAGGAAATTACCGAAATACCTTTAAGAGTTCAACAAGAACTACTACGTATAAGAAGGGATATCAAAATATAACATTTTATTCTGGCTTTCACTAATGCAAATAGGAACCAACATATCTGTATAGGGACCAGAAGCCTCACTCAACCGATGTGAATGAAAACGTTCCATCCTTTCGCATTCAACACTAGCTGTTCACATTTGAAATCGATGCATGCATTCATTAGGCAGCACCAAACTGTTCGGTTTCTTGCGTGAAACAAAATGAACGTACACATGCAGCCAGTGATTAGTAAAATAATGCCAAACTAATGCACCTTCATGCAATTAACCAGCACTGCTCCATTTGTGCACCATAGTCGTTTATTTGAGACTAATACATATTACCCACTAATTACTTTAGTTGGCAAGCTATTAGGCCAGTCTTAGTGGGGATTTCATGGAGTTTCATAGGCATTAAATACGCTGACATGGCACTGTATTGATGAAGAGAGATATGATAAAAATTTCATGGGAGTAGAGAGAGTTTCATGGGGATGAAACTCTTCCGCACTGTTTCCAAAATATGGGTGTATTGAAAACTGGGACATGAAACCTCCACTAAGACTGGCCTTACCCCCTCTATTCGATTTTACATATCCTTTTAGAATGTGCAGTCAACCTTTTAAATTTTTGATCACTAATATACACAAAAATATTTGGACTTATTACGTGGGAATGATGCTACTAGATTTGTCACGAAGAATACTTTTATGTCATTATATTTTTTATGATTTTATTAGCATATAATTAGAAGAGTAATAATTAAAGTGTTGTATTGGACTGTGTTGATGCTCAAAATAATAAGTAAAAAAGAATGAAGGTAGTAGCTCTCACACATAGATATTTTATTTTTTTTTATGCGGATCCATTCTGAAGCCAACATCAGTCGATACAGACTCACGCCAATGCTTCGATTTCCTCTGCATCCACCCCATTGAAGATAGCATCTCAGGGCACTCCCGATAGGTCCTTTAGAATGTTACTCCTAAAACTATATCATTTTTTCGAGGTAGAAGAGAATAGAGGAAGAGAGAGAATATGATTGTTGTATGTCTCTTAGACCATCTCTAATGTTGTATTTTAGTTGATTCAAATGAGGCGAAAGAAGATATTGAATCGATTCAATACATTGGAGATGTCGATTCCAACAAAAAATACATGAAATCGGGCTCTATTTAAGAGTTGATTCAAAACATTAAACAATTTATATGAGCATTAAACAACGAGAGAGTGCGGTTGAGAGATGATATTATTATTTTATAGTTTTTTAATGTAACATGGGTCCCAGTTATTAGTAGGAAGCGGTTCAATACATTTGAGAAAAATAAGCTTATGCTTACGTGGCATGACTTTGAATCGACATCGGTTCAATACAGGCCCGCTCGGTTAGGCTGAAAAGCTGTGGCTTATGGCTGAAATTGCACTGTAGCGGCTGAAATTTCACTGTAGCTGAAGGTGGCTTATTTGGCGTAATTAATTTTTAAAAAAATTTAAAAATAGAAAAAATATGTTAGCTCATTACGGACAACGCAAACGAATACGGGGAAAAAGAACCGGCAAAAAAGCTAAAAAAGATAAAAGTTCAGAAAAAGACGAAATTTATGAATAGTGAAAAATAAGCCAGAAGCTATAAGTTGAAGCCGAAACGAACGAGAATTAAGGCATGACTTGAAATGACCGTCGTATCCTTCTCTTGCTCTAATTATTCTCCGATCTTTCTCCAGTTAATCACATGCACACAACTTATTTTTCTTCAATTAATCACAGCAGGCACAAAGCTTATATAGCACGCATGCAGCTTCATCTAATTGTTCCACTCGGTGCGCTAGAAAATAAATTTGGAGCTAACTAATCAATTCAGAGTACTTGAGCTTACTCTATATAAGGAGCTAGTTGGTTAGAAAAGTCTAAATGTGTTTAAGATTTGAAGTACAATTAGGAAGTTAGGTTTGTTGGAAAGTGGGAGAGAGGAAAAGAAAAGGAAAGAGAGGATGACTGATGGGTTTTATACAATAATTAATTTATTATGTGATAATTTTAATAACAAGCTACTCTCTTCATCCTTTTTACTCGATGTTTTTAATTTTTTACGATCTTCAAGATATAACGTTGACTGTTATATTTTATAACTTTACACTAAGATATACAAATAAAATTACAATATTATGAAAATGTTTTTAATAATAAATCTAATTATATAATTTTCATATAACCAATTTAGATAGTTTTAAATCTATTGGCGGTCAAACTTTAAAAAGTTTTACAATACGAATTTCAAAAGGTCAAGTAAAAAACGAAGGAAGGGAGTACATATCCCACTCTCCTGTAGTAAGAAGATATATCTCTATCTCTACTAGTGTAAAGCCAGAGTTTGTCCGTCGTCCCTTCTTACGCTCGCACACCCCACCTAAAAACTGATCATCCAACTCTCACCCACGTTCGTGGAACCGCCTCACCAACTCCTTCTCGCATGCGTACTCCCTTCTCTCCCTCCATCAAGCGAAGAAACATTGAAGTAAACCGAAGCACACCCAGTTTGTCTTTTTCCCTACCTTTGTGCACTGCTCTGTCGAAGCTATCGCCCGTGCACCCAACCGTGTCATTACCGTTTATGTCATACCATGTTATAGCATCCAAACAACCCATCCTCCAAGTTAATTTGATTTTTATGCAGCCAATAGACAGGAATCGAGTTTTATACAAAACCAGCCGAATTTTCTAATCGCTATCGATTTGTCATCTCCGCTAAGCCATTTTTAATTCCTCACACCCACACCATCTTGTCACCTCTACTTGTGCCAAGCATCAATTCAACCAATGCCTCTCCGTGGAGAACCGCCACCGGTGCCACCTCCATTTCTGCCAACAGCCATCGTCGCCTTGCCTCTCTAGCCATCCCTCGAGCGCACCGGTTGCACCAGAGCACTCCACTCGCCCACACCATGCAATGCTCACACCGCCATCTACTGGCAGTTGCTAGAGCACCACCACCGTTGTCCACTCATGCCTGTTTGTGCCGTGCTGCCACCCCGACCGTTGCTCGTGCTATCGCCATACACTTTCACCCATGTCGCTACCTCCAAACGCCTCCCCGGGACCCTGCTAACTCGTTTTGCCATTTGCTCCAACTTCCCACGCCGCAAGGTGTGGACTATTGAGTCGTCGATCTTACTAAATAATACAAGAAAGATGGGTGAAATCCTTAGAAGAGAATGAAGATTCTCTTTATTAGTATAAACTAGTTATAGGATGTTCTTACAAAGGTCTGAAACTAGCCCTAGCATCTATGTTCTTCCTACTAGAAGAAAACGACTTGCACTATTTCCTGTCTTTCTTGATTGTCGAATGGAATTGTTTTGTGTGTTCCTGAATCCAATTTTTGTTGTTCTATTATCTTCTCTCGTCAATCCTTAAATAGCATTGAAGGGATGTTAGTTATGCGCCTGGGAAGACACCTTATGGAACCAACGCGTCCGATTGGGGAGGTTGTTATTGTTAGAGAGAGGACGCTTGATCGTTAGTTGCTTGTCAGTGGGAGATTAATGTGCGGCATAACTACAAGGTAGTTATTGTCAGAGAGACATGGCTGAAACATCGTGTTGTTTGGCCAGATAGAACAAGTCTCTTATTCGTTGCACGAAAGGGTCCCCTGGGAATGGGCCTATTTACCAGTTCATGAATCATCCAAGTGGTTCGTTGAGAAACTAATTGAGAACCTAATTGAGAAACTAAAAGTTTTTTGTGTCTGCTGGGCTTCAGATTTGATAACTACTGTTTGCAGATGGAAAACGCCTTATAAAAACCCTGGCATGATACCTATTGGCTTCATGCTTTCAGAAAGAATTTTGTCTTCAAGTTCCTCTGTCTCTTCTCATTTGTGCCTGTAGCCTCGAATCCATCGAATCTTCAATTCCCCACCACTATAGCCAAAATATCAGATCTGATTACTGATTGGCTAGTGTCTGAGCTGGGGCTGAAGAAGTCAAAGGCCATGAAGAGGAGGGGTTACCCCCTAACAAGGTTTTGATTCTGTGGAGGTCGACGATCGGGGATAAATTTTTGAGTGGAAGCGATGGTGAAATCCTAATCTTTTGGGCGTACGTCGAATGCGGATTCAAGCTGCTGGCACATCCATTTTTGTGAGTGGTCTTAGAATTCTATAGGATCGAATTGGTTAATTTAGCCCCTAATTTGATTGCTTGCTTGAGTATCTTCGTCCACCTCTGCAAAGCATATTTGGGGATTCCAATTAATTTGGAGCTTCTCAAATATTTCTACAAGATAACAGGAAGATTGGGGAAAACAGCAAACATACCTGAGGGTTGTTCTTTACGGCTCCATGATGAGAAAGCAAGGGAGTATATCCCAATGTACTCCAAGTCCTCGTGGTCGTCATGGAAGAAGCTGTAGCTCTATATGACACTTAGCAAAGATGACAGTCTCTCCTACGTCGGTCAAATTGCAGTCGAGAATCCAAGGTGGAGGTCTTCGGTGAAGAAGGTGGGAAAGATAGAGCGATGAATCGGTGCCATCATCTATCTCAAGGACAAGGGATTGACCTCTTGGCATGTGGTAAGAGATTTCTCCATGCACCGGATCAATCTTTTGAAATTGTGTGACCACATCATACTTTGGTATGAAGGGCATGATGGACTCAGATGTGGTATGAAGGGCGTGATGGACTCAACCAGGGACTCCTCGGAAGGTAAGCATCGAGAAATCCGATCAATCTAATTTTATTTTTGTTTAGTTGTAATTTTCGACCTTAGGATTTTTCCTTTTGTTAGCCCTCTCTCCAGCAAAGGTGAGGGATAGGATATAGATGATCTGCGAGGGGGAGCCAAGAGAAAGATGGAATACTCTTGATCTTGGCTATCACCACTCTAGATGACAGGACCGATCGATCGAAGATTGGTTTACTAAGTTCAATGACAATATCCTTCTGCACAAGAAAGCAATTGAAGTATTCTAGAAGAAGAACGAAGGTAACTCATTGAAATTCCGACCAGTCTGGTTAAAGTTATTTTCTGAATAACTTTGAGTTACTTGTGCAGGGCAAGCTATCAAAGTTAAAGAACTGAAAAAATCTCTTGATTCTAAGGAGGAGAAGAGATAGAAAATCGAAGGAGCACTTCAATACAAGATCTTTCTCTTCAACGGCAGCATGGTGAGGCCTTTTGGCTCCTGATCTTGGTTCAGTTTTGTGGCAATCAACATTTATCCTTCAATTCCCATGTTTTCCCCTTCCGTTTACTGCTGCAATATGTGGATTATAGAACTGGCAATGCATGTTGCTTTTTGTAATGCAAAGTTTAATATCTTTTGCAGTAACAAATATTTCTTTTTCTTGCAAATTTCCTGACATCAAAATCTGTAAATAGAATGACAGTAACTAGCCTACACATGTATTTTTCATATAGTATTGCTGCGGTCTTGAATGGGCTTTGCTACTGGATTTCATACCTGCAGGACTCTTCTATTTTGACGTCGTCTCTTTTGATTATTAGATTTGCTTGATATTTGTGTGAAATAATTTTGTTACAACCAGAGGGAGAACCCGGTTCCATTTTCGAATAAAACAAAGTCATGTATATGGTTTCCAGTCCCGTTAAAACTCACGGGCACTAATGAATCGTTGAGAATGCCCCGTGACTCACGACAGCAGTACCTTCCCGTTCTCGTCACCGGTGATGACGCCAATCCTAGCTCTCCTCGTCTTTTACTACGCAAGTGGATCATTTGACTCCAGAAGAATAGTAAATTTTGAAATGCGCATCGGTTGGTGCGTGTGTGAGAGAGAGAGCATTGTTAATTAGAGAGACGAACTGGTATATTTTACTAGTATATATCCAAAAGCATGCACGTAAACGTGTCTGCTTTTCTGCGTTGTTTAAGAGCAAGTATAATAAGAGACTGTTAGTAGGCTATATGCTGAGGTGGAGGAGAGAGAGGAGGAGAGAGAAGAGAGGTGGGCTGTAAGTTTACAGCCAGCTGAAGCACAAGAACCAAGAAACTTTGTGAGAGAAAGGAGTGGGTCATACAGCATTCAGTTGGCTGTAAACTACTATACGAATGGACTGATAAGTGGGCTGTAAGTGTCCATACAGTCAGTTGAAGGTTATATTATTAGCCTTGCTCTAATGGGTAGACACGGGTCACGTGAGGGCAACGCGACGGAGGAGGGGCAAGTGGGGGACGGGTCGGACGTGTCGGCGTTTAGGGAGGCGACGGATAAAGGGGGGAGATGCCTGCGGTTGGACCGGAGGCCACGGCCAGCGCAGGCTTTAACTAATGAGTGGAGTAATTTTTATCACGGCCGGCCTCGGCTGGGCCTGCGCCTGCGTCCACTGGCTTTGCAGGGTTTAGTTATTGTGGTCGTTGTTTGGACGCGCGCGGAGATAAAACAAAACAAAAGAAACGGAGGGTGGCAGGGCGCGGATGCGTCCGGTCCCCTCTTTCGCCTGCCCGCGCGGGGCTCGAGGCTGGCGTCCGCCGCGCGCCTCAATCACCACGCCACGCACCCTCCTCATCGGAAACCGCGGCGCCAAAGCAGCCGCCGCCTCCTCCTCTCTCGCTGCGCGCTTGCACCTGCGCTGCACGTCTCTCTCTCTCTCTCTCTCTCTCTCTCTCCCCGCTCTAGTGGTCTCTGCGCCGAAAGTTTCTTTCCCCGCGCGCACGGGCCCCCATCCCGCCCGGTGGTGCCCATCTCCGTGCGTGCATTCGGATGCTCGTCGAAATCGTGTCCAAATGCGAGAGCGTGAACGCAGATGATCTGCCGTTTAACCATCTCTGTGCGTGTATTCGGATGCTCGTCGAAATCGTGTCCAAATGCGCTGCACTTTTAGGGCCTGTTTGGAACAGAGGAATTTCACAGGAATTTTGCAGAAATTTTACAGGAAACAGTTCAATTCCCGCAGGAATCAGGAAAAATTCCCGCATTCCAAACAGGGCCTTAAGTTTTAACGGCACTGCGGTTTTTGACTTGTGAATGCTACTCCAGTAGGAGTGAAATATCGCAAGCTGCTACCGGTCTTCCCGTTGATAAATGCATTGGTTTAGCTTGATCGACCGCTAGCTGGTTGTTCTTGGAGTATACGGCCCCATCGAACCAAGTGTTATTGTATGCTAGTACACCAATACAGTACATCATCATGATGTACTAGTACCAAGTAGTGGTAATAGCATTTGTACAGTAGCACCACCGTTAATTAGTTCGTTGTTATTTTATGCACGGGAAAAAAAACTTGTTTCTCAACATGTATAGAAAGTGTTGGCTGGCTTTACCACCTAAGAGCATGTACGTACTCCAGTAGAATTTCACGCCCCCACATTCCATTTTTATGTTCTTACTAGTACATATCAGGAACACTTCTCCATTCGTATACAATGTACTTGGCAGGGGTACTGCTTATCCAGAATACTACTACTACTATGCGAATGTCCACAATACTGTTGATCAAAAATGGGCTTTTGATCACACGAGCAAAATGGGGCTTTTGATGACAGAAGCATTGGCAAGTGGGGTCACGCGAGAGTATGAAATGGGAAAGGATCTTTCCCACTGCACCGATCCATTCCCATGAATGCGCGTATAAACAGCAAAATAATTGTTGCAACGGCAAGGACTTCATACTCCATGTGCATCATCCATGGCGCACAGCCGGCAGTAGTACTGCGCTAGCTCCAGTACAGACGAAGCAAAGGATCCGATGCCATGGAAGGTTCAGTGGTGGAGATGATAATGCAACCCAATAATTGTTGCTCTACTCCATCGCTTCGCTTCTTCCTGCAGTGTCCTAAAGATCTGAGAGTTGGACCGGGTTATTTCGAGCTAGCCTAAGACTTGGCCGGCAAGACACAGCCCAAGCATAACATAAATGGTGGGCCATGCCGAATCTAGAAAGAAGGTCTGTCGGACGGCACGACATAGTATGGCCTGTTGGGTCGTGCTCATGGTGGTCTAACATGAAAGTGGCACGACAAAAACACTCCTCAAGCAAGCAGCAGAAGTAGAGCAAAGCAATGACATAGGATTTCGTTGAACACTCTCCTCACCCAAGGTAGTGGCACCATCCTTCATGCTTGATTGCGCGTGGCCCAAGAATTTCTCATATGCACACATCCTCTCCACCAGTCTCCCTGTCCACCCCCACCTGCTGGTCACCAGGCTCCACGACTCGACGTGTGCGCTGCTCGTCTAGGATGACACGCCCACACAGGCTAGCCCTGGATGGGTTGCCGACGACGTGGAGCACGTCAGACGGGTGCTCTCGAGGCTGGGCGACCTGCTCCACCGCCCGCAGGTGTGGGAGCAGCTGATGGACGACCGCCTCCTACTCATCGACTTCCACGTATGCTTCAGGAAGCCGCTGGTAGCAAGCAGCTCCTTGCTGAGACGCACGTGTGCCTCCACGTACCACTGCACCAGCTCGGCTTCTCGGTGGCGATGGGTAAGCGCAGCTGCACGGTGGAGGCGGGCGGAGGAAGGCAAGCATGGGGCGACGATCGAATCAAGTAGGCATGTTGAGATGGGTAAGGAGGAGGGCAAGCGTGGGGCAGCGGTGGAGGTGGATAGATGCGGCAGAGGCAGGCAAGCGTGTGATGAGTGCCGAGACAAGCACATGACGGTGGGTGAGACAAGTGGAGATGATAGCCCGTGGCTGCGGCGCGCCGTGTGTCATGCTCATACCAGCACGACCTGATTGTGGCCCACCGTGGCCGTGCTGGGCCCTGCCGACGTCTCAACTCCAAGCACTATGACTGTCCTACACTGCTGCCGAGTGCTCTTTGGTTTGGGTGGTTCGGTGGTGTAGTGACGGTGAAATCCTTGCAACAGATATGGAAAAAGGCCTCCACTAACCCTTTTCCCGTCTCTTTTTTCCCAGAGTGACTTTTGTCTTGTCGTCACTCCACTTGGAAAACACTTTACGATTCAGCTGCCCAACCTATGAAATCATTGGTAACAGTAACAACCTATGGAATCATTGGTAACAGTAACAATTTCTTTCCTAGAAAAAAATGTATGCAAGTTTAAACCAGCAATTTTGGACTGGCCGTAATTGTAAGACATCTTGGATTATTGCTGCTAAGAACTTATTCCACCCCCTGCTACAGACTACAGATTAGATTAACATCTAGACCTTGTGTCGCGAATCCGATAAGAAAATGACATTTAGGACTTACGTCACCAAATGATTGCTGTGAACTTGTGATATACCTGCTACGATTGTAGTACTACGTGCTGTATATACTAGCCGAGACGAATCTTGCATGCTCCTCTACGATCCAGCTGCAAGAGGAGCACACTGAAGAGGCAAAGGATTGACTCGTAAGGTACAAGCAGTCACGCAACTCACACCTCAACATACCACATGCACACATACATGCACATCTCCTAACATATGCTTAAATTTTTTTTGCGAATGCACCGGATCTTACGGAGTATGAAAATTTTTACAAGGCACAACCTTACGGAGTGTGAATACACACTTTCAGTGAGAAAGTGTGTTGTGTGTACCTGAAAAATTATTGGTGAGCACCAACACCATTAGCCCCGCTTCAAATGGTTTCAACACTTTTTTCCGGCTCTTCTACTTTTGCTTTTTTCTCAATATTCTTTTGCATTGTCCGTGACGATACAACAATTTTAATTTTTTCTTAGAAAAAGCTAACAACTGGCACAGTGTAATTTCACTCAAAAAAGACTCAATCAGAACCATAAAAAAAAAGCTCTTTAGAAGAGACCAGAACTACGCTTGCACCCAATCTAAAAAAACCACTGTTGCACCCAACTGGAACAGCTTTCCACAACCGCTGCACTGATGGGCGACACTTGTACGCCAACTTTGAATCCCAAGTCTGAACCAATTCATTTCAGGCATCCGTGAGAGAGAGAGAGAGAGAGAGAGAGAGAGAGAGGCTCCCAATCCTGTGCGGACTGGCGATCGACTGGCTTGGCTGCACAAACCGGAAAGAACGGATGCCCTTCCCTTAGGGCATCTCCAATGGTTATAGCTAGCAACTAACTATAAGGCTTCCACATCATCTATATAGTATACACTAAAGTTAGCATTCTAAAGAACTATCTATAAGGATAGCTATTTGATGCTTACATGCACACACAGAATTTATGGAGGCTGCCTCGTTTGGCGCTATAGACTATCTCTAGAGCTGTAGAGAGCTGCGTTCTCTTTCTTCATTTAATATCTTCCACGTAGGACAGTTGATGACATGGACTCTCTTGTAGATAGCTGCTATAGACCCATTGGAGATGCTCTTAACAACGGAGAAGACGCAATAAGTAGCTGACTAATTGAGTCGAGTCGTACGCGGTTCTGGCCTCAGCTATTCAATTCTTTTCACTACAGCGGCTCGGATGCCCCCGGAACGTGAGTTAATTTTAATGGGCCTGCTTCTGAGTCCGTCACTGTTCGCCTGTCTTTTCCGACTCAGACTGTTAGGGACCAATGAGCAGCGGAATGATGGGATTAACCGGGCAGAAAGGCTCGTGATCTGCGCCGTTGCAGCCGGGTGGGCTCGAAATCTTATTAAAGATACTCTACACTGTACCACTGGTTACTTTTTGTAAGATGTCTACCACTAGTTACTGTTAGGGTCGAAAATGGACGGAATACTTGTGGATGATCTGGATTTTTTTATATTTGGCTAGTGTCGGTTTGGATACTCTTCGTCTGACGTTGGCTCAGAAACGGATAGTTTTTCATTGGAAATGAATATGAATATAGTATGGTACTATCTCATAGATACGGATTTGGCTAGCCGGCCATAAATAGAATTTGGTCAACTGGTTTTTCAAATAAACCCTTATATTTTTTAGAAATTTCGAAGAATCCCTTAATCTATTGAATTTAGGTCCTTTCGATGCGAATTTTTATAAAAAGGCTCTAAAATTTATGAGTCAAAAGATCTTACAAAAGAGTCCTCAACATTTTTTAAAATTTTGATAGGTCCTTGCTGGCTATAGAAATTGCAAAAGGTACTTTAAAATTCCAAAAAATTACACATAAGGATTTCTACCTTTCAGGAATTATGCGAGAAATTCCCTGTAAGTCTTATTAACTTACAAAAATACCTTTATGTATTTAATTTATTCTAGTAATATTTTTCTGCATGGGAAGTAATAAAGAGAATTATTTTCTGGGCTTAGAAAATTGCAGAAATTTTATGGAAATGGCTCAAAAACTATTTATGTGTTTTCATTGATTTTGGATGTACAATTTAAGGGGTTTTCATGTTTCGATAAATATTCGTGATCGTTTTCGTTTCAATTCGTATTCACTTCGTATCGGCATTTGATATTATTTGTATTTGTATTCGTATCCAAGTTATCCTTAAAAAATATATAAAAATAAATATGGTAGAATCATTATCTATCCATCCGTTTTCATCCCTAATTACTACAGTCCCAACCGGTGGGATCTGCCTTTCCTTGAACTGCCAACTGTGGGTTAGTTATACAGTTCAGAATGTAGCAGATCACCTTTTGAAAATCGAATAATAAAAAGTAGGGCCAAATATGATACTCTCTCATACTAGCCCAAGTGATTTTTTTTTCCGTGGGCACTGCACGCTGGCCCCGCGATTCCACTGATGGACCTGATCAGCGGCTTCCGGCTTGCAGCTTTGCTGGGCAGCAACCTCGCCATCATGAACAACACAAATTGCATCACCACAGGGCCGGTCAAACTAGAGGCCCCCGAAATGATGCCCAAATCAGGGGAGAGAATGCGGGGAGGGCAGCACAAACGCCCCTTTCCTCGGCGCTGCCTTCTGGACAAAGCAACTGAACTCTCCCGCCCCAGCGGCGTAGCACCGCCTTGCTCTGTCAAAACGTGCAGGAGCGAACGTACTTACGTAATAATTCCCGTCACTTTCCGGCCAGAAGCTGCCCGCACGGCGCGCACTGAGCTATTCGGTTCGTGTTGGCCTTTCGCGCGAGAAACGACGAGCCGAGCAGGGTCCGGCTGGGCGAGAACGTAGCATACGTTATGTGCTCTTGCCGTGGCATAATAATGCGTCGCTTGGCAGCTTAGCAAAGCTTACATGGCTTGCTGCATTGGCTTAATTAGGTATGCATAATAATATTCTGGATATGATTTCACAACCTTGTTGCTTGCTGAATATTGCATATGGTTCGCGGATCTGTTAAGCGTGAACCGATAGAGGAGGATTCGGGCCGCAACGTGAGCGCTCGCACCGGCGGCAACTAGGATAAGTACAAGAGGAAGGCACCCTGTCTGCATCGCCGCGACGAGCAGGTGGAGGAAAGCAACGGCAATTAAGGGAGAACAGCAACAGTGCAACTCTAAATTTGTCGTTCGTGCTGGCGCCTCTTGAATGCCATGGGAGAGGATTTACGCTGGATCCATAGCTGTTTGCTAGCAATTCGTCACGACACATTCTTGCACTACGGATGTCGTGATCTCTCTGATTTCTTGCATGCATGGAGATCTTCTTGTGCCCGTGAACGTGGCCGTTCGCTGACCCACGAGGCAACTGTGCCGTGCATACGAGCAACACACCAAGATTAGGGTGCCCCACACGCGACATCGACAGTAAGTCCCATGTATCTCTGTTAACTTTCTCCTTTTCTTCTGTTTTTGGTTGTCGAACGTGTACCTTTGTTTTAGGTACTTCGGTGTCCATACAATTATATTAGAACACTTTTTTTAAAAAAAGGAATAGCGTTGATTTTGATCGTTAATGTGCTGTGTTAAAGTCAATTTCCATTTCATTTTTAAATTAAAGAAACTAGCAACAGTGTTTATACAACCACACTGCCACAGGGCGTCTCAGCTTATTTCTAATTTTCTATTGACTAAATCAGTAAGGCTCTACAATAATATTTGAGCATTTCAAACAAACCCCTACCGTGTCAGATCCCATGCATGCAGCCAACAGAAATGAAATCGCTGCAATCGAGGGGAAGTCTGTTGCGTGTTAAAGTTCGATGGAGGGTAGCAAAAAGAGCTCTGCAAAAGAGAAAGCGAAAGAAGCTTTTCTTTTTTCATAACTCATGAATTAATATATTTCGTCCGACTATGTTTCCAATTTGTCTCCCTTGATCTGAATTTTTTTGCTACCCACGCTTTGGTAGCACCACCGTAGTTTAGCGCACTCCGTTTTTTTACTTTTCTTTAAAGAATGCATGCAGTCAAAATTTTAAAATTTTGACCATAAAGGTATACGGATATATTTAGATTTATGACAAGAAAATCATATTTGTAATATTTATCATTAAAAGCACTTCCATGTCAATATATTTTGAATATTTTTCTAACATATAATTTGAAAAGTGTATATTGGAAACCGTGGCAACATTCAAAACAAGTATGCTTCTTCATGCTTGTAACAATCCAGGCAAGGGCGCGGCTCGGACAAATTGTGAAATTAGGGTTCTGAGTACTGCACCACTAGTTGGAGAATGGAGACAGTACTACATAGATCAAGCTGTACCATCTCACCAATTGTACGTACTAGTATAGTATTACTGTCATTTTTAAATAATTCTCTCAATGAAACTTTAATTATTTTGATACCAGTAGTACTGCGACTTTGCACCAAATAGAGTATAATGCTAGCTACTATTGAGTAATTGTGCTGACATCGTATCGAGTCCTCCAAAGTCCAATCCGATTACGGTAGCACTGCTATTTTGAAAGGACGGACGAAGAAGCCCTTTAGTTCGATGCTTACATTACGGTGCACGCAATAAATTGTCTAGTGGGAGGGTGGGGAGAGTTGGCAAGGACCGCGGATTCAGACGCGGCTCATCAGGCGGCAGCAGCTGCACGGTGCTCTAGAACGGCATCGCAATTCGCAACCGCAAACGGAACGCATCCAGCGGCAGTGATCGAGCCTTAAGTCTGAAGACAGAGAAGTTGTAGCCAGTGTTGAAGTCAAAAATGAAATTAAGGGTGAGCTGAATTATTTATAGACTTAAACTAAGTAGATAAAAAATTAGTCTTTTACTCTTATAAAATTTCAAATTTATATAGAAATTATAAATTGAATGGAGACAAACAATGAAAAATAGAGAAATAAAAAGTAGATGCCTCAATAATAGAAAGCGTCATGAGTAGCCCCCCACACCGCCCTCGCCAGAACCAGCGGCAACAGGCCAATGAGCTGGAACTTCAGCGTCGCGTCGGCGTAGCCAACTGATGAGAGCGGCGGTGGCGGCAGGGCCGTTGCATTGTCGAATGGGCTGGAAGAGAAGGGGCAGTGTGGCACCCGCTGCAGCGGGGGGCTCAGCGATGGCGGTGCCTTCGGGGCATGTGCAGGACCACATCATCGCAAAGCGGTGGTGGAGGGAGAAGATCAACAAGAGTTTCATCAAGCTCTCTAACGTCATCCCCGGACTCAAAAGGTTCATATATATTTCACTTTCTTTCTTTTTTTTATTAATAGATTAGCTCTTCTTTAATTTTATGATTTTCACTACTCCTCCTCACCTTCTTTAATTTTATGATTTACATATATTATTTCACTTTCTTTCTTTCTTCGATTGATTGATTAGCTTTTTTTTAATTTTATGATTTTCACTTCTCCTCCTCCTCCTCGTCGTCTTCTTTAATTTCATACTTGTTGTTAACATTTTCATCAAGTAGAGCTAGCTTCTCTTTGAGTTTATTAATCTCTCTTTCTCTCTTTATTTTTACTATATACAAAATTGCTACTGGAGGAGGTGAGGCTCAGGCCTTACCAAGCTACCCCGGTAGCTACACCCCTGGTTGTAGCTAACTTGGCCTATGCGGGCACACATTTCAGGGAGGGAAGTAGATGTAAAGAGAGAAAAGACAGAGCCAGCTCCAGAACCATTTATATAAATGGTACTGTAGCTAATTTTTTTTAAATTTAATTCTTAGATGTTTATTTTTATAAATATAGTTCTCTTCGTGGATCTATCGAGACTGATAAGTATCTGCTGCGCATCATTGCTTGGAAGGTACCTGCCAAACTCGTCTAGCTGACACGGTAGGTATCTGCCAGGCTTGGTAGGCTCGCGGAAGAGAATATATTTACAAAAACGAATGGCTAAGATTAAAATTTTTTAAAAAGGCTACAGTATCAAACATCCCAGCGCCATGGAGTGAGGGGTGCAGCGGAGCGGGAGAAGAGACAAGCCGGGCTAAATTCAGGGAGGTTGGTGGTGCGGGCCTGTGCGTACGGACGGCGCTGCTGATGCCGATGTCCCACCACCAATAATTGCCATCCATTGCATCCCTACCAAAACGCAGCGCAATGCCAACAAACGGAAAGGAGGCTCGCGGAACGCGCGTGCACATGCGTGAGCCGCGCAAGCGGCTCCTCCTTGCCCGGTTTTGGCTTTACGGCTAAACAACTTGCTGCCTGCGCTCTTCCGCGGAAGAATAATGGACTAGTAGTACTTGAACATGTAGGCGTGCATGTACATCACCGCGTTGCGGCGGCATGTGAAGAAACACGTGGGAAGGAATTAGGCTGTGATGAATATTGTTATTTTAGAGCAGGAGAAGTTTGGTTTTGCAAATTTACCATTTTTAGAGCGATTGTCACACTTAGCAGTCTAACTGTCCCGAGGTGGGGTCAAAACAACTACTGGTCAAACCGGTCACCACCAGCGGTCATACCAGTCGGGGGTTGACGGTCTGACCAGCAGGGCTAGGTGTTTCGACTGGTTTTAGGGATCCCCAAACCATGTGTAAGCTCTCAAAAACTTTGTATCGATTGAAGCAAACCCTTAGAGTTTGGTATGATAGATTTAAGCGCTTCTTACTTAAAAATAATTTTATAATGAAAATTACAGACAAAATCTTGTTTACGCTTAGGCATGGCAGTGACTTCTTACTTGTTTAGATTTATATGAATGATATTATATTCGATGATTCTTCTTATGCTTTGGTATCCAGATTTTTCAGATTCTATGAGCAGAGAATTTCAAATGAGTATGATGGGCGAGGAGAGTTAGAGGTTATTAGTCTTTGGCCTGTTTTGAGTGGTAGTTTGACTCTTTTGCATTAATTGTATCATATTACATTTTAAATTCAATGATTTGCATCATAATATAAATACATGGAGTTTTGACTATTATCCTTGTGCAACATGATATCTTGCTTTACATCTTATCATGTCTTATGCTAGTTTGCTAAATTTATCATGTCATTCTAAGTATAGTGTAGCTTTACCATACTAGCTTTCTTAAGTGTGAGAAACTTGAATTAAATCATGTCTTGTTGGATTTTGTGACTAGTTTTGCTCTAGTCATCCTGTTCTGATTCATGCAATGTTAAATTGACTAAGTTACGTTTTGAACCTCAATTGAGATTTAGATTAAGCTATGCTAGTCCTTTATCAAAGTATGAGTTTATTTCTCCTAGGATTTGGTTGTGACTTGTGACTTTTGGAGACCCTATCTGACGGTTGTGACTTGTTACGCTAGTTTATTTCTCCTAGATTAACCAAAAGTCACTAGTAGATCCTATTTTTAAAAAAATACTTTATTTTAAAATTAGTTACTATATAAAAGCCGAAAAATAGTTTTTAAAAACTGAAAAGAATAGTGCCTTAGCTAGCAAAGCTTTTGCTACATAGATCTCGTTTGTTACTCATCCATGCCCCTACCACTACCATTGCAGCCCTGCAGAGACAGATCATATGATACTGCACCTGCTCATATAAATGGCACATTGAAGTGGTACGTGTCCGTGTGTGTCCTGCATCTCGTACGCGGCACGCACTGAAATTGATTTCCAAGCATGCATCTGCATGCCGGTGTTGGGTTTGTATCCGGTCATTTTTCTTCTCCGGGCCGGAGGAGATATGGCTGAGGCCGTTAGGATGGCTGGCAGGCAGAGAAAGTTTTGCACGCCACTAGCATCCAAAGATCCAACTGTCCGGCCTTACCACCTCGCCTTCGTTAAGGCTGCCTAGCCGTACACCCCAAATAATTTCCCTTTTGTACGGTGCTACTAAGAACCAGTGGATTAGTCACTCTATCCCTCTATATGAGTTCATCTTAGCTTATAATATCTACAGTAATTTATTTTTAAACGATATATTTTTTAAAACAGAGTTAACAAAAAAATTATACTGAATTTACCTGTACTGACCAAAATAGCATACAATTATTTTCATCTGTGTACTGTCTCTCATAAATAGCCAAAATTCAAATATTTAAACCATTAACCCAAAAGAACCCACCAGACCGTCTACCCTACAATATAAATCGACTAAGAAAATTAAAGTATAGTTATTGTAAATTTTCTACCTTATATCTTTTCTTTAATGTAGAAAAGTATTTGAACAGTTGTAGTATACACTTTAATATATATATATATATATATATATATATATATATATATATATATATATATATATATATATATAATAACATTAAAATTTTAAATTTAGTGTTTTTTTATTTTTACGTGTGGTGTGGGCTTGACTTGCATGATAGGGAATAATACACTATGTACACGCTGTCCACACATTTCATGTCATAGAACTACCTCTTGAGAGCATGCCTGGTGCAACCTGACTTTTGGTGCATCCCCATTGAAACATGACGAAACTAGTCGTGGAAAATTTCAAAAAAAATTTGTTAGATAAGTCATCATGCAATCAAGCATCCTGCATAATTTCAACGGATGACGGGACACACATCAGGAGAGAAAAAAAAAGACAAATTTTGGTTAATAGTAGGATTTTTTATAGCAGGATTTATCTTTTTTGCATGCATGATTGAATTTATATTTGAAATTTGTGGTATAATAGATTGATTTTGTGTCAATGTTATCATTTTTTTCTAATTTTTTATTATTTACATCGTGTTTGGAAGAGAGTATACAAAAATACGCCGAAAGTGCTATGGACCGAATTTTTTCTATTTAAGCCCTTTTTTTTTGAAAAATACTCACATTTAGACCCCTGGTAGTTTTAATTCCGTTTTTGGACCCAGGGGGTCGGAGCCGTGACCCACGGCGCCGAGGTAACACGTCTCGGCGCCGTGGTCCATGGCTCCGAGGTCGCAGGCCCACTCCAACCTGGTCGCCTGCGTGGCGCTGACGTGGCAGCACCTCGGCGCCGTGGATCGTGGCTCCGAGCTCGGAGCCGTGGGTCGTGGCGCCGAGCTCGGAGCCGTAGATCTTGGCGCCGAGCCCTGGCCACTTATGCAGCGCCGAGCGCCCGCATGTTCATTTCGCCGCTCGACTCCTCAGCGCCCCGCCTCCCCGGCCGCCCGCCTCCCCGGCCGCCCGCCCCCTCCCCGGGCCGCCGCAGACTCCCCGGCCCCCGTGTCTCCGGCCGCCGCCCTCTGGTGCCGCCTGGCCTCCCGCCTCCCCGCGTCTCCGGCCGTCGCCCTCTGGTGCCGCCCGGCCTCCGGCCGCCTCCCCGCGTCTCCGGCCGCCGCCCCGCGCCTCCGGCCGCCTCCCCCCATCTAAGGTCAGCATCCTTAATCTTCTGAAATTGAAATTGCGTGTTTGCGAAAAAAATAGAGTTTGCTAAGAAGTTGTGTTTGTGCAATTGTACATTAGTTAATTGTGGGTGGATGGATGATGGGACTTCTTGTAATGATAAATTTGTAGCTATGGTGTTGTGCGTATTATTTGTTATTAGCTCTATCTACCATCGGCATTTGTGCTGCTGCCCAATCTATGATGGATGATGTAGCTGTCTGATGCTTGACGACAGATCTGCCGAGCGGCAAAGCTTTTACATTTAATCTTCTGAAATTGGCACTGCCAAGTAAATACTTTTTGTTGGAGAAATGGATTGAGTGTGGCACATGGTAGCCGTGGGGAATACTGCAGTCCGAAATCTTTTTGCTACGTGTCTTTATCAACCATTGTCTTTGAAGCATTTAATGGGTTATCTAGATCAGATCAGAGTAGCAAAATTCTGCCTCTGAATTGGATTGCTCCTACCAATCTTTCTTCCTTCAATAGCTTTGTAAGAATTGGACTTGCTGATCATGGTAGTTCGGGTGCATGCATCGTGCATGATATTATCAATAGTTAGTTTATGTTAAACATGTAGCTAATGTTATTTAAGATGTACTGCCCCTTGTTATTCCTTTACCATGCTTCCCTCTTTGTCAAAAGATGCTCACCATGTTTTCTGTATGAACTAGATGGACAACCTAGTCACCATATATCATGGAGGCAGTGTGACAAGTGATGATTATGGAAATGTTCGATTTGTTGAAATGCAAAGGGTGCCTCTGATATTCAGTGATCGGCCGTCGTTTAGTGAGTTGGTTGCTAGGGCTCGGGAGGAGCTACATTGTCATGGAAACGAGGAGAGCATCACAGTTGAGGGGTTACTTCACTACGGTTCGAAAGACATAATTCTCAGGCGGTTGATCTTAATTGGTTGTGAGGATGAGTGGGACAAATATGTCAGATTGGTTATGCGGAATGAGTTAAAATGTTTGGACCTTGTTGTGCGGAAGGTGTCCATTGATCCCACCCCTCACGGTTATTCACCAGAACTAGGTGATCAGGCACCCTTTGACCCTCCGTTACCGGATCTTGCGGTGGATGTGGAAGAAGAGCCTGAGGTGCCCGATGCTCTATCTGCCCCGAACGAGGTTCAGATTTCTCAACCAGTTCGAGTTGAATGTCGGACTGATGATGTTGTGGCGGCCCCTCAGGATCATCCCAGTAAGTGTCGAGCCACACTTTAGCCTTTTCCCGTCATTGTTGTTTTTTTTGTCTCAATCCCATCGTTTTCGTGCTGATGATGCAGGAGACATTCCTGATAATATTGGTGTTCCTCCTGTTGCTCCATCTGGCAACGTTGAAGAAGTCTGCAGGGACTCCAACTGTGTGGATGTTCAAATTGTGGATGATCTGCAGCCTTACGAGATCGCAAGGGCCGTTGATTCTGACGATGACCGCCCTTTTGGAGAGCTGACCGAAAGTGATATTGAGCTGATCAGGCGTTATTGCCCTGGCCGGGATCCATCAGTTCATGAATTCAGCGATCTTAGGCATTCTCATGGGGCTTATGCAGAAGAAAGGGATGACGAGCTGTTAGATGCTCCTGAGGCCGGTTCAAGCATGACAATTGAGAAGGGCATGATGTTTGAGGACTTGTCTGCATTGAGAAGGTGGCTACAGGAGTATTCAGTGATTCGTAAAATGCCATTCAAGGTGAGGCATTCTTATGTGGAGCGGAGGTACACAGTTGTGTGCGAGAAGGAAACATGTGAATGGAGGGTTTGTGCTAGGAAACAGAAGGACACGGGAAAGTTCAAGATCACAAGAATCGTTGGCCCACACACTTGTGCCGAAGCAGAGCTCAAACAGAAGCATCGGCAGTTGACCTCTACCATTATTGCCAAGTCACTGTGTCACATAGTAAAGGGAGAACCCAATATGAAGGTGAAGACACTTGCTGGGATTGTTAAGGAGAAATTTGGATACGAGATAAGGTATGGAAAAGCATGGAGGGCAAAGCAACGCATCTGGAAGATGATATATGGGGACTGGGAAGATGAGTACTTGCAGTTGCTAGCACTCTTCAATGCAATCAAAGCGGTTAATCCAGGCATGCATTATGAGTACGTCCCGAAACCAAACGAATGGACTCAAGATGGGATGCAGATATTCTTTCGTGCTTTCTGGTGCTTTGCTCAGTCCATCGAGGCCTTTCGGCATTGTCGTCCCGTCTTCTCCATTGACGGTATGTTTCTTCTTGGCAAGTACCAGGGCACACTTCTGATAGCCATTTCCTGTGACCCAGACAACGCGCTGGTTCCTTTGGCGTTTGCTTTGGTTGAGAGGGAGAACAAAGACAGCCGGGGATGGTTCTTGCGGCTCGTTCGGAGGCAAGTGGTCGGCCCTGGTAGGGAGGTGGGTGTCATATATCGACCGTTCTACGCACAATCGTTCCTAAAAAAATTACCATATTTTTTTATGCATCTACAACGAGCCAATCAATATAAACTTGTTTTACAATTTTATCAGATTGTTTTGTAAGTCACAACTACAAAATTAACAAAACTTATAATCATTACAGTTCTTGCACTCATTCCCACGTGTTGAATATCACTTTCGTTCATTTCGTCTAATTGTTCATATCACATTTGTGCTCAAAAAAAATTTCATTAAATTGTACTCCACATCAAAATTTTATGTTTCAAAAACCATTACCAACGTACCATAATATTTTAAAAAAATCTACAACAAATTTCCTACATGTATCATCTGCAACATAACGAATTTTCAAAACATATATCGTATTTTTTTCTCTATAAATAAATATATTACATAATATTACTAAAATTAAATAATCAAAATAAAAAATACAACTAGTAATTCTTTTTGCGACAACGTAAAGCCTGATCGGTGCAAACCCTAGACGCCGAGTGTCTCCAGACGTGGCAGGGAGCTCGACGCCACGTGGCAGGGAGCTCGGCGCCACGACCCACGGCTCCGAGGTCGGCGCCACGACTCACGGCTCCGAGCTCGGAGCCACGATCTACGGCGCCGAGGTGCTGCCACGTCAGCGCCACGCAGGCCACTAGGCTGGAGTGGGCCTGCGACCTCGGAGCCATGGGCCACGGCGCCGAGACGTGTTACCTCGGCGCCGTGGGTCACGGCTCCGACCCCCTGGGTCCAAAAACGGAATTAAAACCACCAGGGGTCTAAATGTGAATATTTTTCAAAAAAAGGGCTTAAATAGAAAAAATTCGGTGCTATGGATGGTAACGTGGACGCTTGCTACATTCCCTAACCTTGTCCTTTTCGGTGCGAAATGTTTCTTTAATCATGGCCTTGGCCGGAAGTATACATATAGGCTCCTCCTACCTACACTAAGGTCTCGCTTACTTCGTTTTAAAATTTTATCTTCTAACTTATTTTTTTATTACTTCTAAATTTTGTTTTTTCTGGTCTTTTGTTTATTGAGCTTTTTTTCTAGATTTTTTCGTATTCATTTGCATTGTTTATTATAGGCTAACTTATTTTTTTTTCTATTTTTTTTAAATTTAATTACGCCAAAGAAGCCACCATCAACTACAGTGAAATTTCAGCCATAAACCACTTTTTTCAGCCCAAATGAGCGGTGCTTAAACTTCCGGACCTGCGCGTGCATAGTTTAATCCGCGTAACGCGTCGATCATTAATATGCCCGAGAAGACTAGTTTATTGCGACGAGCCACTGCTGCAGAAAAGGTCACAGACAGTTTCATCAGCCATCTAATTTTATGAGTCAGAAATGAGAAGTCATCACAGACGGTTTTAGAACCGTTTGTGATATATGACTATCACAAATGATTTTTAGTTGAAATCGTCTGTGAGATATAGTTTATTACAGACGGTTTATAAATATCACAGATAGTTTGTAGATAAAATTATCTGTGATAAACCATATATCACAGACAGTTTCAACTAAAAACTATCTGTGATAGTCATATATCAGATAGCTTACAGGTCTTGGCACCGGCATAGATAGCTTGAGTGGACTTGACACTAGTGCAGATGGCTCTTGTGGACTTGGCACATGTGTAGTAGCCTTCAAGTAGATGTCGCTCTTAAGCCACTGGATGAATGTTGTAATGGCTTACTCTAGAGTCATGACCTCGTCATTGGGAGCATCTGCAGCGGGACGACCTCGAACTTGGCATGAACACCGTCCACAATCACTTTTGTGAAACTTGGTGTTAGAGATACACTGTGCACCAAGGCCCCGGGCCCAGATGGATACGCTTGGCCTCAAGTAGTGTACAGGACAACGGAGGTATATCTCACTTAAAACTTACACTTCGTTGCCACATAAATAACGATACAAAATTAGCTACTCCAACAGGCCTATCAATGGATCGAGTATTCTAGAAATAATAATTATTACCAAGATGTCATCGATAGGAAATCGGTAGTCGCTTTCCGATGTAGGGCTGGGACGCGCATCTACTCCGATGGCTCGGGGACTGCCGAGCACACGAGCAACGGGGGCTTCCAATGGATTTTTCCTATATCTTTGTATCTTATTTTTGACCAACCTTTGCATCCCATCTCTGATTTTAGCCGTATTGTCCTCTCGTAGCTATGCCTCGCGCTCGGCTTTGGCTCTCTTCCTACTCCAGTAAATTTCGGAGTCCTCTGGGAAGCTATATTTCCAAGGAACATAAAGACCAAGACCTCTTGTGCGACCCAAGTGCTCCTTATTTTCCAGAGCTGCGGAGAGTAAATCTCTCTCCCTAACTGCCTCGAACGAGTCTTGGGAAGATTCTACACTCAATGCTTCTAGGTGATGAGACACTCCCTCATCTGCGGGGTTTCGAAAGGAGATGTCCCCCAACGACACGGTATATGACCTCACGCTTATCTAATTTCGGGCGCACTCATCAAGGATCCTGGCAAATGGCGGGGAGGCCTCCCGCATATTGCCTGCTCGCCCTCCTACCTACTCCATTGCAGGATTTTACCTGCATACTCAGTCGTGCCGAGTCTGTAGGGGTGTGTGCTTTTTGCCTGGAGGGCCTTGCGCGCCGCACTTTCACTACTAAAATTATCTATCATTTTCATTGCCACAAACTCTTGCTATTGCGGTTCCAAGGATGGATACTTGTGGAAAGGCGTCAGATGCTTCTCCACGTATTGCTTGACAAGCAAGCTCTTGAAGTTCTTCCACACTTTGCACACCGCTAGCAACGCATGTCATCGCACGGAGACCTAGTGTTCTTCCGAGATATCGAACGATTGAAAACTTCCGTCAGCAGCTGACTTTTCTGATCTTTGGTCACCTTCTTCCATGAAACGAACGTGATCTCAATCCGTTCCCATGCAACTATTCTGACTATTCTTCAAAATGCGAACACTTCTCGATGAGGATTGAGAGGAGTCCCAGACACATCAACATTTGTGATAGTACATCGACCCTCGGACTTTTTCGATAGTCCTTTTTCTTTTCGGGATTTTTCAGAGGATGGTGCATCACATGCATTCGACAAATGACAACACGTATTTATGTGACAATTTCTCTAATCAGTCAGCAAAGCATATATATAGCAAACCACATTAATTACAACAAACCAGAAAACCAAGCGCATATATAGTAAGGCATATATCCAAAGACACAATAATAACATAAAGATCAAACTATTATCTCTCAACATGAACAATGTAACCAAGCCAAAAGAGAAGATGCTAAATTAAGCACAAGCATAAGCATTGTAATTAGCATAATGTACAGATTAAGAAGTGAGTTTTGCACTCAGTTTGAGGAGTTGCTCAAGTTAAAACCTGGCCTTCTCACCCTTGTCAACAGATCATATATCAAAGGGACTAACTCCTCAGTATTCTGCTAGTGTGATACTCTAAAATTACCTCAGCAAAATAATAGAATCAACTGCTGGATTTTAAGCGGATTTATTCATCATATACTCTCCCCTTAGATGGAAATTCAGGATTTACCCTCCTGGCCCACATGTCAGTGACTTATGATGACCCCACATGTCATTGAGGTAGGAGGGTAAATCCTGAATTCCCAAAATAAAGGAAGGGTATATGATCAACTTTCCCATTTTAAGCACACGACATAATGAAGAACAACTATTGCACTATCAACAATTGTACTACGGCAACAATAAAAACAAACACCAGATATGTGCTATGGCAGTAATAGCAGAAATAACTGAATCTAACAATATTCAGTCCAGAACAGTAGTGATTTATACTTAACTGAAGTAAGAAACATGTAATAATAAATCAATACTAGCATAATACTCTCTTATTAGTCACAATGATCTCAATTTGACAAGTTATCCTCATCGAGCATTCACAAAGCCCACATTCTATTATGCGAAGTTCTCCAGTGTGAGCACTTACGAGGAGGGCCACCGGAGTTGAGGGAGGCGGCGACGGGCTCGAGAGGAGGATGAGGGCGACTGCCTCAGGGGAGGAAGGGGACGGGATCGGGAGGTGGAGGAGGGCGACTGCTTCGAGGGAGGAGGAGGAGGGCAACAACCTCGGGCGATGAGTGCTACCGGAGTTGGGGGAGGTGGAGGTGGGTGACGAGCTCGAGGCAAGGCGGCGGCATCAGTGGCCAATACAGTGGGGACAAACCCTAGTGTGCAATATACATAGGGGAATAATTACAGATGGTTCTATTTAAGAACCGCCTTTGATATTTATCATCACAGACAGTTCTTATTTAAAACCGTCTGTAATAACAAAACATCAAAGGTGGTTTTAATATAGAACTGTCTGTGAATATATATATATATATATATATATATATATATATATATATATATATATATACCATCTGTGATGTTTACTACTGACATTCACATATACATAAATATAAATTCACATATATATCGCACATTCTCATATATGTAAATGTAAATTCACATATATATCACTCATTCTCATATACATAAATACAAATTCACATACATATCAGACATTCTCAAATACATAAATGCAAATTTATATATATATATATATATATATATATATATATATATATATATATATATATATATATATATATATATATATATATATATATATCATACATTTCTATATACATATATGCAAATTCACATATATATCACACATTCTCATATACATATATAAATGCAGATATATAACATATGACACATAAACATTTCATTCATCATTTCACTTACTTATTTCCTTTAAAAATTAGCCCTTTATGATGATCAACATGTTTCTAGCTATTTTCGTCATGTTCTTCCTCTACCCTCATGTTGTTTTCGAAAGGAGGCAACTCATCAAATTGATTGTATTCTTTCTCATCTACTATATTCTCAACTCTGATAATTCTTTTTCCATAAAGAACTACGTGGCGTTTCTTACTTGCCTGATTGGTTACACAAAAAACTTGAATAACTTGGTTAGCAAGTACGAATGGTTCGTCTTTGTTTCCGATACATTTGAGGTTCACGATAGTAACACCGTACTTGTCAACTTTCACCTATAGGAGATGGACCCAACGGTACCGAAATAAGGGAATCTTGAAAAGCGCGTAGTTAGGCTCCTAAATCTTCTCTATGAACCCATAGTAGGAGTTCCTCAACCCATCGGTACTGAACGCATCTATGCAGACACTGCTGTTCTAGTTAGTGTTCTTTACATCCTAATCTTGTGTATAGAATATGTACCCATTTATGTCATATCCTTGCCATGTCACAACTGTAAATGTTCATCCTTTTGCCAACCATGTTAGCATATCACTTAATGAGTTTCTAGCGAGTCGCTCCTACAACCATTGGTTGAATCGACTGTTGTGTTGTCTTGTGATCCAAACATCCAGTCACTCCAGATACTGTTGGTTGTGCTGGTCGATATACGGGAACAGTTCAATCATGTGTTGCAAGACCGTGAAATGGGCTTAACTATACGCATCCATATCTAGAGTGATTGCTTTCCTTCCGATGGTCCCGACACCCTTGAGCCTCCCCTTATGGCAAGATTAAGGCACACCTATCGGTTTGACCTGAGCCATGTAATCGACACAGAACTCAATGACCTCTTCGATTGCATAACCTTCGACGATGCTGCCCTCCGGTCGAGATCAATTCCGTACATAGGACTTGAGAATTCTCACGAACCTCTCGAACAGGTACATGCTACGTAGGAACATGGGCCCACATATTTTTATCTTTCATACAATGTGAACAATGAGATAGACCATGATATTGAAAAACGATAGAGGAAAATGCATTTCAAGATGACATAGAGTCATCACCATCTCATCTTGCAGAGCATCTAGTCCTTCGGGATCGATGACCATCTCAGCAATTGTGTTAAAGAAATAACACAGCATCATAATTGTCTCTCGGGACTTGATTGACAAAATACTTCTAATTGCAATGGGTGCATCTGTGCTATCAGCACATCATAGTCATGTGATTTCATGACAATTAACTTCAAATATTTCATCGAAACAAGTTTCTTTATATTGACAGAGTAACCAGGCAGAACTTTCATACCATACAAGCACTAGCACAGTTCAGTTCTCTCAGCCTTGGACAGAGTGTAACAAGCAGGGGGAAGGAAAGTTCATTCTTTATCGGTCTTTGTTGGTGCTAACTCAGGCCTGATGTCCATATCAGCCAAGTCAAGCCATGTGTTGACACCATTCTTTATTTTATGACGAATGTACAGTAAGAGACCAATCAAGTTGTCACATACATTCTTCTTTATGCGCATGACGTCGATACAGTGACGAACTTCTAGGTGCTCTCAATAAAGTAAGTCTTAAAATATTGATCTCTTCTCCAGACGTCCTTCTCATGGGTCGTCAATTTACGTCCTTTTCAGAGCACAATATCTAAATTCTCAACCATATCATAGATCTCTTTTTTGCTTAAATGCCTTGGAGCTGAACTGAACTCGTTCTCTATGTCGAATTATTTCTTCATCCTGCGGTATGGCTGAGCCCTCCGAAGGAACCTACGATGACGTATGTACACGATTTTGCACAAGTGCTTCAGCCACATACTCTCGATATTATGTAAGAAATGAGTACAAGCTTTGGCCCTTTTTGTACTCTGGCCTGGCAGGTTAGTAAGGGCAGGATAATCATTTATGGTGCAGAACAACAAGCAGCGTAAAGTGAAGTTCTCTCGTTTGTATGCATCACATGCCTGTACTCCTTCGATCTATAGTATTTTTAGATCTTCCACCAATAGTGCTAGGTATGCACTAATATCGTTTCCAGGTTGCTTCAGCCCTTGGATAAGTATTGGCAATAAAATATACTTCTGCTTCATACACAACCAAGGAGCAAAGTTGTAGATGTGGATAGTCACGAGTCAAGTGCTATGTTGGCTACTCATGTTACCGAAAGGATTCATTTTATCTATATTTAATCTAAACTTTATATTCCTCGGTTCTAGACTGAAGTTTGCAAACCTCCTATCGATGTTTCTCTACTAGGCGAAATCAGTAAGGTGTCTTAGCGTTCTATCCTTCTTACGCTCCTCCGAGTGCCAACACAACAATTTTGACTCCTTTTGGTTCGCTAAAAACCGTTTCAAATGGGGAATTACAGAAAGATACCATGCCACCTTAGCAGGAGGTCCTCTCTTCACCTCTATTCACTCACCATCATCTAATTGATTCTTACTCTTGTATCGGGTTGCGTTGCACATCGGACATACATGCATGTTTGCATATTCCTTACTATAGAGGATACAGTTGTTCGGACATGCAGAATTCTTTCTACTTCCATTTCCAAAGGACAAAGAATTTTCTTGGCTTTTTAGGTAGTTTTGGGCAATTTCTTCCCTCCGGAAGCATGTCCGCTAAAAAACCTAACAGTGCCGTGAAACTCTTGTCGGACTAACCGTTACTTGCCTTCAATTTTAGCTGTTCAAGCACAGCTAACAACCTTATGTACTTTGACTTGTAGCACGTGAACAAAGGTTTGTCCGAGTCCTCCATTAAGCCCCAGAATTTAACATACTCTGTCTCATCATAGTTTCCTTCTGCATCGCGAAACATCTAATCCAGATTATCATCATGCAGCCTATCTGAATAGGAACCACAATCGATATGATCATCCGGTAGCATATCATTGACTTCATCGGTAATGTCATTATTACTACTTTCCTGTGTAATCTGCTCTTCACTATGACTGATCCAATGTTCATACCCCTTTTTGAAACCCCTTTGAATTAAGTGCGCTTCAATCTACGCTCAATTCTTAAACATTTTTGGATTCTCGCAATCAATGCATCGACAGTACATATATTACATCTCCTTATTCAATATATCCTCCTCGACATCTTTTGTAAAAGCAGAAACATCATTAATGTACTCTTCACTCACACGGTTCCCTACATACATCCAGTTTCGGTCCTACGTTACGCATATAACAATTTAGTATAACATATTCAATTAATTAATTACTATACTATATATGCACGATCTAAATTAAGTAGCTATATATAGCAAGAATAATTAATTATATTGAATTAAGTAGAAATAGAGCATGAATTGACTAAGCCCTAAATCCTAAACCATACTAGATGTAAATAATCTTATCCCTACATCAAACTAGCAAGATCTAAATCATTTTCAATTCTCCTCTCAACAAAAGCTAGATCTAAATTATTATGCAATTAGTAACAAATTACTAACCATAGCTAGCCAATAACATAGTGCATCCATAATTACCCTTGCCAAATAGTCTCCTTCCACCAAATAGCCTCAAAGCCCCTACTCCAGCTCAAAGCAGTAGCATATAGATCTGAAATTTAAGACAGAGGATCGATGGGTTTGCATGCAATTAATATAGTGGAATTATTACAGATGGTTCAAACTAAAAAACTGTCTCTGATACTTCATAATATCACAGACGTTTCTTGTTAATAACTGTCTGTGATACTTTATAGATGATTTTAACCACGAACCGTCTGTAATAGTTCACTTTCACATATGGTTTTTAGCACTGGTAGCAACTCATACGGTCTCTAAACTAAAACCATCTGTGATTGTATTTAATACAGACAGGTCCAATGGCCATGAATTCTACCTCTCCCCTCTTGAATTCTACCCCCTTCCCCTTGAAAAAAATCTCCCCTTCAAAAACAAGGGCTGCTTGATCTATAATCCAAATGTCACAAATTTAGATAATAGTTAAGAAGAAAACATCCGAATGATGCCTAGACACTCTAAAAAACCTTGACTTCTCCCTTTGTTTGGAGTGAGACCTAAGAAGTGCTATTAGGCCAGTCTCAGTGGAGGTTTCATGTCCCAGTTTCTAACACACCCATATTTTGGAAACAGTGCAGAAGAGTTTCATCCCCATGAAACTCTCTCTACTCCCATGAAACTTTTATCATCTCTCTCTTCATCAATACAGTGCCATGTCAGCGTATTTAATGCCAATGAAACTCTATGAAACCCCCACTGAGACTGGCCTTACTGCATTTGGAGAGACGAGGATACACTCAATTTAAGGCTACCGAGTACCGACACATTTGTCACAGTTCTACTCCAGAAAGTCATCCGACTTATAACAACTATACATAGTGCCTAAGAAACTATCACTACACATTTCCTCAAACTCCTGTCACCATCCATAGTTTGGTGAGATTAACCCTCCAACTAATTAATCATTCGTTAGTACTTGAGAAATATCTACTTGTGTTTTTGCTAGAGCATTTGCGACATCTCAACTCGTAATAATTGAGGTTTAGGGTCTCTAAGATAAGTGTTCTTTTACATAGCTGGAGTAAGATGAGACTCGTACTCCTACTCCACGTTGATGTTACCGGGAAACAAATGCCATCTGGCTGCAAAATGTGCAGGTCTCGCCAATAACGGGGGGCATCACACAGGTGGGCAGAGAACAAACCAGCCCGTTTAGCTTGTTTGCTCACAAGCAACAAAAGCTGGGGCATCAGAGATCTGCATCTTAGTTATTCACCGAAAAGCTCTTTGCGTCGCGTTGGGACCCCCGGCCCCATCGCCCATTTGTCACATTCGCAGCTGGCTCGATCGGCTTAACTTTGACAACTTTGTTCGCTTCCAAACAGTTCCTAGCTAGGTTGGCATGCATGATAGCTTAGCGTGCGAAATACAAGAAGCTAGTTGTAACCTTTTCCACGGACGCTAAAATGTGCCGGTATTCTATTCTATAGCGTTGCGGCGAAAGCTAAGATGTGCTGCTATTCTATTGCGTTGTGTGCTGTGCTGCCTTTCGATTGAATGGGGACACTTTTGATTTTGAGCAAAGTAGCGGCGCCGTTCGATCGATCATGCGAACAGGGAATGGTCCTGTTGCCGCGTGGGCACGTGCTCGATCGATGGGTCGCTTTTGCAGCTTAATTTTATATACTCATTTGTAGTGCATGCGACCAGCTTCCTAAAGGGCAGAGCGATCTGCATGCTAGTACCGGCCCAGTTGTTTGGAAATTTGTCTTTTAATTTTTCCAAAAGTCAAAATAAATAATACGGTTTTTTAAAGTAAATTCTTTAAATAGATTTTTAAACCTAAAATTGTGTGCGCTATCCACGTCGACGCCTTTGTTATCCGCTACTATCTCAAAGATCATAGATAAAAATCATCAATCGAAGTAAAAAAAAACATGACAGTTATTTGACCGGTTAGGTCTCATTCTTCGTATCTCTCTCAAGAATTCGGAGTAGCGTGCTCCTACGTGTTGCTCCTAAAATAACTAAAGAGATAACGTTGTCTCTTTTCCATCGTCCATGGAAGCCGAGACAGGAAAAACATAGGTCAATCCTGCCTTATCAATTTGTGTTTCGCTGAATGGCTCTAGCTCTATTAGTTAGCAACCCCAGCTTATGGACAAAGTATTTTGATGATTTGTACCATGCTGCATGACGTATAAGTGTCAATGATCTACTGCACTTGGGATCGAAAAATCTATGTTACAAATGGGGCCTAAACTAATTATACAATCATTCTTGGCGTTATCTTTCTCCGTAGTACTAGGGGGTGTTTTCTAAGGCGTGCCGCACTTTTCTTCTGCGCGTGTTTGATTGCCACACTTTTCTTCTGCGCGTGTTTGATCACACATTCTTAGGTTCATGTGTAATAATCTAGAATTTTTTACTAACTTTGCCACATTTATGGTGGACAATTTGGGTTGCTTAAGGTTTGGTATGGAAAAATTGACTGAGAACCAAACGGGTCCTAAATATGTAGCGATGTGCGACGCCGATGCCATGTACCGGGTCACCTTTGCAAAATATTTCCCAATTTTTACCAGACTCAAGTTTATACCTTCCGCAACTATCCATCTTGTATTCGAATTTGTAGGATCGAGTATGATGACTTAGAGAGGTGAATAACTCTTTTAAAATCTTCTCTTAAATATCAACAATAGTATGTAATGGAAACACAAATTCATAAAATTATCAAAGCCGAGAGCCACAGATGGCAAAACTCCGAAAAAGCAACCCAACACATGGCAGACCTTTAAATACTACCAGTCAGACCTCTATCGGTCAGCAGTTAGACTTCTAGACGGTAAACAGTAAAATTAGCATGCTTTCAAAACTAACAATACATGTAATTTTTGATCAGATGATCCAAATAACTTGAAACTTAGCATGCACCTTATCTAGGATGTCACGAACCTACTCCAATCAACGATCAAAATAATTATTGCCAAAATTATGAAAATTTTCAATTTGAAGGAATGTTGCACCAAAACCAGGTAAAAAAAAAGAAGAAAACCTTGATCTGGTTTTACTCGTGAGTCCTAGATAATCTAGGTGATCTTAGATGAGTTCTCACATATCATTACAAACTAGTTCGCAGCACAAATTCAACCTAAGTCATTCACAAGAGCAAAACCTCTAAATCATCTCTCTCTTAAGGAAAACCGGACAAACTCTAGAACATCCCCTAAATCATGTGTAGATGGATATGATCTTATCTTCAAGATATATTTCCATATCTTACATGTCTTTGACACTAGAAAAGATCAACAGAAGAGATTCAAACAAGAAAGCCAAACAAATCAAGAACATAGGATCCATGACATAACCACTTATGCAAACTTTAGATGCTCATATCACTTGGAAAGAAATATTTTACAGCTAATCCCTCAGGATAGCATAGCTCTAAGCCTAGCACACACACAAAAAAACTCCACACTTGGAAACCCTAACCCTATAAATCTTGGAGAGGCATGTCTCTCAAAAATCAACAAGGCTTATATAGTAGAGGCTCCTCACCTCTCACTTAATCCTAACTAGCATATCCTTAATGGATCACACCACTTAAACTTGGGGAAACCGATAACCTACACACAAATGGGCTTTACATTACACACACAAGATTTTCAAAGTGTGACTTTCTAAAGGCTCCAATAGCCCGATAAGATATTCCATCTACAAAGACGTGATCTAAACTACTTAGGCCAATGTCGTGATTTTGCAAACCACCACTCTACCCGGTATTGGATAGTTTTCATAATTGTCATCCACCGGTCTTCACGTAGATGCAATGTCCAATGATTCGCCACCAAGATTATATGCCTGCACTGAGACCATCACCACTTGAAATTCTCGAATCCAATGACACACCACATTATACCATAGTCCGTGATGCCCAATACTTGCTGCTAAGATCGCACGTCTGCTCTGAAAATCATCATAACTTGAAACACACAAGATCAATTGGCACACCACATGTATGCATTCCCTCCTCAAAATCCTTGTCTTTCTCTCATGCTCTCGGCTTGAGATGATGCTCAACACAGACTTACACGGCACTCTATGGCCACTAAGCCTCGGTCTTGCTATTGCCGCAATTTATCATCAAAGCACTTGCACATTAAAGACAAAGCAATCGATGCGAGCATAAATAATATGCATTTGACTCTCAATTAGCAAAACACATGCATGTGCCTACGCCATGACGCACATTCATAGACATATCATGACTAACACCTACACAGACTCCCGTTGTGACTAATACCACTAGAAACCAACACTCAAAACCAACGTGGCACAGGGACCGATCTGACCGTAGCAGCATATCGGCCAGACTGCCCAAAGCACGGACGGCCAGACTGCCATGACAAGGCTAGTCAGACCACTATTTAAAAACAACTTGCAACTCAAAGAGGATCTCTCTAAATAATAGCTACCGCTAACAAAGGGCCGGTACTACCCATTGTCTGTCAGACGGCAACCCAAGCGCCGGTTAGACCGCTAGAAACGGCTTATCACACCGCACCGATCAGACCACCAAGGCACGACTAGTCTGATCGTAGTCACACAACGATCAGACTACCACCCTAAGCTAGTTTGATTGGTGCTACCAGAAAAGCACAGGTCAAAATACAATTCATAAAAATTAAACTCGCTTAATAAAAGTAAAGCATAAATACTGCCAAATACTCACCACTCTTTATGTTACTGTTACCACATGATCTTCCAGAATTCACCAATAGAATAATAATATGGGACAAAAAAGGAATTATGAGGTAAAGCATTTCCAACTGTCTCCGTGCAATTGCAACTTTTGTCCGGATTGGGGCCTTGGACGCATGGACATGGACACAACTTCTGCCACGTCGATTGTGCGACCAATGGCACTATCATACGTAGCAGTAGCAACGGACAAGCTGGGGAAAACTCGGTTTAGTCTAATGAGCGTTTACTCATCACAGTGTTTGCATGTTACTAGTAATTGGCACGGTCCCAGATATTTCTGCGAACAGTTTTCACTGCGGTTGACTTGAAACAGTGTCTAACATAGAGTACAACTGGTAGGCAGAAATTAACAGTGTATGTACAATGCTATAATGGAGTAATGAGTCGATATCAGCTGGTAATGATACGGAGTCGTATACGTAGGTGTGAATTTTCAATTTGTGCGAAAAGGAATCAAGCAAGACGTGCGGAGTGAGGTGGTGGGGCGGCCCCACCGGCAGTGGAAGGAGTCACTCCTCCACGATCATCAATCATGCCGCTGTTAAAAACAGTTACTTTTACTGCTCGCTCGCTCTCCTCTCCTACCCAGGCCAGGAGAGCCAGACTACGCGGAGAGGAGAGGATGAATGCACATGCGGTGCTGCAGCGTTTACCCCGGACGTCGTACCGTGGCCTCCTCCTTCGCCTTGGGTTGGTTTGGACTCTTTTTTCACCGGCGCCGGAGAAGTGAGAGTACATATTGTACACCTAAACTGCTGCCTGTGTATAATACTACTCAGAAAATGGAAAAAGGAGACTTCCGTAGAATAGTAGGAAATGAAATGGCGAGGCCAATGGAAATACGGAGGGTTTGTCACTTAGCTGTGCGTGTGGATGTGTGTGGATACATTATTGATACCGACGTTGGTAGCCACCAGACTAGATCCACGCCTCAGCGCTTATAGCTTTTAACGCAGCAGAAGCAGCAGCAGAAGAAGCTCGTCAGTGTGCAGTGCAGCTGTGCAGCAAGCACAGTGCAGAGAGACGGAGTGTGTGCGAGAGAGAGGCGAGGCTGGGCAAAAAAGAAGAGGCCAAAGGGAAGCCAGTAAAAGCCGCTCCCACCGCCAAAGATAGATAGAGAGTGATCGAGAAGATCTCCCAGAGGAATTTCAGTCCCCACATCGCCACTTGAAACCCCCCTTTCTCCTCTCTCTCTCTCTCTCTCTCTCTCTCTCTCTCTCCACTTCCCTCTTCTACTACTACTACTGTTTCCCTTTGCTGCTCTTTCTCTCTGCTCTCTCCATGTAGGCGAGTAGTGTAACCTTCCATATCATCATTCTCCTCCTACATAGACATAAATCACAGAATATAAGTGACAAAAAGGAAAGGAGAAAGAGAGAGAAGTTCCCCACTACACTGCTGCTGCTGCTGCTGCTGCTAGATTGATAGGGCCAGGCGAGGTATATAGATAACTAGGCTCTTGGAAGCGCTCGAGATAGCGAGGTGGAGTAGTAATTGGAGGGATAGAGACGGGAGCCTCGTGCCACTATCTACGGGAGGAGAGAAGACGACCTCCGGCTCAGCTCAGCTGTGTGAGTAGCGGAGAGATTTTTATTCTTCTTTTTTTATCTCGGCCGCCGCCGCCGCCGCTGCGGCTTGTGTCGTAGTGGTAGCTGCTGCTTTAACGAAATCTAGGCTCTACAGCGGAAAATTTGGTCGTATTTTCAATCCCCGCAGCTGCGAAATCCGTGGCTTTAAGTGTGGCTTCGGGACGGCGCTTCCCATCCGACACCGGCGCCTTCGCGGACTGGGTCGCCTCGTCCGCCGCTGCCGCAGGCCGCGGGGATGACCTCTCCCTCGGATTCAATGCAGGCGCCGCCGCCGCGGCAGCGGCCGCCTCCGGCGCCTCGCTGGGGGCCGGCCTCTGGGGCTCGGCCGCCTCCCTGGCTGCGTCGCGCCAGGCTGCGGCGCTGAATTACGGGATGGCCGACGTCGGGATGGTCGTCGTCGCCCCCGCGGCCTCGTTCCACCACACGCACCATCATCACCACCACCACGAGGCCGCAGCGGCGGCCGCCGCCGCCGATCCCATCTTCCCACTGCTCTCCGCCGGCCCATGCGTGCTTGATCCGGACACGGCCAAGTCGGCCTCGGCGGCGGCGGCAAGCGGCGGCATCCAATTCTGGCAGTCGCAGCCGCCGCCGCTGTCGCCGTCGTCGGCGGCGGGCGGTAACCCTAACCCTAGCGCAAGCGCCTTCTACCTCAAGAAGCCCCTCCCGATGCTGGACTCCGGCGGCGGGTCGTCCGGCTCGGGCGCGATCACGTGCCAGGACTGCGGTAACCAGGCGAAGAAGGACTGCGGCCACAACCGGTGCCGCACGTGCTGCAAGAGCCGCGGCTTCGACTGCTCGACCCACGTCCGGAGCACCTGGGTCCCTGCCGCCCGCCGCCGTGAGCGCCAGCAGCTCGCCGGTTCCGGCTCCGTCTCCTCCTCCCCAGCAACTGCCTCCACAGCCGCCGCTGCAGCATCCGCCTCCGCCTCGAAGAAACCTCGCCTTCTTTCCTCTCAAACCACCACCTCGCACACCTCCACCTCCAACGCCACCACCCCACGCAGCTTCGACACCACTTCCAGCCATCAAGGTAACGCCGATGACGACAAACTAGGTATATACGCATGCGTAATTCGATACAGTTTGCTAACCAAATTAGGCTTGCATCTCTGCAGACGCGTCGTTCAGGGAGAGCCTGCCGAGGCACGTGCGCGCGCCAGCGGTGTTCAAGTGCGTGCGCGTGACGTCCATCGACGACGGCGAGGACGAGTACGCGTACCAGGCCATGGTGACCATCAACGGCCACGTGTTCAAGGGGTTCCTGTATGACCAGGGCGTCGACGACGGCAGGCTCGCGGCGACGAGCAATGACGACTCGACGGCCGGCGTGCCCAGCATCTCCGAGCTCCACCTCGGCGGGGCGTCCGTCTCCGGCCCCGGTGGCAATGCCGTGAGGGAAGGCGGGTCCTCCATGGTGCCCTCGGACTTGTACGGCGGCAGCGGCGGCGGAGCCCCGCACATTCTTGGCGGGTCGAGCTATGGTAACACCATGAACTGAGCTAATAGGAGACTAAGGTTACATCGATCATTACCATTCTTTTTTCCCCGCCATTGCTAGTACAATTGTCAAACTTTCTTGCCCCTACCATTAGAGGGCATCGATGCATGGTGTTTGTTCTACTTATCTCTAGTTTCGGTGGTGTTACTGTCGTTGTATAACATCGAAGAATTGTTGTTACTAGTTGGTCCTCTAGTATTGCCAGTTCTTTCTTTTTCTAGTCGAGTAGAGAATAAAAATTGTTAGGAATTCGATCGAAAGAAGATAGTGCAAGATTAAATCTTTATGCATGAGATATTGCCTGTTGGTTCTTGCTCATGTTCCCGATGCTTGTCTTTCCATATATGGGGATGTGTTCAGGGAGTGCAAGCCATATAGGCCGTGGGGGTCACTTCGAGGAGCTAAAGGCGTTTACTGTTCGGCCTCGTGATAGATAGATAGATAGATATATAGATAGATTGTGAGCTGAAAAGTTTTGACTCTTAACACTTGCTTGGCCTCCACTCTTTGCGTGCTTAATTTGGCCTCCACTGCTTAGCTTGTTCAGCTGCACTGCACTCTTTCTTTGTTTGTTTTCCCTTTTTTCTATGGGTAGGTAGGAAGGCATGTATTCTTGGCTTGGCTTTGTGCTGTGTACAACATGCATTGGAACTTGTATCCTAGAGGCCAATGTGTAATGCATGTGATGAGAGAATTGTTGGGCTTATTATAGACTTTCTCAATGCTTCTTAAACTACATTAGCCCCGAACGTTGCTGGCTTGCTGCTGCCGCTTCTTTTGACATGTAGAGAGGAAGGGGAGGCAGGATCATACCTCGAACGGCTCTCTTCACCTTATTTCTTGTGCAAGCCCCCATATTTATTCCTTGTGCCGGATCTCATCGAGGATGAAAAGATGTGAAAAGAAAGAAAGGTGGTGTTAAAAGCACAGCCATGCACTGGTTGCGCAAAGGCACATGCTTCTGGTTTACGGTGTGTTTGGTTTGGTTCGTTGTCTTGGATTGCCGTAGTCTATGCTTCGTTTTCCTTTGCTTGTCCAGTGAGTGAAAATTTTGGTCGGCTTGCTTAAGCCGCTGTAACAAGTAAACAGCACATGGGTCGTATCGGCAGTCATGAGCTGTGAAGAGCTTTTTAAATTCGGGATTGATGTTGTTGGGCTATCTTGTCATCATCAAAGCTGCTATTATCTCATGTGTGTGACGATGGCATTGGTCCATGTCGCCTTGTCGACTGTTGCCGACCTTTGGGGAGAACGGTTACTGTTCAGCTTGCTTCTTTATTTGATGAACTAGAAAGTAGGATTGGCGTATTCGTAGGCGTTGACTCCGTGAATTGTGTTATTGCTTGAAAAATTGAACATTTGACTAGTTTTGTAAAGCTTGCTGTTTTGCTTTCTGATGTGCTATATATTTAACGATTCACACTTTCTGGATAAGGTACTGTTGGTTTGTTTGTTTGTTTGCCTTTGGACTTGTTTCGCACAACAGCACATGATTCAGACTTTTGGATTGCACTCCTGGACATTTTTATGTTTATATTAGCAGTACTGAAATGCATGCATAGGTTCTTTTGGTTTGTGCACAGACGTACTTGACAGAGTGGCTCAACTGACAGAATGTGAGGCTTATAAATGGGGCAATCGTTCTGTTTGCTGTGTGGATATGCATGTGTAAAATGCACATTCATCACATGTATTATTTAGCCTGCTAACTTCTGTTACGTCGCATTTCTTTTGGACAATAAATGCAACTGCCTAGTAATGTGGACATCTGTTTGTTGTGTTTTGTGACGATGGTGATCCAATTGACTGGTCCAACTTCCATTTGGCATCGTTTTTTATTACCCAGTTGCTATGTTTGGAACATTCTTGTGTGTCATTTGATTTTAATCTCAATTTATTTATTAAATGATTTATAATACAATTTAAGCAAGTAGTGAGTTTGTGATTTTTTTTGGGAGTAACGATCCTTTGCTGTAGTTAAGCAAATGGTTTTCTCCTTCCCAAACAAGAAGGGCATTGGAATTCTTTCTCATGCATGGCACTTTCAGAGTTGTATCTGATTGTTAAGATCTGTTTTTGGATTTTAAATTTGATATGTTCCACTTTTCATTAGTGTGGCAATCTTGGTAGTGTAGGTAATTTTCCGATACAACTAAAAAAAGGCACAGTATGGATAGGTATACCACATCAACGGAATGAGGACCGGCATTTGTTGTTCCCTTGTTAACCCCGTTTATAACAACAAAGTTCTGAAATACTTGCTGACACCGCTGCTGTGCATCAACTGAGGACTCATGCTCGATTTATCAAATTAAGCGGGTTTTCATATTCACAAGATGTATTGTTAGGATTGCTAACCTATTTGTTGCAACGCCGAGAAGATAACTGTGCATCTGGGGAAGCCTAGATGTGAAGCGGGAGTTGTATGATTAGGACTGTGCGCTTTGCCTAGATATTTAAGTTTTTTTCTTTGTAAACTGTGTGGGGGTGGGGGTATGAATTTCAACATGGATGTACTTCCTTTTGCCTGGACCTAAAATCAATGTAAATGTGGTAGTTTCATAATTTCATTTGATGAGTTTTACAATTAGCCGTTTATTGTGAGTGGTACTTTTGTAGTGCTATTTTCCTGTGTTTTAATACTCGTGCTTTGATGCTTTTAATCATAATCATGTCTAATGTTTTCTGTTTAACAATCATTTTGTACTGTTTCTGTTTCCTTTTTAAGGTTTGGCTGATGCAGATTTACTTATAAAAAGGGAATTATGAATTGAAAGGATCAATATAGATAACTCTTCTGTGCCTTTCTTTTTGAAAGTACTCACTACGGTTTGTTTTAGAAGAGTTACTAAACATATATATTACTGTTTTTTCATGGTGATGGTAGATGGCAGTTGTTAAATGAGAATTGTGTCTTGACGTGAAAGTCATATGTTGCTTTCCTGGTCTAGGTTGTTCTTGAACATGAGGAAGTGGTTATTCAGTTATCGTTGATGTGCTACTTTTTGCCATCCAGATGACTAGATATGTTGCTTGCTGGAAGGACTTCTAACTGAAAGCCTTTTCTCTTGTTTATAATTGGTAGATTATTGACTATATATTCCCTTGTTTGAAGTTTTGTATGATATTGTGGATATGGTAATTCTATTTAAGGATCAGGAGAGTTTGCATACTGCTTCCCACTCAGTAAACTTTGAGATAAATCATATCTGCACTCTTTAGGCCGCCATAGCTTAGTAGTTTCTGTACACAGTGTGTTTCTAAGTTGCGCTATTGTTGGATCATGTTCAGTAATAAACATTGTTTCAGCTCTACCTTCAGAATTCATAGGCCATTTGATCTGTGGAACTTTTCCCCATTAAATGCAATTTGTTCAGTGATTGCACGGTATCATAGTTGATGTAAACTTGAAATGGCATCGGGAGCTTTTTCATCTGTGGGGTAAGTGGTACAGAGTACAGACATGTCAATCTGGACATGTTTGCTCTTATTGTGATGTTTTTTTTGAACAAAACAAGAATCTGCTCTTATTGTGTTGGGAACGCTGATCAATTGAACTTTTTTTTGTGCACGCGCGAGGACTGATCCAGTTAATTCTGCATATACCATAGGGATATTTGCCTTTTTGCCACCAAACAAATTCACACTTTGCGATACAAATTACATTACTTGCCCATATGTTCCTGAACGCTTATTTTTGTTGATCTTGCTAGTTCTGGGAACTGGATGTTTCTTGATCCATGTCTATCTATTTGTCACCAGGTATTTGTACTGGATATTTCTAAGGTCTTCAGCATGTTATTTTATGACTTGTAATGTCTCTGTAGTATCTTCGCGCTTTTTCCGGATGGACATTCTTCGGTACGTTCTGTTTGTTGGCCTGGAGTTGCTTCTGAACATACAGAATGCAATGCAAGTATTCCTTCTAGCTACCTGTCAGTGGATTGAAGTCTTTGTTTGTTCCAAGTTAAGCTGTATTCGCTCAGGAAAAAATCAAGATGGGATGTGTGAAGCGAAACCGATGATGTGGCTGTTTGGGCATGTTAGCTTCTGTTTGGGTTCTACAGCTCTGTTTCTTTATGTTTACATATTAAGTCATGCCTTACGTATCATTTTCCGGATAATGCTACAAATACGTTAGATGAACTGAAGTTCGAATTACGTACAAATACGTTACAGTACTTGATGCTAGAAGGACAGTTGAATTAAGCTGCTTATAAGCAATCTCTTAATTTGTGCATGTGTTCAGGGTACAGTTAGTGATCTAGTAATGATCCGGAAGCCACTCATGTAATGCCGTGCCGGTGTTGATTAAAGGAGCCATCATTTTTCCGCTGCTGGAGTGTAAAGAATAGAGCTGTGCGTGCATGTCGGAGACACTGTGCCAGTGTGAGTGCACTTCTTGGCCATGTGTTTGGATGTGTGATTTTTTATGGAACCGCACGAATAATCGTGGTACCATTGCTTGTTGTTTCATGCATTGTCTTGTTGGATACAGTAGACATTTTATCTTTGCTTTATTCTTGCAACTTTTCTTTCTTCTTTCCCCCTTGTTGTCGTCACTTTGGTAGTTGCTGCAAATCGTCCGGTTCTGACTGACGGTACTAATTGCATAACCAAAAGGCAAAAGCAGTGCTAATGATCATGACGAAGCTAGGCAGTAGAATTTTCCTTGTTTCAACTTTCAATTGAAGGTTCTGTCCAGTCGTGCTAAATATACTCTTAAACAACGAAGACAACACTTGATTTTTTAATCGGCTACTGATGGCGAAATCCTTACCTGTGTTCACAACACTTTATTTTAATCAGCTAGTGATGACGAAATCTTTACCTGTGTTCTATCTCTTGTATTTTGTTGCCGCCTGAGAGGTACCAACTAATGGATGATCATATCTGTAGTTTATATACTATATACCCTGTTTATTTTATGCTGGATGCAGTGTTTCTTGCCCTGTACAATGAATCTGAACCGCATTCGTTTTGGGTGATCTGATGCTCCACAGAGAATTTCTCTACACCGAGGAAGAGACCCCAGTATAGTAGCATAAGCATTCCGTGCCATCCATGCGAGCAGCAGGTAGTAGGTGTCATGGAAACCCTAGGTCGTAGGGACAAACTTTTACAAGATAAAGTTGCGTGATTGCTTGCGGTACAGGACACGGGTCTCGTCATGAGGGTCACCTTTTGCCAGCCATGTTTCGCGTAGGTGTACTCCACTATGCGGCAATGTTTGAAGGTCCCGTGAGCCGCGAACCAGCAGCCACAGGTTTCGCCATCCGGTCCAGTCGCCGAACAAGGGCATCGGCACGCCGGAAATATCCGAAACAGTGGCCGTCCGTCTCAACATCGAAGCGAATACGGAGCGTATCGGCGAACCAGCCGTGCGCGCGCGGCACGGCTGCACGAGGGAGAGGAGGGATTCTGCACAGGATTTAGACCTCGGCACCGTGCGATGGTCGATGATGGAGTTTGACTGCAGAGCCATGGAGACAACTGTTGCAGGGGACACGGAAGCGCACCGCCCTCGCATGCATTCCTCCGAGGCCACAACTCTCGTAGGATTCTGTCTGGCTCTTGTCGCGTGAAGCGGAAGCCTCATCTTGCGGGATGCCTTGGTTTGATCTGTCATGGACCGTATTCGTACCGTTTCGAATGGTTGCAGCAAAAAAAAAAATTTGCCATGGATTACCTTCATAATTAACCACTAATCGCTTGCATTCATAACCACTGATACTACTCAGGATTTCTACTATTGAGAACCAGCGATTGCTGTGGATAAACTTGTGTAATAGACAGTGAAAAGTTCGTTTAGGAACTAGGATGGGTAAAAAAACTGCCGTTAGAAGTTACCACAACCTTCAAAAAATGGCATTAGTGATCATGTGGGACCGTGTTTAATGGTGATTGGCTAGTTGTGTGGGTGTGACGGACGGCATTTTGACCTGAACATTCGCGCGCCTGTTCCATGTCAGACGAGTCGCTCACGACGGATGTTTTTTTTTCTGAAGCTCCAGTTCGATGGTGCTTGGTGCTTCCCCCAAGTCCCAACGGACCTTCCGTTGGGTCGGACCCATGTACTGGACAGTCGATGCAGTGAAGAGTTTACGAGTAGAACGAATTGAATGCTTTCGACAACACCCAGTAATTCGCTCCAAGGATTTAACTAGATGTCTCTGAGAAGGCTATGCTTTGGACTTAAGGATAGCATGTTGTGACCTTTGGCTAACCTCAGAAATCCAGCGACGTCAATGTTTATAGTGGCACCTAATATGGTAGGTTGAGGTACGACAGATAAAACAGGTGCCATCAGTTCATCCACACTACCTACAGGCCACGACGCAGGACGGGAGTGTACATAAAGTAAATGACCCCTCTCTTCCCTCGATAGCCCAAAACAATCATTCTTGTCATCCATTTCAGAACCACTCGAGCGAAATGCATCAAAGCCAGCCAGGGACACCAAGGCAACACAACACGAATCAAGACCACATATTGTGTGTTCACAGGACAAAGCATGAGAATACGAGAGCAAAAAAGGCACAGTAAGGATGAACTAGTCACCGAGACACTGACTGTATCATCACACGTCAACAAGCAGTGTTTTCATGTATACAGACGCAATAAAACTCGGTTCCTCATTTCATTTTTATTATCCTAAGGTAGTCAGATGCAACAACGTATCTAAATTGCCACATTGCTCAGAAAATCAGCACAGCTAGCAATTTGCATTCCCCTAAAAGAGTGAGATAAACTGCATCGCTGCATCTGGTGCAGACTGCAGTGCATTTCAATGCTGGATCTAGAGCAAACTAAAGTACTGTACAACGCGGCAAAGTTGCCATGATACAAGACCACCTTCCACTTTTTCACAATGGAAGATTATTTTGTGGCCCAAGGGCTGCAGTGTTCTTCACAGCACCACTATCTACAGTGGTGGGTGAATCACTCCTCCACTTAAGGCCCAACTTCTGCAGGTGGTGTTTCAGGTGCTTGTCTGAGGCCCAACCTCTGCAGGTGGTGTTTCAAGTGCTTGTCTGAGGCCCAACCTCTGCAGGTGCTTCAGGTGCTTTTCTGCAGCTGCCTTGTCTGCAGCTTCTCGCTTCTGAGCCCTTCTTGCCCGCCTTCCTGCAACATCCTTGGATACTGATCCTGATCCTGATGCCGATGCCGATGCCGATGCCGATGCCGATGCCTCTTTCTTCTTGGGAGTCCTAGATGGACCAGCATCAGAGTCATTCAAGGACTGACGGCTCACTGGCCTGGCCTCTCTCCTGCCTCCTCTGATGTACCCACTGTCACCCCACCTCCTGTTACCAATTCGAATGCTTGGTGACATGCTCATGTAATAAGTTTCCTCATCAAGGTCATCTTCATCGCCATCATCGTATTGGTAATTGTGGTAAAATTCTTCTTCATCCAGAGCCTCCTCGTGAGCCTCAACAATCAGGGGCTCAAACCAAGTGGCCCTCAGGAGAAGGGTTACACTCTCCTCAAACAGGTAGTCATGAATGCTGAGGAAAAGAAACAAGCATCAAGCTTACAGTCTACCTGAAACAACTGTGCCCCCACATAACGGGGAAACAAGGGGTTACCAGCCATCAAGAGAGCGGTGCACACTGAGGAAATCAAATGGGTGCTTGCATTGTGGGCATAGAGGTGTCTGCTTGCAGGACGCCCACCTCAGAATGCATGTTACACTGCTTGCACAGAAGGGATTACAAACAGAATTAGCAACGGGTCATTTGCAAAACAATTATCATCAGAGATGAAAGAAAAGCTGCCAAATATGTATCTAGGATCAATATCCAAAACATTAGGGTTTGGTAACAACTGAGAACAGAAAGTAAGTGCATGACAAATAATACTAACGGAAATTAGGTCCTTCAGCGTCAACTGGAATACATACGTCTAAGCAAGCTATCTCACATGGAGTCAAACACTATTCCGGCATATAATATCAGATCAAGTCATCAAACCCATAAGAGATGTTAACGACCACCGTTGAATATGAAATATGGTTGGTGGGCAACAAACAAGCAACTGCACATGAGAACCATGATGAAGAACATGTTAAACTTCATCCCAAGAAACCAAAGCCTACCATTTAGAACAATTCATCAAAACTAACAAGACTTCTTGTTTACATAGAAGGGGGGCTATGCTACATACAACCTTTATTAACAAAAAGTTCTCCAAAAGTTGTCCTCCCCTATTTATCTGTCACTCCCCACCTCTCCCACTTGTAGGATTATTAGTGGATAGTCAAAAATTACATGCACATGTACCATACCCATTCTCAATAAGTGCATAAATTTTTTAGGCCTAGGATGCTAGAAATCTAAATCAATAGTTCATACAGTTGAGTGGGAGTCGCATGCTAATGGGGACTGGCCAAGCCAGTTTGATCGAAATTACCCCCCAACCACCCCCAAGGCCCGAAGGCTTGATCTAAATTACCCCCCAACCACCCCCAAGGCCCGAAGGCTTGATCTAAATTACCCACATCTATCAATTAGATTTCTGGACTGATATAATCTCCTTCAAGACGAAGGCAAAACACGACAATCTACCAAAGGGATCGGAATTCCAGTGTGAAAAATGGAGCGGTAATTTTGGAGGGCGGAAAACAGAGAACCAACCAGTAGGCGTGGTCGCAGCCCTTGACAAGAGCCGTCTCCTTGAGGGCGATCTTGTCCAGGCAAATCGCGCACACCCCGCAATCCACCGCCCGGTCGCCACCGCTTCCACCGCCTACAGATGCCGCCTAACAGAAAGAAGGCAAACAAGATTAACCACCGCAGGAGCAGATCGGCGCAGATTCCCGCAGATCCAACGAGCACCCACCTTGTCGAGGGGGAGGGGAGTGGGGACGGGGACGAAGGAGGATGAGGGGGAGGACGACGAGGCGGAGGCGGCCATATCGGCGGGTGGATAGGGGCGGGAGGGGATTTTGTTCCTCTTCTTCTTCTTCCGGTTCCTCTTGTATGTGTTGTCTGGTTGGTGGAAGGAGGGGAGGGGACGGGAGGAAGGGCGCCTCTCCGCGAGGAGGCGAATCCGGAGAAAAAAGAGGGGCGATCTGCACGAGAGGTGCCGTCCGTTTATTCGCTCGCCACCGGCGTCAGTCACGCGTGCCACCGAGTCGCCCTCCCCGCGTGCATCGTATGGCCTGCGCGCGGACGCAAGGAAGCAAGCAAAACGCCCATGCGGCCTGGCCCAAAAACTTTGAACGGGTCGTGTTTGTTTTTGGTCTGGGAGATCCGCGTGGCCTATTGCGTTTGCTGCGCGCTTAGTGGACCGGGCATGTACACGCTGACCGCATGCATGACGAGATCATGGGACTGTGGACAGCTCCACAGTCTTATCTTGCTGTCTTCGCGCCCTAACCTAACTTTTTTTTAGAACTAATCTAGACCCAACTGCTTACCCTGAAATCATCCAGAAAAAGTGTTTGTATATCTAATGGACTGTGAACCAAGTCGTGCATGTGCAGTAGATGGCATAATTTGAGTCCAATCATGTAAGTAATAAAATGACATGAAAAAAATTTTGGGTACTCGTTGTGCAAAGAAAAAGATCATATATATAGCACAAAGGAGCCCAACCTGCTAGTGCTAGGCACAGTCCCTTGGAAAGTCCTAAGCACTGTTCAGGTTCAGCCTGGCCCAACACAAATTTCAGCCTGGTCAGGTATTCTAGGATATGTACGTTCAAACTACTATTGATGATTTTTATCTATATTTTTTGAGACGAAGTGGATAGTAAAAAAATCGGTGTAAATGACGCATAAGATTTTGAATTCAAAAAACAGTTTGAAAAATATATTTCAAAAAATTGTTCTATTTATTTTAATTTTTAAAGAAGCTAAAAACCAAAAGTGAAAAGGGAGCCCTAAGCGAGTTGCAGCACCCCAAACTAATGTTTCTCACGTCCTGAGGCCCTGTTTGGAATGCGGTAATTTTTCCTGATTCCTGCAGGAATTGAACTGTTTCCTGTAAAATTCCTGCAAAATTCCTGTGAAATTCCTCTGTTCCAAACAGGCCCTGAGAGGGGCACTTCATTGGACTTGGGGGGGGGGGGGGGGCACTTCGTGTATATGAAGGGGGAAAAAGTAGTTCTACATGCCAGGCAATCTTGCTAGTAATGCTTACTGGAAGTTTAATTTTGGTAGACATTTGAGATGATGCATAGAGTTCTCTACCGTAACGTAGAAGAATATTCTAACCTGGCCGTATTGGCGTTGGTCTCTGCGCGTGCATCGTGTACCATGCATTATACCGTGGTTCGACCAAGCGGCCGGGCGTCCAACCAGACTACTAGCGCCAAGGCGGACGCCGAGCACGAGAAGAATCCCCCACTGCCACGAACGCAACACACGGGGAGGACGGAGGAGTCGGTTCCGTGCGTTGCAGCGCACGCGATGCGATGGCGAGAGGACGCGGAGGAGGACAAACACGGCGCTGCTCGTCTCCTGCCCTTCCCGGCACCCGAGGCCTGCCCCTGCCTGCCCGTCTCCACGACATGTCACACCAAATTATTGGCTCCAACCATGCCACATTGCCATCTCCCTCACCCCGCGCGGCCTGGCACGCCGGCCCCGCGCCCAAAGCCGCCTGTCCCATTGATAGCATGTGGAATATTTTAATTCTAAATTCTATTACTATTTCTGTTCGGTAATATAAGCCTTAAGTCCACCAAATATATAGATAAAAATATTAAATTTTAAAAATTAATACTAATTAAATCATAAATGCCCTTATTAAATGGTATACTACAAATACTCACTCAGTTTTTTCAGCATTAAATTAAATGTATATAGTGAAAATATTGTAAAAACAACACCTTTGGCCTCCACAATAAATTTATGTTATAGAACGATGCTTACTAAGAATGAGAACTTATATTATATGACTAGGAGGAAAAGATAAATACAGTAAAAATTAATAATATAGTATAATTAATAGCAAGTAATTTATTGTACTTCAGAAAATACATAAAAATATCACAATAGATTCGATCCATCGCGTGAACGACTTACAGCGGAGTCAACGAAGAAAAGGGAAGTAGCGCAAAAACGAGCAATCGTGAAAGTAGTCGATGTCAAGGAAGAAACCAAGCGGTTATGCAGGTTGCGCTGCCTAGAAACTTTATTGTATTCCCGCAGTGCAAGTCAAGAAGAAAGATCGGTGTGGTTGAGCATCTCTTGGGATGTCTCCAGATCCTTTTAAGAACACTACAATCACTCCCTAGTAACTATCACGATTAAACAAAATTTAAATATTGGTAACTGCCTCATCAAACCATATAACAATATTTTATACAATGTTTATCAACTTTTGGGTAGTTTAAAAAAGAGAAAGATGCAAAGTTCGTAAAAGAAAAGGTTCACTATGACTACATGGCTGAGCAGCTCTCGGGACATCTCTATGACTACTTCGACTATGGTAAAGATCAGAACGAGTAGATCGTGTCTCACGGTCATTTTGCCTATGGGCGGATTTGCTGGGCTTCTCTACTTTATTTATTATCTTCCGCTGTTATTTTTCTTTATATTTGGCTGATGGGCCGTGGAGAGGTAAAATTTGGCCATAAGGCCCATACTCTTTTAATTAATAAGGTTTGTCATTATGAATAATATATATCCCTGTTACCACTGTGTGCACTAGCTTTTCCTAGACCAGTGCGATTGACACAGGAACCGTAGGTGTTGTTTCCGGGTTTAACAAGATCGCCTCATCCCAAAACTTCCTAAGGGTGCTATGCTTATCTAACATTGTCCTAGCAATTTCTACAAGGGTTCTATTATTTCTCCCTATAACCCATTCTACCGGGGAATTCTATGTGAGAATTGTTGCTCTAACACTCTCTCAATGCAGAAAATGGCAAAGGATAAATTCTTTAATTATGTGTCATTGTTACTCCTAATAGCTCTCAAGGCTCTTAGAAGATCAACTGCTAGTCTAAGAGCCAACTCTCTAAAGCAGCCAAAGGTCTAATCCTTAGAAACCAGAAAATACACCCAAGAATACTTAGAGAAGTCATCTACGTTGATAAGCACATATTAATTCCCTCCTGTAGACTTGACACTAGAAGGGTCAACTGTGTCTAAGTGCAAGGGCTGTCCAATCCATCAGTCATCACTAAAGTACAAGGTAGATGTGAAGTAGAAACCATCTTACCATATCTATAGGGTGTGCATCATCTAGCACTCTTAAGCCTACGCAATTCTCTAATAAGGTTCTTGCTACTAACTCTAGTCAAGTGATCAAGAAATATATATTCAAGCCTACAATGCTACAACACTAAGTCATGAGAGTCAGAATCCACAAGACATCTAGGGCTAGAGATAGAAGAGATACTGAAATCAGCACTAAAGATCCTCTCAAACCTAGAGATCCAAAAGAAATACTCACCTGAGGAATCTAAAACTCTATACCTACCACTCTTGAATTTCACTTCTAGACCCTCATGAAGAAACTGGAAAAACAGATGGTAGATTATACCTCAGCTTACTTACCAAACAAAGTTCTTAAGCATGAAGTTGTTATTGACGCGCACTATGCCCTTTGCTATGATGGTCCTAGTAGAAACATCTCCACATGTGATCAACTTATTGCCGGATATCTTCAGTCATGTATCGAGAACACCCAAAATCAACAAGCCACGCGTCCTCCTTCCTCGCACGCCGGACCTCATCGGGATTGCTGTAGGGCTCATCGAAGGAGTCAATGTTAGTGCTACCCTTGGACATGCAACACATGCCGGTAAAGTCCTGAGCCTTCTTCTTGCCATGGAAGTCATCCTCATGTCCTCCGTCTCCGAGTCTACATCACTCATGTCGATGTTCTTAAGAGTGGGAATGACCTAGTTAACAAACTTATGATAGTTGGCCTTCGCATCATGAGCTTGAGAACACCTCTAGAGGTCTATCCTCCTTGCCCTTCAGCTTAGGGCACTTAGCCCAAATGTGGTTCGGCTCACCACACTCAAAGCAAGTGATCGGTCACATCTCCTTTTGTTCCTCACTTTGTTGTATACTCTCATGAATTTTGTGAATAGGAGGGCTAAATTATCTTCAGGTAGCCGCTCTAGCTGCTCATCGCTCAAATAATGCAAAGCGAATAATAAAAATCCAAAAGAGCCAAAGTCCAAGGATCCTGAAGAATTGCTCTGAGATGGGTCAACCACAAGTGCCATTGACTCTGTCTTGGAGAGACGCTAGATGAAGTCAATCTTATGCGTCTTCAACCTCAAGTAGAGCTTATCCATGGTAAGCTCACTAATGACAATGTTGTCATCGATAAAAGTGATTTTCATTCCTCAAACTCTGATATCAAGGGCACCCAATAGTTGGCGTGCATTCTCTGATTTAGAAAAATACAAGCTCATCAAAACACAAATCATGAATAATCTTGGAAAACCTTTCCTACAACTCATCCAAAGATTGATCAGGCCTTTGCTCGATCTTTGAGTAGTCTTTCTTCAGGTGGTTCTGTCTTATTTCCTTGATCGCGGTAGAGCCCTCATGGTAATCAATAAGAGTCTTCTAGATCTTATGAGCAGACCTCAATGAGAAATACGCTCAAACTTAGATCTACTAAACCTTAAATCAGAAAATTATGAGCCTTATTGTTTGCCTTTACATCAGGTGTGACCACCTTATCATTTGCCAGCACGACATAAGGATCAGTGACTTTAATCTAAATTACGTGCCCTTGAGCCTCAATGTAGAATTGCATATGAGCCTTCCGATAAGATAAATCGATTCCATTGAACACGGATGTCTTGGTTGTATACTTCTCTGATATCATGGCTCTTAAGACTGGTTAAGATATACGAGAAGAGCTAATCGGGCTCAGATATCACTTGTAGGACTGAAAGGCAACAAAAAAGGTGAATGGTGTCATCCAAAATTTTACCCCAAGAATTCCTGGTCCTTTACTCAAGTAACTATAGAGTTACGAAGCTCAGGATCAATAGCCAAAAACCCGAAGAAAAGCACTCAAGAGAACAAACTCTGGAGGAGGCCAGCTTCTAGCGATTAGACTAGCTACCAGGGGCCGATTTGACCGCCAGCTGGCCATACCGGTGGGGGTAGTTGGGCCGGCCACCCTAGCCAGAACAGTTCGACGCAATCCAAATTTGGTGCAACTCCTAAAATACAAATCCAAACACTATGAAATTTTGCTCATACCTTGGATAAAGTCTTAAGAACCTATTCCATCCATGAATCGCAAAAATCTATGTCAAAGTTTGTACCTTTTTTTTCAAATTTAAACAAGATTGTATTAAAATAGGGCAAAAAAACCAAAACGATAAATATGACTTGTTTATGGGTAGAAAATGGCCAAGATGACTCTAGACATATTCCCGCATGTCACAGCAAGTAAGAACACCAAATAAATTAAGCCAAAAATCTTCAGATCAAGAAATCACTCATCAAGATCAAATCCAAGTAAAACTGGGTTTCTTCATGTACTTACCAACCAAGTACCTAGATGGATAGAAATTAATTTTCAGAGGTTATTGCCGCTATCTCTTGCGCGTCCTTAGCATAACAAGATCAAGAAGGAAAGAGAGAAGAAAAATAACAAAATCAAGAGTAAATCAATCAACACGAAAGGAATTCATAAAGAAGAATAAAGATTGATATATTGCTACATGAAGATGAAGATTTTACAGCCACTTTACCTAGAGGACAAGTGAGCACACCACGACACTCAATTTCTCTCAAACCCTAACCCTAGAATACTTTATATCATGTAAGAGGATGGTTAGATGGTTAACCACAAGTCTTGATCCCAACCCCGTTAAATTGATAGGCTAATCTTTAGTGGATACTATCCATTTAACATAAATGGAAAAAAACCCCACATACATGGGTTTTAACTCACACATTTCACTTATGCATATTTTTCAAAGCATATAAGACCAAATACTTGCTCTTCTCAGCTCCTTCTTAACCAAATCCACTCTCCCAAATGTTACTCAAGTGCAACAGTTTTGATCAAAGTAGCTTATGGTATTTTGGTCAAACTACCAAAATACCCTTTCCTGACCCAGTCTTCTCCTTCCATTGCACGCAATCGCTATGCTAGCCATGTGTAGGTACACCACTGGCTTGCCACATGTTAGCAAGTCTCTCTTATTTTGGTTTCACTGGACCACACCTCACTTGGACCGACCAAGCCATATAGTGCCACTACCACAGAAAAATTCATTACAGGCGGTTCAGAACCATCATCATAGATGGTTCCCTGAGCTGTCTATTTTCATGGGTCAATAAAAATAGGGGTTATTCATAGATGATTTTTGAACCGTCTGTGAAAACCATATCATTGACGGCTCGAAACTAGAATTGTCTATGATCGTTCGTTATCATAGATGGTTCAAAACTAGAACCGTCTGTCATAGTCAGTTATCACAAACGATTCTTGGTAAAAACTGCCTGTGATAGCTATACTAGAGCTAAAAAAAGTTGATAATTTTACCATGGCTTAGATGCCCAAATTTTGGCTAAGTCATCATTTTACTATGGTTCAGATGTCCAATTTTTTGGGATTCCAAGTCATAGCAAATCCAAACCCAAATTTTTGACCATCCAAGCCATGGTAAAAATGAAGAGTGGGGAACGATAGGAGGAGCAGAGGAAAAGAAGAACTGACCAAGCTTTCTGTTTTTAAGGGAAAATTTGGCAAAGAGAAATAGAGAAGTGAGAAGAGAGAGGAGATGAGGAGTGGATAAGTGAGAAGAAAGAAGTGGAGATGAGAAGAAGAACAACCGAGCCTTCTATTTTAAAGAGCAAATCCAACGAGATGAGCAAGAAATTCAAATTTGACGAGAGCGGGTAAGTTAAAATATTATCACGGATGGTTCTTGGTAAATAACAATCTGTGATAAGTTGGTCATCATAGATGTATTTTGTTCTGAAATGTGTGATACATCACAGACTAATCAAAACAAAAACCATCTGTGATAAGTATAGACATCACAGACGGTTTTTGTTCTGAATCGTCTGTGACATATCACAAACGGTTCAGAATAAAATCATCTATGATAAGTGAGTCATCAAAAACAGTTCTTTCCATCGCTGTAGACTTAGATGGTCCATCTTATAAAACTGTCTATGGTAACTTTATCACTGACCGTTTATATTGAACTGTCTACGATGAGGTGTCTAGGATGACCCATTTTGTAGCAGTGTGCATCCAACCGCTTGAACTTCTCAAAAATATGTTCCACCTTTCTCGTGCCATGCTTGAGTTCAACCATCTCACACGACATCTTCGATTGTTCTGGGTCTCGGCTCCTCTATAAGTGTAGCTCCAATCTTCGTCGTTGACCATAATTAACTCTAAGCCATCTTGCACATCTAAAGATAAAGAAATCATTTCTAGGAACAAGTTTATCATAACTTCACCACGTTAACTGTAATATAACTCATGCAACATGTATATATTGACCTAGGTCACACAAAACATCGTGACTTAAAATTCCCAAAATTCAACACCTTAGCCAGCCTAACCGCATACCTGTAGCAGTCAGACCACTGACAAGCACCAGTTTGAACCAAAAATTTGCACCAGTCTGACTACCTAGGATTTCCGATCAGACCACCCCCCTGATGCTAGTCTAAAAATGTCTAGAGAATTCTAACAAATTGCAAATTCAAATTTTCAATCTTTCCAAATTACAATGATTCATTATAACATAATTCTAGACTTTCTTACATGGTCCTTCGCATACATATCAGATATATATCTTTAAACAGTAGCAGAGCCACATTGATGCATGGGGGTGCAATTGCACCCCCAATTTTTTTGTGCAAAAAAAGATATATACCTTCCTTAATATATAAAATATACACTACATATGTTAATATACTCTTGGTAGCCCATTAGGCCCAATAGGCATCAAGTCAAGCCTATTATCCCGTGTGCCCATGCCATCCTCACTTCCTCGATCGATCGGCCACCCCTACCAGAGATTCCCCAATGGACCAAATTCTTCAGGCTTCTGCCCTAGTGCAGCAGCCGAACTCAAGCTCAGGCACACGGCTCTGCTCAAGCGTAGCTCATCACCGCTGCCGCCAATGACCACTAGGCACCAGAGAGGAAAAGGTAAACCAAAGAAGTCATCAAGCCAAGTCTCGATCCCGTGTTTTCTAATTCATAGATATATTGTTCTAATTTTTCTCATCCACATTACTCTGGTTTAACCGTGAAACAGCGATAGATCCATGGCGACGTTGGCGTCGAAGCTGACGCAGGTGCACTCCAAGGTGTGCGAGGCGACGAGGTTGGCGGTCAAGCATGGGCACTCGTACCACAAGACACTTATTGAGAGGAACAAGTAATACGACGTCGACCTACCCACCATCGAGAAATGCTAGGAGCTCTCCAAGCAGCTCGTCTACACTCACCTCACTAGGTCCCCTATGCTCCTGACTTATTATGTCTTGTTTTTTACCGCCCAGTTTTTCTATGCTCCTAAGTCCTTGATATCGATTAGCTTCTTGAATCTTGAATGCTGGTAGATTGTTTGCTAATGTTCATGTGTCAACTAGCTCCGATAGGATGGTTTTTATGATAGTCATAGATTGTTGTATATAGATTGGTCTAGGTCACCAGAAAGTAAATTGCTTATTTTTTTCCTTTAGGTTTAAAAGGATGATTTCAAGAATCAAAATCCAAAAGGAAGTTGCAGGAGTTATGATCAATCCTAACAAGCTAAGAAATAGTATAGGTGAATAATACTTGAATGATTGTTTAGTTACCAACATTTAACTTTCGCTATGTTATTTGTACTTGTCTTAGAACGGACGTGTTTTAAATTCACACTCTATTATTTAAATCCTGGCTCTGCCATTGTTTTTAAAAAGATAAACTCACGTGAATAATTGAACCTGATGTTTGTACCAGTATCATCATGCGTACGGCTAGACCGGATCGTCCTGACCATAAGCTAAGCTAGCGAACACGGCACGATGTTCAGGAACAAAAACGTCGTGCGCGCGCGGATCACTCGATCGCTTTGCTTATTCTCTCCCTCCAAAAAAATCTGCACCACCAAACATGTGTGGCACGCACGGGTCCAAACGGCACAGTGAGCAACCGGACGGAGCCACACGTACCCTGCAGGGCGAGTTTTACCCATCAAAACCACATGGTTTTGTCGTCAAGTGCCTCCGGCCTCCCTGAGCGCCTGGCTTCTTCCGTCTATAAAGGCCAAGCCCTTCACTCATGAGCACTAGCTCCACACTACTATACTAGCTGCAAAGAGATTATTGCCTCACCTTGCGACATTGGCACATCCAGCTAGTTTGCTAGCCATGTCGCGCCATCGGCGACAGCCGTCCCGCGCGCTCCCTCTCGACTTCAGCGTGGACGACGACGAGCCAGCAGCAGCCAAGGGCACGACGTCGCACGTCGACGGCGGTCAGGCCCCCCGTGCCGGCAATGGTGGCGGCCGGAGCGATGCTGGGGCTGCCAAAGGGCAGGACGGCCAGGGTAAGAAGCTGCCGCCGGCCGCTAGCGGCCGGACGTCGTCGGAGGGGACCGGGAAGAAGTCGTGCGACGGCAACGGTGGTCGTTAATTAGCCATATTCGGCAGCGTACGCGCGTTCTGCATGCACGCATGGCCTGGTAACTAGGCCTTGCTTTGTTTTTGCCCACTCCCTAGCTAGTCTCCATATATGTTTGCATTTCCTGTCCTATATATCGTCCCTGTTATTTATGTTCGAAGAGTTCTAGCCTGATATATCTGCAGGTTTATATATGTGCACACCCAATAATATGTAATGCCAAGTGGCAACGAACTTCATATATTATCGTTCATGCGTTCTGTGCCTAACCTCTCATGAAATAAGATCTGAAGTTCTTCCAAACATAATATTTAGTTTACATAAGGATAATTTGTCTTTTTTATACAGATCTAGAAATACAAGAAAGGAGAGTATGAGTAAACGCACGTTATGGCTTTCGCCGAGACAGGATGAGTGCTTGCGGGGTCTCTCGATTGAGCAATCAAGTGCCATCTCATGATAAACCGGACGCAAACTTGAATGATTAACAGTGAATAGCACCAAAAGATTTTCCCGTCGAAGAAAGAGAAAAAAAAATGCAAACAAAACTAATGGACGTTGGCGTAATCCATGGACTATGGAGAAGTTAGGTAAGCATTTAGGACTATATGTTCTTGGCGTTTAGTGTTTTAGTGATTAATGATCCTATTTTGTTAAGACTAACCATGTTTCAAGTGAAGTTAAGTTGGATTAGTGCTTGATATTGACTTTAGGTGTTTTTAGTATTCATGATCTCCATGTTAGTTCAAATGATGGCTAAGGATGAAGATTAAGGACCTTGTGACTAGAAATGATACAAGGAGTCGAGTTTGGAACATTTAAGTGATATATTTTTGTTTTTTTACTTTTGTCATACTATTAAGGGGTTCAAACTAATAGTTTGAGTTTAATAAGGTTGGGTAGCTAGTTATGATGCACACTAGGCTCTCTAGCTCATATCTAGCCAATGGAAGCCAAGAAACCAAGTGAGATGCAATATTTGCAATGCCTATGTACGATTAGTTTTGGGTAGAAATATTTACACTAAGGCGGATAATCTGACTGAGTCAGACTATAGGCCGGATTTATTTTCTAGAGTGTCCTAGTGAGTTTCAATGGGAGTCAGACGATCCGAGTCATTTGGACCATATGTCGGATCAATTTTTCAGAGGGCATGTATTTTGGAAATCAATGGAAATTGGATTATCCGAGTCATTTGGTGCATGGGTCCGATTAATTTTCTAGGAAAGTGTGTTTTTGAAGTGCTATGTGATCCGGATGATTCAAGGCAGTCAAATCTTAGGTCAAAGCATTTTTATAGAGACATGGTCTGATATGAAATTTAATTGAGTCGGATGATCCAAGTGGAGAGCACGACCCGGATCAATTTTCCAACAAGGTGCTCTTCAGGTTTTCCACTAGCACGGATAATCCGACTTGAGTCGGACAATCCAAGTATGTGCAATGGCTATATTTTTTCCTGTTAGAAGCGTGTAAGTTGGATGATCCGAGTGGGTTAGATAATACGACTCAAAGTGATATTTTGAATCTCCTGTATCTACCAGCTAGTTTCTGATGAGAGAAGCTATATAAAAAAATCCTATGGGCATTCAAGTTAGCACTCTTAAGACTCCAAAAACAGTGACTTGCATATTGGAGAGTTTAAGAGCACTCGAGTTTCAAGTTGAGATTTTGGGAGTGTGAGAGAGTATATTAGGTTTTAGTATGCATCACTTCTGGTTTCTTGGACCTTGTTGAGTGCTCTTGGTGACCTTCTAAGCAGGAGCGTCATTGGAAGGGTTGTCAAGGTTTGAAGTCCACCTATCCGAAGAGAAGGACTACCATGAGTTGATTGCTTGGATTCTTACATAGGTTCAAGTAGGGGATATACTCCTGCGAGAGTGCTCCAATGAGGATTCGAGTAGATCGTCGAATCTTCGAGACCTCGGCAAAAAAAAATTGGTTGTCTCTTGTACCTTTTACGTTTCCGCATTTAAATTCTTATTCTTTCAATTCATATATTACTATACTTGTGTAGGATTGGAACTTAGCTTGCAAATCTTCTCTAGCGTGCTTAGAAGTTGTTCGAGCACACAGCAAACCGTAGGCACTTAGATTGAGAGTAATTTCTTAGTTGCTCTAAATTTGTTAAATTTGACCTCGTTTAAAAACATATCCACCTTATCTCTCCCTCTTAGGCCTCCAATCCACATCAAGTTAACCAATTTTTTAGGACAGTAATCAATCGCCACACTCATGAACAACGTACGGCATGCTTGTTGGACCGGAATGTCGGATAATAGTGCATTAACGAGAAATGGTTAAATAATGATTTAACAGAGAAGTTGATTAGCTTTGGTTGGGGTAGATGCATGTGGAGACAGTGACTACGATGTGTTGGATACTTGGATTCATCGCAACATGCGTGTAACAGTTTTGAGGTTGGAAGTGAAGTGGACCAAAATATTCAGCACTCTTAAGAGAAAGTTGGAGGCTTCAAAAACTTGTTCACAATCACACTGTAGTACTACAATTGTACCAACAACAGTCCAGCAGTACTAAAGAATCAATTAGTCCAACATGAGAGTTAAGAACACATGCACGTACATGAAGGACCACAAGGCTCCTCAATGGTAACCGACTAGTCGAAATGTCATGTTGGTACCCATGCCGCTGGACCGCAAGGCTGCCCGAACACGTCGCTGCAATTTAGCTCAATATACAATTCATACCAGATCTAACTTGTGATCTCTGGAAAAAGCGTGTATACATGATCGTAAGTATTGTGTTTTATAAACTAATCGGTTGATCTAAAAGTTTAAGCCCTCGATGAAAGATGAACAATATGCTTTAACAGTAAAAACAAAGCATAAAGGCGTCAGCTGGTGAGCAAAATTAGTAATGAAGCGAAAGGAGACCTAGAAATATAAATGAAGCATCTAGCAATGAATGTCTCTAGGACCGTAATGGTAATAGAGGAGTGAATGGTGCCTCACAAAAATTTCTCTAAATTTTTTCAAACTCTTCACTCCAGTAGCTACAGAGCTATAAAGATTAGAATTAGAAGCCAAAAACAAAGCAACAAGTTCAAAAACTAAAAAGCGTACGTCTTTCACCTGGGTGGTCTAACTGATGACTCTCTTGCAATTTGACCAGCGACCGGTATGACCAGGCCAAGAAATGGTCTAACTGCTCCCCTATTTCCATAATAGAAAAATCAGTCAAAGTCTAAACCACTTTTGATGCAACTCCCAAAATTCAGAATTAAATAAGATGAAACTTTGCACACACCTTATTTAGAATCTTCGGACCTATTCTATACAAGAATCGGGATGATCCTGGACAAAGTTACAACCTTTCCTCAAAACACACAAGGTTGCACCAAAACCAGGTAAAAACTGAAAACTCGGGATATGAGTTGCTCGTGGGTAGAGGGAGGCTAAGATGGCTCTAGATGTATTCTCATATGTCACAATAAGCAAAATTTCCTAAAAATTCAAAGCAAAACCCTTAGGATTAAAAAAAACCTCAAAACTAGGGCAAAACTAAGCAAAACCAAACAAAACCAGACAACTTTAAAATCTTTTAAGACCTGGTGCTTAGATAGACGTGATTTGATCTCCATGAATCATCTCCATTATTTATACACCCTTGGCACACACCGAGATCAAGAAATGGAGAGGAAATCAAAACCAACAAGAATAAGAGCGCAAATCAACCAAAATAAGGAGACACTATGAGTGACGAACAAAGTTGATACAATACTACTTAAGGATAAATATTTTACAGCCATTCTATATAAAGAATAAGATAACATACCACAATACTTACTCTTCTTTAATTCTAAACCCAGAACACAAGGTTGAAATCTTGGATGATTGAATGGTTGGCTTGCAAGGTTCCATCATAACTCGTATTACTCACACACTTAACTCATATACGCTTTTCAAAGATATGAACCTAAATCCGTTAAGTTTTTAGCCTTTGATCAACTTAATTTTTTTTGGTATCTCCTTGACCTAAACCCCTTTCCCTAGCATCGTTCAAGTGTTGCGGTTATTATTCAACGAAGTTTTTGATATTTAGCAAATTACCAAGAATACCCTAGTCTTGACTCGATCTTCATCTTTCCTTATAAGCAATCATCATGCTCACCACGTGTAGGTGCACCAATGGCCTATCATGCATCGACAAGTCTCTCCTATTTCGGTTTCACCGGACTATAACTCACTTGGACCAACCAAGCCACTTGGCGTAATACATCACTGAAATATTCCCTTCAATATTTTTTGTTTTTCTCGTGCTATGCTTGAAATCAACCATCTCACCCAGTATCCTTAACAATTTTGAGTCTCGAATCTTCCATGAGCATAACCTCAATTCTCGCTGTTGACCATAGTTGACTCCAAAGCTTTCCATGTATATCCAAAGACAAAGAAATCGTTTTCGAACATAAGTTTTATAACTTGACCCACGTTAGCTAAAACATACTTCATGCAACATAAATACAGTGGCCAATCATAATTTAATTCATCAAAAAATCAATTTCCCAAAAACACATAAGCAAACTTCAGGACCGGTCTGACTGTCAACCAAAAGCTGGTTAGACCAGTCACACCCAGTGCAAAATACCTGTTCTGAAAAATTGCAAACACCATTAAAAGTCCAGTCATACCGCTCCATGGTCTGACCGGCAACACACCAGCAGTCTGACCTGCAACTAGTCAGCAGTCAGATCGGTTTGTCTGACAATAAATACTAACAAAATGTAAATTCATAAAATTCAAATTTCAATTTCATAAACTTAGCAATAGTTACATGGCCCCTGACCGTCTATGGTATACTACATCTGATCAAGAGATGTTTTCACTATTTCACGTATTGGCCCATCTGAACCTCCGTTTCAGATTTGACAGCTCGGGACACTCCACACCGTCGAACTACGCCAATGTACTAAGCCGTGCTTGCATGGAAGCAACCTTTAAGCGATAGCACAATTCACGACCAAGGGAGACCAACAAGGAATTACAATTTTTAAACTGGAACTTAGAGGGGTTACAGTTTACAAACAATGAGATGATAGATGCATTCTCGAAAACAAATGATAATTGCGGTTTGGCATTTCCACGACATGATAAAGTCATACAGGATTATTCGAGAACCATTGAACGTACAATCCAATGATTTCCATTCATCTTTTCTTTTTTTTAAAAAAAAACATCAAACCATTGATTTCCTTGTTCAGAGTTTGCAGATTTGCCCTGCAGCCTCAGGGTGAAAGCTTGCAACGATAGGAGGATCTTCCTGAGCTATTATTTGGTTTCTTGATCAATCAGATTGCCGTCGCTGTCGAACTTGTTCTGGGGGTAATGTGCTTGAATGAACCCTTCTGGCTTGTTGATGAAATGGATATCCAAGAAAACCCCGAACTTGCCGGATAAGGTACTGCGATTCCCTGCTGCGCTCACTATGGCGGCAGCTCTGTCAGCCCAGCAGTACGGCGGTCTTGATCCCCAATCCAGGGCATTTTTCAGAGGGCATAGAGAAGCAAACAGTTGTAGATAGGATTTCAGAAGGAAAAAACCCTCTGAATTTCGGTATATTTGGTCACATCTCTCTCTAAAAAAAGTATATTTGGTCATGTTTTCGTAATACCAACATCATAGTCTAGTACATTCGTTCTACCTATAAAATGGCGCTGATGATTTCTTTGTAAGAATGAAGTCCATTGTCGAGGGAAACGGGGATACACCTGAACATGTTAGAGCTCAGAACGCGAAGGTGTGGGAGGTATAGGGAAACATCCGTGAATTGGGATATTGGTCATCCGGTTTCCATCATGCTTACTTGATGTGGCAATCACGAGGCCATCTCACATCCCTCGTGATTACTCATGGTCATTGGTGCAGCAGGAATGTATGTCAGCAATAGCTTACCGCTCTGTTTTGGACAGAACTATGGGGCGGTTCTTTTTAGCTTCCGTTTATGTTTTTTGTTACGATTTATGATTTTTAGGTTGTTTGTGAGAGAGTACAGAGTAACAAAAACTCACGTGCGATTTTGATCGATATAAATAAAGTTGCTATATTATGTATTATAATTAATTTAAAGACCCGTCTTAAAAAATCACTTCATTTGAAAACTAATTACTATAGAAAAACTAAAAAGTAGATTTTAAAAGTTGAAAAGTACAGACCCTAAAGCTTTAGAAGTCAAAACTCATGCACCAGCTACATTTCTAGAACATCTCAGAATGCAAGCCCCTTGAAAAAGAATCCACCGCTTCAGAGATTATTTGGAACAAATTCAAAAGATCGAATGTTGTGTATATACACAGCATTGGTATCTGGATACATCGGTTTACAATAATTTTACAGTCTGTGCACTATATCAACCTCTGGTTTTTGCAATCTCCTTTGTTCTACCGTTGTCAGAAACTTTGCATAATAACCAGTGCATCAGGCCATCAGCCAAACAGAAAGGCCCGAATCATTTGGGCTTATTTTTGATGGCTTATGACTGAAAAGCACTGTAGCTGGCCGAAAAAACACTGTAGCTGACAGAGGCTTATTTAGCATAATTAAATTTAAAAAATTAAAAAAATATAAAAAATATGTTAGCCCATTACGTATAATACAAACAAATACGGGAAAAAGAACCTGCAAAAAAGCTTAACAAAAAGCCAAAAGTTCAGAAAAAGATGAAATTTATGAATAGTGAAAAATAAGCCGGAAGCTAAAAGCTGAAGCCAAAACGATCACAGCCTTAACTAGTGCTGTCTTTCCTTTGGTCTCATTCACCCTTTTGCTCAACTCAACTAGGTAAATCCAGGTCACTATTCTTATCTTGTGCAGTACTAAAATTTTAGACTAGTTTGGACCACCCACTATACCCAAGAACGGCTCTGATTTCACCAAATAATAGCATTAGTAACTAAGAGCTAATAGCATCCGTACATGTGCGCACAATGACACAACCCTTTTTTTTTGTTATTACGTGTGCACACAACCAGACAACCAACTGCTCTGCAGGTATGTCATGCAATATATACTTTAGCTGCATTGCATGGCCTCGCTTTCCATACTTTTATTTTCGGGGAGTTGTTAGCGACTAATGTTTGATCCGGATGCTTCATACCATCGTCACAATATTTTTTATTATTTATATAATTTTTTTTCATGTATACAATAAAATAAATTGATAAGAATATCAATGTTGCACGCATAAAATCAAATTGTTACACATATGAAATCAAAATGTTGCATTCATGAAATCAAAAAGAGATAATTGATGATTTGCCCCATCTTTCATTGGCATCAGCTCATGTGGAGGTAACCAGAGAGATCAGCATGAGGATGGTGTCGTGCGCGAGGCCAAAGCCATCGTCGACAACGGTGGGCATGCGGAGCGTGAGGTCGTGACGAGGCCGTGGAAGTATAGGAACTTCGACCACAGCTATTATGACTTTGACCACGGCTGCTACGACCACAGTCACTTGACCATGGTCGTGGTCGTAATAGCAGTGGTTGTAGCAGCCGTGGTCATAGTGACTGTGGTTGTATGGTCGGTCACAACATGTTTAATCCATCTATATAATATTTTTAGGCCATGTATGTAACAAAAAATTAATAAGAATATCAATATTGCACCATAAAATCAAAATGTTACACACATAAAATCAAAAATATTGCAACAAAAAACACCAACCTCCCATGGCTAGCGCCACAAGCGGCGTGGATCCAATGTCGGTAGGAGAAGGCGGCGAAGCTTGTGCAGCGTTCACGAGGCCGCTATCAACGGTCGAGGTCAGGATGCCATGGAGCTTGTAGAGGTTGCGATTGACTTTACCGAACTCCCAGGTGGCAATCGTGGCCACGAAGCCGGTGCCCCCATGTGCAATCGGGGCCAGCGGTGAGGGCAAGAGCGAGAGCTCGAATCGGAGCCCCGACACCGCGGAGAGTAGACAGAGCCGAAGAGGTGGGAAGCGTACTTGCGGATCCGCATGCACAGAGTGATTGGGCGGCGCACGGCCGTGGAGGGTGGATCTGGAGGATTTGGGATTAGGGTAGGAGGCAGGAGGTGGAAGAGGAGACAAGCTAGAATAGAGAGATGGCCATAGGGTTTGGAAAGAGAATGTGCTCGAGTGGAGTGACCGAGTGAGAAATTCCATCCATTTAGGCCCCGTTTGGCACGGCTCCACTTCACAAGTGGAGCTTTTTTTTTGACTTCACAAGTGGAGCCGGGTGAAGCTACTTTTTTCAGCTCCTTAGGTGGAGCTACTTTTGTCTCAGCAGGTTTTAAGGAACTCATTGGGTGAAGCTATTTTGTTTTACCCCGTTTGGCACAAAACAGCTTCAAACAGCTCCAAACAGCTCCAAAGAGCTGGTGGTGGAGCTGTGCCAAACGGGACCTTATATTCAGTCCGACACGTAAGATCGGCATCAATTCTATTATTCTTGTTATTTAGAGTTTCTTAGTTAGCGTCCGTGTCACGGAACTGAATCAGAAAAGTCTGCGATTTACAGTCCGGGCTCCAAGCCATTTGGATCTTACAGACAGTACGATGTTTTGCTAGCAAATTGTTTAATTATGACGAGCAAACGTATCCCTATGATTATCTAGAGATCCGGACTCCCGTCTCTTTTTTCTGTTAGCAAAGAGATGAGAGGGAGCTCGGCTTGTGGGCCTTAATTTGGCCTACAAGCTTTCGTAACTTTAGTTCGATTTTCACGTGCCAATCTGCGGTGCAGCTAGGCATCTCGTCTCGGGGCCGGCCGGGTGTGCGGCTGCCACATCATGACGGCCACGAAGCAGGCACCGAATTGAAGTACGGTTCACCGGCCCTACTCGACTATTTTCGCCAAGGTGGTCGACCCAATCCATACACGAAGAGGACACCATCATACAGAAGACACAAGCGGAGATAACAATGCTCTCTCTCTCTCTCTCTCTCTAGCCCCCCTGTGGAGTGTCGACTAGCTAGGAGAAGGAAAAGTTGGAGCAAAGTACAGGAGCCAGCATCATCAGCCCGGCCGGACCAAAAGACAACGGAACACCGACCCGACCCGTACATGCGTGCAACGCACCGAGCGACGAAATCTATTGCACTCCTTTTTTTTGACGTACGCCTGCGACGCCCACTGCAGCCGTGCAAGCGCGTGCGTGGGTATGCATGTTTCTTTTTATCGTCCGTGCTTTGCTGCTACCTTTGGCCAAGCCTGTCGCACCGCAAAGCTGACGCCAAGGAAGCACCACTAACATGGTGCGCGGGGTTACCTAGCTGGCGCGCCTGGCCGGGTAAACGCTGCCCACTGCGCTGTGACCATATCATATGTACACACTTCACTCTTTCACATGCATTTTCAGCCGCTGTTCCTTCTTTTAGATGAGCTTCTGTTCATATACGGGCAGGGCCGTCCCGGCCAAAATCGAGGCCCTGTGCAAAGTCTAAAATAGGGCCTCGTAGGCTAGCGAAATAGGACCATAAATAATATATAAACAATAATGTATTACATTAAAATGTAATATGTTATGAATTGTACCTATTCAACCCTTCGTCGCATAATGTTTACTTGAACATCATCATTCTTTTGGTGTTCTTCGAAATGAAATCTTCAATGATAGACTCATAGTCAATCTTGTCCAGCATGTCGCCCTCAAGTGCTATTGTAGCCAAATCAGTAAGCCTTTCTTGCGTCATTGTAGAACGCAAATAATTCTTCAATAACTTCAATTTTGAAAAGCTTCGTTCTGCTGATGCAACAGTCACAGGAATGGTCAACAAAACTCTATATGCAATAGTTGCATTGGGGAAACAGTGATGTCGCTTCAAGAACTTTAGAATATCAACAGGGCCCATATCTTCTTTTGGAATAAAATCTTGAAGAAACCTCAGCTCCACATACAGTTCATTAGTATCAATATCTGATTTTCCATCTCTTTTAAGAGCGGCCTCAAGATTATCACAGGAAGATCTCAAGCTATTATTATCCAATGACTGCAATATATCGAAAGTAAATAAGAAACCAAAAAATCTCTGGTAACCTTGATACTGTTCAAATCTTGTTGTTAGTGAAGAAATAGCTTGATCAACAATGGGTATAAAATAGTTGATTCTAAATGATTCCTCTGCAGACTGTGTGGCAATATTTGTGTCATCTGGGTTCTCATCAAATTGCATGTGGATGGGCTGCACAGGAAAGCACCCTTTGAGATAAAGGAATAAACTTGTTTCCTGCAGGTTGATTTTCCTCAGGGCCTCTTATTTCCTCACTGAAACACGGAAGACCAAGTGAGAAAAACAAAAATTTATTTCCAAGAAAAAAATGATGGATGAATCACTGGAAGTCTGGAACTTCTCTGGATATATTCCCATCAAACAAAATAGAAGATTGGATCGCCAAAGTAAGTTGATTCTGTGCAAACCAAAACAAAAGGGAAAGCAGAGATCAGCTCACTTGTAGTCTACATGGCACGTTGAGCTTGACTCGTCGGGAAGAATGAAGACACGCTCACACGCACGACTAGGAGGGAGAGGAGTCGGCAGTATCAGGAAATCGAACATACGCGAGTATTGTTTTGGGCTACCGGCTACGCACCAATAGGACTTGGGCCAAAAAATAGAGACCAGACTTATATACTATTGGGCTGTACACAAGGTATTGGGGGCCCCTGAAAATTGGGGGCCCTGTGCGATCGCACGGGCCGCACTTGCCCAGGGACGGGCCTGTATACGGGGTAGAAATTTGTACACACGGTACACACAATGGAGCGACTAGCGGCCGTCCGGACATTACTATAAAAAGACTAATAATAGACGTCTCATTATATACGGTTAACAAAAAATATCAGTATTAAATACAATCACAAACAGTTTTAATTTAGAGACCGTCCTTATTGCTGCCAGCGTGAAAAATCGTCTGCAAAGAGCTAAGATCACATACGGTTTATAGTGAATACTATCTGTGAAGTATCACAAACGGTTTTTAATAAGAACCGTCTGTGATATTACCAAATATATTTCAGATTGTATTCAAAACCGTGATGATAAGTCAGTTTGTATTAAAAACCGTGATGATAAGTCATCATAGACGTTTGTATTAAAAATCATCTGTGATAATTTCACTGTATTAAATGCAGACCTGTCGACTTTCACAGATCTGTATTAAATTTCAGATTTGTTCTCACATGTTACTGCTTTGAGGAGGTAGGGTTTTAAGGCCATTTGGTGAAAGAAGATCGCAGATTTGGTAAGAGTAATTGTAAATCCATTAAGTTCTTAACTATCTATGGTTAGTAATTTATTCCTAAATGCATTATATTTTAGATCTAACTTTTAGTGAAATGAGAATTGTAGATGGTTTAGATCTAGCTTAATATAGAGATAAGATTATTTACATCTAGCATGGTTTAAAGTTTAGCCAATTCATGATAGTCTATTTCTATTTAATTCAATTAATTTAATAATTCTTGCTACATATAGCTACTTTAAATCATATATATCTAATATACTAATTAATTAAGTTAATACTAAATTTATATGTAACGTAGGACTGAAACTGGATGTGTCTGAGAGCCGTGTGAGTAAAGAGTACATTAATGGTGTGTGTGTCTGCTTTTACAAAAGTTGTCGAGAAGGATATGTTAAATAAGGGGGTAGAATATATATATTGCCCATGCATTGACTGTGAGAATCTGAAGATGTTTAAGAACCGAGCACAGATTGAAGCACACTTAATTCGAAGGGATTTCAAAAAGGGATATGCACGTTGGACCAGTCATGATGAAGAGCAGATTACACTAGAAGGTAGTAATAATGACATCAACGATATGTCGCCGAATAATGTCGATTGTGGTTCCGATTTAGACAGGCTGCATGATGATAATCTGGATCAGATGCTTCACGATACAGAAGGGAACTATGATGAGAGAGTATGTTAAATTCTGGGGCTTGATGGAGGACTCAGAGAAATCTTTGTTCACGTGCTGCAAGTAAAAGTATACGAGGTTGTTAGCCATGCTTGAACTGCTGAAATTAAAGGTAAGCAACGATTGGATCAACAAGAGTTTACGGCACTGTTAGGTCTTTTAGCGGACATACTTTTGTAGGGTAACGAGTTGCCCAAAACTATCTACAAATCCAAGAAGATTCTTTATCCATTGGTAATAAAGGTAGAAAGAATGCATGCATGTCTAAACGACTATATCTTCTACCATAAATAGTATGAAAATATGCATGTATATCCGGTGTGCAACGCATCCTAATACAAGCGTAAGAACCAATCAGATGATGGTGAAAGAATAGAGGTGAAGAAAGGACCTCCTACTAAAGTGGCATGGTATCTTCCTGTAATTCCATGTTTAAAGCAGTTTTTTGCGAACCCAAAGTAGGCAAAACTGCTGCGTTAGCACTCGGAGAAGAGTAAGAAGGTTGGGATGCTAAGACACCTTATTGATTCCGCCCAGTGGAGAAACATCGATAGGAGGTTTGCAGACTTCGGTGCAGAACCGAGGAATACAAGGTTTGGATTGAGTACAGATGGAATGAATCCTTTCGGTAACATAAGTAGTTGACATAGCACTTGGTCCGTGACTCTGTGTATCTACAACCTTTCTCCATAATTGTGTATGAAGCGAAAGTATATTTTACTGTCGATACTTATTCAAGGGCCGAAGCAACCTGGGAATGATATTGATGTGTACATAGCACCGTTGGTGGAAAATCTAAAAATATTGTAGATCAAAGGTGTATTGGTATGGGATACGTACAAACGAAAGAACTTCACTTTATGCTCATTGTTGTTCTACGCTATAAATGATTATACTGCCATTACTAAGCTATCAAACTAGAGTACAAAAGGGGTTAAAGCATGTACTCACTGCTTCGATAATACTGAGAGTGTGTGGCTGAAGCACTCACGTAAAACCATATACAGCTTAGATGTTTCAGTATAGTTTACTGCTGTACTGATTATTGCTGAATTCAGTTGATACTGCAGTGGCACATATCTGTTATATACTTCTGGTTATTGCTGAAACTTTGTTAGCACTGCAGTAGCAGTTCTTTTTTTCTATTTGTGCTTATAGCATGCAATTGACTTTGTCTCTTATCTGAGGTAATTTATACATTATGAGACTAGCATAATAGTAAAGAAATAGTCACTTTGATTATTGATATATTAACAAGAGTTGAAGAAAGCCAATATTTAATCTTGTGCAACTCCTTAACTGAGAGCAAATTTGCAACTTTAATCTGTGTAATACGCAGTTCGTAAATGCCCACTTGCCTGTATAGTTCAGCATATTTTCATGTGTTAATGATCTGAATGCTTTATCTATTTTGAGATATAATAGGTTTATCTTCATGTCATTTACTTATTACTATATATATGCTTTACTGCTAATACTTGGATTTCGAATTAACATGAAATTATTGCTGAAATCGTCTAATTTCCAACAATCTAAGCAACTGAGAAGAGAGTAGGGGCAAGGCTCGAATTGATTTTTATTGTCATTTGTTATTGGCAGCCAATTCACTAGTACTATCTATTTCTTCATCATATCTATTATCTTGTGACGATGTCATCTGCTCATTCTTCGTCATCGTCTCCTAATGTGTGTGATGCACCGTCCTTTGGAAAATCCAAGTGCCATAAAAGAGGACTATCAAAAACACCCGATGGCTGATTTACCATCACGGATGTCGATGCGTCGGGACCCCTCTCAATCCTCGCCGAGCAGTGACCGTGCTCCAGACAATGGTCGGAATAGTTGCATGGGAATGGATTGAGATCACTTATGATTTATGGAAGAACGCGAGTGAAGTTCAGAAAAATGATTTAGTAACAGAATTTTTTTGATCATTCGAGATCCGGGAAGAACATCGGGCCTCTATGCAATGACATGCATTGCTAATAGTATGCAAAGCGTGGAAGAACTTTAAGAACATGTGTATCAAGCAATACATAGAGAAGGATTTGATGCCCTTGCAGATGTATCCGTTCCTGGAACCGCAATGGCAAGAGTTTATGGCTAAGATGACAGATAATTTTAGGAGTGAAAGTGCGGTGCACAGGGCCTTCCAGGCAAAAAATGCGTACCCCCCACATACTCGGCATCGTTGTGTATGTGGGTAAAATCCCGAAATGAAGGAAGGAGGATGAGCATGCAATCCTGCGGGAGGCCTTCCCGCCTTTGCCGGGATCCCTAATGAGTGTGCCCGAAACTAGATAAGAGTAAGGTCATCTACCGTGTCATCGAAGGTCATCTCCTTTCAAAACCCCATAGACGAGGAAGTGTCCCAATGGCTAATAATATATCAAACCACCTAGTTTGTAATTATTCCATAACTTCATAAGAATTGAAATGATATTTTGGGCTCTCGCAGGAAGTGCTAAGTATAGAATCTTCCCAAGACTCATTCCATATAGTCAGAGAGAGAGAGATACTCTCCGCGGCTTTGAAAAACAAGGAGCACTCAGGTAGCATGAGAGCCCTTGGTCTTTATGTTCCATGAAAATATGGTTTCTCAGAGGACTCCAAAGCGTACCGAATTAAGAAGAAAGCCAAAGATGAGTGTGAGGCATTGCTACAAGAGGAGCTTAAGGCATCCCTTAGAGACGAGATCACTGATAACGTCAAATTTGAGATGCAATGGCAGATGGAGAGCAGGTAGGAAAGATTTTGGAAAAATCAATTAGAAGCCTCCACCGCTCCTGTGCTAGCCAAGCCCCCAACCGTTGGAGTAGCTACACGTCCAACCCTACCTCCGAAAGTGACCACAGATTTTTTTCTGTCAATGACATCCTGATATTAATTATTATCTCTAGAATGCTCAATCCATTTCTAGGCCTGTTGGAGCAGTTAATTTTGTATCATTATGTAGGTGTCTACGAAGTAAAAGCTCTAAGTGAGATACACCTCTGTTGCCCTATGAGTTGCTTAGGGACAGGTGTATCCATCTGGTGTTGGGGCCTTGGTGCACGATGTAACACTAGCGCCATGTTTCACAAAATGTGGACATGTTCATACCAATTTCGAGGTCATCCCGCTGGAAATGCCCCCAAACGATGCGGTCATGAGTCTAGGGCAAACCATTGGAACAATCATCTAGTGGCCCAAGAGGGACATCTAATTGGAGGCTCTTGCACTGGTGCCAAGTTCACAGGAGCTATCTGCACCGGTGCCAAGTCCACAGGAGCTATCTGCACTGATACCAAATCCACCAGAGCTACCTGCATCGACGTGGCAAGGGCGCAGTGGATCACATGCATCTACATATCTTGCCTGGTCGACTACCATAAAGTTGACCTCTAACAACCAAGGCAGCAAGGGCAAACAGAAGAATATCGATGATATTCCCCACTTGTCGTTGGCCTTGAAATTTATGCTAGACGAGACGTTGGTTGCCCCAATATAGCACCTCCAAATCCTAGGACTAGCTTGCCAGATATTGCATGCATGGTACATGGAACAAGCCAACAAACCAAATGGACGATGGCGCTCGAGTGTTAACTTTAAGTTAAGGCCGCATCGTCTTCAGCATAATATTCATAATTTTGTCTTGACAGTGACCTTCGAGGACTTATTCTTTCTTTTCAAACTTGAGTTATTTGATTTGTGACATAGATGTTCTTGTTTCTGAAATGAATATGAATTAGATGTATACATGTACTTGTTGTGTTTTTACTTGTTTAAGAGGGCATGTATATCGTTTCGTGAGGTTAGCCAACAAACATATATAGATTTAGGAATACAAAAGAATATCATAAACGGTTATTAACTCATAACTATATATGATGGTTGACTATCACAGACGGTTTCTACTACCGTCTGTGATATCTCATGAGAAGGTTTTAACTATAATCTATCTGTGATAGTTTAATATGACAAGCTGTTTACAGTTAAAACTGTCTATGATTCATGAAATATCATAGATAACTCAAACTATCCAACGGCACACGTGCCGTGCACACACTCAAACCAGCTCAACCCAAATTTCATCAATACCCCAAACATGTCTGGCTTCTCCAGAACTCTCTGGACACTCCAGACATGTCTGCTCTTGGGCCACCAGTTTGATTGTTCTCCCCCATGACGATCAGACCGCCCTCATAGACTGATCTGACTGCTCTATAGTCACCGATCTAAATGCACCTCACTCCATGACCACACTGGTCGGAGATCGGTTACACAACCACACTGGTCGAAGGGTGGTTACATGACCACACTGATCGCTGGTCAAACATCACTTATATGACCTGCTTTCACGATCACATTGGTCGCACAAAGTCGGCTAGATCACTGTGCCACGACCAGTCTGACCACCCTGCACTGAGGTCTTAAGAAACGCCTAGGGCCGATCTGATTGCTGTTGTGAGCAGGGGCGGATCCACAGGGTATGCCGGGTGGGCCACGGCATACCCTGGGCCCAGCCCACCAACATTCGTCGGCTCCCTCCCGAGCCTCAACCGCCGCCATGATCTCGCTGGTCCACCGCGCGCTCTTCGCGGCCTCCTCCTTGTCGCCGGCGGAGCCGCGGAGGGCACTCCTCACCGCGCTCCTCTCGCGTCCGGCGAGACCTTCCGGCCCATGCCGGGCCCCCGCGCCGCCGGAGCCACCGAGGCGAGCGTTCCACGCCTCTCCGAGCCCCCCTGGGGTTCAGGGCCACCCCCGCGTCATGGGCCAGCCGGAACCCGGTGTGGCCGTGGGGGACGACGGGCTGGAGATCTCGAGGCTGGGGATCTCGGGCCGGATCGTCGAGGGGCTCGCCGCGCGGGGCATCACCAGGCTCTTCCCCCATCCAGGTAGTGCTCGCTGCGTACTGAATAATTCGAAGCTGCAGGCCCAGAGGGTTTGATGAATTTGGTATAGTTTTGATTGGAATGGGTAGAATTGTTCCAAGGAAATGCTTGTGGCCAGATGAGAAATCAATAGAAATATGTTTGCAAATATGGACAAAAAGGGAAGGTTTAGTTGTACGTTATTGGCAATTCGGATTGAAATCAATAGAACGTTGCTTGGAACTATCGAGTTAAAATTCAATGGATGTAATCTTGTTGTGCCAATTTAGTAAGAGCTATGAACGAGGTCTATTGATTCTGGCCGGGTTATGTTCTTTCACTTGCATATGTAGCTTCACAACATTTAACAACTAAATGGAATTCATAAATCGCTGAAGTTCTTAAGTGCCACTGGAATCTGGCCAGAACCATTTGGTGTCTAGCATGATACCAATTGCTAACTGGTCTAGACTGAGGAGTTGGTCCTAAGGGCAGTCCCAGTGCTCCATGTAGGATAGTGTCTATGACATTAATTAGATTGTTATGTAGGAGTTTTAGATGATGTGACGCTATATTAAATAAGAGAGAGAAGAAAAAGAGGAAGAAACTGGGTCTCATGCAAGACCTAGTTTCTATGAGAAAACCAATGCAATAGACACTACCAAATTTTGCATTGGAGAGATGGTGATATCTTCATGATAGATGGAGAAAAATTATGATTGGTGGAGAGGAGAGAGAGATTTTGATGCTTAATTAATTGCTTGGGTTATAAATAGACATGGTGCATTGGAGACAATAGTGTCTAAAATAGTGTCTAAATGACATGGCATAGATAGAAACTACTTAAGTGGTTTCTGCACTGGGACTGCCCTAAGACTCCTTCTTGCTTGACAAAGGAACATGTGGATTGTCTTCATGAGAAATTAATGTCTTGACTTATGTACAGTAAATTCACAAGAGATCACTCGTGCAATTACTAAGTAATGTGCAAGATTAGAATAAGAAGAGCTATATGTCTGTAACTATTAGTTTATGTCACTGAACTGAGAAGATGTTTTTTCTGTGATTATGTCAAATTTGCAATATGACTTGCTTCATGCTACTTAGCTAGCCTAGTTATTTTTATTTTATTTTATTCGTTTGTTATAGTGATGGTTTTACCTTGTGCCTCTGTGCAGAGGGCTATTCTTGAGCCAGCAATGCAAGGAAAACACATGATTGACCGTGTTCGAACTGGAAAGCGTAGGCCAAAAAAAGTCAGACAAGCAGTATTGTAAGTCTCTTTTATGTATATTTGAGACTATTAGTATGGTGTTTGAACTATTTATATTGTAATTTGTGCAAGTTTCCACCTTAATCTTTGAATTTAAGACTTATCATATTATTTAGTGACTGTATACCGAATTACGGTGCAAATTTTATAATTATTTACCGAATTGACAAATGATTTTACTGAATTTCATATGAAAATTTTGGTACGACATACCCTTTGGTAAAATCATGGGTCCGCCACTGGTTATGAGGCCGGTTTGTTCGGTTAAAACCTAATAGCAATTTTTTTTAGAAAAACAAAAACTTAAAAACCAAACTGAAGCTTTAATAAAACTTATAAATCAAAATCAAAAGTTTATAAGATTATCACTGGTCACGAGGACCTCTTCATGGTCTTACATGTAGTAAAACGGGAGTTAAGTTTGCATGCAAAGTGCAACTGCATCCTGCACTCTTTGGAGTACTGTTCCAGCTTTTAGGCTTTGCATGGACTGCATCGGAAACTCCACAATTTCTCGCCTTCCCGAGAAAAAAACAGTAGTACACATGCAGTATCTTCTCTTTATCGTCGTGCTTCGCAGCTACGCTACTTCTCTCCCAATTAGTACATCCCTAGTTAGCTTCCCCAACATCGCATCGTAGATACTCTCTAAGCTACACAAATTTGGGCACTGCCATGCCATATATATCAAACCCAAGTTCCACTCAGAAGAAAACAATTACAATTAAAATTAACAGCAGAAATTACTAATGAGCAGTAGTTGTGGTACCAATAGTATTTTTTTTCCTTTGCAATCATAATTCTGGCCTTTTACATTACTAGAGCTAGCTGAGTACCATCAAGTACTTGGAGATGAAAGCATTCGATCTATTCAACTCGAGAATGATCCTGTCTGGTCAACAAAGGACAACATCATTCGCATTGCGTTGAGTAAGATTTTACGCTGATTCTATCACGGAATGTATGACCCCGACGTTTATTAGCCAGTGTGCATCCCCACGGAAATTAGCCGAACTAATTTCGATTTAAATTTTTAACTTCTGCTTTACTTTTCATTACTTCTAATTTTTTTTTATTTTTTTTGGTTTTTTGAGTTTTTGCCAATTCTTTTTCGTATTTATTTGCATTGTCTGTAATGTATTAACCTGTTTTTTTATTTTTAAATTTGTTTAAATTTAATTACGTCAAATAAGCTACCATTAATTATAGTATAATTTTAACTAATTGCAATATAATTTTAACCATAAGCTAACTTATTTTAGCACAACCAAGCAGCACGCAAATCGCGATCATCCCACGCTCATTCAGGTCAATCACCATATAATTTTTTTTATCAAAATTAACTAGCATATCATACAAACCCATACAACTTTCCCTTTACAAATGCAAGCACATACAGCTTGGGCAATAGTCGTTTGTGCACGCATTAATTTCATAAACCCAACCGCTAATACTTGTAGTAACTCATACATACAGTAACTTGACCTCAAAATACACCTTAGCGTAATTAATCGTCAAGTTAGCAACCAATTACACCAACCACAACATCACTAGCTAGTAGTACTTCGGTTCGGTGGGTAAGAACGATCGACGTAATTCGGTGCCCCACGAGAAAGAACGTTACTAACGCCCATGCGAGTAATGACTCGAAGGATTGGCCGGCCCACGTGAGGCTGGCGCCTGGGCCCACAAAACCCTCTCAGACTGCTGCGGATGGTAGCCCACCTGACCACCACTCACGCCGCCGCCTAGCCCCACAAACCCGCCGTAGCCAACATGACCCACCTCGCCGGCGTCCGCTGCCACCACCACCCGCTGCGGCTGCTGCTGCTGTGGATGCCTCTCCTCCTCACGACCACCGCAGCCTTCACTCTCCTCCTCCGCCTCAGCCGCAGGTAGCCGGTGCACCTCGGCGTTTCCGAACGTGGCGGCCACCACCACCACACCGTCCGCGGCCGTCATCTCCCCGGCGAGCGTGCCGCCGATCACCTGCCCGCCCGCCCCAGCCAGCGACACCGAGAACGGCGGTGGCACGGCCCCCTCACCGGCCGCGGACGGAAGCACCGTCCCGGACAGAGAAAGTATCTCGAACCGCCCGTGCAGCGTCACCGTGGACGCGGTCGCCGGCGAGGTCGGGAGCCGCAGCGTGACGGCGGCGACCGCGCCACGGCCACACAGAACTGAGACGCCGAAGCGGCGGCGGCGCGCGAATGCGGCGACCGCGGTGGCCACGTCGCAGCCCGAGGCGAGCTCCAGCACGACCGGGCGCATCGCCGCCTCGCTCTCCCGCGTCACGACCACGGGCGGCTTGGGCTTGTTCTTGGACCCCAGCGGCCGCCCGCGGGGCTTCCTAAGAGCAGGCGCCGGCAGCTGCGACACAGGTGCAGGCGCGATCGGCTCGGCTCGCGACGCCCTCTCGTCGGCCATCGAAGCAGTTAAGTAAGCGCAGCACAAGCCGCAAGGTTATACCAGCCTCACTTTCAAGTTTCTACAGTAATATGGATAGTAGAATAGCTGCAATTCTTGGCTCTACTAGTAGCCGGTGAGCTTAAAATGCGTGCTATAAAGCATGGAGCAAGAAACAAATGGTTTGGTTGGATTTATATTTATAGAGCGGGAGACCACGACGACGCTGCACTGCACGGGCGAGGGCGAGAGATCATCGCCGCCGTCCGTTCTCCCGGCGCAAGACTCTTGGCGCACCATCGGACGCCGGGATCGAGGGGTCCCGAGGCGTCCAATCGTATGCGTTGGGCTATGTGGCCCCCGCATCTGTGCCGCTTTTCGCCTTCGGCTCACGTCAAATCAGGTGGGACTCGCGCTTGCCGAGCAGCACCATCTGCTTGGGCGTTGCACCGTCGTGCGGTGCGGGTCCGAGAAACTTTTGGCCGGCATGGAAGTAAAAGGAAGACTGAGCGACGTAATCGAACGTTGTACCGATGGCATGCGGTGGTGGAGATGTTGCGCTTGAATTTAATATCGATAAGTTGATAAATTAATTGAAAAAATATATTTATTTTAAAATAGAGATGAAGAAATTATTTTATTTATTTATTTAAAAAACTTATAAACCGAAAAAACTGCACATACGAAGCGATACCGTTTTGGTGTGGTCAAATGCAGTTAAAGGTTAGCGTGTGTGGTGGTGCGATCGGATCATTTGCAGTGGCGAAAATTGGTGGTCGCTGCGCGAATTATAGCTCGGCATCGCTGCGGTTTCACCCCTGAAATGGGCTATGCTTTCGCTTTTCAGCCTAGAGCACAAACCCTTTCTCCTGCCGTTGCGGCCCGGAGATGCGGATCTCTGCAGGTTGACTGCTCTCTTGATGGATGTACAGTGTTTGGAAAAGTACGTGGCGAAGTTTAATTAGGGTGCAAGAATGTAACCGTGCCAATAAGAGTAAGTACAATAGTATAGCCAACTAGTGGCTATAACACTTATCCATTTCATCTATAGTCTTCAAAAAAATAGTTCATACAATAAGGTAGCTATTACAATAACTATTTGGCCCCACGTGTAAGAGAGTGAAATGCATATTTTTACGTGCTATAGCTAGCTGTAATTTAGTAGCCAGCTTCCTTCTCTCTTCCTTTCTCTCTCTGCCACGTAAGATTTGGTTGATATTATATTTGCTATAACCTGCTGGCTAAGTTTTATTGTACCTGCTCTAAGGACTTAGCAGCTAGCTAGTAGCAATGATCCGTTTAACTCCCCATCTCTTCAGTGCTTTCTCATTTTGATCTGTCCTGGCGTACTAGTTGAGCACTGGCCATATATCTAAAGCTACAGCATCAGTTCAAAGCGTTGACCCAATATCCAACTGGCCAAGTTTTTTTTAAAAGTTTATAACTTTTCTTAAATGGACGAATGAGACAAAATTTTTATCTTTATTTTAAAGTGATTTATTAGAACAGCTTTTTTGAAGCGACTTATCGATATTCGATTCATTCACACAAATACTTATGGTAGAACTAAAAACCATAAATCGCAGCCAAAAAAAACTCATACAATATTATGTTCATTCTACCAACTAGTACCAGTAGTTTGGCTCCTATTGTAAAACACATGCCATAACCAAGGATATTACCGTTGAACTATGTACACACTAACAAAAAGACCAGTACCAAGGTTAGGGAGCTGTTTGATTGGTATCCATACTTTTGCCACAAAACCTGTGGCAAAATGTGGTTTTGGCATATCCACAACTGTGGCAAATTTTGGAACAAGAATGAGCGTATAAACATTACACACTATGATTACCGCTACGCACCAAACACTCATCGTATTGTCATACTCGCGTTTGGCAAAGTTTAGCTTCCAACTGAACAAAAAAGAATTGTCTGAAAATGCAGATGAAACCAGATTAGCGGAGTCCCCTTCAATTCCCTCGTCATCATACAGTTACAAACGCAGGAACACTGTCCAAAAAGGATCAAAGCGAATATAATGCCTGATGAACGCAACAGACGGGTGATTTCTTGGGCAGCAGATGGTAGGCAGCTTCCACGCGCGGTCATGGGCCTGCACCTACAAACCCACGTGACCGGAGGAATACGGCTCTGCTATACTCCCATGCAATAAAAACTTTATCATGTAAATTAAAATTTCGTATGGTTAAGAGACTATACATTGTTATCACTAGACATATAATTCAGTAAAAAAAGAGTTATAGTAGTATAGTTCAACGTCGTATGCGTCGATGTAATGGAAGTAGTCGATTGTCCAATGTCTTTAACCGCCAATCGTCTCTTCCAGGAGCCCCTCGTGTTCATCGCGTACGTTGCGAATCATCCTCAATCAGCGCAGAAGCGACCGCGACAACGCCTCTATGAAATCTACATATTCAAGGGTGGAACGCTGCGCGATAATGTGCTAGCACCAGCGCGCATGATAGGACCTTCCAAAGGAGGTGACTGGTGTTTTGGTGGGTGATGCAATCTTCTAATAAAAGCTCCATGTATCTCCTTATAAAGAGCCCTTTAGTGAAACCCTACACTATGGACCCATTAAAGTGCGAAACATAAACGAATGGATCATATCCGAACCATTTTATTGCAACTCATTAAGTGTGCGACTCCATAGATTCTACGCGTACTCAGCTGCGATATGAAAACCCCTTGCCAATCCATAAGTCGGTAGTGGTCCTCAGCAGGATGTAGCGATCCCCGAACACACATAAAGATTATATCGGATGAACATATATAGTGCTCATGTGTTTATCTCTTTGCCTCATGATAGCAAATCGAACTCAAAGTGAGATACACGTCATTCTATGATAGCTCGATTCTTCACTTGATATTATAGTGAATTACTTAGTTGTAGTTAACTTCTTAACCAATTTGGTACGGTCATATACCTCTCTAATCCAATCAGATCGAGGACCCTAAAGATATCTCTTTTTGTTAAAAAGACAGAGCAAATTATATCTTGATTGCTTATATTCATCTACATATTTCACAGTAAAGCCAAAAACTACCTTTACGACTACCCATTCACGAAGTAGCGTATGGTAACTCTTAAGTAAACTATTACACATATAGAAAAACATGACGACATCAGATCAAAAGATCCAACATACAGTATGTATGAGATCAACTGATGACACTTAAGAATATAACAGTTCTCATAAATATCTTAAAGTACTCTAACATATGTCCACACTATTGATTTGATATTTCGTATCCATGTACGTAAAACATGATCATCAATAAATATATGTGCTGATCCACAAATTATAATTGTCCCATGTAATAATACAAGATTAGAGATGTTTAGAATAACATTGTAAACATAAATAGAGAGTTTCACAAATAAGTTATATATTGACTAATTAATATAAATAATAGTTTATTCAATAAATAAAATAGTATATTCTTTAAAAGTTCATTGATATATAAACGATATAATCTAGCTTAAGATTATTATAATCTAGCTTATAATCATAAGTGGAAACAAACAGCCTAGATTATAAGGTAACTTATTATAATCTAATAGCCCAGATTATTGTAATCTAATAAGCTCAAAAAAGGAGCTTATTTCAGCTTATAGACCCACCTTTTATCTTAAGGACCATAAAACTTTAGGAATATTACCCACCTTTACCATTCATCCATCCCCCAACTCCCTTGCCTCTCTCTCAAGGACATTGTAGTCTTTAAACATTCGAATACAACAATCCATAACTCTGATAATCCAGACTACCAAACACTTGACAGCTTATTTTCCACCAGCTTATTATAATCTAGCTTATATAATCCCCCACCTATAAGCTAAATTATAATAATCTTAAGTGGAAACAAACATGGTCATAGTCATATCTGTAATTAAATCTAGACCCCTCCCCCCATTGGATGCTCTCTCTGGGCCTGCCTGCCTGCCTGCCTGCCGTGCACAGTCCACTTCGCCTCGACGCCCAGGCACCAGCCACCCGTTGGTGCCAACTCCAGGGTCAAAAGGCAGTGAAAGCTAGCTCAGCTGAGAGAGAGAGAGAGAGAGAGAGAGAGAGAGAGAGAGAGAGAGAGAGAGAGAGAGAGAGGAACAGCACATATGCAGAAACATCGAGCTGCTTGGAGAAGATCAGAACTGAAAAAGCTGGTGCCGTAGCCTTCCTCGTGGCCTGCAGCTTGAGTTTTCTCCATCTCCAGGTTATCTCGCGTGCTCCGTTTCTGCAGAGGCCACTGTCACTGTAGGTCTTCAAATTGCCGGTAGCAGTCAGTACTACGCCTACATGCAGTCCCACTAAGGTCATGTATAATAAACTATCGCTTTAGGCTGCTCATTTCGTTTTAGACTTATGATTTCTGTTTATTTTTTACTATTTTTAAATCTCATCTTTTTTCTAGTTTTTTGGTTTTGAGACTTTTTTGCCTGTTCTTTTTTTTCCCGTGTTCGTTTGTATTATCTGTCATAGGCTAACATGTTTTTTTTCTATTTTTAAAATTTTTTAAATTTAATTACACCAAATAAGATATCATCAGTTACAGTATAATTTCAACCAGTTACAATGCAATTTCAACCATAAGCCACCTTTTTTAGCCCAACTGAGCGGACTGTTAATATCATCTCTAAGATTTTCATCTCATTTAAAAACAATATTAAAGATAACGAATAGGTTCCTTTGGGCTGTAGATTATGGTTTTTGATTTAAAATTTTGAATTCTGGTTATTTGCGAGAGAAAGTACGGACTTACGTATAATTTTAGCTGATATAGATAAAGTCGGGACTGTTGACTAGAATCAACTTGTAGAACCTATTTAAAAAGACACTCAATTTGCAAGTTAGTTACTATAGAAAGACAAGTCATAAACCTAAAAGTAGAGAGCCAACATATCTAACAGTTCGTCTCTAAAATTAATTTTTTAACTATTTTATATTATTTTCATCACATTTCACCCCTCACACTTCTTTACTATTTACGTTGTTTCGTGTGTTCAGGCTGTCTTTGTATAAGAGATAGTATATTATCTTTTCTCACCTTATTTTTCTTCTATTTAAAAATTTTCTGATATAATAAAGCTAAGAAACAGTTAAAATAATATACCCTACCTAGCTCGTTCCGTGCCGCTCTGGTTTTGGCGTGATCGTTGATACAAAACCAGAACCTTAGTGTAGCAATTTATTAATCGACGTAGGCCTTATTGTTTGATACAGTAGTATAATATGACTCAGGAACTTTGGTGCCATGGAGTTAGGCGCATCACCTTAGCTACTGGAACGCGGAAATTTTTTCATAATTCCAACAGAACTAAAATTATTTTCTATAAATTTTAGCCGTTCCAAACAGCTGCTTAGCATTTTCGGCTCGGCCTAAGCCAGGGTTTAAGGGTGAGTTGGGCTTCAAATTTGGGGTTTGCTTTGCAATAAGACCGGGCCAAGCCTGGCCTAGAGTAGCGAACAAGGGAATATGGCCCAAACAAAAAATCGAACTATCTTGATTGGCCCGATTGCCTCATTGGGCCAAGCTCGTCAGGAATAGACTAAGTGTTTTGACTGAACGGGCCTGATGTAGCTCTAGTCCAAGCTACCTTTTCCCAACTTTTCCTTAGTGCATCGCCCATCTTTTTAGAAAGATTCCTTGATTTAGGTTTTATTTAAAAATATTGTGACTTTTAGCTATGGCTTTTAGATAAATATGAGAGAGGTCAAAAGAGTAAGAAATACTCATATTAACAAGTCAATCCGTTCAAAGTGGCTTTTACAATGACTTTTACAAACAACTTATATAAACCATTTTGATAAGCTAGTTCATTTAAAAGCCGACTTCTAAACTTAATTTTTTTTCCTCCAGAGAAGGTACTATGTTTCCTCTAGAGTTTTTTTAGTTGTGTAGTAGCCCAGTTGGTTGATATGCTTAATAAACCTAAATTTTTAATGCATTTTGATTCAGTTGGGTTGCATCTGGGCCATGGTTTAATTTTGATATTATGCAGCCCAAAACAAACAAAAACTATTGTTTCAAAAAGTAGGAATAGACAATAGTGGTTGGCTTGGCTTCATTGTGTTTGCATTTACATACTGTATTCTTGCACCGCTGTGATAGGCACACGCATACACTGGTGTAGCACATGCACGGGCACATTTCACAGTTCACACACCGCTTGGAAGCACTAAGCACTAAACCCTCGAATCAAATACATACGCGAGAGAGGAGGCAGCTCCGCTGGAGAACTTGAGGGGAAGCACAGCCAATCCAACGCCAACTCAAACATCGCCGAATCCTACCCAATAATCACAGAGCAGAGAGGGCCTGCTCGATTTGCGCAGAGGAGAAACCCTTCCGTCTAATCTGTGCCGGAGTTAAATAATGTAGATACATATGGTGTCATGTCATCGCCAAACTGTTCAGGGTGCCGCCCTGCACCGCACACAGCTGTGCGGCTCCGTAGCAAAAAATATATATGCGGGAGCCGGCGAGGTAAGTGACGCCATCGATGATGTCTCGCTCCTCATCGAGGCTGCTGACTATTGTCTGTCCAACGGTGGTTGCCTCGTTGCCGCAGATGTCCATGTTAACATTGGCTAGTCTGGGGACAAGCAGCCGTCGCTAGACGGCTAAAGCACCAACCCATGAGGCCATGACCAAACAAATACTACTTATTTTGTCCATTTACGATCTTGATTATCAGTATTAGTATGATATTAGGCGGCGATCGAAAGCCCACCTGCGTTGTCAAAGGCTAAGAATTAAGGCCCTGATCAATATGGCTTCAGCTTATTTTTGCACTATTCATAAATTTCGTCTTTTTCTGAACTTTTAGCTTTTTTTTGAGTTTTTTTACCGGTTCTTTTTTCCTCGTATTTGTTTACATTATACGTGATGTGTTAATATGTTTTTTCTATTTTTAAATTTTTTTAAATTTAATTATGGTAAATAAGCCTCTGTCAGCTACAGTGTTTTTTTCAGCCAACTACAGTGTTTTCAGCCATAAGCCATGAGGCTTTCAGCCGAACCGATCACCACCTAAGGATGGTGCTAAGCTATGACGCTCTCATACTCTTCCACTGTAAGTCTAGATCAAGGAGCCTCCGTTTGTATGCAAAATTTAAAATGATTTGCACACAAAGTAGGACCGTACAGTTTGATTCGCAAGAGAGTAGGATGTACATTTGCATATCGTTGTAAAATAAACTGGCAGCCGTGACACGGGCAAGTCTGACGTTCACGCTTACCTGGAGCAGGTCCAGCCACCACCACTATTTATTCGGTACACCCCTGCCGAGCCAGGCACTCCACTACCACCCACCCCGCCAAAAGCGCCCCGCGTCAGTCCGCGAAGCCACAGCATCCCAAACCCCGAAACAAAAGGAAGCAGCATGGAAGCGGCGGCGAAGCCCACCCTCCGCCTGGCCGCCATCTGCGGCTCCCTCCGCAAGGACTCCTACCACCGAGGCCTCATCCGCGCCGGTAAGCACACGCATCCTTCATGCTCCCGGTAGACTACACTGACTGCGCTTGCGTTGTTTCACTGTGAAGCCGCGGAGGTGTGCGAGGAGTCCATCCCGGGGCTGCGCATCGAGCACGTCGACATCTCCGACCTGCCAATGCTCAACGCCGACCTCGAGACCGATGACGGCAACGGCTTCCCGCTCGCCGTCGAGGCATTCCGCGACAAGATCCGCCAGGCCGACTGCTTCCTCTTCGCCTCGCCCGAGTACAACTACTCCATCGCAAGTACGTGCTCCGTTTAGCTTTATTCCCCTAGGATAACTGTGCGCAGCTGGGTGGTAATTGATATTACGCCGGCAATAAATTTGACTAGACACGTTAGAATATCAACCATATCCAGTTTTCTTACGCCGGCAATAAATTTGACTAAAGGGATATTCTAACATCTAGAGCAAAACGGATATGCTGACATCTAGGTGCTTGCTTCACAGGCCCGCTGAAGAATGCACTTGATTGGGCATCTAGAGGAAAGAACTGCTGGGCAGATAGAGCCGCGGCAATTGTTAGTACAGGAGGTGGCTTCGGAGGAGGCAGATCGTCGTACCACCTCCGTCAGGTTGGGGTATACTTAGATCTCCATTTCATCAACAAGCCAGAACTCTTCGTCAAAGCATTTGAGCAGCCACCGAAGTTTGACGGCGATGGAAACTTGATTGATGCCGAAATCAGGGAGCGGCTCAAGAAAGTGCTCTTATCCCTTCAGGCCTTCGCACTCAGGCTCCAGAAGAACTGAAGAAGGATTGAATAAACTTAGGACCGTGCTAATCTGCATTTCCATTCAGTGTTTTCGACCCGGTGTATTACATACTTTGCCTTAGTTTGAGACATTTCACTACATATTCAAGTAATGCGTTGTGATGTGGGCAGTATGCAACGTGCAATAAATCCCTGGAGAGTTGCTCTCCTTTTTGCAGAAGGTTTAGTGATTGCATCTGGCAGCTTTATCATACTGTATTCAGACGCATATTCTGTTCTGTGTTACTTCTGTCCTTTCTCATATTTTGTTCTGTGTAACTTCTGTCCTTTCTATTAGTATACTAACGAAATAAATTCTGCATTTTCCAATGATATTTGTAAACCCTAAAAAAACCAGGGTGATGGCTGCTGACTAGAGGCCATATTGGCTAGCAATTGTAAAGCTCTTTTTTTTTGGAGCGTAGCGATGCCCTGTATCTTTTTTTAGAGATCAGACACGGCTGGGCCTAGCTAGGGAATTGTCGCGTAGGGTTTGATCATTGATTATGTGTGACAATTTCATAGTAATAAGTCAGGCTTAGGGCTATACTGCTACTACTGCTTACCAGATTCAAACAACTAGCAATTTACTGTTGGATTATGTGGGCCAAGCCCATATAATAAGAATAATTCCTATTAAATCTCAAAGGCCCACTCATGCAAAGGAGGCATGCATGTGACCTTTAGTACCATATTGCTAGTTCTAGGAGAGGAAGACCACCTTAAAAGGGATGGTGCACTCCTAGTCACTTGAGGCATGTGTGGGAGAGAACTAGAGGATAACACGCGCGCGCTCGCTCGCCTCGCCTCGCCTCGCCGGGCCGGGCCGGGCCGGGCTGGGCTGGGCTGGGCTGGGCGGGCGGCGCGGGCGCACGGCACCTGCGTGAATGGTCCGCCAAAATCCGCTCCAGGTGCTTGCGCAGACGCGGCTTCCTTTTGCAGTTTTATCTTTTGCTGTTTTGTGTGGCGGTGAATCCGGATCGGTTACGCGACTAATCCGGTTCGGTTACGAGTTATGGAGAACGGTTATGGAGAACGTGCAGGCGTCTTGATCACGCGTCCTGGTTTTCTATAAATACGGAGTCGCCGCCTCCATACAGCACTACGCGAAAATCAATCTAGGGTTTTGCCTCCTCCATCCATTGTGCTGCGCCGTCCCACGTAGTCTACTCCGTCCCGTCCGCCGGCGTGCACTGTCGTTCGGGAGAGCAGGTCTCCGGAACCGTCGCTCTCGAAGTCCTGCACCGGGAGAGGGCGAATAAGGTTTTTGGGAAGCGCTCTGCGCGACTGCTCGCTGTAGCTCTGGCTCGTCTTCCTCGTCGTTCGGCTTCGGCGAATCGTCATCGACTTCGTGTCATCCTCACCGTGCCTGCGGCGTCTACATCGGCAAACCGATCAGAACAGAACCATCGGTACGTAACAGTCATGTTCTCCGTATTAGATCTTTTCATGTACAGTTTCCTGGTTTACATGTCTAGATCTTTTATGCCTGTGATGGTTCTGTTATTTTGCGTGCATAATGTCATGATTTATTTATGGAATAAATTAAACCTACATGTGCTTATATATTCAACAATCCAAAAACCTTATTGTAGGCATTGTGGTTTTACTATGGCTGGATTTGCCGATGCACTGAGGCCGGATAAATTCTCCGGTGTGCACTTTAAGAGATGGCAGATTAGGGTCACTCTGTGGCTTACTGCTATGAATGTATTCTGGGTTAGTAATGGCAAGCCTGAAGGTGTTCTTGATGCTGAAAAGCAGAAAGAATTCGAGACTGCCACTACTCTCTTTGTTGGATGCATTCTTAGTGTTCTTGCTGACCGTCTGTGCGAGGTGTATATGCACATGACAGACGCGAAGGAGTTATGGGATGCACTGAATTCCAAATACGGTGCTACTGATGCCAGCAATGACATGTATGTCATGGAGCAATTTCATGACTACAAGATGGTTGATAACCGTTCTGTAGTCGATCAGGCTCATGAGATACAGGCCATTGCCAAGGAACTCGAACTCCTGAAGTGTGCCTTACCCGACAAGTTTGTGGCTGGATGTATTATTGCGAAATTACCTTCTTCATGGAGGAATTTCGGAACAGCACTCAAACACAAGAGACAAGAGTACTCTGTTGAGAATCTGATTGGGTCTCTTGAAATTGAGGAGAAAGCTCGGGAAAAGGACGCTGTGTCTAAGGGTGATGGAGGGCAGTCTAGTGCCAATGTGGTACAGAAACCCTCAAACAAGAACAAAGGGAAATTTGTTAAAGCCCAACAGACAACCAACTTCAAGAAGAAGAAGAACAACAACAATCAGGATGATAGAACTTGCTTTGTGTGCGGTGAGCCTGGTCACATGGCCAAGAAGTGCCCACAACGCAAAGGAAAGAAGGCACCTGCAGGACAGACTTCTAAGTCTGTCAACGTGACCATTGGCAAGACTGGAGATGGGACTGGGTATGGTAATTTACCTACTGTTCTTTCAGTTAGTCAATCTACCAATTGGTGGATTGATACAGGAGCTAATGTACATGTGTGTGCTGATATTTCGTTGTTTTCTTCTTATCAGGTCGCCCGAGATTCCTCCGTCCTAATGGGGAATGGGTCACATGCTACTGTTCATGGTGTTGGCACGGTAGATCTGAAGTTTACTTCGGGAAAGATCGTGCAGCTGAAGAACGTGCAGCATGTCCCTTCTATAGACAAGAATCTCGTTAGTGGCTCCCGTTTATGTAGAGACGGGCTTAAGTTGGTATTTGAGTCTAATAAAGTAGTCGTGTCTAAACATGGACATTTTATTGGTAAAGGCTATGAGTGCGGAGGCTTGTTCCGTTTTTCTCTTTCAGATTTCTGCAATAAGACTGTAAACCATATTTGTGGCAGTGTGGATGATGAGGCTAATGTTTGGCACTCACGTCTATGTCATATTAATTTTGGTTTGATGTCTCGGCTTTCCAGTATGAATTTAATTCCAAACGTTTCCATCACCAAAGGTTCTAAATGCCATAGCTGTGTGCAATCAAAGCAACCTCGTAAGCCTCACAAGGCTGCCGAGGAGAGAAACTTGGCACCACTAGAACTCCTGCATTCAGATCTTTCTGAGATGAATGGCGTGTTGACGAAGGGTGGAAAACGATATTTCATGACATTGATTGATGATGCAACTAGGTTCTGTTATGTGTATTTATTGAAAACGAAAGATGAGGCTTTAGACTATTTTAAAATCTATAAGGCAGAAGTTGAAAACCAGTTAAATAGAAAGATAAAAAGACTTAGGTCAGATCGTGGTGGAGAGTATTTCTCAAACGAATTTGACTTATTTTGTGAGGAACATGGCATTATACATGAGAGGACGCCTCCTTATTCCCCCGAGTCAAATGGGATTGCCGAAAGGAAAAACCGCACGTTGACTGACTTGGTGAATGCCATGTTAGATACTGCGGGATTACCTAAGGCATGGTGGGGGGAGGCTTTGCTAACGTCTAATCACGTATTAAATAGAGTTCCTAACAGAAATAAGGACAAAACACCATACGAGGTATGGATTGGGAGAAAACCATCACTTTCTTACTTGCGTACATGGGGGTGCTTGGCGAAAGTTAATGTGCCAATAACTAAGAAACGCAAGCTTGGACCTAAAACTGTGGACTGCGTTTTTCTGGGATATGCTAATCATAGCATTGCCTATAGATTTTTGATAGTTAAAACTGAGGTACCTGACATGCATGTTGGTACAATTATGGAGTCTCGAGATGCAACATTCTTTGAGAATATTTTTCCTATGAAGGATACACATAACACTACTAGTCAACCTTCTGAAATAATTCCCAGTTCAATCACATCACCTGAACCTTTTGAACATACACATGAACTTGTCAATGAGGAGGATGACAGTGGAGCTCCTAGAAGGAGCAAGAGACAAAGGATATTCAAATCCTTTGGTGATGATTTCACTGTGTACCTTGTGGACGACACTCCCAAGTCTATTTCAGAAGCGTATGCATCCCCTGATGCAGACTACTGGAAGGAGGCTGTCCGTAGTGAAATGGATTCCATTATCGCTAATGGAACCTGGGAGCTGACAGATAAACCTTATGGGTGCAAACCTGTAGGGTGCAAGTGGGTGTTCAAAAAGAAGCTTAGGCCAGATGGTACTATTGAAAAATATAAGGCTCGGCTTGTTGCCAAGGGCTATACTCAGAAAGAAGGCGAAGATTTCTTTGACACTTACTCACCTGTTGCTAGACTGACCACAATTCGAGTACTACTTGCTTTGGCTGCCTCACATGGTCTTCTCGTTCATCAAATGGACGTTAAGACAGCTTTTCTTAACGGAGAGCTGGATGAGGAAATTTACATGGAACAGCCTGATGGATTTGTAGTAGAAGGTCAAAAAGGCAAGGTGTTAAAGCTGTTGAAATCTTTGTATGGTCTGAAACAAGCCCCTAAGCAGTGGCATGAGAAGTTCGATAGAACACTGACATCTGCAGGCTTTGCTGTCAATGAGGCAGATAAATGTGTATACTATCGTTATGGTGGGGGTGAGGGAGTTATTCTATGTTTGTATGTGGATGACATCTTGATTTTTGGGACAAACATTAGTGTGATAAATGAGGTCAAATCATACTTGTCTCAAAACTTTGATATGAAAGATCTGGGAGTGGCTGATGTTATTCTAAACATTAAATTGGTTAGAGGTGAGGATGGGATTACACTTTTGCAATCTCATTATGTGGAAAAGGTCTTGAGCCGTTTTGGCTTTTCTGACAGCAAGCCTTCTCCAACACCTTATGATCCTAGCGTGTTACTTCGTAAGAATAAGAAAATTGCTAGGAATCAGCTGGAATACTCCCAGATAATTGGCTCACTAATGTACCTAGCTAGTGCAACAAGGCCAGACATCTCCTTTGCTGTGAGCAAATTGAGTCGGTTTACATCTAACCCAGGAGATGATCACTGGAAGGCGCTTGAGCGAGTGTTGCGCTATCTGAAAGGTACCTCGAACTTTGGACTTCATTATACTGGGTACCCGTCGGTGCTGGAGGGTTATAGTGATTCCAACTGGATCTCTGATGCTGATGAGATCAAAGCCACCAGTGGATATGTTTTCACTATTGGTGGTGGTGCTGTTTCATGGAGGTCTTGCAAACAGACCATTTTGACGAGGTCAACCATGGAAGCAGAGCTTGCGGCACTAGACACTGCTATTGTTGAGGCAGAATGGCTACGAGATCTATTGATGGATCTACCTACGGTGGAAAAGCCAGTGCCAGCTATCCTTATGAACTGTGATAATCAAACCGTTATCGCTAAAGTGAACAGTTCTAAGGATAATATGAAATCGTCCAGGCATGTTAAGAGACGATTGAAGTCTGTCAGGAAATTGAGAAACTCCGGAGTTATAACCTTGGATTACATCCAAACAGATAAAAACCTGGCAGATCCCTTTACAAAGGGACTATCACGGAATGTGATAGATAGTGCATCGAAGGAGATGGGTATGAGACCCATGTGAGTTATCTATGGTAGTAACCCAACCTATGTGATCGGAGATCCCGTGAATTAGGATCTGGGAAAAACAAGCCATTAGTTAACTGAAGGAGAGTAATTTCAACCCTCTCTATGTGAAGATGCAATACTCTCAGAAACTGCAAGGCAGGTTGACTAAGGTCTTAATGTGTTCCATTGGCTTTTAGAAGCGAAGACGCTATCCTGCAGAGCGTTCTTGAAAGAACACACCTATATGAGCCCGACTGTTAGTCGCAGTCTATGGAGATTTTGGGTAATCTCCTACTAAGCTCATGAAGAGACCAAGGAGTATGACTTATACGCTCCAACCGAGGGGTAGCCTACTGGCGGCCTAGTATCAGTTAAGTCTTTAAGTGAAGCTTGCTTGCACCAAACTTGCAATTCAAGGCATAGTCCATTGTTCAAGTTGTGAGTAAGTGTAGCTTGGAGTTCTAGATGGATGTTCAACCTTAATCGGTCTCCATCGAAATACTGATATATAAACAGTACATTGGAATTCAGGCAAATCTCTGTGGGACTTTGAGATCTGGTGGGGGATTGTTGGATTATGTGGGCCAAGCCCATATAATAAGAATAATTCCTATTAAATCTCAAAGGCCCACTCATGCAAAGGAGGCATGCATGTGACCTTTAGTACCATATTGCTAGTTCTAGGAGAGGAAGACCACCTTAAAAGGGATGGTGCACTCCTAGTCACTTGAGGCATGTGTGGGAGAGAACTAGAGGATAACACGCGCGCGCTCGCTCGCCTCGCCTCGCCTCGCCGGGCCGGGCCGGGCTGGGCTGGGCTGGGCGGGCGGCGCGGGCGCACGGCACCTGCGTGAATGGTCCGCCAAAATCCGCTCCAGGTGCTTGCGCAGACGCGGCTTCCTTTTGCAGTTTTATCTTTTGCTGTTTTGTGTGGCGGTGAATCCGGATCGGTTACGCGACTAATCCGGTTCGGTTACGAGTTATGGAGAACGTGCAGGCGTCTTGATCACGCGTCCTGGTTTTCTATAAATACGGAGTCGCCGCCTCCATACAGCACTACGCGAAAATCAATCTAGGGTTTTGCCTCCTCCATCCATTGTGCTGCGCCGTCCCACGTAGTCTACTCCGTCCCGTCCGCCGGCGTGCACTGTCGTTCGGGAGAGCAGGTCTCCGGAACCGTCGCTCTCGAAGTCCTGCACCGGGAGAGGGCGAATAAGGTTTTTGGGAAGCGCTCTGCGCGACTGCTCGCTGTAGCTCTGGCTCGTCTTCCTCGTCGTTCGGCTTCGGCGAATCGTCATCGACTTCGTGTCATCCTCACCGTGCCTGCGGCGTCTACATCGGCAAACCGATCAGAACAGAACCATCGGTACGTAACAGTCATGTTCTCCGTATTAGATCTTTTCATGTACAGTTTCCTGATTTACATGTCTAGATCTTTTATGCCTGTGATGGTTCTGTTATTTTGCGTGCATAATGTCATGATTTATTTATGGAATAAATTAAACCTACATGTGCTTATATATTCAACATTTACTACCACAAGGAAAACTGCTCTAACAGAGAAGTAAAGAAGCAATATATGGCAAGTAAAAATGCTGTAATAGACAACAAGACAGCTCAAAGCCTAGCCTATGTCTCCAAATTGTCACACTAATCTCACTATGACCAATATCATCATTGAGCAATCCAAAGCCCACGGTCTATAATGCAAAGTTACCCAATACTAGTGCTGTTTTAAATCAAGAGATATAAACTAAAATTTCACTAGTATGGCCCTGTTTGTTTCCACTTAAGATTATTATAATCTAGCTTATAATCATAAGTGGAAACAAACAGCCTAAATTATAAGGTAACTTATTATAATCTAATAGCCCAGATTATTGTAATCTAATAAGCTCAAAAAAGGAGTTTATTTCAGCTTATAGATCCACATTTTATCTTAATGACCATAAAACTTTAGGAATATTACCCACCTTTGCCATTCATCCATCCCCCAACTCCCGTACCTCTCTCTCAAGGGCATTGTGGTCTTTAAACATTCGAATACAACAATCTATAACTCTGATAATCCAGGCTGCCAAACACCTGACAGCTTATTTCCCACCAACTTATTATAAGTTAGCTTATATAATCCCCCACCTATAAGCTAGATTATAATAATCTTAAGTGGAAACAAACAGGGATGACACACTAAGCACAATAGATATACAGAAGTTGAAAGTACTCATTGAACCAATGACACTTAATGTTGTAAGATTTGCAGTATAAGCAAAGATATAAATATAATTTCAATATAATTATACAAGCACACCAATGACATCAATTCAAATGTAAAGGATATAACAAGTATGTAATCATATGAATTGAACATATCATTCATGATATACCACATATTCAATAATAGAAACAATAACACTCTAAACATGAATATGTATGTCAAAGTATAATGCATATATCAATCAAGACTATCAATAAGCTCAAGTTTAATTGATTATTTGTGCTCTCAAATTGTAGGGTTGCACAAGATTAATCTTGGCCGTCCCGCTACTAAATCATATACTCTTCCTTAATTGGTTATCCCAAATAATAAATTAGTCTTTTGAGCTCTCGATACAAACTCTACAATCTCAATATCAAAATATATTCAGCATGTGTATATTTAGACAGCAGTATTCAATAGAGCAAAACCATACAAGTTAACTTTTGCTCAATAAATTAGTCTTTAACCTGTCAAAATTAATTCCTAATAGATCAGCATATGAGCATGCTATAATCTGAAAACAGCATGAACCGAAAGGCACAATAATATATCAAAGTCTAGAGACTGACTTCCAGAGTCACAAGTTAACTATGACAGCAGGATTAATAGTGATTAGAGCTCAAAGACTAATTTAACCAATCTCAGTATATGATTTCTATCATCATCGAGCAACAACCGATCCCACAAGCAATCTATGTCTCCCAGTGCCAGATAATGTATGGAAGATTAACAAACTAGCACATCCCACACAGATTGTATACAAAAATCAAAGATTCACTCACAAGACCGGTGATATTGGAAATCACTAGAAAAACACGGGCTAGGCACGTTTGCGTGCTGTCCCAGAAAACCTATTGCCCTCACACCACCGTGAGAGAGCAGTAGGCACGGAGATACAAAGCCCAATCGCCGATGTACCGCTCACGCCGGCAAGTCGAGGTGGAGGAATGCCGCACAAGCGCAGGGGAGGAGCCGGCCAAGCACCTCGCCGGAGAGCACCAGGGAACCAGGGTCGTCACACCCCACAGGCAAAACTCAAAGAGAGAGAGGGAAACTCACTGTCCTTTGGGATGCCTCAAGGAAGAAGAGGGGACCTCTTCTTATAGCCGAAGGGAGGGGTTGCGCAGCGCCTCCAACGGTCGGGCCGAAGCCCGAGTCAGCCACCTGCGCCATCCGCCTCCGCCGCCCACGCGAAGACCGGGCCTCGCGGGATGATCGAGCCGCACGGGAGAAGCAGCACGGGAGGGCGCGCGGGGAGGAGAGAGCGGGTCTCGCGGGGGAAGGAGGATGTGCGGGAGGAGCACACCCAAAGCTGCAAACTGCGCATCAAGTCGAAGCCCCCTGTGCCGCCATTCTCGCCCGAGCCCTGCTCCACCTTTCTGCGCTCGGATGGATGGGGGAGGAGACGTCCTCCCCACCTTATCTCCAAACTGGCCCACCAGCGGGTGGGCCCCATTCTTTCTCTCTCTCTCTTTATCAATATGAGAAATTCCCTTTTTGCCCTCGGTTATACAACACTTAAAACCACCGAGACATAAAGAGAGGGCACGTCGATGATGCTGTTCTAGAAAACCAATCGCTGCCGCTATGCCGCGTTGTAATCAACGTGATTCTCAAAGATACAATGTCTTCTCCATGATGAGGGGCACACCAAATCGCGGAATCGAGGTCTAGGAAGAGCCGTACAAGGCTACAAATGGAATCGCGCATCGGCCAAGTGCACTAACAGAGCAGCCACACACACAAAAAATTAGAGCCGAACACGACTGCGACCGCAGGCACCACCGAACCACAGTCAAGCTTCACCGCACAGGTGTGCTCCAGTGGCCTGGCGATGTCACCGAATAGATCACCACCGTCACCCCAGCCTCTACTGATCCACCACCACCAAGAACCCAACCACCTCCCATGTTCTCCGCGAGGAAGAGAGCTAACCTGCAGGTCATCGGTGGAGGGAAGCAAGTCACCGCCACCGTCAACACAGAGGTCAACAACGATGGCACCGTGGAGAGGGATTTGCTTCGAATCGATGAATCAATTGCGAGTGGAAGAAGAAGAGATTAGAGGGTAGAAGCTCTCTAATATGCTCTTGAGGTGATGATACGCGCTGCATATTAGGAGGGGAGGAGGCGGCGCCACCGAGCGGACAACCTGGTCTCATGCGAGCGTGGCGTGGTGATCGAATAGATTCTTCCTTGTCCTCTATTTCCAATTCTGGATTTACAAATTCAAATTTTGGAAATTCTAAAAGAGCCCTTAAAGCCCTGTTCCAAGTGGCTAGGCCTTCTAGCTGTTGGTTGAAATTGCATTGTATCGACTGTTAGTTTTTTGAGTCATTCAATTAAAGAAAAATAAGATAAAAATAGAAAATACCGTTATATCTCTGCGGACAATACAAAGGAAAAAAAGAAAAAGAAAAGAAATGAAAAAAGCGAAAATTAAAAACCGATGTGTTCCTGCTTCTGACTTCTAGAGGACAGAAGCCAAAAGTCTTAGACACTTAGAACAGGGCCTAAACCCAATAGGCCAAACCCTGATCAAGTGACCTGGAATAATGAACTAATAAGATCTGATGGCCCATCTAAAAAACCAAACTATCTTGGTAGGCCTGACTCTTATTAGGTTATGCTTAGCTGTAGACCGAGCCCCTCGAATGAAATTGGGCCCATAGAATGTCTAGCCCAACTCTGCCTTGGGTATTGCGTGGTAGTTCGTTTAGGTTTACACATGCCTTTGGTAGGTACTAACCTATAAGGTACTCGGTAAGTGCTTCATTACGGTCGGATTGCCCTATGTGGTGGGACAGAGGATCCGTTTGTTTTGGTTTTAGGTTTTAACTTTTGGATTCTCCAAAAATTAAAAAGTTAAATGCCAAAATCAGACGGTTTGGTAAAATGAACTCTCCCAACAATTTTTTAAACTTAAAATTGCACGCGCCGTACGGCGTATCAAAAAGCACACAAGTCATCAGTGCAGTCCTAGGAACACACCAGAGATGGACCGGAAGATAGCCAGACGGCCGGTCAAGGTGGGCCATTGGCTGGACTGAGGCCACGGTTGTGCAAGAATTTCTTGGTGCACCCTCAGTAGACGCTGGGCTATAAAAACGACACGCTTCGCGGGCGAAGCATTCGTCCTGGCGCCCGGCAGGGCGGCTCGCCGGCTCCGGAGCAAAATAAGGTTGTGGCAGCCAACGGCCCGGCACAGCGTAAAAGCTAATTGTATTCACGAATATTTCTTTTAATGAAAAATCCTAGCTTCTCTTAAAAAAGTTAATAGTGTGAGCGATCCTTCTGTCTAAGCTGCGCAGGGGTTAAATAATGTAGATACATATGATCTCATGTCATGGAAAAACTGTGCAGGGTGCCCCTGCAGGAAGAAAATTCTATAAGAACAGGCAGGAAGAAAATTCTATAAGAACAGGCCTCGAAATGTAGGTGTTAGGGTCCCATGCGGATTGGTGTCACGTGGTGAGCACGGATCTCAGCGAACCCAAATCGAAGAGAAGAGGGGAAGGAGCAGTGCATGTGGACGGCCACCTCGGCGTTGTCGCCAAGGCCCAGCACCGGCCGCCTTGTTGTGCTTGCTGTAAATATTGTGGTATATATATGTATATATATAGAATGCTAAAATGGGGCACCATGGTGCCCTGTTATTTATACTATATATATATAATTTCAGCATATTTAATAAAGACGTAAGCATGATATAAAAAGCATATAAATGACATAATCAATATATAATCATGTAAACTCTTTAAGTCATTGAAACATAAGCCTAACAAACATGCCATGTAAGAGTCTATAATCAACATATATACATGTAAACAATTTAAGTCATTGCAACGGAATGCTGATCTCAACACAAGTATAACATGTATGACCAAATTTAGCACGTTAATAAGAGCTTGAATGTTATATATTGCTCTCAGAATGCTAGTTGCATAAGATGTAGTCTTGGCCGTCTCCGCACTGATTTTCTTACGAAATCAAATATATATGATAATATTAGATCAGATCTTGAGATCAACAAAAACTTGCTATCTTAAACAGACACTAAATCATCAAGCCCACCTTGCCATATATATCAATAAAGTATCATCATCATCAAACTATTAGCTAACAGAAAGAACTCATAGATTGAAGCTATATACCCAAATCAGTAATCAATTACAGAGACTGAAGACCGACCACAATGAACCGAAAGTAGATGCTACAAATGATAGCAAGTATCACAAGATGATTCAACTAATCAGAGAATGAAGATTACAAGTAATCTTACAGCTCAAGATCAGTCTAAACTCAGATTCATATATAAATTCAGTGTTAATATCAATTCCTCATCGAGCAATTATCCCACAGAACCCCTTTGCAATTTTCCAATAAGTGATGATTCACAGATATAAGAAATAGATCTTGAAATTGCAAAGAACAAATAGCCGGTATACTCACAACGTCGGTGATACTCAAAATCACCGAGAAGAGATCTAATAAGGCAAGGCATGCACGTTGCACCGTCCCAGAAAACCAAATGCCTCATTTTGCGATGCAAGGATATGAATGTTAACGGAGATACAATGCCTACCTTCACACCTCGGCAAGCCGAAGTATGAAGTCGAGGGTTGGGGAAGATGCCGCACAAGACTTGACGAGCACTCTGGCCAAGAGCACTTGTGAACAAGCAACTAAACTCCTCTTCCTCAACGTGATCCAGAGCCAACCGGATTTGGACTTCAATGGCAAAATCCCCAAATCCCAGAGATAGAGCACAAGGGAACCACACGGATATGCCAATGAAATCAAATCTGGCCCACACTGCCACCGGTGCCCGTGAAGAACACCATGGCGCCGCAGTACCAAGACCCAAATTGGAACACAATCGAGAGGAGGAGGAGATCGCGTAATGGGGAACTCACTAATTTCCGAGGTATTTCCAAGAGGAGAGGAAGACCAGCAAGGAGGCGACTGGCGGGGCTGCAGCCAATGGCCGGTGCCGAGGCGCTCGAGCCGGTGGCACCTCCACCGCCGCACAACTTAGTTGCCTCTAAGAACCGATCATGCAGAAGTTGAGCGCTGCATGGGATTAGGGCTGGAGACTCAATCTTCAGCACCTTATCACCCCACATGACCCATCGACAAGTGGGCCCACCTCCTCCTTCATTTTTTTATCAAGTTGGGAAATTCCCAAATTACCCTCAGGTGTCCAACAGTACCATCGCGGAGGCCTACCACCGGCCACCCCGTGGTGCCATCGTCGTCGCTGGTGGGCAGGCACCACCACCGCCAACCCCTATGGCGCCTACTCCGTGGCGTGTGCGCCCCCGCCGCCGCTCCTCCGCTGGTGCACCACCATGTCACCATGCCGCTGAACATGATCCATGTAACAACCCCCATTTCTGGGAGCGTTGGGTTAACCTCGCAACTGCCCAGGATTGTTCAGCTGCGAGTACTGTAGAAGAATGTGTACCATTGCCAAAGCAAGCTTAAGCATAAAATCAAACTTTATTATAAAAGTAAAGCTTAACAGCCAAGTTTTACATAAAGGGCGTACAGCCCAAAGATACATTACCAAAAAAACTCCACAGGCAGGCTCGAGTGTAGAATAAACCCTAACACTCGGCGTCGTCTACTTCGAAGAAGTCTGCGTCGTCTTCGGAAACTCCTTCATTATCTTGACAAGCACTTTCTGTTTAATGATTTTAGCAAGCGTGAGTACAACCAACCGTACTCAACAAGTCACATATGAAATACTATTTAACTACATGCAAGAGTTTACCAAGGAATGGAGTATATCAGTTCATCATTATTTTGTGTGGATGCAATTTTTGTTTATAAACACTTTGCTTTTAAACATAAAATATTAAACCATAAACTTAAGAAATTTGGGGGGTTTTCAAACTTGATCATCACTCTTTCACATTTCCACAACCATTCCAAATCTACTTATGCTTCATTCCTGGAATCACCCATTAAACACAGCTTCATTTACCGGAAGCACGGCGTATTCGAATACCATTAGTTATGACTTTGCAGAGTTGTCCAACTTTACCCACAAGATCTCTTAACTCATGCGTCCAGGTTCAAGAAAACAAGGCCCTTCACTGCTCATATCTTTATATAGCTTCTACCCGGTAGGGACGAGGCAACACAGGCAGTCGGCATTCCGCTGGCCAACGCAGAAAGACGCACTCCGACTCCGTGTAATCCTACCGTTGTTAAATATGGTTTTCTTGTTTCCATACCAACCTTGTATACGCGGGGTGTTCCTTATTTAGAATCCCCAAAATAAGTTGTAGATATTCAATCGATTTGAGCAGCTACTAAACCAGGTTTGACGAATCAACGCTTGTGGTTGGGCGATCACTATGTTCTTTACTTGGCATAAGGTTCTAGTCCTTGCTTTTTACTTAAATTACCTTTCCATTACAACCAACAACTATTCGGCAAAGCCGAACCACTTTGTAATATGAGATATCTGAGCATGTAATCTATTAAATATCATACTTAATTTTACTAGGGTTTGTCAAGGTGAATATGACCATCAAATTAAACTGGACTTTTTCAGGTGGTAGGACATAACTAGAATCATGTCATTCTAAACATTCATTGTACTTAAAATAACATTGCGCAAATAACATAATGAAAATACTGATAAATAGTAATTAACGGGAATTAGGTTCAACATGATCAAAAACATGTGACTTGCCTTGCGGATTTTCGACTTCAATTATTTCGTATTCTTCAATTTCTTGATCTTGAGCTTGATCCAGGGCTTCTTCTTGACTTGGTTGACTCACGACGTCGCGTGCTAGCGCAAAGCAAAAAGACGATATTTAATTCCACGCTCGAAGGAAATGAGCTAGGAATAAAGAAATAAAATAAGAAATAAAATCCAAGAAAAACCAAATAAAATGGGTTTAGGATTTTTGGGAGGTTTGGAATGGTGAAGTGGACCTGGAAAATGGGTTCGCGGGCTTGAAACGGTTCAAAGGAGTATATTTTTGTATTTTTGGTCTTTTTATTTGCTAACGGGTCTGGTTACTGTTCATGGCGGGTAATCACTGTTCATCGCGGGCGGATGCTGCAGTACCGGCGTGCACTGTTCATCTCTTACCTCCCGCGCGTGCACTGTAGCAACCGAAACAGGGGAGATTTGTAATGGCGACTGACGGCGCTACAAGGCTTTGCGACGCAAACGGAGACTATGGATGGGTTCGGGGGAATGCCGGGAACCGATTTTTGAGGCTGGCACGGCCGGAGGAGGCGGCGATCGCCGGCGGCGAGCTCGGGAACTCGGTTCGGTTTTTAATGGCTCGGGAGCTACATGGGCTATTATTTCTAAAATTGGCGGGTGTTTAACCATCTAGGGGTGATTCAGGGGCTCTTGGTAGTGGCGGTTTGCACCGGGGATGCTTCTAACAAGCTGGCCACGGTGGAGCGCCATGACCGGGCGGAGGAGCTCGAAGGCGGGGAAGTAGAGGACTCGAGAGCTCAAGGCGATGGCTTGGACAAGTTCCTGGGAGCCTAGGGAGTCTATGGACGGAAGCAATTGGATTTCCATCAAGTGAATTAGGAGAATCGGTTTAGGGCTTACCGAGGGGAATTTTGGGGATTGTCGGTAATAAGGGCAACAATGGGCCGATTGGGGATGGTGGTGGCTTTCTGAGCATGGATGGGTCTCAGAGAAGAAAACTTGGGGGCTTTTTATAGCCGGGCTAAGGCGGTTCAAAGGGAGGAGATATTTAGGGATGGCTCGGGTTGCTTCGGGAGAGCGTCCATGGCGGCAGGGGAGGTCGGCAAGGTGAGCTGGCGGGGATGCTGACAGGTAGGGAGGGGCTAGAAGGCACGGGAGAGGCCGGGACGGCTTGGGAGCGAAGAAGGACCGGGGCAGCGGCAAATATCTCCGGCGATGGTGGGATTTTCGGGCAGTGAACAGTAGCCGCGCAAAATCCTCCCGTTCATGGCAAGGTGATGAGGATTAAGGGTTGAATTGCTTTGAGATTTGTGTGGTTTAGATTGGGGAGGCTAGAGGAACTCGAATCCGAATCAAACTCAAATCAAAATTTGATTTTGCAAATTTCGGTTTTGTTTCAATCCACACGTCGGAGTCGGATGAGATGGATGGCAGCGGCAGAGCCATGGGCGGTGGCGGCAGCGCAGCTTGCTCCTCGGGCGACGGCTCCTCCTTATGCAAGAAGTGCTTCTGCACCAAGTTCACTACCGAGCAGAAGGCGTGCATGCTGGACTTCGATGAGCACGTGGTGTTTGTTTTGTCATAAGGTAGGGCAGCAAGCATGAGGTGAAATGAACCCAATTTCCATTTTTTTGGACTAATTGTTTCCCCTTTTCTTGGTTGGTGTCTCCGACTTTAAGTCTAGCATGCAGTGCTTGATGAGCTGAGTATTTGAATTGTTATGGATCAGAAGTGTGTTAAATTAATTCTGACTTTTCTAAAAATTCCCTCTATATATTTCTGGAGTTAGGACTAATGTGCATCTTGATTTGAGATGAGAGATGATGCAGAAACATCAAACATAGAGATGCAACCTCCTCATGTGTTGTATCTTTCAGGATCATTGTTCGTGACATGATTCCTTGCTTAATCTGTAGCTCCTGTCAGTGCTGTTACTATGTCCTTCATGTCTGATCTCATCTGATCACCTTGCCAAGAAAAAAGAAGAGAGTTTCTTGTGAATAAATAAGAATGTGAGAGTGATGGATGGGGTGCATAAAAAAGGTGAAAAAAATCACCCCATTTTCTCTTTTGGAACAAATGCACACTCATCCTCTACACACATTGGATTAGCCCCAACCAATCAATCATTCTTGGGGCCGTGTAGGAGTGCAGAGGGGCAGGGGTGCATGTGGCAAGCGAATCTAAATAAGTTTGGGCTATTGTGGTTGGCAGTGAGGAAGAAAACAAATCAAGAACTGAAACAATGTGCACATATGCATATATGTGCATGCAATGCATTGCTCCCTATGCTCCTGTAGGGGATTTTCTTAGGAATTATTCTTGACTTTTCTATCTCTCTACCTCTGTCTGTGTGTGATTGATTGCCTGATTGGAGGTATTAATTCTGTAGTGGTGCTAAGTACAACTTTGAGATAGTGGTAACACAACAAATGATGTGTGCTTGGCTTTTAGTATTAATCATCGCGGCTGCTAACTATAAGGGTGGTTTCCTCGTCCGCGCAGATGTCCGTATTAACAATGGCTAGTTTAGGGACAAGCAGCTATCGCTGAACGGCTAAAGCATCAACCCATGAGGCCATGACCAAACAAATACTACTTATTTTGCCCATTTACTATCTTGATTATCGGTATTAATACGATATTAGGCGGCGATCGAAAGCCTACCTTTGTCGTCAAAGGCTAATAATTAAGGATGGTGCTAGCTATGACGCTCATGCTCTTCCAGCCTTGCGGCCATTCTCATTTGATATTCTGTTTTTGATTTCTATCATTTTACTTTTGTCTTTTTTGTAGTGATGTTTTTTTTTTGTTTTTTCTATTATTTATTTTCATTGTTTGTGATGACATAACATTCTTATTTTTAAATTTAATTACGTTAAAAAACTATCAACAGTTAAAGTATACTTTCAGCCACTACAACGCAAAATAAGTCATATGTATAGATCAAGGAACCTCTGTTTGTATGCAAAATTTAAAATGATTTGCACACAAAGTAGGATCGTATAGTTTGATTCGAAGGATGTACATTTGCATATCGTTGTAAAATAAACTGGCAGCCGTGACACGGGCAAGTCTGACGTTCACGCTTACCTGGAGCAGGTCCAGCCACCACCTCTATTTATTCGGTACACCCCTGCCGAGCCAGGCACTCCACTACCGAATTTTTTGTACGGATAATCCGTTTTTTATTCGGAAATACATAAATATACCCGCGACAAAATTTTTTACAAAAATAATCTCCAGTCGCCACCCCATTGGGCGACTGCTATTTTTCGCCCAACCGGGAGGCGACATTTAGGGAATCTGTGTACCGTTGGGCGACTACTGCAATCGCTGTACGGTTGAGCGACTTTGATTGCAGTCGCCCAACCGTTGGGCGACTTCAATTGCAGTCGCCCAGTGGATGGGCGACTTTACTCAGTCCCCGTGAATTTGTAGAGTTTTATCAATTTTGTAGTTTTAAACTGGAAAAAAATATGGTATAGTTGTAATAAAAGTTTATGTTTATTGTATGTTGTAGGTGCGTTTAAAATTTTGAGAAATTTTTTGTAAGTACAATTGACTGTAGAACGTTTGATATATACATTGGTATGTTTTAAGGGTTTGCAATCCGCGTGATTTTTGTATGTTTTGTCAATTTTTTAGTTATAAACTGCGTAAAAATCAGATAAAGTTGTAATAGAAGTTTATGTTCAATGTAAGTTGTAGATGCAAAAAAAAATTTGGTAAATTTTTTTTAGGCAGGATTGACCGAAGAACGGTCGATACATAAAGTGATAAGTGATGTGACCAGTGGCATGTGTGGAACTCTGTACTTGTAATGTTCAGAACTCCACCGCTAGTCGTAACATGCCTTAGGGAATATTACATTTTGTCTACTGGGTGTAGCGTGGTTGTTTGCCCTTTTTGTCGCGCCCTGAAGATGGCTCTGCTGCATCTTTCTTCCTGTCAGTCTTGGTCTTGAGAGCTGCCTCACGAGCTTGAAGCTCTTCCTCCTGACGCTTGATGGCTGCTTCACGCGAACTTAACTTCTCCCGCCTCCTTTGCAGCTCATCCTTTGCAATAAATTACTCTATGTAGGCACTTTAGAGCCTGTAGTTTCGTAATAAAAGTGGATTCGTAGCCACCAATAAATTGCAATACTTAAAAGGGAAACATTACGTTCAACGAAATAAGTGCATTACAGAAAAGGGATGTAACATACAAGGTTTACAACTGGTACATGAATTTTAGCATGCATTACAACACCAACTACTGATCCGGAAATGCATTGCATCGTCTAGCTGTGTGCCCCTCCTGACCGCATCGCCCACAACGTGCACCAGATGTTCCAGCTTGTGATACGTCCATGTCATTTCTAATACGTCGGCTCTGTCGCCGACCCTTCCCACCCTTCAGCATGTTAATATCCGGAACCCAGGTCCTCGCTGAAATGTCCAAAGTGGCGAAGTTTCCCACTGCCCTGAACCCCCGGAGCTCCCCACACCAAGCTTGCAGTATTCTCTCCTTGAAAAAGTACTCGGACATGAAGTTAGAAGGATCCATGCGCACGGTCCCGCATGCAGCGAGGACATGAGAGCATGGCCTGTGTAACAACTTAAGCTTGTTGCATGTGCAGCTAGGTTCGTTTGCATGATCTCCAAGGCATACATCGTGAGTAACAAGTGAACGAGATGTCCCAAATCCGGCTCTATCACGGAGTACCACCTCGAAACGATGCTCCCTGTTGCCCATGACATGCACTGTGTGCAATTGACCCTTCTGTGCCTTCGCCTCCATGTACGCAGTAATTTTTGACGAATACTGGGCTCCGGGATTGGCCGCATGAAGCGCGGCACTCGCGTGCCTCTCCCTGAAGTAGCGGATTGTGCTGTGAAGAACACCTTCCACGATGGCGACAAGGGGCTGAGAACGGAGACCCCTAAGAACCCAATTGTACACCTCGGCAAGGTTAGTTGTCATTATTCCGTACCTTGCGCCATCCGTGTCGTGCAACAGCGACCACTTCTCCAATTGTTCCCCCTCGATCCACTGCGAGAAGCACTTGATGTTTCGCGCGCTCCTCCTTCTTGAACCACTTGGGTTAGACTCATCGATTGCTGGCAAGCATTGCGGTTGTGCCTCCCCAGGAGTGACCGGCCCCTTGCTCCGCGATGTACGTGCCGGGGTTCCTTTGCTGCAACACCTTAAGCATACGAGGAAGGTTGTCGTACGCCGCTTCGAAAGTGCCAAAACGTTTTTCCAACGCCTTTTGCTTCGCACGCCACGCCTTCGCGTAGCTAATCTTATACTTGAATTTATTCTCAATAGCTAGCATAATATGTGTGGCCGCAACATCTTTCTTCTCCACTATCTCCCCATACATCAAATTGGCGATAAATCCGGACGTCAGGTTACGATGTCTCGCCAAGACTGTGTTTACAATGCAGGAGTGCGGCTCCACCTTGGACACAATCCAATGAGTCTCATACTTGGGTCTACGTGCGTGCACCCTAAAAGGACAACCAGTCTGCTCGCACTTCACAGTGTACTGCTCCTGGCTTGATTTGACGACGCGAAATGTCCGTTGCATTGAAAGGGCCCAAAGTTTGATGGCATCCTGCAGCGCTTCCTTGTCAGCAAACATAGCATGCACCCGAACCTCTGTTTGATGATACTCCCATGGCGATTCATGCTCATCATGTGCGGAAACACCCTCCGCATTATACTGGTTCCATTCTTCGGGGATAGGAACTTCTTCATCATCGGAACTGTCCTCCTCGTCGTCCTCTACAGCTTGCTCTTCATCCCATGCCCTCTGGTCATCAGATTCCATCTGATGCACGATATACTCATTATGCTCTCCTTCATCAGCTTGCCCAGTTCCCTCTCTATAGCTTGACAGCTGTAACTCTCCTCCATGTACCGCATCGGCTTGCCCAGTTCCCTCTGTATAGCTTGACGGCCTTAACTCTCCTCCGTGTACCGCATCGCCTTCATCACGAGCAACTTCATCAGCTCCACCGACGTGCGGCCCGCCCGAGGTGCTAGCACCCCCCGAAGCATAGGCGGACGCACGAGCTTGCGCAGCTGCTTGTAGTGAGCACGGTTGCACAAGCAGGACACACTCGTATCCACGGCGCCGGCACCCTTGCACAAAGCCCTTCCACGAACCAGAGCGCACCAATGTCTTCAACTCCCATCTGATGTCAGTGGAAGACCGGCTCCAAAGCCCTTGCACAACGACGCTGCACACCTCGGGGTCCAATGAAAAACTCTGGGTCAGCCAATGCTGCACATCTGTCATTTTAGCATTCTCGTCATCCGGAAGTACGAGAGTGACTTGCGGAAAATCGCTCAAATCCACACCAGTCGGACCATCACGAATGATTCCAACACCATAATACACTCTCAATGTAGTACTGGCCATTAATGATGTATGCCTACATGTATGATTGAAATTTACGACATGTCAAATAACATGGGAGTTGAAGACTGTAAATACAACATAATTAAAAAAATACCTGGATCCAAATCGATTGAATAGCTTCGACTTCTCTTCTCTCCTCACCTCCTTTTCTTCCCCTCCTCCCTCTCTTCTCCTCTTCTTTTCTTCCTCTTCCTCCTCTCTTCTCTCTGGGCAGAATGAATGAGTAGAATGGCAGAACGAGGGGAATGTGCTCGGGGTTAGTGGGCGGCATAATTGCAGTCGCCCTACGGTTGGGCGACTGCAATTGCAGTCGCTCAACGGTTGGGCGACTTCAATCGAAGTCGCTCAACCGTACAGCGATTGCAGTAGTCGCCCAACGGTACACAGATTCCCTAAATGTCGCCTCCCGGTTGGGCGAAAGGTAGCAGTCGCCCAATGGGGTGGCGACTGGAGATTATTTTTGTAAAAAATTTTGTCGCGAGTATATTTATGTATTTTCGAATAAAAAACGAATTATCCGTACAAAAAATTCCTCCACTACCACCCACCCCGCCAAAAGCGTCCCGCGTCAGTCCGCGAAGCCACAGCATCCCAAACCCCGAAACGAAAGGAAGCAGCATGGAAGCGGCGGCGAAGCCCACCCTCCGCGTGGCCGCCATCTGCGGCTCCCTCCGCAAGGACTCCTACCACCGAGGCCTCATCCGCGCCGGTAAGCACACGCATGACGCATCCTTCATGCTCCCGGTAGACTACACTGACTGCGCTTGCGTTGTTTCACTGTGAAGCCGCGGAGGTGTGCGAGGAGTCCATCCCGGGGCTGCGCATCGAGCACGTCGACATCTCCGACCTGCCAATGCTCAACCCCGACCTCGAGACTGATGACGGCAACGGCTTCCCGCTCGCCGTCGAGACATTCCGCGACAAGATCCGCCAGGCCGACTGCTTCCTCTTCGCCTCGCCCGAGTACAACTACTCCATCGCAAGTACGTGCTCCGTTTAGCTCTATTCCCCTACGATAACGGTGCGCAGCTGGTTGGTAATTGATACGTAGACTAGACACGTTAGAATATCAACCATATCCAGTTTTCTTACGCCGGCAATAAATTTGACTAAAGGGATATTCTAACATCTAGAGCAAAACGGATATGCTGACATCTAGGTGCTTGCTTCACAGGCCCGCTGAAGAATGCACTTGATTGGGCATCTAGAGGAAAGAACTGCTGGGCAGATAGAGCCGCGGCAATTGTTAGTACAGGAGGTGGCTTCGGAGGAGGCAGATCGTCGTACCACCTCCGTCAGGTTGGGGTATACTTAGATCTCCATTTCATCAACAAGCCAGAACTCTTCGTCAAAGCATTTGAGCAGCCACCGAAGTTTGACGGCGATGGAAACTTGATTGATGCCGAAATCAGGGAGCGGCTCAAGAAAGTGCTCTTATCCCTTCAGGCCTTCGCACTCAGGCTCCAGAAGAACTGAAGAAGGATTGAAGAAACTCAGGACCGTGTTAATCTGCATTTCCATTCAGTGTTTTCGACCCGGTGTATTACATACTTTGCCTTAGTTTGAGACATTTCACTACATATTCAAGTAATGCGTTGGGTTGTGGGCAGTATGAAACGTGCAATAAATCCCTGGAGAGTTGCTCTCCTTTTTGCAGAAGGTTCAGTGATTGCATCTGGCAGCTTTATCATACTGTATTCAGACGCATATTTTGTTCTGTGTAACTTCTGTCCTTTCTATTAGTATACTAACGAAATAAATTCTGCATTTTCCAATGATATTTGTAAACCCTAAAAAAACCAGGGTGATGGCTGCTGACTAGAGGCCATATTGGCTAGCAATTGTAAAGCTCTTTTTTTTTGGAGCGTAGCGATGCCCTGTATCTTTTTTTAGAGATCAGACACGGCTGGGCCTAGCTAGGGAATTGTCGCGTAGGGTTTGATCATTGATTAACTAGGTGAATGTCCATACGTTGCTACGGAATTCTAAAAAAGAGTGATAAATAAGTATATATAGGATCTTAAACAGCACAATAAATATCAATTTTCTATCACGCCGGCATGGTTTGCGATCTGATGACAAGGAAACACCTAAATGTAATGTAAATCGGAAAAGCTAGACTTTAACCATTTTTGCATCCAATCTGAACATGGATTAAATAAATAAGAAATCATCAATTGTTGATAGACAATTAGACTAAAGTGTGACAATAGGAAGGATGCCATTCTCAGAACTTGAAGGATGGTCAAAAATATTTGCAGAAAGCTTGAAGCTCTGAAACACGGGGATGGAGGCCAGAAAGGACACATCACTTGCAAAGGAATAACAGTGCGATAAAAGACATAACTTGTAAATTACAGTGCGATAACTTGATAAGTGAATAGAACAGTTTATCTAGAAAAAGAAATAAGATATTACTGTTTCATCTTTTTGCATTCTCTGGCCATGTAATTTGTTTTGATTTCTATTTTCCCTTCTTCCAAATCAAGTTCTTCAGTAGAGTTATCCACAACAATTTTTGTCACCCAAAACACACAAAAAAGTTTTCAATAATGGTTAAAGAGGTTCTAACAAAATAATGTTGCTTATTCACCTTTGGGCATGGCCTCACTAAGACCACTTCCTTCAATGTTCAGATATCAGAGGCATCAGAGCATCTACATCAGTAAACACAATAAAAATTCACACGAAGGGAACACGTGCAAGGACATAAAATAGTCTGTTGAAGGTCATGCGGTTACTTTAGATCCTTTTCCTATGATGTATTCTAGCCCTTTACTACTCCGTCGGTCACAAATTGCAGTTGCTAAAGAGCATAGGATGGTTATGTAATTTTGCCTATAGCGACAACTCTTTGTCTGGGGGGAGTAATTGGTCACAAAATCTGCTTCCTATTCAAAATATGTAAGATCCATCCAACTGTGCTTGAACAACAAGAAACAACCACAAATTTGAGGTATACATCAAATAAAAAGAAGTCAATAAGGAATATGAACAACATATTGTATACTACACAGTACCTAGATAGATGATATGTCATAAACGACTTAAGCTATTCCTAGAGGTGATTTACCCACTATCAGTAGAAAAATTAAGCTCTGAATTTTACCTTTTATTGGAGCTTTGTTCCAATCTGAAACAATCAGCACATGATTCTGATAATTCTACCTCTAAACAGGACAAAGCACATAGCTGGGGTCATCAAATTTGTCCAAAGGAGACGGCCACGACGCAATTCCCTCGCCTCGATCGCCGTGGCCGCAACCGTGCTGCTTCTCAACCCTATCACACAATCCAACAGAGTAGTAAGCACCGAAACCCACCCAATTCCAACACAAACAGCAGCTCTCTCGCTAGCTATGCACATATTATGAGGATTTGATGACTCTCCGCCACCTCCGCTGCCGCCCGAGGAGGCGATGGGCACGTGGGGATGAGCAGCGCGTCGTCGTCAAGAGCTGCGAGGGACAAAACAGGAGTCAATTTCAAGGGGTAGTGCAGCTTTGGCACGGGGATAGAGCTTGAAGGGGGTATGACGGGGCCATACGGCAGTTGGAGGTAGCGTCAGAGATGAGGAGGTCGAAGTGGCGACGGAGGGCGGGGCCGAGGATGCGGGCTCGGAGGTCGCGGATGGAGACAACGTCAGCACCCGCGAGGTCGAGGGACTCAAAGCGGGGGAAGCTCCGGTAGCGGAAGTGGTTGCGGGAAGAGGTGGGGGGCAACGGTTGCGTGAGGAGGGAGGTGCGTGCGGGTGCGGCTGTTGCGTGAGGAGGGAGGGGAGGAGGCGAGGGCGGAGCGGAGGAGTGGGGGCAGGAGGAGGCAGCAGCGGCGCGAGGTGGGGAGGAGGAGGAGGCGGCGGTGCAGGGTGGGGTGGGGAGGAGGCTAGGGTAGAGCGGAGGAGCGGGGAGGAGGCGGTGGCGGAGCGGAGGAGTGGGAGGAGGAGGAGGAGGCGGCGGTGGCGGCGCGGGGTGGGGAGGAGGAGGCGAGGACGGAGCGGAGGAGCGGGGGAGGATGCGGCGGCGGAGCGGAGGAGTAGGGGGAGGAGGAGGCAGCGGCGACGCGGGGTGGAGAGGAGGAGGCGAGGCCGGAGCGGCGGAGGAGGGAGGGGAGGAGGCGAGGGCGACGCGGCGGAAGTGTCGGTGGGGAGGAGCGGCGGAGAATCTGTGGGGAGGAGGCGAGGGAGGAGAGAGGCGACGGGATTCGTGGGAGGAGGCGAGGGCGCACGGTTTTCGTGAGGGTGGGATCCATATGTCAGGATAAGGTGGGACCCATACGTCAAGATAGCTTTTTTTGTGAGGAGGGGTGGAAGAGGCCGGACCAACCACCAACTCCTTCTTGTATAATAGTAAAGATAAGTCAGGCTTAGAGCTATACTGCTACTACTGCTTACCAGATTCAAACAATAACTAGCAATTTACTACCACAAGGAAAACTGCTCTAACAGAGAAGTAAAGAAGCAATATATGGAGTAAAAAGGGCAACAAGACAGCTCAAAGCCTAGCCTATGTCTCCAAATTGTCACACTAATCTCACTATGACCAATATCATCATTGAGCAATCCAAAGCCTATAGTCTATAATGCAAAGTTACCCAATACTAGTCCTGTTTTAAATCAAGAGATATAAACTAAAATTTCACTAGTATGACACACTAAGCACAATAGATATACAGAAGCTGAAAGTACTCATTGAACCAATGGCACTCAAAGCCATCGAGACATAAAGAGAGGGCACACCGATGACACTATCCCAGAAAAGCTATCGTTGCCGCTATGCCGTATTGTAATCAGTGTGATTCTCGAAGATACAATGTTTTCTCCACGATGAGGAGCACACCAAATCGCAGAATCGAGGTCTAGAAAGAGCCGTACAAGGCTGCAAATGGAATTGCGCACCGGCCAAGTGCACCATCAGAGCAACCATACCACACACACCAAAAATCACAGCCGAACACGACTGCAACCACAGGCACCACACGACTGCAACCACAGGCACCACCGAACCACAGTAAAGCCTCACCGCACAGGTGAGCTCCAATGGCCTGGCTATGTCATCGAATAGAACACCACCGTCACCTCAGCCTCTACTACTCCACCACCACCAAGAACCTAGCCGCCTCCCATGTTCTCCACAAGGAGAAGGAGAGCTGACCTGCAGGTCATCGGTGGAGGGAAGCAAGTCACCGCCACCGTCAACACAGAAGTCGATAACGATGGTGCGGTGGAGAGGGATTTGCCTGAAATCGATGAATCAATTGCGAGTGGAAGAAGAAGAAGAATATATTGGAGGGTAGAAGCTCTCTGATATGCCCTTGAGGTGAGGATACGTGCTGCATATAAGGAGGGGAGGAGGCGGTGCCACCGAGCGGACGACCTGGTCTCATACGAGCGTGGCATGGAGACTAGATAGATTCTTAAATCGACTCTTCAAATAACTTTTTAAACATAAAATTACTTGCGACATCCACCGCGTATCAAAAAGCACACCAAGTCATCAGTGCAGTCCTAGGAACAGGAAAAAAATTATATGCGGCGGTGCCGCACGTGCGACTCCGCCCGCGAGGCGGCTGCAGCTGCTGCGGCTCGGCCACGCGGCGGCCTCGCGGGCGGTGTCGCACGAGCGGCACCGCCGCACAGGATTCCCTTCCCTAGGAACACACCAGAGATGGACCGGAAGATAGCCAGACGGCCGGTCAAGGTGGGCCCTTGGCTGGACTACGGTTGTGCAAGAATTTCTTGGTGCATCCTCAGTAGACGCTGGGCTAAAAAAAACTACACGTACGCCTCGCGGGCGACGCGTTCGTCCTGGCGCCCGGCAGTCAGGGCGGCTCGCCGGCTCTGGAGAAAAATAATGTTGTGTCAGCCGGCGGGCCAGCACCATCCACCATGTCCGACTCCTCGTTGCGCGCGGCTGCCTTCTGCTGATCCGACGACACTGGTTGGTGTAGATGACTGTTAATATATTTGCCAGTTTGGCAGTGCCATGTGGTTGGTGAAAGCCAACTAAACAAAAAATGAAAAGGTCGGACGATCATATGTAACACGCGCTCCACCGTTCATAAGCAGCCATTTTTTACTTGAAAAGATTCACAAGCAGACATCGCAAATAAAAATAATGTAGAAGGCCACGCAAGCCTGCCTCAAATGATCAAGAAAGACGATGATGTCCACCGCACGCATACCACACTCCGGTCCGTCTAATTTTCAATCCTCATTCTTTGTTTATAAAAATCGAATAGAACTTATCCTCTAAATATCAAAATCAGTGCAAATTGGTTTTGAGTGATATGTTTGCCACATAATTATTTCTACCATGTCATCTACAAATCATCAGCTTGACCGTGAATGGAGAAATAGCAAGATGAGGAGGATGAGGAGATGGAGAGGGGGACGAGACGGGGAAGAACGGTGGCAACAAAATAGACCCAATACGTTCCCGGTGGAGGTGACCTCGACGGGGGCGTCAGAGGATGATGAGGTGAACGAGGTCGTTTGGCCACCTCGACCTTGTCAGCCTCTTGCCTATCACGGGACAATTGCCTCATGAGTTATTTGATTGGCTTCGCTTCAGGGCGCACTGCCAGCTTGTGTTCAATGGTAGAGCGGTACATTCTTGTGATATCATCGGGTGACCATGCAAAGACATCCGTATTCTTGCGAAGCACCTCCAATAATTTTTGCTTGGCTTCCAAGGTGAGGTTGGCTCGGGCCCATTCTGGGACCACGTGCGCTAGGTACATGGCCTTTGATGCTAAGGATGTATCTAGGCCTAGGCCCCCTTCCCTGCTTGTGGTTGGAGCCCTCCTTCATGGTGGTAGGAGCGGGCTTGGCTTCGAGGGTAGGTGAAGCAACCCCTGCCTCGCGCTGTGCCATGTCCTCTTTTGCCCTAGCATATTCTGTAACCTTGTCGAAGCGTGTTACATTCCGCGAGTGGGTTCTTTTGGAGGCCGCGGATGGCCGTGTTGACCATGGTCGTATCGTTGACGTCCCTTACTTGGAAGCGAACCTTCGTGAAGCGATTAAAGTAGGTTGCAGCTTCTCCCCTAGTGCTTGTCTCACCGCGAAGAGTTGATCAACGTCGACTCGCTCTATGTAGTTACCTTGAAAGTTGTTGTGCATGAGATCCCAAATCTACTCCTATATATACACCGAGTCGAGGGAGATGGTGAAAAACTAGGAGAGCACAACCCCCAAAGAGCAAGCGGCAACCCCTTCGCCTTCGTTGAGTTGTCTCCCTCAGCTACCTCGATGGCTATCTCGTAGACGCGTAAGAACTCGCGGGGGGTCTGTGTCGCCTTGGTAGGGTTCCACCATTGGCATCTTGAAGTCTTCCGGCCAAACGCTCAGTTACAAGCCTATGTAGAGGGGAGACTCAGGGTCTACACATCGAGAGGTATTGAGGGCTCCAACGTTGGCCTCGTGGCTTTCTGTCTCTTCTCCGGCTGTCTCCGCTACTATTGCGGCTGGCGTCGACTGACTCCAACTCTTTTGTATCTTGCGCATGGCTTTACGCGGGTCCGTCAACTCTAACTGCAATGTTCTGACGATCGCCACAAGAGAGCTTCTGCCTGTGCTCGGCGCCGAAGGGAGGATGGCCTCCACTCCCTATGTGGTGACGGTGACGAGGTTGATACCGACAAAAATCACTGCTTGGGCAGTACGAACCATGACGTTTTGGTGGTGCTCGGTTGGGCTAAATTTTGGTGGTTTATGACTGAATTTTCACTATAATTGGCTGAAATTACACTATAACCGATGGTGACTTATTTGATATAATTAAATTTTAAAAAAATTTAAAAAATAAAATAAAAAACGAGTTAGCCCATCACGTATAATGCAAATGAATACGGGAAAAAGAACCTATAAAAAAACTCAAAATAAACAAAAAATCAGAAAAAAAGAAATTTAAAAATAATAAGAAATAAGCTAGAAATAAAAAATCTTAAATGAGCAAATGATTGACCGCCGTGGTCGGGTCTTCCTTTGGTGATGTTTCACGCTTCATCATTGGGGAGCCGCGGTCGCCACTCCCCACACCAACCATCTGATACTTTGCCATCTTATTTGGTGGGCTTCGACAAAATGCCACTCTCTAGAATGACCACTATAAAATGCCACTCTTAACATTGACACTTTGATTATTTACCATTTTGAGGGTTTTTTAGGATTCTTAATTATTTCTTAACCATTTTCAGATTATTTGTCATGGGAAAAGACACATTTACCCTTGGGCATTTGCTTGTTCTCCGGCCCACAACCCAGGCGAGACATTTGGTCATTCATTTGCACACGAGAGAGACCGAGGCGAGAGGGAGGAGGCCCTCCGGCCACCGCGACGGCGACGGCGCCGCCCCTCCCCGGCCGGCCACGGCGCCCCGCTCGCGCCCCTCATCGCCGCGCCGAGCAGTCCGCGCAGCAACCTGAGGATTTCAGAATGTCGCTCATCCGACATCGCCTTCGTTTGTTTTTGTATGCTGAGTGCTCTCTCAATTGAGGAGTACCATGTATTGGGTTCATGATGATATTAATCAAGATTAGTTCATTTTGATCATCATATGTCGATCACTTCTATTTTTCCTATTTTTCTTCTTGCTCTGCTGCCTGAATAATGGACAGTCTGGTTGCTGCCACTGATTAAAGCCTGCCGGAAGGCGTCAGCCCCAGTAAAATGCCCCTGCATTGAGACAAGAAATTCTGATATTTCAAGCATCTAGATATTCTGATATTCAACAACGGCCTTAAGCAAGTTGCTCGAGTAACCTAGAAAAGCAAGGAGCTATAGATAATGACAGAAGAGAGGAGCTGAAAGCTTCATTCACACACTGAACATATTTTCTCCAAGAGATAATTCACCATCCAATGCATCATCCATGAAACCAGAAGATTGACAAGGGTGCAGCAAATTATCAACTGAACAAACTGTGAGGCACCAGTATGATTGTATGTGAATAAACAAGCGATCCAAATCCTAATGAATGTGCAATCTTCTACGGATGAATACAGATATCGTTCTTCTGATCCTGTTTTTGGGGCCCTTCCTGGGAACTGCTACCTCCCTTCTTGCCAAATATCATCTCATCCAGATCATCGAGGATATCATTATCTCCGCCTGATCTTGCTCGAGAACCAGCTCGGCGCGGCGGACTGTTCGGTTGCTGCGCAGCGGACTGCTCGGCGCGGCGATGAGGGGCACGAGCGGGGCGCCGTGGCCGGCCGGGGAGGGGCGGCGCCGTCGCCGTCGCGGTGGCCGGAGGGCCTCCTCCCTCTCGCCTCGGTCTCTCTCGTGTGCAAATGAATGACCAAATGTCTCGCCTGGGTTGTGGGCCGGAGAACAAGCAAATGCCCAAGGGCAAATGTGTCTTTTCTATGGTAAATAATCTGAAAATAGTTAAGAAATAATTAAGAATCCTAAAAAATTCTCAAAATGACAAATAATTAAAGTGTCAATGTTAAGAGTGACATTTTATAATGGTCATTTTAGAGAGTGGTATTTTATCGAAACCCACCGAATATGATGGCAAAGTATCAATTTTCTCGGCAACAAACCCCGTACCGCAGTGCACCAGCAACCGAAGCCGCCCTCGCACACAATTACACAGCACAACGCAGTGCCGCTCCCCACCGAGACGAAACGGAAAGGAGCATGGAAGCCGCGGCGGCGTCGGCGAAGCCCATCCTCCGCGTGGCCGCCATCTGCGGCTCACTCCGCAAGGCCTCCTACAACCGCGGCCTCCTCCGCTCCGGTACGCTCACACCACCGACCCCACCCGTATCACCCGTCGTTTCCTCTGCTCTTCACTTCTTCCCTTACGCCTGCTGCTTCTCTTGTGCTGCGGATTGATTAGCCGCGGAGGTGTGCGAGGAGTCCATCCCGGGGCTGCGCGTGGAGCACGTCGACATCTCCGACCTGCCGCTGCTCAACATCGACCTCGAGACCGACGGCGGCGCTGGCTTCCCGCCCGCCGTGGAGGCCTTCCGCGACAAGGTCCGCCAGGCCGACTGCTTCCTCTTCGGCTCGCCCGAGCACAACTACTCCATCGCAAGTACGTGCTCCTTCCCTTCCTTTAGTCTCCTTCTCATGTGAAATCTGCTGGACGATATCCATATTCCGCCCGAATTGGCAGTTGCTCGCCTCTGCTGCACGAATTGCCATGGATAAAGATAAATTGGTCAGAGTGATCTGGGGCGTCTATTTTTACAGACGTGAGAGTAATGCCGTGTACAATGTTCCATCTCAATTTAATTTCATGTTTACTTTACTTAGCGGTAATATAATCTTGAAGGCTGACTGTGCAAAAGGATGAATTTTTAGCTGATGTTTTCCCTCTTTTGCTGACCAAATTTTATGCTAGATGCAGCTTCAGGAACTAGTACTGAACTGTAGTTTAATGGCTCGTGTGCGTTGTTGCACAATTAGGTCGATTCCCATTTGATTGTCATGCTGCGCAATTCGTGGGTCCCCACTTGATTCTCATGATGCACAGTTAGCGGACCGGATTCCCATCTCATTGTCATCATGCACAATTAGTGGGTTGCTGTTGGACATTGTTTTCTTGGACACAGGACCCCGAAAGTAGATTCTAGGTAAAATGATCATGGAATTTCCTACACCAATTGAAAAAAGAACAAGGGACGTTAAGTCTGGACAGAAAGCACGTCTTCATAAAGTATTGAAGTTTCCTTTATTCCTTTCTTACAAAATGTTATCAAGAAAGGAATAGCTCAATATTCTTTCCTTTGTCCTTTCAGCTCAGTTCACTAATCACCGGTAGGGCTAAAAGATGCCCCTTTCTACTCCACTGAATATCCAGTTGACATTACCCTCGTCCGGAAGAATGCCATTTCCCCCAAAATCACGGTCATTGCACTTTGTTTCAACCTACATCTTCTAAGGGGTGCATAATCTTGACAAATTTCAGCTATTTATTGCAGAGATAGTTAGTTGACGATAACATCATAAGAAATGTGATCAAGGTTTTAAATAGCAGGTAGCGGAAGCATAGCGGTGGACCATTTTTTTATAGCAGATAGCGTATATCGGAGATATAGCGGATGCTACATACTGAGCTATAAAATACTTAAAATATAAAGATACTTAATTTTCAACTATAACTCTCAACCATAATTTGCGTAAAATATCCAAAATATCAAGTCCCACAGGTCTATATCTAAGATAACATCAAAATCATAAAAGCCATGTAGTGTTTTGTTGATTAATCTTCATCCTATGATGAAGAAAAATGGGAAATCAATGCCCCTTTGTTCCTTCTTTTTTGTCCACATGGAGAATTTGTGCTTGCTGCTTGACATCTCATTATTCTTTGACAATATATGCTTGCCTTGTTTGGTAAATCATGCAAGGAAATAGATCAAGGATTAAGCTTACCTTGTTTGAGCCTTCAGGTGTACATGGGCCCTTCCCTCTTCTGACAAGAGAGAAGTTTTCAATGGGTAGAGAAGGAGATGGAATATTATTAACTAACAAAACTTGGGATTGTGGGAATATGGAAGGTTAATTAATTGGATTAGGTAGGGATATGGAAGCCCATTCAATAGAAAGGCCGGTATTAGTGAAACTTAGCAAATCAAGAGGAGCATCCTATATCAGAGGTAATTTGAACATTTTTGGACAGTAGCGTTGATATTGCTTGTAGCGGATAGCATGTGTATCAGTTTGATATATCGGTGATATTGCACCAAATCGCAACAATAGCCGATATGTAGCGCTTGGGGTATCTTGATCGTTATAGCGGCGCTATAGCACAATATTTAAAACAATGAATGTGACTTTTTTTTCTTCTGATCTATGCTGTCAGCCTGCCACTCTATTTCCATAAATGTATGATCCCACTCCTATTACATGGACATTAGTTTACTTTGGCAATTAGAGAACCAATTTATATTACTATTGTTGCTCCTCTTATTGTCGCTGCAAATTTGACCAGTTTTTAAGCATGTAGAGTGTTGAGTGTTGAGAATCTTTTTTGAATGAAAACAGTAGGAAAGGATTCTACTGTATGTCTGTCTCTATATCCTCCCCATATTACGCCCCGCCGGTTTCCCGGCCGCGGAGGGCCTCCACGTCGCCCCCCAGCGCTCCCTCGGCCAGCGCGTGGCGGACGAATCCGCGTACGGTCGGGGGAGCCGGTTTCCCTGTACTTCCCAGAAATTACGTAAATGTCTTTTTTCCTCGCGAACAGGTCCCTGCCAATTTTTCCCCCTCCACTTTGCAGGATAGCGCCCCGCGTTTTCCTAAATTACGTACAGGTCCTCATTTATTTACGTACAGGCCCATTTATTTACGTACAGGTCCTCGATTTTTTACGGAAAACACCTTTAGCTTTTTCGAAAATACACATTTGCCCTCGATTTTTTTTTATAAAACTCCTCACGAATTATCGCCTCTTTTACTTCGGTACACACGGTGGCCGGCGCGGCGTGGCGCCGCGTCTACGAGGCTAGTATACTATATAAGATGCTGAAATAGGGCACCATGGTGCTTGAGCACCATGATTTCAAATGCGCGGATTCAACCTAAATTCGGGTGTATTTTTTTTTTGAAAATATCAGTTTTAGGGTATATCAATTCAAATGAAACGTATACCTTCGAGAAAATATACTCGATTTTAAAGTTTTAAACGAATTTAGATCATATGCTTTGCTGATTTATATATATAAATTATATAATCAGCACATACCTATAATCAAACTATCATAAAAAGACAACTATAATTCAAATTTCAGTTCAAAGTTGTTTGAACTAGTTAAATTCGACATCCAAAAACTTCTAAATTTTTTCGCACACGATACATAGTGTAAATACCTATTTTAGATCATGATGTCCTAGTTAATCATATGTACGTACGTACATACAGCTTCGCTAATGAGTGCGCACACGCTACGCGTGGGTTACTGGCTGGATTCCTGGTGCGGTTGGTGCGTAACTTCATGAATTATAGATGCTAACTTTTTTTTTGCATGAGATAGTAACTTTGTAAATGTAAGTAACTTGCTGAATTATTGATGATAGCTTTATGTTTAGGAGATAATAACTTTTCATAGTATTGCAATGTGAAAGTTATCAGTTATCACATAAGATCTGTAAGTAACTTCGTGAAATATAGATGATAACTTTTTGTGCATGAGATAATAACTTTGTCAAATGTTAGTAACTTGATGAATTATAGATGATAACTTTATATTCAGGAGATAATAACTTTTCATAATTAACAACCTCACTAAATCCCAGAAAAAACAGTACGTGGTACCGATTGCGAGTGGGGGGCGTGGGTCTAACGCATGTAAGAACTGTAAATAACTTCATGAATTACAGATGATAACTTGATATGTATATGATAGTAATTTTACCATAATTAACAAACGCTAGTAACCGTTCCGTAGGGTGGGATAGTGGGGGCGTTGGCTGATTGGGTCGGTTAGGGGAGTAGTACTTCTATATATATACGGGCACGCTAATAAGCGCGTGTGCGTACTGTGCGCGCCAGTTTTCGCGTCGAAAAGTTACTATCATTTGTGAGTAAAGTTATTATCAAATACATGTAGAGTTACTACTCTGATGTGTACTGACAGCAACTCTATATGTGTTTGATAATAACTTCGCTTACAAACAGTAGTAACTTTTCGGTGCGTATTTTACACCTGCCTGCAGATTAGTGATTATATATACACACACATATACATATACATATACATATACACATACACATACACACATACATATATGGATTCATACATACATATACATATATGTATACATATATACATACATGTACATATATGTACAAAGCAAAAGAATTACCACCAAGGCAAGACTGAAGAAGTTGGCTCATTGAATCCTCCGAGAGATGGAACCGAGATTGCCGGAATGATGCCACCAAGAAAAACTCCCTTAAACCTCTGCCCGGAGAGAAGACCACTGGTTATCTAAAGCACCTCCATGATTCCTCTTTAAGTTACAGACCTGGGGAGTAATCTAAGCCAGTTGAGTTCTTGTGCGTGTCTTTGATGTGTGGTTTCATGGGCAAGTGTAAGATCGAGGAGGCCGATTAGAGGAGAGGTGAATAGACGGTTTTAAAAATTCTTCTATTTGGCTAAAACCAAGTTTATAATATAGAAGCGTAAATCAATTCGGTTTAGCACAAATAAGGCTTAAATCAACTAGGTTCACTTAAGTTCACCAACAACCTAAATTTATGTCAAATGTTTGCTATTTTAGCATGACAAGCAATCAGTTTAACTCTATGAATATAAATTGTTTGAATGTAGATTGAGCACAAGAGAACAAATCACAATAACATGATTTCTTTTTACCGTGGTGTTCGGAGACTTGCCGATCTCTTTTAGTCTACGTTGATGTAAGCTTAAGCTAATTGGATCGGCTCCACGAATTAAGCCTTCCACCTCTTTTCCGCTCCAGGTAGGTGAGCTCAAACCTTCACAATACGCCGGGTCTTCTCACAACTTTCTTTGAAAAAATCACCGCACACGACGCATCCAATGCCGTTTAGGAGTCGGCAAACTCTAAAAGTAATAAGTCAAGCCCCTTGCTTGACTCTCACCACATGTAACGAATGCACAAACTCAAATAGAAATGAAATCCACCTCTAAGTGCAGCACATGCAATCTAGAGCATTTCTTCTTGCTCACAAAGTGCAACATATGAACAATTAAGAGAACCTCACACTAGCTCAAAAGGAGTGAAATGGAGTCCAGCCACATGCTCTCTAACCGGCCACAAGAGGGTATTTATACCTCACACAATGAAACTAGCCATTGGGGACAAAAAAAATAGGACAATCGGTAGTACCGCAGGCAAAGTGCCTGTACTATCACTCTGCTCGTAACAGACTAGAATCGGTAGTACCGCTGACCATTGTCTAGTAGTACCGCTCCACAAATGCGGAACTACCGATTACCTTGGAAGAGAAAACCATCTAAAAGGTCTCTTTGAAAAAACATACCGTAGATAAATCGGTTATACCGCACCATACAGGTTGGTAGTACCGCAGGCTGGTCTAACCGCTCATACAGAGTCAGTACTACCGCTCTGCTCGACTACGTCGGGTGGTCGATCTTCGACCACACAGGTTATCGACCACGTCGAGTGGTCAATCTTCGACCACATCGGGCGATCGATCTTCGACTATGTCGGTTTGACCACATTGGTTCAACCACACAGGTTTTCAACTGCATTGATCTTCGACCACGTTGTTTCGACCACACAGGTCTTCGACTACGTCGATCTTCGACCACGTTGGTTCGATCACATCGGTTCGACCACGTTGGTTCGACCACGTTTCGGTCAAATAGGTTTTCAACCACATAGTTTTACCAACTAATTCGGTAGTATCGTGATCTAAGCGTTAGTAGTTCCGCCCAACGGTAGTACTGCACAACACACAGCGGTAGCTCCAATTTATCTCGACGACATCTAGATAATGGTGCGAAACTTTTGGAGTTGAATCAAGTGTAGGGGAGATGTGGGCTCGTGACCAACGGCAGGCGGCTGGATCTGGCCAGTGGGAGAGCTCAGGATGCGTGTAGAGATCTGGGGTGGTGAAAGAACTCAGGCAGCGGCGGTGGATGAAATTAACCACGGGGCAAGAAATCTAGCATGGAGGAAGGGTGATCTGGTGCAACAGCACTCGGTGGACGGAAAACTTGCACTGTGGCAGCCGGAGAGATACAACGCGGTGGAATGGAGCATGTGAGACAGCACACAGTAGAGGGGAAAGGTGGCCGCCGTTTGAGGCTAGCACCAGTGTGTTGAGAATCTTGGATTATGTCAGTGTCTCAATTTTGTGATCTGTACATTTACACTCCATAGCTATTATGCTTTTTTTTTTCAACCAGGGCATTAGATTATTGTCCTCCGCATCATTTGCATCCAATCTTCTTGGATGGCACTTTGTGATTAGATATGCTAAATATTAGCCAGTAAAGTAATAAATAATAATTTTGTGACACTGTATTTTTATCTGCATTGTTACGTTTCTTCTTGCAACCTGAGTTACATCACTAAATAGTGATTGCAAACATTCTTTTAATTTTGTGTGGGTAAGTTAAGTTCACTGCACATGATTGCCTATCCAGTAATTAATGTTAGTTCCACCATGTCTTATCCTTTAAGTAGTTGTATAAGCTAATAAAGTTGTCTGACTAAGACAACAAAATTTGGAAATTTGACAACTCTGACTTTTCACTCGTATTATACCAATTGTTCAAGGACCTAAAATTTATATGACTAGCCCATCCATTGCATATTACTCCTATTGCCAGTCTAACTGTATTAACTATAAAGTATTTTAGTATGCTATCTCAGAATTGCTGCATATCATAAGACTGTGTTGCATCATGATGTGAACTACCCAAATTCACTGTTATTTTTTTTTGATTTTTTCTAATATTACTCAACAATCATTGCCCCATTTTTGATTGCTCATTGCAATGATTCTCATTGAGTTTTTGCTGTTTTTCCTTATAGCTGCAACTTAATACATGCTCTGTTGTGCACCATTGCAGGATGTTGCATTTTAGGTAGCCCAATTGAGCAATTCATGCTTGAACCTATATTTGGGCCGTATAATTGGAGTTCTTAATGTTATTGTAAGCAATAATTTTACAGGGTGCTAATCTACACATAGACTGGATGCATTAGAATAACTTGTCCAGTTTTGTTACGCCAGGAGCCCAGGAAGAGAAATGATTAAATTATGTAACACTCTAGTATGAATGTATGATTAATGGATATGTTGATATCTAGAGAAAAACTAGAGGGATGAATAACTGCCGTGAAAATTCCACTTATTGTCGAGCTAGATAGAAGCTTGTCGCTGTAGAACATAGGCTACATATGAAGTTAAGTCAGAAACATCTTGGCCAAAAAAGAAGTTCCACAATGGAGGGACTGCATTGCCTGTAATATGGTTTTTCGATACTCGTATAGTCGTATATGTACTTGCTTCACATGCTTTGTGTTTTAATTTTAGGCCCACTGAAGAATGCACTTGATTGGGCTTCTAGAGGAAAGAATTGCTGGGCAGACAAACCTGCTGCAATTGTCAGTGCAGGAGGTGGCTTTGGAGGAGGTAGATCGCAGTACCATCTCCGTCAGGTTGGGGTATTCTTAGATCTTCATTTCATCAACAAGCCAGAACTGTTCGTCCAAGCATTTCAGCAGCCACCAAAGTTCGACAGTGATGGAAATCTGATTGATGCTGAAATTAGAGAGCGGATCAAGCAAGTGCTGTTATCCCTTCAAGCCTTCACACTCAGGCTCCAGAAGGATTGAAGCAACTCAGGACCGTGTTAATCTGCATACTGTAATCAGATGCATACTTGCCTTATCTGATGACATTTTACTTCAAGTAACGTATTGTGGGCAGACTGAATCTTACAATAAATTCCAGGATGATATGATCGGTGGTTGGGTACGGATTCGAAGTTCTAGGATAGGATTCTCGTCCTTATCTAACTTTTAGTAGGGCTCTTTCCTGATGAGATAAAGAGGCTCTAAGCCTTATTTAGAAAACTTTTGTTTATTCATTGCTTAATGATAATAGGTATAATGCTATCCTTTTATAGAAATGATTAGACTTGACCTCTAACAAATCTATCCTTATATTAAGGACACTACATGAAAATAATCTAAATAAAACAAATCCAAATAATAAGGAAATTACCTAAATAAATAACACTGATAAGGCACCTGTAAGGTACTGTTCATGTAGCGTACTGTTCACAACGCTACAGTACCACACGATGGTACCGTTCATGCATTGTGTGTCTGCTAAACTTGGTCTGTAACATTATACCCCTCACAGTGAGACGACTCGTCCTCAAGCTGATAGGTGGTGACCATAAATTAAAGACCTTTATGTTCCCATATCAACGAAAGGGCACAATGACGACGTCGTGCGACACGGAAGATGATAAGTGAAGTCTCGATACACAACGAGGATAACACTCTAACGTTGGCTGACGTCGTGGGAGTCGCTGGTGGCAAGGGCAATTGATGTAGGGCAGCAATGTCATCCTTCTTGCCATGAGATGCAACAGTTGTAGGAGAGATATGACGATATTGTTGGCCCCCACGTGACAAACGTTGTGCTCTACACTTGCGGAGACATGGTTTCTAGGTGAAAACATATCGAATACGGATTGGATAGTGCTCAAACTATATTCGCATCTATATTTTTCCTTGGATTCGAATGCGAATCGAACAAACATCGGATACGAATACGGATCGAACAAATGTTGCATACGAATTTGAGTTGAACATCTACTCAATTCGGTCGGATCTAGATATCCTCATAACTTATGTAGTATGAAGATATTAATGATATTTTATCCTTGTACAATTACGCTTAATCATTCTAATTCATTTACTTCACATAAAGAAACACGAATTCATGTTTAATTAAAAAACTTACCCAACTAATTAGTCGTATTATAATAAAATATACATATTACTTTGTCAAATACGAATACGGATACTGATAGTCCAGATAAAATAACATTTTAGATGGTAAAAGTCTATACTATATTCAGATCCATATTTTTATGCGAATTCGAATACGAATACGGATACGATAGAAATTGTTATTCGGATGGAAAAATATATACCATATCCGCATCCTATCGGATACAGTAACGGAATAATACAAATAATTTGTATCCACTTTTCATCTCTAACGGTGTCAGCCAGCCGCGTGGAGATGCCTACCGCTGGACAGCGATAACCTTCCTTCTTAGCAAAGGCAGCAAAGGTGAAGGCTGAAGAGGAGTCATCATTGGTGATGTGGCTAGTGCCAACACCGTCGTTGGGAAAGGTGGTGGTAGCACAGCCGTTGCAATGGCACACGACGTCTTTTTCTACTCCTTCAGTTTGTCCACTGACTCCATAGTCTTCTCCAAGGTGACCATCATGTTATCGAGTAATGACATCTTTTTCTCGCTCCTAGCCATCAACCTATGTAAGAGAGAACTCAACAACGGAAGCCATGGTGAATATTGTAATTGGTGTTGGTTGGGTACGGATCCGAGGACCAAGGGTAGGGTACTCGCCCTCATCTAGCCACTGGTAGGACTCTTCCTTGATATGGTAGAGAGGCTCTGAGACTTATTCGGAGAATCTTTATTTATTCATTGCTTAATGATAATAAGTACAATGCTGTCTCTTTTATAGGAACGATTAAACTTGACCCCTAAAAACATATCCCTATATTAAGGAAACTTATCTCTAATACATGAAAATAATCTAAAGGAAATAAATAACACCGATATGGCACCCACAAGTGACTATTCATGTGGCGTACTGTTCACGGCGCTATAGTACCACACGACAATACTGTTTACGGTGCTATAGTACCACACGTGGTACTGTTTATGCGTTGCGTCTGCTAAACTTGGTCTTTAAGACAGGACAATTGCTCTCTTGTTTGTAGAGGTTTAGTAATTTGGTCACATCTATACAGCACAAAGGTTATACTTTGTTCCCCTTTCCCTGTAATGATACATACATCGACACGTTCCCTTTAGTAAAGCAATTGGAGGGACTTACCAAACTGTAATCAGATGCATATTTTTCCTGTTATCGTCTGTGACCTGTCCCTTCTTTTAGTATACTATAAGACTCACTTCGTTAATTCGGCATTTTCGATGATTATACAACTAAAAGTCAGATGATATGAAATTCTGAATATGATGTGCGTTTTCTTTCATTAGATATTGTCTCCGCTTTTTTTAAGTTTCATTAACCATTAACTGTTTTTGTTCACATTTTGTGGTGTCCTGTCATGCTACCATCAAGCGTAAGATATCCAATCTTTTTGACACAAACTAACCAGAACTCTTTTGGTTTTGTGTGAATTGTTTATGCTGCTTGTTAGGTGCAGAGCATGAATGGATGAGATGGAAGGGAAGCCCCATGCTGATGTTGATATATGGCCATATGTGTGTCCAGATTTCTGAACTGCTGATTCTGAGAACAAGCCGCTTTTGGGCTTGTTCTTTTTAGTTGTGGCTTATAGTTTTTAGTTGTGATTTATGATTTTTGGGCTATTTGTACAAGAGATTACAAAGTAACAAAAACCCACGTGCGGTTTTTGCTGATATAAATGAAATCAGTAAAGTATGTACTACAATTAACTAGTAGACTCTATTTTAAAAAAATACTCTGTTTAAAAATTAGTTACTGTAGAAAAGCCGAAAAACAGTTTTTATAATCTGAAAAGAACAGGACCTAGTACCAAGCAACAAGCAGCGCACGTCCAAAAAGAAAAAGAAAAAGAAAAACTGCCATTTTGCGCATCTCTCCATGGAATCAGCTCAAACAAGCATCAGACGATGAAAGAAATGAGTTCTGCGAAGTAATTGTCAAGATTAGACACATATGTGCCAAATAGGAACAGTGTTGCAGTAAGAATGTCTATGTGCTAATGTGGATATGATTGTGATTTGGTTTGACTTGCGGGTTTTTGCTTCTATATGCATTTGTTAAGACTGATTGGAAAAGGCTGTCTTAGTGTATGTATACTGTCATCACGTCATGTACTATTACGGCAAGAGTGACGTGAGAATAGTTAGGTTCGGAGCCTATGCCTTTTTTTCTGGCGCATTGTGTTTAATTCTGGCGCATTGCATAAACTACATCTTTATATAGTCACATGTGGATTGTTGTTTTGGGTTTCATGTAGTGTCGTATGTTCTTATCAATGTGATTGCAACATAAATTATGTATACCTTGCTTTGCAATTGGATAATATTATTGAGCTTTTCTTGTCTCACCTAAATTTTAATCCTAGATTCACCACCGAGGGCCAAGGTGGATTCAGACCTAATCCAACCAAACGCTATGCGATTCGCGAACATATATGCTACGTGACTTTTCACTTCGCTTTTCAACCTTGTTGAAGAACACGCCGTGGTGTGAACAAGCGTGGCAGGCACGTAGTACAAACCAGCCAACCATTGCTGCACAATGTACGGAGGCAGAGAGGCACCAGCCGCCACTTGCTCGTGTTTACAAGGTTGCCTGTTCACAGTTGCTCGAGTAAGCTCATCACCACTGGACCCATGCATGGACAGGAAAAGATTTTTGCATTGACATACCATGACCTCTACCACAATCTCTCCACCTCATACAAATGGGAGACCACGCAGCATAAGAATGATTTTCCTCTCTCTTTATTGTCAAGAGACTGGAAATCGAGTGTTCAGTTTGGGATCAAGGTGGAAGAGAGAAACCATGCCGTACGTACGAACGAAAGAAAAATCTAAACACCTCGGTTTAGAGCATTGATTTCTTATTGGATATTCACAGCGCGGATCCAGACTCTAAACAGCACGTGCTGATCCCAATCACCATTTATCAGGCGAGCTAGCATGATAATGGCTTCGGTTGATGCCAGTGTGCCACTAAAGCACTATCGACTACCCCCCAACCACTACAACAGTGATGCTAGGATAAAAAATTTTAACATACTTCGTCTATTAAATCTAAAAAAAAATAGTTGCTCTATAGCTCTATTCGTCTTGCAAGTAACGTGAGAAGAGCTCAACTGCAACCTAATACGTGGGTCCTTTTAAGTTATGACTTATGATTTAAAATTTTAAATTATGGCTATTTATGAGAGATAGTACATAAAGAAAATTAATAGTCGCATGTGATTTTGGCCGATACAGTTGAACTCAGTACAGTTTTTACTACAATCTTCCTGTTGACCCTGCCTTAGAAAAATACACCGTTTGAAAGCTAATTACTGTAGCATAAGTCATAAGCCATAAGTGGAAAAGAAGGCACCCATTTATATTTGGCTACACACCATTGTTTTTTTGGTGTGTGATGTACAATGCCTCTTTTACTCTTGTGTGTTTCACGACGAGATGCGCTTTAAACCAGATTTTGCCACTTACTGATCGAATAAAAAATAAGGTGGTAGTCGTTCAAGAAAAGAAAAGAAAAGTGTTGCAATATTGCAGCTGTAAAAACTAAAAAGAGTAACGTAAAAGTAGGGGTGGCATTTTTCGCCGTAGGGGCGGGCCCCATGGGGGCTGGGGGTGGGTGTAGTTTTCCCCCATGGGGTCGTGGGGCCGAGGCTCCGCTATAGTGCCAGGGTGGGGACGGGATGTGACCTGGCCCCACAGGGACCCGAAAAATACATGCATGATGGGCCATATTCGTGGCCTTGCACTCCCTGGAAACGAAACCCTAGCTACCAACGTTGCATTCCTTCTATGAACTATCTCCAGCCATCCATTCCACCATGGGGCCACCGCACATTCCCCATTCGGCCATTCCCCAGTCTCCATTCGACCATTCGGCCATTCCTCAAAAGTCGGCCAAGTGAGAGGCGAGCTAGGCGGCCAGGCGAGTAGGCGGCCACAACTGCAAGCAAGCGACCAGGTAGCTAGCCGTCCAAGGCAAGGCTCCAGGGTCCCGGCAACCAGCCATCCAGATCCGGTGACTCCAGCTGCGCAGCACCACCACACCACCATCTCCAGATCTGGTAACGTCGGTTCTCTCCTCTAGATCTATCATCTGTGATCTGTAGCTTGAGCTTGAGATTTGAGCTTCTAAGTTCTAATCGTATGACTGGTTGTTGGTTGAAGTTGAACGTGTATTCTTAAATCATTTAAGTTAAATGCTTTGATCAAAAGATTCTCAATATTTGTACACTGAATTTTGCATGCTATTGATATCCCCATGGGGGTCAGGTCCCCGTGGGAATTAGGGACAGGGCACAATCTTCCCCTACAATGCTTGGCAAGGCCGGGGCGGGGATTGCTTGGTGGGGGTCGGGGTGGGGGCACAGGGACGTCCCCCGCAACTCCCCATCCCCGTTGCCACCTCTAAGTAAAAGCACCGTAAACTTCATCAATTTTTTCAGTATGAACTTTTCGAAACCATATATGCCACATTCGGATCCTCTCTCTCAATGAATATGACAAGATGCTGCAGTACTACACATTTCTCCTATAGTCACTAGATCAAAAAACAACTCTGAGAGACCATTTGAAAGTCTGAATACGTTTGTGATGAACAATTGGTACTTTGGTTGAGTTGAATTTAAATTTTATAAAATTTTTAGAAAATTCAGATTATGTTGTGGTTTGAACTCATGGGGATGACGATATGACTAGCCGTTGTCGACGGTCTGATCACCATGGAAGAGCGATCAGACCGATGTTGGCAATCTGACCAACCATGACATGGTGACCAGACTGACTTCTCAAGTGCAAATATGTCTGGAGTGGTACCTCAGATATATCTAGGTTGTCTAGAGAGTTTCTAGAGGGTTAGACATGTCTGAGGTATCCAAGACATATATGTGGTAATGATGAATTGGATTTTGAGTCGGTTTGAGTGTGAGCATGGCATGAGTGTTGATTGGCATGAGTGTTGATGCTTGGTTGTGGCGTGTTACATGATGTGTTGTTTTGACTAACTTGGGTCAAGTGTATGAAACTTGTGTTTGAGATGGTTGCTTGGTTTTTGGATGTGCAGGTGGCTTGGAGAACGTTAGTGGTCAACAATAATGGACTAGGATTAGACAGAGGAGCTGAGGTCCGAGCGGTCGTGTAAGTCTGGGTGAGGCTGCGTGGCTCAAGTGGGAAGCACAAAGAAGGCAAGGATCGTGAAGAGACGAGTTTGTGCATGTAGTGTGCCAAGTGGTGAGGCCGATGCATGTAGAGACGGTTCGGGGGAGTCCAAATGAGCGAAGACATGACAGCTAGTCATTGGGCACTACGGGCTGCATGTCAAAGTATGTCGAGTTGTTTTGAGGTGAAGGTGAAGATGAAGTCAAGAAAAGGTGCCCATAAGCTTCATTGAGGGTATTTTAATAGTTGGTCAAATACTGGGATAGTGTCTTGATCAAAACCACGACATGCGGAGACGCAAAAGAGAAGTGGTTTATGTTAAGAACTGGAATTGACAAGTGGATCAATTGCTAAAGGGTTAGTGGGCTGAGTTTTGTAAATGCTTTAAGAAGCGTGCACGAGTGTGTAAAACCCATGTTAATGGAGTTGGCGAGTTTCCCCAGTAGGCTAAATGGGTTGAAAATGTGAGAATAGATCTGAAAGATCTGATGCCTTAGATCCTCATGAGTAAGAAGTAATTTGAGTTTTTGGATTTTTGGTGTTTTTGGGCTCTAGATTTTATTCTCTTAAATTTAGTGAATCCGGACCCAAGAACTTTATAATTCTTGATTGGTTCAGGTTCCTAATATCTTGAACAAGTCTTATACAAAATTTAGAAGTGTTTAAATGAGAATTGGTCAATTTCTTGAGATTTGAGTTTTGTCCCAAGAGCCTTTTAGATCTAGGAACAAAGGATCGGCCAGACTGGCCCTGGACCTATGGTTAGACCGCCATTGCACTTGCGATCAAACTAACCAATCCATGGCGATCTGGCCGGCATTGTGCTATCGGTAGTTGATTTTGTTGTCTTAGATCTTTGGTTGTTTTTGCTTAACCTAGTTGATGTGATCTGGATTTGTTGACTATTATAGTCACTTAAGAGAAGATTTTGAATACCTTTATAATTTTTTTTTCAGGAATCATTCATCGTCCTCTGTTTGTCGGCATGATCCTACAAACTCAAGATCTGCTCAGCTATCTAATGATACGCAAGAAAAAACACTGCGCTGAAGCAGCTTCAGGTACTGCAACTCCCGATTTTTGGATTCCGAAATGCCAGTTTTTCTATGAGATGGGTTAGAAATGCTTTTGTCAAACTTTCTGGCAGAGGAGTTGCAATTGCATATCGTCTCAACATTGAAAAAAAAAACATCAGATAGAGTATTATGGATGGTGTTCTACATATACTTGAGCGCCTTTTTGCCTGACTCGTCGGTGGCCGATGCTCGTGGACCATTAAGTCCGATTTTGGTGCATATTTGTCAATATTGTATCGAGTTCATACTGATTTGGTTTTGAAATGCTACGTTTCGGTATTAATCCACACCGGCGTACCATTTCAGGTATAATAATACAATTATATATTTATTTAATTATATGCACACCTAATATTATTTTAAACATATAGTGGTACTATCATATATATATATATATTATTATTATTATTATTATCAATTCCACCAATATGACCGATATCGAGCTGGTATGACTTGTATTGAGACTAATACGATATGTATAACTACTATATACCGATTTAAGTGAGGTATGGCAAATAATGGCCATACGGATCGGTACTGAAATGATATTGACAACTCTGATTTGGTGCCCTTCACAGTCGAGTGCCAGTGTATTCCAACCAATTCAGCTGACAAAGGAACCGGTTTCTACGGCACTTGGATAGTTGGATTGGATCACTTGCCTGCTCAAAGCCGAGCCACTTGGCAAGTGCCACAAGCCTGCAACTACTAGTATCTTTTATCATACAAAATCTCTCTCTCTCTCTCCTTTTCAACGCGTCGCAATACCAACGCTCGGGCACGGCTCTTGTGCCGGCTGAAACCGAAGGTCCGAAGCCGAGGCCAGACAAATACTTACTCTGTCATGTATTCTCACATCAAGCTTCTATACGACATGCATACGAGCCTGTATCGTAAGGCAACACATATGTACGGAGAATCTTCTACTCAACTATGAATTCTGACACATGAAATCTATAATGATTATGACAACTGACAAGACTAGGCAACGGAGCTTCTAGAAGATGATGTGTATATGAGAAATGACGATATATATGCATTTTATAATCCATGACTGTATATTGGAACCAGCTCATCATAATTCTCCCAAGTCATCCTTTCCCAGAAAGTTACTTTTGGGGGCATACTTTTCGGCTGGCTGGCGTCCATGTTACTTCGAGCACCAGCAATCTTCTCTGGATCACTTCCACTCGGCTTATGTAACGACCTTGACAAGACTGCAGATCAGTTCACAGATAAAACATCCTGACTACTTTGTAATCATGGTTTGTTCATTGTACTTGTTTATTAGCCTCTCAAGGGTCGTTTACACGCATGCTCAGAACTAAATCTTTAAGAATTACTGAATGCAATACATACGGTGAACATAAAAATGCAGCGACAAGATTTTCCAAGTAATTTGCTTTATGGCAGTTACCATTAGACAGTGTGTGTAGTCACAACGATCCGTCAACTAGCCATGTTAAATGCATAAAAGCATTTAGTCAATAACATGCGCCATGATGTGAATTATCCTTCACTGAAGAAGGTATACTAGTAGTAGCAGTAAGCAGAGTAGGAACTACTACTCTCGACAACAGAAAGTCACAAACCAGCGCAAGTTCAATTCGGTGATTCATTTTTTTTAAATGAAGTTTAACAGCTAACACAACACCAAACTCGAGAATTTGTAGATATGCCCTCACGACGGGAACAGATAATTTTCTTCTAGGGTGGGACTTGTCCAGCTGCTAAGCACCGTGCTGATTGCTAAATCCTTCAGAAATGTCGCCGTCAACCTCGCATCAAAAGTTGACACAAATATTTTCTTTTTTATTCAATCGTGTATTTCTTCAGGATAAACAAGTACAACTACTAATGACGGTGAGACCGATACATAACTAATCCGGAGAGGGAGGAATTGCGGTGCAAGGGTGTGGACAAGAAAGTAAGGAAAAGAACACAGAGTTGGATGGTGGGTTGTGTGAGCTACATGATGTTGACCACTGGGGGGGGGGGGGGGGGGGGGGGGCTCATGTTCTTATTCTCAGTAGCACAAAATCCTCTCCCAGTTTTGTTCAGCACCTACTCTCGGTCTCCTAACATTTGGAAGGGTGCAACTGTCTGACAAGCAAGAACACTACAGCTAGCAAGCAACAACGGCACAAAAACATACTAGAACTTACGGTTGGATTCTGCTGTATGCTTGTCCATCTGCCTGTAGACAAAGGCATGCAAGGCATCCTTTGGAAAAACCGGGCGAACACGGATTTCTCCTCTTGCAACCACCACGACCTCGCGTGCGCGGGGCATGTGTGGTCTCAGCAGCTACAAATGTTTGCAAACATATAGAACGAGCTGCTGCTGCTGCTGATCTTCTTCTTCCAGCCTCTCTCAAACTGTAAGTAACATGCATGCTTTCTTGTTCTGTGTATCTTGTTGCTCGATTCTCCTGTGACTGACAGGATCGATGCTGTCTTTTGTCTCAACACATCAGGACATCTGAAACGTAATCTTGGATTTGTTTGGAACGACAATTAAGTACTTGGTTTCGTCTCCGCGATCGATGGAATCGGCGAGGTTTCGGTACGAGCCGGATCAACGAGGCGGGGAGGCAGAGGAGGAGGGGGAGGGGGAGGAGACCAGCAGCCAGCTCCTCCTCCCCTGTTTATTGGACATCTACGTGCACCACGCGCGCAACATCCACAACATCTGCATCTACGCCAACCAGGACGTGTACGCCAAATTCTCCCTCACCTCCAGCCCCGACCACGCGCCCGCGCTCTCCACGCGCGTCGCCACCGGGGGCGGCGCCAACCCGCGCTTCGAGGAGCGCCTCCCGCCGCTGCGCGTACGGCGCTGGCGGCTCGGCACCGACGTGCTCAAGTGCGAGATATGGATGCGCAGCTGCGCCAAGCGGCTCCTCGAGGACCAGCTACTCGGCTTCGCACTCGTGCCTCTCGCGTCCGTCGCGGCCGCCGACGGCGCGCGGCTCGCGCAGGACTTCTCGCTCTCGTCAACCGGCCTCTTCCACTCGCCCGCCGGCACCATTCGGCTCTCCCTCGCCCTCCACTCGGGATCACCCGGCGACGCGTGCCCACCGCCGGAGAGCGCCTCCGAGCAGTCTATCACGTCGGAGGTGGTTATCCTCGAGCAGGCGCCGCCGGTGGACTACTCGAGGGTCGAGTTCCGCGACCTTAACGTGGTGAAGGAAAACCACGACATGGCCGTGCAGTACCTGCCGTTCTTGCATCTCGGGGACGCGCCGGCGCCGGAGGCCATGGAAGACTGCGAGATGAGCACGAGCCCGCGCGGGAAGAAGTCAGTGTCCTCGGACGGGAGCAAGAACGCCTGGACGACCACTACGGTCAGCGACGACAGGGTGATCTCCTCCGAGGCAACAGAGAAGCCGCGGCCCGATGCCGACGAGGCCACCGCGCCGATGTCCTGCCGCTCGCCGGACACGTCGACGTCCAGCAACGGGAAGTCGGACAAGGAGAAGGGCGCCGCGGGGGACGTGTTCAAGTCGCCCCTGAGGGACATCGACATGGAGGCGGAGCAGAGCGCGATGCAGCGGCAGATCATGGAGATGTACGTGAAGAGCATGCAGCAATTCACCGAATCCCTGGCCAAGATGAAGTTGCCGATGGAGGTCGACGGTGACGACGGGGTCGTCGTCCAGAAGGAGGAGAAGCTGGAGACAGAGGTGAAGCAACAGGTGAAGAAGGACGGGGCAAGGGTGTTCTACGGAAGCAGAGCTTTCTTCTGAACAAAATTATTCAGAGAAAAAAATGCTCTCTTCTAGCAAAGGTATCGATCAAGTTCGAACGCAACATTCAGCGTGCGGTTTGATCATTAGGTTTTGCTTGTTGATTGTTATTGTCAACCTAATTCCCTCATCAAAAGCGCAAACTACATATATAGCTAAGAGTAGCAGGTGGAATTAATGGAGTTGTGTTAGGGTATCAGGCAAGATTGCTTGGTGAGGCTTAACGAGTACTACTAGGCTTTCCTCTGAACCCTTGGGAGCCAAATAGTGAAAGAGTGTGCACGCTTGTTCGAAGTTTGTAGAGCATTGCTGAACTTTGAGATGGCAAAATTTGCAAGAGTCAAGAGCTTGTGCTATTGCACTTGGTGTCTTATATAAGATCTCAGATTTTGTTCTACTAGTTAGCTACTAGGCTTGTGCAGTAGTAGTGTACACTATTTGACATGATTTTTCCCCGGATGAAACTTCTTTTCCTTGTCTTTTTTTTGTTTTGTTTTATAGTACAAATAATGTGGTGTTTCACTTGAGTATTTTTTGTGGTTTCAAGTACTCAGATTTTTTTAGAGGAGGTGCATACATGGGAGATGGAGGGTTGGAGATGGAGGGTTTAGAGTGTTTTTGTGGTTCGGAGCGCTCACATTTTTTAGAGAGTGTATATATGGAAGAAAAGGAATTCGAGTGTTTTTTGTGGTTCAGAACACTTATATTTTTTAGAGAAGTGTATACATAGGAGAAAAATATGAGTGTTCCGAGTCTAAAAAAACACTCGAATACTATTTAGCACTTTCCTACAAATAAAACGTTCTTGCAAGAACAACATCCATGTTAGGTGGCTGCATTATAGGAGATCAAAAGGCACTCCAGCCGATTACCAAATTCCTCTATCTCAAAGACTAGGATAAGAGGCAATGCCCCATTCAGGGCCTAGAACACCAAATTAGCTGACGTCGGATGGAAATGGTCCAATAATTTTGTTTCAGAAGCAAGCAAGCCATTGATGATTAAATCAACTTCTTTCTTGAACAATGACCATTTAAAGGCAATCACGCGTTTTTTTGTACTTGATTAGATCTAAACACTTCAATTCCACCTATGGAACGGACGCTTCCACGTATGGAACGAACTGTGAATGAATGAAATCGCTGATGCTGTTTTCGATGGTCGACTTGAACACGACTGACAACTGCATTACTTCTTCCCGCAAGAAATGCCAGAGGTAGCAGCCCTGGGCTTTGATTGCCATGAACTTTCCATGCACATGTTCGTGAAAAAGCCAACGCACTTGTCAAACAATTTCGCCGGTTATACAGTTGGGGTAAGAAATACTTTCGCTATATTATCGGTCAGGGGATACAGTTAGAAGCCAACCACTTTCCTGTGGCAGTTTCCATGGAAATTCTGCTGCTCCACTGGGACTAAGCCCTTTTCAATTTTTCATGTACTGGACACTTTCAGAAATTTCTTTAGAGTGAAAGGACCAGAGGAACAACCTTGGAAATTGTTAGTCCGGATCGATGCAATTCAGTTCCTGAAGCTAGAAAACATTCCGACGGTATCCTTCAGTTACCACAGGAAAACTTTGGCACTCTGTTAATTACTGCTAAAGAAGACCGACGCTTCAAAGAAGCCAATAGGAGATATTGTCAACCTCTGTCTGCCACTTATTTAGCCCAAGTTGACTTCAGGCAATGCAGCCAAGCCAACATCAATGTAAACTCATGTAGCCAGTAGTAAAGTTTGGCACCTGTATTCCCAAATCTCAAGTCCAGCCTCGTCAAATTTGTCAGCTTTATTATTGATCTCAATCAAAAGGTCACAAATTTGAATAATAATTAGTAAGAAAACATCCGAGTGATGTCTAAACACTCCATATACACACACTATCGAGGCTATAAATAAATATAGCAAACTATCAGTTTGGACCTGGTCGCAAGACATGGAGCATAGTCGTTCTGTTGTTTCGACATATTTTAGGTCTTCTTTTGGGTTAGAATTATGACTTTGGGCTGTTAGAGAGAATACGGAGAGAGACTTATGTACAGTGGCGGAGAGAGGGGGGCTGGGGGGCCTGGCACCCCCAACCTTCTAGGGGGAAACGGAAGAAACTACAAGATCTTCATTGTTGCAGAGATTGAAGATGAAGTGTTTGCCAAATTAAAAGATGAAGGAAGTCGACTGTTGGTTATGGAAATAAGAATTTGGATTCTGTTTGTGGTGTGCAAGCTTTAAGTAGTCATAGATGTATCTTTCGTTGATGAAAATCAATAAGAGTACATTGAAAAGATCTACAACATATGGAAGAAATCGAATCCTAGTATGGATGGAGGCTATCTGAATTACAATAACCTGATGTGCTGAAGTTATTGTTGATTTACCATTTCGTTAAAACAGAAAAATTTTCTTGTAGTGGGTCTTAATTTTGACCATCAATATGTAATCTGGATTGGTCACACGAATTTACTGTTATTAAATTTATTACGAAAAATACTTTCACGATGTAAATTTATTCCCACAAGCTAGTACTTTTATTCCACACTAATTAATTCTTATTCATGACAAAAATATGACATTTTATCACTATGAAATAACATTGTCACAAATATAAATGAAAGGGTGGGAAAAAAGTTGTCACTATAAGCATCACCAGTTGGTAAACAATCGGATCAGGTTTGGGAAAAATGTTTATGTAAGTTTCTTCTTGCATTGTTCACCGGCATATTAATTAATGTAATAGTGCAACAAACTTTTATACTGCTCCTACTTAAAAAAATAGTCGGTTCCATCGTTTGTACGGTTCCCTTTTAAACGGGGAGGCGGTGGACCACCCGCCGCACTGCCTCTAAATCTCTGCAGCATATTATCACCATCACTGGTTCTTCTACTGCCTTTTATACTGTAACTCTGTACTTAAATTCTCTTGCTAGTGCCTATTTTTTATCTAAATTCTTCCTAGTACCTACTAAGTAAACACTCATAGTCGTGCAGTATTACTAATTCATTCAGACTAAATCCGGCATGGTTCATTAGTTCTACTCTACTTGTTGTCCATGTTGCCCCCCTATATCCAATTCCTGGCTCCGCCCTGCTTATGTACGATTTTAGCCGGTATAATTGAAATCATTGTAGTGTCTACTATAATTAACTTGTAGACTTTATTTTAAAAAAATATTCTGTTTAAAACTAGTTATTATAAAAATAATTAGTTATCGTAGGAAAACGGGTTTTAGAAGTGCGAACTAAGAGCGCCTTTGTTAAGCCTAGTCACCTGTTGCGCGAGAGGTAAGCCTCCGCGGCACGTGCCGACACGCTCTGTACGCGTTCCGGTACGTTCACCGCGCGTGGCGCCTCCGTGACGCTACGTGGAGGCCGATGAAGCCACACTCCGCCCCACCGACGTGGCCGTGTCCATTAGATTAATCGCGGCGCGCCATTTTTAAACTTAAGCACGGCGATTAAGATAAAGCCGTAGCCTCCTAGGCTCGTCAGCTAGATCCCCTGCAGGTGGTGCAACAAACCTTGTCTATCATTTGGCCTACCTAGCTTGCTCGGATAAGCCCACCTATACGCCTTGAGTAAATACCCTAGTATAAACAAAAATGACACAGCTAGCTAGGCTCATTTTGTTAACTAGTAGTAATCCTGACCTGAACCTAACACTATGCACAGATGTATGTAATAATTGTTTTATTTTGGATGCACGATTAGGCTGCTTTATTTCTTTGTTCCAACCAAAATAGCAACTGGCCCAACTAGCTATATCGCCAGCTAGTCCGAATGAAATATGAATCACACTAATGTTAGATAAATCTAGCTAGCACGTACGCTAAAGAGCAATGTCTAATGCTGATCAACATATACAATTGTGGTACATCGAGTAAATGTATCGATATATCTTTTATACAAACTAACATTATCCATTATAGGGCCTTAAAAGTTCATATGATAAATGTATATTTAGAACCATGATCGACTTAGATATTGAGATGAGTAATATACATATCATATTTTTTAGTTTCTTCCGAACTAACATGACAATTAATTTTCCACCCTTGGAGCAAGCACAGTGAAACCCTTTGTTCTCATAAATTATATTGCATGTATGATTTAATAGATTCAGACATTCAGTATAATTTAGCTATAACTTAATTATATGAAGTCATATGTGACACTGACATCCAGCATCTCCTCCTATATAAATAGGAAGTCATCTCTTTGGAACAGGCCTAACTCACCAAACCTCTATCAAGAATATAGTTCAATGTTAATCATCTCAAATTCGACTAGGTTCCTCCCCTAGTACTGCTCCTGGCGGTTCACAAAGAATAATGTCACAGCTGCTAAGAAAGCTAGCTAGGCTCCCTCTCTAATTAACCTCCTCACCTCTGCACGAAACAAGAAACTAGGCAATACACGGCGCCATGGACCACCAGCTGTTCGACGACCCATTCGCGAGCAGCATCTCGTCGCTGGAGGCAGACTTCTTCTCCGGCCAGCTGCCGTCCCCGCCGTGGCCGGACCTCGACCTCGACGACGACATCCACGAGCTCTCCGCGCCGGCGGCGAACGCAACCTCCTCGGGCTACGGCTCGGGCGGCTCCGGCTCCCATAGGAAGCTGAGCCACAACGCGTACGAGCGCGACCGCCGGAAGCAGCTCAATGAGCTCTACTCCTCGCTCCGCTCTCTCCTCCCCGACGCCGATCACACCGTAAACCAACACGGCGCCGTCCCTCCTGTAAAGTGTAAACTACCACCACAAGATATAGCTAGCATGAGATCCTAATGCGCTTTTGATTCTCGTGCTGCAGAAGAAGCTGAGCATTCCGACGACGGTGTCTCGAGTCCTCAAGTACATCCCCCAGCTGCAGAAACAGGTCGAGAATCTGGAGAACAAGAAGGAGGAGCTGACTAAAGCCAACTGCAAGCCAGGAGTACTGAGCATGAGCGAGAATATAACTCCTATCGTTTCAGCTACTTGCCTCAATGACAAAGAAATCATGGTTCAGGTCAGTTTGTTGAGCAATATTGCTGGTACAACTCTTCCTCTGTCCAAGACTATAAAAGTATTGGAGAACGAAGGCCTTCACCTGATCAGTTCATCGACTTTTTCCACCTTTGAGAACAGAACATTCTATTGCCTCCATCTTCAGGTACATGCATGACTTTTCTGTTGCTACAGTCATCGATGTTTATTTGATCTTGATAAATACTCGCTAATACTCGGCAGTTCTTGTATTATTTTTTTAAAAAAAGCAATCATATATACTTCTTAGCAACAGTAAGAAAATCACAAATTACCCCAAAGCTACGTCCATTCGGTTATATATAAGCTACATTCAATTGGATCATGCGTGTAAGGCCCTACGCTCAATCATCTATTATATACTAAAAATTATGTTTATAGGAGCAGCCACGTTCACTTTGGGAAGTAAAAGAATTATCGTATTAATCAGAAGTAAAGGAGAAAGATCTATACTGTTTATTTGATAGATCAAGATTATAATGGTGTCAATTAATTATTTACATGAGCTAGAGTTCGATATTACAATTTTATAACAAATACAACTTTATTTTAGATATAAAGCTATTTGAAAGAAGATAAGTGCGTAGTGCTTCTATTGTTTCTAAAACTGGATGTAATACCAAAATACTACGTTAGAACCCATGCAAATTAGAGTCACTATTGTGTTCTTTGATCTAGAAATTTCGTATTAATAAGCTGGGTACAAACCACAAGACGTATCACTTGATATTATAATGGAGATGAACAATTAGATAAAATTGAAGGAAAGACGATCATCCTAAGCCTCTAGGATCGTAAGATTTTTTCACATTAATTTGTAGAAAATTTAGATTGAGATTAAAATGACCCTTAATTTATTTGGTGGGTTTAGATTAAGATGGTGTGTGTCGATTAAATGACTATAATAAATCTACAATGGAATAACTTTAAAACATAGACATAAGAAGCTAAGTTCTTATTTGAAATATGCATTGCAAAATAGATAACTATATATTGGCATAAAATTGTAAAACATGATTTCTTTTTAGTGCTCTCCATAGTGGTATAGAAAATTTCTCTATATTTGGTGGTGTTTTGGTGGTATGACAAAAAAAATAGTATGACATATTATAGGACCGATGGCGGAGATTAGGGGGTAAATTATCTTTTCCTCCTTTTCAACTTTTACAAATCAACCCCCTTTAGCTTCTTTACTCAATTAGCTATAAGAAATTAATAAGATCAGATGCACAACGAAAAAGCATAAAGCAGAAGCCAGCAAGCTAAGGGAAGAAAAGAAGTAACAAACGGGCCAAGGCATCAACTGACAGGTCTAACCGCAGGCATCACACCGGTCTGACTGGGCATGGCAATCTGACCGCTCATTGTTCTAGAATAGAAAATAGCCCACAGCCAACAACTCAGAATGGTCCAACTTCTGATCTATTCAACCAAATGAGTTGAAACTTGAAACATAGCTTCCTCAAGGTCCTATGAACCTATTCTATTAATGGATCGATAAGCTACTCAACAAAATTTTGACATTTGCCCAAAGCAAGGAAGATCACATCAAAATGAGCAAATCGAGGAAAACATCAAGAACTTGCTACAGGACTATCTAAATGGGTGGGATCTAGCTTGTAGGAGATTCTTCCATCATCCACACACCTTGGACACTAGCAAGATCAAGAAAATAGAAATCCAAATAAGAAAACAAAGCAAATCAAAAGCACAAGGGGAAATCCATGGCAAAACTCACTTGGATGAAATTTGGATTTTTATTTCACTTGGACATAAATATTTAAAGCCACTCCACCCTTGGAGACAGTGCTCCCTCTCCATGGAGTACACACACAAAGCACAAAGGGAAATCCATGGCAAAACTCATTTGAATGAAATTTGGATCTTTATTTCACTTGGAGATAAATATTTAAAGGCACTCCACTCTTGGAGACAGAGCTCCCTCTCCATGGAGCACACACACAAAGTTTTTCTCTTGAAAACTCTAACTCTCAAAGGCTTAGCTAAGGCTCCCCAAAGCTTAACACTTAAGCCAACACCTCTCTCCTTATATATGGAGACTCATAAGAAACCCTAACCAGTACCTCTAGTTGGGTTCATCCACTTACATGTAGGGATGAAAACGGTCGGAAAACTCCTCAACCGTTTTCTACTTCTACATTTGAATACGAAAACGAAAGCAAAAGCGGTAAAGTCGGACACGAAAACGAACGCGAACTTACGGAATATCGAGAATTTCGAAAACGAACCAATTCGAGCGGAATTATGTCGAACACGGTCGGTATACGAAAATTCAATACGGAATACCGACCTGTAGGACCAAGTGCATAACAATTAACAAGTGACCAAGTACATAACAATTACCAAGTGCATGATCAAGTTCAAGTGCATATAATAATTAACAAGTGTATGACCCTTGGTCTAAAGTATTAACACAATAGCCGACACAAATACAAATACAATACAAGTCTAGAACAAGCAATTAACAGCTAGCAGAACATCTACAGTTCATCAGCATCATCCATGAGGTCAGGATCGCTTTCCATATCTTTTGCTTCCTCATTGTCCTCCTCAAAGTCCTCATCCCCCTCCTTGTCCTTTTCCTACAAGTTTGCAAAGTGAATTAAAATTAGATGTAGCAATAGCATATTTCAGAGCAAGCAGTCAATAAACATACACATACCTCAATTTTCAGTTTAGCCACAACATTAGCCAAAGCCTCAACCTCAAGATCACTCACAATTGATCCAACCATTTTAGAATCTGAACAAAAAATTTGGTATTACGTATTTCGAACCGAATTTACAATACAGTATATTCCGAATAAAATGTAGAAAAGTAGAAAACGGTCGGAAAAAGCCTAAACCGTTTCCGCTCCGTTTTCGAATTTGGTATTCCGTATTTCGAACCGAATTCGAATTTGTCCGAAAATACGAATTCGATCGGGTCAAATGTAGAAAACGATGCGGTTCGGTACGGGATATTTCTGTTCCGTTTTCATCCCTACTTACATGGGCTAACCAGCTAATCAAACACCATACTGAATTTTATGCGTGCACACACACTTTTCAAAGCAGCTCATCCAAAGGGCTCTGATAGCCTGAAACATCAATCCAATCCATCAAACCATCTCCACATGCTTTGACACGCAGCTTGTAGTGTCCAAGACTAGCCATCACGTCTTCACGCATTTGGACTCCCCAGAACTGTCTCTACATGCATCAATTTCGTCACTTGGTGCACCACATGCACCAACTCGCTTGATTGTGATCCTCATCTATTCTATGCTTCCCGCTTGAGCCACATAGTTTTACCCGAAGTTGCCCAACCACACGGAACTCAGCTCTCCACCTAGTCCCTGTCTATTGCCATTGACTGCTACCATCTCCAAGCCACCTGCACATTCAAAGACAAAGCAATTCAATTCCGAGTACAAGTTCCATGCACTTGATTCACATTAGCCAAATCATGTACCATGTATCATGCAACACAACACAACCATCCACAGCACCCATGCTATGCAAACACTCAAACCATGCTTTGAACCTTCAAGGCTGATTTGACCACCAACCATAAGCCGGCCAGACCACCCAACACCTCTCAATCTCACCATAGAAACAGGTGACCGATCTAACTGCTGGCCCAATGTTAGTCAGACCGCCAGCGGTCTGACTGTCGATCATAGGCCGGTCAAACTGCTTAAGAGCACTAGAAAATACCCTCTCTAGAATTCGGCTAATATCTATCTAATTTTAGCTCAGAATTCTAAATTGACTGACACCTAATGCAAAGACATCCTCAAACACACCTACACAAGTGTTGGGTGTTTATTTTCCAAAAGGCTACATGACCGGTCTAACCTCTCCATATCCGTCAGTCAAATTGTTGTTGCCAGGCCAATTAGACCGCCATTGCCAAGCCAGTCAGACCAATTAAATCCTAATAGCAACTATGGAAACTAAAAAGTTTTAAAATCAAACTCAAACTTCGATACAACTTGCAAATCAAAATCAAATACTCATCACAACCACGGGGTGACCTCCACATGGTCTCATATATATTTGTAACATAAATTTGCACCAGGCTTCCTAAACTTAACGAAGGTGCCACTTGGCACTCTAAACTTCAAAATCATCTTACTAGATCACATGTGTGTTTTGAATTTGATCTTACTACCACATCATTAGAATTCACTATTAGTCAACCATAGATATCTAAGTGGCACTTATTTTGACAAATTTAAGGATCCAACAAGGTGAATTTAAAGTTTAAGGCCCTACTTCATGCAAGTTTAGGGACCCACGGAGAGTAATTACAGCAAACTCGATCTTCTAGTGGTGTATCTACAAATGCCCCAAAATCTTAACATATATTAATGGTTGTCATCTATTATCATACACTACCTTTTAGTTTGACATTAGAACGCGTTCTCGAAAGTCGAAATACAAGTTTGAAATTAGAAGGTAGTTTAGTTGAAGATACCTTAGGCGTTCAATTTATTGTTAAGATCAATTCCTGCTACTAGCAAACCCTGCATTAATTCATATGCAACCTGATGTAACTTTCCATATATATGGCTTATATTCATGTGCATAAGCTAGGAATTGAAAATCTGGTCCTTTATCGTATTGGGATACGATTGGTAGGCTGCAATATGAAATTATATTACTAGCTTACGACATGCAAAAAAATTTACCCTCGCAAAAAAATGTATAATTAAGAAAAATAAGAATAGGTATTCGCATTAAAAAATTAGGATGGCAACGAGGTGACCGTACAATATTCTTGAGAGAGAGAGGAAAAACTATCACGCCCTGAATCAGACCAAACATGATTTCTTCACGTACAACACTACATAAACACAATGAGGAAATGTTTTGACTTGTGTGTGTGTGTGTTAATCTACATTTAGATGCGTTAGAAAGGCTGTTTTTATTCCAAATAACTTACAGTTCCATCCCATTTTACACTGAAACAGAGAAGTCAAAGAACGATAAACAAGGAGTGTCCAGCATTCTGTGACGAATTGGAGAAAGTCGTCGAGAAAAAAGCAAGACTATACCTGCAGCAGTAGTGGAGCATAATCTACCACAAAATAAGTTATACCAGATGTTTCATCAGTCTATACTGTTATGATCCACTATGACAGACAGTTTGTATTAATAAACGTCTATGATAGTTTACAAACGGTTATTAACACAAATCATCTGTGTTCAAGACATCATAGACGGTTTGCATTAAAAAACCATCTGTGATGGTTCATAGACGATTATTAAAACGAACCGTCTGTGATATTTGCACACATCATAGACGTTTATTAATATGAACCGTCTGTGATAGTTCATAGACGGTTATTAATACGAACCGTCTATAATAATTACATATTACAGACGATTCGTGGTTGGACGTGTCTGGAATACGCCGCGTTATTAATTAACACCAAGCTAGACGGTCCCGGCAGATCTATCTTCATTGCGCTACATTGAAGGAGGCGGCCAACTTTGGGAAAGCATTCCAATTGTAAATCTTGCTGCTTGTAGATTGATTTATTCTAGCTTGGTGATTAGAGTTTATTGTTTGTTTCTAATTTATATGCCTTGTAATAAAGAGAGATGATAGCTAGATTTAAATCTAGCTTAATTGGTAGTTTGCTGCAATTTAAGAATATGTCAGTTTTCCTAGTTTACTCCAACATATTAATATATATATTCTTTATGAATAATACGTAGCTGGCTAGCTATATATATAGTAGCACTAATAATCCAATTTGACACTAATTTGTTACATGCGTAGTGTAGATAGGCTGAAGCTGTATGTACGTTGAGAACTGTGTGAGTGAAGAGTATATTAATGCATGTCTGCTTTTAGAAGAGCAGCCGAGCAAGATATATTGAAGAAGGGGATGGAATATATGTACTGTCTATGCATTGATTGCGATAATCTATAGATGCTTACCAACTCGGCGCAGATTAAAACTCACCTCATTTGAAGGGGTTTCAAAAAGGGGTATACATGTTGGATCAATCACGGTGAAGAGAAGATTATACAGGAAGTTGTTGAGGGAGACAACGATATGCCGGTTGTGGACTATGCTTTCTATAAGTGTAGATCGTATAATGACAATTTAGATCAGATACTACATGATGCAGAACGAAACAATAGTGTGAGAGAGTTTTGTAAATTCGAGGGCTTGATGGAGGACCTAGAGAAACCATACATAAGGTTGTCATCTATTCTTGAACTGCTGAAATTGAAGGCAAGTAATGGTTGGTCCGATAAGAGTTTCACGGCGTTGCTAAGTCTCCTAACAAATATCCTTCCGGAGAAAAATGTGTTGCTGAGAACCACCTACCAAGCCAAGAATGTTCTTTATCCATTGGGAATAGAAGTGGAAAGAATACACGCATGTCCAAATGATTGTAACATCGACCGAAAAGAGTATGCAAAATTACACGTTTGTCCGGTGTGCAAAGGATCCCAATACAAGCGTAAGAATGACTCCGATGACGACAAAGGCATCGAGGTGAAGCAATAACCTCCTACTAAGATGTTGTGGTATCTTCCTATAATTTCCCATTTAAAACATTTATTTATGAACCGAAATGATACAAGATTACTACGTTGACACTCAGAGGAGCGTAAAAAAGATGAAATGATAAGACACCTTGTGATTCTGCCTAGTGGAAGAACATTGATAGGATGTTTGTAGACTTCACTGCAGAACTGAGGAATATAAGTTTTGGGTTGAGTACAGATGTAATGAATTCTTTCGGTAATATGAGCAGCCGACATAGCACCTGGCCCATGAATGTATGTATGTATGTACAACATTCTGTTAAATCGAGGAGGCCGACTAGAGAGGGTGAATAGGCGGTCTAAAAAATTCTTCTCTAATTAATTATCAATTTCTATTTGGCTAAACCAAGCAAATAATGTGGAAGCTTAACACAAAAAGATTCCTCCTCTAAGGTACTTGGCTAACTCCTCCTCTGCGGCCTGGTACTTGGCCAACTCCTCCTCTGCGGCTTGCAGTCTCAGTGCCATGGAGCTCAACTCCTCTAAGGTGGCCTGGTACACATAGTCCAAGGACTTGGTGTACTGCACCTGCTGAACGAGCCGTGGGTTGCTCTCGAACCTCGTGGAGGAGAAGGTGCTGCTGGAGCTGACAGGAAACCGGCTGGGGTAGTATCGGAAGGAGGTGCGCTGAAGATCCTGAGCGTAGATGTCCCTCAGCTGGCGAATCACTTCACGGGATGCGTCTTGAATCCCGTTGAAGAAGGTGTCTCGAGGCAAAGGGGCGTCGAAGGTGTGGAACGCTGCATCATCTCCAATGTTGGCGTAGATCAGCATTTCTACTCGCCAACGCTCTTGGTCTCCATTGGTGCTCAGATACCCCTGGTACATAGGGCGTGTCTGAAATCCCAGCTCTCGGAGGAGGTCCCAAAGGTAGTCAGCTAGGTGTCTGGCCAGGGTTCCGTGGGTGACTTGGGTAGGACGTTCAGCCATCTACAATTTGGATAAAGGAAAGAAGTTAGTAATCAATTTTTTATAATAGAGTATAGTTGAGGGAGAGAGTGAAGGGGACTAGATTCAAAAAAATTTCATATATATATATAATATAATATACCCTTAAAGTTTTGCCCATTCTATTCTATCTACAGTCACGTCTTAGGGTCAACCTGGCTTTGATACCATCTCTGTTGGATCCCGGAGCAGCAACTCCAGGACCCTCTGTGTTAATCGCACTATCCCAGAAATGTACACATCTGTGTTATTACTCTGCAGATGTGTACAACTTTATCCACAAGACATGTCCTCTCGTTTTGCCACGCGGTTAACACACTGTCTTAGGTGTGAGGCTTAGAGTTCATGACAAAGCTTTTACAATGTTCAGTTATCAACTAAATAACACCGCCACTAAGGTTTCACTACAACATGAATCCACATGTTGGAGCCCCTTTTGTGCCGTGTGAGACTTCTCGTGGCCTTCGCCACGCCCACATTCAACCTATAGCGATATCTAGTTGGAAATTCACAAATTATTCGGTTAGGTCTTTCCCATACCAAACTTGTGGTAGTACGGTGTGGCTTTGTAAAAATAGCTCACAGACGGTCCTTAACTTGACTTAGGCCTAACCACTTACCCCTTGTGCCTGGCAGTCGACATTGAGTCACCAAACATCAATGCGTGCCAGCAAGCACCCACCACCATACCAATGTCTAAGTCTAAATCAAGTTTTATATTTTGTTTGGAAATAATGTCATAAACATTCTTGACTCACCGAAGTCAAGAATTCAGTTTTAAAGTCTATCATTTCATATGAAAGATTATCCCAAACATAATCATTATAGGCATGACTAAGCATGGTGCCCAGGCTCTATAATTGAGATTTTCATCCATGATTGACTTTTTTTTCCAAATCGATACTTTTTTTGAATTAATGAATGTTAACAGGTTTGCCTGATATATTATATATCATTGCACTTGCACGCATCTAAAAGCAATCCAAAGGCAAAGAGACTTGATGCCCAAACACATGTGCCCCATTTCAGCGTCCTAATTATATATATACATACATACATATGTATATGTGTGTGTGTGTATATATATATATATATATGTGTGTGTGTGTGTGTGTGTGTGTGTGTATGTGTGTGTGTGTGTGTCTGTGTGTGTGTATGTATATATATATGTATATATGTATATATATCCTCCCTGTCTTTATATTGCTTTTAGATGCGTGCAGATACAATGATATATAATATATCAGGTAAAATCGTTAACATTCATTAATTTAAAAAGGCATTGATTTGGAAAAGAAGTCATTGATTTAGCATGTTGAACCAATCATAGATAGAAAGTCTCAATTATAAAGTCTGGGCAGCATAGTGCCCCTGTTATTTATACTATATGTGTGTGTCCCCCCTAAGGATGTACATGTGTCCGTGAGGCATCTAGTAGCAAATTTTGTAGCGCCAATGAATAGTGGTAGATTATCAAAATTATATCATTTTTTTATCTATAGGTTCTTGCATAGATGCATTATGCTTTAGTTCTTTTGGGCTTTTAGCTTTTATCTTTTGACTTCTTCAAAAATCGTAACAAATATGGTGGCTTCTTGAAGAGGATTCTCCGAACAGGTTCCTAAGCACAAAACCGTATGTGCCGTTTGCTATTGTCTTGAAAAGTATAGAAAAAAATAATCAGCCATAGCTCAAAATAACAAAGCCTATACTCTTTCTGTTCTAGGTCAAAAAAAGTCGTAGAATCCATATCATCATTTTTTTTCTGCCAATACTTAAAAACTACCTAGATTTGCTACCTGAAAATTACATCATTATCTATACTGTGCGTATTATCGTGTCATGTACTCATATATATATATATATATGCGTACTGTTGTAGACGGATATCCTAATTAATTGTTCAGCCAAATTAAGGTTGAATATGTGCATAAGTCGCACTTTCAGTAAGTTGAGTCTAAAAAATACAAATTAACACAAGTTAATTCGACCAAGTTGAAAAATCTAGTAATTTCCTACCAAACCAATGCCAAAAGGGATAATGGTCGGTTCTTTTAGATTTATTGTTTTTTTCGAATAAACAAATAAATAAGATTTCTCCATCTGTTTTAAAGTGGTTTATCGAGATAGTCCTTCTAAAGCAGATTATTGGTTAATTTATTGGCATTTAGTTCGTTTATATAAATATTTACGTTAAATCTAAAAATCATAAACTGTAGTCTATATTAGAAAACTTAGGCCTGGGCTGGAAGCCTTGTCCCATGGTAGACACCTCACCATTAGACTATAAATAAGGAGCACTATTGGCAATTTTGTAAATATACAATCAGAAAGAAAGCAATAAAGGAAGATCAAGAGTTCTCTCTACCTCTCTGTGTTTCAATTTATTATTTTTTGTCGTTTTGTGATTAATCTTGTTTTTGTATAAAGCAATCGCCGTCTAAAAGAATCCAAGCAATATTTGCCGCGGATGCGTGCATGTGGGCCTAGCTTGATCGATCGGGTCGGAAAAAACCCCCGCGACTGATAGAACAGGGCGACGCCGCCAATATTGTAACAGCCGTAGTTTGGATTCTCCCTGGCACCAACCGTTTTGCGGTTATATTTCAAAGACCGCGAGGCGAGATGTCGTACTTGCACGTTAATCCAGCGTGTACTAGCTAGTAGCTAGCAAAAGTACAAATAGCGTAGATAATTTTTGTTCAATCAATTGACCGAAAATTTATGAAGTGAATACAGAAGTGATAAATAGATATTTAGTACTATCAATATCCAAGTATCCAACTCTAACTCTGAAAAAAATACGAAATAAGATATGGGATAAACGATATCCGTCCATATATATCCGATGCCATATGGTATGAGAATGGTTGTTATGTCTTTACTTAGGAACATGATAAAAGATAGACGGATTGCTACGTCTGATCAAGTAGGGAATACAGAGTGTTCTTTTTTTAACATCTCGATGTTAGTATCTTTGTATTCGCTCTGACTGTACCACAACTGTTCAATTATCTATGTAGAGGTACAAAAGAAGTGAATAATTTCCGTCCGACCGACCGACCGGCTTATAGAGTGAATACGGAATGAAAAAAATGTTTATCCGGTACTATTCATGTTTGACTTTAACTATGAGGAAAAATATATAATAGATATAGGATAAACGATATCTATTTGTATCTACTCTGATTGAATCCTATTAGAGCAACTCCAGCAGGGCCCCTACTTGAGCCCTCATCCTACTTTTGAGGGCCGAGGGGCAAAAAACTCACTCCAGCAGGGCCCCTACTTGAGCCCTCAAAAGTAGGGGGCCCTCAAATCTCCCCCTCGAGCCCTCATTCCTGGGGGGGTCTGGAGGGAGCCCCTACTTTTGAGGGCTCAAGTAGGGGCCCTGCTGGAGTGAGTTTTTTGCCCCTCGGCCCTCAAAAGTAGGATGAGGGTGGGTCCTATGTGTCATTCCCTCTAAGAATGAATTTGAGGGTCATGTTTTGAGGGCTCCTGCTGGAGTGTAGCCCAAAAAACAGAGCCCTCAAAATTAGGGAGAGCCCTCAAATAAAAAGTAAGGGCCCTGTTTTGAGGGTTACTGCTGGAGTTGCTCTTAGCTAGGTCAAGGTTTCTTTTCCTTGCTTTTTTTTTTTTTTTTGAGACGACCTTGCCGTTTTGAAAAGCAGAGATTCCGCTGGCCGCGCGCGACGTGGGCTATGCGTAGTGCTGGCTGGCCCATCTGAGGCCGATGCGCGCGGTGCCGATGGGTTGGTTGGGCTGTCTCCGCAGCAGGGCCGATAATTAAACTAGGTAGGGCATTTCGGCGGAATTCAGCTAGCCAGTCACGTACGCGCGGCCCGGCCGATGGCCCGATCGAGCAGACAAGATTTTGGTGAAGCAGTGCACGACGACGCGTCTCTCATCACTTGCATCCCTCCCTCGTCCGTCGTTTGTTCACGGCCGGTCAGGTTCAGCAGATACATGCGCCGGCTAGCTGGGGCTGCAATGGATGCCTAATGCACTGCACACGTATCGTGATGTATGCATATATAGTACGACATTGGTTGGTGCAACCGTGCAAGGCTAAACATGTGGGTCGATTCTCGTTAATCTGGTCATGACTCCCATCAATGTCATATGATCTATCTTTGAGTTCGAAAATTCCAAATCAAAGGTAATGTGCTCTATTAATGAATTTTAAGGATATTTTACATGTACAGGCATTGAAGTTCGACGATGGATTCGTCAGAACTTCACATTAATTTTGAGTAACAACTAACGGCACTTGATCCGCCATCGAAAGGAGTTGATCTGTGTCTATTCTTTTGAACTCATCATACAAAGGGTCTATATATAGACGTAACGAAACAAAAAATCCTTAAAATTCATTCGCTTTTGGCTATATACTTCACTAATTACGTAACGAAAAATATGTACGTTTGTACCTACCACGTGCATATCCTTGATTCTATGATCGCTCAGTTTCACCAACTTAAGTGAACATCGCGTCTTAATCTCAAATTCTCAATTCCCATTCGCTTTTAATGACTGTATCTGTACATGTCTATCTATGTGAAATGTATGCACATTAGTTGGCTGTCTTCTACTCTTCTCTTCGTCCGTCCGAAAGCAAATAAATGTATACGGGGCGGCCACACGCAGCTAGCTATCGTGAAGACAACAGTCTAGCCGACGACCGCAATATCTTCCTCTTCTCACACTCCGATATGGTCTCGAGCCTCGGTGACCATGGCTGGTTCCTCGGCCCGACGAGCTGCGCGTAATGCCTCTTCAGCTCCGGCGTGCTGCACAGCTCCGTCGTCGACGACGCCACCGCGCCGCAGCACTTGCTCCCACGCCGACGACTGCCATTGTCGCAGCTGATCAACTTCTCGATGAACTCGGGCAGGACCCTGATGAGCGCGGTGCCGTCCTCGCCCTTGACGTACTCGAACGGGCACTGCCCCGGGCCGGCGATGGACACCTTCGCCGGCGCGGGCGACAGCGAGGCGAGCGTCGCGGCGGTGAGCACCTTGAGGCAGGAGAATTGCTCGGCTGGCAGGACGAAGTACGTGCGCCCCGGCAACAGCTCCTCGCCGGGCGACATGACCGGGATCGGGAGGCCGACAAAGAAGGAGTCGGCGGGGCAGACGACGTGGTCGGCCGGGAGCTCCGCCGCCACGTCCCCAGCCGTGGAGCACCCCTCCTCGTCGGTGACCAATAGCCTCGTCTGCCCGCCCCAGTAGACCAGCTTCGCCGCCGCGGCTGCCGCCGGCAGGTGCAAGCACGGGGAGAGGCCGTTGCCCATGGCAGTACAAGGAATGGTTCTAGAAGCTTCTAGACGCGCGTAGTGAACTTGCAAATGGGTGAAGAGGAGAGGAGCTACTAGTTGCAGCGCAAGAATTGGGCGTGTGGCTTTGAGCGTGAGTACATATAGGGAAGAGTCCAACGGGGTTGACTGTGGAAAATTCAAAGGGAGGTATTAAAATGTGCATGTTATTTTTACGGGTGTGGCTGGGTCAGCGGTCAAAGAAGACGGGCTTTGAGACGGAAGCGGTCTTACGTGTCAACTCCCGATTGGGCAGCGGCTGGGAGAATCTTCTTCTTCTCCTCTTGCGAATTGTTCTCGTGGCCAACTCAGAGCGGGCGGTGATGCGCGTGCGGATCGTTGGTGTCGGGTTGAATCCACTCCGATCTGGCAACTCTTTGCCAGCCACTTCGCTTGCCCCAGCTACTCCAACGCCAACATCTTTAAATCTTTAATTACTTGTGGTTTAAATTATTGGAAATGAAATCAATATGGCAGCTGAAAATAATTTTAGAATTTTCAAAAAAGAAATCCACATACGTAAAATTCTCCATTCCAATTGACGGCCGAACTAGATTATTGAAGTTAAGCCCAATGTGTAGACAGGAGTTTAGCATACGTAGTTTAAAAAGATTGATACAAGTTTGGTGGCTCTTTTGGACACGTGATTTTTTTATAAAAGTAGTACAAGTTCTTTGAAATTTATTTGGAAATCCTCAATTTCCAAATGGCCTCATGATAGGTAACTATCTCCTTTGTGTCTAGAACGTTTCAGTCGTCGTTGGATCTCACTTAAAACGATCAATCTGAACCGTTCAATCTAATGCAATAAAAGTTCAAGGAACTCAATAATAAATTACTCGGTTTGCAATAAAAACAAAACATAACAAAAATTACAACAAACAAAAATTATTTGTGAAATAATACAAAAGGACTACCCCAACAAAAATAAATATTCTTGCAACAAACACAAAAACATGACTCAAAAAATTGTAAGAAAAATTGGAATTATTTATGCAATAATACAAGAAAACTATCTCAACAAAAAGAAAATATTGTTGCAACAAATGAAACGCTCATTGGAACAACTACAACATTTTAGAAAACTATTGCAACATGAAAAAAAATTTACCGCAACAACTCAACTTACTTGTTGCAACAATTCGGACGAGCAAAAAGAAGACAACGTCTGACCAAATCCAACACCTTGTCACTGTAGCTAGTCAAAGGAGGCCGCTTACTTCCTCATCACAGGTAGGCCTAGGCCTAGATCTGACAAAGGGTAAGGTCGATCCGATTGCATCATCGTCGAGGGTTTTACTCGTTCTTGATAAGGGCGGCACTAAGAAGAGATGGTACCAACGACCGAGGTCCTTTGTTTATCTCTGCTGCCTCCTACTACATGTTGTTAGTTGCCTTGGCTCCTTCAACGTGACATCCTCTTGTCGCGTGGTCCTTAGAGCATGATAGATCAAGGGAGGGAGAAGCGTAGCCTAATATTGGGCTCCGGCTACGAGCTTCGACCGCCGGCAAGCCACCGGAGGTGGAGGTGAAGAAGGGGAGGAGGTGGATGGAGAGAGAGAATAGCTGAGAAGTAAAGGGTGGGATTTGAGAATAGCGATTAGAGAGAGCAACTGAGAAGGGGGAAACTCCACCCTCCTAACCTGTAACATATCTCAAGAATCCTAATTCAACATTTCAAGAAGAATAGTTGCAACAATTAAAATAAATGGATGCAACATCTCGAATCATCTATTGCAACCTCTTGTATCTTTGATGCAACGAATAGGGGTATGAGGAGTACGAGATCAAAGTAGGAGGGGAGGAGGTCGGCCCGATGCCTCGTCGCTAGTGAGCTTCGATCTGACGGGGACAAGACTAGCCCACACCACTACCTCCGCTCGAGCTTGGGTTGCTTGGCCGCTTCACCATGGAGCTTAGGAGAACTCGCCTTTCTACCGTTGAGCTCCACCACCACATGCTCTTAAGCTCAGGAAGCTTTGATGCCCCCGCACTTGCCATACAGGATGAAGTATTAGACTGCTAGCTCGAACTATGGTGGCATGGCAAGAGACTTGGCACTCTAGAGAAGCTCGCCAAAGACTAAGGGCATGTTCTTTTCCTCCGAAGCTGGCGGCTTTTGGCTTTTGCTACAGTACTTAACTTTCAAACGGAGTATTTTCTCAAGACGAGGTCTACAAGTTAAACAATGTCCACGTTAAATGTCCAACATCTATACCATCCAAAATCGCAAGTGAGTATCTATCTCTCCGTAATCTGTACCGTAAACAACTAAAATTCAAAAATTTCAGCCAAAAGCCGTAGACGTTGCCAAACATGCCCTAAGAACATGCTTGAGGAGGGGGCCCAACACTGAGAGGGATGAGTGAATAGAATGGGTTGTGGTTGAATAAGGTTTAGTACGTAGGCATATGAGTTGGGCTAGATTGCTAGCATCCGATGCTATTATTTTACATCGGACATAAGAGCAGTACCAATTTTCTTTTTTATATAATAAACGGAAAGAGAAGTTAGAAATGTAAATCATGCGTGAGTTGATGTACATGTGATTTACCAACAATCTTCACTGTGGTGCACTGTTTCGCACAACCGACATCCTATCGGAGACTGCCGTGGGTCTCGTATAAGTAATCGAGTATGATTAACATGGTCCTCACAAAAAAGAAAAGAAAAAAAGAAAAGAGGTATGACTAACACGGAACTCATGTCAGTGTTCTTATTATTCTTGTTGTTGACCATTCTCTTTGAACCTCCCCACTTTTCACGGCTAAGGTGGTGCTTCAAACAGCTATGGTCTTATACCTTTTTGTCTTTTTTGGTACTATAGTGGCTGCAAAAGCACCGTAACGATTGTTAGTTTTTTCTGAGTAATTAAATTTAGAAAATAAAAATAGAAAAAATTATATCATCATAGACAATGCAAATAAATAGAGGGAAAATAAAAGGCAAAGAAAGCCAAAAAATATTAAAAACGACAAAATTAAGAAGCCGGCATGTACTTGAAGCCAAACAGAAATAGTTTGGAGCAGAGTTCCTTGCGACCAAACGTCAATACAAGTAAACTATGGGCGTGCGGCCTTGTATTTTGATTCCTGACGGCTACAAGTTCCGAATTGAGGTGTCGATACAAGTTCCGAATATGTAACGCCTAATTACACGTAATCCTTCGTATTTCAGCTAAACCTACATACAAGTTCCAAATATCGGTGCCGATGACTACTTGTGCCGTTTCAATTAACAAAATGAGCAGCTTTTCTATCCTTGAGGAGGTACCAAGAGGTACAAGATACCAAGAGGTACCAAATTAGATCCAGCCGTTCAATCAGTGTGATCAACGGCTCAAAATTTGGTACCTCTTGGTACCTTGTACCTCTTGATACCTCGCGTCCGGTACCACTAGGTACTGTCAAATCTCAACCGTTCGATCAGTGTGATCAACGGCTCAAATTTGATACCTCTTCCCCCGATAGTAAAATTTCCCTAAAAAAATACTAGTCGACCGCGGACGCTTTCCCAACAGTGAGTGACAGGTACAGCCATGCAGATGGAACGTTCGTCAGAGCGAGAAGCAGTCTGCTGCCAATGTGTGGGCTCCGCTGCTCTACCGTCTTTCGTTCAACTCCACGGTCTTCACAGTTCAGAGCACGCGCAACTCGCAACAACCAGCCAGATGGTCGTGCGTACCACGCCCATCTGGAAGTAAACAGCAGTGGTTTTTACAAGGCCGACTCATTCAGTTGTCGGCTTGTCGCAATCGTCGACTGGAGTTGAGTCTGTCAACTGCCAAGAACATTTCAAACGGGGAAAACCTTACATGCATATGGGCTGGCTGTACAATCAAGCAACCCATCAAGGCAGAAATTTCATGTGAATTTCACGTGAGACAGTTCAATTTTCTCGCAAGAATACGAGAATTTCCATGTTTCCAACAAAACCTCAACCGGAAAATCAAAGGCTATGTGAGACTGAACATGGATCATAGCAGACCCCGAAGTCTGCTAGCTACCGTATATTTTCCGGAGTTACTAACAAACGCCATATTACAATTAAAAGAGGACAAACAAGTACATTAGTGTACAATATATTAACGAAGAATGCCGGGACTCTTTCCCTAAAAAAAGATAAAATAATGTTGGGATATGCTAATTACATTACATATGTGCATCTGCTGACCTTTCTAACATTCTACCTAGCATGGAGCACCATCACCTCATATGGGAATGGGATTATGTATAGGCCAGCTTTCCACTCACGTATGTTGCCAAGACGTGTCCAGGTATATCATTGGACAACTCGTTCCATGAAGTAGAAGGCAGAACCACAAAATCAGCATATTTCCCTTCAGAAAGGCTGCCCACAACACGGTCAAGGAAGCAAGCATAGGCAGCAAATATTGTATGCCTGTGAGAGAAATACATTAGTAGGGTACCTCGACCATGCCTTTGTCCACGTCTACAACTGCGTGAGGACCACACCGCAGCCCCACCAACTGGCCGGCACCTTCCATTCTCAACTCAACATAAGTAGGCCCACATTCCCTCCCGTTTTTCTTCCCTTCCTTTTTTGGTTCTTCCCGTTAAGGCACAGAAATGCTCGACACTAGTCCCCGGCTCGTCCGGTTGAGCCAGGCAGTTGAGAAGGAGGGAGAACCCACCCAGCCCAACCAGTGGCTACCACAGCAACCGGCGACCACCCCAGCACCGTGCGTGCCCTCGGGCTTGGAGAGCCGCTTCCAAGCACGAGCACCCTAAACCCGAGTCCCATCATCACAACCACTAGGATTCCCCAGAATTGGGTGTGGTAAAACATATGAAAATGTAATGAAAGCCTGAACTAAAATCAAAGTGTTTGAGCGTAGATAGAGTTAGAAGAGGAAGGTAGAACCGGAGAGTAGGCAAAGCCGAGCCCATCAGCCATAACCATCGACCAAGCCAAGCCGACAGTAGCATACCCCGTCCAGCGGTGTTCCCCCTTGAGGGTGAGGAGGAGGTCGAGGGAGCGGCCGAGTAGTCAGAGTAGTTGTCGAAGTAGCCGAGTAGTCGTAGGAGGCCAAGTAGCTGAGTAGTCGAAGTAGTTGTCGGAGTAGTCGAGTAGTCATAAGAGACCGAGTGGCTGAGTAGCCGAGTAGTCAGAGTAACCAATGGCCAAAGTAGTAGTCGGAGCAGCCGTAGCCGGAGTAGCTGAACCGTCGAAAGGCGAGGAGCGCAAATCCAATGAGCAGCTACCAGATACGACATGTAACCACCAGATCCGACGAGAAGAAGCGATAGAAGCCCCCAAGTAAGGCGAGAGCGGCCAGAAGAGGTGAGATCCATCTGGATCTGAGCCGGGAAAGGTGAGCGCGTTGAGTAGTTAGGCTAGGAAGAGCTGCAAGCCTTGAGAAGGAGGAGAGGAGGTAGTGTCTCCAACGCCGAGAGAGCGGAGGAAGAGGAGAGCAGTGGCCAAGAACCGAGTGTCGGCCAAGTGGAAGAGAATGAGTGTTTTCCACCGGCCGAGAGGGGCCAAGCGTTAAAGGCAAGGAGGGAGGAGTGCGAAGCGTCGGCCGAGGAAAAGGGGAGGCGAAATGTTCATCGGTCGAGCGTGGCCATGGGCTGAGTGTTGGGCCAGGCCAAAAGGCCTAGGCCTTTGGGGCAGTTTTAGCAGTAGGTTAGCAGGCTTTTGTTTATGCTTTAGCCAGTTAGATAAGTTAGATTTCCACCGGTGCAGGAAGGAGAAAATTTTCCAATCTATTAGTACCTTAATTAAATAATTTCCTATAATAGTGTCTGCCTGTAATGCAGAGATCGACCAAGCTCAAGCCGAGGTAGCAGAGCAATTTGCCATTGATTCCAGCACTTAATACTGATCAAGCAAGCTAATTCTTGATTATAAACATAGTTATGTCAAATGTACAAATTATTTCTTGTACCATTATGATATACTTGCATTAGAAAAATATTTTGAAAAAAGCAAATGGATCAGAAAGATTAAGAGTTAAAGAAGAAAAGAAAAGAGGAGAAAAAGAAAGAGAGGGAGAAAAGAGTAGTTAAAGTCTGTGGCCCGGCTGAGAGGTGGGTGCAGCAGGACTATAGGAGTATGTAACTAGGAGGGTAAAGGGAACTTTGAAAAGGTAGAGAGAGGGCAGGCATGAACCCTTTACATATGGTTAGAATATAAGGACCTACCGAACTCTCACTCGAAACAGGGATCGTAAATACCATGCCAACCATTTTTCTGTCTTGGATGGGTAGAAACTAGTACCCTATTGCGTTATTCATTCCTTCATATTAGGTAAGTAAATATGTGTGAGTAGAGATGGATGAAGCTCAAAACCAGTAACACCAATCTAGAGGTGAGTAAGTCCCGAGACGCTATATGCGTAGGTGGAGCGTTGGGCCGGGAGCCGATCCATCCAACATTATTTGAAGTCGGTAGAACCCGAGTGAGCGAACCATTATATCGGTGGAAAATAAATGGGCTGGAGATTTGAGCAACGTAACTTAGAAAATGTTCTGTACTTTGAACTTGACTCCACACTAAAGGAAATGTGGAAAACCTAGTTTTGATGGTTCAGAGTAGCTATGGGTATAGTGGCACAAGCCTGCGTAGTGCTAGACCAAATCATAAATTCATGCCAGTCTCTTGAATTGGAGACTACGATAATCGCTAGAGATCTTTCTTCACCCGAGTAAAAAGTAGAATTTTTATAAGTTAAAAGATTGAGATTTAGTTTGATAACACTATTTTTGAGGAATAAAACCTAGAAACTTTAATAGCCCCAGAAGAGAGGCATACAATACATTTTGCTATTATAATGCATGTTGAGTACATCATTACTCACCCTTACTATTATCTTCCTTTGTTAGACACTGCTCTGATTGGAGAATACTCTGAGCCAAATGATGGGGCAACAGGCATAGTCGAGCTCACCGGGGAGGAGGATGACTGTTGCGAGGAGCCAGTAGAGGTGGACCCCCTATACGATGGTTAGGAGAGCAGGTGACCGACGAAGCTGAGCAGGAGAGCCATAGGGTATAAGTTTGTATCTTTTATCCCCTATGTATTTGTAATTAAGACCATAACCCTCGTGGCAAGTGCTGTAATAATGGTATAGTTTCTACATTACTATTCTGCTACGCAACTCAGGTAAATGCGTATTATTTGTCGGAACTGTTCTGCTAATTAGGAAAATAATGATCCGTTTGCTTAAATATGATTATCCTTGGGATAATTACACGGGGCGCCACAAAATTCTCAAATCAAGGCCTGCCTTTTTTTATTATTCTAAAACATCAAGCAGCAACGAACACATATAGAATATGAGTGTCTAAATGGAAAACATGGGTAGTTAGTGTAGAGGGATCTTTACTAGAGGATTAGTGCTTCAAAAAAAATTTCTTCAGAAGCCTTAGTGGCAGCAACGAACACTGAGTCGCCGCTTGCACCACCGCTAAAGCCCTGCAAGATGCGTACCAACACATAAATTGAGTAAGAGAATTATATTTAAATTTTGGAATCATGAATTTTTGTGAAGTTTCACAATATAAAAATTATGCTCATTGAAAGAAATGAAAGCAATTGGGATCTATGACTTACATAGGCACAATACAGGCGCAAAACACAAGACTCAAGACCTATATAATGATAAATAATGATCTCTTGAATCTAGCAACAACACTAAGGGAATCGTCATGAGTCCATAAGCAGATAGAAGGAGCAACAGGGATAAAATGAGAATGTCTGTGAAAGGGATAAAGGGAAGGAGGCCAACCGATGAAACCAAATGTCGGATACCAGTCTGTATGGAATAATGAGCTGGATGAATGTAATCAATATCACTGCAAGAGATATATAAAACAACAAAGTTCAGTCACAAAGCATATATTCATCACAGCTAGTAAAGAAAACAGAGCGTTAAATCAAAATTATATTTAAATTCTTAACCTATGTTGTGCTCTACCTAGGCATCCTATACACATCACATGTGCCTATTGCACTAAAAATTCAAGAGAAATAATTGATAGTAGATACAAAATATCAACCCTTGTTAAGGCATCCATAATACATGTGGAAAATGAAGCACAATTGTAACACATTTGTGGTTAGTGGCTATTGAAACCACCTTCACCCCTTCCATGTTTTTCGGTCTTTCACATCCCAAAGATTTAGATACATGTTATGATAAGCGCCAGAGGTCCATCATAGAGAAGCCTCCTGGGGAAGGAGTGGCAATGGCAAGGCACAACAACACATACCTAGTTTCATTGCTGCTTTGACATTGTGTTCAGTATATGTCAAGGAAAGAAATAGAGCAAGGACTCGTATGAGTTGCAGGTATTATTTCCATGGTGTGCCAACCACGCTGAAGCCTGTAAAAACAAAAAGATGTTTGACAGCCAATGTGGAAATGTCATACTTGTTGGCTTTGCATGCCTCCAAAGCTAACATTGCCTCCTTCAAGCTCTGCATAAATGGATTGGGGATGGTAGGAGCAAAGAGCGATTAGTATCTCTGAAAATCTGACATCCAGAACAGAAAACGATTATACTATGCTCCATAATGTGAAACAACGTATAGAAGAACTAAACTAAAGGAAACAAATATTGGGAAAGCACATACAGAGAACTAAACTTGACCCCAAGAGGAAAGAAGTGGAATCGACAACAAAAGGACAAACAAAAAAAATCTGTAAGGCATATATCAAGTTCCTCGGTGGTTGCCTCCATATCCTAAATCCCTGCATACAAAAAAATGACAAAAAAAAAGGAGAAACAGAGAGAGGGGGACAGAGGGAACTCACTGGTTGTACGCAGCGACCGGCTGCCAAGTCAAAGATGAAACATGCCAAATCGGTGGGAGCAGCAAGGTTTAGGGCAGGATAGCCCCTAGCAGTCGGCCTCGCGCTAGCCTCCTCCCCGTCGTTGCCAGCACCACACATCGCCCTCGCCCTGGCACCACCTCCTGCCCTTCTCCCCGCTGATATGGCCACTGGTCGCCCTAAAATGGATCTGCGGTGGCGGGATGGGGCGACGGAGAAAACAGAGGAGAGGGGAGAGGAAAGAGGGACGGCAGTGTCGCTATGGATGGTACGGTGAGAAGAAGCTCTATGAAAGCGCCAACGTCTTTGGGGAGGAGAGGGAGGAGGCCAAGGCGAGGACGGTGCGGGGCTCGGCAGCGTCCTTTTCCCCACCGGGGCCGCCGTCACCGGCCATCCCTTTCCCCTCGATCACCAGGCACCGTAGACCTCGTCGAGGTACGGATGGCTCGACGGCGGCTCGGGCGACGTTGGCGGCGAAGCGGGGTGGGCGAGAGTGAGTTCGAAGGGAGAAACCGACCATCGAGTGGGGCAGCAACCGGCCCACGTGGCCCAGCAACTGGCTGACCACGAGGGAACACGTTTCTCGCTCGATCGGAGGGAACGGGACCACGCGGCGACCGACGATTAGAGGACTAAACGTAGGGATCTATCATGGGCTTGCCATCCTCACGCGCTTTAGGTTAAGCGAAGATTTCACCAACAGTAAGCACCGACAAAGTATGACTTTTTTTCTTCTTTTTTCTCTCTCTTAGTGGAAATTACTTTAGAAATCCTTACAAATAACCAGCATAACTCGTGGTTGGCGGGAATCCAAACATGGTCATCATGCATCGAGATAAGAATGAAGGTACCACTTAAATATATTTTTCGACTACCATAGTTCACTTAATTGCTACTCAATCCAACGGCTCAAAATCTCTTCCCGTCCTAGAAAGCACGGAACTTTCCTTCTAAGGCCCCGTTTGGCACAGCTCAGCTTCACTAGTGAAGCTGTTTTTTTTGTTTCAGCTTCACGAGCAGCTTCACCGATGAAGCTAAATTTGTTTTGGAAAACTGTTTGGCAAAACAGCTTCACCAACAGCTTCATGCATGGCTGAGAGAGGGCAACTGTCCAAGATGCCCCTGTCTACCTGACTTGTTCTAACATTTGGAGTTATATGTTTGTATATGGTCATATGAATTAAAAAATAATATATTTGAATGAGTATGAATTAAAAAAATTAAAGAGGGGCAGTGAAATTTTGGCAAATGCGTGTAATTTTGGTGAACCAGAGGGGCAGTGGGTTCCTAGGACTGCGGGCCTGAGGGAGAGAGCTGTGAAAAGCTACTTTTTTCAGCTTCACCTCTCCCCATTCCTTTGTGAGAGCAGAAAAAAAGGAACTTCACCCATGAAGCTGTTTGCAAAAAGGGTGTTTGGCAAAAAACAACTCACAACAACTCATGAAGCTATTGGTGAAGCTGTGCCAAACAGGGCCTAAATTCGCTTCGTCAACGCAAGTGGTGGGGTAATCTTATTTCAATGACGCTAGTTCAAGCAAACAAGGTATAAAATCATTAACGGCTAATGTTATGCTTGGTACCCTTTGTATGCGCAATAACCTCTAGGTTGAATCTAAGTTACACGGGACTGCACAAACATACACGGTATCAAAAATAAAATAGACAAATCTAAAAAAACTAATTAACAGCAACAAAATAATCACGATGAGAGAGAGATTTAGTAAATTTAACCGTAAATTCCTTAAACACAACATCAAAATATCACAATCCTTTTAAACCTTTTAGAATTCTCGCATCTTTATTATATACAAGAATACAACCCTCTTAAACCTTGTAGAACCCTCAGATCTTACTCTATACAAAAATCTAATATAAAAAATAATCTAACATCTAATTCTCTCACGTATCTCTTACTTTGGATGAATTGCTTTGTGGCTTAGGTTTCCCATGACCATCTCTCATAACTTTATATAGTACCTATAGTTCTCCTCTAAAAAGTTGTATGAATACTAATCCAATTAAGAGTAGGAGTTGCTCCTACTATGATTCATATAAGTTACTTATAGCATACATATATATCACATATATCTAAGTGCTAGTAGGTTAGGATACGAGTCTAACTCTCAACAGCTAACAAAGCACGTAATACCATTGGCACAAAAGTACCATGTAAAGAGAGAGAAAAAAACGGCTCGTTTGGACGCACATAATCCCGTCCCGGCTGCATCCCCAACCCGAAAAAAGAAAGGTTGAGAAAAGGCGTAAGATGACAAGCATGGTACGCCAAATCTTTGAAGCAGTTGCCTGCCTGCCCCCATGCAAACAGTAGTAAAGCGGCGGCAAGGCTGTCATCACAAGCGATTTCTTCATATCAAGTATCGAATTAAGGGACCACCACGCCACGAGCAATTTGCACAAGTTGCCCGATCGATTGACGAACGCATCAGAATTCAGGAGACGAGATGTATGCGTGCATGGGCTAGCTTCAAAGACGAGACGCACTTTTTATTATTATTGGGGGCGTTGTGATAAAAGAGATCTCCGGATAACATTAGCTTATTCCATCCGGGGTGATCCTTCCCAGCCAACCACCGGTCGCTCATTAGTTGCTTCGATGCTGCAAATAGCATAATGTAATGCGCGACCAGCATAGATGTACTATAATGCAATGCCAGCATGGCACACGTACGAATCGATAATATTGTTGATGAGTGAAGAGTTTGTTTACTTCTGAAGCTTTGAGGTCAGAAAAGGAAGGAAGAAAATAAATCAAGGCTTGCGCTGGGACGGAGACCTGTGAGTCCGTCACTGGGACGTTGTGTCGAGTGGATAATATTGGGTGGGTTTTTAGTCTATGGATTATGATTTAAATATTTAAATTCTATCTATCCATAAAAGACAATACGTTAATCGCATATGATTTTAACCGATACAGCTAAACTCAGTATACTTTTTACTATAATTTTTATATTGACCCATCTTAAAAAATTACACCATTTAAAAATTAGTTATTATAGATAGTATAAATATAAGTCTAACTTTAAACCTAAAAGAATCTGGCCGGATATCAGCTCAGTTCGGCGTGGGCCAGTAGCTCATAATAGATTGTTTGCCTCCACCGCACTCAAGATGAAAGGGTCAACTCGTACACCGGCCATGAGCAACTCTGCCTCTTTTATCAGCCCAACAGTAACGAAAAGACTGTGCACAGGTAGATGCTCACATGGTTATCTGAACATTTTGCTGAGTTTTCAACCTCTGTGCTCTAATTGCCTCTAAATATTATCTGAACCCAAAAAGGAAGAAATGGAACTGGAAAAACATAAATAAATAAGACATCAGTAGGAAATACTGATTGATCTATCGATCTGTGCACCCATCACAGCTTTGAGCTTTCCTTCTCCATTCCATACAAAACACTAGTCAGAATAAATAAGCCATAAATTAGCCTAAAAGCATCCAAGGTGCTGCCTTTATCTACAACTTCCTTTCCCCTTCTTTTCTAACAAACACCAGGACCAGGGTGTTCCTGAGCACAACAAAATTTGTGGATCATCGAAGCAGCTGGTATATCAGGATTTAAAACTTCTTTCACTTAGAACTAACCCCCCCCCCCCCCAAGGAGCTAATGATTCCATGAGTAGCCCCAACAAAAACCAGCAGAAGAAAGAAGCAAAAAACATATCTTTTTTTTGGGGGGGGGGGGGGGGGGGCTAACTCCCTTTCATCAGGTCTCTACCGCCAAACTGCTGCTGCTGCTGCTGTTACTGGACAATCTTGGCTTCGTCCTGTCAGGTGAGGAGAGCCCCTCCTGCTCCATTGCTGCCGCCTTCCTCTTGTTGCCGCCGCCGCTGCAGTCACTGATGGTTCCATCAGCAGTTACTTCAGCTGCTGTTTCATTCGCCTTGAGTGGTGGCTGTTCTTGCGGCTGTGGCTGTGGCTTCGGCTGCTTCCTTTTGAGCAGGTGAGACTTCAGCTTCTTCATGTCAGCGAGCTTGACAGGTTTCAGAAAGAACTCCTCTGCACCATCTTCCAAGCACCTGAAATATTGTGGAGTCCAATCTTTATCAGAAAAATAGGAAGCATTAGGAAGGGAACAGGAGTATCTATGAGGACACTTTGGCTAAAGATTGCTTGGAAGGGTTTCTCTTATTTCCTCCCTTTGGTTTCTCTGCTTCTGTGATCACATCACTCAAAGGACATGTCAGAGATCTTTGCCAGGAGAAGGAAAAGATCTGGTCTTTTGATTTCAGGACCTTTTGACTCAGCCCCAATGCATGCCTTCTTTAATGCCATCCCCCCTTTGCCCCAATTTTTTTACCACTGGAAAGTGACCACAGAAATAAAGAAAACATTTTTGCCATAAATCTTTTTTTGGTGTGTGTCTGAAAGATTTTGTGAGATCTTGACCCACCACAAGGCATTGATAGGAACCTTTCCTATGCTTTACATCCATGTCACCAAGATATGCAATCTAATGCATGAAAACACGGTGCATTCACTGCCCCCCATTACATTACAACAACATTAAGGGAGCTGTTGTGGGGGAATTCCTGGACTTTTCTTCCCTTGTCCCATCAAATCACAATGCTATTCCCCTCTTTTGTTCACACCTGAGGGGCCAAATCTTCTGCATTGGCTTCTATCAGATTATTTAAAGTTTCATTGGAGCCTTGCGGAAATTTTTTAGGTAGCCAGTAACAAAAGAGCAATAACAAACGCATGTTCTGAATCTTATTTTTTTCGAAAATTCTTCTACTAGAAGAATTATATCGGCAGAGTTTGGAAAAAGAAAGCTTCTTTTTTAGAGATTTTCTTTGCAAGTTTTAGACCTACCAAACTAGCCAGCCTTTTACTGCAAGGTACAAAATTCAGGGGGAAAAGTTGCAAATCTTTTAAGTAGTTAAGAAATCAATCCCAAAGTCTGAACAAGCTCTTTCTAACATTAAATAATCCCTTAGGCACTCAATTCTTTTAGGCAAAACTGGTATGATGGCAGTATATTCCTTCTGCTCCCCACAACTCCCCTCTCCCTTTCTCTCTCTCATATGAACCATGTAGTGCACAGTTAACATCAGATCCACGCAGACACCAAAACAGTAAAAACCCCATCATTTTCATTTTGTACCGCGGCACTGCGTACCTATTTCACGAACTGGATCGATCATAACTAGGGACATCGTAAAGTTCTCCAACCTCATGGACCAACAAAAAGAATTCCCAAAAAAAGATAAAACAAGGAGAGGGCTTTAGTGGAGTTTCAGCTCACCTGTTGATCCTTGCAGGCACATTCTCAGAAGACATGATCACCACTGGAATGTCCTTCAATAAAGATGACCCCTGGACCCCCCAAAATTAACATGCAAAGGAACATATTTTTACTCCCAACAAGGACCAATATTTATGGATTTATAAACACTGAGAAGGAGTTAAGGTTCTGCAAATCTTACCTTGACCCTCTTCAGCAGATCGTATCCTGTCATGCCAGGCATGCAGTAGTCAGTGATGATCAAATTCACATCAATCTCCTGCAACTCAGAAATCACATGATAAGTTCAGGATTCCAAGCCAAGAACAGGAATGAAGATACTAGAGACCAATCCAAATAGAACATGAACAAACCAAGTCAATTAATTACCTGATGGTCAGGGGGGGAGGAAGAAGGTGATGATGAGTCATCCCCCTCATCCCTCAATCCCAGCAGCTCCAGGGCCTTGCTCCCAGAATCCACAGTGGTCACTGTGCCACCCAACAAGAACAGAATTCAAAAGATGTTAGAAAACTCGACAACAAAGAAGGAACATCCTATTCAAGGTCAAGAACACACACACTCTGAGCCTCACTATAGCACTCACCTTGGTAGGACGAGGTCTTGAGCAGCATCTCGATGAGCTTCCTGTCGATCAGGCTGTCATCCACCGCAAGAACATGGAACCGGGACTCGGCATCAACCACTGTCATGGCAGAACAAGAGCTACTCGAAACCGAACGGATCCACAGAGCCTCTCTCTCCTTGTAGTTGTTGGGCTCAAGCCAAGGGAGGGGAAATAATCTTGCAGATTTCTTCCTTGCTGCTGCGGGAATGGAGGGGTCAGGGGAAGGGGAGGTGCTGCTTCGTGGTTAATGCGGCATCTCGAGGATAGCGAGGATATAGGCAAACACCATGACATGCAGCAGCACCCACCACATCACACCACCACCATCGCCTCCCAGGAAAGCAAGATCCGACCAGATCACACGCCCGAATCTCCACGGCAAATCGGCTCCATGATTTCTTCTTTTCTTGTGGTCTCTGCCCCTCTCTCTCTCTCTCTCTCTCTCTGTCTCTCTGTATTCTCTCTCTTGCGGTGAGTTTTGAGCTCTCGGCTGGTGGTGTCGATGGTACGCAAGGGAGGCTCCCCGCACAGTTCTGCTCTGGTTGCTTTCTTTCAGCTCTTGTGGCATTTAGGGGTGACGTGGTTCGTGGTCTGCTGATCGACGGCGGTGCTTTGGGCCAGGGCGTTTTTTGAGATTGGTGCGGGATGCCACGTCGCGTCCTATGGAGCTGTGTTATTTTGCGTTGATGCTCTTGACAAAGTTGGAAATTTGATCGGATAACCTTGTCGTTGCACAGTCCAACGCGGCATGTTTAGCCGTGTTGTAAGCGTGTCATTTGCCAAGTAGTACTGTACTTAATATGAGCTAGGAGAGCCCTGGTGTTACAAATTACCAGTACATGTTTTCTGTTTTTGTTTCATTTCAATCAGCTACACACCCTGCTCGGTTGGGCTGAAAAGTTATGGCTTATGACTGAAATTGCACTGTAACGGTTGAAATTTCACTGTACATAAAGATGGCTTAATTGGTGTAATTAAATCTAAAAAAATTAAAAAATAGAAAAAATATGTTAGCTCATCACGGACAATGTAAATTAATACGGGAAAAAAGAACTAGCAAAAAAGTTAAAAAACTAAAAATTTAGAAAAAAAATAAAATTTATAAATAGTAAAAAATAAACCAGAAATTAGAAGCTGAAGCTCAAATAAACGGTCGGTGTAAAATTCCTGTAAGCCCTAAATTGTTCGAAACGGGCTCACCGTCCGAGGCCTCAATTTTTTAACGGGAGAGGGAGGCATCCTTCACCCTCATGGGCGGGTCCCACCAAAATCCGGGGCGAGATCCGCTGACGTCACCCGTTGCCAACCCCTTGATCCTTCTCTCTCCAATCGCCGTTTCTCCGCTGCGAGTAGCGAAAAGGCGGAAAACCATGTACTACATACCACACAAGGATACGCTCTCATCTTTCGTCTTGTGCTCGTCTCCTCGCTATGCTTTCAAAAGAAAAGGCGCTCGTCCCCCTCTCTCCATATGAGTCAATCGGAGACAGTAGTAGTATTTTTCTCTCTCCTCCAATTAGGCCGCTACCGCAGGATTGTGATCAGGGAGGACCGTGACTGTGATTACAGGCGATTCTCGTTTGTCGATCAAAAAAAAATGTCTGAACCAGATGCTACCGCTAAAGAGCTACATTATTTTTGCTACAGTACGTCCCACGTTATCTTTGTTGCAGTATCTAAGGCTCTGATCAACTCGACTTCGACTTCTGGCTTATTTTTTACTATTTATAAGTTTCGTCTTTTTCTGAACTTTCGACTTTTTGTTGAGCTTTTTTGCCGGTTCTTTTTTCCCGTATTTGTTTGTATTATACGTAATGGGCTAACATTTTTTATATTTTTAAATTTTTTAAATTTAATTATGCTAAATAAGCATCTGTCAGCTACAGTACTTTTTTCAGCCAGCTACAGTGTTTTCGGCCATAAGCCATGAGCTTTTCAGCCGAACCGATCACCACTAAATCGATCTTAGTCTTCGTTTTTTATCTGATAGCTAGAAGCAAAATCACATTCTATAATGCAGTAATTTTGCTTCGTAGCATTAGGGTCCCATTCGTTTGGATTTCAGTTTCTGACTTTGAGTTTCTTATTTTTCATTTTTTCTATCTTTTTGGTTTTTCTCTTTTTTCTGTATTTTTTGTATTATCTGTTATGGGCTAACCTATTGACGAGAATACAATAATCCTCTAATTATTACGTCATTATATTCTCTGAATATACCCCTTAACGATAACGGAGAGATTTCCCAACGTAGTTGGGATTCTTATTACGACTACCTATTGGTCGTAAGTCTTCCTACGACCACTCAGTTGTAAGTCTTACTACGACTACCTTTTGGTCGTAAGTTTTACTACGACCACTTAGTCGTAAGTCTTTTTACGACCAAGCAATACTCCGATAGGGGCAAAGGTAAAACACCTGCATGAAAGGATAAAAAAAGCCTAGGTGGTGCCCTTTCCATAAAAGGGATGGGCACGACCTTCGCAATTGCTGAGTTTTTCCGACGAAAACTTGAGAATTACTATTTTGGTAAGGGGCCACTTCCCACGCTCTAGGAGGTAAGACAATCGAGTGGTCGAAAGAACTCAGACGAGGACGACGACATGCCTTTCTAGAACCCGAAGCACACCATCGAACATATCTATGGAGGATCCTCGGCATACGAGTCCAAGAGATAGTATAAGGCTATCGAACGAGAGGTAAACTCTATCGACCCTCCCCTTGTCAATAATCTTTCTAAATGGTCGGAAGTCACCATCTCTTTCGAGAAAAGTGACTGTCTGATCCCTTCGACTCGATCCTATTGGTTTTCGATTGTAGAAAGAAGTTCAAAAACTCACCGGCTGCATGACGACTTTAAGTCATTTCATTGCACAACTGGGAGAGAAGAGACTTTCTTTCTTCAAACTTTGTAAGAAACACGAAGGTTTTGAGTGGTTGAAGGAGGCGAATAAAGCCTTTGAGGATGTCAAGAGATATCTTGCGAGTGCTCCTGTCTTGGTTTCTCTGAAGCCAGATAAGACACTCTTAGGGGGTGTTTGGTTGCCAGCCACACTTTGCCACAGGTTGCCACGCCTAAGGTTAGGCAAGTTTGACCAACTTGGCAGCTGTTTGGTTGCAGCCACAGTTGTGGCAAGATTCCCTTCCAGCAAACTAGGTCCCACGCGTCAGTGACTCAAAAAAGTGTGGCAAGATTCCCTTAGGCTTGCTAAGGTGTGGCAAAGAATTTGAGCACCTCAACTTAGGCAAGTATGGCAATTTTTGTTGGCAAATGATGGCAAAGTGTGGCTAGCAACCAAACAGCCCCTTAGTATATCTTTCCGCCACACCATAGATCTTACTGCAACCAGCATATTCCGAACTAGCTTGTTTATGGCGACCTACTTCGTCATGGGTCGTCTGGCAAGGCGATTAGAACGTGTGCTCATTCCTTATAACTGCACACGATCTCTCTCTGACAATAATCATCGCACGGCAAACGGTCCACTACGTCTCTCTGACAGTAACTTCCGTCAGAAGGTTATTATCCGAAACGTTGAGACGTCTTTTGGCATGGAACAACGACCACCATTTCGTCGACTATATAAAGGTTGAGGGAAGAGTGGGATTGAGACACATTGAAGCAGGAGATAGTGTTAGACATTTCGCATTACTCTCAGTTGTAATTCTTTCTCTAAGTAATAGCCACACAGAACGTAGGGTTATTATTCTCCCAGGAGAAGGGCCGAACCTGTATAAAAATTCCTATGTCTCTACTCTATATGTTCATACACCGAATCTTCTAGGTTTTCTCCGAATCCAAACAAATCATACGTAAGATCGATACTAAAATATCGACACATGTTTTTCTATTTTTAAAATTTTAAATTTTAATTACACTAAAAAACTATCAACAGTTACAGTATAATGTAAGCTAGATATGGTACTAAACAGTGAAAAATAAATTATAAACTATAAAAATATCTAAATAAGCAGGGCCCAAAGGCTCTTGTTGCGAACCGAAGGTAAAGGAAGGGAGGTGGAAGCAATTCCACGTGACCCGCGCAGGATCTGCCCCCATGCGCCCCAACCCGACCCACCTGCCGTTGCTTCGCTTCTCGATCGGTTTCAGTCTCTCTCTCTCTACGCTCTACGCCGTGCCAGTCGCGGTCTACGAGCGCCGAGCTGTGCATGCGAGCGAGTGGGGAAGCACGTCGCTGTCATATCGTCTCCCCTCAACAAAGGATGTCTCGCGCGCACCGCACTCGTACCTAACCAGCCTAGGGGCGTACACGTGCTCGCCTCATCGTGTACCACGCAGCCGGGCCCGACATCTGCTCGATCTGGTAGATAGACCAGCACTAACCGGGAATATGGACGGATGGGATCGCTCCAGTTGATGCTGATGCTGACAAATGCTACTTGGAGGAGAACAAACACAGTGGTTGGTTGAAGGTTAGCATAGTGAAGAAGGTGGGCTCTTTTTTCCTTCAGCCATTCCGTTCTATAGGAAGATGTAACATATTATTATTGACTTATTCTTCCAAGGGGGACATTTTCTTGACAAATGATTCTTCTTTTCTAACACAATGAAAAGGATGTATTATCCACACGAACATGGTTGGACAACACTCGCACCAAGCGGCCGGTCACGTTAGCTCTCTCCTTTTGCCTCACGCGTTTAGTGCTGATGCTTACTTGCGTTTTTGCACCAAGCTTCCAGCTTTTTTATATTATAACGTTTTTTTTAACTGTAGTTATTATTAGATTTTCAGTGTAATTAAATTAAAAAATATTATATCATCATAGAGAGTACAAAAAAATAAGGGGAGCAAGAAAATACAAAAAAACCAAAAAACTAGAAAAAATAAAATTAAGAAACTAAAAGCCTGAAGCTCTAATGAGCTATTGTCCGCAATTACATTCATAAATAGTGTTAGCAGGGAATAAATGTTATCAAGTCAAAGTAGCATTAGAAAATAGCAAATTGAAAATTTGCGACCGATATAGCACTTGTCAGAGTGCTATTGCGATCGCTATTTGCAGTCCGCTACCAGCGCAATGTTTCAGTGCTACTAAAACCTGAAATATGTACAAGCTATTATACCAACGTGTAAATAGTTGATAATCCTTAGCCAAATTAGTTGACCTTGTCTATAAGATATAGTCGTTTTGGGTGTCGTCACCATTCCCTTCTTGCTCGATGGCAGCTAGTGCTTATCCTCCACAACTCCACGACTATCGCAAAACAGGATCGTATGACGTAATCAGATGGGATGAATGGTTGCCTCCGCTTTTTAAAACCTGAAAACAAATCTCAAACCAGAAGAAAAGTAATCTAAATTATCGGAAGAAACTTTCGACCGCTCGCTCGACCTCCTTTACGTGCGCTCGATAAACGCTTTGATTGTTCGATCGCTCGCTATGACCGCCTTTGCACGTGGTCAAAATCTCCCTCCGCTCGAAAGATTTAGCCGCTTGAACGTTTCAACAGCTCGAACGAGAACACGCTAAAGACAACAACGCACTCGTAGATCGCAAGATCGTGATGTGTTAGCACACCGCCGTCGAGGACACAAGAAAACGATACTCAGAAAATATATCGCCGACGCTGACTAACTTTTCTTGGAATAGATCTGATCTATTATTTTTAGATCATGTTTTGTGGCTACAAAGCACCCTCACACCCCTAAAAACTCTAGCACAAAAAGCCTTCTCAGAGGCACCGCAAAATCTTGGCTAAAACCCTTAGTCTCTACCTGCTTTTATATAATAGAACACTAAACCGTGTTAACCTCAAACATGGACATCTCAAACCGTGTCCTTAACTACCTGGACATGCAATCCTATCTCTTCCGAAAATCAAGAGACCCGAAACCTTTCCAAACACGGGTTTTAACCAAACTCTAATCCTTCCCGTTACGGACTCCTTCCATAACGTTTCTAATTTCACCACATGATGAAGCCTCCAGGACAGTATCTCCTATATCTTCATCACATATCATCATCATATGTTGAAGCTTTCGAGATCGCACCTCCCGTATCTCCTCCACGCATCATCCTCACGTGTTGAAGTCTCCGGGACCGCACTTCCCATATCTTATTCACGCATCATCACGTTTGATCTCCATGTGCTCCAGCATGAGCCCGACCACCTCACATGACATTCTCGACCGCTTGGATCTCAGATTTCTCCATCCTAGTCCTAGTCCTCCTTGTCACCGACCATGACCGTCTCCACGCTTACTTGCACATGCAAAGACTAAAGAAACGTTTTCCCTGGCACAAGTTCTTAACATCTATACCAACATCAGCACACACACGTATAACCATAACTTTAACCAACCATCAACACCAACTAGGTCATCCATGACCACAAATCTTATCGCTATCCAGAAATCAACTTCAAACAGCTCATGATGACCACCGATTCTATCGCTATCCAAAACACTAACTTCAGATAACTCATTACGATCGGTTACAACCACTGTGCAATACCAATCGCTAGCGCATAGAGTACTCAAACATAAGTACTTAGGAATTACCATCGCTCCACTCAAAACACAGTACTTAGGAATTACCATCGCTCCACTCAAAACACTTGGGAATAACATGCATCGCTACCGACCACACAACCATCGAGTTCTGACGTTATACCGCATCACCGACAACCACTACTGAGCACCTACTAGGTAATGTAGCACCGAACACAGTTGCGAAATCCATGACCACAAAGCTTTCGACTACCAATCAGCAAAGTTTCACTGTGCCACCACCAACCAACAATGACACTTCCACGCTACCACTCTCACCAACCTCGACCTTGCTCGACGGTTCCCCCCTTCCCACAAACTGCACATACACCATCAGCCTTTCCATATATCGTCGCACCAGGGTTACTTGTAATCTCTATGTACTGTTCCTAAGTGACGTTGCCAACCACCTTCTTCAGCTCCTAAAAAACTCCTCCGAAGCTCCAACCACTGTGATAGTCACCTCCTCAAAGACAAACTTTTTTCTGCTTGTCTCTCTATCAAATGCACTCCATACACACCTCCTGAGCTTAGGTAGATCCATCTTCTTCAAACCTGGAGCCCGGATCATGGTATGTTCATAATTTTGTAGGTCCGCCCCGTACAGCCGTCCTGTACGGCACCCTCCCTGTAGAACACAAACAAATGTTCTATATCCTACATCATATACATAGCACAAATGCAAACGAAATCCACTTATTTTTGAATATACTAAATACAACTAAATATAACAGAAAATGATCATGCACATGTATATAACAGAGCTACAAATTATACCTACGGACATGTGCATATATGCATGTGTCCATATACACACATACAATACACACACAAAAACTAAAAATAACAGTGCCTATTACTGCAATATTATCATTATTTTCTAATTTTTTTAAGCTCACCAGAGCAATACATACATAAGTATATATGTAAATACATATTTCCTAAATTGCAAAGGCACCAAAAATAATAAAAATAACAGTGCATATTTCTTCTACATGGCTAATTACAAAATGTCATCATTATCGACACTAATATGTCATTAACATGGCTAATGATGAAATATCATCCGCATGAACTAAATACATATGCCAATTAAATATGGTAACTAAGCATATTTCATACTACCAAACCACCGTAACGCTAATGAAACACTAATGACATATTAGACGCATTGCTCGCATGAGAATGAAACATACTTCTTGTTGAAGTTTTTCATCGGATCTACACTTTTTTCAACTAGCAAATCTCCTAAATCACATAAAAAACATCTCAAAAAACTAATTGAAGCCCTCTACGCCTCTCTCTTGTTTTTTCTTCTCCCTCACTGCTCTCTCACTCGGCAGGGAAGAAATGAACTAGGGACTCCAGGTGAGAGAGCGACACAAGGAATTTATGCACGTGGGGATCACGCTAGCGAGCGACAGGGTAGCTGAGCGTCCGCCGAGCCGGTTGGGCACACCCGCCCCTGCCGAGGAGTGCGAGCTCGGCAAGAGGTGGGCTCGCTACTGGCGCTGACCACGCGGGAAGCTACCGAGCTACTGTTGCTCGGCAGATCGGTGGGCCACGGCCTATGGTTCCAGTCGCATCGTTGCTGAGCACGTAAAAGATGTTGAGCTTTGGCTGTTCGGTAGCTTAGTAGGGCCGGCCACCAACCTTGCCCATCACTTCACTGTTGCGCTCGGGCATCCTGCAACGCTTAATGCCTCCTACAAAGCTGGGGAAGCGCACCCTGCCGATGTTATAGAGGAGGCTATAATTATAGAAATATGTACCGAAAAGATAAAATTGAAAAAATGGCTACATCGTTAGTTATGCGTAGAAGTATACGAAGAACTACAGATTTCGAAAGGGGGACGCAAACCGCGGTTTTGAGAGCAATATGCTTTACGCAGATGAAAGATACACATACATGCATCGAATCGCACCTACACAAACCTCGAACGGCAAGCACTAAAAACTGCTACCGAAGATCGCACAGATGTGACCATCCGAAAACCACTGCAGGATTTGATGCACACACACGGGTGATTTTTTTCTTGTACTTTATGATTTATACTTTAAAATTAGATAGTACGTAGAAAAAAATAATCATACGCTATTTTGGCTAATAAAGGTAAACTTAGTATATTTTTATTATAATATTTTTATTGACCTTGTTTAAAAATATAATTACTATAATATAAATTATAAGTCACAGGTTATATATAAAAAAACTATAAGTCGGAGGTCATGGAAAATAACTCGGACAAATCTCTCTCGATATGACGGAGGGGGAGGCAGGCAGGCATAAAAGAATGGCGATCCGATCCGATCGATCTTACTCGAAAACGATACGTTTGTGCTGCCATTTATTTTCCGAATGAAGAGATGTTTGACGATTTGGACTAGCGACGAGACGTCGTTAGCACCCCCTCTCCTTTTTTTCCCGCGAAAAGCGAAACAGCCGTCACTGTGGCCCAGCGAAACTAGTCTTATTAGACGGAAGGTTTCGTAGTTCTCATCCTTCAATTCTGCAGATCGGAATAGCACTCGACTGAACATGTGATATATTTTGACAAGCAGGAGTATCTTGACTCAAGAGGATCGATCCAGGACCACAAGTTGTCCTCATTTTTAGTTTCTTTGAAAAAAGAACGATGAAGCAATGAGCTACATCAATGGCCCATGCACAACGTTAGCATTCTCTGTTATAAAATCCACAATAAAATGGTATGAATAAAAGAACGGGATATATGGATTTTACATAAAGAATCTTTATGAAAAAAATCACAGATACATAAAAACAGAATTCACTATACAAGGAGAATTACAAGTGTGGGATTATTCGGCATATATAACCGTACAATTATAAGGGTACATATACAGACTGGGGAATCAGAGTTCTCAACGGAGAAGTAAACCGAGTCAGAATTGGTTAAGCCACTCAACACCACGTCTGGCGCCAGTCGACGTATGTGCCATGTCCGGCACCGACATGACGACAAAATCGAATCCTACTTTGACACACTCACTATCACTTTTGTAGTTATGAACCAAACAGTGAACAATGGGGTTACAGGAAGGCCACAAAAGGGCTGCTTGGAGCCTTAAAAACCATGGAGATGGGGAAGAGAAGTGTCTGTATTACATAGCCTTGTCTCTAATAAAAATAATCTTCCCCCCTCATGGTGCCTTGAGGCACATACCTATAACCATGAGGAGGTTGCTTACACAAACACCCATACCTGGGTTTATTATTGTAGGGGTAATCACGTCCTTTCTCTCGTGACGGCCCTCTTGGGCCAACCACGTAGTCACATGATTACTGGGCTACTTTAGTGCAGTAAGACGTTCGGACAAAGATAGGGTCAATTCCCCCAACAGTAAACTCTCAAAGTTAAAGGGCTCCGATTTTAGTGGGTCGAGACCATGTCCGTTATTCCTTGGCCCCTTTCATCCCTTTGAGCCATTGAATTGTTGCTTCTTTGAATTTCCACCTTTGCCGACGACCTTGGCGTGCATGACATCCAAGACCAAGTCGTAAGTGGCGACAGTTTCTCTTCCAGTCGTGCGACATGGGCCATCGCGTCAGTTACGACGTGGGGCATGTCCCTTGATTCTCATGCCTGCCACGCCATCATTACATGGCGCTGTCGCAATATGTACATGGCGATTCTTTTCCCAGGTGTCTGCTTCGTCTCTCTCTGTCGGTTGCATCTTGCTACTTGTAATCTCTTTGGTTGCTGTCGTCCATTCCCCGTTGAGCTTTTTCCATTCATCATCTTCCTGCCGCTTGGCCACTGCTTGAGATGGGCTGTGGAAGTGACCGAAGCGATCGCAGTAGCGCATCGATTCCATCGAGCAGCCATGTCGATGAAGATGATCGCTTTGAAGTCATCGTCGGTGAGATATGGAAGGTGTCAGGGGAAGTTTGGCGGTGTGTTCATGAACATCCTCGGCGCGTCGATCGCGACAGACGAGCTGGTGGAGTCCCTTGTGCACAACGGCAAGATTTCGTGCTGCGAGGTCGTTTGCCTCCCTACTAGTGATGAGATCACGCTACAGTTGTGGGAGAGTGAGACACTGATGTTTGCGGCCTACTTCAACACCAGGCTCTGAATCCCCATAGCACGCTTTATGGGTGACCTTCTCTGGCTGTACGAGCTGGACCTTTAGCAGGTGACCCCGAACGCCATCGCTAGTCTTGTCGTATACTCCTGGGCAGCCCATTTGATAGGCTCCATCACCAGTGTTGCCATCTTTGCGTCCCTACACAACGCGTGATGCCAGTCGAAGCGGCTAGGTGATGGTTAGTATTCTAACATGTGCAACATCAGTTTGCAGCTCCGTGCCACTACTTCAAAGGGCTTCCTTGCGAACTCGACGCGGACAAAGTGGGAGTTTCACTGGCTGCGCAGCAGTGGTTCTACTACAAGATTCAGCATGATAGCAGCCTTTGCTTCACTGGATGCATCATGGACTTCGTTCAGTCGCCTCCCGTGAAGCTTGACCAGGATGACGAGTCCGGAGGTTCCTGGCAATCACGCTTTGACTGAACATGCGTGATTGTACCGAGGAATTTTGCATGCTTTGCTTGTTTCCGCAAGCCCGACAATTGGACATGAAGGTAGGTCCCGCTCGGATTGACGGGATCCAACCTTCACTGATGACACTGGCAAAGCTGACGAGTCCTGGTAGCTTTTGCACTTCGTTACGGACGCACTCCGAAGCTGAGGAAGACAAGGGCGACAAGGCTAACGACGACAACAACGACAATGACGACGATGATGACACCAATCTTCATGTCATTGACGTGAATGATTCGGACACGGATGGAGGCGAGGCTCCCTGCGACACGGGCCGTGACGTGGACCCGAGTGAGGGCCGACCCTCTGACGGTCTGGGGACACGCAAGTCTGGTGTGCCCCAAAGGCTGCTGTGCAAACCCTTCGCTGGCGGCGCTAATGGCTTCGTTGCCCCCTATGCAGCCTGCCTCCTCAGCCTTGCCGGGGCATCCCATGAAGTGCGCCTGATTGGAGACCTCTGCAACGGCCCCTGGGACTGGGTTTTGCATTACAACCGGCGTGTACTATTGTAGGGGCAGTCACGTTCTTTCCCTCGTGATGGTCCTCTTGGGCAGCCACGTAGTCATATGATTGTTAGGTCTCTTTGGTGCAAAGGCCGACTGGGCTAAGGTAGGGGCATAGCCATCCTTAATGTAAGTCTTAACACTAGACTTGAGCTAACTTCACCTTGCCAGCCTTGGGATTTTGAGCTGTGAATATGAATTTGCCTTGATCCGACCCGACCCGATCATGAATTTTATGTTAAAATGTGCTAATGAGCAGGCCCTGATCAACTCGGCTTCGGCTTCTGGTTTATTTTTCACTATTCATAAGTTTCGTCTTTTTCTGAACTTTTGGCTTTTTGTTGAGCTTTTTTGCCGGTTCTTTTTTTCCCGTATTTGTTTGTATTATACATAATGGGCTAACATATTTTTTATTTTTAAATTTTTTAAATTTAATTATGCTAAATAAGCCTCTATCAGCTACAATGCTTTTTTCAGCCAGCTACAGTGTTTCAGCCATAAGCCACGAGCTTTTCAGCCGAACCGATCACCATGTCACGAAGCCCAAGTCATCCAATCAGATTCCATCAGGTGGCCCGGCCCAGCCCGGCCTAGACCCGTAGAATGCTTGTGCTGAAAATTAGTTTACGGAGCTTGTACTGAACTAATGGCCGTAGAATGCTAATGCTGACAATTGCAGAGCATGTACTGCACTGATGGCTATAATCTGATCGATCCAATTTCCACCGATGGAATTATCTGCTGTAGAATTAATGAATTATCGAGCCAGCAGTTCGGCCTAGACCAAATCATCAGTTCCACCAACTGAATCTCGTACGGCCGATTTAAAAAGATATAGGTACTGTTAAGTTGGACTGGCTCTTGGGGGAGGATACAATGTACCTTGCTGATGGAACAAGAACAACCATGCCTGTGCTGTGTGTGTGCTGACTCCTCATCAGATTCCTCCTATCCTGGATTGAATTGGATTCGCTCAAGTCTAGTTGGACCTTTGAGGCATGCGGAGGCCTTGACCTATATACAGTAGATTACTAGCTAAGACGAATAGAAAAATGCTTAAGTACACAAGAGAGACCAATTGCTTTGTTTTTTTCCAAAACACGGAAAAAAGGGTTGGAACAGGTAGGAGTGATATACATAAATCTCCATAGATGACGACACGGCCGGGAAGGCTGCGAAATATGATCCGTGCAGATTTTAATTATACAACCATGTTGAAGAGGTTGAAATTGAAATTTATATTACACATAGGGGCATGTTTGGTTTCATGCATACGAGAGCCAAAGTTTGCCTTACTAAACTTTGGCAATTTGACCAGATTTGGCCATGGTTTGCTTTGATGCAAGAGAGAGAGAGAGGGGTTTAGGTTCCTTTGGCGCTTGATTGGTCAATTTGACCGCCTAGGTTTTGGTAACGCCAAAGTTAGCGTGGATTTCATGTTGTTCATTTGGGGAAAACCCCAAACAGGCCCTTAATTAACACAATCAAACATTTAGGATCTCCATTGCAAAGTATGACAAAATCAAATTTGTGTATAATCACCTGAAAGATCAAATACGGCAACAGAGTGAGTGAATGGTGTATCAAAAAAAAAATTCCCTAAATATTCACCAATCATCCACCTCAATAACTACAGAGCTATGAAGATTTGGATGGAAAGCCATCATAAAAACTAGCAATTCGAGATATTAAAAACCCACGAAAAATCAGTAAAAATGGAACCACCGTCGTTGTAATTGCGGTACTACCGCTTGCTACAATACTGCAGTACTACCGATACAGTAATCATGGTACTTTCGTTGCTACAGTAAAATCATGATGAATAGTATTTTTACCACGATTTCAAAAGCTAAAATCAAGAAACTTTTGATTCGTAAATCCAAATAACATGAAATTTTATAGGGATCTTCTCTAGGTTATCAAGAATCTATTCCAACAAGCGATCATGAAAATTATGGTCAAAACTGAGATATTTTTCAGTTTATTGGAAAGTTGCACCAAAACCGAGCTAAAACTAAAGTCAGTGAATACAACTTGCTCTTGGATGAACGATTGAGAGGGGGTGAATGGTGCCACAAAATTTTTCTCTAAATATTCACCAATTCTTCACTTCAATAGCTACAGAGGTATGAAGATTTGGCGGTGGAAAGCCACCACGAAACCTATCAATTCGAGACACTGAAACCCACCAAAAATCAGTAAAAACGGAACTACCATAATTGTAATTGCGGTACTACTGCTTACTATAGTAACCACGGTACTACTGCTATAGTAATCGTGGTACTTCCACTGCTACAGTAAAATCAAGGTGAATAGTATTTTCAGCATGATTTTAAAAACCAAAATGGAGACAACATTTGATCCGTAGATCTAAATGACATGAAATTTTATAGGAACATTCTCTAGGTTATCAATAACCTATTCCAACAAATGATCATGAAAATACGGCCAAAAGTGAGACATTTTTCAGTTTGTTAGAAAGTTGCACCAAAACCGAGCTAAAATCAAAATCGGTGAATACAACTTGCTCGTGGGTGAATGATGGCCAAGATGGTTTTAGATATATTCCCACATATCCCAGCAAATAATATTACAAAAGAAATCATGTCAAAAACCCTCGGATCAATAATTCACACTTTGAGGCCAAATCAAGTAAAAATGAGTTTTCTCATGAATCTTGCTATCAAAGTGCCTATATGGATGGAGATGTATTTCCAAGGATTATCTCCATTTCTTGCATGTCATTGGCACAGCAAGATCACAAGAAAGAAAGAGGAGAGATCAAAACTAACCAAAAGTTAAGCACACAGCAATTAAAAACAAGGGGGACTCAAGAGTTACGCAAAGATTAATGTATTGCTTACTTGAGAATGTAGATTTATAGCCACTCCACTTGGAAGGACAAAGAGAACTCAAGGCACTCATTCTCAAACCCTAACCATAGAGAAGAGAGCACAAGAGATGAGTTGAATGATTAACCTTACATGTCTCCATTGTAACCCCCTTTTATAGGTGGACAACCAGCCATCTACACAATGTAATGAATCCTATCTACTATTACAATAGGAGAAACCCGTTAACCCCACACATACATGTTTTACTCACATAAATTCACTTGAGCACGTTTTTCAAAGCGCATAAGTGTGCATCCGCTAAATCCTTACCCTTGATCCGTCTTGGTCAAACCAGCTCCACCTTGACCTAAACTTCTCTTCAATGCATCGCTCATGCGCCGCAATTTTGATCGAAGATGATTTCAGGTATTTTGGTCAAACTACCAAAATACCTTTTCTTAACTCGGTTATCACCAACCATTGAAAGCAATCATCTTGCTTGCCATGTATAGGTGCACCACTAGCTTGCGACACATCACTAAGTCTCTCCCATCTTGTTTCCACTGAACCATGTCTTTCTTAGCCCGTGCAAGCCACATAGCGCAATCACGCCGTTCGAACTCGCTTTTAACATTTCTCACCTTTCTTGTGTCATGATTGAGCTCACTATCTCACCCGGTATCCTCGATCATTCTAGGCCTCAACTCCTCTATGTGCCTAGCCCCAATCATCGCCATTGACCACAGTTGACTCCAAGCGACCCTGCACATCTTAAGACAAAGAAATTATTTTCAGGTACAAGTTCTTCACAACTTGACCTACATTTGCCAAGACATGCATTATACACCCTTAATCCAATTACCCAGGCCAATCCAACTTAATCCATGACTCAATTCTCTGAAACCCTATTTTTCTGAGAAGATCTAAAGTACCACATTTATCATGCCGGTACTTTCACTCTGTGGTACTATCGCTCCCTAAAACGGTACTTCCGCACGTTAAAAACCTCACTTGGACTCTCTGGAAAAACATACTGCAACTCAACATGGTATTTTCGTCAAACGGTATTTCCGCACTTATACCTGCGACACTTTCGCCAAACGGAACTACCACACTTATACCTGCGGTACTTCCGATTTTCGTGACACTTTCAGAAGATATCCCAAATCAAATGCAATCTTTGCAAAACCATTTCACCACTCCACAAAACATTGTATTGGTTTATCACAACATTAAACATGATCTTTTCACATGGTCCTTTGTCACCACTATAGCATTAATTTTGCATAGATATCAAAAGAAAGGCATTAATTATTTAATCTTCCAGTATAGCATAGTGAGAGCAAGCCATGTACTAAGAAAGCCAGAACAAGCTAATCTTCTTGTAGTATCAACTTGGAAAAACCAAACGGAGCAACTGGGGTAACCAAGACTGATATTCCCAACACTTTTTAACCGATTTGCTTTGTACTGAAAGATCGATCGGTTGATGCACTGTACACAGTTTTTCTTCGCTTACTTTATTGCACATGTGATTAAGAAGGGTGTCACAGTACACCCTGTTATAACACCCAAGATTTGGTAGAGATTCCTCACATGGTTATGGTTCGCCCAAGTCAAGCGAAGTTATTTCTACGATACGTCAAACTAGACTCAACATGCATTTGCATTGGAAAATAGGATAGCACTGATTTCTGATGAGGAGGAGGCACTGACCTGCTTTGCTCTGAAAAGTTAAGCAAATGAAATATTTCACCCAACGGCGCAGGCTCTGTTTCTTCTGCATTTTCTTTATAGGCTGCACACGCGGATTCAGTGAAAGGCTAACTTTAATTCGAGATGTTAAATTTGGTCAAACATATTTAGATGCCAGTTTTTTGATTTAGGCGGTGTTTGGCATACCTCCAGCTCCCAAATTCCCGTCTGGGGGCTACAGGAGCCATGCCGAATGGGGGAGCTACAAAATTTTGAGCATCTGGAGCTATGCGAGTTCGGAGCGGCGCCCTTGGTACAAATTTGAGGAGCGACCTGACCTTACCTTCACTTATAGGCTATAGCTGCGGGCCAAAGAAATGAAATGACGCTGGCAGTTGAAAAAAATACCCGTAGAAGGCCATTACGGATGTACCTAAAGAACCATTTGAGAAGATTCAGGGTAATATTGTGATGAACTATTACAAGTTTTATAAAGTAATTATTCGATTTTGCAAATTTGCATTTTGTCTGGATTATTTTATGAATTTTTCTAGGAAGCGGTAGTACTATGGCTTGGAGTCGGTCTTACCGACATGCAGTAGTACCGCGGTTTGGTGCGGTCATACCGTTGTGTGGTAGTACCATGGTGGCAGTCATACCGCTGAGCGGTAGGACCGATTTTTACTTGGCGGTGGCTTTTTTCAGAGAGGTCAAATTGCTAGGTGCAAAGTGCGGTGTACTGGCCTGTGGGGTGGAAGTACCGGCTGAGGAAGAAATTTGGGCATTTTGGGAAATTGTGTCATGGATTGAGTTGGATTGACCTGGGTTAGTATATTAATGTTGCATGAAGCATATTTTGATTAATGTGGGCCAAGTTGCGAAGAACTTATGTCCGAAAATAATTTATTTGACTTTAGATGTGCAGGGTTGCTTGGAGTCAAATATGGTCAACAACGAGTATCAGGATGACACTTATGGAGAAGTCAATGCCTAGAACGATTGAGGATACTGGGTGAGATGGTGAGTTCAAGCATGGCACAGGAAAAGCAAAAAATGTCGAAGGGAAGTTCGAATGGAAGATTACACTATGTGGCTTAGTTAGTCTAAGTGAGGTGTGGTCCAATAAAACTGGAGCGAAAGAGACTTACCGACGCGTGGCAAACCAATGGTGCACCTATACGTGGTAAGTATGGTGATTAGTTGTAATAGAAGGAGATGATCGAGTCAAGAAAGAGTATTTCGGTAGTTTAACCAAAATACCAAAACGCAACTTTGGAAGAAAACCGTGGCACGCGAGTGGTACTTGGGAAGGCAATTTAGGTCATAGAGAAGTTGGTATGATCAAGATGGATCAATATTTAGGACTTAACGGATTCGTACTTATATGTTGTGAAAAGCATGCATAAGTGAACATGTGTGAGTAAAACCCATGTGAGTGGGTTATTAGGTTTGCCCCATTGTGCTAAGTGGATAGAATCCACTAAAAGTTAGATATGGCTGGCTTGCTACATCTATTTAAGGGGTTGATATAGAGACTTGTGGTTAACCATCGAACCCACCTCTCTTATGCTCTCTTGTGTTAGGGTTGGGATTTGAGACTTGAGTGCTTGGTGTGCTCTAAGGTAAAGTGACTGTAAAACTTTCCTCCTCAAGCAGCAATAGAATCAATCTTTGATCTCCGCCATGGCTATCACTTGTCTTGATTGATTTGTCCTTGATTTGGTTGGTTTTCTGTCCTCTCATCCTTTTTTATCTTGCTGTGCCAAGTACGTATAAAAGATAGAGATAACCTCAGAAAATTATTCTCCACGCATATAGGCACTGTGGCAGCAAGTTTTTCAAGAAACTCGATTTTTACACATTTTTAATCTTCCAAGTGGTTTCATGATCTGATGATTTTTGGAGTGATTTCTTTAGTGTTCTTACTTGCTGTAACATATGGGAACATATCCAAAGCCATCTTGGCTATTCTCTACCCATGAGCAAGTCTTAATCATCGATTTTGGTTTTGCTTATTTTTTTTGTGTAACATTGCTTAAGTCTTAAAAAGGTCTGAACGTTGACATGTGTTTTTGTGATCTATAGATGGAATATGTTCTTGAGACCTTAAGTAAGGTGTACACAAAGTTTTATGACTTTTGGATCATTAGATCAAAAGTTACATGTATTTAAAGTTCCATTAACATACTGAAATCACTGTTCACTTGCCTGATTTCACTATTTATGGCGGTCAAACTACCCAGAGAGAGGTCAGATTGCCCTTGGATGGAGGTTAGACCTAACCTCCAAGCATCGGATTTTGTCTAAGGTTGATTTCTTGGTCGATTTGACTTGAGATGTTGGCTATGGATTTAATTCTTAGTAGTTCTGTAGCTATTGGAGAATAGCATCAAAGGTACATTGGGAAAAATTTTACGCGGTACCATTTACCCCCTTTTGTTGCTATTCGGTTCTACAACACCCCTTCACCTCACTAGTCATGATTGTGCACCCCTTTCCCATTCTCGAACGAAGGGGAACCTTACCGAGGGGAGGTGACTCGAGGAAAGGGAAATCGGTGGGGTGACGCAAGCTTCCGACGACAGGGGTGCAAGAAGTCAACGGCGACACAAGCTTCCCATGGGGCGACGCGAGGTCCTTCCTTGGCGGCTCGAGCTCCTTCGATGATGTCCTCGGGCCCCTAGACAACCTCCTCCAGCGCCCTTCTCGATCGGCCTCGATGGCGGCAACTTCTCACCGCCCCCACTCGGCGGTGTAGAGCACCAACACTGTCATCCTTATCCTCTCTACCAGTGTCATTGTCCTCATCCTCTCCACCGGCTGTGAGTCCTCTGCATCCCTCTCCCCCACCTGCTTTGATTTACAATTTTTTTGTTGCGATTCATACATGAACTTGTGATACACTGATGTGATTGTTATGCTCTATGATTCATACATGTTAGATATGTGATTCATAGATGTCAAATTTGTTATGCTCTAAAATTTGCCATGTCTTATGGTTTGGAATTTGTCTATATGTTTAACTTGGCACATGAACATAAAATGTGTAGAAATGGAATGGACAAAAATGTGCCATGGTTTGGAATTTGTTATGCTCTGTGATTGATACATGAACTAAAATTTTCCCCTGCTTTGTGCTCTGTGAAATGTGTAGAAATGCCCATGCTCTGTGATCAATCTTTCCAAACATTGTGTAATGTAGCTTGAAAACCGGACTGATCAATTTGGTTTACATTGAATAATTCATGAACTAGTCATGTTGTTTGTGAGTAATATGAACAATATGTAGGTGACTGCTGAGTGGGATGGTGAGCACACTAGGGTAGTGTGTGAGTTGTTTGCTGAACAAGTTAGGAATGGGAACCGGCCAAGCACTCACTTGAGCAAATTAGGCTATGCTGAGGTAGCAAAGAGGTTTAAAGATAGGATTGGTCTTGAGTACAAAAGGATGCAATTTAAGAATAAATAGGATAAGCTAAAGAATGAATATGTTGTTTAGAATAAATTACGTGTGAGGGAGACCGGTGCTGGTTGGGACCATGCTAAAGGTACCATTAAGATGAATGATGATTGTTGGAGGAAGGCAAAGAAGGTGAGTACTGTCTTTTATTTTGTTCATTGTTCAGCTAATATACCATGAAATTCCTATTGATATTGATGGGTCTCCTTCTCTTTTTAACGGGACATCCCAGGTTGTGGCAAGTTTCAAAAAGGTGGTCTCCAGAACACAGACCTCCTTATGCAGATTCAAGCAAGTATCACCTTGTTGATGCTGGCTATCCTAACCAATTGGGGTATCTAGCCACATACAAGGGAGAATGGTATCATATTCCAGATTTTTATAGAGGTGCAGATTCAACTATTGCCAAAGAAAAGTTCAACAGGGTACACTTGTCGAAGCTTAATGTGGTTGAGAGATCGTTTGTAGTGTGGTAGACAAAGTGGCAAATTGTGCTAAAGATGCCACCTTATAAAATGAGCAAGCAAAAGATGATCATTGCGGCTACTATGGCACTCCATAACTTCATACGTGAGCACACTAGTGGGGATTAGCATTTCGGAAGGTGCGATCAGGACCAAATTATGTATCTACCATTCCTTCGCTATATCAAAAGTATGCAATTCCTTAAGCCGCATCCGATGGGTCAACATCACAACCAAGTATTGGGTCCATGGATAGTTTCCGTGATGTGCTTGTGACTACTGTAGCTTTTCTTGGTGATATTTTGAAAGTAGCAAAAGTTAGATACCATGTTATGAATTTTGTGCGTCGCATGGTATGAACATTTATACTGTCAACCTTTGCCATGAGCATGCCCTTATGTTAATAACTTGTTGAATTAGAATCTTATGTCATGATCATTGCATTTTTCATGTGTATACCATGGTAAATTCGAAATATTTTTGGTCAAAAATGTTTTAAAAAAATGAAATGATGTCCGAAACATCAATATAGAAAAAAACACCTAAATAAGTTGTAATATGTACAACACAACTTACAGCTGCCAAAATCATAGGTAGTATGTACATTTTGCATACAATCCTCTCATTCTTGAATCCTGAACCAACCTCCTAGCCAAAAAAACGTTTGATAGCTCCAAATTCTCAGAAGAGTGGATTCAATAAGAATATAGGAGCTGAGCTGAAAATCAGAAGATGAAATAGACTCTTATTATGAAATTGCATTTAGCTCACAGTTTTCCTGCACACATTGACCTTTTATAATACAAATTTTGGTCGGTATTCATGTATTTTGTAGTCATCAGAAACTGTAATGCCCCCATTTCTGAAGGCGCTAGTAATCCCCGCAACTATCCAAGACTGAATAGTTGCGGAGTACTATACATGAGTACGTACCACAACAACACATGCTCTCAACAAAAGAGCCAAACTTTTACTACAAACATAAGGTTTAACAACCTTCTTTTACATAGCGGGCGAGCAAGCCCAAAACTGTCTTACAATACAAAAACTCCCAGGTGCTTGAGTGCAGCTAAGATCTAAAACCAATCGTCCTCGGGGAAGAAAGGTTCTTCAGGAACTTCATCTTTAGCTTGGGCATCCTGGCTCCATGGATCTTCTGTTTGTTGTTTAGCAAGTACTAAGAACAAATGTACCCAGTAAATCACAAGAGTAAACTCTAATTTAACTACTTGCAAGGATATTTAAAGGGAGGGAATATACCGATTCTATTAAATTGAGTGGATGCAGTTTTTTTTGCAAATAGGTAAAACAAAAATAGATCTCCTTAAGATTAAAGGAGTTTCTTTTTCAATAGTTAATTACACAACTACTCAGATTAAAAACATTATGAATTCTACTTATGCTTCGTTGCTGGAATCACCCAATTAACATAACTTCATTAACTGGAAGCATGACGTATTCAAATACCATTGATTTCATTCCGCAAAGTTGCCCAACTTTACCCACAAGATTTTTAAACTCCCGTGACAGAGTTAAGAAAACCAGATCGTTTCACTGCTCAATTCTCTATATAGGCTCTACCCGATAGATTCACTCAGACACGGATCACGTACTAACCGTAAATTCTTCTGCCTGCTCTAAATGACCTCTATCATTGTTAGGTATGGTTTTATCATTCCACATACCTAACTCCCCATCATCAACACTCCCACCTCCTGTAGAGATTCAATTGAGTTGAGCAGCTACTAATCAGGGTTGACAAGTCAACTCCTGTGGTTGAGCGATTACTGTGTCTTTTACTCAGCATAAGGTTCTCGTCCTTACTTTTCACTTGAGGCACTAACAACATCCCCAACTATGCTTGACGGCACTACCACCCTTCCATTCAAGCCTCCACCCTAGGGTAAGGTCGTGGACGAAGATCATCTTGTGGCTTTCCACAGCACACCCTTACCTTAGTACCAGTTTTACAAATTCTACTGGCCAAAATGAAGGTATTTTTGATTTTAGGGTTTTGGAAGAACATTAACGGGTTTGATACTATTCATCATGGGTTTTTTGCTACTCGTACTTGGAGATAGGGGTGGAAACGAGCCGAGCGAGCCGGCTCAAGCCAAGCTCGGTTTGGCTCAGGTGAACAGTAGGCTCGGCTCGTTTCCAAAACGAGCTACGTGAGGGGCTCGGCTCGGCTCGAAATGAGGCTCGAGCTGGCTCGCGAGCCCGAACGAGCCAAAATGGCTCACAGATAACAGAGGCACAGAGCAGCAGATTTACACACACATTCACAGACAGAGAGCATTCACATACAGAGAGCACTTCAGTTCACACTTCACAGACAGAGAGGCGAGGTCAGGAGGCGGCTCGGAGCTGTGGTGTCCACCGCTTGCTGTTGCACGCTCGCCCGCTACTGCCGAGGCGGAGGCCCCGACGTTGGCCGCCTTCGGCTTCTTCCCTCGAGCACGAGACTCCAAGCTCCGTTCGCGGCCCATGCGCGTCGGTTGGAGGAGGCCGCGGTGGATAGAAGGACGCCGCCCTCGCGCGTGGGGAACGAAGGGGATGACCGGATGAGGGAGGATCTACGTCGGGGACAATGGAGCTTGGGGAAGGACGGCAGCCGCCAGCCGAGCGCGTGGGGAAGGACGGAGATCGAGCGCGGGGGGACGGACGGTGGCCGCGCGCGGGTGGAAGGACGGCGATTGCTCGCGGGGAAAAGACGGCGGCCGTGCGTGGGGGAAGGACGACAGGCGCACGCGGGGGAAAGACGGTGTCGGCAACTGCGCGTGGGGGAAGGACGGCGATCGCCACGGCGGCCACGTGAGCGACTGGGGAGTGTTAGGGTTTGGGTTGGCCCGACCGAGTGACCGCACTCGCTTTCGAGATCGATCGGAGACTGGGCGACTGGGCCGACCGGGCGACCGGGCCGACTGGGCGACTGGGGACTGGGCTGCTCGTGGGCCAACTCGCACGAGCCAACGAGCAGCTCGCGAGCGGCTCGAGCTCGGCTCGTTTTTTCTCCGAGCTATAGACCGGGCTCGGCTCGGCTTGAAACTTCTCGAGCCCGAGCCGAGTCGGCTCGAGCTCGTTATGAGCCGAGTCGGCTCGAGCTCGTTATGAGCCGAGCCGGCTCGCGAGCCTCAAGCCAATTGTCCACCCCTACTCGGAGAACTCTACGAGTACCCAAGTGGTTGGAGGTTTTGGCGAAATTGGAGGACGTGGTCGTATCTTAGTTATGACCATGATGATTGAACACCCAGTGTAGTCGTAAACCACAGCGCAGTTATAAACTGCAACGTGGTAGTAAATTACACTGTGGTCAAAAACCACACCGTGGTCGAAAACCACAGCGTGGTCGAAGGCCACAACGTGGTTGAAATGACTCTCGTGTAGCCATAGCAGTTCGGGTATGACTACGAAGTCGGATGAGCAATCGAGGTTCGACTTCAAATGCGATGTCAACGGAGATCGGATGGTGAACGAGGTGCTGCGGAGATCGGACAACGTCTGAGTAGCTGCAGAGATCGGGTTGCGTCTGAGTGATTTAAGAAATTGGACTACAACCAAGTGGTCTAAGCGCATCAGACGGCGTTCGAGTGGTTAAAGCTTAGAACTCGGAGCGAAGTGATCAAAGTCTCTCTCGACCTCAAGGTGGTCAGAAACCTCAAGCGGTAGGGTGGTCAGAGCTGAAACAAGGGAGCGGTTAGAGATTTCAAGCAATGGGGTAATTGGGGAATCCGTGGTCGAAACAACAAATGGCGACTATGGGTAGGTTCCTGGGACCACAAGGATTCTGATTTTGAGGTTGGATGGGTTGAGAGGCAGTGGTTTTGGCTAGCGGTGAGAGGAGGCGCTATGGCTAGAGTACAGCACAAGGTGGCTCCGGTGAAGTTCCAGCGAGGTGTTAGGTTTTTTAACCATCTACATGACAAGGTGAACTCAGAGGCTTTAGTGGTTTTTACTAGGATGGTCTGAGCTGGGCTGTCCACGGAGAGGGTGTTCTGACCGGCGGTGGCTCACAGTGCCGGAGCTCTAGGAACACGCCCCAACCAAGATGAGTTTACGAACATGATCAAGGTGTCATAAGAATGCCACTAGCACAAGCAATTGAGTTTTACTCAAAGAATGGGGAAGATTGAGAGGAAAGCTCACCGGGCGTAGGGGAGATCCCCAGCGGTGTTGCGATGAATTGAAGCTCGAATTGGTGGTTCTGGAGAGTGTTTGGGAGTGAAGTGAAGCTCTTAGCAGTGGCAGCATAGTTTTAAAAGCGATGCAAGGAGGTGGCGATAGTAAGGCGGTTCGGGAGCTCTCACGCGCGCGGATAAGGAGAGAAGGGCAGAGCTCTGCGATGGAAGCGACAGCACAGTGAGGTGGCTCGGCAAGCTCTGCGGGAGCTGGTGAAGAATTGACGCCACGGGTACGGAGTAGGGCGCGCGTCGGTCGGCAGCTGCAGTCTACAGTGAGAGAGAGATGGCGCGAGCCAAGCTGCACACGAAGCGAGGAGGAGGCCGGGAGCTGAGTTACTGGAGGGTGGGGCCGCGGAGCAGAGCCAGTGTGAACACACGAGAGCGGCGGCCGCAATTCCAGGTGACGTCGACGCGGCGCATGGACGCGCTACAGGGAGGCGGTGGAGTAGCAGCAACGCAGGGAGGCACTAGCAGGAGGGGAAAGCGGGAAGACCAAAAAGGAAAGCGTCCTTTCAAGGGAAGTTGCCAAATTGGGAAGGTTTAGGAATTCAAGCAAAGATTCAAGAAAATTTCAAAACTTTCGAAATTTTGGAGCATTTCAGAAACGTTGCTTTCGAATGTTCTGAACAATACTAAAAGTTCTAATACAGTTGGTCCGATTGATTCACTCTCAATTGTAAACTAGTACTAGTATATGTTAGACTTGCCAATCACACAAACGGCGTGCCGCATAATTATATGAGGGTGGGTCAAATGCTGCAGTATATACTGATCTCGAAGGTCTTGATTAGGTTTGACTTGCTGATAATTATTGGATTCGACGAGCGTAAGAGAATAATGGCTGAGGTTTGCAGCGTATTTCTTCAACTGCAAATGGGATTACTGACGATGGCCGGCGGGGCTAAACTCTTGGAATCAACGGCAGAATGATTTGCAGCGGTACTGCCCAGCCCCAAAGTCCAAACTAGTACTCTTACAAGTTCAACGCTAATACTAATTCTTTACCTTGTTTTATACTTAACCTTTCAGCATTCTATCCAGGGGAAGAGATCCTGAATTTGTGTCCTAAGACCATTCAGTACAACCAAATTCGTTTCTCAAACGACTGTGCATTGCACCCTGTACATTGCGGTTGTACAGCACAGTTTTAGCAGCTACGATCTTTCGATTCCAAAGTTGATCGGATCGAAAAGGCGAATGGAGGGAGGGAGAAAGAAAGGCATGGAAAAGCTGCGTCCGCCCGGAGGAAATCGAGGTGTAGGGGACATGGGGGACCACGAGATCACCTCGCCGGGGGCACACATGGCCTCGCCTCGGATGGCAATGGCATCAGGCATGGCATATTGGCATGGGAATGAAATGAATGGCAAAAATTAAAAAAAGAGCATGCTGCATCACTGCGTCTGCATGCTCATGCCCTCTTACAGCTTACAGGATTGTTCGCGCGATGCATCCATGGCATGCCTGTACCTCTCCCGGCGCATGATTGCTCGTGAGCTCAACCTCGGAAGGAGAAAAAAAAGAAGGGAATAATCCATGCTTTGCCCTGCTCTGAGGAAGGGAATGATCCATGCTATGTCCTGCTCTGAGGTGTCACCACTCACCTGTCCGATCGAAAGAATTTGTTTTTCTAGCTTTGTGTCTGGCGCTCCTCGTAAAGTACTACTACTCCATCACTGATGAACTACTACTGGTATTCGTTCGACTATCATATTCTAACGCATAGAACTAATCTAACGCTCAAAAGAGCTTTTTTTTTGAATGGTTTATGGCTAAAAAGCACTGTAGCTGACTGAAAAAATACTGTAACTGACGGAGGCTTATTTAGTATAATTAAATTTAAAAAATTTAAAAATAGAAAAAACATATTAGCCCATCACATATAATACAAAAAAATACGAGAAAAAAGAACTGGAAAAAAGCTTTTAAAAAAGCTAAAAGTATAGAAAAAGACGAAATTTATAAATAGTGCAAAATAAGCCAGAAGTCAGAAACTCAAACCGAAACAGCGCAACTCTCTCTTCGCCTGTTACTTTTCGACAGTTTTGCTTTCCTTCACATGTTCAACGCTTAGCTAAAGAGGTAGTTCTGCTCTCCTTCTCCCCGGTGGCTATGGATCAATGTGGAAATAATAAGTGCATGAGCTACCGAACATACATGCATTACAATGGATGAGCATCGATAAAGCATCCTAGAACAATTCATTCATGGTCCATGCGCTGTGACATGCAGTTTTTCTTTCAAAAAATGTGACTTGCAGTTCCTCTTTCGTTTGTCTTTCCCTTCTTTTTGTGACTGCAACCTCCTTCTGTTGCCACGTAAAGAAGTGCAATCACCAAAAAAAAAAGCAAGATAAAGGAAGAAGAGCTGCAGAGCGTGAGAAAAGATGTACGCAGGCAGACAGGCCGGGCAGGCATGGATGAGAATTGAGAAATGGACCCTCTTGGCCAGAAAAGTTGTCGCTCTTGTCAAAGGAAAACTTGAAGTTCCTCTTGAGAGAGACGATTATTTACCTCAATAATTTCTTGCTAATCTGCACCCACCATTATCACGGTACAGTATTCTCGGAAAAATTATCATGCAACACTGACACTGGCACTCGCATCAATCAATGGCACAATGCAAGACAGTCGGTGGTTCTTGAGAGCGTACATGGCCCAGCCCAAACTGTTCTCCGAGGCAACATCACAACGGGCCAAGGATGGGCCTCTGCGCCCATATCGTAGTTCATAATGTGCCAAGGTTAGCCCACCTTCTGCACGCTACCAGCAGGACAATAGCGCCGAGCGACCAGCCGCCCGCCCTCGGCGCGCTTGCATGGCGACGTGCGATGGGTGGGGTTCAAGGTCCCAAAGCTCCAGCACGAGGGGGAGCCCCAGAAATTTGAGCACCAATTCAATGTCTTGGAGACCAGATGCATCACACACGGGAGACAGCAAGAGGCACCAGAGGGGACCTGCACATGCATCTGGCGGTGGTGGGCTAGTGACGCAATGATTCGGGCAAGCAGATCCCGAGCGGCGCCGCATCGGCCGAGCAGATTCGAGCGGTGGCTGAGGCCCCCGAGCAAATCCCGACGTAGCGGTGGCGGTCGAGCTGCAGAGGCACCTGGGTCGGCGAGGAGCTGGCGCTAGCGATTGAGGCGAGCAAGAGGAGCAAGGCAGGGGCACGTCGTGGGGGGAGCCGGCTGGGGAGGCATCTGGCGAGTAGTGGCGAGCAACTAAAACTGAGCAAGCGACTAAGAGAGGAGGGGACTAGGGGAGGCAAGGTGTAGCGATTGGATTCAGGGAATGACTTGGTCACTTGGGGAGGGCCAGATCCGCTCTCTGTCGTTGACCGACCATCGAGCCGAGAGCCCGAGAGGGGAGGCAAACTGGCTGAGACCGAGCCATAGAGGTAATTAGGTAAATGTTAGTGTTGTAATTCTTTTATTCTTTATGTTGAATTGTTGAGTTATGCTAGATCCTAGAGATTATATTGAATTGTTGAGTTATGCTAGAGATTATATTGAGGCGACAGATCATTGAGTTATGCTAGAGACTATTTATATAATTTCAGAAATTATATGTATCATTGATATTGATGATTCCAATGCATAAAATCTCATAAGACGATTCCAAGACATGAAATTTCATAGAATGAATTTGCCTTATGATTTAATCTTGTGTGTTAATGGTATGTTATATTTTTCTTGAATGTTCATAATCATTTACAATTAGTTATCGTATCACCAAATTTTGCTATTTTTGATAAGCAAATAATTGATCTATTTTCACTGGAGGCATATTTATATATTTTCGGGATACGCTTTCTATTACTAAGATACTTTTGTTGTATCTCTCTTTTTTGCTTTATTTCTCGTCTATTTATGTATGAATTTGAATTGCACAAGAGTAAAAATACTATATTTGTGATAATCTAACTTAGCCCACCCTCGATTTTGTTTCTAGCTTCGCCACTGCTTATGATAACACTGTGCAGTGCGCCATCTGCAAGGAGGGTTTGCCGAAAGGAGCCACGGATAAGGTTAGGCTACCGTGCTCCCACGCCTTCCACACCCGGTGGATTGGTTCGTGGTTCTATAGGATGGCAACATGCCCGATGTGTCGCCATGATATGATGAAGTACCTTAGCGCCATCACCCCACCGGGGAGGTTCCCAGGTCTCCACGACTGAAGATCAGCACGAGGCGACGCATGGAAATGAGTTTGCGCGTCAACTCAAGAAGGGCGTCGACTCAAGAAGGGGAAGTGTCTTCTTTCTTCTCCTTAGGTTCCCTCTATTGCAATGCTGGTTTTTAATTCCTTTTATTATTTTAGAGGGATTTTAATTTTGAGAGCAACTAGCGAATGGTATACCATTGGAAGCACTTTCAATGATATAGGGTGGTACCTCGTTGCCGGCCGTCATCGCCGCGCCGCCCCAGGTAGCTCCGTGTGCCTCCTCTGCCGCCCTGTCCCCTCCACCACCACCCATGGCCGGTAGTGCCATTGCCACCTTGCCACGCATCCCCCGACCCCTCCACGCTGTGCTGTTCTATCCAACCTAACTGCCACAGCCACCGCCCTCTGGCTCCGCCCATCGCCCTCCTATCCTGCCTGTCGCCCACCACCGGGCCGTTGCCTCCCCCGACCTCCTTCTATGCCCTGGGAAGGGTGAACCCGTACCGGGGAGGCCGATTTCACTCCTCTGATGCTAGATCCGGCGGCGATAGCCATCCAGGCTGTCGGATCTAGCACGCGGTGGGGCCGACAGTGGAGGACAGTCGAGGGGATGGCGGCGGCGAGGGAAGGAGAAAGGAGAGGGAGTGGGGGAGAAAGGAGGAGCTGCTGTAGGAGCGGAGCTGCGGATGAGCGGAAGTAATCAGGTGCTTTGAGATTTGTGCATTAGATCCAATGGCTGTTGATCATCTTGTCGGAACGGTATAGAGTGCGTTAGTTTTTCTCTTTAATTTTATTTGTCACCTATCATCCCTATTGGTGAAAGAATAAACTACAAGAATAGTATTTAACAGCTGGCCTCTAGGGTGTTGCTGCCATGTAATTCTATGAACACGAGTGGATGCGTATACTCATTTATACAATGTGTTTTGGTTGGCCCATGTTCTGCACCCGTATCATAATGTGCTAAGTTTGGCCCATGTTCTGCACCCGTATCATAATGTGCTAAGTTTAGCCCATGTTATGCACGCTCGGAATTTCGAGAACGCTGGATGCATGTAGGCACACGCATCAAACGGGCAGAAGTTGGGCCACAAAGTGGGATATCTTGTAGGGGAGATACCAAAGTAGTGGCGAGTTTCCTGACTTTCCTCTCTCTCCCCCCTCACACAAGAAAAAAATGTAAGAGGCAGACTATGTGATGGATTCCCTCGAAGACAACTCGTCATTTCCTGTGGTCCTACGTTGAAGTGTAGGACCAAAGATGATAATAGAGAAAAACAAATAGTAATTTAAAGTTTTTCTTTAAATATGTATTAATCATTTATTTTAATAGCTACAGAGCTATCAAGATTAGAATAGAAAGCTACCATAAAAACTAACAAATCAAGACAAAAAACACAAGAAAAATTAGCAAAAATAGAACTACCGTCACTGAACTTGTAGTACTACCGCTTGCTACAGTAATTGCGGTACTATCGCTAAAATCGATGGAACTTTCGATCCGTAGATCCAATAACATGAAAATTTACAGAGATCTTCTCTAAGATAACATGAACCTATTCCAATAAACGATCATGAAAAAAATCATGGTCAAAACTGAGACCTTTTTCAATTGAAGGAAGGTTGCACTAAAACCGATCAAAAATCAAAATCAGCGCATACAACTTATTCGTGGGTGAGTGATGGCTAAGATGGGTCTAGATGTATTCCTACATTTTACAACAACTTAGAACACCGAAGGAATCAAGCCAAAAACCCTTGGATCATGAAATTGATCAAAGAGGCCAAAGTCAAACAAAAACAGGTTTACTCACGAATGCTATCAAAGTGCCTAGATGGGTGAAGATAGATTTGCTGAGATTTCTCCATCTCTTATACATTTTTGGCACAACAAGATCAAGAGGAGGAAAGAAAGAAGAAATCAAAACCAACCAAAACAAGAGCACATCAATCAAAGCATGAGAGATTCAAGAAGATGCACAACGATTGATGTATTGCTTACTTGAGAAGGTAAATTTTATAGTCATTCCACCTTGGAGGATAAAGAACACATAAAGCACTCAACTATTAAATCTTAACCCTAGACATGAAGGTACAAGAGAGACAAGTTAGATGGTTAACCCCATGTCTTCATCACAACCCCTTTTATAGGTGGGCTAACCAACCATCTCTAACTCTTGGATACTATCCACTTAGTACAATGGGAAAACTGTTAACCCCTATGGGTTTTACTCACACGTGTTCACTTATTCATACTTTTTAAAGCGCATAAACCTGAATTCACTAAATCTTTAGCCCTGATCCATCTTGATCAAATCAGCTTCACCTTGACCTAAACCACTCTCCCGGGCACCACTCATGCACCGCGGTTTTGATTCAAGATAGTTTATGGTATTTTGGCCAAATTTAGTGATGTTAACCCAAATATTTCAGTACAACCACATGTGCCAAAATGGAATAGACTTGGCTAAATAATTTGTAATGTATCAACTTTGGTTTCACTATTGAGATGAATGTAGGTGTCGGTGATGGCAATTATTCCCACACGGCGTAAGAGGGGTTTTCTGACTGGAGATGATGCCCTTTGGTGGTGAAACCTTAGCGGACGAAATTAGGTTGGGATAGCATATTATAAAGGTCTCGTGATAATCACTTAGTTGCACGCCAATGGAAGCGTGTAATGGTCGATATTATGAGTTGATTATCTCATGTGAGTAAAGTTGTATATCCTCTGCAGGTGAGATCTCAATCTATTCAAATAGCCGTATTCTCGGTCATGGACTTTGCTTGGTGATACTGCACTTGGTTAGATTTTCTGATTTTCTAAAATAGTTTGGAAAATGTATGAATGGTGGGAGAAAGTTGGGTAAGTGAAAGCCATTTATGCTAGTACTTGAGGCTTATGATGAAAATTTGATGGCATGTGCCATCTTTGTTGGTGTAGGTGATAGAGACCTGCACTATGCGTTTTATGATTGATTATGGTTACATTCAGCTATTACAATTTTGTTTTTACTTATTGTTTTACAATGTACTTTGCATTTACTATCGTATTGTAAATTTGCTTTAAACAACAAACGAAGATAAAATAGCCTTCCTTTGACAAAGCCAGATATGTAAATAATATCATTTGATGTAAGTCTTGCGGAATATATTTTATATTCATAGTTGCTTATTGAACACTATCAGATAAAGAGGAAGATCCCTCGGTTGGTTATTTTTATGCTGCAAGATTTGGTGACGATGACGCCAATTACTAGGTGTTAACCCCAGTCAGTTACCTATGGAAATGAGGCAAATCACTTGTACTATTATTCTTCATTTACCGTTTATTTCCGTTGCAAGTTCTCTCTAAAGTTGACTTTTAGCCTATCAGCCCCTTGTGTAAAATTCAATGTTATAGACTTATGTATGACTACCGATTATTATGTGCTACTCTGTTCTATTTAATGGTGTATAGATATGATGCAATGATATATATGTGTATTAGCTACTGATTATGGGACTAGCACGATAAATACATAGAATTCGGGATTAATTTTCCCGGTTTGACACAATCTAAAAAGAATTTTGAAAATAAAACATGTTGCTGACAAGACTGCAACGGCTCAAAACTATTGTTACACCGACAGAATATGGCTACTGCTTCACTGTAAGCAGCTTAGCATACTACACTTCATAAGAACAAACCAGGCAGGGGATGGATCCCAGTCAATGTTCAATCAAATCCAGACCAAACTGGTTATCGCAACGCCATAGTCGTCGATCTTCTATCCAGTTTACTATCTTTATTCTATTACTTTCGAAGAGGTATTACCATGCTAAAACAAACATGTACGACCATCATTCTTCCATTCTGAGGGGAAAAAACTCATGGTATTATTGCCATGTCGGTCATATGCTCATAGCTCACAAGCTGGTACACTACAATTCAGGTATCTTGACCCTTGGCAGCACGTTTCCCCTTCTCTCAGTAATCACTATTCATTAAAAAACTAAAAGACTAATAAGCCGTAGCAAAAAATAATAGGCCCGATACTTATGCTCAGGGTTTGGTTAATTCGACTCGAGTGAAACAGATTTGATCGTTTCACAGTGCAACACTGCAAGTGTTATCCCCAGTTTAAGGCTTGTTGAACTGACAACTCAGTTTAACAAAGGAACAGGCAAATAGATTCCACAAAAACATTTTTCAGCGTTAAGATCAGTGACCTTCAGAGTTATTTTTATTTCTATTGCAAACGAATGATTTTCAGAACATGATCTTTCAAAAGAAAGGAAACAGAAAAAAATCAAGTGAGAATTTAGTTAGTGTTGGCATCAATACGTGCTGTGTTAGATCCTGTCTGCACAAAGCTGAGTTGCGCCAGATAGCTGCTTTCAGCGAAGTCATGCAGAGTCCGGTGAGGCCGAGTCCCTTCATAGTCAGTGCTGTTTGCTCCTTTATTAACCATTTTTCTGCAAGCATTGGAATCCTGTGGACAAAGCATATATTTAATAAGCAAGATTTGACAATATATCTCACAAAGAAATGTTATGAACAATGTGATCCACACAAACCTGTAGAAGTTTTAGCATTTGCTCTTCGATGGTACCACGCATAGCCAAAGTTTCAACATGTATGGGACGAGTGGCACCCATTCGGTGCGCACGACTAATAACTTGTTCCTCCATACTGATCAGGTAAAAAAATAGACTACCCATCAATCATACACATTAAAAATGACAATGTGAAAGTAATAAGTGCCAACTACCAATAGGAATACAAAATACCACATCTTGATGTAAGGCAGGAAAACAGATACAAGTGCACAGCATTGGTAGCCAATTTTGCAGTTCGCTTTTTATTTACATCACAGCCAAAAATATGTACACTATTAACCATCACGATTGGTAAATATACTGCAAATTACTTGATGCAGAATCAAATGTCATTATTTTAAAAAGTAATCGAACAGGTAGATTACCTCCTATCCCATATTGGTTCCATCAGAAAAACATGCGTCACAAAACTCAAGTCAAGGCCCAGTGCTGCAGTTCCATCCATGAGTAAAGCCATGCATGTTGGATCATCTTGGAACTTCATCAGTGCACTTCTCTGCATAGAATTGTATCAACACCCGGATCAGCCATAAAATGTTTGAGAGATTTGTTAAGGAGAGTGGGAAAATTCTGGGCTACACCTAGATAGGCACTGTTTTCCAAACACTCCCAGTACAAGTTACAGGTTATACAGAAAGAGGACGAGTAAAAGTACCTTGTTGCCTAAAGGCATGGGACTGTACATTCCAGCATATGTTATGCCAGCAATCGTCAGCTGAACAGAAAGGAGATCATTGACCAACTGGTTCACATTCTCAAAGTAAAAGCTAAGTACGAGCATTTCAAATTTACCTGCTGCTCAATCACATGGATATGCTCCAGAAACTGAGAAAATATTATTATTTTGTCAGGCACTGTCTGTGGTAACCTTCCCTCCACATTATTATCATCTTGACAAGATGATTCACTAGCAAGACCAGCACCACTGGTTATGTTAGTAGAGTACCCATGTTTTATGTTTGCTTCTCGCAAACTTCTCAACTTCTGAACCAAATAAGCAACTTTGCTGCTAGTTGTTGATTGCCAATCTGGATCCCAGTCATCCTACATAAAATGAAAAAAGAAATTACATAGAGAACAACATCTTTTCAAATGCACAAAGAAGACCGAAGAAATTGTATAGCATAGCGCAAGTACAAACCTGCTTATATGAAGGCTGCAATTCAATTAGATCCTTGGGCACTGGCCATTTTGGGTTTGGATTTTCTGGCCGTGCAAGAGTTTCGGGAGACTGCATCTCGTAATGGTTGCCACAACCAGGTAATGTGCATTTCTCACTATCAAGAGCTACACAATCATGGCACAACAGATGCCGACAGGGTGTGATAATAGGCAAGCGGCACCAATCTCTACACCTGAAGATAGCAATATGAATCTTTAAACAAGGGAAAATCATCTGGTTGATGGGTAATATGCTTTTTTATTAAAGTTTTCATACCTGAAACAATCGGTGCCATTTAAAAGAGCATATCTTATCAATTGATATTCCTCGGAAGAAGGATCAAGACCCTGCTGCACTAATGCATCCATAGTTTCCTGTATATCCTGGCCAGCCTCTTCTACTTTAATATGCCCAGCAACACAACAAGACAAGCGGACATTCTTTATAGTAGTAGCACGAAATTTCCACTGCTTGGGGTTCAGAAGTGATTCCACATGAGAAGGGTCATTCCAATCAGCCATCAGTATATTTCGGCGAATAGTAACAACCAGTTCATTGTAACTTTTTGCATGCCCCTCACTGAAGTCCAAGAAAGTTATCTTTTTTATGCAAGGAGGAATGTTTTGTAGATCTGCTTTTCTTGCACTAATCATAGTCCTCTGAAGTAGCTGCACAAGACGAATGCGCCCCTCTTCCATTTGTGCCTCAAAAGGCCTATGAATTCCAGAGTCCCATGACTGGTAGTTTTGACCATAAACTTCCTCATGAAGAAACTTAAGCATGGGGTGAAGATGAGCAACCTGACTAGTTGGTGTGTTTGGTGTAGGGGTACCAGTTAAAATCCACCTATTTGAAGCAACCAAAGAGACAGCCATCTGCAATTTGTTTGTCAGGGTGAGACTGGAACCTAACGTGTGCCCTTCATCTAATATTACCCTGAACCAATGGATCTGCTTTAAAACACTTCTCTTCCGTGGACCCCATTCTGCGCTTAATCTGCTAAATGTGGTTATCACAATGTCATAGTCCCAAGCAAGGTTGTGAGCAGACGGCTTCTTGTGATCTCCCCACGCATAAACATTGAGTGTATCTGAGGAAACATGCCGCTGTATCTGTGTTGTCCAGTGATCAATTAAGTTAGCAGGTACCACTATCAAGGTGGCCCTAGACAAATAAAACCTCACTAAATCTAGCGGTTTTTCAAGAGCAATTCCAAGTGCAGTTGAGTCAAAGGCCAAATCGTCGAGCATAGATGGATAATACCACCGAGTTACACCTTTCTCAATCTTTCTCACAAGGCCAAATGCTTGAAATATCTTGTAATATGGGCGGGCATCCTTGCCTATGGTTGCACGTGCATCCAGAACTGGGCGTGTCAAACCAATTGATTCCATCTCAAGATGTTTCTGGAGAGAAAGTTTTGCCAACCATAACAAAGCTTTCTTGGTTTCTGAATTGATCAAAGAAACATTCTCTTTCAATATGTTTGTGAAAAACGATACATTTTGCTCGTTTCCCGGCAATGTACCTTTCTTGTAAAAACCTGGCAAATAGGTTATCTTTCTTTTAAAATCCCAGGATTCCTCTGGAGCGGTGCATTTCTGCCGTGCAGGATCAGCATTCATACTGCAAAACCATGCCGTAGTAGAATCAAGAACAGTTCCGTCCGATAACCTCCGCCACTTTCTGCAAGCATCACACTGAACCCAGGTCTCACTTAACTCAGAGGTGGTGCCTCTCTTCCTTTTACCACCAACTGAATCTTTGCTGTATGCATCCATGAGGTTTTTCCTAACATGTTTCAAGTTTTTGGTGAACTTTAGTACATGAGTAGCTGGCATTGGATGCACATTACTGGGTGATGATGCCGGTGACTTCTCACCCGAAACATGCATGGTGACCATAGTTGGATCAGGGTTCACTAACCTGCCTCTCTTTCTTGATGACCTTGTACTGCGAACGGAATCACCATTATGCGATAACCCACTTGAACATGGATCTTCTCTAATCACATCCTTCCCCACAAGCTTTTTTGATCCAGACAAAAAACTGTTTCTGTTAGTAGAGTTGCTGGTGTTGAGTTCATAGTATCCATATTTTTTATCTGGTTTATGCATGCACCACCTTACATCCACCCCTTGTGGAGGGTCTGCCAATGTTCCATGCGTTTTGAGAATAAGAGACAGTGCAGTTACTGTCTTCCCTAAACCAGGTTCATCACAAAACATACCTCCGCAGAAATCACTTATGGTCGGAGCATTTCCGGTGAATATTTCACCAGATGTAACATTTATGTAGAAAGGTAAACCATCCTCAGTGCATAAATCCTTGTACAGAGGATGCGCTAGGGCCTGCAAGTTTTGCTCTCGCTTCAACATCCATTCGACGGCCGCCTCTTGATGAGGGAAAAGCTTAAGCTTCATGCAAGGCATAATATAGGCAGCAAGAGTCCTTAGATGATGACAAGTTGCTGCCACTCTTATCAAATCCCTGGGTTTAAGTCGAATCAGTACTTTATTCAATACATCATCAGGGACTGACCAAATACCCAGTCCCAGTGCTGCCTCATCTGGTTTTATTCTTGTTATCTGCATCCTCTTCTCCACCCTGACACTAGGAAGAGTTTTGAAGATTTCATGCAGATCAAATGGCTTCTCGTTATTCGATATAGATGATATCTGATGGACCTCACAACCAAGGGCATGACAATCTGTGCAGCTCCAAATATACCGGTCATCACAGTGTGGATTGTCATGAGAACTCCAGTCAAAAGCAAGCAAAGCGTTCCTAGCATCCCAGTTGCAACTGCAAAAAAACATTGTCTTAGACTAGGAGGTAAGTGGCAACAACAGGAAAAGTTACTGAAATAAGTAAAGCAAGAAGTTATGACCCTACTTGAAGAGCTGCTGTACTGACCAAGTGACGTGCATTAGATAGCTAATCTAAATGTACTAAACAAAAGTCAGGAAGCTTAGTTGACTAGTTTTGGAAATAGTGCATAAGAAATAAACAGGGTTTATTATTGCAGTTTCAGTCATATCCACAGAAAATGCATGGTGATCCACCAACACCTGAATAGCAAAAGTGAATAGGAATTTAATTCGGGAACATACTAACATAGATGTTGCTGGCCAACGTGTGAAATGCCACAACTTTGAAACCTATTAGCAAGCTTCCATCACATAATCAGAAGGGAAGCTTGTAGCCACGACTAATCCCCACCCAAATGGCAAAAATCTATCCCCAAATCCACCAAGCTCTAAAATTTGCCGCAGAAGAGCAGACACGTGCCGCCCTGAAACGCATTAATGAAACGCATGGAATGCAGACGCACCTGACGTGCTTGAAGACCGCGGCGGCGGCCACGGCGCGGGAGCGCGGGAACTGCCACCCTGACAAGGCGGCGACGGGCAGGTACACGTCGACCAGCACCATCGCCCTCGCCTCCACCTCGCCATCCCCTTTCCCCCTCCTCGTGACAACCCTCAGGACCCTCCCCTCCACCTCCACGCACCGGTGCGCCACGAGCGCCCTCAGCTGCCGCACGACGCTGCCCCCGCCGCACGCCCTCCACTTAGACCGCGGGTGGGGCCCGTCGTCGGGGAGCGGCGTGAGGGGGACCACCCCGCAGGCGGAGAGGGAGCAGGGGGAGAGCGGGCGGAGGGAGGTGGCATCGGCGCCGGCGGGGAGGGAGAGCACAACGCGGAGGTAGCCCCCGAGCTTGCGGCGCGCGGCGTCGTCGTCCATGGCCAGTTATTCAGGGCTAGGGCTGGTGATCTCCCATGAGGGAGGTTCACGCCTCGTCGCCGACGCGAAGCATGCTGGAATTTTTGGCCTAATTTGTTCGAATTTGTTTGGAACGGAGACGAGGAAGAGGGGAGGGGAACTGGGGAAGGAGGAGGATACGGCGGCACGAATTGGGGAGGCGGAAGTGTAACGACCGGGCAGGAGGTGGGGTGGTATTCTCTGCGGTTTAACGGATCAGATCTACGTGTATGACAGTGGGGCCGAGTAGTCGGTGGGGTCCACTGTCATAAAGGTATGGTGTCAGATGCAAACCGGCGTGGATGGCGATTCGGTGTGGGTTTCTTTTCAATTTCTTTTTTGTTTCTCTTTACACGATGGATCAGTGGGGTTCTGTGGGCTTTGGGCGGCCGACAAACCATGGGCTTTTCTCAAATACGTGGGCCGCGACGTGTATGATATCGAGGATTCAGGGGTCGGGAGATGGGCTTATTGTTTTCTCAAATATATTCTGTGTTTCTTTAGCTTCCGCAGATGATTTTTAATTGTATTTTTTAGACGGTAATATACGATAGAGATATAAATATAAACGACATATATTATTTTAAACTCAAAAAATCACTTAGACGTTTGTTTTGATTTTCGAAGAAGCGGATGGTAAAAGCCAAAAAAACAATGGGGCCATACACCGTGCTGTCCACGTTCTTGCTGCAATCCTGGGTATACACGTACGTGTCCAGAGCTGCGTAGGACGGTATTCATGGCGAGGGATACAGGTCGCGTCACACAATAATTCGCACAGCTAGCTAGCTATAGTACGTGTGAAGGGAAAAATAATCGATGAAGCATTGCAAACAATCGGCACATTTGTTACATTTATTTATGACGTGTTGCAAACACTACAATCAACAGCGGATATCGTACGAGAGACCGATCGATAGATACAATAGAATGAACAAATGAGATGATATATATATATATATATATATATATATATATATATATATATATATATATATATATATATATATATATATATATATATATATATATATATATATATATATATATATATATAGTTGCGCACCGCATACGAAAGCATAAAAGCGCGCCGAAACCACACGTTTACGTACGCATCCCCATCCCCATTATTGATGTACCGTTGCGTCCTCGGTGATCGCTTATAATTTCATGCAGGTGCACGTCCTATTTCGGCGGGAACTTGGACTTGATGTTGTGCACCACTCCACAGTCGATCTGGAAGGCCCGCGTCAGGACGTCCGTCGGTACCGTCGGCGCGGCCCCGAACAGCGCCTCGGCGACCGTCTGCGTGCCGGGCAGCTGGCTGTTGAACGCCGAGATCGCCACGGCGAACGGCTCCCCGACGCTCCGCTCGAAGTGCACGAGGCCGCGGGGGAAGACGAACACGCCGCCCTTGGGGACGGTGCGGATGAATAGCTTGTTGGCCGTGGTGAGGAAGCCCACCTCGAGGGTGCCCTCGGCGACGAAGATGATCTCCGTGGCGCGCGGGTGCACGTGCGGCGGGTTCACGCCGCCCCACGGCGCGTAGTCGACGCGCGCCATGGACACGCCCAGGGTGTTGAGCCCCGGGATCTTCTCCACGTTCGCCGCCGTCACCACCGACCCCATCGGGTTGCCCGAGTATACGTCGGCGGCCTTGGCCAGCCCGCCGAAGAAGAAGTCGTCCACCGTCACGTTCATCTCCCGCTTGCACGGGTACCCGTTCACCCTCAGCGCTGCACGCGCATCATGCACGCATTCCGATAAGTGATTTTTTATGTCATGGTATACCAACAACGACGTACGGCAAGGTTTGCATATGTCGTTGCATGGATATGCACGATGAACAAAAATGAAATGAACATTTGTATATGCATGGTTAAATTGAGTGATCTTGCATTGGTCACTCACGGCCCTGAAGGGATTTGAAGTCGGCGACGCAAATGTCCTGGAACATGTCGGGGTCGCCGGCGAGCAGTGGTGTGGCAAGCGCCAGGAGGACGACGCAGGCCAGGAGGACAGTGTGGAGCTTGGCCATGATATATTGGTTTGGTCCTTGCAGCTAGCTAGTTTTGCTGTGTGAGCTAGCTGTAGGTAGTTAAGCTTAAGATGCTTTTGGTCTGACGAAAAGAGGGTGGGGAGGTGGTATTTATAGATGGAGTAGGTTTAGCTTAATAAAGGAACCGTTTGCATTTATGGCATTGTAGCAATATAACATCTAGATGACGTTTAACAAAACCTATTTTTTTAAATTTTGGTTCTAAACGTCCGTTTTTGCAAATCTAGCACGTCCTGAACTTGGCAGGCATGACAGGTGATATACGTCTCCTCTCACGCCGCCATACCTCAATAGCACGGTGCTAATGCGGAAGGGCAGCTAGGTGTGCTGCCCCACCGGCTTGCTGAGCTACCCTGACTCGGCAACTCCTATTGAGCTGCCTTGGCTCGGCAAGTGCTGCTTAGCCACCCTGGCTTGGCAGGTCCTGCTGTAGTGCCCAGCTCGGCAGGACGACCAAGCCTAGGAGGTCCACAGGATGGTGGTGCCGGTTGCCCTGGTTAGCCTTTTTTTTTGTACTAATACATTATTGTAAATATTATAGTAATAGATCATTATAAAGGTGCAAATTACATGGCGCGTAAGATTTAGTTAGGTGCGTATATTTGCTTCACTTCTCGTACCATACAAAAAGCAATATGTATGAACCATCAACTCCAACTACAATTAAGATACATGTGCACTTTTTGGAAGTGTCGGTCTAAGCCAAGTGCTAACCTGTCAGCTGTGTGGCCTTCGACGGGGGCTACAGAGGGTCCCCAATCAGTTTGCAACTGGTGCGCGGCACATACCACTACAAAGTACGCGGGGTATGTGTCTGGATCATACGATCATCACTCCTACTTGACCTGTGTCCTCGCCAACTGCTCCCAGGCTGGGTCCATGACAGTTGCGCTTGCATCTTGTCATCGCTCTTTCATCCCTTCTTCGTTTGCCTGAAAAAAGACGTGGTAGACAACGGTTATTTGAGTACAAAAACAAAAAGGAAATGAATTGTACGTGACTTCAAAGTAAAAGCAATGCATTATATGAAATGAGCTAATAATAAATAATTTCACTTACAAATGAATGGGTCTCGGCATTAGTGGCACCTGCTGGTCAAATCTGAACTATCTCATGACTTGTTAGGGGGCGTAGGGCTCCACCATATGGAGGAAGATGAGGTAGCAAGTCGTAATTAAGCCAGTAGTCTTGGTCCTGCTCGCATTGCACTGACAAGCCAAAAGGCACAGTCTCTGAGATGAACTATGCGGTCCACACCATCCACATGATGCCATCCTTGTGCAAGGTCTCAAACACATTGTGGAACTTCGGGGTACACTCGCCGTGGTCTCTCCTTAGACTATCCTAACTTGCTAGCAGTTCAATAAGTACCCATGATGAGTCCATCCGCTAGGTCATCGCCATTGCCGCGACCGTAGAACCGTGCCTCCAACTGGTATGGGTGCACCTGCACTTAAAAAAATGGCTGACCAACAGGGAAGTGCTCCACGACCACAACTACAACAAGGTGTAGCTGATGCGCGAGGTTTGGCTTGCTAGTAGCACACTGCGAGCTATTGCACAAACCCTTGTAGGTCAAGCATAGTACAACCGAGCCCCAACTATACAGTGGGACCTCACTAGGTTGGTGTCGACCAAGGACTCAGCGAAGTGGATGTAGTTAGTGTACACCCAATCTCCCTGAGTCATAGAAAACAGGACCCACCTGAACATGAAGAGCAAGTAAGCAACTACGTGGGACCTCACAACCTGGAGGTATGTCTATTGGACAGTGTCTGTACCATCGCAACCATGAATGCGGCACTCTTGGGATCCTATCTGGAATGGGATGACCAAATCTGTGCAGCAGACGTGTCTTCAAATCGGCTGATTTGGGGGGTGGAACCATGGCACAACCCCATAGTGGTAGGACAGTAAGGCAAGCAATATCTTGCAAGGGACGGTCATCTCCCCTACCTAAAATGAAACATGTAGGTTTCCAACCTCCGTCGGCCAATGAGCACCGACAAAAGTTGCAAGTCCAACACTAATGAGTGCTCAATGTGCATCATTATCACTATGAGTAGAAACCTAGCCTGCCACAGAACTGGTGCGTAGCAATCGTCGAGAGGCCAGTCCTCCCGAGGACCCCCTAAGAACAGGGGGCGGTCCATCACCGTTCGACTACGCCTGACAATGATGCTAGCAATTCCAAGATGGGTCCAACAATGAACCACGCTCGTGACTATCATTAGCGGGCATTTCCTACAATATAGGAAAGAATGTGTCAACGCCAGTACAAAATTTACACTAAAAGTTACGGAAAAAATGTGGAAACCTTACAACTCTTAATTTAAAGCACATGAAAATTTGCATTCAAGAACATTAGTTCTTTCAGAGTTACATTGCATGCCATGCCGGTCTTACAAATGTAAGTTCACCTGCAACTACTACGAACTTCTCGAGGCATAGCATGCACTACATCCTGGATTATAGTAGCCAAATAAAAACAAAGTATAAATGAGTATATATATAGGTGAAGGAGCTATAAATCATCATGTCTACGAAGCGACCGAAAAAGTGGGCAGTGGAAGAAGCGGAAGGCAAAAGCCAAGAAAAAACAATGGGGCCATACACCGTGCAGTCCACTTCTTGCTGCGCTCCTGGGTATACACGTACGTGTCCAGATCTGAGTAGGATGGTATTCATGGCGAGGGATACTGGTCGCGTCACACAATAATTCGCACAACTAGCTAGCTAGTAGCTAGTACGTGTGAAGGGAAAAATAGTCAAGTCCGAAAGCATTGCAAACAATCGGCACATTTGTTACATTTATTTATGACGTGTTGCAAACACTACAATCAACAGCGGATCTCGTACGAGAGACCGATCGATACATACAGTAGAATGCACAAATGAGATGATTATATATATATATATATATATATATATATATATATATATATATATATATATATATATATATATATATATATATATATATATATAGTATCCTATATAGTATAAATAACAGGGGCACCTAGGTGTTTGGACACCTAGTCTCTCTACCTTTAGATTGCTTTTAGATGCGTGCTAGTGTGATTGAGACTTTCCATCCATGATTAAGACTTTCCTTCCATGATTGATTTAGCATGCCTAATATATTACATACCATACATACCATTGCTCTAGCACGTATCTAAAAGCAATCTAACGGCAGGGAGCCTAGGTGTCTGGACACCTAGGTGTCCCATTTCAGCGTCCTATAGGACGAGTGTTTCATGCACCATGGTGCCTAGGCACCAATATCAATACCCGTTGATTTGCTTCGAGATTCACAACGTTTGGTGTGGGTATCTTCATATACCCATAAAAAAGTATATTTGAGATATCAAACTCCGAAAAAATTTAAATTCAACTTCAGTTTAATTAGTTTGAACTATTTTTATGGTATATACTCACTGTAGTTGCATTGAACTCAAAAGTAGTTCAAACTAGTTTGAACTGAGTTCAAAACTAACTTACCATAAATATATCAAGGGTATAAAACATTTTCATACCCAAACTCAAAAAAATTATCAATCATACACGTGTATCGGATGTTGGTGCCTAGGCACCATGGTGCATTACGTTATATATATATATATATATATATATATATATATATATATATATATATATATATATATATATATATATATATATATATATATATATATATATATATATATATATATATATATATATATATATATAGTTGCGTACCGCATAGGAAAGCATAAAAGCGCACACGTTTACGTACGCATCCCCATCCCCATTATTGATGCACCGTTGTGTCCTTGATGCTCGCTTATAACTTCATGTACGTGCACGTCCTACTTCGGCGGGAACTTGGACTTGAGGCTGTGCACCACTCCACTGTCGATCTGGAAGGCCTGTTGGAATCCAGCCACGGATTAAGGGCCTGTTTGGCAGAGCTCCACTACTGAAAAAATGAATCTAGAGCAGTAGATCCACCAAAAACAGCTCCACCGTGAATCTGGGATCCTACCATGGAGCTGGACAAAACTGTTTGGCTTGCACAGCAGCTCCAGATCCACAAAACTGAGTTTTTGGTGGGAATGGCCTGTTTTGCCCATGAGTTTTATGGTGGTATGGGATGGGGTGTGTAACCAGTGGCAAAAGGTGGGTAATTACCACCCAACTCCACGAGTAGATACGAAACAAGGTTTCGTGGAGCACCATTTGAGGTGCTCCATGGATTTCATGAATCTGGAGCTAGATTCAGTATTTTGGTGGATCCAGATTTCGTGGAGCTGGAGCGTTTGGGTAAAAATTCGTGGAGTGGAGCTATTTTTGGTGGATTTGGAGTTGGTGGAGCTCTACCAAACAGGCCCTAACACGTCTAAATTAATCAAGAATTTTCTGTTGTCTAACGACGAACAGTAAATCTAGAGGACAAGAACGAAGAGTATGTTAGAGTTTTAGAGACATAGCGTTTTAGGGCAATTTTCGTTGTATTCTTAAAACTGCAACTTACACACTGACTTAATTACATACTCCTTTTTCTTTCTAGGATAGCTAGACTAATTGAGATTCGGTTCTACTGGGCCTGACACAAGTAGGCCCACCTTCCCTCCCACATCCATTTCCCCCATTTCTTTTTGAGTTCCATATAAAAAAGACACTAACATATATAGATGGATGTAACACACATGAGGTAAAAAGTGGGATTTGAGATCCATACCTTCGGGAGGAGAGATCTCATGAGCACACATTAACAGATATGGAAAGATATATCACACATGAGATAAAGAAATGAGGTTGGGATCCATACCTTCGTGAGGAGAGGCGATAGAGAGGAGAGGCGGCGTCGGGATGAGAGGCATTAGGAAGGAGAGGCAACGCCAGGAGGAGAGGTGATGGGGCCACCATGCCAGGTGAGGAAGGAGAGGACGGAGACATCAGGTTCTCCAGCGGAGGGGGGACGATGAGATGGAGGGGTGCGCGAGTGAGGAGTAAGAGCGCAAAACCTAGCAGGGGCTGTACTTATAGAAGAACTGTCACAGACGATTCTATTAAATAACCGTCTACGATATTAATATAGAAATGGTTCCATAATGGAACCATGTGTGATGTGTAGCATATCATACACACAGTTCTATTATGGAACCATCAATGATATTGTATCTTATCACATACGGTTCTATTATAAAATTGTCTGTGATATTCTACCTCACAGATGGTTCTACTATGGAACCATCTATGACACATATATCACAAATAATTTGTGCCACTAAACCACCTATGATAGTTCCTTCTGTATATGACAAATAAGGTTTTTTAGCTAGCCTCAGGAAATGCTAGGCATGCCCTTTGAAAACAAGCAAGCAGATACAATCACAGATGTAATTATTTTTAAACTACTGAATCAATTACAATGGAATAATTCCTTAATTACATGCCGAGTTTCTTAATTACATTGGAATAATTTCCAAATAGGTGTTTGCCATGTGGGATAATTCTACTTGGCTATTTTTCTTTTAAATAAAGCTCTTCACAATGATCGACACGCATATAGCTTCCTTCATCCCTTAGTTCTTCCTTGAGTCTGATGCCATGTCCGAACGGAGTCAACTCATCAAATTGGTTGTACTCTTACTTATCCACGATATTCTCAACTCCAACAATCCTTCTTTTTTCCATAAAGAACTACGTGGCACTTCTTATTTGCTAGGTCGGTTACATAAAAAACTTGAACAACTTGCCTCGCAAGTACTAATGGTTCATCTTTGTATTCTACACGTTCGAGGTCCACAGTAATGACACCGTACTTATCGATCTTTACACCCTAGGGAGTTGGACCCAATAGCACCGAAAGAGAGGGATCTTGAAAATTACATAGTCGAGTTCCCAAATCTCCACTACAAGCCCGTAGTAGGAGCTTGGGGGAAGCAGTACTGAACTGCTCATGAAATGCATCTCTGCGGACACTTGAGTTCTAGATGTGCTCTTTCTGTCTTGATCTGTTGTATAATATATGTACCCATTACCATGTCTCAATTATAAATTTTGGCCCTTTTGCCAATCATTACAGCGTTTCACTTGATGACCTCCCAATGAATCACACCCTCAACCATTTATTGAACTGATAGTTGTACTATCTCGTGATCCAAACCTCCGATCGGCCTGGATTCTCTTGGCATAGCATGTCTTGTGCACTTCAATATACAGGGACACTTCATTCATGTGTTGCAAGACTATGAAATGGACTTGAGTGTACGTATCCAGATCAGGAGTTATTGCTTCCCTTTTGATGGTCCCGATACCCTCTAGCCTTCGCTCATGACGAAATAAAGGCATACCTACTGGTTTGACCTGAGCCATGTAATCGAGGTAGAACTCAATGACCTCTTAAGTTGCATAACCTTCGATGATGCTGCCCTCTAGCCGAGATCGATTGTGTACATAGAACTTTAGCATTCCCATGTACCTCTCGAATGGGTACATATGACGTAGAAACACGGGGCCGCATGTATTCATTCTATTTCAATTCCCAATAAACAAAGAACCTTCTTAGCTTAGTAGGTGGTTCTCAGCAACACTTTTCCCTCTGGAAGGATGTTCGCTAGGAGGCCTAACAACGACTGAAACTCTTGTCAGACCAACCATTGGTTGCCTTCAATTTCAGCAGTTCAAGAACAGATAACAACCTTGTATATAGCGGCTTGCAACCTGGGAACAAAAGTTTCTCTAAATCCTCTATCAAGCCCTTGAATTTACCAAACTCTATCTCACTATAGTTCTCTTTTGACATATCCTCATCGAAAGCATAATGCACAACCAACATATCATTGTCTCCCTCGATGATGTTATAACTACCTTCCTATATAATCTTCTCTTCACCGTGACTGGTCCAATATGTATACCCCTTTTTGAAACCCTTTTGAGTAGTGAGTTTTGATCTGTGCTGAGTTGGTAAATATCTTTATATTATCGCAATCAATGCATGGACAGTACATATATTCCATTCCCTTCTTCAACATATCTTGCTCGGCCGCTCTTCTAAAAGCAGACATGCCATTAATGTACTCTTCACTCACACAGTTCTCAACGTACATCCAACTTCGGTCTATCTACGCTACGCATGTAACAAATTAGTGTCAAATTAGATTATTAATACTACTATAGCTAGTTATAGCATAATACTTACACATAATTGTCATTCACCTTATAATAAATTGTCCATATCTAAATTAAGTAGTGACCCATTTTTAAATTGGAGCAAACTACCAATTAAGCTAGATCTAAACCTTGCTATCATCTCTCTTTATTACAAAGCATATAATTCGAAGCAAATACTAACTTCTAATCAGTAAGAACAAATCGATCTACAAGCAGCTAGATCTACAAGTGGAATGCTTTCACCAAACTCTTGAAAGCCGGCTGCTTCCTTCAATGCAGCGCAATGAAGACAGATCTATCGGGACCGGTTTGGCTATGTATTAATTAATAATGGGGCATATCCTAGACACATCCAGCCACAAACTATCTGTAATACATAATTATCATAGACGGTTCTCATTAAGAACTGTCTGTGATAATGATTTCACAGACAGTTATTATTACGAACCATCTGTGATAATTATATATCATAGACAGTTTGTATTGATAACCGTTTGTGAATATACATCATAGACGCTTCTAAAGTAGAACCGTCTGTGATAAATACACTACAGATTGTTCTAAATGCATTCTCATATATACATAAATGCAAATTCACATATATATGTATTACTTTGTTGTTTTTTACTGGTCAGTAATGTCATCGATCATGTCATTATAGTGAGACCGTTTACATATATAGAAGATAATAAATACAAATTCAACTGCTTGTATTTACATATGGCTAAACAGTGTCGTCAGTCGCTTCTTATAAAAGATAAAAAAAAGTAAAAACCTAACTGCTTCAAAGTTTTTCGAGTGGTAGAGGCAGCATGATATCTTTGTCTTCAAAACTTTGTAGGCGACATGGTCGACATTGGATGGTTTGGGATCATCAGCAAACAAAGCCTGAAATGCGTCCACCCGCTAACGTGCTCATTCGAGTGTCTCCCGAACACCCTCGGACTGAACAATCAAGTCAAATTGAGTCCATAGGCTCTCTTCCCTTTCTTGAGGGGTCTCGGCAAGGTTGACTTAGTCGCCCACCATCTCAACTAAGCACTCCAAGTGATGATAAGCCTCCTGGAGACATGCAACATCGTTGTGGAGGACCATGTTGATGGTAAGGTTAGCTCACCAGAAGTGGGAAACCAATCGGAAGACGAGGCGGAGGAGGATGTCAAAACGACGGAAGGTGGCCTTCAATTGCTTTTGCAAATCCTCGGACATAAAATGAAGGATACAATTGGCACAATGTCCTTCCGTAGGATCTGCTAGTGTACAGTCAACTTGATGCTCGTACAGTATGGCATGGTTGGCTATCAATATCGGCGACAAGGAAGAGTAGGGAGCCATTTATTTGTTCTTGAGAGATAAAAAAGATAGGTGAGCAGCCGGCGAGGTGCTCGTATAGGATCAGCGATGTGAGGATTAATCGTCGGTGGTAGACAATCATTTTTATACAACAAGGAATACATCTGGTGCGTGATACAAAGAGAGGCATCGGGGAGCCAAAACGATCTAAGAGGCGCACATGCGTACAAATACATATTATAGACGCTTCCAACCACAAGCCATATATGATATGCAATTATCTCAGATGTTTTGTATTAATAACCGTATATGAACTATCATATACGGTTCTAATTAAAAACCGTCTGTGATGTCTGCAATTATCATAGATGATTCGTATTAAGAACCGTCTGTGAACTATCATAGACAGTTATTAACAAGAACTATCTGTGATAGTTGGGTATCATAGATGGTACATGGTCACGCTTGTAAAATCGTTTGTGATAATTATAGCCGTTTGTGGATGAGGCATCCAGTATAGCTTATTTTGTAGCAGTGTAAATTGCGTGGCTTGTGACGTACGACCACACTGTGATGTGGTGAGCCACTTGGCAGACCAAGTCCACACTATTTTTGCTGAACTGTGAATATCTCTCTCAATTTGAATGAGATTCAAACTCTTGAATTTAAAGCTTTATTGGGTATTAATGACAGACAGTTACTACTGGGTAAATGGCTTGTTAATTGCGTCAGTTACCAGTGGGTAAATGACTGGTTAATATATACATATATACATGCATACATACATACACACATATGGGAGCATATCTAGTACTAATGCTGATTTGGGTGATAACATGCTAATGGCGAGGAGGGCTGTCGGATCTGACGCGGATGGCTGCGGATGGAGGTGGGGCAGCATCCCAAATCACTTATGCAATTTTTCGAATAACCCGCCATCTCTATCGCCTCAACGCAAATCACTTCAACCTCCTCTGTCCACCCCATCTCCGCCCATCTTCTCAACTCTCATGGTGGCTTCATGTGCAGCCACCTCCGTTCACCGCTGCCATGCCTCATCCACTGTGCTACTGCTTCTCTCACTCAATGCAACACTGGTCGCCTCTCACTTCTCCTCTCCTCAGCCATCATGGCGCATCATGGCTTGGGTGGCTGGTTCTCACGTGCCATCATGCCAGCCACCGTGCCTCATCCGCAGCGCCGTTGCTCCTCTCACCTAGTGCACCGTCGGCTGCCTCCCTCTCAGCCTCCCCGAGCGCCTCTGCATCCCTCCCTGAGCATTGTGGACTCCCATCCGGCCTCCTCCCCAAGCGCCACCGTCGACCTCCTCAAGCACTTCTGCCTCCATCCCCCTCCACCACTAACAACTACTCATGCTACTTGAGTAGGATTTAAGAGAATTGTGATTACTTGTGTTTCAATGTATGAAATTTGGGGAATGTTTGGAAATCTCAGTGATTTGTGTTGCATTTTTTATGTAGGCATACTCAAGCTACATAGGAAATAGGGAATCGACAAGAAAACCACAACAGATGAGACCAAATGCATGGCTTGTCGCTGGAGCTGCAAGGGAGTAGATGGATGTAGCTGTTAGTTGATGTTAGTTTCAGTTTGTGTTTGTGCTCAAGTGCATGCTGTTGTGCCAGAAATGAGATAAGCCTCTTTCATTTTAAGAATTGTTGTATGCAAAAATTGTTGTCATTGATCAATCAAAAAATTATTTAATGCAAATGTAAATGCATAATGTTAGATTGTTGAATGCAGATGAAAGTTTGAGTGATTGTTGAATGCAGATTTTAGTGTCAGATTTATTGAATGCAAATGCAAATTTCAATGATTGTTGTATGGTGCTGCTACCTTTTGGAATAGGACTATAGGAGCCTTTTGCGCATTTCAAATTTGGGTGAGCCACTAGTAACTGACCCTACCTACTGACAGGAGGTGATCTGAAATTGTCAGCATGGATGATGAGTGTGTTAAACAACAAAAGATTGTTCTTTGACTAGCTGAGTTCTATGTTGATTTTTCATGTTCTATGGCTCAGAAATAGGAAATGCATGGCCATTATTTATTAGGCAGTGTCATGGTTGCTTGTTCTCTTCTATGTTACTACTCTAGAAGGAGATCTACAAACAGTCCCCAAAAAACTAGTTATGGATGATAAGCTGCTTACTGAAATTAACGCTGAGAAGGATATGTTCAATGGAAAGTATGTCAAGGAGTGTTTGAACCTGGGAATTGAATTTACTAGCTTACCTTTTATTTTCCTCCAATACTTGCCTGCCTGAGTGTATGTGCATGCTTCTAGTTGTGCCTCACCTATTAGGTGTGATTTAAATCTTGAGCATGCGCATAGCACAGTCTTGAGTATGCATATAACATGCTTTGGACAAGACATGGATAACATTTGCTATCTGTTTTCTTTTGAACTGCCACATCACCGGAGATTAGAAGCTTGTACACATGCATGGGATGAAAATGTTTGTCTAACTATCTATTTCTTTCCTGATTCCATAAACTGTTCATTGTTCTGGAACTGAAACTGAATCTAGTATATGCTTTTGTATGACTTGTTGTTTGCATTTCTCTCAAACTCAAATTGTTCATTATTTTATTACCGAGACTGCTTGCAATCACTAATTCACTGTCCAGGAAAATGAGATTGCTAGCATATTTGTACTCTTAGCTCTCAAGAAGATGCTGCTGACAGGATACTCTTGTTGTTGTAACTTGAGAATGCTAGGCAAGTTTTCTGAATTGCTACAACATTAGATCAGCAGAAGATATTGTTGCAACATTCACATATCCAACAATGATAGAGTACAAATTTCCACATTCACAGCAACAACAAGTAGCAATTTTGATAACCAAAAAATTCATTACCTGATACTATTCATTGTACATTGCGATATTCAGTACAAGATCAATTTTTGAATCAACTCACATGAACAACTTTGAAATTGCTTACACTACACAAATCAAACATTCAAACTGAAATTGTTGCATAACCCTGGCAATCATAATTCAACACATGAGTCAAAATGAGTCAATTCCTTCATCAAATGGGGTTGCCTCACCTTGTCAGCTGTAGCATATGTACAGAGGAGACATGGTTAAATGTCACAGTGCAAATAACAAGTGAACGAGATAATATTATCAGATGATAGGCACCAATCATTTCCTCCGTCTTTTCTAAATGACTATTTGTTTTATTACATTGCAGAATCAATATAGCAGCAGTAAGAGCAGATCCAATGATTATGCATTCAATAAATCTGACACTGAAATCTGCATTCAATAATCACTCAAACTTGCATATGCATTCAACAATCTGACACTATGCATTTCCATTTTCATTAAATAATTTTTTGATTGATCAATGACAACAATTGCTGCATACAACAATTCTTCAAATGAATAAGGCTCATCTCATTTCTGGCACAATAGCACGCACTTGAGCACAGACACAAACCGAAACTAACAGTTACATCCATCTATTCCCTTGTAGCTCCAACTGACAAGCGCATGCATCTGCTCTCATCTGTTGTGGTTTTCTTTGCGATTCCCTATTTCCCATGCAGCTTGAGTGCGCCTGCATAAAAAATGCAACACAAATCACTTGAGATTTCCAAACATTCCCCAATTTTCATACATTGAAACATAACCACACAATTCTCTTAGATCCTACTCGAGCAACATGAGTAGTTGTTAGTGGTGGAGGGGGTGCGGAGGCGGAGGTGCTCAGGGAGGGAGGTGGAGGCGCTCGGGGAGGCCAGAAGGTGTTGGGATACGGGTAGGCTACACTAGCACAAATTAAAAATTTCTACCGCGTAAACCAGAAAGCCATGCGAGTGAGGGATCATGGATTATTACCACTAGACACGCAGTGCAGTGGAAGTAGAGTTGAAGCAGCCAATTCAACAAAGAGCGCGTCAGTGTAGTGGTAGTAGTCGATCGTCCTTCGGCCAACCGTCTTCTCTTCGTGATCGTCCCAATCAGTGTCGCAGTCACAGTAGTGCCTCTACCAAAGTCCACACATTCAGGGACGCGCACGATAAGGGATATGAGAGGTGGCGGCTAGGGTTTCGACGGGTGTGTTTCGGGGATCCAACCCTCAACTCTTGCACCTCTCCTTATATAGTCTTCAATCGGATCCATATCCGATATGAGTAGAGATCGAATCCCACTCGAAAACTATCATCCGATCCCTTATCGTTCCAGCCCATTAAGTGTGTGACCCTGTAGGTTCATATATATTTAGCCATGGGCCGAAAAACTCCTTTACGGCCCATAAGTTGTTAGTGGTCCCTAGCAGGATATAACGACTCCTAAACATACATAAAGATCATATCGGACGAACTTATATAGTACTTATGTACCGATCCCTTTGTCTCATGATACCAGATCGAACTCAAGGCGAAAAGCGTGTCATCCTATGATTACTCGATCATTCACTTGAACGCGTAGTGGATTACTCAGTTGTGATTGACCCTTTAACCACATTCACATGGCCATGCAATTTCATAATCCAACCACATCGAGGGGCCCAGAGATATCTCTCATGTTATATAGGAGGGGCAAATTCCATCTTGATCACTCATATTCCTCTAAGGCAGCGAATATAGTTAGAGTTGATCAAGGATTATAATATTGGAATTCATTATCATCTAGGCAAAGCAAATGTTGTGGCAGACGCGCTAAGCAGAAGGTCCTATGTAAACAGTGTTTTGTCAAAAGAAGACCAGATCCAACTTCAGGAAGGAGTCTCCTGTCTGAGTCTAAACCAAGTGGATCAAGGTATTCTCTCAGCTTTGGAGATTCAACCTGCTTCACCTGATCAGATCAAGGAAGCCCAAAAGGTTGATGAAGATATTCAAGAAATCAGGAAGAATATGAGAAGAAGCAAAGCGCCAGGATTTAGTGAAGATGAGAATGGAACTATCTGGTTTGAGAACCACATCTGTGTGCCCAATAATTAAGATATTAAGAATATGATTATGCAAGAAGCCCATGAAACCCCATACTCAATTCACCCAGGTCATACCAAGATGTACCAGGACCTTAGGGAAAGATACTGTTGGGTCAGTATGAAAAGAGATGTTGCAGAATTTATTGAAGCTTGTGGCACCTACCACTGCCAGAGAGTCAAGGCAGAACATTAGAAACTTGTAGGACTTTTGCAACCCTTACCAATACCAGATTGGAAGTGGAGAGAAATTGGCATGGATTTCATAACCGGACTCCCTAGAACTCAATCCAACTATCAATCAATCTAGGTGGTAATTGACAGGTTGACTAAGGTAGCTCATTTCATACTTGCCAAGACTACTTACTCTGGAAGTAAGTTAGCTGAGCTATATATGTCTAGAATTATATTATACCTCAGGATGTTACACCTGAAATGAATTTTCTTGAAGGGTGCCTAACATAGTCGTGCCTTCTACCAATTAACTAGAATTAAGATCATCTTAATTATCTACATGGACTCCAGTAGTTGGTAGATGTAGCAGAAGAGCTAATATGCATCGAAGGTAATACGAAGTGATGGTACTTAACCTTGTACGGTAATCAAAGCAAGATTTGAATATATTCTTGAATACAAAAAAATTGCTTAAAGAGATAGCTCGTGAGGATGTACTGGTTGATGGCTAGTGATGAATAATTACAAATAAAGTTCTCAATATGTTGTTGCAAGTGGTCATCTCGAGAGTTGTACTCCTTTCAGTCCCAAATTCTGCAAATATCTTATGTTTCGTATCGTCGAGTCAATACAACTTGGATCATTAAGGCCCCATTTGGCACGGCTCCACTTCACAAGTGGAGCTATTTTTTTTTGCTTCAGCTCCACGAACAGCTCCACCGGTGGAGCTAGAGCTGTTTTGGTAGACTGTTTGGCAAAACAGCTCCACCTGTTTTATCATGCATGGTTGAGAGATGTCAATTGTCCAATATACCCCTGTCTATTTGGCTTGTAGTAACATCAAGAGCTGTATGTTTCTACATGATTTTTCATCCGAGTAAATTTAAATTCAAAAAAAAAATTTAAAATAACACAAAGTATTAGCAACCAATATTTAATGGCGGCGGCGCTCCCTTCACGGTCGAAGACGAGAAGACCGAACGGATGAACGGGAGAATAGAAGAGCCGGTGGCAGATCGCGTAAATTCACGAAAGTACAAGGGCAGTGGCATGCGGGCCTGCGGATGGAGCCGGGTGGAGCTACTTTTTTCAGCTCCATCTCGTACATATCTTTTGTCTCAGCATGTTTTAAGGGACTCATTGGGTGGAGCTATTTTGTTTTACCCCGTTTGGCACAAAACGGCTCCAAACAGCTCCAGGAGCCAGTGGTGGAGCTGTGCCAAACGGGGCCTAATTTTTATCTCATTTCTATTTGTAAATATTATAAAATGTAACATGAGTAATTTTCTAGCTAATAAAGAATTTGTGACCCCACAATGATGTAATGTCCTAGACGTTGATTCGGCGTTTTCGAAAGTATTTAACAGATTCACGGAGTTTTCTTTTTCTTCCGTTGAATCATGAAGGCGGGTGTAGGCTGTGAATTTGTCTAAAAAGAGAAAAAAAGAGGGTTGGTGGGCTGTTCAAAGAGGGAGGCCAGACCTTCCACCACCCACCTAGGGCCCAAGTTGGCCTCCTAGGCCCAACCTATTTCTCCCCCTTGGCCCAGCCGCCCCTCCCCCCCAAACCCTAGGCGCCCATCCCACTTTCCCCAACCCCCCAGCAACCCCTCCTCTTCCCCTTGTGGTAGCCACCCCTTTCCCTTACGCCCTCTCTCTCACTTGCATCTCCTCCCCCGAGCACCCTACTATTCCCCTGCTGAAAAGAAGGGAGGGAAGGAAAGAAGGGAAGAAAGGAGAGGAAGAAGAGGAAGAGAAGGAGCAAGAGGAAGGAGGAGGCGAAGGAGAGGAGTGGGGTATTTTTTGTGCTGGTGTTCCAAGGATCTTACTGTGGTCTCCAAGGGTAACCAACATTTTCCCCTTTTTGTTCGTAGCGATTTCTCAATCGGGTCAGTTTTTTGTTAATCGCTCAATTTGTGCAGTCTGCTATGTTTTTCTTGTTAGGGGATCTTTTGTGTGAAATATGGGCATTTTAATCCTTAGTGTTTTGTAGAGGACTTAATTATCTTTCTGTAGAGTGGTTGTTCATGTCATTCCGATGAACGATTTAGGAGTTATGAGCATTTCCATGTCACTGTGCACTCTGATAGTTCGAGTTCTGGCAGTCAGTGGGAATTAAAAGATTAAATAAAGAAAAAGTTTTTTCCTGCAGAACCAATTTGTATGAAAGTTGTAAAGGACTCAGATACCTAGCTTTTGTATTTTATTCATAATTTTTAGACAAGTGATTTGGGCGCAACAAAGGTTGGAATCTACAGTGTAGCAGGGTTGATTTTTGGATTCAATATCTATTCGTGGGCAGATTCAAAGGCTCTCATGATTTTTATGAATTTTCTCATAATAACAGAAATTGTAGACAATGTTGTATTGTAGCTTCTGGTAAAATTTCATAATTTTTTAGAGCATTGTACTATTGGTGGTGGTCTGTAGAAACTCGCTGGTCAGAACTCAGGGGCAGATTCTGTCCTCTGTTTTCCATTGCAGATTACACCCTTTTAATGGTGGAATAAAATTATGGTATCTTTATGAAAGTTGTAGATTTAATTATTTAGATTTCAAAAGTTCTATTTAATTCTGTGGTTTGTTCAATGGATAAAAAGATACGAAAAAGACAAGTAACACTACTGCAATAGGTTGAGCATTGGGGCGGCAGTTTGAGAGGGAGTTGTTGGGTTTCGGGCGTAGTGGCACGTTTTCTTTCAGTTATGAATGTTATATGGAGGTTTTGTACTGAGTGGTGACTTATGAATAGGTGGTTTTGCTCCTGATTGTGCTTGAGCTCTTCGCCCCTTTGGTAGAGGATAGGCTGAGCGTCGGGGCAGCAGTTTGAGAGGGCGTTGTTGGGTTTCGGGCGTAGTGGTATGTTTTCTTTCAGTTATGAATGTTATATGGAGGTTTTGTACTAAGTGGTGACTTATAAACAGGTGGCTTCGCTCCTGACTGTGTTTGAGCTCTTCGCCCCTTTGATGGAGGCAAGTAAACGTAGCGGTTGTTGCTACATTTTAACTTATTAATTTAACTATCTCCACCATAATTGTTGATGTTTAGTAATTAATCTATCTTTAAATAAAGATGCCCTGCTGCGCTATGTCTTATTTTCTACATATTGTTGTCCATGTGGTCATATTCCAAATGAATCAATTGTGGCCATATCATGCATGTCATAGTATGTCATTTGCATTGAAGTTATGTCGCCGCACCTAGCTGCGACCGTACTAGCACAGCATCGTACATTGCCGTAGTACGATGCACACTCTTACGTTGCCATGTAAGAGTTCAGTAGATCATTTGCATACATATGCATTGCATGAGGATAATCTTTGTTCTGAGGTTATATGAGGTATTGGCTCGCGAGAGTCCCTTGTGGCATGTAGTATGTGGATCAATTGTATACATATGCATTTTATGAGGATAATTCTTGATCTGAGTTTATATGATGTATTGGTACGTGAGAGTTACTTGTGGCACGTGGAATCTTTGTGTGTTTGCCGTGGGTGGTAGATGTGGTTTTGGATATGAATGAGGCTACCGTGAGGATGATGAGAATCAATTGTTAATGCTTTATCATTATACCACAAGTCGTCAACTTGATGCTTAATCATCCACAATTTAATTAATTTGTTAAACGGTTTGCTTGCTGAGATTTTGTCTCACCCTTGTATTCTCTCTCTCAGGTGATCCTTGAGTATGTTTGGAAACGGTAGAGCAGCACGACACCATTACACAAGATTTCAGGAGTTTCACTATAATATGTTAGAGGACTTGTTTTAACTATAACTTAATGATGCTAGATCGTAGTTGGATTCAGTGGGGTTTGAGCAACCAAAACTAGGTTGACAAAGGATGTCAGTGCATCGTTATATGTTCTTATGCAGCTACTATCTCCTATGATATGTAGTGTTATCACGCTTCTGCGTAGCCTTTTTTCTTGGAGAGATTTTGTAGGATTCTTTCTCTGTAATCCAGCAGGTCGTAAATATAGTTTAGTAGCATCCTATGGTATAGTATGGTTCCTAGGGTGTTACACGTGAAGTATCATAACATACAACATCACGTACATTAATTGCTAAAGGCCGGTTAATATATCGACAGTGCCCATCCGCATTTGTTAACTGTCTACAATACCGATAAATAAGAACTCAAACAATCTGCAGGGACTTTCATTTATTTGAACTGACAGATACATATCACCAGTAGTAGTTCATGAAGAAAAAGCAACAACAGTGAAGTGATGAGCCCCATGAATCACACGAAACATGGACCGACACAGAACAACGAACCAATCAGAGTATACAAAAGGATAAAACTAAAGCGCATACAAATTAAAATCACACTTTTACGGTCCTCCATTATTATTACTGCAGTATAGCTGCCATCCTGCGCATGCAGTACTGGGACGTACGTACTCGCAGGGAGAGATCGTACGCACGAGCCGGCCATCCAAGGAACTGCACGCATGCGCGGGTGCGGCCTACTTGGGCGGGAACTTGGTCTTGATGGACTCGACCAGGCCGCCGTCGATCTGGAAGGCCCTGGCCAGCACGTCGGTCGGCACCGTTGGTGCGGCGCCGAACAGCGTCTCGGCGATGGACTGCGTGCCCTGCAGCTGGCTGTTGAAGGCCGCGATAGCGACGGCCGGCGAGTTGCCGTTGTTCCTCTGGAAGTGAACGAGGCCGCGGGGGAAGACGAACACCTCGCCCTTGCAGACGGTGCGGGCGAAGAGCTTGTTGGCCGTGGTGATGAAACCGACGTCCAGGGAGCCCTCGAGCACGAAGATGATCTCGGTGGCGCGCGGGTGGGTGTGCGGCGGGTTCAGCCCCGACGGCGCGTAGTCGATGCGCGCGATGGACACGCCGAGGGTGTTGAGCCCCGGGAGGTTCTCCACGTTCGCCGCCGTCACCATCGACCCCACGGCGTTGCCCGTGTTGCCGGGGTTGATCAGCCCGTCGAAGAAGAAGTCGTTCACCGTCACGTTCTCCGGCCTCTTGCACGGGAACCCGTTCAACCGCAGTGCTGCACGCATGCACGAATGTATATCATCAGCTATATGTGCGATCTGCTGACAATTATATACGCATGGAACTTGCACGCAATGAAGAAATTAAAGACGAGTGACATATCACTTACGGCCCTGGAGAGATTTGTAGTCGGCGACGCAGATGTCCTGTAGCATGTCGGGGTCGCCGGCGAGCGAGGGGGCGGCCAGCGCCAGGAGGACGGCGAAGGTGGCGAGAAGCTTGGCCATGGTCAAGTACTTGGCTGATCTTTTGCAGCTCGCGCTTGGCTAGCTTAGCCTGTGATAGTTGGTGTGTCGACTGCAAATGAGGACGAGGATGGGAGGGAAGCTGGCATTTATAGGGGCACGATGATTAAACAGTAGCTTCAGCTAGGGTAGGTGGCCGATGTCAATCGCTGTCCGTCTGCTGTCATTTGGCCAGAGTGTGGGAGGGAGAGAGACTACTGTTTCACACGTTTAGAATTTAGAGACTGCCTCACACGTCAGGAATTTCTCAGTAAATATTTTAAAGGAATGTCTATACAATATTCGATAATTTTTTAGGATAAAAATAGTCAGATTGATATAGGGCGTCAGATCTCCATCCAACGAATCTACCTATACAAGCCCCCCTCCAAAAAAAATGATCTAGGACGTTGGATTTCCATCTAACAGCTTAAAATCTGACTATTTTTGTCCTCAAAAATAGTCAAATGTTGTATAGATACTCCCATATTTTAATTCTTGTAGAAATCAGGAAAATTCCTGCGTTTCCAAACGGGGCCTTCGTAAATTCAGTGATGTATTAGGAGACATAGAGCTAGCTTATTTTCGTTGCAGCCGAAGAAATTTTGCATATCAAGCTCACTTCCACTACTACTACAAAAAAAATGTATGCTAGACGTCTTATTACAGACGGTTTCCGAGAACTGTCAGTGTTGCAAAAACCGTCTGTGATATTATCACAGACGGTTCGGATTAAAAATCACCTATAATGTATGCTGACATCACAAACGGTTTTTAATCCGAACCATCTGTGATAATGCCACATCACCGATCCGTGGTATATCTCTCAGGATTTTGATCCCAGCCGTCCATTCTCTCCGCATCGAACAGCAGGCACCAGTTTCCTCCCACCTCTCTCCCCTTATTTCCCCTCCTTTCCCTTTCCTGCTACTCCTAGTTGACCTACTCCTTATTTGCCTGCTTCCTCCCCTAAACCGAAGCGCTTCATCCCCTCGACGATGCCAACTACCGCCGTGAGCTCCTCCGCCTCTGGTTGTGATGCCACGGTTCACTGTACAAGACACTCTTGTCGTAAATGTCGTAAGAGTGTCTTGTGCAGTGTCACCGTCGTGACACAACAGTGACGCTACTGCCACCTCTCCTTCATTGCCGGTGATATCCCCCATCCAATCTCCACCCCTCTCTTTCTTGATGCTTAGATCTAAAATTACGAAATTGATGGATGGCTAACTAGCTAGCTAGTGTTTTGGTCATGTAAATCTTGATGCTTCTAGATTTTTTCTTCTACCAATTTCTTGAAGACTTCAATCCATAGACTAAATCGACTTTTAGCACATTGTGTGGACTTAGGTATGAAGAGGAGACTACATGCCAAGGCCCATTTAGTTGTTCAACGGGTCCGGAAACTTCGGAGGTAATTTTGAGGGCCCAAACGATGGTTTTTTTTTGGAGATTTCACTTTTTTGGAGCCTTACGAATGGATCAAAGCTGTCCTTGTGGATTTTCGGATGAAACTTTTCATTAGCTATCAAATGAGTCCAAGAACATCGAAAACAGAGTTTGTATGCAAAAGTTATGGCTATTTTATTGAGTATCATTTTCAATTGATTTGTGATATGGATGTGTTTGTTTCTGAAATGAATGTGAATTGAATATATACATATACTGAGCATGACTAGCATTTTTTGAGGGTAACTAATAAACAGACATACAAAAGAATATCATAAATGGTTTCTAGGATAAACCGTCTGTGATACATCATCACGGACGCTTGGTAGTTAGAACTGTTTGTAATGTGCGAGCATCACAGACGGTTTTTGTTTCGAGCTGTCTGGGATGTGTGAGCATCACAGAAGTTTTTTTATTCGAGTCGTCTGTGATAGTCTCCTTCACAGACGATTCTTTATACGAACCATCTGTGTTGTGGCTTATCACAGATAGCTCACAAACCATCTATGATAACTGCATATTATCACAGATACATAACTTCAGATGGTTCAGAAAATCATCTATGATGACGGTTTAGAACCGTCTGTAATGACTATTTTTGTGGTAGTGTTCACTTCATCCAAATACATGGTCAAAGGATATTCTATGTTCAAGCCGTGTTTCTAGTGAGGGCATTCCAGTAATCATCACGATTATGTGGGGTATATGGATGTCAAGGAATTGTTGGACTTATCAGGGGAAGGCTATAATCCTCATCAAGAAATGTAGCAGGAGACGTACATTGCCTAGAACATCCTAAAGAAGCAGCGACCATGGGAGGTACCCGTCTTGTTTCTCAATGGAATGACCACCTGCAATATGGTTCAAAACTTCAAATTGAATTTAGATTGTGCGATTAATTATGTGTCAACTATGGTAGGGCGGGAGTGGTTCTTTGCGATGACCGAGAGGTTTCTGTAGCAGCACTGGCAAAACAATATAGGGCAATCATAAACTTTCGTCATTGAGGCATTAGCTTGCAAAGATAAAATTCTTCTTGCCCAGCAAAGAGGATGTTGTAAGGTAGCAGTCGAAATTGACTGTCAACAGTTGGCGATGTTGCGGAAGCAAGAGGATTCGACGAAGATGCATTTCTCTGTGTGCCTAAAAATCGATCGAGAGATCGAATAGATCGATCAATCCAGACCGGCCGTTCATTCCTTCCCTTCTTTCGATCCACCAGATCGATCGACCAGCCACGCGACCATCTCTTTCCAACTGCAGGCGTTCGCTTTCTTATGATTGTGTGCTCACATGCATGTACGAATTAGGGCATCTAGCTTTTCACCACCAGATTTTAGATTATTTGACGCGGACATTGTGGCAGACAATTAATACGACCATGTCTACCAATCACGCTCCAATCGTACAAGGTGTAGTAACTGCACGTCTTGCCTAGAGCAAGAGGCAGCCGCCAACCTAGATTATATTGTTACCCCTGAATTACATGCACCACCAATTTAATTTACGATGCCAGCTACTGCCTTCAATGAGATTAGCCAATTGCTGTGTCTCAGATCAGACTTAAATTTAGGCTTAATTAGTCGATAGGTATAACTTGCAATAAAATCATATGCAAGGGTACGCTTAAACATCCACCAGTTACAAGATCAGATCAGGCTCCGTAATGAAAAAACTTCTATACATCTCCGAAGTATTTCCTTCTGGTTCGTTCGTACGTACACAGTACACTGCATAATAATCAAGGCGTAAATTAGGATTAATTGACGAAGCAGATGCCATAAGTAGTACTTTCTCTGTTTACAGATGTAAATTGTCGTGAGTACCGTACCATCAAGCTTTTTAAGTTTTGACCACTAATATATATTAAAGTATATATATTGACTACATGAAAATCATACCATTGGATTTATTTGGCAAAATATTTTCATAATGTATGTTTTTATTATTATTGTTAGTATATTTTGATAATAAATTATAGCCAAAATCCTGCATTGGAGACGGCCATAAGTAGTAGTATACTCTGCTAACTGTGCATATATGCATGCGTGTGTCGGTGGAGATGAGACGTATATCTAACCTTGATGCGTGTACATTTGAATATACTGTCGCTTACCGCGGGTATATACACTACGTACGTACGTAGTACCTACGTGCTGTTGGTTGTATCCTTAAGAGTCCCATGAACAAATTAATTAATCAAGTTGTTGGTTAGCTAGCTAGCTAGTAGCAATAGCATGCCTATATTTATCATCTTGCTGCTTTGAAAAGGGGGCAAAAAGAAAAGTTGGCACGTACGTCACGTCTCGTACGTGCGAGCTTGTACATTCGTGGTCAATTATAATTACTACGTTTTACTTGTCCTCCCGGTCGAGTAAACCCGTACTGATAATATCGTGGCAACAGCTATCGTTTGGAAAATCGTCGGATGAAGTACAAAATATTTGATTTAAGTAAGCCATCTCGTGTTCTAGAAAAAATAATCAAAACATGGGTTAATTAGAGGAATGGACTTCGCATGCATGCAGTATTGGCAGGACATATACCTGCAACTCCTCAATATTAGTTGAAACCAATCGCAACATCTCGATCTTTCTCGTGGTCATGCATGCATGTCGAAACAACCCAAAAATTCAAAAATTGCTCATGTCCATCGTTGTGCATCATCACTCCACTGCCCATAGCAACAGTCGCTAGCCCCCCTCAGGCCATCCCTAGTCAAGCCATAGCAACAGTGATGCTCAAGCCGTCGCTGATGTGGCCTCACCACCACTATAGTGCAACCACACTGTTCTCTTGTTCTGGCCAAGCTCTGCCGCTGTAAACCCGCTCCAAGCCACCACCGCCTGTGCATGTGCCCAAAATAGGTTGCTCGCATCCTGTGGCTGCTCGCAGCACCACTGCTCATTACCGTACGCTGTCGCTATCATCAAATTTGGCACCACTACATATCTCGACCGCATAAGAGCGAGCTCCAACTCACTTTAGAGTGAGCTAGGTCGCGTGCACCATGGGCCACCAAGGTGGGCTAGCAAAGCCAATCCGAGCCGACTCTTGGCCTAATCGGGCAAACTGGGCTAGCCCAATACTATTCATAGCTTAACTCATCACAGTTCATCAACAACCCAACAATGTGCAGCCCTAACCCGTACTATTCATAAAACCTGACCCGCTATGAACATTACCAACCTCATGCTTCTCACCTGACCTGTTACTATTTACCTGAAACCCATTAAGCTTATTTACTCTTGTTTTCACCGTCTTAAGCCCATCTAGCCCATTTAACTATGTTCGACCCAACCAAGCATCGCTTATACCCTATCCACTAGGGCTGTAAACGAGCCGAGCTCGAGCGAGCTTGACCTAGCAAGCTCGAGCTCGGTAGAAACTCGAGCCGAGCTCGAGCGAGCCTAAGATCAACATCGAACTTTAAGCTGGGCTCGAGCTCGGCTCGAGTTTCTACTGAGCTCGCTCGAGCTCGGCTCATGTAGGCTCAGTGCGTACCTGCGTGGTCGAATTCCGGTCGAGGAGGGGCGGAGCCGGCGGGGGAGGAGGGGCGCCGGGGGGAGGAGAGGCGTCGGCGGCGGGGGAGAGGAGGGGCGGCTGCGGAGGAGGGGCGCCGGGGGGACGAGGGGTGGCGCCGGGGGGCGAGGAGAGGCGGCGGCCGGCGGGGGGAGAGGAGGGGGACCGGGGGGGCGAGGAGGGGGACGGGGGGCGGGGGAGAGGAAGGGGACGTGGGGCGGGAGAGGGGGCGGCGGCGGGGCGAGAGGCGAGGAGGGGAATAGGGGGGAGAGGAGGGGCGCCGGCGGAGGGAGGAGGGGCGGTGGCGGAGAGGAGGGGCGGCGGCGGGCGGGGGGGGGGGGGGGGGGGGGCGAGGAGGGGGACGGGGGGCGGGGGGAGAGGAGGGGGATGGGGGGAGGAGGGGCGGCGACGAGGGAGAGGAGGGAGGGGGACGGGGAGGCGGCGGCGGGGCGAGGAGGGGGACGGGGAGGCAACGGCGGGGGAGAGGAAGGGGACGGGGGGCGGGAGAGGGGGTCGGCGGCGGGGGGCCGGGGGGGCAAGGAGGGGCGGCGGCGGGGGAGAGGAGGGAGGCGACGAGGGGGACGGGGGTGAGGGCGGCTGGCGGCTAGCGGCGGGGGCGACGAGGGGCGGCGGGGGTGGGGCCGTGGGTGGGGGGAGGCGGGGGCCCGCGGGTGGCGGCGGGGGGCCTGGGGGCTGGGAGGTGAATTTGAGAGGAGAGGCGGGAGGGAGGGGTGGGGCCGGGGGAATTAGGGAGGGGTAAAAAATCTTAAGCTCGCGAGCTATTCGAGCTCGGCTCGTTAAAGCTCGCGAGTTTAGGATGAAGCTCGAATTCGGCTCGTTTGGAGCTTGAGCCAAACTCGAATCGAGTCTAGAGCGAGCCAAGCTTGAGCAGCTCGCGAGCCTTGAGCTTTTTTTACAGCCCTACTATCCACCCAAACCCCTTGTCATCGGTTATAAAATGGCATCCTCTCTCTCATTACAAGGGGTGCTATTTATAGGGGGAGAGGTGGGTGAGTAAAGTTACAAGTCTGCCCTTAGGGCCTAACTTACTCCTAGGGGTATCTACATCATTTTGCCTCATGTAGATCCCGCCATGTCTGGGACTCTGAGGTTGGTTCGTGGCTGGCATCAGAGTTCGCTTGGGGTTGGCCCCAGGCCCCTCTAGGGTCAGCCTTGCGTATCTCTCCAGGGTTGGCCCTAGAATCCTCTGGGGTCGATCTTCTGTACTTCACCCGGGGGTTGGCCCTGGACTCTTCTAGGGTTGGCCTTGTGTACCTCACATGGGGTTGGCCTCGGACCCCCTTTAGGGTCGGCCTCACGTACCTCACCCAGGGTTGGCCTTGGACCCCTCTAGGGTCAGCCTCGCGTACCTCGTCCGAGGTTGACTTGGGAATTTAGCTTGGGGAAGATCATCGAATGGATGTCATCGCTCCCACGTGGTCGTGGGCTTGAGGTAGCGTGGGGACCCTCCCCCAACAAATTTGCATCGTGAATTTTTAGCATAGCGTATTCCATTGCATGTTAAAATTTCTCAATAAAATTCTGCTAGTCATGTTAAACTACAAAAACCACTAGTTAGTATTTATCATTATTAAGAATTTATCAAGTGCCATCAATAGATTAGAATTTTGCGCGTATCAATTAATTTGGTATATTAGCGTTTAAATAACTTTGTTACATATTTAAATACATATCTAATTTTGTTAGTTTTACTAAATTGCAAAAAGCCTGCTAGCAAATATGTATGATTATTAAAAATAAGGTAAGCACAGTCAGCGGATTAAAACTTGTACGCATACAGATTAAATTCATATATTGTCTTCTAGATCGCACTATTACATATTTAAATATCTAGATAACTTTGTTAGTTTTATTTAAATAGTAGAAATCCACTCATAATTATTCTGGATTGTTAGAATAAATTAATTGCTATTAGAATATTTAAAATAGTACACGCAGATTTAAAATAGTTCGTATCAATTTAGAATAGTACGTGGTGATTTAAAATAGTATGCGACCATTAAACTTGTATGTGGCAATTTAAATTGCATTTAAGTCGTAAAAATCTACAAATGGCTAAAATAAAATGTAGGGATCACACATGGATGCCTTATTATAATTTATTTAATTATGTATTTAAGATTTAATTTCTTTTGTGCCTGCAAGTAAACCATCATGCGCACACTAACTACAAGAAAAGCACCGGTATCGGGAGTGAGGATTTTATCCGAGTAACCCTGAAACTCAAAATGATTTAGAGAGATAGACAAATGTGTATACACCTATGTAAAAATTGAATAGGCATAATTGTGTTCCTAAATCTGGATAGGACTATTCACTACTAGAAAAAAGGTTATACTGGATGCCTCATCACAGACAGTTTTCTCAAACTGTCTATGTTATAATCATCACAGATAGTTTTACAAGCATGCTGCGTGTACCATTTGTGATACCCTACTATCACAGGCAGTTCTTGTTAATAACCGTATGGTATGTGACATTTCACAGACAGTTATTAATACGAACCATCTGTTATAATTGAGACATCGCAGATGGTTTTTAATTAGAACTGTATGTGATAGTTTACTGATGGTCATTAATATAAACCATCTATGGTAGTTGTGTATCATAGATGGTTTGTGGTTGGAACTGTCTGTGATATGTTTCAACTCCCCGATGCGCGCCTTCGATCGTTTTAGCTCCCTTCGATCATTTCAGCTCCCAGATGTGTCTCTTCATCTCACGAGCTAGATGTATTCCTTGTATAAAATGATCGTCCTCCACCGGATATTAATCCTGTATACGCACCTCATTAGCCAGCTATCTTACTTGTCTTCCTTGTCTCTCAAGCATAAATAAATGGCTCCATATTCTTCCTTGTTGCCGGCATTGATGGCCAACCTGGCTATCCTAGATGAGCACCTCGCCAGCCATATGTTGGTGGATGCTATGGAAAGACACTATACCAATAGTGTCCTTGCTCCTGTGTCCGATGATTTACTAAAGTAGTTGAAGGCCACCATCTGTTGTGTCTTTCGATTGGTCTCCCGCTTCCGGCGAGTTAACCTCGCCATTGATGTGGTCCTCCACAATGATATTGCATATCTCTAAGAGGTTTGCTGTCTCTTCGAGTTCTTAGTTGAGGCGATAGGCTACCGAGTCAACCTTGCTGAGACCCCTCAAGAAAGGGAAGAGAGCCTATGGGCTCAATTCGACTTGATTATTTAGTCAGAGGGTGTTCAAGAGACTCTCGAACAAGCACGTCAAATGGTGGATGCATTTCAAACTTCGTTCGCTGATGATCTCGAACCGTTCGATGCTGACCACAACGCCTACGAAGTTTTAAAGACAGAGATTGCATGCTACCTCCGACACTACAAAACATGGAAGAGTTAGGTTTCTACTTTTTTGTTATCTTTTGTAAGAAATGATTGGCAACGTGGTTTGGGCACCGTCTGTGTGTGTGTGTGTGTGTGTAAAATCAACCAGTTGAATTTGCATTTACTCTCTTTTATATATGTAAACAGTCTCGGTATAACGACATGATCGCATGCATTACTGACGGGTAAAAAGCAACCAAGTAATACATATTTACTCCTAAGTCATTACTGAATTTGCATTTATGTATATAATTTAGATTTTAGAACCTTATTTATCACAGACGGTCGAACCATCTATGATATTTATTTGCTAACGATTATTAATACGAACCGTCCCTGATAAGTACGAACGGTTATTAATGCCAGGAGCGAGGGATTCATAGCCACCAGAACTCAGAACTGATACATAGGCCCAAAGTGGAGGGTCTGGATGGCAACAACCCAGGACTGGTACAGAGGCTAGAAGCGGGGTACGCGAAGGTGATATATTATGCAGTAGAATATTGGGTGAGGATTAGACTGCCCCAACCAACAACTATGTCAAGGTCGGTGGGCACCAGAGAGGGTGAGAAACCACCCCGAGCCGCCGGTTGAGAATAGTTGGGTGGAGTTATAATATACTAAGATAGCAGTAAAAGTTTTGTGCACTGATTTGGGAATCGCATCTAAGGAAATGTGAAGATCCAATCGATACAATAATTAGAGTGACTATGGGTAAAGTGGTACAAGCTTGAGCAAGGGTGAGTCCATGACTCAACAAATACAAAGCAGAACAATAAATAAATCTACATCATTTTAACAATTTATATCTATTTACCATTTACTCAAAATTTCATATCTCATTCTCATCAATTCTCATCCACATGTCTCAATACCTCATTTCGCTTTTCATGAATGCAATGCAATGCACATGTCTCTTTCTATAGCTCGTACCAGTATAGTCCAGGAGACACTCGTTGGTGTCACCCTCTTTCTCCATCCCGTGGAGATGCCTACCGATGTAGGTATTTTTCACCACTCCCGTGGAGGTGCCTATCTTTGTAGGTCTTACTCAAGAGCACGTTAGATTAGTCAAATAACTTTGCTCATAGCAATTTAACTTTCTCACCACCCTGGCTTGTAATGCATATGTCATATCATGAATACATTCTTCCATCATTATACCACATGTCTCATTTATCATCAAATTAAGATCATACTGAACAAAAGATAATCAAAATTATTGCATGACATGAATAATTCAATAATAGTGAGCAATTATCAATCATCATCTATCATTCTACTAAGCACTTACCTTTCTAGTTGCGATGATTGGAAAGATTAGAAGATGACACCGAAGTTACTCCTACAGGAAACACCCAAACTCAATATAAGCTACAGCAATACAAATACAATGTTTAATCGACAATGCTTATACACTATCTCCAAATCCACAATTATCTCCCTTTACCATACAGTCTCTCTTGGTGTCCTGATACTAAAATTATCATAACTTTCATCTGCCACATCGTACTATAGCAAACCATACCAGTTTTAAAATCTATACAAAATTACCTACAACATCTCAGTTGATCAAATGTCCAGATTAAATCATCTAAATCCCTGTTTTTAACATAGAAAACAGATCTATCATCTTTTAGACACCAGACTTAATAATTTCATATTTTTTAATCTTGACATGCAAATATATCGAAATATGATATTTTTTAAAACTATAAGGAATTATCTACCACTTCCTAGTTATGAAAAAATAAAATCTTCCATTAAATTAGTCAACTTAATGCTTTCCCATGACTGCGTCCAGCAGTAACCCGGTTCTAAATAGTAGTCTCCTAAAATTCATAATTTATGTTGTACTCGTCTAAAAATCATGTTCTTGGACTCTCTGCAATCCTTAAGAAATTACCTACACTTTTCACATAGAGTAAATCCCCAAATTATTCCATATTATATTTTTTTAATCTATAGATTAATACGTGTTGCCCACATATGACAATTTATCACACAGCAGGCTTACAAAATTCATAACTCAAAATCTATTCATGCGATTGACATGAATACAAATTCTAAAGAAATCTATCAAAATTCTCTATGACTATCTAGTAGATGAAATTCTCAAATTATGTTCCTAAAATCCCCAAAATCACAGTAGAACAATACAACTGATCTACTATTCGATCCCTTCAATGAACACGCATAATCTCGCTCTCTAATCTAAAATTTAATCTCTAATTAAATAAATCAACCAGAGGGGAAAACTAGATTATTATACATAAGGTGAAATCTTATATCACAACCTCCTTCTAACTTCTTCCCCTTCTTTTGCCCTGATCTAATCTCGCTACTCTTCTCTATATCCTTCTAGCCTACTCTACTAGCGATGAGCACTAGCGTGACCAAATCCCAGCAGTGCTCCTGAGGCAAGACCAGTACCCAGGGGCGGAATTGGGCCCATGGCAAGGTAGGATGTAGCCCGGGGTGTGAAAAAAATATGTAGTGTATAGCCCAGGTATTTTCAGCCCAACCCGGGGTAGTATTACTATAATTCAGCCCAGGAAGCCCATAAGGTATTTCTACTGTCCGCCAGTACAGGTAGCCCATAAGGTATTTCTTCGGCCCGCTTCGCTCGCTCTCTCGGCCCATTACTTCTACTCTCCTGCTGCTCAGTACAGTCGCCGCTCTCCTGGTCTTGCCCGTCTGCTCAGAAGCCAAAACCCTAGCGCACCGCACCGCACCGTAGAAGCCAAATGGTGACGCCGCCGTCGTCTCGGATCTCAGCCGATCCGGCGCTGCCTGGCTCCCGGCCCGCCCCCCTCTCGGCGCCGCCCCGCCACTCGGCCCGCCTCGCCCAGCTCCCGACCCGCCCCCTCCCGGTGTCGCCCCGCCTCCTGGCCCGCCCCCTCTCGGTGCTGCCCTGCCTCCCAGCCAGCACTGCTCGGCTCCCAGCCCGCCCCCTCCCAGCATCGCCTAGCTCCCGGCCTACTCCCTCTCGGCGCCGCCCAGCCAGCGCCGCTCGGATCAATTCAAGAGATTTCTTGATTTCTTCCAAACTTGTTCAAATTTAACATGGTCGCAACACCATTTCAAGAGATTTTAGTGATTTTCAACAAAGCACTTATTTTTCTCAGATCAATATTTAGATTGCGCTAATTCAGATTCAAGGTTTATTTCTTGTTGTATTTATTGCTTATAATGGATGTTAACGGAAAATTCCTTAGAAAATTCTGTCCAGAATATAGCATGTATTATATCATTTCGCATTGAAATCTAGTCAGGGTTTCAATGATATGCTAACATCCTTCCTGAATCCTGATTAACACTATAATTTTTTTGATCACCCTATAGGTCGAATTCCCCATTTTTCCTGATCAGCCTTGGTTACCAGCTCCTTTTGGAATCTTTGCATAGCCGAAAGTATGATTTCCCTCATTAGTCATTTAAATATTTGTGCTGCTTACCTATCTGTCCAGTTCTAAATACCTCATAATATCCTGAATTTTCTCTGTTACAGTTCCCTAGTCTTCCTTTGATTGATAGGTTGAATCAATTCCTGTCATATCTGCAGTATGATTTTCCATATGTCTAGCTTGTATTGTTGCTTTCATCCAGTCATTGACTTTGACAACACAGACACTGCTTGGAGGAAATATGACACAAGTGAGGAAATTTGATTGCCTATTGTCTTAAGTTTTTGAAGCTGCTTAGTTGATTCACAGTAAATCACTTCTGCCTCATGTCTTCCTGACAAGCTAGCATTCTCATGCTGTTGGTCATCTTCCCTGCAGTGACTGCAAGAGCGCTTTTCAAGATGTTCGGTTGCTCTCAAAGACTGTACAAGCATGATTATCATGATTTAAGAGGCTTAATAAAAATGGAATGTGCATTGTTATAGAGATGCTAGAGTGCAAAATCATATTGGAGTTTGTTGAACAGAAGCTAACCTAGCTACTTGAAATTATGCACTTTGACATATGTAAATAACAAGTGCCTGTTCTTGTATTCTAGTGGTAAGTTAGCTTCTTATAAATGTAAACTTCGTGTTGTTCGTATTTATTCATACACTTGTTTGATTTACTCTCATATGGTGTCTTTACAGGTTCTGGTTCATGTCCAACTATCAATGAAGAAATGACAAGATTGGATAGAGAGCAAATCTTCATAATTTAGGTATTCAAATTATATCTCGATTATGTTACATTTTTTATATTTTGATATCATGCTATGTTTTTATTATTATGCTTTATATTTACTTGTTTAGTATTGAACTCAAGGTTCATATCAGTAATGCAATTAGCCAATTATGATATACTTTTGTTATATCGTGGTATGTGTACAAATTGGCGTTAATTTTATGTTGTTAGAGTTCAGTTTGGGATGTAGCCAAATTCTGGTTCCGCCACTGCCAGTACCCGCATACGTGCTAGCAAGTCCTCCACGTGGTGCTATGCAGATGCATTTAGCGCACCACTGGGTGAAGCACTCTGGCTCTCGGCTAAAACAAAGGAAAAAATTCTCTGTCTCACGACTCCACATGCATCTCTAACCACCCAACTCATACCCTCAAGAATTACTCAGGACTCACAAACACTCTAACTCCAAGCAGATAGCTTGAAGAGCATATCATATCACATGACCCTATCATACTTTTGTGTAAATATAAATACAACACATCTTTCAATTTTTGCACGCCTCGAGTAAAGAATTACTCACTCCTCCTTAACAAAGAAACCCACTTCTACAACCCATATGTTATAAATTAACCCATTCCTAAAAGAGAATAACCTGGGACGTAGCGAGACCGCTTCAATTTGCAAGGAACATCTCTTTGACAAGAGAAGCAAATAAAATACTCAATGAACTCACTTCCTTCCCAAAAAGAACATGTTCTAAAAATGAAGGACTCATTATAAAAACCCTCAACATCTAAATAAATGACTTCAAATAGAAACCACATAATCTAAAGGTGAAATCACTTAAATGCTCAAATTAACAACTTCCTCTTTTTCTTAAAAGGAAATGACCACAAATTTCAACATAAACCAACTCACTTCACAAATGAACATCTGATATAAACACATAAATCAGTCAAGAACCATATGTGTATCTTACTATCCAACAAAACCCACTCAACTCCTATTTTTAAGGAATAAATTTTTTTTGGTCTTAAATCATGGGATTCAAAATTCTCACCTGTCAAACTAACTCATTTCTCTGCATAATCCCAAAGCAAAATCTACACCAATCTAGAAAGGTTCTACTAATACACAAAATATTCTAGTCAACTTCTCTTCCAAGGAAATATTTCTATAGATAATTCCAAGCGAGCTTAACTATATGTTTCACATTGAATTCCTATCACCTTAATTCTTTAAGGATAATCACCATGAAGATTCTAGCATGTACACATATACCACAACCAAATGAATCTGACCAACGTTCATCAAAATTCCTAGAGCCAATTTTTCTTTCCTACTTTCATACACAATAATGGTTAATTATAGTTCTAGAATAAAGCACAAGGTTCGATTCCATCTCCTCTTACATATAGATTGAGACAAGTTTCTATTGAGGTAGTAACCATAAGTAATCCAAAAATTTACTGTCACAAAAGCATTCCCCTATTACTCTAAGTGACTCCAACCTCAATGACCCCTGAATGAAGCTTCGGTATAATTGGTAGGGAACTTCCCCAATCTGTTGACAAAAAATTCTGGCAATCCAAATATACATCCATCATTATGACACCACTAGCTAAATACAATCTCCACCAACTAAATCTTAGAAAGATTCTAACTCCAAGAGAGATATTCATTGACGATCAAATCATACCACATAATAACTCAACAATTCTCATCATTCAAGTAACTACCACATCGATTAAATAACTCCATCAATATTAAAATCTCACCAAACCACACCATACAATTTTGTCTACAAAGTCCAGCAATTTTATTCAATCACAATCTTCTATTTAATTGATCAAAATTCCGAACTTATGATAATCCCAAATAATCCATAATATATATATACCAATATATCCTTATTTCCTATCCACTATAGATTCTATTAGTACCTATAATATGATCAGTTTACTCCAAAGATAACCATTGCATAAAGCCAATTTCTCTCTAAGAGTCATAGTATAAAGGCAAATCATCCTCCTGTGCAATCCTAATAACTAGACACTCGATGCCTTATAAGATTGTATACTTGATAACTACCTGTCAGTTGCTACTATAAACCCTAAAGTACTTCCTAACACGAATTAGATATTTCTTTCACAAAAAGAAGACAAGAGGCAATAAAAATAAATTCAGAAGACCAGAAAATGTTAGCAACTTGCAGCATGCAATAGCCCAAACAAATAATTAAATAGAAAGGCATATTTTTAGGCAAAATTTCGTAAACATCTTACAAATCATGTGAATTCTCCAATACTTTACTAAAGTTATTTTCAAAGCAAAAGAAATAGGATACAACTTCCTCATAAGTCATGAACTCCGAAAACCCAAGTACAAAAACTCCAAAATAATTCATTTAAATGACACCATGAAAGATGATCAAATTCTCCTCTTTTCAAAAGAATCAACACTATCCTCAACATGTTTATCGATCGACGAGCTTGATATCATCAATTTACTAAAACTCTTAACAAAGATTATCAAAATCCACTACCCTAACATAAACTCTCTAGAACTCACTAAATAACTTCACACTACTTTATCATCTCATCATCAAATTGAGAATCCACCCAAACCCCAAACTTCACAACCTTGCTACAATAACCATTTTATTCTAGAAGATATCTAGTGCACAAATCAAAATGGTTTACCAAATTTCTGTTATTAATCATCAACTATCACCCAACATTTCCACAAGCACATAGATACGAGACATTTATTAAAATCTAGCAACTCGACCCTTTAGTGACTCTCAACACCAAATCCTAGCACACAATAATTGCACTCCAATGAGTTCTGTTAACAATTGGCTTTATCATGAAATATAATTGCTATCCTGCTTCCATTTGCAATCACATGTAGAAATTTGATTGTCAGTTGATCAATTATGCAGTATGGGACTACCGACAAGAATAATATTATGTGGCATTCTACCTATATCGCATAGTTCATTTTCAAATGTGACCTACGGATATATGTACATAATCAATAAATTATAACGTCGCCAAAAATATTGTGTACAAGGAAATCCTGTAGTGTACTAGCTTCTTTTAGTTCTCATAATTTTTCAGTTTTTCTATCTGTAAATTTGTCATATTAATAATTTTTCCTACCTCATTGTGCACAATTGTTCTTAAAATATAAATATTAAATTAAATAGACGCTGAAGATTTTACATTTGAAAAATTCATGTGAAAATAATTATTATTGGATCCTAAACTTACATAACAAATGAAACACATCAATTTTGAATGCAAACCGGGGCAACAGAGGAAGATTACCAAGTGAGCATATCAACACTTGCATCCTCCTTCATGTCATTGCATTAAATTGCTATTCCATCCAAGGCTGTGAAACATATCGAAGCTGCCATCACCAAGACAGGACCTCAGAACTATAACCAACATATTCACTTCTCTACCAAGGTAGTGAACTGAAATATTGAAGAGCCAAATTAAGAGATTCACAGTTGTTTTTTAGAACCACATATAATCCAAACCACGTCCAGTCCCATTATTGTAAAACTAAATAATATCTCAACAAAATCTTGCAGAAAAAAATCGTAAATAACCAAGTATTATTCATTTTGGCTGCTCGTCCATCCTCACAACTATGCACCTTGCCCACATTCCGTGTATATGAGAACTAATCTTCTAGATCCCCACATTCCGTACAGTATGTCTACTGGGTACTGGGGAAATTTGGATAAAATTACAGGAATCCGATTGAGGCAGAGAAAAATAGCAACCCAAACCTGAAATTCAATTAATACTTTTCAATTTTCCCCACAACACAAGCATAAGAGAGCAGTTAACCTTATCGTGGTAGGCGCCGCCGCCGACTGCCGTAGAGTTGTCGATCTAGATCCTGGGTCATGCATCGCCGAAGCCATCACCTGGATATAGCCTCCACCACACGCTGTCACCGCTTTCAACTTTCTCTACCGTATCACCACGACTGCACTGCTGCTTGGCCTTTTAATTTACATCTCACTCCATCGGGGGAAATTGTAACCGGAGGAGACTACAGCAGATATATAGAGGAGAGGAAAGCAGTATCCATCCGCATTTGTTTACTGTCTACAATCCGATAAATAAGAACTCAAACAATCTGCAGGGACTTTCATTAATTTGAACTGACAGGTACAGATCACCAGTAGTTCATGAAAAAAAGCAACAGTGAAGTGATGAGCCCCATGCACCAGTGCACCACACGAAACATGGACCGACACAGAAGAACAAACCAATCAGAGTATACAAAAGGATCAAACTAAAACGCATCCAAATTAAAATCACACTTTTACGGTCCTCCATTATTATTAGTGCAGTATAGCTGCCATCCTGCGCATGCAGTACTGGGACGTACGTACTCGCAGCGAGAGGTCGTGCGCACGAACCGGCCATCCAACGTACTGCATGCATTCGCGGGTGCGGCCTACTTGGGCGGGAACTTGGACTTGATGGACTCGACCAGGCGCCCGTCGATCTGGAAGGCCCTGGCCAGCACGTCGGTCGGCACCGTCGGCGCGGCGCCGAACAGCGTCTCGGCGATGGACTGCGTGCCCTGCAGCTGGCTGTTGAAGGCCGCGATGGCGACGGCCGGCGAGTTGCCGTTGTTCTTCTGGAAGTGGACGAGGCCGCGGGGGAAGACGAACACCTCGCCCTTGCAGACCGTGCGGGCGAAGAGCTTGTTGGCCGTGGTGATGAAGCCGACGTCCAGGGAACCCTCGAGCACGAAGATGATCTCCGTGGCGCGCGGGTGGGTGTGCGGCGGGTTCAGCCCCGACGGCGCGTAGTCGATGCGCGCGATGGACACGCCGAGGGTGTTGAGCCCCGGGAGGTTCTCCACGTTCGCCGCCGTCACCACCGACCCCACGGCGTTGCCCGTGTTGCCGGGGTTGATCAGCCCGTCGAAGAAGAAGTCGTTCACCGTCACGTTCTCCGGCCTCTTGCACGGGAACCCGTTCAACCGCAGTGCTGCACGCATGCACGCATGTATATCATCAGCTATATATGCGATCTGCTGACAATCTATATACGCATGGAACTTGCACGCACTGAAGAAATTAAAGACGAGTGACATATAACTTACGGCCCTGGAGAGATTTGTAGTCGGCGACGCAGATGTCCTGGAGCATGTCGGGGTCGCCGGCGAGCGAGGGGGCGGCCAGCGCCAGGAGGACGGCGAAGGTGGCGAGAAGCTTGGCCATGGTCAAGTACTTGAATTGGTTGATCTTGCGCAGCTCGCGCTGGCTAGCTTAGCTGTGGAAAGTCAAGTATAGCTTGCTGGTGTAGTGGTGTGTCGACTGCAGATGAGGACGAGGATGGGAGGGCAGCTGGTATTTATAGATGCATGATGATCTAATAGTAGCTTCACATAGGGTAGGTGGCCGATGTGAATCGCTGTCCGTCTGCTGTCATTTGGTCAGAGAGTGGGAGAGAGAGAGAGTACCACTGTCTCACATGTATAGACTTTAGAGACCGTGGGACGCTGGAATTTCACATGAAACATTTTAATTCCTGCAGAAATCGTGAAAATGTTCAGGACTGCAGTGAAAGAAATTTTGCATATCAAGCTGCCTTCACTTCATCCAGATACATGGTCGAAAGATACCGTATGTGTCCTGATCAACTCGGCTTCGGCTTCTGGCTTCTGGCTTATTTTTCACTATTCATAAGTTTCATCTTTTTTTGAACTTTTGGCTTTTTATTGAACTTTTTTGCCGGTTCTTTTTTTTCCGTATTTGTTTGTATTATACGTAATGGGCTAATATATTTTTTTATTTTTAATTTTTTTTAAATTTAATTATGCTAAATAAGCCTCTGTCAGCTACAGTGCTTTTTTCAGCCAGCTACAGTGTTTTCAGCCATAAGCCACGAGCTTTTCAGCCGAACCGATCACCACCATAATTATATGGAAAGTATTTGGATGTCAAGGACTCGCTGGACTCATTGGCAGGGTTCTCATTACCGGTACATATATTTTACCGGAGAGGTCCGGTAAGTCCGGTAGAAACGAAAATTGGGTTTTTGGTATTTTTTGGGTCAAAAAATTCAAATAAAATTTGAAATTTAAATTCTAGAATTCAGGACAAATAGGCTATGACATCAAAACTAACCATAGAGTCGTTGCTAGCCTAATGTCTAAGGCTCACGTGCGCATACAGATGGTAGATCTGTAAACGAGCCAAGCTCGAGCGAGCTTAGCCTTTCAAGCTCGAGCTTGGTAGAAGTTCAATCCGAACTCGAGTTGGGGTCCGAGCCTGGACCTAAGCTCGAGCTCGACCTGGCTTAAGCTCAAGTAGGCTCGAGCTTGGTTGTTGAAGCTCGATAACAATTAAAATAATTTATTATGCACGATTTTTCAATAATAACATAATTCTGAGTTCAAGCTTGGTTCTAGTAAGCTCGATAACAATCAAAATAATTCAAATATATACTAATTTTCAACAATAAGAAAAGCTCGAGCTCAAGTTCGGCTCGAATAAGCTCAGTAAGAGTTAATATGTATCACTATTTAAGTTCAAATCGAGACTCGCGAACTATTCGAGCTCGGCTCGGTGAAGCTCGCGAACTCGAGATAATACTCGAGTTCAGCTCGTTTAAAGTTCAAGCCGAGCTCGAATCGAGCCTAGAACATTTCGAACTTGAGTAGCTCGTGAGCTTCCAGCTTTTTTACAGCCTTAATAGGTGGTCATCGGTTCGATTCCTTGCTTTGCCATTTAGTGTTTTCCATTCTTTTAGATCTAGGACCCACATGTCAGAGTAAAAGTTTCGAAAAAACAAAGATATGCAACGCTGGGATTCGATCCCAGGACTTGTCCCACGTAAACCAACAGTGTTTCCGCTGGGCCATATGTCGTGGCTCGTCGAATGGGAGCTTTTGGAATATGTAAGGTTATCTAAATTCAAACTAAAACTTCAGGTGAAACACTCATTCTAAAAGATGTGTCGTATGTGCCTGCCATGACTCGTAATCTGTTGGGTGGGTCTATGCTATGTAGGCAAGAAATAAATTTTATTTTTGAGTTCAATAAGGTCGTGTTGACCAAATTTGGTAATTTTATAGGTAAAGGCTATGATAGCAGAGGCATGTTCTACTTATCTATTCTTGATTTGAATAATATAAACATTTTTAATGTTTTTCATTGCAATAAAATTCACGATATTTAGCATCTCATTTATGTCATGTTAACTTTGAATCTATCGTGCGGTTGAGCAAAATGAGTTTAATTCCAAGCTATAATTATGAGAAGGGTTCAAAGTGTGAAGTGTGTGTAAGCAAAGCAATCCCGAAAACTTTTTCACAACGTTGAAGGGCGAAGCACTTCTCCACTTGAACTAATTCGTTCTAATCTTTGTAAATGAATGGAATATTAACTAAAGATGGAAAACATTATTTTCTAACTCTCATAGATGATGCGACTAAGTTTTGCTATATTTATTTACTTAAGTCAAAAGATGAAATACTAGGACATCTTTAAAGTCTATAAAGCCGAAGTTGAAAATCAGTTAGAAAAGAAAATCAAATGGTTAAGGACGGACCAAAGCAGTGAGTACGTCTCAAATGAATTCTCTCAATTATGTGAAGGTGGAATAATTCATGAAATTATTCCACCATACTCGCCCCAATCGAATGGAATAGCCAAAAGAAATAATCGAACTCTTTGTGACTTGATTAATGCCATGCTACAAAGTTCAGGTATGCTAGACTATTGGGGAGTGAAGCATTTCTCATAACTAATTATGTCCTGAATAAGATTCTATCTGGCAATCAGCAGGAAACACCCTATGAAGGATGGAAGGGGAGAAACCTATCATTTCTTTAAACTTAGGGATGCCTTGCAAAGATGCATATGCTGTTACCGAAGAAAAGAAAGTTTCATCCTAAGACCGTTGATTCTGTCTTTGTAGGGTATGTTATAAAAAGCACGGTTTATAGATTTTTAGTGGTCAAATCCGAGGTAAGTGACATCGCTACAAATATAGTGATGGAATCTCGTATTCGACGTTCTTTGAACATGTGTTTCCTATGAAATCAAATGAAGTTATTGATCCTAATGGTGCAGATGAACACTCTATCCTTCCTAGTGTGGATGACACTGCTCCAGAGTTGGAGTTGAGGAGTAAGAGGCGGAGGACTGAAAAGTCACTTGGTGATGACTATGTCACCTATGTCATAGATGATGAAACACGAACCCTTTCAGAGGCATACGCATCCCCGGATGTGGATTACTGGAAAGAGGCAGTCAGTAGCGAGATAGATTCCATCATAGCTAATAGAACATGGGAGATTACAGATCTTCCATTTGGATGTAAGCTAGTAGGCTGTAAATGGACTTTAAAAGGAAGCACAGATCTGATGGTACTATAAAAAAGTACAAGGCTCGTTTAGTGGCTAAAGATTTTACACAAAAAGAATGAGAAGACTACTTTGATACATACTCTCCTGTGGCTCATTTACCTACAATTCGAGTGCTTCTAGCACTAGCTACCGCATACAAACTCCAAGTACTTCAAATGGATGTAAGAACTGCTTTCCTAAATGGAGAGTTGGATGAGGATATTTATATGCAATAGCCCAATGGCTTTGTGGTTAAAGGGCAAGAAAAGAAAGCATATTGATTGATTAAATCCCCGTATGGTCTAAAGCAAGGTTCTCAAACAATGGCATAAGAAATTTGATGGTACTATGACATTGGTCGGCTTTTGTGTAAACGAAGCCGATAAATTTGTCTACTACCAATTTACTGGGAGTGAATGTGTCATTCTCTATCTATACGTAGATGACATATTGCTTTTTGGGACCAACATAGATGTAATCAATAGAACAAAGTCTTTTCTCTCCCAGAACTTTGATATGAAAGATCTGGGTGAAACTGATGTTATTTTAAATATCAAGCTGATAAAGGGTGAGAATGGGATTATTCTTTCACAATCCCATTATGTGGACAAAGTCTTAACTAGATTTGGATTTATGGATAGTAAGCCAATGGCCACACCCTATGATCCAAATGCTAAGCTACATAAAAACACTGCACATGGAAAGGACTAGCTTAAATATTCTTAAATAATTGGATCCTTGATGTGTGTAACTAGTTCAATGAAGCCGGACATCACATATGCTGTAAGCAGATTGAGTTGTTATACGTCTAATTCAGGAGATGATTATTGGATAGCACTAGAGAGGGTACTCAGATACTTAAAGGGGACCTCACACTTGGGAATACACTATTCTGGCCATCTGGCAGTCTTAGAAATTCAGTGATTCTAACTGGATCAGTGACTCAGATGACATGAAGGCTACGAGTGGCTATGCATTCACTCTAGCAGGTGGGGTTGTTTCATGAAAGTCTTCTAAACTGACTATCCTTACATGGTCTACCATAGAGACTGAGTTAGTAGCACTTGATTCAGTGGTTGTAGATGTAGAATAGATTAGAGAACTCCTATCTGACCTACCTGTACTAGAAAAGCCAATTCTAGCAATATTGACCTACTGCGATAACCAAACCGTTCTAATTAAGGCGAAGAGTAGAAAAGACAATATGAAGTCCTCAAAACACATAAAGAGTTGTCTTAAGTCGATAAGACATGCCAGAGAGACGGGTGTTATTTCTGTAGAATACATCCAATCTGAAACGAACTTGGCAGATTCTTTCACTAAAGGGTTGCGCGAAAGGCCATCCTTGCAGCGTCTTAGGGAATGGGGATCATACCCATGTAAGGCTCACATTGGTGGTAACCTATCCTAGAATATTGGAGATTCTGTGAACTAGGCTCTAGGACAACAAACTGTGGGATTAGAGAGCACACTTTTTATAGATCTCATTAGCTGCAGTGCTCTTTCTACATGGAAGGTTGAGCAACAGCTCTTAATGAATTAAATGCCTATTTGGTATTGAGAATCGTCCTACAGGATCTCCTAAATAATTCACCTACTTGAGTATGATTGTGAGGTCACAATCAAAGAAAGGTAAGGGTATACTTTCTTAAGTACTCTTGAGCTAGATATAGGGACATGATCGTAACGTCCCAACCTGAGAGGGAAAAGGAAAAGCCACCTAGTACAAAATGTAACTTGGGTGAAAACTCTCACACCAAGGCAATGAATCAAGGCGAAGTCCTCCTTTGTATGTGCATAGTCATAGTTCTTGTTGCTAGGCTTTGGATTCAAACCCGAAGGTAACAATCATCGAATAGCTGTATATTAAATAAGACTTTGAGCATCTTTTATCAATTTCATGAATTGGCGGGGACTATTGGTGTTGTGAGGGCAATTTGGGAATTTCTTAAATGAAAAAGGGAAAAGAAGAATGGTGGGGACCACCTGTCAGTGGGACTTCACAATGAGTTAAGTGGAGACTCCGTCTCCAACCCGTGGCTTCATTGATCACTCGACCGGGTCTTAAGGGGAGGGACGGCTTTGGAAAGAAAAGGGTAGCATTGGAGGTGCTGGTGGCCCAGCAGCTTCAGCGTCGACTGTTGGCAGCAGCCACGTGAGCTCATCCTCCTCCTCCTCCTATAAAGGGGAGGCAACTCTCCCTTGTAGACCTATGGGAAAAACAGTGAGTTGCTCCTCCAAAATCCCCTTCTTGACTCTCCCCAATTTGGCTTCGATCTTGGGTCCTTGGAGCTGCTGCTCCACCAGGTTGATCTGTGACCTATTGGTGGGGAGTTCCTCGGTGTTTGGTACTTTGTGGCGAAGTGCATCTGGCTGGTGCATTTGTGTGTTCTTGTGCGGCATCCCCTGTACCTCGGCTTCATTTATTTGGAGTGTCCTAAATAGCAAAGAAGGCATTGTATTTCTGTTGACCACGTTCTCACACCGTGGCACAGCGGGACGATTGGTTTTCTGGGTCAGCGCATCTAAGCATGCCTTACCTAGTTCATCTCAGTGACTTTGATTGCCATCAGCTCTGTGAGTATTTCGATTTCCAACTTTTATATTACTTGCATTGTGAGTTGTACTAGTTAATTGCCTTTTGTGAATTATCCTAGTACTGGGAGACTCTTTAATTATTGTTTGTTGGCTTGGCTTAATGCTCAATGAAGATACATGTCTATTTCTAAGATTGCTCTGACTAAACCAGTTAGAATTGAGCTCTATTAGTGATGCTTACTACTTTCATTTGATCTTTAGCATATTGATCACTTACTGTCAGTATGGTTGTTTCACATGAGTTATATTATCTCTAGTTTCTTTAGTATTCTGCAGCTTGTCATCAGCTCACTTTTGTTTACTTGCTATCCTTAAGAACCTGTGATCATTTTCTTTATGATTTGGTCAAAGTTCCTTAAACTACTGAATACTATTTTATGAGATATTTCCTTTTGGTGTGTTAACCGACAGTGATTTACTTATTTTGTGGATGCAAAATCGTGTGATAGTCTAGTAAAGCATAATTTAGAGCTCACATTCTAATTCTAGCAGTCATATCCATTCTAAGAAGAGTATAGACAATTGTATTGAGAAGGCCAAGATTAATTCTTGAGCAACTCTGCCTCTAAGAGCAATAATTTCAACATAAAACTAAGCTTTATGCTGTTTTAGTTGTTCCCCTGTTCATAAGACTATTTAATATGTTCTTCTCGGTAGTAATCCTGTTTCATGCTTTAAGTATATGCTTTTGCATAAATGACATGAAATCTTCACATGACTGCATTTTAATTTTGTCATTTGTTTGCTGCTGCGTATATGCTTTTGTTATAGCAATTATTGTCAGAATTAAATCTGAATATTTGCTTATACCGTATAATTTACAATAATTTGTACAGGAAGAGTTACACTGCCTAGAACTTCCTAAAGAAGTAGTGACCATGGGAGGTACCCGTCTTGTTTCTCGATGGGAATAACCACATAAAACATGGTTCAAAGTGAATTCAGATGGTGCGATTAATTATGCGTCAACTACGTCAGAGGCGGGAGTGGTTCTCTGCAATGACAAAAGTTTTTGTAGCAGCACTGGTAGAGATGGAATTCTTCTTGCTCAGCCGTAAGGTAGCGGTCGAAACTGACTATTAGCAATTGGTGACATTCTGGAAGCAGCAGGAGGATCGGTCTCCTATTGCCGGCATTTTGGTAGAAGCTGGAGAGCTTCCCTTTTTGTTTGATGAGTTCTCTATCAATTTGTTCGGAGAGAGGCGAATAATGTTGCGCAAGTGTGTGTGCAAAGCATGCTTGTACTAGACATGAGTGTGCTAGCTGGTTTCTAATTCTATGAGCCCTAGCTTTCTAACCTCCTCGCTCCAAATAGATTGTAATTTTTGAACCCCGGTGATTAATGAAAGCTCCTAGTTTTCCCTTTAAAAGACTAGGAGCGGCACTGGCAAAGCCATATAGGGGAATCACAAACTCTCGTCATTGAGGCATTAGCTTCAGAGACAGAATTGTTCTTATCGCAATGTACGTAGCAGTCGAAATTGACTGTCAGCAGTTGGCGATGTTGTGAAAGCAGAGGAGGATTCGACAAGGACGCATTTATCTGTGTGCCTAAAAATCGATCGATAGATCGAATAGATCGATCAATCCAGACCGGCCGTTCATTCCTTCCTTCCCTCAGATCGATCCACCAGATCGATCGACCAGCCACGCGTTCATCTCTTTCCTACTGCTGGCGTTCGCTTTCTCATGACTTGTCTTCAGATTGTGTGCTCGATCACATGCATGTACGAATTAGGGCATCTAGCTTTCCACCACCAGATTTGAGATTAATTGACGCGGACATTGTGGCAGAGAATTAATACGACCATGTTCCAATCAACCTCCAACGTACAAGGTGTAGTAACTGCAGCCGCCAACCTAGATCGTTACCCCTGCTTAATTGAGAACCCTCCCTCTTCAGCCGCTCCCTCTCTCTCATGCTCCCTCTCGCTCCCTTACTCCTCATCGTCGTCATCCCCTTACTTTCCTCTGCAATCAGATCTAGCTTCCCTGCTATAGGTTCACCCTTCCCTTGGGTATAAAAAGAAGTCAAGGGGGGGCGATAGGCAGGGTAGGAGGGTGGTGGGTGGAGTCGGAGTGTGGTGGCTATGGTGGCTGTAGCAATTAGGTTGCGCAGGGCGGTATGGCGAGTAGTCGGGGGTGACGCGGTGAGGCAGCGACAACGTCGCTGGCCGCAGGTGGAGGTGGAGGGGCGGGGGCGACGAAGGAGGCACACAGAGCTGCTCTAGAGCAGAATGAGAGGGAGAGGGGAGGGAGGCGGCAACGCTTCGAGAGAAGGAGGAGGGAGGAGAGGGGCGGCACAAAGATATGCCGTTGAAAGACATCTCGATAGCATACCGTGCCGTAGTACTTCTCAACTTAATTTACGATGCCAGCTACTGCCTGCTATGAGATTAGCCAATTGCAGTGTCAGATCAGACTTAAATTTAGGCTTAATTAGTTGATAGGTAAAACTTGCAATAAAAGCATATGCAAGGATACGCTTAAACATCCGTCAGTTACTCGATCAGATCAGGCTCCGTAGTGAAAAAACTTCTATACATCTCCAAAGAATTTCATTATATTTCTGGTACGTACGTACACACTACACTGCATAATAATCCAGGCGTAAATTAGGATTAATTAACGAAGCGGATGCCATAAGTAGTAGTATACTCTGCTAACTGTGCATATATACATGCGTGTGTCGGTGGAGATGAGACGTATATCTAACCTTGAGGCGTGTACATTTGAATCTAGCTGTCGCCCACTGCGAGTATATACACTACGTACGTACCAACCTGTTGTTGGTTGCATGCATGTATCCTTAAAGAGTCCCATGCATGAACAAATAATTAATCCAGCCGTTGGTTAGCTAACTAGCTAGTAGCATGCCTATATTTATCATCTTGCTGCTTTAAAAAGGGGCAAAAAGAAAAGTTGGCACGTACATCTCGTCTCGTACGTGCGAGCTTGTCCATCCGGAGTTAATTAAAAGTACGTACGTTTTACTTGTCCTCCCGGTCGAGTAAACCCGTACTGACAATATCGTGGCAACAGCTATCGTTTGGAAAATCGTCTGATGAAGTACAAAATCTTTGATTTAATTAAGCCATCAATCGTATTCTAGAAAAAAAAATCAAAACATAGGTTAATTAGAGCAATGACTTTGCATGCATGCACTAATGGCAGGACATATACCGGCAGCTCCTCATTATTAGTTGAAATCAATCGATCTTTCTCGTGGTCACGCATGCATGTTAGATGTCACCAACCAATATTAATTAAATGAAAAGTGCAAAAAAGGTTAAATGATTCATAAAACTGTAGCACAGCTACATAGCTAGTCCCGTCCACCATTTTCGGCTACTATTAATAAATCGTTGTGTTAATTAACTGGGTTATATATATTTGATATTGTTGTTTTAAGATTTTATCCAACCTATGACCTGATATTAATTATTGTGCATGGTATCTTGTATCAGGTAAGTCCAAATATAATCAGGTAAGCAATAGTTTTCTTCGACTATAAAAAATTATCATGCATCACCAACAATGCAAAGATACCGGTTCCTCTTAGGGAAGCTCGTCTCTAGCTCAAACAAATCAGCTAGAGGTTGGCAAATTAATTATCATTTCTAAAATTTCTATGGGTGCCCATAATTAAAGTACCGACACTTCCATCCCATCATTTTGGTCCTAATAAAAAAGTTCACTGCAAAATCTATAATCAAATACATAAATTACTAAAAATAACGTAGACAATGAGAATAAAGCATTTATAAACCACTGCTCCACTGACAGGACAGCAATATATGCAACAGTCACCATACAAAGCAAGGGACCAAAACCCATCAAATCAATTGTTCATCCGTGACGCATGTGTCCTTTGCTCAATGATCAGTCCAATACTCTTCAGAAGAGTACTAGTATCATTTTCTACATGTTATGTCCTTTTATGGCTTTATATCATAGAAAAGTTCCCAAACATACATGCACAGTGTAATCGTTAAATACATATACCGTCAGAGTACAGGAATATATCAGTAGAGCACAGATTTGGAGATTTTTAATAGATTTCTGAATTTAGAAAATACCAAAAAAATCCAAATAGGCTCTAATAAATACCAAACAAGGCTAAACATATGGGAAAATTCACAGAAATTCTGTAAGGCATTTTTAACTTTGTAAAATTATTTCCAACTTAAATTTGCTTTTCATTTTTACACATATATTAGTTCTTAATTTTGGCAAATATGGTTTTTATTTTTACACAGATATTAGTTCTTAATTTTGGCAAATAGCGAAACCTTTTTAAAATCCAAAAAATCAGGGAAAACTATATTAAAATTGAGAAAAACCAAGAAAATAATATATTTTTTTAACCATTTTAACTTAAGAACAAAAAATTTATGATGTTACAAACCTACCCCCTTGGAGAGAATCTTAACCCCGAGATTCAGACAGATTGGGAAAAAGAAAGGAGAGAGAAATTCGGCTCTTAATCCTCTTCACGCTCCTAAGTTGCTTCTTTCTTTGAAGCTAACTAAGCTCAAGTGGGTACTGAATTAACAAGGAATTTACTAAACATGATTGCTGCCTTCATAGAATCTTTTACCGTGATGTGGTTAACATGAGCTCTTCCATGAGATTGTAGGGTTCTCGAAGTTTTTTCCTGGAGTATGAGATACTCCACGACCTTGTGCTTGGGCTGACACTCTGGCAGGTGTAGATCCCAAGTTGAAAGGAATTAGAGTGATAGTCTGATACTTCTGTGGATAATTGTTGGCATAATGTCCCATCTCGTGACACCAAAAACATTGCACTCCTACTGCTGATATGTTGCTTTTCTAAGGTTGAATGCCGATGTAGATGTGGGATATTTGCATCACTGGACTGGGCACTGAACCTGGAGTTTTCGGTACATTTGTTGATGCTGGAGCTTTGTTGAACTGGGGTTGATTCATACAAGGCCTAGAACTACTTGCACTATATTGCACCTGAAAAACCATCTTTCTCTTACGAGAGTCCTACAATTGATGTTGAGCATCTTCCTAAACAAAAACTTTATTGACCATGTGCTGGAAAGTAGGGAAGTCATTTGATACCAATTGCACTTTGATGTTAGGGTCTAGTCATTCCATAAAGCACCAAAACTCAGCTCCATCTGTTACAATATCCTCTAGTGCATACATCAATAGCTGTGTGAATTTGTTAAGATATTCAGACACACTAAGATTGCCTTGTTGCAATTTATGAAACTCCTTTTTCTTTATCTCCATCATTCCCATAGAAATGTGTGCAGCGCGAAAGGCTCCAACAAATTCAACCCATGTGATACCTTGAACATCCTGATGAGTAGTACAATAATTTTCCCACCAACTAGCAGCAATTCTTTTTAGTTGATGAGCAGCATACATGACCTTTTCGTGGTCATTGCACTGGTTGAGGATGAGCTTCTTCTCTACATCCTTAATCCAGTCGTCAGCCTCCAATGGATCAACTAATTTGGCAAACGTAGAAGGTCTGATTTTCATGAATTTCCAAACTTGGACTACGGAGCTTGAATAGGAACATGTGCTTGTTGGACTTGATTAATTTGGTTTTGAGCAAGAGCTTGAAGAATTACATCTGCATTGCCATCATTTGTTCTATGTTCATCTAGGGTACTTTAGCTAGAGGTGGTGGTGGAATTAGAGCATTATTCTCTAGCTGAGCATTGGCTCCACTATTGTTGTTGTTTGCGCTGCCCCTTGTGTTCACCATCTAAAGTGGCTAGGGCTTAGATAAAGAGAAGAGGGAAAACAGAGATGAGTAAACAAAGGAAAAAAGCAACAACTCCTAACACAACCACAAAGGAAAGAAACACACAAACTAGAAAAAGCTTTATTTAAATCAAAATAGTTTTAAGGATGACTGTACTACAAGTGCACAAATGCTTGGTACAGTCCACCAAACAAACCAATTATAATATAAAAGTGTTCTAAGATCGTAGGACTTTATTCAGATACTATAGACTAAAAGAACTATTCCTCATCCTCAACGATCATGTGCTACTTAGGATCCTCCTCGGGCTCATCTTCACAGAACCATCTATAGAAATTACAAAGAAAAGAGGGTCCAATTATCATTCCAAAAAGGTAAACAAAGATCTAGATAAAAAAGAATGTCATGACAAAAGTAAGGATGAAAGACAAAAAAAGATGAGGATAGCATGTTATTAAGTGTTGTTTTATAAATAAATTTTTGAAGCTTTCCTTGTAACGACTATTCTAACTAGGTCACGTCCTATAGTCAAATTGCCTCTAATACCACCTCTGTCTGGACCGAATTTCCTAGGTCTGAACCCTCTGTGTATTACTGCACTAGTCCCTAATTAAAGCTAGTGCACACAGTTGAACAGTGTTGAATGCATAACCAAGTAACGCTTTATTACAATAATAAAGAGTACTGGCCTTATGGCCACTTATTACAATTGGGGTTACAAGACCTCTCAAACTTACAAAACATAGCAGAAGTAAAACAAATAATCAAGACGCCACAGGCAATTGATCAGGGAAGCACAACCTAGTAATCGGACGTCCTTCATCGAAGCCACACACGAAGTAATCTTAGTCTCTTTCTATGTCTTTATAATTCTCTGAGATGATTTTGTAGATTGCAAGGTGAGTACATAGGGTACTGTAACATCCTGTCTTAATAAAAGTCCAGAATATCACCCACAACTACAGTCGCTATCAATTTAAACCATTAATTAAATATTACCAATAGCTAGGCTTCAAGAATAATCAAACAACCTAATCATAAATAGAAATTTCAGCAACATGGGGATCAATAAATTGGTCTTAAGATGGAACAAATAATCAATAAGATGAATAAATAGTAGAGATAAACAAAGGAACTCAACAAGTGACAACATTATAACACCATAAGGAGCTAAAGGGAACCATTAATCATCTAAAGATTGCATGGATAGTCTAAATTGATTAAGACAATAAATTATTGATCGCTAGGTGAAGCGAAGAACTACAAAAGTGCAAGATCTCATGTTTTACTTTCACCCATGCATGCCATCTTCAACGTTCACCTAAAAACAATATAAAGTAAGGGTGAGTTCACGACTCAGCAAGTACATAATAAAATAATAGCATTAGCATACATAGTATTCCATGTTTTACAACAATAGCATCTCTTTCTCTTCTCTTATCATCAATAAACCACATTTACAACAATATCATCTCTTTCTTTTTTTCTTATCATCAACAAACCATATTGCAATACAATGTAATGCAGTGTCCACATGCACCTTTTAAGCCTATACCAGTATAGTTGAGAGAACAACCATCGATATTCACTCTCTACCTTTATCACGCGGAGATGCCTATCAAAGTAGGTCTTTTTCTCCATCTCATGGAGATGCCTATTTATATAGATCTTACTCAAGAGCACTCCGGAATAGTCAAATAGCTTTCTCACCGACCTGGCTCATGCACTCCGAAATAGCTATTTGATTTACTCACCTCCCTGGCTTGTATACTTTTATCATGTCATGAATACAACAATTCAATCACATTTCACATTCTCATCATCAATTTATCTCATACTAAATAAAAAGGTAATCAAATATTGCATGACAAGAATAATTTAATAATAACGAGCAATTACTAATTATTATCTAACATTTTACTATGCATTTGCCTTTTCTAGGTGCGATAACCGGGTTGATTAGAAGATGACACCAATCCCGCTGCTACTCCTCCTACAATAATTACCCAATCTCAATATAAGTCACAACAATACAAGACAATAATTAAACAACAATGCTCCTACACGCTTCCAAAAGTTATAATACTCCCCTTTACTAGACAGTCACCCCTGCGGGCCCACTACTAAAAATGACATAATTTCTAACTCACAAGTCCTATCATAGTAAATCATATCAGTTCTAGAATCTACACAAAATTCCCTACAAGTTCTTATTTGGCCACAAGTCTAGATTAAATATTTTAGCCCCCGTTTTTAACCCAGAAGACATATCTGTCATCTTTCAGACAATAGGATTAATATTTTCATATCTATAAATCTACACAAGCAAATCTAGTAAATCATAACATTTTCAAAATCTACAAAAAAATTTCTACCTCTTTCTAGTTATTCCCAAAATTCAATTCTGTTATCTACCAAGTCAATTTAATAATTTCCCATGACTATGTCCAGCAACTAGTTATGGACAGCAGTCTTCTAAAATTCACAACTTCTGTTCTACCCATCCAAAATTCATGTTCTTAGACTATCCAAAATCCTTCGACAATTAACTACACTTTTCATGTGAGCAAATACCCTAATTCATCCATTTAATATTTTTAATCTATATATTACTAAGTGCTACCAAAAGACAACAATTTTCTAGACAACAGGCTTATAAAAATTATAACTAAAAATTTAATCATCCAATTAATATGATTAAATACACTACAGAAAGCTAACAAAAATTTCTATATCTATTTAGTAGATGACATTATAAAATTATGCCCATACAGTACCCAAAACAACAATAGAAAAATCACCGCAAACAAACAGATCTTCTAACAATCGAACCCCTCATAAAAACTTGCTACTGCTCTCTCTAATATAGACTCTAATCTCTAATAAAAATTAGTAAAATAGAGAAAAAAAATATCTGCATCGTTATGCAAATGGCGAACGCCAAAACGTGACCCTTTTTCACTATTTCTTTCTCCTCCCTTCCGATCTTTGTATTTTCCTCCTTGCTTTCCCTCTTGGCCGGCGCCGTGTCACAAGTCAATCGTCGGCGGTGCGACCAAGGCAAGGCTTATGCGCGCATGTGCACTGGCAATGGAGCTTTTACGCGTGGCATCCTTGTGCTGGCTATGGGTGGCCGGGCACGCTGGAGCGTGAGCGCTAGCGATAGGGAGCACAACTGCAGGCGCGTGGCTGCTAGATAGCGACGTGCGCTTAGCGCAAAGCGGCAAGACTGGCGGTACAAGCAACACTAGTTATACGGTGATGCTGGTGATACAGGCTATGTGCCAAACACTAGCAGCACACGCAACGCATGGTAGGCGGGTGACCAGCCAAGCGAAGCACCGACGCCTGGCTATGGACGAAGGAATGTTGTTGGCGATGGGAAACTAGCGATGAGGCGATGGAAAATTTCAATGGCGGCTAGGTTTTGGGTCTTGGGTCCTCCTCCTCTCTCTCTCTCTCTCATCCTCTTTTATCACAGCACAAGTTCAACTCAATTTCTAACTCCTTTCTCCTCTAAAAATCTAAGCATTCTATTTTTATGTATCCCCTTTCCGCTGAATACACACAGGTCCCTAGAGAGGGATATATTTAGAATATTACATTCCCTCTTAATAGAATTCGACCCTAAATTCTACACCTCACAATTCTAATCGAAAAACAAAACAAAACTGGAATTAAACTATACACATACCTAAAACAAACAACTCTACATACTTATCATGCATATAAGACCCCAGTTTCCAGGTCGCTTTCCACTCAGATAGATATGACCAAAGCATCTTGACATACTTCAATGTCTTGTGCCTCAAAAACTCGCTCCGACTCTCCCAGAATCCACACTGATCGGACTCAAGGGTAAGGTCTTACTCACTAGTTAACAGCCCTAATGATATCTCGTGCTACAAATTTCCCCCAAATACTTTCTTGATACTAGATGTGGAACACATTGTGCACCACACGCATGGACTCAAGAAGGTCCAATCGATAAGCTAGTTCTCAATACATGCCACTATCAGGAATGGTCTAACGTATCTTGGGCTAATTTCCCCTTGGCACTGAACTGTACAATGTCTATGGTGGAAGATACCCTCAAGAGTACATGGGCACCCACCTTGAACTCTAATCATCGCCTTCTCACCTCGTCAAAGCTCTCCTGAGTGTCCAACCCTTTTTTCTGATTAGACACAGTTGTCCAATCTTCACCACAAAGCCTCGTCTCAAACTCCAATAGGGTATAATTAACTTAAAGGACTCTACATATCTTGGTCTCGTATTCCCAAACTATGCTGCATATTCTAAATTTACCTTTTAATTTCAGATTTAATTAAGATTTGGGATATTACACAGTCCCTCCTTAAGAATTCTCTCCTATATTCTACGTCAACCTATTCTACTCACAAGAACTGCAACCCGCTAAATAAATTTCTTGGGCACAAACCTGCCTCAGGAAAAAGAAATTCGAACCACACTCCAGAAAACCAAAAGGTCATCTTTGCTTTCCATGGCAGAAATACCCCTCTCAATAACACCAAGAGCTCTTTCCTTATCTCTCATATGATTTCTCTTACTTTATGGGATACATCCCTTTTTAACATGGGGAAAAACTCATACCATACTCCTAAATCAACTCTGTTTCAAAAGAATCCAAGTTGAAAAATATGAAAGAGCTCACTAAGAATCATACGACCTCCAAATAAGTAATATGCATTCAAGAACCACATAAATCAAATGATGGAATCACTCCAATTAGCAAAATAACAACTCTTTTTTTAGCAAAGAAAAGGACCACCCATATTACCATTAAACTACTTTTATTTACAAACAATATCAGACAAAAACCAAATGTAAACAGGAACCAGAAATGTATATCACTGCCCCAGAAAATAGTGCTTTCCTCGAATTTAATGTATAATTTTCCCTTGGATCATGATATTTGAAAACATTGCATTTCACACATACACATTTCTTATAAATTGGAAACTTCAAAGTTAAACCTAACCTTATTACAATATCACAACAAATCTAGAGAGACTCTAGTACATAAGTCAGTGAATGCATTAGCAAGGCTCCTTCATGAAAGTAATGTTATTTTTTTGTTTATTCCAACTGCACCTATATATTAATTCCCCATTGAATCCCGTCGGCTTAGTTCTTTTAAAGGATAATTACCCTTTAGAATTCCTGCACACACGACTATCACAACCAAACAAATTCTATCAATGATCAACACAAATTCAACTTCACTTGTTATTACCAAAAATCATATTAAGGTTACAACTTCGAAAACTGGATTTCTTAAAATATTACATGCCACAACAATAAGTTCCTCCATTACTTCTAGCTGGACAAAGATACTAAGAAACATCACCTCATGATTTCAATTTTTCAAATATTCCTACAATAAAAATTCAGTTGTAAATGATAGAGAAACTCTAACAAGTGAATCTATTCTCCATCGACTACCTTTAAAAAGATATTCCAATTCAAAAAAGGTCACTCACCAAGGAACAATTTGTATAACATGGTAATAATTCAACATTCCTTACCATTCAATTTATTATTGTAACACCACAGCTTATCAAAAGCTGAAAATACCACCTACAACTACTATCTCTACCAATTTTAACTAACAAATAAGAATTACCAACAACTAGGTTTCACGAATAAACAATCAACACAATATTAAACATAAATTTTAGCAACAATGTAAATTGTAAGCTGAGCTTAATATGAACCAATAATAACCAAGATGAATTATAAACAAGTCTAAACTAAGTAAAGCATCAACCAACAATATTATGAACTATAAGACTAAGGGAAGACATAAATTGTCCAATCAATGATATGAAAGCTACTAAACTGTTCATGCCCATAAGTGATGAATTGCTACGTGAAGTGAAGAACTATAAAGTGTAATATTCTATGTTCTACTTCCACCAATGCACGCCGCCTTCAACGATCACCCCAAAACAAGAAATAAACAAAGGTGAGTCCATGACAACAGGAGGATGCTGCCATCTAGAGCTTCTTTGCAGCGTCAACTGTAATCCTTTTTGGCAATGGTGCGTCCACTTGGTTCTGGACCGACAAGTGGCTGCTGGGACAAAGCATCCGTGACCATTCCCCAACCATTTGGGCAATGGTTACTACGTGTCACAAAAAGCAAACTCTGGTGAAGGATGCTTTGCATAGCCAAATCTGGATGTCGCAATTGCAGGGCTCCTTCTCCTTGTAAGCCATCTACGACATGCTTACTCTTTGTGCAGTATTAAGCCAAGTTCATCAGCAAGTTAGGGCTGTAGACCAGTTTCTTTGGCGTTGGACACCCGATGGCAACTTCTTGTCCAAATCGACTTTCAATGCCCTTTGCCAGGGTATGATATCATTACATTGTTCCAAACAGCTATGGAAGAGCTCTACGACGCCCCTCAAGGCCAAAATGTTCGCCTGGCTAGCCCTCAAGCAAAGGATTTGGACATCCGCAAGGCAGCATGCCTCTTCTGTGACCAGCCACTACCAGACTACAGACCTTTAGTGAGGGTTTCGCATTTTTGTGACAGGCTCGCAAGGAACCCACATAAAAATATATTTGAGTGTCGGGATCACTTAAACCTACATGAAAATTCTAATTGTTGTGACGGTTTGAGGCAAACCTTCAGAAAAATGCTAATTACGGTGACGGTTTTAGGAAAACCTTCAAAAAATCAAAATTTAGTGACGGTTTGAGAAACACCTACAGAACAAATAGTCACCCGCGCCTAACTTTTGATCTCCCGCGGCAATTTCGAAGACGCGGGAATATTATTTTGCCACATGTGCCCGTTTATGTTGGAAAATATTGTAAAACCCTAAATTGTGCAGTCACACAGCCCGCCCTCCCTGTCCGCTCTCCGCACTCCGCACCGCAATCCCTAACCCTAAATCCTTCCCCGCTCGGCCGCTCCCTGGTTCCCCCCACCCCGCCTCCGCCTCCGCCCAGATCCGCCGCTCGCGGCCGACCCTTCTCGTCCCCCCCCCACGCCGGCCGCCTCCGCCCAGATCCGCCGCTCGAAGCCCCTCCTCGTCTCCCCCCCGACGCCGGCATCCGCCCCTCCTCTCCTCCCACCCGCCGACCGCCTCCGCCCAGATCTGCCGCTCGCAGCCCCTCCTCGCCCCCCCCCCTTCCCGACGCCGGCCGCCTCCGCCTCTCCTCTCCTCCCACCCGCCGGCCGCCTCCGCCCAGATCCGCCACTCGAAGCCCCTCCTCATCTCCCCCCCCCCCCCGACGCCGGCATCCGCCCCTCCTCTCCTCCCACCCGCCGACCGCCTCCGCCCAGATCTACTGCTCGCAGCCCCTCCTCGCCCCCCCCCCCCCCCCGACGCCGGCCGCCTCCGCCCCTCCTCTCCTCCCACCCGTCAACCGCCTCCGCCCAGATCTGCTGCTGTGTTCGTCCTCCGCAAGGCAAGCTGCCGCCGACGCCGTGTTCCTCCGGCGTCCCCTCCTGCGTCCCTCCCCTCTGGCCTCCCCTCCTGCCTCCCTCCCCTCTGGCCTTCCTCCCCTTGCCTCAGCATGTATTTTTGTTGATGTGGTTAGGTTCAATACAATTTCCTCAGTAGCTCTATGAGTTAACATTTTTATTTCTTTGTATGGTACTAATTGATTCATTGATGAAATAGTTGTGCTAAATTTCTCTAGTCTGAAATAGATTATGTTTCAGGTCTTTTATGCCCTCTATGTTTGAAGCTGCTGAAAAATGTTCTTGCAATGATAATGATGCTTATGTTAGGATCTGAAATAGTGTGTTCGTAAATCTTACTATGTTTTTTTTGTGAGGCATGTATAGTTATGTAAGTCTTTCAAACCACCTTCCAAGCCTTAGGGACTAATCATGTTTATTAAAAATAGACATCACACATATATAGTTTAGCTTCATTGACATGTCCTTTTTTCTACTGATCTTGGCAGCAGCTTCAAAGTTGTTAAATATCAATACAAAGTGCTGAAGTGACCGTGCAAGAATAATGATTCCTAAAGAAAGCTCGTGACTTGCTGGTTTACTAGCTTCAACAAGTTCTTGGTAAGTTCAAGCATCCCTCTACTATGTTGTTCTCTGCATAGATTCATAAAAATGTTAGTACAAGTATTTTACTCGCGTATTGAATATGATTCTGTGCTAAAAGTTAATCTTAACATGTTTTAAACACAGAAAAAAATTAATGGCAGACCGAGAGTGGATGTACAGTGGTTGGGGTCAAGGCTCTACACTCTCTAGTGATTGGATTGAACAAACCAATCGTTTTCTAGATCGTGCCTTCTCCATAAGCACTTTAGTTAAATCTGGTACTATTAAATGTCCATGTGCTATGTGCCGCAACTATTTAATGCACAAAAGGAATGTTATTGAGTTGCACTTGTGCAAGTATGGGTTTAAAGAAAATTATACAACATGGACAGCACACGGGGAGACATTTGTTAGGTCTGATGAACCTGCTTCTTTAGGTGTCCATGAGGGGTTTGATGATACTGATCATATGGGTGATATGTTGGTTGATCTTGGTGCTGTCCAAGCACCAATAGTTGATGAAGAGCCAACACCTTCTAGTAGTGCTTTCTATAAAATGGTCAATAGTGCTGATGAAATTGTCCATGAAAACACTTTACACTCAAGGTTGTCTGCTGTGGCACGGCTGCTAGCTTTAAAATCAGAGTACAATATGTCAATAGCCCACTACAATGATACCTTACAATTGATCCATGAATTACTTCCCCCGGGGTCTAAGTTAGAGGAGGACTTCTACCATTCAAAGAAATTATTACAAGGCCTTGGTATGACTTATGTTAAAATTGATGTGTGCTATAATAATTCTATGTTGTACTACAAAGAAAACGAACATAAAGAAAAGTGTGACTTTTGTGACACACCTCGCTATGAGGAAGGGAATAATAAGGTTCCACGCAAAGTCCTACGGTACCTTCCAATTACAGATAGGTTGCAAAGGTTGTATGCACATGAAGACACTGCAAAGGCAATGCAATCATATAGACAATCCACATCCAATAGGCTTGTACACCCATGTGATGGTGAAGCATGGCAAAAATTTGACATAGACTTTCCAGACTTTGCTAGAGATGTAAGAAATGTGCAATTTGCTCTTGCTACTAATGGTTTTACACCATTTAGTTTGGGTGCTGCTCCTTACTCATGTTGGCCAGTATTCATTTCTCCATTGAACCTACCACCAGGCATGCTCTTGAGACCAGAATATATATTCCTTGCACTTGTTATACCAGGCCCTCAACACCCAGGAAAGAAATTAAGCATTTTGATGCAGCCCTTGGTTGATGAGCTTCTTAAGTTGTGGGAGGGGGTTGAAACATGGGATGCTTCAAGTAAGCAAAATTTTACCATGAGGGCAGCTTTTATGTGGTCAGTCCATGATTGTCCTGCTTACGGTAACTTTGTTGCATGGAGCACCCATGGTACCTTTGCATGTCCAATATGTCTATGTGATACCAAAGCATTCCGCCTTCGTAGTGGTGGTAAAGCATGCTGGTTTGATTGCCATAGGCGTTTCCTTCCTAGGGACCATGAATTTAGAATGCAATCCAATGCTTTTCGAAAAAGCACAATAGAATTGGGTGAAGCACCAAGGATTTTAACGGGAGAAGAAGTGAAGGAGAAAATGTACACACTTGTAGGTGACACAAAGAACTATGGCAAAACACACAATTGGACCCATGTGAATTGCTTTTGGCAACTTCCATACTATCATAAATTACTGCTGCCACATAATATTGATGTGATGCATAATGAGAAAAATGTGGCTAAGGCTATATGGAATACATGCTTCGACATACCCGATAAAACTAAAGATAATGTGAAGGCTAGGCAAGATTTAGCTGACATATGCAATCGCCCAGCACTGCATTTAGAGTTGAAGGAGAATGGGAAGTGGCACAAGCCAAGGGCAGCATTTTGCATTGATAAGAATGACAAGCCAATTATACTAAAATGGTTTCAAGAATTGAAGTTCCCTGATGGGTATGCAGCCAACATTAGGCGAGGGGTTAACTTTTTGCAAAGGAAGATATTCGGGCTAAAAAGTCATGACTACCATATCTTTATAGAACGTTTGCTCCCAGTTGCTTTTCGTGGATTCCTTCCAGAAAACATATGGGTCTGTTTGGCAGAGCTTAGTTTTTTCTATAGGCAGCTGTGTGCAAAAGAACTGAGCAAGGATACCATATGTTCCCTTGAAGAGAATGTTGTTCTTCTTCTCAGCAAACTAGAGAAGATATTCCCTCCGGGGTTCTTCAATCTTATGCAGCATCTAATTATTCACCTTCCTCGTGAGGCTCGGCTTGGAGGACATGTCCTAGCTCGCTGGATGTATACCTATGAGAGGTAGAAATATTAATTAAAATAGAATATCTTTTCTCATATAATTATTCTAACTAAATTATTCATTGGACTTTCTAGGTGTATTGGAAAGCTTAGAAAAAAAGTTAAAAATAAGACTCGTGTTGAGGGGTCTATTGTTGAAGCTTATCTAGTAGAGGAAAATACAAATTTTCTCTCACTTTATTTCAGTCCTAAAGTGAGATCAACTAGAAATAAGGTTCCTCGATATGATGATGGTTCCTCCAATTTTGAGAGTTCATGCAACCTTCAAATTTTTCAATACCCTAGTCGTTGCTTTAGCCGCCAAGAATACCGTGATCTTACAAGGGAGGAGTACAAGGCTGCTTTCTTGTACATATTGACCAATATTACAGAGATGGACACTTTCTTTGAGTATGTCTTTCTAATTAAATTTACCTATTGGTGTCTCTTTTTCTTAGTTTTTACTAATTTACTTACTTCTCCTAGAACATTTGATAAAGAACAATGGAAGAGCAGAATTACACCAACAGAAAAGCAACTTCATGAATTAAGATTAAATGGCTGGAAATACAGCCGTGTGTCAACAAGTGGGCCTAATTTCTTTGACTGGTTCAAAACACAAGTAATGTTTACAAACACTCCAAACATCTCTCCTTATCATATGAACACTTTCAAACTAATAAATAATATTATTTGTGCAGTGCATGAAGAAATCTAGTATTGATAATGTCTTGCGGCTAATCTCTTATGGCTTTTCTAAAAGATTAACCTCTTATGGATGCTATGATACCAATGGATATAGATTTCGTTCCGAGAAGTATGAGAGTGCTAGACCAGGAATAACTACTGTTAATACTGGTGTTTGTGTGTCTTCTCTTGATGATGATGAGTACTTTGGTGTTATAGAGGACATCATAAAAATTTCTTGGCAAGGCAGCATGAAACTTGAGTTGGTTTTATTCGATTGTTGCTGGTTTGATCCAACACCTTCTGGAGTTAGGCGTACTGAAAATTTGGGTTTGGTAGAGGTTAAGCACACATCTAGGCTTTCAAACTTTGAACCATTTGTCCTAGCAAGTCAAGTTACACAAGTTTTTATTTTCTAAAAACATTGACAGTTCTGGAAGTAGTGGTCCAGTAAGCTGCCAAAAAGCACAAAAAATCATGGTATATTCTCATTTTGCATATTTGTATTGTGGTTTTTCCATTTCTGTTGGCCTTGTAATTTAGTTGTAATTCATCTACATGGTCTTTTGTGTATAAACTTAAACAGTACTGTTTTATGATAGGATGATTACAATATAACAGTTAACTCTGAAAATCAAGAAAATTTGGCTTACAATGAACTAGACGGGAAGGCACTATACACCATAGGTGGCGGCGGCCTGCCACATGGTCGTGTTCCAATAGGTAATGGAGCAGTGAGAAAGGCTGATGTTATATCAGCTGCTAAAGCAACAAATATTAGGCCATCCAACACTCCGTCAGTCCGAAGTGTCCTACGTGAAAATGCAATGCTTCGTCGTCAATTACATGTTCAATCAAGACAGATCAGGGTAACAAATCAAATTACACATATGTTTTTGCTGATTATTTCACTGGTCCAGTAATTCCATTCTTTTCTTTCCAACTACAGATGCTCTTTGAGAAGATAGGAGAAGAACCACCACTAGATGAAGATTTAGTGTCACCTTTGCATGGCCAGGTCAGATCATTTATTGTCTATGGAAAAATATCATATCAACTATATTGATATCAATTTTCAATCTGTTGACTTTTCTATTACATAATATGAGATCTAATGGCTTTTGGGTATGGCAGAATGCCAACAAATGCAGCAGTTCACAGGCTTCATGTTGATATTTGTAACATCTGGGCATAACCTCATTATTAGATCTAACTTGATGGTAAGGTAGCAAGGAATGCCACCTTGTTATAGATGACCCCTCATTGCTTAAACTAAAAATTTTAGGTCTGTAGATTGTGGGCCTTGTTCTGTACTTAATGCTCCTCTTCCAATTTTGTCCCTATGTATACTATTTCCCACACATTCCACCTGTTTTTGTTATTTAGATCAAATGTGGAGGTATGTTACAACAGTTGATATATGTTGTAAGCTTACTACCATATTGACATATTCCATTTTTATATAATTTATTTCTCAGAATTTAATTGTTCAGTACCTTGTTGATGATAGACATTTTTGAAATTTTGTCACACCTGTAGTCATGAGTAATACAATCTGATCAGTTGTACAGAGTTACTTTGCATATAAATTTAACATCTTCATTCTAGCATTAAATTGTGCACATCAGTAATATTTCTAGGAGTTAAGATAGGTACAGATCTTACAACATTCATGAAAAGGAAGATAATCATAGTTAACTGTGCTAAAAGCAATGATATTGGCCATTTTAGTAATCAATTAATAATCATTGCCTTTGCTTACTTAATTCATATTAATAAGTTGATTATTCCTCTTACTCGTTGTGCTATATGGTTTGTTGTAGCGAACTGGCTCTTCACATGCGGGCTCACAACCAGATCCGGCAAGTTTCGGCAATGGGGATGGTGATGCGAACATCGGCTGCGAGGGAAACGAGGGGAACATCAGCTGCGAGGGCAGGGAGGGGAACATCAGCTGCGAGGACAGGAGCAACAATGGGGCATCCTAGGATGTTGAACTTGCTCACCAAGATGACCTTAGTACTGATCAACTTAACTTTTGGTTGCAACAGCAGTTAGACTAACTTTTGGCTGATGCTACTTGCATATAGTAAGAAGTATGAACTTACCTTTTGGCTGATGGTAGATGCATGGCTGTGTTAATTTGTGAAATGTCTGAAATTGACTTGCTAAAACTGATGGTTGTGCTGCTGGTTGTGACAAGTAGACAATGGTTTAATGCCTTTATGATGTATGGCTGATTTCTGGAAGTTCTGTCCCTTTGTGGATGTGTCACAAGTATGATTCTGGATGTGCTGTCCATTTGTTGATATGGATTATTATGGATGTGCTATAAACTGTAATGTATATGTATGGTTTTGTTCTGAATTCTGGATGTATAATTTGTGCCTGAAATTAGATTTTTTACTGCAGTTTTGCTATCGATTTACTGAGATTATTTTGTGACGGGCCAACTACAGAGAAAGGGGTTCTAGGCATATTTAGAATGGCTGCATTTTTCTGTCGGTCACCTACACTATTAATTTTCCTGATGGGGATTTGTGCCGGTACTAGTTACAGGAATATGAAGATTTGGGCCATGCACGATGCACTTTTTTCTGTCGGTGAACGTCGCGAATAAATTTTCTCGCGGATTTTTCTAACTGGGTAAACATGCGAAATAAGAACTAAAAACCTGACGTGCCCAAAAATTTTCTGTCGGTAACCGTCGCTGATAGCCGACGCGAATATTGTTTCTGTCGGTTGACACCCAGGCAAATGCAATTTCCCTGTGCTAATTATTCCGTGGGTTCATGTCTGACGGTTCACCGTCACAAAAAATATTCCTGTGGGTTTTCCCCCCTTTCCTGTGGGTTTTCCCCCCTCGCGAAAGGTGCGATTCCTGGTAATGAGCACCCTGAGACTATTGACCACCTCCTTAATTATCGGCTGTCCGGTTGCCAAAGAGATTTGGCACCATATCTTTTCTTGGCTTTCCCTTTGCCCTTCCTACCATTTTATTGATCCTAGCCTGCAGGAGTGCTGGTTAGCGGTTAGAAACATAACACCCAAGGCTAAACGCAAAGCAGTGGATTCCTTAATCGTTCTCATAGTTTGGATGATCTGGAAAGAGAGGAACAAGCTTCGGTATGACCAGGGAAAGTTTAACATTGACGAGTGTGTTCTCTATGTTAAGCAGGAGTTCCTTTGCTGGTTATCTCCTGCCAAATCTATGCTGAAATTCTTGCCAGGTGTGTTACCGCTAGGCAAGGGTCTTTCCCGCCTTAGTGTTTTGTCGTATTTAGTCGTAGCCTCTTTGTACTACCTTTAATTTTGATTTGTCTTGCTGCTTCTTTTTTTATTCCTAGCTTTGTCCAGGAATCTGTTTTCAACTCTTTGTAATTTCCTTCTCCTTAATGAATGAAATGTAAAGCTCGTGCGTTTTCAAGGGAGAAAAAGCTGACAAGGATGCTGCAGAGGGCATGGTCCATGAAAAAGATGCTGAGGGCGTGAAATTGTAACTGGAGGAGACTACAGCAGATATTTGGAGGAGAGGAAAAGCAGTGCCCATCCGCATTTCTTTACTGTCTACAATCCGATAAATAAGAACTCAAAACAATATGCAGGGACATTCATTAATTTGAACTGACAGATACATACCACCAGTAGTTCATGAAGAAAAAGCAACAGCAGTGAAGTGATGAGCCCCATGCATCACACGAAACATGGACCGATCGACACAGAACAACAAACCAATCAGAGTATACAGAAGGATCAAACTAAAGCGCATCCAAATTAAAATCACACTTTTACGGTCCCCAGTTATTATTAGTGCAGTATAGCTGCCATCGTGCGCATGCAGTACTGGGACGGACGCACTAGCGGCGAGAGGTCGTACGCACGAGCCGGCCATCCAACGTACAGCATGCATGCGCGGGCGCGGCCTACTTGGGCGGGAACTTGGACTTGATGGACTCGACCTGACCGCCGTCGATCTGGAAGGCCCTGGCCAGCACGTCGGTCGGCACCGTCGGCGCGGCGCCAAACAGCGTCTCGGCGATGGACTGCGTGCCCTGCAGCTGGCTGTTGAAGGCCGCGATGGCGATGGCCGGAGAATTGCCGTTGTTCCTCTGGAAGTGAACGAGGCCGCGGGGAAAGACGAACACCTCGCCCTTGCAGACGGTGCGGGCGAAGAGCTTGTTGGCCGTGGTGATGAAGCCGACGTCCAGGGAGCCCTCGAGCACGAAGATGATCTCGGTGGCGCGCGGGTGGGTGTGCGGCGGGTTCAGCCCCGACGGCGCGTAGTCGATGCGCGCGATGGACACGCCGAGGGTGTTGAGCCCCGGGAGGTTCTCCACGTTCGCCGCCGACACCAAGGACCCCACGGCGTTGCCCGTGTTGCCGGGGTTGGTCAGCCCATCGAAGAAGAAGTCGTTCACCGTCACGTTCTCCGGCCTCTTGCACGGGAACCCGTTCAGCCGCAGTGCTGGACGCATGCATGAGTGTATATCATTAGCTATATATGCGATCTGCTGACGATCTATATACGCATGGCATTGATAGTTATTGCACGCAATGAAGAAAGTAAAGACGAGTGACAGATCACTTACGGCCCTGAAGAGATTTGTAGTCGGCGACGCAGATGTCCTGGAGCATATCGGGGTCGCCGGCGAGCGAGGGGGTGGCCAGCGCCAGGAGGACGGCGAAGGTTGCGAGAAGCTTGGCCATGGTCAGGTACTTGACTTGGTTGATCTTGCGCAGCTCGCGCTGGCTAGCTTAGCTGTGGATAGTTAAGTATAGCTAGCTGGTGTGTCGACTGCAGATGAGGACGATGATGGGAGGGAAGCTGGTATTTATAGAGACACGTAGCGTCAGACTAGAGATGCATGATGATCTGATAGTAGCTTCAGATAGGGTAGGTGGCCGATGTCATTTGGTTGGTGGGAGGGAGAGAGTACCACTGTTTGACACGTATAGAATTCCACAGGAAACATTTTAATTCCTGCAGAAATCGTGAAAATTCCTGCGTTTCCAAACAGGGCCTGGTAAATTCAGTTATATAGGAAGACAGAGAGCTAGCTTATTTTTGTTCCATTTATACAAATATTCTGGACTGCAGCGAAAGAAATTTTGCATATCAAGCTCCCTTCACTTCATCCAGATGCATGGTCAAAGGATATTGTATATTCAGGCCGTGTTTCTAGTGAGGATATTCTAGTAATCATCATGATTATATAGAGTATTTCGACGTCAAGGAATAACTGGACTCGTAGAGAGGAAGGCTGTAATCCTCATCAGGAAATGAAGTTTGTACAAGAAGACTTACACTGCCTAGAACTTCCTAAAGAAGCAGTGACTACGGGAGGTACCTGTCTTGTTTCTCGGTGGGAACGACCACCTACAACATGGTTCAAAGTGAATTCAGATCGTGCGATTAATTATGTGTTGGTACGGCAGGGGCGGGAGCGGTTCTTTGGGATGACAGAGAGGTTTTTGTAATAGCACTAGCAAAGCCATATAGGGAATCACAAACTATCGCCATTGAGGCATTAGCTTGTAGAGATGAATTCTTCTTGCCCAACAAAAGAGGATGTCATAAGGTAGCAGTCGAAACTGACTGTCAGCAGTTGGTGACGTTGTGGAAGCAGGAGGAGGAGGATGGGTCTCCTATTGCCTGCATTTTGGTAGAAGCTGGAGAGCTTTCCTTTTTGTTTGATGAGTTCTCTATCCAATTTGTTCGGAGAGAGGCGAATAATGCTACGCAAGTGTGTGCCAAGCATGCTTGTACTAGACTGGGTGTGCTATCTGTTTTCTATGAGCCCTAGCTTTCTATCCTCCTCGCTCCGAATAGATTGTAATTTTTTGAACCCTGTTGATTAATGAAAGCTCATGTTTTTCCCTAAAAAAAATCAAGCACGCATGCCTGCAGCGATAAGCGATCGACAAAGACGCATTTCTCTGTTAGCCTAAAAATCGATCGAGAGATCGGATAGATCGATCAATCGAGACCGGCCGTTCATTCCTTCCTTCCCTTAGATCGATCTACGCGTTCATCTCTTTCCAACTGCAGGCGTTCGCTTTCTTGTGACTTGCACGTCAGATTGTGTGCTCACACGCATGTACGAATTAGGGCATCTAGCTTTTCACCACCAGATTTGAGATCAATTGACGCGGTCTACCAATCACGCTCCAATATATCGTACAAGGTGCAGTAACTGCACGTCTTGCCTAGAGCAAGAGGCAGCCGCCAACCTAGATTATATTGTTACCCCTGAATTACATGCACCACCAACTTAATTTACGATGTCAGCTACTGCCTGCAATGAGATTAGCCAAATGCAATGCCATATCAGACTTCAATTTATGCTTAATTAGTCGATAGGTAAAACTTGCAATAAAATCATATGCAAGGGTACGCTTAAACATCCATCAGTTACTCGATTAGATCAGGCTCCGTAGTGAAAAAACTTCTACTATATACATCTCCAAAGAATTTCCTTCTGGTACGTACGTACACAGTACACAGCATAATAATCAAGGCGTAAAATTAGGATTAGTTAACGAAGTGGATGAAATTAGTACGTAGTATACTCTGCTAAGTGCTAACTGTGCATATATCATATATGCTTGCGTGTTTCGGTGGAGATATCTAACCTTGAGGCGTGTACATTTGAATCTAGCTGTCGCCTACCACGAGTATAAACACTACGTACGTACGACTTACCTACGTGTTTTTTGTTGTCTCCTTAAAGATTCCCATGAACAAATTAATTAATGAAGTCGTTGGTTAGCTAGCTAGTTAGTAGCATGCCTATAATTATCATCTTGCTGCTTTGAAAAGGGGGCAAAAAGAAAAGTTGGCACGTACATCATGTCTCGTACGTGCGAGCTTGTCCATCCGAGGTTAATTAAAAGTACGTACGTTTGACTTGTCCTCCCGGTCGGGTAAACCCGTACTGACAATATCGTGGCAACAGCTATCGTTTGGAAAATCGTCTGATGAAGTACAAAAATCTTTGATTTAATTAATGTTTTTCTTAACAGTAATTTATATAATTTTTAAAACATGATAAATGATAGATAGATATTAGTCATCTTTATATGTTTTGAGATTAGTATTAATATTATCAGAGAGGAAAGTATAGAAACACTTATCAAAAATCAAATTATGGGTTAATTAGAGCAATGGACTATGCATGCATGCAGTAATGGCAGGACATATACCTACAGCTCTTCATTATTAGTTGAAATCAATCGATCATCTCGATCTTTCACGTGGTCATGCATGCATGTTAGATTAGTATTTACTATTAGGAAAGTATAGGAACACTTATCAAAAATCAACTTATGGGTTTATTAGAGCAATGGACTTTGCATGCATGCAGTAATGGCAGGACATATACCGACAGCTCTTCATTATTAGTTGAAATCAATCGATCATCTCGATCTTTCACGTGGTCATGCATGCATGTTAGATGTCACCAACCAACATTAATTAACTGAAAAGTGCAAATAAGCGTTAGATGATTCGTCAAACTGTAGTACATGTACATAGCTAGTCCCAGCCACCATTTTCGGCTAGTATTAACAAAGCGTTAAATGATTCGTCAAACTGTAGTACATGTACATAGCTAGTCCCAGCCACCATTTTCGGCTAGTATTAACAAAGCGTTAAATGATTCGTAAAACTGTAGTACATGTACATAGCTAGTCCCAGCCACCATTTTCGGCTAGTATTAACAAATCGTTGGGGGTGCATCCAGTACGAATCCCCTCGTGATGCGTATTGATTAGAATTAGTTAGCTATATGTACAAGCTATTATATGAACAGGATGATCAGGATGGGCGCGCGTACGTACCCTACGTGCCAATGAGATTACCATGTATGCATGTCTTAAGTAGGTACGTACGTATTATGCCACCACATGCGTACAAAGGAACTAGCCGTACATATCATAAGTTATCAGTTCTAAGTTTCCAAAACTGGTGTGGCACTATGGTTTTCTGGTTAAGGACCATAAGCCAATTTCCATTATTACTTGTGTTAATTAAATGAGTTATATATTTGTTAGGAATAAGTTAATTAAATGAGTTATATATTTGTTAGGAATAAGTTAATTAAATGAGTTATATATTTGTTAGGAATAAGTTCATATAACACCTTAAATTTTGCTTGAAAGTGCGTCAGCTGCCTGAACTATGGAACCAAATATTTGACCCCCGAATTTTACAAATCGGTTCAAATAATATTTTGACCTAATTTTACATGGTGGTAGTGCCTACGTGGCACGATGAGTGAATGATTTTACTATGTAGGATGACATGTTGGCGAAGTTGGGTCAATGATATGTGGGGCTCGCAACGGATTCTCCCTTACCGAGCTTCCAGTCGTACTTCCATGGCCAATGCCTCCTATAGTTCCCTCCTCTTTGGTTCCATCCGAAACAGAGTCAAAGTGTTATTTTAACTGGATTGCAAAGTTCGGGAGGTCAAATGTCCAGTTTCATAGTTTGAAATACTAGACAGACTTTCAATCAAAGCTCAAGGTGTATGGATTTTTTTCCAATTTGTTATTGTTGTTTTAAGATTTGATCCAGCCTATGACCTGATCTTAATTATTGTGCATGGCATCTTGTATGAGGTAAGTCTAAATATAGTCAGATAAGCAATAGTTTAATTCCACTATAAAAAAATTATCATACATCACCAATAATTCAAAGATACCGGTTCCTCTTAGGAGGCTCGTCTCTAGCTCAAACAAATTAGCTAGAGGTTGGCAAATTAATTATCAATTTCTAAAATTTCTATGGGTGCCCATAATTAAAGTACCGACACTTTCATCCCATCAATTTGGTCCTAATAAAAATGTTCACTGCAAAATCTCTAATCAAGTACATAAATTACTAAAAATAATGTTGGCAATGAGAATAAAGCATTTATAAACCACTGCTCCACTAACAGGACAGCAATATATGCAACACTCACCATACAAAGCAAGAGGGACCAAAACCCATCAAATCAACTGTTCATTCATGACGCATGTGTCATTTGCTCAATGATCAGTCCAATACTCATAACTTGTGTTTGTTGAATATAATGATAGATCGTACGTAGTAGTGGTATCATTTTCTACATGTTATTTAATTTCCTTTTATGGCTTTATATCATATCATAGAAAAGTTCCCAAACATGCATGCACAGTGTAATACGTAGTAGTAGAGCAAAGATGAGTTGTAGCCACACTAGCTATTTGCCGACCTCCGGGCAAACTTAACCTCAAAAGAAACAAAACTAGAACTGACCTCACTAACTTCAAATAGGATCGATGCGATCATTGATCTGCTCTTCAAACGCGACTCCCAGAGATTTACCAAACATTGACAATCCATCTTGCAGATGACCAATGCGCAACCCCATCGACGCGCGAAGTCCACACCATCACGAATTGCTAAAGCCTCGATAACAAGAGGTTCTGAGATCCCTCTATAATTACTCCATGCTCCTATGAAACCTCCTTGATGCCAAGACATGTGATAACAGCGCATTGGGATGACACTGGAAAGTTTCCAAATTATTGGACAAAACGAATACAATCATCTAGGAATGACGAGTGGGCCTAGACAACGCATGGTCAGCGAGACATCCATCAATCATCCTTGTATTAGCTCACAACCACTCTCTTTGCTGAAACCTGGCCACTTTTTTCTTTCTTGGGCCTGCTTAATTTTCTCGCTGGTGGGGACCAGTCTAGGACAAGACTACTAGCACACGAATATTGGATGGCCTGGCTGTGGAGAGATTTTACTGTATCACGGTTGCACAGCCGGTGTTATGTCACAAGTCAATTCAGAGCCGCCACATGGGCAATAATTCACTATAGCAGTACTGTAGAAGTACGGAAATCTATACAAAAACAGTATTTTTATTTGTTTTTAATGGCTACTGTAATGCATATCGCCATACGTTACAGTCTAATTGGCTTGTTACACCAGCTCGATTGTATCACCTCTGTATGTTAGAATTTTTCGCCGTGCATGGACCGGCATCACTACATGTGTCCTCCTGTCCTCTGCGCGTCGCTTCCGAGTGAACTCACAAGCTTGCGAATCACCGAATCACTATACTTTCTAGTACTAGTACATTCAAGAAAAGATGGGTGAGCAGTTGTCACTATACTTTCTAGTACTAGTACATTCAAGAAAAGATGGATGAGCAGTTATTCCGTATCACTAGGCTTTCTCGTACTAGTACATTCAAGAAAAGACGCAGGAGCAGTTATTCCGTATCACTATACTTTCTAGTACCAGCACATTCAAGAAAAGATAGATGGCAGTGGTTCTATGCTTTTAAAGCACATTAAGATATAAATAGTATCTATCAATTGTTTAGTATATTTTAAAAATTATATAAATTATTATTGAGAAAAAATATAGAAACATCTCGTCTCACCAAATCAATAAATCCTATCAATTTCTTTTCTAGAGACAAAACCTATCAAAATTAAATGCACTGCAGTACATATCCTATATATCCGGTTTAGAGCGCGAAATAAACTGTTTTCCATAAAATTCATATCTTTCACTTTGCGAAAAAAAAGGCCCTTGCGATCAGTTAACACATCATCCCTCGATTTTTTTTTAAATCACATCCCTCGAATTGTCTATGACCAGCAAGCAATTATGTAGTTGACCGAAGCATTAATGCACTTGGCTAAAATTGGGGGACTCACTTGTCATACACTATGACTTGTGCGGGTCCCACCAGAATTTCTCTCGCCAACGAAGCCGCACTGACGCGAGGGCGAGGACGCCAAACTGTTCACAAAAAAGGCATTATAACCAACTTTTAAAAAAATGGCTTTTAAACGCTTTTTTTTGTAAATCTAACTTTCTCTATGGATCTATCAAGCTTGACAGGTACCTACCGAGCTAAGGAAGCTCAGCTGGCGACCTGTCGAGCTGGAGGAGCCTGTGCGACGGCAATCAAATTTTCATGTGTTAGCTCTTAATTAAGCTTATGATTAGTGCTAATTAATTGTGATTAGTGCTAATTAATGTTGATTAAGCGTACAAAGTGGCTGGCGGGTGACTTGCCGTAGTGGGGGCTTAGCATTATGGTCAACTATTACAATTTTGCCTCCGGTTTGCAACGAACTAGTCCAGTATTTGCAACAATTTGGCATCCCTCTTAATTGGGTTTTGATTGCATGTCGAAGCAGCCACAGCCAAGTGCGCCGCTGCCACCCCTCCTCACTCATGGTCAACATGTTGCACCCTACGTTTTTTTATCTCCGCAACTCATCAGTTGAGGAGACACCGAGGCTGAGGCACCACGCCACATGCCGACCTCCCCGCCGCCACTGCTGAACCCTATCAAAAGCTCCCATGCTATCTCGCTTCGGCCACGCGCCACCACCCGACTTGAAACCCACTGCTCCGCACTGCCTTGCCAAGGTTATAAAAGTTGCGCCATGCTTTCTACTAGCCCACATTGGCAACCATAACCCTCCTCCTCCCATAACGCCGAATAATTTCCACCGCCATTCTCACCAACCGTCGGTAAGCCCTGTTTTCAATTCTTGCCAAGGCCTTCACCGTTCTTCAATTGCATCTACCCTTAGCTTCACTGTGACCCCCACGAACACCGCTAAAGCCTCCCTTTAGCCTCTCTAGCCCCTACCTCACCGACGACTAGCCTCCCCATCCGATGAAACCACATCTCGCCATGGGCAACTCTCCACGAAACTCCATAGATCAAGCCACTGATGCTATGACCTTCCCCTTGCACCCAAAATGCTCACCAAGCCCTTGCCTTCGCCGATTAGCCACCAGTTCACCCCTATGCCATGGTCGATTGCCGTGGTACTCTCCTTGCTATTGGCCATCTCCAATGAGTTTCGACCACCGCAAAGCCCTAAAATAGAACTCACTCACCTCAAGGAACCTATATGTGCCCTTGGTTGTTGTTGATGGCCTTCGACGGTGTTGCAATCGCTCACTGTTATTTTGCTCTGTTCGGCGCACTATGGCGCCGATGAATGTTGAAGATGACCACGCAGTAACAGGCCATGGGCCACACAGTAGCAGGCCGTGTGACAAACAGTGACAACACAAAAACTTAAACCTGGCCGAACCGCCCCATGGGCCAAGCCATCACTGTAGTGCACTGTTTAATAACCCAACCACTACTGTTTCTGATCTGATCCATACTGTTTGTGACCCATTACTATTCCCAATTCGATCCATCATGAACAGTGTAAACCCGTAACTATTTAACCCAAACCTAACCCATTACTGTTCATGGAAACCCATTAAACACATAAACACCCATTTTGACCATCTCGAGCCCATTTAAACCATTCCCATCTCCGTTTTAGCAACCCAGACTCCGACAAAACCCAAACCCATCTTTAATTGTTTTTAATTTTATTCCTTTTTATTTTATTTTATTTTTCTAGCTCGTATTATTTTGAGCACGGAGTTAATTACTTGCTTTTATTTGTGCTTGCACATGATTTTGTTGAATAGTTGATCCTAGAAGCATATCAAGACCCAAAAGATTTGGTGCAAGTCGAAACTTTGAACAACATGGAAAGTCGCATATTTTTATCTTGTTGAACATACATCCTTTAATTACTTAATTATCAATATTTTATTATCCTTTATTTATGCCCTATTATTTATTTAAAATAGCTATTTAGAATGACACGATAATTTAGCTATGTCCTAACACCGGAAAAGTCATGTCTTACTTAATAGCCATATTCACCTTGACAAGCCTTAGTGATAATAAAATTACTATAAAATATACTATGATATAGACTAAGAACTAGCAAGAGAGAAGATCAATATGATCAAGATGGAGAAATAAGATTAAGAAGGTGGTTGTTAGAAGTAATCTTGTTTCCGTTGCTTAGCCATATTCGAGTCTGTATACGTGTACGCGTTCTTGCCGTGTATACATATAAGTATTGTTTTCGAGTCCGGAGTAGTTGCCATATATGTAGAAGTCAAGTCCGTATTAGTGTCTAAAGCCGAGCCCACGCATACAAGAAAGCTTCAGTTGTGTATGAGTAGAGAGAGGAATAAGAAAACGAGTCAGTCAAGGGAGACCATGTAAACAGGCTTTATAAGTCCATGCAGTGCCTTGTAAACATGCAACAAGTGGCGATCGGTTGTGATCGGAGGAAGCTAGAAAATAGCAGAGGCTAGGAAGTTGGCAGAGAGAAGAAATAAAGAGAAAGGGAACAACATTTGTGTTGTGTGCGATTGATCTCGTCTCTCTAGCGGCAGGCGCGTCACGTTGCGTGAGACAAGCGAGACACTGCTTTGCGTATTGCGAAGAGGAGCAGGCATTCCGTCGTCCAGGTGAGACAAGGACCAACAGCGGGTCCCACCGACAAGGCAGCAGAAGGACTGCAGAGTGCAGTCGATCGTGAACCGAGAGCAAAAGCCTCGGGAAATTTTACAACATTGTGGATTAAGTGCGCAATGTATGCCAAGTAAAGCAGTATGTTCATTTAACAAAGAGTACAGTTTAATTTTGATTGGCAAAAGCAGCTTCATACCTTCAGTGGCAACTGATCCAAACATACAGGGCACTGGAATGTGAGAAGGGACAAGAAAGATCTGCAGGCCACAGCGACTTCATAAGAGTGGACAAATTTAACCGAGGGTTCAATTCCAACAAACGTCAACAGCACAGCTAAACAGATGATATAAATGTCTGATACGTCTGAATAACAATACAGAATGACCTCCCAAAACCTACCCAGGGAATACCCATACGTAACAAACCGAGAAAAAAATATATACACATATAGACAGACACAAAACAAGCTAGACCATATTAGGACCTTGCACGCAGCACAACTCAGTCCATGTACAAATAAAAGAATGACCTATAGAATTTGCAAAACTAACTGACCAAGCCACCAGTAGCCGTCCACAGAAAATGACCAACAATGGGGCAGACGTACTCTTATGATCATGACATTAATCATGAGACGAGATAAAAACAAGGACAAGTATGATCTCATCTTGCACCAAAACCAGAAACAATCGTTTGTTCAGGTGACGCCCTTTAGAAGAGGTCAGCTTTTCGTTTCTGTAACTCTTGCTTCCATCCTGGCTGTTGGTAGAATGCCTCTTTAGTCATGCCAAAAACAGTCTGGAACTCGCTCTCTGATAAGTATGCCTACAGAAGTAAGAGTAATTAAATTAAAATTGACCTGAACACAACTTCCTACCAGTGCAAACTAAATTCGAAACATCAATACAACAGCCAAAAGCATCAGCATTTTAGCTACAGTGAAGGGGCTTAAACTAATCGCAACACATGCACAAAACCAACGTATATTCACCATTTCACCAAAAATTTGCTTTAGAACAAAGAATAACCAGGCATATGCACACTCAAATATAAAAATGTGCTTGAGAGCAAACCTCTCTGCGTTTGTAGTCTATCCCAAGAACAGGATCGGTAGATTTGGATATCAAGCGGTCATAGCTAAATGTTGCTTCACCAACATTCTCAACAGTTGTTTGTTCGTCTGGTGCCTCAGGCTCTGCTCCATCACCCTCAGATGGCACCCCACCTATTACAGCATCTTTCTCCGACTGAAATTCAGAGGACCCCCCAGCTTCAGAGTGAGGAGATGCATCAGATGGAGTTATTACAATCCTCTCGGCATCTGCATAGATCAAAGGTGTTAGACTTTGAAGGGGGGATATACCAGCAATTCTGTAATGACCCTCTTCATCTGTGATTCTTCCTATTAATCAGGTGTACATGGTGGAGCTACTCCATAGTATAGCAACAATAAAAAAAATATAACAAAGCATCCAATGTTCCAAGGCTGTACTTGCAGACAGATGAACACAATCCTCTTGCAGTCTTGCTGGGAAATTTTCACAGAAACAAGAAACACAACTCAGAAAACCCAAAATAGATTTGACTTCCAGATAACTCCACACTTTTGTCATTATTACTCCATAAAAAGATGAGAAACATGAGAGAAAGCACGGCTCTACCAGTCTTTTCTGCTGTTGTGCTTGTCTTGCTAGCTCGGAGATTCTCAGAAGATCCAGCTTTCTCAGCAGTCAGAACAGAGGATAGTGCAGCTACTGCGGCTGCTCTTTGTGAACCTTGACCTGAACGAGGTGGTGGTGTTTTGGGTTTCGAGGATGGATTAAATGCATTGGATAAGGCAGCCAGTGCTGAGGCACGCTGAGTAGGTCCGCCATCACCAGAGCTTTTAGGCCTCCCATTAGACTGAAAAGGGATTGAGTAGCTAGTCACACCAACATTTTCCACTGATAATATTTTGGTAAAGAAACTATTGAAATTGAACACTGACCTGCTTCTGCTGGGAAGATGGATTGAATGCAGATGATAGAGCTGCCAACGCAGACGCCCTTTGAGTGGGTCCACGATTACCAGAGCTCTTAGGTGTGCTCTGCAAAAGGGATTATGTTGTAAAGATTATGCTAGTTGAATCTCTATAATTTGCATTTAACAATGAATTCATGAAATTTGACTCCTGTTCTACGACATGATTAACTGTCTAAATATCGGGTTCATTCTGTAAAAGTAATTTAGCTATACAACTTGTTAACGTCCAAACATTACATTGAATGTTAATTCAAGCAAAGCATGCATATATGCATAAGTGCGTAACTAATTTTGTATCTACAAGAACTTAAATCACAAACTTACCTCCGAACGCAATCCAAAAAGAAGTGAAAGTTTCTTTTGGAATGAATTTCCATGAACCTGTAAAAAGCATGAAGCCTATTACCATGCAGTCTGTAACAAGTGATAGCACAAACAAGAACACGAATAGCATAAGCATGTCTAAGGGGACATGGAGAATTATAATGAAGACTGCCTCTAGGAAGTAAATGAAATCACAACCTTGCAGCAGATATCCAATTTTATTAACTTAAAGCAAAACATGCAAAGCATCTTATTCCTCGTACAAACCAATGACACACAAAACAACAAAAAGAAGATACAGCGGTAATGAGATATCCAAGAGCATACCACAGATTTTGTGTTATCCCAAGAGAAGTATGTCTTGAAGAAGCATGGCTCATTCCCTTCAGTGACTTTATAAAGTGGTACATATGGATCAAGATCTTCAATAGACATTGCATGCTCTATGTATTTCTGGGGTAAACAGTAATCATTACATAGTGCACAATAGTGACACAACAGCAACTAAAACAATAAGGTCAAAGCATCAGGTCATACCTGGCCAATATCAAAAGCCTTCTGTTTCTCTTTTGATTCCACACACTGACCAATCCAAATAAAGACATCACCGTGTGTGTCAAGAATCATCATGTCTTCAGTCAATAAATCATCTTGGGAAAAGTTGAAGATCTCAGAAACCTGTTAAAGCTCATAGAAATCACATACCCTGAATTGCTATAAGCAAGACCAGTTTTATGGAAAGCAAGTGTAAGAGGACCAACCTCCAGTCTCCCTGATCAATGGCGATCATGTTATCACGAATGAAACCAAAGCAACAAAAATATAATTAGGCCAAAAACTTCTAAAATATAGATACTGTAACAGAATGAAAGGAAAGAAGAAATTTACAACAACTAACCGTTCCTAAATGAGAAGGAATACAAGTGAGGCTCTCTAACGATAATATCTTGAGTGGCATTTTTGTTTGTATAGCTCTGCTTTCCATCAAGAGCAAACCAGAAAGCAGAACTCTCTGTACCCTCCTTGCAATGTTTCACTGCCACACCAGGCTGTAAGATTGGACATATCAAATCTTAGTAAGGGATAGTTGGGAACAAGGTTCCAAAAACCGGAACCGGAAGAAATCCCGGTCGGCGGCCGGTAACGGTAACCGGGCGGTTACCAAAAAAACCGGTCACAATTTGAAAATCAAAATTTGAATTTTGAGATGTTTTGAAACCGGTAACCGGAAAAACCGACCAAAATTCGAAAATCAAAAAATAATACCGGCCGGTTTTTTCGGTTACCGGCCTCCACCGGTAAAAACGGTAACCGCGGGGATTTTGAACCCTGGTTGGGAAAAGCCAGGGCTTCATGAAGCTTTGGAAGTTTTCAATTGATTCATAACAAACAGTTCTGGAACGATTAAGCAAGAATCCATAAGAATGTTCATACAGTTCCACAAGATCTTTTAAACTGTGCAGTGTCATAATGACTTGAATAGAAGAATTTGATGGGCCAACAGATGAACAGATAGCAATCAACCATGAATCTATGATCAACTATCAAGCTACAGTGAACAACCATCTCGAGTGAAATATATCATTACTTTCATAAATAACCAGGGCATGTAACAGTAAATACTGCACCAACCAGTGAAGACTTGAATAAAAGAAGTTAACTTCAGTTTAAACCTGATAAAATTGTACAGATCATTTTTTCCCGTTAGTAGTGTTAGTTGGCAAAAGCAGCAGCTAGTATTAGGTTGGTCAATTTCATTCAACTTGTAAAATATCTCAAGAAACAAAAGAAAAGGACAGAAAGAATTCTGGTCAACAATAGGTTGTTAAAAACAGATTCAGTGCACAGACAAATCTTAGCATACCTATTTTGGACTGGTACATTGCGTTTTTTTTTTTTGGCTAATTGTTTACTAGCCTTATTTCAGTTTGTACTGACATTGAGATAGATGTTAATACAAGCCACCAGAATGCTGAACTAATCTTCGTGTCACCATTATAACTAGATTTCATTCAAAATCAGCGTGTAAGTTAATTTTGTTCTCGCAGCATGACACCTTATATGTCACTAATAGTTTTTCCTGCGGCTGTGCAGCATAAAACTTTATATGTGATAATAACTTGCAACAGTAAATTGGACAGGTGAATCTGTCACTCTGCAAAAAGTGCATAGAAATCTGAGTTGATGTTCTTAAATTTGCTTAAAGGTGGCATCATACCTTCAAGAACTCAGCAACTTTCGCTGCCCACTGCTGCTGCTCATAAGTGCTAGAATTGCCATGCCACGTAAACATTGCATTTCCAGATTGTAATACAAAGCACTCTGTGGAGCTTAAAGATGTGGCCACCTGTAAAATAATGAGTGATTAGTTAAAGGGAGAAATAACATAATTTATGTACAATATCATCGTAGATTTCAAAGGACTTTCTGTACAATTTCAGAGTTAGTTGTTAGAAGTTGGCACAAAGGTCAACATTTTGAGAGAGAGAAAATGTTGGCACCTACAACTCCAAACAATCTTTTATTACATAATTTAATAAAAAAAAAGACCCATCTCATCCAAGTTATCGTCTCATCCAAGTTATCGACAAGAATAACAGACAGCTAGGTGATACCGCATCAACTTGAAGAGCTTTATTGTTATGGATTGCTGTCCCAGATACTCGAATTAGAGCTATGCCTTCAGCAGAGTAAGTTTCATTGCCCACGTCCTTTTCTACTGCGATCTTCTTGTATCCAGAACCGATTCCGCCCTACATGATTTGTCCAAAAAAATGCTTAGCAGATATCCTCCTAGTAGTGTAGCTATATATTATTCAGATCTATGGTGTTGACTGTTGAGCTATGCATCCCTTACAGAATAACAACATAAAAAAGAAGCAACCACTCAGGTGGTGGGCAATTGTCAAAAAAGATATATTCAGCAACAGTTGTACCTTCAAGATAACCATGGGCTGGAAAAGAGCAACAAATTGTGGTGGTTCCTTCCCTTGATAAATGCGCCCCTACAACACCACTACTAATAAATCAAACTCTTCTCTTATGAACAAATATTGTAGGCACTTATGAAATAAAATGCAGCACCAGAACAGGCCTTCCTTTCAAAGAATTCCACATTGTATTAGCTAATTGAGCTGACATTACTTGATCATCCTGTGTAGAACAAACCAAAAAAAGTAAATATCGATCCAAGCTGACCAGCTCACTTCAACAGGTGCATGGTAAGTCCTATTGGTGTAAAAAAATTCAAAGAACAGAGACCAACCAACATAAACGTTGCCCACTTATAGCATGAGTTTATACTAACACATCTATACTGATATAAAAGGCACAATTTCAATTTTAAGCTATATATGGAAATATTTTGGATGGCAGATCTGGAACATCCTAGCCATCCATTCACCAGACCGGAGGGCTGCAATTCAAAGTTGGTCCCTACAAACCAAAATCCCAAGCATTCAGAGACTAATTGCTGCAATACTTCGGTCTTATGCATGCCTCCTGATTTTATGAATGACCTTCCTAATTTAATCGGGTAATGTGGGTTCCACATGTGCACAAATTAGTGAATACAAATAGTTTTGCAGAAAGGTTAAAACATAGGTTTTATCTAAATATTTGACTAACAAAACTATAAACGCCACATCGCCAAGCCTGATGATCACACTAAAAAAAAGTATCAACAATTGGGACAATGTGAAAAAACATTTAGGCCACAGCTTAAGTTTGGCAACATGCAAAGTATTATTACCACCATACTATCCATCCCAATCCAGTAATTGAGATAATATTCTTCTTTCTTGTCACCCGAATGATATGTATAAAGAATGATATAGCAGTCTCCACTGTAAAATTTTCCAATGTCCACTTTTGGTAAGGCAGTCTTAGCATTGCCATCAATGCACCACACCTGAAATACAACAATTTATTTTGTAAGGATAATTTCATTTATACCTTTTATGATTACTTATTTTAAACAATGCAACTCCTAAATTGGGATGCAACTCCTAAGTGGGATGATGAACAGAACCTCAAGTTTTCCACCGCCTTCGAGCAAAGGAGGAACTTCCTCGTTTACTGGAGTGCTGCTTTTTGAAGCTCCCTTGACATCAACACCTTGCTGCTTCAATAAAGCTAGAAGAAACACCAAAGATCATCAGCAAGAATCAAAGGAAAAAAAATTTGACATCCTTGTGACTGAATAAACTACCTGCAACTTTTCCCCGCCCATCCTCTGTGCCAGAGCTCCCTGCTGCATTACCCGCTGGCCATGATTCAAATTTCGACTTGAATGCATGACTCTCACAACCTTGAATCATTTGAGTCACTCTTGTTGTCTTTGGCCTTTTCTGATTAATGATGAATTCCTGCCAGAGACAAAAACATGACAGCGTTACATATCTGAAATGGCAACCAAAAATATAAAAGAAAAGGAAAAACTGTTCGAGAGTTTACCTCAACTGCTTTACTGGCAGCTTTTCTATCCTCCACTTGTGTTACCCGACCAACCCATACAAACATTTCAGCCCCACAATCAAGTAAGAAACATCTGGTGTTCTCAAGCACTGCTTTTGTAAGAGCCGTGTCTTCCAACTTCAATTGACCGTCATTGATACTGCAGGGATAAACATTTGATAATGTAGCAGTGCGAGTAAACAGGGGGGCACCAAAGAACTTAAGGCAAGGTAGGCCAGTTTGTGGTTGCTGTGCAGTGCTGCGTTGTGGACTCTTTGCTGTTACAATAATCTTTACCAATTCTAGTAAGAATGTAAGATTTTGTCAATGTAAGATTTTGTTAACTTGTGGATCCAAAAAAGATATGCTTTCAAGTAGCCAATACATTGAAAATTAGAAAGAACTGTGGGTTGTAAGGCACCACAATGCTAAACTAAACCATAGCATGTGTAGGGGCATCTTCGATGTATGTATATAACAATAGGCCTTAAGGACCAGGGGTGCAATCAGAACGGATATTTTCCGACCAACCGAAGCAATTCGGAGCGAATTTGGGAAAGGAAATCAGTATCCGGTTGATTTTGTCGGATTCGGAATTGGCATCGGATAGTAAGTTGTCGGAATCGGAGCTGGATTTGGAAGATAGGTATCCGCCGGTGATGTGGTAGGGCAAGAAAGGGATAGTATGGGCAAAGATTGCCCCTGACCCTTGCGGTCAGGGCTCTGATCCAGCCAAGAGTTTTGTGGAATAGATCTTTATTGCCTCCTCAAATAACACCTAGTACTTATCTCTTTCCTCATATAGCTGTCCTCTCTTGATTCGGGTCTCCTGCTGCTTCTTTTGCCGTGCTGGACTCAACGTCCCCTGTTGCCGCCATATTCTCTGTAGTGCGTCCAGCTGATGATGCTGCCGTTGTGCTGTTCTCAGCTACCGACAATTGTCGTGGACGGCATCGCTCATAGATCTTTCCCACAAATGTGTCCACAACAAACATTTCCATCCTCCTTACGAAATAGCTCGTCCTCAAGCTAGAACATCGTGTAACGTTCCTTGAACTCATCCAACCAAAACTCAGGTCGCATCTGTTGCCGAGCACCCCTTCCACTGAACCAGAAGCTCCCATGACCCGCGATTAAGGCGCGCACGGACAGTGCGTTCCGGCGAGGGAACCACACGAGCATGTACAAACTCCGGTAATGCAACCGGCTCAATCGAAGGGGGATTGTCATACTTCTTAAGGAGTGCAACATGAAAAATATCATGAATATGAGCACGAGCTGGGAGTTGAAGGTGATAGGCAACAGATCCAATGCACTCCACCACGCTCATAGAAACGTGGAGACAATTTCGAAGCCGAACCCAGTTTGTGGAAGTAGCAGTGCGATGGTGAAGACGAAGCCAAACCCAGTCCCCAATTTCATAAGTAACCTCTCGACAATGCTTATCATGTTGTTACTTCATGTAATTCTGAGCCTGTAACAAACACTCATGAATCTCTTCAAGAAATTCATCTCGGTCCTTGAGCTAACGATATACTGCTGCGACGTGGGCTGCCTGCGGCTCATAGGACAGCAATGTAGGGGGCTCCTGGCCATACACCACTTGGAAGGAAGTCATCTTCAAGTATGTTTGAAAGGAGTTATAACACAATCCATGGAGATGTCGTGCGACACAACATTGGGAACGTCCAACGGCCACAAGAGACCGGCGGGGTAAAGATGTTCCATTTTGTTGTGTTGGCAGACGACACAACCACGGACGAAATCCTGGACAATTTTGTTGGCTTGCAGGTGATAAAATGTGGCACGCAACCTATGAAGCATTTTTTGAATGACCTCATGTCCGCAACCATGGGCTTCGGCCAGCACCCGCTGCCACAAAGCCGAATCAGTTGGCATGTACAGCCGGCCATCATATAATAGTAGTCCATCCACCACAGTCCAAGCAGAATCAACAGTGCCAACGAGGATACTAGCACGAAGGGGCTGCAGGTCAGCGGAAGCAGAAAACTCTGCCCAAAGATCATCAAAAATGGCAAAAGTCGGACAAGATTGAACTGGAAACACTGCTGCAGAGTCCTCTCGCCGAGAAAGAGCATCCGGCACTATATTTGTCGACCTAGACGGAACTCAACCTTAAAGTCATACCCGAATAATTTACTCACCCATGAATGATGAGGGATAGTGGAGAGGCGTTGGTCGAGAATGTATTGAGATTATAGTGATCCATGCGGACTGTGAATGCACACCCCCAAAGGTATGGTCGCCAATGTCATACTGCTTTGACAAGGCCAATAAGCTCTCTTTCATAGGCTGATAGTTTCAAATGCTGAGGTGCTATAGCCCGACTAAAGAATGCTATAGGTCCAGAACCTTGATGTAACACGGCGCCGAAACCTGCACCAAATGCATCGCAGTCCACCAAGAAGGGATGGCCAAAATCTAGGAGTTGCAGAACCGGTCCTGAGGTAAGTACTGCCTTCAATGTTTCAAATGCCATATCCGCTTCCATGGTCCATGCAAAGGCCTCTGTCTTGAGTAATTTAGTGAGCAAACTGGCTACCTCCCCATATCCCTTGATGAATTTGCGATAGTACCCTATAAGACCAAGAAATCCGCACAATGCTCGTACAGATGTAGGTGTCGGCCAGCTGTCCATAGCCTCCACCTTGCTAGGATCCATCTCCACCCCCTAGCCTGAGATAATATGGACAAGATAAGCCACAGATTTGCCGCCAAATTGGCACTCGGTCCGTTTAACAGCAAGTTTGTGCAACTGTAACAATTGAAGAACAGCTCGAACGTGTTGAAGGTGCTCCGCCCATGTGGAACTGTAGACCAGAATATCATCGAAGAAGACTAACACAAAGCGGCGAACGTATGCTTTAAGAACCTCATCCATGAGGGCTTGGAAGGTAGTAGGCGCGTTCGTCAAGACGAACTCATAATGGCCCCGATGAGTGCGAAAAGCCGTCTTCTCAATATCTAGGGGAAACATATGAACTTGGTGGTAACCACTGCGCAAGTCAAGCTTTGTGAAGAACCGAGCTCCCTTGAGTTCATCAAGAAGCTCAGCAACCACTGGGATTGGAAATTTATCCTTCACTATCTTCTCATTTAGTGCCCGGTAGTCCATACAAAAACGCCAAGAATTACCCTTTTTCCAGACCAAGAAAACTGGCGAAGAAAAGGCTGATGTGCTGTCCCGGATAATGCACTGTGCTAACATATCATCACATTGGCGCTCAATTTCGCCCTTCAATAATTGCGAATAACGATATGGCTGCACCGCCACCGGCTCAGTACCCGGACGGAGATGAATATGATGATCACAACGGCGTTGTGGTGGCAGCCCTCGTGGCTCCTCGAAGAAGCCAAAGAACTCGTCGAGGAGTGTCGTCATAAGGTCATGAGGACCGGCCATCAAAGCTTGGGAGGTACCACTGCTCGGTGTCCTGCCACTCCATGTCACCGTGTGATCGAGGTGCCAAAAAGACATAGTGAGGCGCTCAAAATCCCAAACGATGGGGCCTAGAGTGCACAACCACTGAACACCTAATACCATATCAAACCCTGCGAGTGGTATGACATAGAAGTCCAACAAGAATTCCTCCCCTCCAATCTGAATCTGAACGCCATTCAGGAGATTTGACTATCTTCTCACCATTGGCCACGGAGACTTTGATGGAATAGCTAGCAACTCCCTTCAAACCCATCTGACGTGCAGTTTCTTCAGCCACAAAATTGTGTGTGGATCCCAAGTCAACCAAGGCTCTAAACTCTGCACCCTGGACTGCTGTTGTGAGTTGCATTGTCTTGCCAGCTCTGATTCCTGCTAGAGCATGCAAAGAGATCTCAATGTCATCCTCCGACAGACCTGCAATCTCCCCCACATCCTCCAATTCCGGCAAATATATACTCCTCATGGAGCATTTGCTAGCATGATCTTTGGAAAATTTCTTCAGACAATTGAAACAGAGCCCTTTCATGCGTTGTTATGCAATCTCTTCTCCGGTCAGACGACGGAAACGTGAATTGGGAGCTTTGGGGGCGGATTCTGCTACTACTGCCGGCGGTTTAGAGGGTACTCCTGACGACACGCCCTTGACTGGACCAACCGGGCTGATGGGGGTACTTCGGTTGGGAAAAGATGGTCGAGTCGGCGTTGGTCAAGCCGCTGGTTTGAAGTACTCCTCAGTAGTCATCTCCAACCTTCTTTCATATGCCCTTGCAAGGCTCATCGTTGTCTCCAGTGTGGATGGGTTCTACAGCTCAACATCTATTTGGAGAGGGTTGCGAAGACCATTAGTGAAAAGTTGGACGTGTTTCTCTATCAGCTCGTCGCAATTGCATAAGAGAGATAGGAACTGTTCTTGATATTCATCCACCGTGCCCATGCGTCAGAGCTGGACAAATTCGCCGAGAGGATTACTCCGTATGGGAGGCCCAAAACGGAGATTAACATGCTCGACAAACCGAGGCTAAGTTGGAATGCCATGGCTGCGTTTTAAGCGATAGTACCATTGTTGAGCTACCCCGGTCATGTGGTAAGATGCTAACCAGACCTTCTCTTCCTCCATGGTTCGTTGCCCTGCGAAGAATTGTTCACAATGGTTCAACCACGGAAGAGGATCCTCCTTGCCATCAAAGATCGGAAAAAGCCATCCTGCTGCAGAATCGAAGCAAAGCCCTTTTCCTTGCTGCTGCCCAAGCCATCACCGCAAGGCTGCCACCTGTCAACTGCCTTCTCCAAGTTAGTGACCCTCTCGATCATTGTATCCATCATCTCCATCATCTGAAAGGAAATCAATATCCGGTTGATTGTCGGATTCGGAATTGGCATCGGATAGTAAGTTGTCGGAATCGGAGTTGGATTTGGGAGATAGGTATCCGCCGGTGATGTGATTAGACAAGAAAGGGATAGTTTGGGCAAAGATTGCCCCTAACCCTAGCGGTCAGGGCTCTGATCCAGCCAAGAGTTTTGTGGAATAGATCTTTATTGCCTCCTCAAATAACACCTAGTACCCTTCATATAATCAGGTACCTTCCTAACAAAGAAGTTCTCTAAATATAGATAGCTTAATATAACTATATCATACTAATACTAAGGAAACTACTAAACAAGATATTAGCCTTCCCAATTACTTATCTCTTTCCTCATATAGCTGTCCTCTCTTGATTCAGGTCTCCTGCTGCTTCTTCTGCCGTGCTCGACGCAACATCCCCTGTTGCCGCAGCTTCCTCTATTGCCGCCATACTCTGTAGTGCGTCCAGCCGATGATGCTGCCGTTGAGCTGTTCTCAGCTATCGACAATTGCCATGGACGGCGTCACTCATAGACCTTTCCCACAAATGCACCCACAACATTTCCACCCTCCTTACGAAACAGCTCATCCTTGAGCTGGAACATCGCGTAACGTTCCTTGAACTCATCCAACCAAACCAGGTCGCATCTGCTACCGAGCACCCCTTCCACTGAATCAGGAGCTCCCACGACCCGGAATTAAGGCGTGCACAAACAATGCGTTCCGGCGAGGGAACCACACGACCATGTACAAACTCCAGTAATGCAACATGAAAAACATCATGAATACGAGCACAAGCTGGGAGTTGAAGGCGATAGGCAACAGATCCAATGCGCTCCACGCGAAACGGGTCATAGAAACATGGAGACAATTTCGAAGCCGAACCCGATTTGTGGAAGTAGCAGTGCGATGGTGAAGACAAAGCCAAACCTAGTCCCCAATTTCATAAGTAACCTCTCGACGATGCTTATCATGTTGTTACTTCATGTAATTCTAAGCCTGTAACAAACACTCACGGATCTCTTCAAGAAATTCATCTCGGTCCTTGAGCTGAAAATATACTACTGCGACGTGGGCTGCCCACGGCTCATAGGACAGGAATGTAGGGGTTCCCGGCCATACACCACTTGGAAGGAAGTCGTCTTCAAGGATGTTTGAAAGGAGTTATAGTAGTACTTAGCCCACAGAAGCCACTGAAGCCATTGCTAGGGTCTATCCCCCGCAAGACAACAAAGGTACATGATGATGATGCAATTGACTACTTCAGATTGGCCGTCACATTAGGGGTGAAAAGCTAAACCCATATGCAATTTGACACCAGCAAGACGGAAGAGCTCAGCCCAAAAATTGCTAGTAAAAATCAGGTCACAGTCACTGACAATGGATGAAGGAATCCCATGGCTGACAATGGATGAAGGAATCCCATGGAGACAAGCAATATCGTTGAAAAATGCACAAGCAACAGAACTAGCAGTGTAAGGATGGCCTAAAGCAATAAAGTGGGCATATTTAGAAAAAAAAACAGTCAACCACCGTCAGAACAATTGATTTGCCACCCACCTTTGGAAACCCTTCCACAAAATCCATGGAGATGTCGTGCCACACAACATTGGGAACGTCCAACGGCTGCAAGAGACCGGCAGGGTGAAGATGTTCCATTTTGTTGCGTTGGCAGACAACACAACCACGGACAAAATCCCAGACAATTTTGTTGGCTTGCGGGTGATAAAATGTGGCACGCAACCTGTGAAGCGTTTTCTGAATGCCCTCATGTCCGCAACCATGGGCTGAAATATTGTTGCATTTTGGACATGGTTAGTAAACCAATGTTGTAGTGTGTTATGCATGACTCCATTTCGCGCATTATCCGATAAAATATTCGTTACTGTATCGATTCCGATCTGTATTCGCTCTGTATTTGTAACCGATACCACTGGCATTCGTATTCGTATCCGGTACCTATCCGTGTCCGACTCCGTGCAAGTGCAAGTGAAGCAAATAACAAGCAAAAACTAAACATTCAACTAACTCATCTATAGAGGAATGAAGATTTTTCTAAAAACTACCACTCTTGATTTTTACTATAACTTTGAACTGTACTTTACTAAAAATAACTACTGATTTAGCTCATACTTTTCTTAACAATTTGTGACTGTAAACAATAATAATGTCAAGGGCGTGGCCCCAGCCAGCACTAGCAGTAGTTGGCACAGCAACAGGAATAGAATGCGTAGAATTTGGGATTATGATGATTAGTTCCCTTGTTAGTTATTTCCATTTGGTCTGTTGCCATCATTAACAATCAACTAAAATCACTTCAATAAAAGTAAATACCTGTAGAGCTTGGGTGTTGTAGTTTCAAGTACAACATCATCGTCACTGATGGTTTTTTTCCCAATTGGTGCAAAACCTCCAAAAAGGACCCAGAATTCACCAGAGTCTGATTCCGCTTGTAATTTTCCATCATCTGACATTATTAACATAGACCACATGAGTACAGAAAAGGGTGCACCAGCTGACAAATGTACCAATGTAAAGTTTAGATGTCCCCTCACCAACGATTGCAACATCGCACACACCCCCATGGTACTTCTCCTTTAAATGTTGGATAACTTCCAATGCTTTAGCCCTTTCTTGGATATTGGAGTTAGCACCATTAAATTGGTATATTTTCTTGTCAGTATCTAAGATAAACACATCATCATGGTTTAATGATGAACGGGCAAAGGGAACCTGAACAAAGAAGGCATCATATTAATGTAGCATACAGAATTATTGAACTGAAATTTGAAAAGAATAGGCAGCAAGAGAGCAAGATGTTCCATACCTCTTTAACTCTAATTGCTCTCTTCCCTCTGCAAATATATAACCGTGTTTCAAACTTTTCCTCTTCAGGCTTTTTGAACCCTGAGGCAAACCCGCCCTCCAAGGGTATAATGCAAGGTTTGAAGTATGATAGGAACTTGTCAGATTCATAACATTGGAGTTCCCTATGCTGGATTGCACGACCACCAAGTATGGCATCAAGTTCAACTGTTTTGATTGCTGCAGTACCAGCTTCATCCTGCATGATGACACATCGTCGTAAGGATGGAAATGGTATCTCTGAGTATTGCAGAAATTAAGTTTACAAAGCGTGTACTTGACTTGAATCTTTCCCAATCCAGAAGTGGATGTCATACAGATACGCACCACCTTTGGCACAGGTCGTCTAGAAAACATAAAGAAATAACTTAGAAACTTCCGTATTATAGAAAAATAGAAAGATGCATCAAAGGAAAACAAGAGGCAAAGCAATCACCTGCAGAACTATGTAGGAATCTCCACAGTAGAATTTACCATAATCAGATTTTGGCAAATGAACTGGTTTAAAATCTTCAATTCGCCATATTTCTGTCCCACTAAATGATGTTAAGGGGACACCAACATAAATAAACAAGGAGGGTCTAGATTTGCAATCTTAAAGAACAAAGGAAATTTTATCAGAGATAATTAATAAAAAAAAACAACTAAACAGACTGACAATCATGTGGAAGGATACACTTTTTGGCCAGCTCCTTGAAAAGCAGGATCCAGCACTTTTGTGGTTGACATTGGGAAGCAACTTTACCAGGGTTTACTTTGAAGGAAATACAATAGTAGCAGATGGTTCCACTGTACAACAAGGGCGCTGAGAGTTAGGAACGCATCATATGCTGAAAAAGGAAACACAATCAAACAGATCAAATAACAAGTAAAATATGAAACTGTGCTCAATTAATCCAACAAGAAAACAGAAAAATACATGTCAAACATCTATTGCAGGTAAGACAACTGAAGAAGTTTAAGTGCCAGATTCTCAAAACTGAATACGCATGGGGCCATGGAGAATGCTTGTGATTCAGCATTGTGCCATTATCTACATACAAGTCTAAAATCATCACCGTAGATGTGCAAATGCTTGTGATTCAGCATTGTGCCATTATCTACATACAAGTCTAAAATCATCACCGTAGATGTGCTCTCTCTTGCACAGTAGATGTTCATCGATGAATAATTTTTCATGAGAACTAAATTCCTATGCTGGTAAAAAGAACTATATTCGGATTTATGTCAGCGTGAACAATTTTTATAAGCACCTCTCCCACTCCGCACATTAGAGCTTGACAGCACATGGCCAAGAGATGGCCGAGGTTTGGTTGCAAGGGTTGGTTCATTGAATGGCTATTTGATCGATATTTGAAAATGGGATCCAAATGTACTCAGATTACCTTTCTAGCAACAATAATCTGTAGTTTATTGTTTCCCCCTAAAAGGATTTGTGGTAACTGATTGATGAGCACAGTTATGGCTCGTCCAAATCACTGTTGTTAGGAGGTAGCTGATGCTGTGTAGCCGTTAACATGCATAGTTGTTCATTTCAATGGTCTACCAATGCAGTTGAAGAGTGACATTCACATACATACTTTAATTTGGTTCTTATACATGAAGTATGCCACTTCAGCTTCACAGCCGCCGTAGTTTAAGTTTCAACTGACCACTTAAATTCATTTGCATAAACCTAAACCTTTAGTTGTAACTAACCACGTGTAAGAAAGTTCAAATTTATTCTTCCAAGGAGCATTGCACGCTATCCTCTAATCATGCCCTCTCACGAAGTACCTCAAACTAGACACAAAAAAATAGGCTATCGTCATCCTTAGCGTATCTCTGTTTTTGTCACCCTGTTCATAAATGGTGCGTGTATAACTATACATTTCATTGTTCGACCTCTCTTTCCAACTACGTTGCGCGGATACCTCACAAAACTCGTGTATCTGTATCAGATACCGTATCGGATACGGATACTTCTCCGATACATATCCTGCACGTATCCCTGAATTTTTTAATATTCAAAAAAAGAAAATAATTCCGATACCTCTCCGATATTTCGCCGATACTAGTTCGATACGTCTAGACCTAATAAATACATCCTCCGCACGCGTAGGCTCACAGTAGCCGCACAAATCGAGTCAACCACCCTAGTCACGCCTGCATCTCATGAGTGTCTCCCGGCCCATGGAGGCGGCATCCTCGGCGCCGCCGCTCCCTCCGGTCAGCCTCTCCCTCCGTCCGGTCGCCGGCTTCCTCCCTCCGGCCACCACTCCCTCCCTCCGTCCAGTCGTTGGCTCCCTCCATCTGGTCGCCCACTCTGTCCGATCACCGGCTCCCTCCCTCCGGTCCCTGGCTCCCCTACCCGCCCCAGCCCTGGCCTCAACCCGCCGTCTCCACGCTACCAAGAGCCGCCTCCACGCCGCGAAGCGCCTGCTGCCTCCACGCCTAATCTAATGCCTTGCTCTGGCCGCCCTCGGTGAGCCTCCATGCTCCGACTCTAAGGATTAGGCCAATCGATATGATATTTTTTGGGCATGAATAGTTGTTTATCATATGGAATTACTGACTTGGGGCTAGTGGACAACCTCAAGATCGAGCTTGAGGTCATCCCTGCCATTGATCTGTACTAGTTCGAGCCATGGGAGTTACTAGGTATATAAATACACATGCCTCTATGAACATGCCACCGTTGCCATCTGTGCTGTGATAGTCAACTGACAGTGGTTGGTGAAACTGTTTGTTGCTTCAGAGTTGAATCCTACCAATGTTAGCATTGTGAACATTTTTCCTGAATAATTTCAGTTTTGATAATTGATAAATAGGTGAACCCTTTGACTCACTAGCCCTTTTCACCCGAAAGAGAAAAATAAAGTAGTGGAAAACAGAAAGGAACATGCTTGGTAGAATTTCCACTTATTAGAGTTTTAAGACTGAACTTAAAGCGGCCATCAGCTACGTTGCGCGGATACTTCCCAAAAGTCACGTACCGGTATCGGATACTGTACCGGATACGGATACTGCCCCGATACGCGCCGATACGTATCCTGTAAGTATCGGAATTTATTAAGTATTTAAAAAAAGAAATTAATTCCCGATACTTCTGCGATACCTCTCCGATACTTTTCTGATACTTCAACCCTAATATCCCCCACCAAACCATCCAGATCTGGATCTGAAACCGCACACCGCGCCTCCACCCACGCTCGGCTGGCCTCCTCGCCCGGCGCTCCGCTCGCCCGCCGTCGCCGCTTGCCCTCCGCCTCCGCCGGTCTGCCTCCGCTCGCCCTCCGCCTCCGCCGGTCCGCCTCTACTCGCCCTCCGCCTCCGCTCGCCCTCCGCCTCCGCCGGTCCGCCTCCGCTCGCCCGCCGCCTCCATCTATCCCCTCCCGTCGCCCGCAGTGTCGCCCGCCGCCCGCCGGTCTGCCTCGCCCGTCGCCCATCGCCCGACGCCTCTGGTTGCCACCTCGCCCGCCACTCCGCCAGTCCCCTGCCGCCGCTGACGCCTCCAGTCGCCCGTCCCCCGCCGATCTGCCTCGCCCGTCGCCCGACACCTCCGGTTGCCACCTCGCCCGCCACTCCGCCAGTCCCCTCCCGCCGCTGCCGCCTCCAGTCGCCAGTCGCCACCTCAGTATGCTCACTGCTCCCTCAGACCCTCAGTGCTTTTTATTTGCTATGTGTTGATAATGTGTTGGATGATTCAGTAGGGGAAGTGATCAGTGATGTTGTTTGTTGTCATTAGTTTGTTCATTTGCTATTGGTTGTCCCGATTAGATATGGCATCTGGTGGTGGATTTGGAGGCTCAAGTGCGTCGTGTAGAACTGGTACTAGTGCGTGTCCTGGCTCATCCAGTGGAACTGCCTCAGCTAGGAGCATCCTAAATGCTGCTCGTGTGGTTATAAGGTATTCTCAATTCCTTATAAGAATTCATTAATTTCTCATTTTTTATCTTTGCTCTATATATATATATACATATAAACATAAATATATATATATATATATATATTATATATATACACATGTATCGCCGTATCGGTGTTTTTAGGAAAATGGCGAATCGCGGTATCGCCGTATCGCGTATCCGTATCCGTATCGGAGTATCTGGGTAACCTAGGCCATCAGTCCAACACAATGTTTACGTTAGCTTGTTTATTTGCTATATTTTTTCCTTGCTAAAGAACTGTAAGCTCATTCGATGTTTGAACTCGTCACTTTGTCATATCAGATCATGGCATTTGGTGGTGGTGGATTCGGAGGCTTGAGTGTGTCGTGTAGCACTGGTACTAGTGCGTCTGTCGAATGCTTACTAAGTTGCTACTATCTATCTAACTATCTATGATTCTGTTATTTATTTATATACATGTACTTATTTATTATCATTCTCTAAGTTACTACTATCTGACTATCTATAATTCTGTTATTTATTTATATACATGTACTTATTTATTCTCACTCTTCTTCGCAGATGGTTCATTATATTGGTCTAACAGCCAAGAGGGAGAACTAGGAAACCAAGCAATTTGCTATTGGACCCATCTTGTTATGGCAGTTCAGAGGTTACATAATTGCTACTTCAATATTAAGGTATTCTCGATTTCTCAATCCTTATAAGAATTCATTAATTTCTTATTTATTTTATATTTATTACATATATAAATGTATTGGTGTTTTGGGGAAAATGGCGAATCGTGGTATTGCCGTATCGCGTATCTGTATCCATATCGGGGTATCCGGGCAACATAGCTTTCCAACATAGGGGCATATGCAACTCTGGGCCTCAGTGAAACACCACATATACAGCTAGAGCAGCAGCAAGCCCGGCAGAACACTTCAGTTTCCTGATTCCTCCATCTATAATAAGATAACACCTACACATGGTTATGTGGTGAGTTAAAAGTCCATGCTGATCGCACAATTTGTCATTTTCTGCACGCAAGATGCCAGATCATAAGAGATGGCCTCCAATCAGAAAACATTGGAACATGCGCGCGAACTGAAAAGAATGCTCGTCTTTTTATTAATATTTCTCGTCACACTGAACTAAAGTACTCCAACACTAGTCAAACAAGATTAAAATGCTATTAACTGCCAAGAACCAACAGGAATCAAAGCTAGCTAAGCTACGAGCTACTGGCATGCGTGCGTGACGCTAAACTAGCATGAGTTGCATCTAAAAACAGAGTCTGACAAAAATAAAATTGACGCGATCTTAGCTCTAGCTAACTCGTACGCGGCAATCCAAGATGAAGTCACAACTAATGCGCCACTACACACCAGCAAACCAACACGATCAATAAAATTAGAACAGGTTAACATGGGAATGAGAAAAGGTAGAGGTGAAAACAAACGAAGCACGTCTCAAAAGGGGGAAATCGACAGTATTAACCCGCCACTCGCAACAAAAAAACACGTATCACAATCACCAGGAGAAAACGATCAAAAAATAGAAGATCTGACCGTCGGCAACTAGATCCATGGGACTCACACGCGATCAGGAGCTAGTAGGGAGGGGGGCGAACTTACTACAAGGGCAAACGAGACGGTGCCCGATCTCCGACCGGCGGAAGTGCCCAAGCGACGGGAATGAGGAGGGGGCGCCGATCTCGCGGCGAGCTCGCGAGGGGAAGGGGGTCGCTGGATCCGAGCGGGAGAGGGGAATTGGACAGGGGCACTCGGCTTCGCTGGATCAGAGGGAGGGAGGGGAACGCGGAGGCAGAGAGAAAGAGGGAGACACCTGGAACTGGAGCAGCGGAGTGCGTAAGTACTAAATAAATAGGGCTGGAAAAACAACGGCAGTGGCGATGCGGATGCCTGCACTGCACATGCAACGCATGGCCCAAAAGCCAGCCCAATCGTGCCGTACATTCTTTTTTAGTGGTAAAGCTAGACGAAAGAGCATCTCCAACAGTATGAGCTAATTACTAGCTTTAAAATAACTTCTCCAATAGTACTAACTTTTAGCACATAGCTCATAACATAAATAGCCTCACATGACACTCTCACATAATCTTGGAATGTGTGTATGAGACTAGCTCTTGATCAAAAAATAGATTTTCTCTCTCTTCTATTAAAATATGAAATAATATGCTTAGAGCTAGCTCATAAGTCACTATTGGAGATGCTCTAACCGTGCGTACTCACTCACACTATATGCACGCACACATATGCATCTCTTACGTATGCTAAAATATAATTAGAGACTTAACAGCCTTCAGAATATGGCACACGCTATTCCATTAAACACACATTTATACCCTCTCTAGAGGCTACTGTTCAAATGAGGCAACTTGAGATCGAGCCCGGTCTGACTGTTACCCTCGAGATATTAAGACAACCTAGGATCGACTCTGATCCAATTGCTCGCTCACCTACATAGTTAGCCAACTAGCAACACTCGTCCTCGTCGTGCCGTAAATTCGCTCCATTTAGTTTGTGCCTATACTAAAAACCTATTGCAAAATTGAAGGGTTTTTTTTACTTCTTTGTTTATTTGTTTGTTTGAAAGGTTTTTGCTTACTTGTATTGTTAAACCAGGGCTATTCGTATTTTCTCATTTAAAATGGTGCATGGGTCGTATATACTCGCAGGGTATTGCTGAGTAGTATAGTTATACCCAGGTTTGTTATTATCAATTGTTGTGAGATATCAGTAGCAGGTAGTCATCTAGCCAAGTAAAATTTTTGCTTTTTAGCCCAAATTTTGAAAGTTTTTTACATATAGACCCCTGGAGAAAAGATTTGCAAAAACGGACCCTTAACACGGCGCCAAATTATATAGCGCCCAATGTACACAGCACGGCGTCATATTCTTTGGCGCCGTGAGTGGCCACGTAGGATCCACGGTAGCAATGCTCGGCGCCAAAGCCCATAGCGCCGTGCTGTGTACGTTGGGCGCTAACGGCCGTTGCGCCGTGCTCTGGGACTTAAACCCGAGCGCGGCCCCCCAGCCCCCCCCCCCCCCACCCCCTCACTCTGTTCAGCCCGAGCCGAAGCAACCGCCGCCGCCACTCCCTTCCCCCTCAAAATCAACTCAAATCCATCCGTTTTCTCGCGATTTTACTTCCAAATCGAGTAAGCAAGGTGAACCCTCTCCTTTCCCTTGATTTTTTTGCAATAAATATGGATTATTTGAGGTACATTTCGTGTGGGAAGATTTGAAACCCTAGATGAAATTACTTCAATTTGGCTCGGTTTTAGGTTGGATTTTCAATAGATATGCGCAATGTAAGAGTAGTAATGTGTATAGATTCGTTTTTAGGGTTTGATTTTTAGAAATACATATATTTTTAGGGTTTGATTTAGAAATACATATGTTTTTAGGGTTTGATTTAGAAATAGATATGTTTTTAGGGTTTGATTTGAGCAAGATTGATGAATGTTTAGATTTAGGGTTTGATTTAGAAATACACATGTTTTTAGGGTTTGGTTTGAGCGAGATTTCTAAATTTTTAGAAATACATATGTTTTTAGGGTCCATTTTAGAAATACATGTGTTTTTAGGGTTTGATATAGAAATACATACGTTTTTAGGGTTTGATTTAGAAATAGATATGTTTTTAGGGTTTGATTTGAGCGAGATTGATGAAAGTTTAGATTTAGGGTTTGATTTAGAAATACATATGTTTTTAGGGTTTGATTTCAGCGAGATTGATAAATGCTTAGATTTAGGGTTTGATTTAGAAATACACATGTTTTTAGGGTTTGGTTTGAGCGAGATTTCTAAATTTTAAGAAATACATATGTTATTAGGGTCCATTTTAGAAATATATATATGTTTTTAGGGTCCATTTTATAAATACATATGTTTTTAGGGTTTGATATAGAAATACATATGTTTTTAGGGTTTGATTTAGAAATAGATATGTTTTTAGGGTTTGATTTGAGCGAGATTGATGAATGTTGAGAAATACATATGTTTTTAGGGTTTGATTTCAGCGAGATTGATGAATGTTGAGAAATACATATGTTTTTAGGGTTTGATTTAGAAATACATATGTTTTTAGGGTTTGATTTGAGCGAGATTGATGAATATTTAGAAATACATATGTTTTTACGGTTTTTTTGTTATTCTTATCATTAATTAACGTATTTTTGAATGCACAGGATGGCGAGGTACCGGCTGCTAGACGAGTTCTACGAGAGGGAGCACCGCGGCAGGCTCACGGAGGACGGCCAGGTACGTGTGTTGTCGAAATATACATGTGTTTTCATCACGCAGCTAACTTTTATAGCAATTTTCAGGAACTTCACATACTTCATTGTCGAACCCATGATGAGTTCCACTTGATGCGATACGACGACCGCTATACCCCACTACTTCGCCGTGCTGTGCTTCACACGGTCGCCAACCTAGTACGGCGGGGCATGCCGGTCTTTAACCCCGCAGCTTTGACCGCACTCGTCGACAGGTGCATTTTCTCTATTGGGTCCGTTTGTTTTCGTTTTTATATTCTTACATACGTAACTAATTCTTTTCTCCGTGTACTATTACCAGGCGGAGGCCAAAGACTCACACGTTCCACCTTCCCTGTGGGGAGATGACCGTCACGCTGCAGGACGTGGCGATGATTCTTGGACTTCCCATTAGGGGACAGCCGGTGGTCGGCCCGGCGGTGTCTGGGGGCTGGAGGGCACGTGTGGAGGCCTTTCTGGGCACGGCATTGCCTCCTCTCCCAGATAATGCCAGGCGAGGCCGCGTCTCAAGGGTCCACATTACATGGTTGTAGAATACATTTGGTGAATGCCCTGCGGCCGCGGACAACACCATGGTGACCTACTACTGTCGCGCTTGGGTCCTCCACATGTTCGGGGTCGTGCTTTTCTCGGACGCCACAGGGGACGCCGCTTCGTGGATGTACGTCCACTGCCTCCAGGACTGGGGCGACGCTGGGCAGCTCAGCTGGGGTTCGGCGGTCCACGCGTTCCTCTACCGCCAGCTTTGCGAGGCCTGCAGACGCACGGCGCCCACGTCGACGCTCGATGGCTGCGTCTTCCTCCTGCAGGTGTGGATGTGGACACGCATTCCTGTGGGACGCCCTCGAGTATTCCATGCGCAGCCTTGGCGTCCACTGGGTGTGGATGACCTCGGCCCCACAGTGGCATACCTGTGGAATAGCGTCTCAGTCCCGTTCGCGACCACAGAGCGAGCGTACGTAGATTTCAGCAACGAGCTGGACACCTTGTCTCCCACGATGGTAAGAAATTGGTAATGCATTTATTTTTCTTACAGTTCTTGGTTTTTGTACATGGCTAATCGTGCGTTTGCCCGTATGTTTGCTTGCTAGGTCTCGTGGGAGCCTTACTCCGAGCCACAGGTTGCAGCTCTACCGCTCAGCACCATGTGCCGCAGGGACGACCATCTTTGGAGGATAAGGTGTCCGCTGATTTGCTTCTACACCGTAGAGATTCACCTCCCCTATAGAGTTGCGCGACAGTTTGGCATCGTGCAGTTCTATCCCCCTGAGGCGATGTCGACCTCTGTTGATTTGCACAAGTAAGTTCCAATTTTTGCTTTATTTTAACTTTTGCTGGTTCGTACTCTAACACCTATTGATGACATCTACTATATGTACAGGTTCGACAGGGTCCGCCAACGAAAGGTGACGGACTTCGCTCATCACCACCGACAGTACGTCGAGTGGTGGAGGAGGATGGAGGAGAATTGCGAGCGGGACAATACCCCCCACAACAATGCCAGCTTCCGGGAGTACTTGTCCTGGTACCACTCTGCCACCCGCTACAGGCTGAAGCAGCAGTGGACTGATGTCGACTACGCGGACCTCGCTTTCGTCCGAGGACGAGGACACTGCGTACGACAGGCGTGCGAGGGAGGGCACAGTTGTCGAGGCCGCCCCGATTCTCGATCGAGTGGTACGAAAGCATGATATTTGCTCGATACTTTGGTTCAATACGTTTATCTCGCACTTACTTATGTGGATCTTATTTCTTTAGGGGTCTTCTCTGCGGACCTCGGTGCATGAGATCGATGAGGCTCTCTCCTACCCAGCTGGCGCCCCGGATAGCGAGAGTCGCCTGAGGGACTTCTTGCAGGTTCGAAGATAATTCGTTAAGTTAGATCCATTCAGCATGTATACTATAATGACATATCATTACTTGCAGAGACTTAGACATCGCATCGGTCGGGCGGCAGCTCGTTGTGGTTGCCACGCACGCACGGACGTCGCATCACCACCGGCGGCCTCCCAGCGCTCGGGTGCCGCTGCAGCCTCGTCGTCACACGTCGGCACGCGCCAGTCCACGAGGAGCTCGTCACGCACTCCGACTTTCAGTCAGGGCGATGACGACGACGACGACAAGGCGGAGCAGGACGACGAGGAGGAGGAGCACGAGGACGAGGAGGCATCTACCCACGACGAGATTGGGATGTCGCGGATGCCCGACGCACCATCTACTCAGGCTTCCCAGCGGCCTCGTCGTTCGGCCCGTCCCCCGAGCACGTACACTCCAGGGTCTGATGCCCTGGCCAAGGGCAAGGGAAAGGCCAAGAGGCAGTGACTTATTGATGTTTTCAGACTTTTGACAGTTATGTGATATTTTGAGACTTTTGATACTTATGTGATGTTATGTAATATTTTCAGACTATTGATAATTATGCGATGTTGTCATTTGCGTTTCCAGATGTTGTATGTGTGAATGTATATGTTTGCTTTTTTGTATATGTATGTGCATATGTTTTGCAAAAAAACAGCAAAGTTTGCTGTTTTTGCTGGTGTAGCCATCACGGCGCCAAAGCTTCTGGCGCCGCATGAGCCATATACGGCGCCACACAGTTTGACGCCGTGATATGTGGTCTTACCGAAAACGGTCTAAGTCCCAGAGCACGGTGCCACGGCCGTTAGCGCCCAACGTACACAGCACGGCGCCATGGGCTTTGGCGCCGAGCATTGCCACCGTGGATCCTACGTGGCCACTCACGGCGCCAAAGAATATGGCGCCATGCTGTGTACATTGAGCGCTATATAATTTGGCACCGTGTTAAGGGTCTATTTTTACAAATCTTTTCTCCAGGGATCCATATGTAAAAAACTTTCAAAATTTGAGCTAAAAGGCAAAAATTTTACTCTAGCCAATAGGAGGTGGGGTGGCATTTTAGTCCCGTTCTTTTAGATATTTGCTTTTTGGATTCTCCAAAATTTAAAATAAATAAGATGGTTTTTTAAAGTAGATTTTTTAAACGGTTTTCAACTATAAAACCATATAAATCATCTACGTTGGTGTTTTCGTCGTCAACCTTTGTCTTAAAAAATACAACTAAAAACTATTAGCTATGACCCAAAAGAACCGGAGCTCAGACTATTATGCAAGTCAATGGAGCTCACCGTCCAAATTTTGGATGAAAGGGAAACTTGGATCGTGACCCCCAAATCGAAGATGCGTACGTTAAGAGCAAGTACAATAATGGTTTTATAGCCAAATTAGTCAGTATTTTTGCTGATGTGGAGGAGAGAGATGAGAGCTTGGCTCATGCAAGCAACAAACTGGGCACGGGAGCCTATCCAGTGGTGGACCCAGATAACAAATGTATGTAAGGAGGAATAGGAAAGAGAATGTGAGACATAGTATCACATAATAATAAAAAATCTTTTGTAGACAAATAGAAGATAAATTATTGTATAACTTGGCTCTTATAACTTGACTTATAGCCAAACATTTGGCTCTATTATTGGACTTGCTCTAACATTGGAGGGGAACCTCGAAAGAAACAACCCTGAGAAGAAAGAGTAACAAGAAAAAAAAATACATCCATCTTTCTTTGCGCTTAGTATTTCTCTGATCGCAAAGGAGCGTTACACGGATGAGGCGAGTAACGAACGAAGCATCAACATGCTAATCCCTCCTGCCTTCAAAATGGTAAGAGTAATTTAATCAGGCGACCACACAAAAGCAATGATGGCCATATGCTCGTGCAAGCGCACAGCTGCGGGCACCGCACAAATCAGAAAGCCCAGCTCATGCCATTCTGGTCGGACGGACCCACACCCCAGCGGCGGCCATTGCACCATCAGCCGCTAGCTACCGTATCGTGTTCATCACACACACACACACACACGCTCACACTTGCGTACACTAATACCACACGCTGCCACGAGAGAGCGTGTAAAGCCTCTTTTTGGGATGGGCGCGCGGCGTCGCCGGCATGCCATGTGCTGCCACGGCTGAGGGTCGGCACGGCCTGCTCGCATCGCAGGTCGCAGCAACGCTCTGGAGCCTGCAGCCTCTGCACTGGCAAAGTGACACCATCTACTAGCGTCTTCGGTTACTGGCTTTCGGTCTTGTTATTTTCAGTTTCTAAAAACTGTTTTTTACTTTTTTAACTAGTGTTTAAACAAAATATCTAATTAATTATATTACATACTATACCGACTTCATTTATATCGGCAAAAGCCGCACGTGAGTTTCTGTTACTCTGTAATCTTTCGCACGAACAACTCAAACCCACAAACTACAACTAAAAGGTATAAGTCGCAGCTAAAAAGAACATGTTTCTAAAAGTAGCCATAAGTCGCTTAGAGCTATAGATTTTTTAATTTCGGTTTTTTCTCTTTGTTTTTTCTTTTTTTTTCTTTGTTCTTTCTATTGTCGCGAACGTATAACGATATTTTTTTCAATTTTTGTTTTTATTTTTAATTAAATAACGTAGAAAAAACTAATCATTGTTTAGCATCGTAAGCCGAAGCTTAAAACTGTTTGGAACAGCAGGCACAGCTTGCGTCGTTGGTTGGGAATCGCACAGTTGTTGTAGAAGTGTCCAGGATTAGAGCACCCTCCCGGCTCACGTTATTTGTCTCTTCCGGTTTCGACACCATCTTCTTGCTGCTGAATGCTCATGCAGCACTTCCATCTGCATGCACCTAGGGATGAAAACGGAACGGAAATATCCCGTATCGAACCGCATCGTTTTCTACATTTGACCCGATCGAATTCGTATTTTCGGACAAATTCGAATTCGGTTCGAAATACGGAATACCAAATTCGAAAACGGAGCGGAAACGGTTTAGGTGTTTTCCGACCGTTTTCTACTTTTCTACATTTTATTCGGAATATACCGTATTGCAAATCCGGTTTAAACCGAATTTGGCCCAGCCCACTCCCAACGCCCCAGCCCTACTCCTCCCCTTCCCTTCCTACGGCGCGGCGCCGCACCCAGCAGGCCCGCTGCTCCTGCCGCGTCCTCCACGCCCGCCTCACCCCGCGCGCCACCTCCGCCCTCCGCCTCGAGGCCGACGCCGTGGCCTCCTCGCTCCCCGCCTCCGTCCTCCGCATCCGCAAGCTCCTCCTCCTCGCGCCCCCGCACCACCGCCTCCGCCTCGAGCACATCCGCCTCCGCTCTCCACCGCCGCAGCCCCTTCTTCGCGACGCCGCCGCCCTCAACCGTGCGCCGCCATCTCTTCCACCTCCGGCGGCCACCTCTTCTTTACCCGCGCCACCTCTTCCGCCCTGCGCCACCGCCGGCCGCCGCCTCTCGTCTTCCCTTGCCTTCCCCTTGCTTCTAACCCTAGCCCCCATTTGCTCTCTCCTCTCTTCTCTGGCTCCGGCCACCCCTTCTCCACCTATCTCAGCCCGCCGCTCCTCCATCCTCACTTCCTCAGATCCACCGCGCCACCCCTCTTCTCCATCCGCACCGCCACCTCTCCTCCTGCTCTCCCTCCGTCGCGCCTCCCTCTTCGCCGCCTTCTTCCCGTGCGCCGCCGCCCCATCCACCGGTCGTCGCCTCTGCTCCCTCCACCAAGCGCCGAGCCGCCGATCGACATCTCCACCGAGTCCCCTTTAGCGCCGCCGCCGGCCGCCACCACTTCAAGGTCGAGCAGGAGTCCGGCTCCACCTCCTGCGCCTTCTTCGGATACAATGGTATCTTCATCCTGCGCCTTCTACAAATCATGCAGTTTGGTGTCGATTAGCTTGAGATCGATGGTTTCCAGGGACTGCTGTTGTGTGGAGGATACGGGCGATCACCGAGGCCGGCGGCTGGAAGGACAGGACGACCGTGGAGGACATGGATTTGGCCGTCGGGGCTGGCCTCGCGGGCTTGGTTGATGGCTGATCAGTGATCACTCAAACCTTACCATTTTTTTATGACGGATTAGTGATTAGGAATGTGGAATGACAGTTCTTGGATTTTTCCCATCTCGATGGATTCATAATGATAATCTCATTTGCTAACAGAAAAAATTTAGATCATCACAGGTGAAATGCTATATCAGCATATGAGGTATTCTTTCCCAGGCTGTTTATTTGTAAGAACGTTGTGGTATAGTTTTCAGCTGTCAATGTTGTTGCCTACTTGCCTGTTGTGGTCATGGTGAGAGTAATATACTAACATGAGCCTCAACTTCTTAGTGCAACTGTCATTTGATTATGAACTATCAAACTTGTGATAAGCTCCAGATGGTTAGAGCAGGAAAATGGTGATCCATAATTGTTTTGTTTATTTGTTTTCATGTCCAGTATTCTTATCTTGAAATAATGTTGCATTTTCCCCCTCTGTAGATGGAGTTGGCATAAACCCACAGCAGAGTGCAGGTACAAGTAGTTATCAAACTCACACATCTTGTTTCAGATCTGTGTTTCTTTTCCAGTTTTCATGAGATGTAATGATGTTCTGTTAGCTACAAGAAGTTATCAATATGATATTTTTGAAACACTATTTTGTTCCATAGAAGAATTCGCGTTAACGGACCAGGTTAGTTTTCTAGATTATAGAAGATTGATCGAACTGTTTGAGGCTACTGATTTTGTGTTCATATGATGCGCCTAATTTGCGCTGGCACTAAAGTCGGCTACTAGAATTTTCAACAAGGTGATCAGCAAGTAGTAGATGATCACCATCAAGTTTTAGTTGGTGCAAAGCAGTCGGCACTCCAAGGTTAGAACTTACTTGGTACATTGCTTTTTGACAGTTCTTGTTTCACACTCATACGGTTTGTGCATTCCCTTTCATGGAAGCTCCTGATGTGCTTTTCAGTTAAAGATGTTTTGAAACTAATATGGAGCATTGTTCTTTTCATTTCTGAAGGAATATAGGTAGTATAGTAATTTGCCTGTTCTTATTTTTCCCATGGTATCACAATCCATACATTAGGCCATCATATATATGTTTATGTAGAATATGTAAACTAGCTTGACAAAATGAGGGTCCGCCACTGACTTGATCATGCACTTGGTAATTGATATGTACTTGGTCACTTGTTAATTGTTATGCACTTGGTCCTACAGGTCGGTATTCCGTATTGAATTTTCGTATACCGACCGTGTTCGACATAATTCCGCTCGAATTGGTTCGTTTTCGAAATTCTCGATATTCCGTAAGTTCGCGTTCGTTTTCGTGTCCGGCTTTACCGCTTTCGCTTTCGTTTTCGTATTCAAATGTAGAAGAAGAAAACGGTTGAGGAGTTTTCCGACCGTTTCCGACCGTTTTTGTAGAAGATTAGTATTTGGGGCAATTGGCCACACCTCAATGAGAGGGGGCGCCTTCTGTTATATAGGGCTGGTTGGCCTGCTGTACAAGCCAAGGATAATTCCCTTGATTTACATCTGCTATCTATAGCAGCTAGGATATCCATAGACTATCTATAGTAACTAATCCCTGATTTACATCTGCTATCTATAGCAGCTAGGATATCCACAGACGGCATATTCTATTGCCTAACACCCGCCCGCAGTCGCAGCGGGAGGCTCCCGGACGCAAAGGCTGGATCGAAATTCTCGAAAGAGTGCTGTCGGAAGCCCTTTAGTCATGATGTCGGCGAACTGTTGAGAGGAGGGCACATGGAGAACCCGAATCTCACCAAGGGTCACCTTTTCGCGGACGAAGTGAATGTCGATCTCGATGTGCTTCGTTCGCTTGTGGTGGACGGGGTTGGTCGTCATGTAGACGGCGCTGACGTTGTCGCAGAAGACAACAGTGGCGGAGGGCAGCTGGATGTGGAGCTCCTGGAGTAACTGTCGAAGCCAGCAGCACTCAGCCACAACGTGAGCCACAGCCCGATACTCTGCCTCGGCGCTGGAGCGGGACACCGTGGTCTGACGCTTGGAGGACCAGGAAACCAGATTGTCGCCGAGATAGACGCAGAAGCCGGAGGTGGATCGTCGAGAGTCTGGGCAGCCTGCCCAGTCAGCGTCAGAGTAGGCAGTCAGTTTGTCGACAGGCCCGGTGCCAATGTGAAGACCCGAGGAGAGAGTCCCCTGGACGAAGCGTAGGATGCGCTTGATGAGCGCACGGTGAGGCTCGCGTGGGGTGTGCATGAAGAGGCACACCTGCTGAACAGCATATGCCAGATCAGGACGAGTCAGCGTCAGGTACTGGAGAGCTCCCGCCAAGCTCCTGTACTCAGATGCGTCCTTCGCTGACAGTAGATCCCCGTCGGTCGCGGATAGCTTGGCGTGAGTGTCAACAGGTGTCGATGTCGGATGACACTCAGCCATGCCCGCGCGCTGAAGAAGCTCGACGGCGTACTGTCGCTGGGAGAGGAAGAGACCATCGGAGGAGCGCGTGACAGCGATGCCGAGGAAGTGGTGAAGAGCGCCAAGATCCGTCATGGCGAACTCAGAGCTCAGCCGAGTCATGATGCGCTGCAGGAGGGCCGAGGACGAGGCGGTGAGAACGATGTCGTCGACGTACAGCAGTAAGTAGGCGAGACTCGGCCCCTCTCGTAAAATGAAAAGGGACGTGTCGGAGGTGGAGGCGACGAAGCCGAGCTTCCGGACGAAGGTGGCGAAGCGCTGGTACCAGGCCCGCCGAGCCTGCTTCAGTCCATACAAGGACTTCTGTAGACGGCAGACATGATCGGGGGCACCAGGGTCGATGAATCCTGGCGGCTGCTGGCAGTAGACGGTCTCCTCGAGGTGGCCGTGAAGAAAGGCGTTCTTCACGTCCAGCTGGTGAATGGGCCAGGCGCGGGACGCGGCGATGCTGAGTACAGACCGAATGGTGGCCGGTTTGACAACCGGGCTGAAGGTCTCGTCGTAGTCGACGCCTTCGCGCTGGGAGAAGCCGCGGACAACCCAGCGAGCCTTGTGGCGGGCGAGGGACCCATCGGCATGAAACTTGTGCCGGAAGATCCACTTCCCCGTCACGATGTTGGCTCCAGGGGGCCGCGGAACGAGCTGCCAGGTGTTGTTGTCGACGAGGGCCTGGTACTCATCCATCATCGCGGCGCGCCAGTTGGCGTCGGCCAGCGCACTGCGGTAGTTCGACGGAACCGGCGACGGTGAGGATGATGTCGTGGCCGCCAGTCCTTCATAGCTGATGCGAGGAATGGCACCCGTCATGGTGCGAGTGGCGCGCGGCGGTGGCGGTGGCGGCGATGGAACGGGAGAGGCTGCCGGTGCCAGTGTGGGCGCCGTAGGTGGCGCCGGGGCGTCAGGAGCCACAGGGGTTGCTGGGGCAGCTGCCGGCCCGGACGTAGACGCCGTATGGGAGCGGCGGACGTAGACTCGTGGGAAGGGGACCACGCTGGGTCCAGGCGGGGGTACGGGACCACGCCCGCCCGGTGTCGAAGAAGGCGATCCGTGTGAGGCCGCAGCATCTGAAGGCGGCTGCTCAACATCCGAGTGGGATGGAGCAACCACGGGCGTCGAGGATGAAATCCCACCTGCAACAACAGTAGGACAAGGCACCGAAACCATATCGTCGTCGAGGAGAAAATCATGGGAAGCGGAGGAGGGTGAGGCGGCTGAGGTGGCTGCAAAGGGAAAGTTGGTCTCGTCGAATGTAACATGGCGAGAGATGATGATGCGACGGGTCGATAGGTCAAGGCAGCGGTAACCTTTGTGCGAGGGGGGATATCCTAGGAAGACGCATGCCGTGGAGCGAGGGGCGAGCTTATGTTTGGAGGTTGCTTGCATGTTGGGGTAACAGAGGCACCCAAAAACACGCAGATGGCTATAGGTTGGCGGCTGGTTATGCAGACGAGTGTAGGGAATTTCATGCTGAATGGAGGAGGATGGGCGCCTATTATGGAGGTAGCAGGCTGTCATGAGCCCCTCGGCCCAATATGTGGGCGGCAGGGAGGCATGGAGGAGCATGGTACGAATGGAATTGTTGAGTGTGCGGATGATGCGTTCAGCCTTGCCATTTTGGGATGATGTGTAGGGGCAGGAGAGGCGAAGGTGAGTACCTTGAGCAGCGAGGAATTTGATGTTGGCGGTGTTTACGAATTCAGTGCCGTTATCAGCCTGAAAACATTTGACGGGGAGGCTGAATTGTGTTTTGGCAAAGGCAGCAAGCTCAACTAAGTGTTGGTGAACGTCAGATTTGTTGCGGAGCGGAAAAACCCAACAGTAGCGAGTGAAATCATCCAAACAGACCAAGTAATATGAAAAACCAGACAGACTATTGATGGGGGAAGTCCATACATCACAATGAACAAGTGCAAAAGGTGCATGAGTTATGGAATGCGAAGAACTGAAGGGTAGACGCGTATGCTTGCCCATCTGACATGAGTGGCATAGCGAGTGGTCTACTTTATTGCAGGAAACAGCACGAAGTTTGTTGAGACGTTCTAAGGTGGCGGGGGCTGGATGACCGAGACGTTGATGCCACAGAGTCGACGAAGCAGCCAGGAGAGCATGAGGTGGGGCGCCAGGTGTATAGGCAGGCATGGTGTATAGGTCCCCGTCGCAGTTACAACGGAGAATCACGCATCCCGTCCTGAGATCCTTAACAGAAAAACCATGGGCGTCAAATTCAAAGGAACAACTATTGTCGCGAGTGAATTGGCGAACGGACAACAGGTTGCGGACTATGGATGGTGCGACAAGAATATTATTAAGAGCGAAATTTGTTGTAGGTGTAGGAAGGATAGAATGACCTCTAGACGTGACAGGAATACTAGTGCCATTACCTACTGTTATGGAGGAGATGGAAGGGGGAAGGCGTTGGGTAAGCATACCATCCGAGGACGTCATGTGCGTAGAGGCGCCGGAGTCAATGACCCAGGGCGAGTTGCCCTGCAGTTGCATGTTCTGCAGGGCAGCGATGAGGCCGGCTGCATCCCAGGTGCTGGTGGAGGTGGTGGAGCCGCTGGAGGACGCCTGAAGTGGAGCGAAGGCGGTGTGGGCCTGTGGGGAAGGCCCGAGGATGCCCTGGTTGCGCCCAGCCGGGGCACCAGGACCGCCAGGAGCGCCAGAACCTCCCTGGCGGCGCTGTCCAGGAGGGGTGACGCGCTCTCCAGGGGCCACACGTTCGCCGGTCCAGGGATTGAAGCCCCAGGGAACGCGTTTGTTGGTGCTGGGGCTGCCGGAGTTGTTGGAGAAGCCGCCAGAGGAGTTGGGGAAGGGCTGCTGGGCGCCCTTTTTGGTGTTAGGGCGCCGGCCACCCTGCTGTTGCTGCTGCTGGAAACCGCCATTAGAGGAGGCAGCAGCCAGGAGGGCGGTGGCAGCACGCGTCTTCTCGTCATTTTGCAGCCGCAGCTCCTTGAGAAGGAGCTGATGGCGTGCGGTGGCGAGGGTGAGGGGCTGCTGTCCGGCGATGTTGTCGGCGACGCCGGAGTAGACCTCGTTGAGTCCGCGCAGGAGGTTGAGGACGAGATTGGGTTCAGAGACGGGCTGCCCAACGTCGCGCAGTTCGTCGGCCTTCTCCTTCATGCGAACGCAGTAGGCGTCAATGGACAGGTCCCCTTGAGTCATCGAGTGGAACTCGTGATTCAAGAAGATGGCGCGAGGAGCTTTGTTCGCCTGGAACACCGCGCCGATGGCCGCCCAAAGAACGCTCGCCGTCTGCGTGTCGTCGGTCATGGCGAGGTTGAGGACGGCGTCGGAGACGGTGCTGTACATCCATCCGCGGACGCAAAAGTCAGCCTGCGTCCAGGTCTCGGCGGAGCGCGAGGTGGAGGCAGTGGCGAGATGATGCAGCAGCCCGAATTTCCCACATGTGGCCTGGAACGCCGTCGACCACTTGGTGAAGTTGGAGGGCTTCAACTCAAGAGTCATGGGGACGTGGAGCTTGATGTTGATGGTGGCGAAGGGGCAGATCACGGGGGCAACATCGCTCTTAAGGGCGCCGCTGGTGGCAGAGGTGAGGTCTGATTCGGTTCCCATGGGGAGGGGTGGAAGAGGGCAGCGCCCAAGGGAAGGTGGGCGGCGCTGGAGGAAACGATCGCGAGATTAGATCAGGATCGGGACCTGAACTTCTGATACCATGTAGAAGATTAGTATTTGGGGCAATTGGCCACACCTCAATGAGAGGGGGCGCCTTCTGTTATATAGGGCTGGTTGGCCTGCTGTACAAGCCAAGGATAATTCCCTTGATTTACATCTGCTATCTATAGCAGCTAGGATATCCATAGACTATCTATAGTAACTAATCCCTGATTTACATCTGCTATCTATAGCAGCTAGGATATCCACAGACGGCATATTCTATTGCCTAACAGTTTTCATCCCTACATGCACCTAAGATTGTCAGGATCCCCATCCGTAGTCCTGTGATCATATAGCATGTAAGTGTAACTACTATTTGTGTCCGACGATCTCGATCCTGCGTAGCATCCAGCTCAGCCAGTACTCATATAAAAGAGCAATACGAATTAACAATCTTCAAAATCACGAATTTATAGCTAGGATTCTATCACGACCGTACAATCTTGATCCTGCCAACCTAAAAATACATGTGTGGATTCTTTTTTGCTATGTCTTATGATTTATGCTTTAAATTTTTGAATTTTGCCTGTTCGCGAGATGCAATATATAGAGGAAAATAGTCGCATGTGATTTTGGCCGTTACAGTTGAACTTAGTCCACTTTTTTACTACAATCTTCCTGTTAACCGTCTTAAAAAATATACCATTTTAAAGTTAGTTACTATAGCACAAGATATAAATCATAAGTGAAAAAGAAGGGAGCCATGATCTCAACTATGAAAGGTTGTTTCCGGTTAATTACAAGCAGTTTTACAATGCTCCTGAAGATTTGTACTACTAAGTAAATGTAGAGGTGCCAGAATTGAGCCATTAGCTGCGTCGTGTGCAGCCAGGGTACCTTTCCATCTTCACGGGCCATCAGATCATGAAGCTTTCCACCAGGACCATCAGAAGAAGATTTCCACCAGCTCACAGATCCAGTGGAGGAATCAGGAAAACACATCAAGGTACGCCTTTGGACAGCACCATCAGCCTAATCAACCAATCAGATCACCAGCCATAAGTATCATCAATTCAACACTGTATATTCCAAATATTACAGGGAAAACACCAGCCAATGCTGAGAGAGAGAGAACAAATGCACCCTAGTAGTGTAGCTCTGTGAAGGGTGGAATCCAGTGTCAGCGTAAGTAGGATCCACATCACCTTTTTTGCAGGTTTTGTAACAAGTTTTTTGCATGTGAACTGTTTCTGACAGTAGGATATATGAAATCTTTGTACAACTTTGTAATTACCGCGAAATTATTTGGGCCGAAGAGGATATCCTATATCTCATCTGCTCACTAACCTGTCTAGTTTCGGAAAAACATTCTGTCGAAGGAGGAGGTTCTCTGCTATCGTGTCATCTTATTGTCTCCGCACGAGAGAGAGACCTGAGGAAAAAGAAGATGGCAGCTGGTTGGGGAAAAAAGGTTTGCCCTTTTTAATGAGCCCTTAAGTCCAGATTAGGTCAAGACCGATTAGGGTTTTGCTTTAGTGGCTCTTCTAAAAAATATCAGGGCGCTACAATGGTGGGAAAACGTTTCTTTGAATTGAATTGGATCCTCATCCATCTATTGCTTGTGTCACTGTACAATTCATACTGATCTTTTATCTTTATTCTAAATCGTATAGAAGCACATCCGCAATATAAGCATACGAGCAGTGGTATGCGTACTATTTTTTTTTGTACTAACCGTTTACTTAAGGGGCCAACGCGCACCATGGAGTCCAATTCCCACCGAAAAGACCCCTATCCTAGCAAACACGGGCATGATGTGGTAGTAGAACTTCAATTTAGGGCTTCACCTAGCTAGAACATGCAGGCCACTGTCCTGAATGTCATGCGTATTTCATGGCCAAGCTGCAATGTCTCTTGTGAGTTGTGATGACAAGCTATTTCTACATGATTCGGTGCTCCTTTCGCTTGCCGTCGTTGCCGAGAACATCGTTCCATGCTTGTTGCCGTTGGAGCGGTGGCTGGCCTGATACTAAATAAATACGGGTGTGTTGTGACCTATAACTTTTAGTCTTAATATGAACACTTGTACGAATAAATTGAATGTCGATAAATTACTTCGAAAAAACTGTCTCAATAAGCCGTTTCGAAAAGGCGACAAAGAAATCATCATGTTTATTTGTTCGGAGAAATCATAAATCATAAGTTAAAAAAAACAAAACTACGTGTTTCCGATCCATGCCTAACTTGGTAGTCGGGGCCAGTTGTCGACATAGTTGACGTGTTTCCATGCCTAAAAAGATTCATGAACAGTTCAATAAGAACGAGATTATATTTTTTGAACGGGCAGAACAAGATTATATTGATTGTTGATCAGTGTAAACTTCGGAACCTGCTACGCATCTAGCGATTGCGGTGCTTAAACTTAGGGGTGAAATATAGATTAGTGGAAGTGGCCAAGGAGGGAAGGAGGTTGTTTGACATGAGCCCTGGTCGCTTGAACGTGGACAACGCAATTCACCGTAGGGGATTACGTCATGTGCCGTTCTTTGATTGACCTTTCGTAAACAGTTCGTGACAAGTTTTCCGTACGCATACCATTTTCCATAAGAGCAAGGCTAATAATACAGCCAGCAAGCAGGCTGTAAGGTTTCTTGCAACCTTCTTCTAGCCCACCCATATAGTAGTTAGCTCTTCATCATTAATACATGGTCCACCTGTCTCTCTCACAAAGTTTCTTGGTTCTTGTGTCCAACCGGCTGTAAGCTTGCAGCCCGCTTATCCTCTCTCTCCTCCCTTCTCTCCTACACGTCAGCATTTAGCCAGCTTACAGCCGATTATTATACTTGCTCTAAGGATACTAACGACAGTAACAATGCATGACCCATAAATGCATACATAATTACACTTTTTCGTTGAAATACAAAGTCAGAGTACTTTTGTCTGTGCTATTATATAGAAGTTAACTCAAAATCCTCAATGACCAATTGTTGCGCCACATTTTTTTTTTGAAAATCTTCTATAGTCCTCATTTGTGAAACCAAATGTATGGTGTCAAAAACTTGAAGTCAAGTTCAGATTGTTCCTGGGCCCATTTGAGGAATATTGGAACTTGGCTGGTTGCTAAGAGCCTAAGATATACCCTAACAAGATGGAGCATTGTTATGTTCAAGAACGAGCTATTTCACGTATTTGTAACTCCTAATTTGCAGGTACAAAAGCTGATCTTTGGTATCAAAATTTCCTAGTGTACAGGTTGGAAAACGGAACCAGATATAGGCAGTAATATTAACCTGAAAAAAAAAAAGCCCGGTCAGGATCTAAACTGTGTCCTGATCTCCTGATCTTGGAACCCAGAACAAGAAAAAAAAAGGCTAAGATGCATAAACAAATGATGTAATTGATAATTGAGTGAATTTCCCAAAACTATATGTACTTTTACAAAACTATCACAAAACTTTAGATTTAAGAGATTATTTCACAAAACTACAGATTTCAGACCAAAATATTTTGCTGAGCTACAGGTTTTAAATTTACCGTCAAAGGGGTTGTGTCCAACAGGTCGGCCATCCTGGTAGTCACTGAAACTATTGAACAAGTGGACGCGACGGAACAGGATGTGAGAAAAATATAGTGATTGCCAAGTAGGCCTAATCTGTTGGGACACAACCTCTATGACGGCAAATTTAAAACATGTAGCTCAGTGAAATGTTTTTGTCTAAAATCTGTCTGTACTTTTTGATAGTTTTATCAAAATACATGTACTTTTGAGAAAATTTACTCTTGATAATTTGATATTCAATACTTCAACACTGAATTTCAGATCAGAAAATTTGAAGATATTAATATTAGTAATAGACATAAACTGAAGATGATGGCAATAAGCTCACAGGTGCACTGCAAATTTTTTCTTGAAAACGCAGAAGGATTGCGTTTCGTTCATTAAGAAGTGAGGGAATACAAAATCAGATACGGGCTAGAACGGAATAACCGAAAGGAAAAAAAAACAATAGTACAACAGAGGAAGTATTGAATGACCGAAAGGAGAAACGAAAAAACATGACGCTAAGCCAACTGGGAGGACTGCCCAGGAAACGTGTGGCAACGGAGAGCCCAGTTCGGAGTTGGCTGCTGATGACCAAGCGAAAAATTCTTGCTTGATGCGATGAACAAACTCGTTGAGTTTAGCTTTGCTTGGTCATGCCACAGTCTGTTCCGTTCCTTCCAAATCATCCAAACAAGCAGAATTATCAAGGAGTCAATTCCTTTATGGTTGGATGTTGGTGTCAACTCTCTAATAGCTTCCCATTGCTCTTGCAGCATCTCTTTGGTGAAAGAAAAGGAACTGCAGAGTGATAGCCAGGTGCATGGGCGGATCTAATATAGGTCATGAGTGTTCAATTGAACACCTAAATTTTTTGACAAAAACCTAGTATATATAATCTATAATATATATACATATATTTAAATAGGTTAAAATAACCATTTCTAGCCTTTAGTCCATCACTATTCAACTGTTGGCCCGACCGGAAACGCGCCGCGGTCTGCGGCCCAGCCCATTAATTCGCGTGATAAAAACGGCGTCCTCGTTTCCCTGATGGCCCGGTCCATCCGATCCCCATCCTGTCAAATCCCTAACCCTAGCCGAGCTGCCCGAGCAGGCGAGCAGCAACCCGCGACCCCCGCGTCGACCGCGCGGTCCGCGCCTCCGACCTCCGACGCCTCGCCGGCCCTCCGCTCCGCGCCAGCGCTGCGCGACCGCCATCTGGGCTCTGGCTCTCCGCTCCGCCCTCCAGCACGACTGGCGAGCGCGCCTCCGCCCTTCGGCCGCTCTGGCACTCCGCCGGCACTGCGAGTCCGTGACACCATCTGGAGGGTGGATCTGGGCTCCGGCTGTCCGGCTCCGCGCCGGCGCGCCGCACGACCAGCGACCGCGCCTCCGCCCTCTGGCCCTCCGCTCCGCCGCCACCGCAGACTGCGTCACCTCTGGCTCCAGCTCCACGCCGCACGACCGGCGACAGCGCCTTCGGCCATCCGCTCCGCCAGCTCTGCGCTGCACGACCGGCTGACCGCCGACCGGACCGCGCGACCGCGCCTCCGCCCTTCGGCGTCTCCACTCCACCTGCAGCCGCATGATTTTCCAAAAAGAAATATTGGAGGTATGTGTCGCTTCTTAGCTGGTTGGTTTGACCAATATAATTGGCTTGAGTATAGTGTGGAACGAGATGATGCTTTCTGCTTCGTTTGTTATCTGTTCAAGGCTAAAACTAATTGTGCTGGTGGAGATAGTTTTGTGAATGGGGGATTTAGAAATTGGAATCATAAAAATAGGTTTGACAAATATGTTGGAGCAATTACTAGTGCCCACAATGAAGCTCAAGAGAAATACAATTTATTTATTAAACCTAAAGCATCAATTGAGGAATCTTTTGCTTCAAACTCAAAACAACAAAAGGCATGAAGCATCATCGAGTTAATTTGTGAACTTTTGCAATTGTTTTGTAATTTCTTCATATTATTTGATATATTATCCCTAGTATGAATAATTGTATGTTAACTATTGGTACTGTAGATCTTTATGTTTTGTACTGAAATTTTTTCGTATAACTTTAAATACCCATTCTAAAATTTCCACGTCCGCCGCTGGCCAGGTGAAAGTGCGGTGCCACAGTTGCTTTGCCGCTGGGCAAGAGATAAGGAGGTGGTCCACCGTCTCGGTTTCTTGGTCGCAGAAGATGCACATAGGGGGCGCAGGATATTGTGTTTCCTCAGCCTTGAGAAGGTCCAGATATGATATTTAGGGCTAACCATGTGAAAAACTTTGCTTTTAGGGGTGCTGCACTTGTCTAGAGCCAGTCAGCGCAGGGGAAAAGAACTGAACCTTGATGCAAAGCTGCGTAAGCCGACTTGGGGGAGTAAGTGCCATCCGAAGTCCATCGCTAGGAGACGACGTCTGTGCCCCCTCTTGAAGTTGAACTTGGCTTAGTGCGGAGTACAGACTTAGAAACTCAGAGATGGCTTGAGTAGTGAACGGTCCTTGTAGATCAAAAATCCACCTGTTGTTAAGTAGAGCTTCCTTTACCAGTGTCGTTCTCTTGCGAGAGTTCTTCACATGTGACCATATTTTCAGGGCTAGCTCTCGCAAGCCTTTTCCATGGAACCATTTATCAGTACAGAAGAGAACGGAAGAGCCGTCCCCTAGCTGAAATGATGTTGATGCATGGAATACGCCTTCCGTTGCAACACCTTCCGGCAACGGAACAGTATGCCACAAATGCCCGTTCAACTCGTGCAAGCCACTCGGTTGGGGAAAGCCAAGGTGAGTAGCGGGTAGATAACCATTGAGGTGAAGACCACCTTGACGATAATAAGCCTCCCGACCATTGATAGCAGGCGAGCCTTCCAGGTCGGCAAGGATCTCTGAATTTTGTCGTGTAAGGTTGGAAGTCCCTTTTCCTCAGCCTAGTGGGCACCAGCGGCATGCCAAGATAGGTGATGGATAAGGTGGCAGTATTAATTGCAGCCGTAAAGATCTTTTGCAATGGTGAGCTCCTCTTGTGAGCAGTGGATTGGGATTAAAGATAATTTTTGTAGGTTCGGTCAGAGCCTTGTAACTGATCCGAAAAGTGACACGATTTCTCGAGAGGCAATAAGATCCTGAGGCTTCGGGATTAGGAAAAGCATTTTGTCATCTGCATATAAGGAGCGGTGCCTCTCCAAGGAAGGTGTTGGCGTTAAGATTTGGGCTTGCAAGGCTACCGAGAATAGCTTGCTTAGGACATCCATGGCGATGACAAATAGTAGGGGCGACAGGGGGTCTCCTTGTCGAAGCACTCTACAGTGCTGTAGCGAGTTGCCCGGAACGCCATTTAGAGATACAGTGGTACTAACCATGGAGAGAAAAATTACAATCCAATCTCCCCACCGGTTTTGAAATCCTTGTTTGCGCAGGACCTTGAATAGGAACGGCCATGACAGGCTATGGAATGCTTCGGTGATGTCCAGTTTGAGGAGCAGTTTCTTCTCACGTTTTCGTTTTAAAACCCGAATGGCATCATGAACAAACTTGTAGTTGTCTTGAATCATATGGCCCCTAATGAAGGCGCTTTGATTGTAGTCCACCAATTGGTCCATGCGCGGCTACAACCTGAGAGCCATTAATTTGATCGTCTGATTGGTACAATTGGACGAAATGCTAATGTAATAGATTTGCCATTTCGTCATGCGAATGAGCACTAGCCCCATTGAGCATGAGGAAATTAATCCTATTCTTCTGACAATGATACCTCACATGAGAGTGGAAGAAAGCGGTATTTGTGTCACCCTCTTTTATCCACAGTAGCCGCGATCTCTGCCAGAGCATTGTTCTTTGTATAAAGCATAAGGCCAGAAACCTTGTTTCAGCAATTTCCTGAAGCTCGCAACTTCTTCTGTCAATGCTCTTCTCTCTTGCGCACAATCCAACTGAGAAATAACTTCTTCTGCCATAAGTACCTGCCGCCTGATATTCCCAAATTGTTCTTGACTCCATTTGTGGAGACCTTTTGCTGTAGCTCGGTACAGCGAGTCTAGATGATGAAAAGGGGAGGTACGGGGGACATGGCTTGTCCAGCTCTTGTTGACAATGTCCAGGAACTCGTCATGAGCGGCCCAGTGATTGTCAAAGTGGAAACGGCCACCATGTTTGAGGCGTGTGTAAGTGTCAAGCAGCAAAGGGGTATGGTCGGAGCATACTATGGCCAGCGCAGTGAGAAAGCAATGTGGGAAGAGGCCCTCCCAGTCTACCGAAGTTAACACCCTGTCAATCCTCGACATGGTTGGGGATGCGTGTTCATGTTCATTACTCCAGGTGAACGCTCTCTCGTTGAGATGAACGTCATTAAGCTAAAGATCATTGACGAAACGACGGAAACGACCTAAGTTAACACGGTGCACGTTGTTGTTGTTTTTGTCTTTATGGCTAGGGATCATGTTAAAATCTCCGACGACACACCATGATTTCATGCAGAGTGTAAACAAAGCAACAGATAATTTAAGTGGTTTCTGCACAAGTTGTGAGTTATTCTACACGGATAGTCGAAAGTCGAAACAACACTATTGCTCCCAACATCAACAGCATAAAGTTACACACTTTGACTAACAGGCTAACAGACTTTGACTAACAGGTAACAGCATAAAGTTGCACGCTATTGCTCCTAACAACGCTATTGCATAAAGAAGCTAACAGGCTTATGCAGTGCAGATGGAGCGTGGAGTCAAGGACCTAACAACAGAAATTATGTGAACAACAGGAGTTCCTAACAAGGTAAGTAAAAGCTTTCGGCTGGTTTCTCTTCCATAACAGACTGACATTCAGAGAAGACTTCATTAATAGCTCGGAAACTGACATTTAGATGCCTATTTTAGAAGAAAAACTGGATATGCATTTCAGTAGAAATGGACATGGCGTATCTTATTTAGTTATGTCCTGAGACCACGAGGCACTTGCACAAAGCAAATTCGTCATTTCCGTTTCCTTCTGAACTATTGTACCATTTTTACATGTTATAAACCGAAGCACACGAAGAAGAAATAGCGTGAAACTGGAATTCTAACAGACAAGCCAAAAAGCCAAGCAGAGCTGCGTTAGAATGATCTCCACTTTACTGGACCTCACAACTCCCATCATGTTACTCCTTTCTAACTTTACA